>CM022303.1:686230634-687594608 GCA_011799875.1 Thinopyrum elongatum | reverse complement strand
GAGATGTATATGTTCATGTATATATTCACGTGTATATGTTCATGTATGAGATGTATATGTGCACTTTTGTATACAAACTTCGTTGTTTTCATATGTACGAAAATCTAGAGTGAAAACGAAAACAAACATATAAGAAAAAACAAAGGAAAAAAATGAAGAAGGAAAAGAAAACCGCCCGGCCCAGCCACCACCGCATTTTCATAAAGTTTTTCCACCGAGTCCACGTCGCACCGAGCACCCGCGGCGAAGCAAGTCTTTTTTTGAAGGTAGTTTTTTTGTTAAATAAAAATGTTGGCATCGGCTCTATCACCACGTTGGCATCGGCTTCATCGTTTACTAAGTTAAAATGATGTTAATAGAAAGTTTTCTCCCAAAACGTATCCCTGATAACTTCGACATTAGGGGGGGACGTCGATCAACCCCCTCTCGCCCGACCAAACTCTCGAGTCCACCCAACCCCCTCGCTCGAAAGTTACTAAGTTTGATCATATGTCAAAGTTTGAATTTTGACATATGCAACATTTGATCATATATCAAAGTTTGATCATATGTCAAAGTTTGAATTTTGACATATGCAACATTTGATCATATATCAAAGTTTGATCATATGTCAAAGTTTGAATTTTGACATATGCAACATTTGATCATATATCAAAGTTTGATCAGATGTCAAAGTTTGAATTTTGACATATGCAATATTTGATCATATGTCAAGTTTGACTTTTGACATAGATTTATCAAGAGTGCCCCCATTATGGATGTGCACAAGTTGATCCAATTTTTTTTTCTGATCTCATCTATATATATATTCTTCTATATGTCACGTTGTCTGTCAAAGTATTGAAGAAATCCATGGCTTCATCATTTGCCAGAAGTAACAGGCGTATTATGCTACGAAGCTCTTAAAAGTTGTTTTGGAATGGAGTTCCTGATAGAATAATTCGCTTTTTGGTACGAATTTCAGCAAAGGCCTTCCAAATAGCGATATTCGGAAGGCTCTTGCTGAACTTTGTACCAAAAAGCTAATTATCCTATCGGGAACTCTGTTCCAAAACAACTTTGAAGAGCTTCGTACCATTATACGCCTGTCATTTCCGGCTAATGATGAAGTCAAGGTTTTCTTGAATTCTTTGACACTAGACAACATGACATATAGAAGGGTAGATGAGATCAGGAAAAATATGGACCATTTTCTGCACATCCAGAATGGCGTCATTTTGTTAAATCCCTTGTCGGTCCGGACGTCGGACATTCATGAGAGAGGCGGTCCGACCCAAACCCTAGAAGCGTTGTCGAGGCCACCCCAAACCGTAGAAGCGTTGCCTAGGCCACCCCAAACCCTAGAAGCGTTGTCGAGGCCACCCCAAACCGTAGAAGCGTCGAGCTAGCTAGGTCTACATTTGCACTAATATATCCATCTGTCATGTTTGTATATTAATTGCCATGTTGTAATATTTAGAGAAACTATGGAGCACCGAGACATCGAAGCAGAACAGTTGTTGGGGGACATAATCCTCGGCGGAGGTGATGTCTTGTCGTTTCTCAACTACACCGATGGTCTGGAAGGAGAGGGTGAAGCAGGCTCCGGTGATCGAACAATGGAGGTGGAAGGACATGATTATGATGGCTCCAGTGACGGAATGCCGGTGGAAGAAGGAGACCGTGATGACTGCTCCGGTGAGCGAACGGAGGAAGGAGATGTTGCAAAGTCCGGCGAGGTATATATATTAATTAAGCCTGTGCTGACTAGCTAATTCATGCATTAATTGTTTTGGTATGTACACATATTAACTCTCTTCTTTCTTCTTTTCTAGCCCTCCGGATCGAGCCAAACTTCGGTAACGAGACGAGGCCCGAAGAAAAGGTTGCGCCAGGATGAAAGGTTCACGATCACAGCAATCAAGGGCGATGGCCAACCGATTGAACCTAGCCGGACCAAGGAAGCATTTTCTGCTCAGTGTGGGGCTCTTGTTAGGGACATGATTCCGATCAGCATCCACCAATGGAATAAGCCTAAGAGCGAAGACCCTCAAGTGTCTTTTGTCAACGATAGACAGAAAGATGATCTTTGGACCGCGCTGAAGGCAAATTTCACCCTACCGCCAGAGGAGGATCCGGATAAGCCAGTTATAGAGCCATTGGTCAAGGCTCATGCTCTTAAGAAGATGGCAGATCTATTCAGGAGGTGGAAGAACGAGTTGAAATCAACGTTTGTTGACAAAGGGAAGACTCCAGAATTCACCGGCCGATTTGAGAAGATAAGAGATCACTGGCCCGCATTTGTGGCCCACAAGACATCGGAGAAGAGTAAGAAGATGTCAGCGACAAACAAGAAAAATGCTGCAAAGAAGGAGTATCACCATCGCACGGGGTCAGGTGGCTACCTCAAAGCCCGGCCGTTGTGGGACAAGGCTGAGAAGGACCTGCTTGATAAAGGGGTCGAACCAGAGACATTGAACTGGCCAGACCGTTCAAGGACTTGGTTCTTCGGGGTTGGGGGAACCTTGGACCCTGAAACAGGGAAGTGCCGTCGGACGAAGGAGCAACTTGAAATACCCGTCAAGAAGCTTCAGAAGTATATCGCCGCAGCGCAGCAAGGGACGTTTGTTCCCGACAGAGAGAACGACGAGCTCACACAGGCCCTCGGGAATCCTGAGCACCCAGGACGAACACGAGGCACGGCAGGCTCCGTTGCGTGGAAGGAAGGGTTTCCCAGCGTAGGCGGTTACAAAACCCGGGAGAGGAGGAGGAAAGTGGAGCAGACCGAACTGCAGAAGCTGAATGCAAGGGTACGAGCGCTAGAGGAACAAGCACTAGTTCAGAGGCAGCGACCTGCCGAAGCTACCCCCGAAGCTACCCCGCCATCTCAGCGGAGAAGCAACGTGGCTTCCACCGAGCTCCTTCAGCAGCCTCACTTCACGGCTCCCAGCTACCCCGTGGATGCTATCACGGAGGCTCAAGATTGCCACATTATGGTGCAATGGCAGCACCTCAAAGTCAAGGCGGCTGTCGGCTCTGTTGCACCTCCTCAACCCGGCGCAACTTTTCACTGCCTTCCAATTCCAGAAGGCTATGCTGTTGTGATGGTCGATGAAATAACGGAGGGATTTGAGGAGCTCGAGCTTGACCACCGTACCGGTGAAGGGGAGACTCAGCTGGGTCTTGCTTTGAAGACTCCATGTCTATGGCGGAAGGAGCTCATCAACCTTCCGAACTGGACGCCTCCGCCTCCTCCTCCGGCGAGTCAGGGCACTCCGCCTCCTCCTCTGGCGAGTGATCAGGGCACTCCGCCTCCTTCTCCGACTGCTCCGGCGCGTGGCGGCACTCCACCTCCTTCTCCAACTGCTCCGGCGCGTGGCGGCACTCCGCCTCCTTCTTCGCCTGCGCCGGCGCATCCGAGCAGCCCGCCTTCTTCTCCGCCTCATCAACAACAGCGGAAGACAGCCGCCGCCGCTCCGGCTGCTCCGGCGCATCATAGCACTCCGCCTCCTTCTCCGCCTCGTAAGCAATGAAGGAAGACAGCCGCAGCCGCTCCGGCTGCTCCGGCGTCTAGCAGTATAGCCAGAGGCGGGAGGCAATACAAATTCGGTCCATCTCTCAAGCCTCTAGAGAAGTTACCATACGAGATGACCGAGGAGGAAAACGCGGAGATCTGTCAAGCCCAAGTGAAGGACTTTTTTGCAAAGAAAAATCCACCTCCGGAGGAGAAGATGGATCCGATGAAATTGAAGCGCACTTTGAAGAACCTGAAGCGACCACCACCGCCTCCGCCGGATGACAACCATGTCCGCGCTCTGAAAAAGGCAGTGGAAGGAGCGCGCCGGTCGGGAACTACTTCAAGTGACAAAAGGTTACAAGAACGAAGAAGAGGGAACAAAATTCCCCTGCTCGGCGAACAGGCAAACCAATCGTGCCCCCCGCTCAAGGTGTCTAGCGATATCGTCGCAAATCTGCCGGGGATGCTGCCCGGTACCAATCCTGGTGATTACCTGCCCGACGATGCACATTTTGATACAATGGAGGTGGACGAACACAAATACCAGTACGGGAAGCCTCTCGTCAGACCTGGTGATCCTCCTCTAACAACGATGATGCGAAGATTCTATAAGTGGTACATGGACACCTGCAAGTCCGGGAAGGATATTTTGACGCTGAGAGTTAAAGAGGAGCACGACCTCGTTGGAATTGATCTATTGTCTGTTCCATTTGAGGAGTTCTTCCAGTTTTTCAATCAAAAGGACCTCGATAAAATAATCATCACTTGCTACTGTCTGTAAGTACTATACTTCTGTAATTAAGTCTCTATATATAGCTCAGCTCTTTCATTGCATGTATATATAATTATCCTCACTATATTATGCAGATTGAAGATCGTCGAATGCAGAAATGCACAAATCTATGATATTGGGTTCATTAACACAAATCTCATAGATGAATGGACGGTTACATATCATGCGAAAGAAACCGAGGCCAACTTGCTACAATCGTTGCTTAAAAATCAAAACAAAGATAAAATACTCTTTCCTTACAACTTCAAGTGAGTGTTACTGTCTTCTGCATATTCGGTTTCCCTTATTACTCGAGGTTATAGTAATGTAATTGATGAGTTATGCATGCGTGCGCAGCTTTCACTTTATTCTCCTAGAGATTAAGCTTGAGCAGGGACTAGTAACCGTCTTAGACTCAAGACGAAAAGATCCCAAGGAGTATGCGGCCATGACTGAAATGCTCCAGAAGTAAGTTCAATCGATCATTATCGCACCATATCGGCAACTTTGGTCATTTCCTGATATCAAGTAATTATTTTCTTTGTCTCGTAGGGTTTGGAAAGTGTTCACCACAGAAGCTCCGGGACTGCCGGGGGAGCTGCGATTTACACACCCGAAAGTAAGTACTACTAGCTAGTTCCGCGCATCTCCCATTGATTCTAGCTAGTTTCATCAATACCATTTATAATGCTTGATTATCAGTTTGATTGACCTTTATTTCTCTTAAAGTGGTTGTGGCAGGAAGGCGGGAATAATTTTTGTGGATACTACGTTTGCGAGTACATCTACAACGCGACGACCTCTAAGCGGGGCTACTCTGAAAAACAGTATGAAGTGCGTAAGCAATAATATTCACAATTTTATTTTATTACCATCATTTGTGTTGAGTTTCATTCATATATATGTATTGACCCCCTTCTTCAAATTAGATTTAGCAGATTCGGGATGAACTCCTACCACAAGATCGCATAAAAGCAATTCAAGAGGAATTGGCGGGATTCTTTCTTGACCACGTCATCAATCCAGCCGGAGAATACCATGTGGAACTTGACATCAAATGTTAGGGATTGTAAGAGATCTTATATTGTATATATGTAGCTAGTAGCGTCGGATAGATATACGAAAACTTGTTGTTCGACCAATCTCTCGGAGAAGGAGGAGGTCGATCACTTCTCTCTGTATATGTTCATGACGATCTTGTGTACTTAATGGTTTCCTTCATTTGCTTACTAGCTAGCGTTTTCGAGTCCTCTCTATACGTATAGTACGTAGCATCGACCAAGCACGGAGATAAGAGAGGACACTTCTCTCTAGCTATTAGCTAGCTAACACAATATATGAAACCCCCAAATTAACCCTACAAAACCCCCAAACCCCCCCCCCCTTTCAAAAAAAAAACAAAAACCCCAGCTCCTGAGCTGCTGACACATGGATGATCTTTGGTCCTGGTTGGTGTTACCAACCGGGACTAAAGGCCCTCCTCTCTGGGCTCGCCGTAGCGGCCACGTGGAGCCCCATCTGTCCCGGTTCATATAAGAACCGGGACTAAAGGTGTTGGGCTTTAGTCCCGACCCTTTAGTCCCGATTCCCGAACCGGGACAAATGGGCCTTATGAACCGGGACAAATGGGCCTTTTTCTACTAGTGGCAATAGCAACAAACTAAACGATCATCGTGCTAAGCTAAAGGATGGGTCTTGTCAATCACATCATTCTCTAATGATGTGATCCCGTTCATCAAATGACACCTCATGTCTATGGCTAGGAAACTTAACCATCTTTGATCAAGGAGCTAGTCAAGTAGAGGCATACTAGTGACACTCTGTTTGTCTATGTATTCACACATGTACTAAGTTTCCGGTCAATACAATTCTAGCATGAATAATAAACATTTATCATGATATAAGGAAATATAAATAACAACTTTATTATTGCCTCTAGGGATTATTTCCTTCAGTCTCCCACTTGCACCAGAGTCAATAATCTAGATTACACAGTAATGATTCTAACACCCATGGAGTCTTGGTGCTGATCATGTTTTGCTCGTGAGAGAGGCTTAGTCAACGGGTCTGGTACATTCAGATCCGTATGTATCTTGCAAATCTCTATGTCTCCCTCCTTGACTTGATCGCGGATGGAATTGAAGCGTCTCTTGATGTGTTTGGTTCTCTTGTGAAATCTAGATTCCTTCGCCAAGGCAATTGCACCAGTATTGTCACAAAAGATTTTCATTGGACCCGATGCACAAGGTATGACACCTAGATCGGATATGAACTCCTTCATCCAGACTCCTTCATTTGCTCCTTCCGAAGCAGCTATGTACTCCGCTTCACACGTAGATCCCGCCATGATGCTTTTCTTAGAACTGCACCAACTGACAGCTCCACCGTTCAATATAAATACGTATCCGGTTTGTGACTTAGAGTCATCCGAATCAGTGTCAAAGCTTGCATCGACGTAACCATTTACGACGAGCTCTTTGTCACCTCCATAAACGAGAAACATATCCTTAGTCCTCTTTAGGTATTTCAGGATGTTCTTGACCGCTGTCCAGTGATCCACTCCTGGATTACTTTGGTACCTCCCTGCTAAACTAATAGCAAGGCACACATCAGGTCTGGTACACAGCATTGCATACATGATAGAACCTATGGCTGAAGCATAGGGAATGACTTTCATTTTCTCTCTATCTTCTGCAGTGGTCGGGCATTGAGTCTGACTCAACTTCACACCTTGTAACACAGGCAAGAACCCTTTCTTTGCTTGATCCATTTTGAACTTCTTCAAAACTTTATCAAGGTATGTGCTTTGTGAAAGTCCAATTAAGCGTCTTGATCTATCTCTATAGATCTTGATGCCCAATATGTAAGCAGCTTCACCGAGGTCTTTCATTGAAAAACTCTTGTTCAAGTATCCTTTTATGCTATCCAGAAATTCTATATCATTTACAATCAACAATATGTCATCCACATATAATATTAGAAATGCTACAGAGCTCCCACTCATTTTCTTGTAAATACAGGCTTCTCCAAAAGTTTGTATAAAACCATATGCTTTGATCACACTATCAAAACGTTCATTCCAACTCCGAGATGCTTGCACCAGTCCATAAATGGATCGCTGGAGCTTGCACACTTTGTTAGCATCTTTTGGATCGATAAAACCTTCTGGTTGCATCATATACAACTCTTCTTCCAGAAATCCATTCAGGAATGCAGTTTTTACATCCATTTGCCAAATTTTATAATCATAAAACACGGCAATTGCTAACATGATTCGGACGGACTTAAGCATCGCTACGGGTGAGAAGGTCTCATCGTAGTCAACTCCTTGAACTTGTCGAAAACCTTTCGCAACAAGTCGAGCTTTGTAGACAGTAACATTACCGTCAGTGTCAGTCTTCTTCTTGAAGATCCATTTATTCTCTATGGCTTGCCGATCATCGGGCAAGTCAACCAAAGTCCACACTTTGTTCTCATACATGGATCCCATCTCAGATTTCATGGCCTCAAGCCATTTCACGGAATCTGGGCTCATCATCGCTTCCTCATAGTTCGTAGGTTCGTCATGGTCAAGTAACATGACCTCCAGAACAGGATTACCGTACCACTCTGGTGCGGATCTTACTCTCGTTGACCTACGAGGTTCGGTAGTAACTTGATCTGAAATTTCATGATCATTACCATTAGCTTCCTCACTAATTGGTGTAGAAATCACTGGAACTGATTTCTATGATGAACTACTTTCCAATAAGGGAGCAGGTACAATTACCTCATCAAGTTCTACTTTCCTCCCACTCACTTCTTTCTAGAGAAACTCCTTCTCTAGAAAGGATCCATTCTTAGCAACGAATATCTTGCCTTCGGATCTATGATAGAAGGTGTACCCAACAGTCTCCTTTGGGTATCCTATGAAGACACATTTCTCCGATTTGGGTTCGAGCTTATCAGGTTGAAGCTTTTTCACATAAGCATCATAGCCCCAAACTTTAAGAAACGACAACTTGGGTTTCTTGCCAAACCATAGTTCATAAGGTGTCGTCTCAACGGATTTAGATGGTGCCCTATTTAACGTGAATGGAGCCGTCTCTAAAGCATAACCCCAAAACGATAGCGGTAAATCAGTAAGAGACATCATAGATCGCACCATATCTAATAAAGTGCGGTTACGACGTTCGGACACACCATTATGCTGTGGTGTTTCGGGCGGCGTGAGTTGCGAAACTATTCCGCATTGTTTCAAATGAAGACCAAACTCGTAACTCAAATATTCTCCTCCACGATCAGATCACAGAAACTTTATTTTCTTGTTACGATGATTTTCCACTTCACTCTAAAATTCTTTGAACTTTTCAAATATTTCAGATTTATGTTTCATCAAGTAGATATACCCATATCTGCTCAAATCATCTGTGAAGGTCAGAAAATAACGATACCCGCCGCGAGCCTCAATATTCATCGAACCGCATACACCAGTATGTATTATTTCCAATAAATCTGTTGCTCGCTCCATTGTTCTGGAGAACGGAGTTTTAGTCATCTTGCCCATGAGGCATGGTTCGCAAGTACCAAGTGATTCATAATCAAGTGATTCCAAAAGTCCATCAGTATGGAGTTTCTTCATGCGCTTTACACCAATATGACCCAAACGGCAGTGCCACAAATAAGTTGCACTATCATTATCAACTCTGTATCTTTTGGCTTCAATATTATGAATATGTGTATCACTACTATCGAGATTCAACAAAAATAGACCACTCTTTAAGGGTGCATGACCATAAAAGATATTACCCATATAAATAGAACAACCATTATTCTCAGATTTAAATGAATAACCGTCTCGCATCAAATAAGATCTAGATATAATGTTCATGCTTAACGTTGGCACCAAATAAGAATTATTCAGGTCTAAAACTAATCCCGAAGGTAGATGTAGAGGTAGCGTGCCGACGGCGATCACATCGACTTTGGAACCATTTCCCACACGCATCGTCACCTCGTCCTTAGCCAATCTTCGCTTAATCCGTAGTCCCTGTTTCGAGTTGCAAATATTAGCAACAGAACCAGTATCAAATACCCAGGAACTACTGTGAGCATTAGTAAGGTACACATCAATAACATGTATATCACATATACCTTTGTTCACCTTGCCATCCTTCTTATCCGCCAAATACTTGGGGCAATTCCGCTTCCAGTGACCAGTCCCTTTGCAGTAGAAGCACTCAGTCTCAGGCTTAGGTCCAGACTTGGGCTTCTTCACTTGAGCAGCGACTTCCTTGCCGTTCTTCTTGAAGTTCCCCTTCTTCCCTTTACCCTTTTTCTTGAAACTGGTGGTCTTGTTGACCATCAACACTTGATGCTCCTTCTTGATTTCTACCTCCGCAGCCTTTAGCATTGCGAAGAGCTCGGGAATTGTCTTATCCATCCCTTGCATATTATAGTTCATCACGAAGCTTTTGTAGCTTGGTGACAGTGATTGAAGAACTCTGTCGATGACACTATCAACCGGAAGATTAACTCCCAGCTGAGTCAAGTGATTATGATACCCAGACATTTTGAGTATATGTTCACTGACAGAACTATTCTCCTCCATTTTGCAGCTATAGAACTTATTGGAGACTTCATATCTCTCAATCCGGGCATTTTCTTGAAATATTAACTTCAACTCCTGGAACATCTCATATGCTCCATGACGTTCAAAACGTCGTTGAAGTCCCGGTTCTAAGCCGTAAAGCATGGCACACTGAACTATCGAGTAGTCATCAGCTTTGCTCTGCCAGGCATTCACAACGTCCGGCGTTGCTCCTGCAGCGGGTCTTGCACCTAGCGGTGCTTCCAGGACGTAATTCTTCTGTGCAGCAATGAGGATAATCCTCAAGTTACGGACCCAGTCCGTGTAGTTGCTACCATCATCTTTCAACTTAGCTTTCTCTAGGAACGCATTAAAATTCAAAGGAACAGTAGCACGGGCCATTGATCTACAACAACATAGACATGCAAAATACTATCAGGTACTAAGTTCATGATAAATTAAAGTTCAATTAATCATATTACTTAAGAACTCCCACTTAGATAGACATCCCTCTAATCATCTAAGTGATCACGTGATCCAAATCAACTCAACCATGTCCGATCATCACGTGAGATGGAGTAGTTTTCAATGGTGAACATCACTATGTTGATCATATCTACTATATGATTCACGCTCGACCTTTCGGTCTCAGTGTTCCGAGGCCATATCTGCATATGCTAGGCTCGTCAAGTTTAACCCGAGTATTCTACGTGTGCAAAAATGGCTTGCACCCATTATATGTGAACGTAGAGCTTATCACACCCGATCATCACGTGGTGTCTCGGCACGCCGAACTTTTGCAACGGTGCATACTCAGGGAGAACACTTGTACCTTGAAATTTAGTGAGAGATCATCTTATAATGCTACGGTCGAACTAAGCAAAATAAGATGCATAAAGGATAAACATCACATGCAATCAATATAAGTGATATGATATGGCCATCATCATCTTGTGCCTTTGATCTCCATCTCCAAAGCACCGTCATGATCACCATCGTCACCGGCGCGACACCTTGATCTCCATCGTAGCATCGTTGTCGTCTCGCCAACTATTGCTTCTACGACTATCGCTACCGCTTAGTGATAAAGTAAAAAACAATTACATGGCGATTGCATTGCGTACAATAAAGCGACAACCATATGGCTCCTGCCAGTTACCGATAACTCTGTTACAAAACATGATCATCTCATACAATAAAATATAGCATCATGTCTTGACCATATCATATCACAGCATGCCCTGCAAAAACAAGTTAGACGTCCTCTACTTTGTTGTTGCAAGTTTTACGTGGCTGCTACGGGCTGAGCAAGAACCGTTCTTACCTACGCATCAAAACCACAATGATTTTTCGTCAAGTGTGCTGTTTTAACCTTCAACAAGGACCGGGCGTAGTCACACTTGATTCAACTAATGTTGGAGAAACTGACACCCACTAGCCACCTGTGTGCGAAGCACGTCGGTAGAACCAGTCTCGTGTAAGCGTACGCGTAATGTCGGTCTGAGCCGCTTCATCCAACAATACCACCAAATCAAAGTATGACATGCTGGTAAGCAGTATGACTATTATCGCCCACAACTCTTTGTGTTCTACTCGTGCATATAACATCTACGCATAGACCTGGCTCGGATGCCACTGTTGGGGAACGCAGTAATTTCAAAAAAAAATCTACGAACACGCAAGATCTATCTAGGTGATGCATAGCAACGAGCGGGAGAGTGTGTCCACGTACCCTCGTAGACCGAAAGCAGAAGCGTTTAGTAACGCGGTTGATGTAGTCGAACGTCTTCGCGATCCAACTGATCAAGTACCGAACGCACGGCACCTCCGCGATCTACAACATTCAGCTCGGTGACGTCCCTCGAAGTCTTGATCCAGCTGAGGCCGAGGGAGAGTTCCGTCAGCACGACGGCGTGGTGACGGTGTTGATGAAGTTACCGACGCAGGGCTTCGCCTAAGCACTACAACGATATGACCGAGGTGGAAATCTGTGGAGGGGGGGCACCGCACACGGCTAAGACAACTGTCAACTTGTGTGTCTATGGGGTGCCCCCTCCCCCTTATATAAAGGAGTGGAGGAGGGGAGGGCCGGCCTTCTCTATGGCGCGCCCAAGGGGGGAGTCCTACTCCTAGTAGTAGTTTCCCCCCTTCCCTAGTTGGAGTAGGAGAAGAAGGAAGAGGGAGAGAGGGAGAAGGAAAGGGGGGGCCGGCCCCCCACCCCAATTCGGATTGGGCTTGGGGGGGCGTGCCCTCCACCTGGCCACCTCCTCTCTTCCACTAAGGCCCAATAAGGCCCATTGACTCCCCGGGGGGTTCCGGTAACCTCCCGGTACTCCGGAAAATGCCCGAACTTATCTGGAACCATTCTGGTGTCCAAACATAGCCTTCCAATATATCGATCTTTATGTCTCGACCATTTCGAGACTCCTCGTCATGTCCGTGATCACATCCGGGACTCCGAACAACCTTCGGTACATCAAAACACATAAACTCATAATACCGATCGTCATCGAACGTTTAAGCGTGCAGACCCTACGGGTTCGAGAACTATGTAGACATGACCGAGACTCATCTCCATTCAATAACAAATAGCGGAACCTGGATGCTCATATTGGCTCCCACATATTCTCCGAAGATCTTTATCGGTCAAACCGCATAACAACATACGTTGTTCCCATTGTCATCGGTATGATACTTGCCCGAGATTCGATCGTCGGTATCTCAATACCTAGTTCAATCTCGTTACCGGCAAGTCTCTTTACTCGTTCTGTAGTGCATCATCTCGTAACTAACTCATTAGTCACATTGCTTGCAAGGCTTCATATGATGTGCATTACCGAGAGGGCCCAGAGATACCTCTCCGATACTCGGAGTGACAAATCCTAATCTCGATCTATGCCAACTCAACAAACACCTTCGGAGACACGTGTAGAGCATCTTTATAATCACCCAGTTACATTGTGACGTTTGACAGCACACAAAGTGTTCCTTCGGTATTCGGGAGTTGCATAATCTCATAGTCATAGGAACATGTATAAGTCATGAAGAAAGCAATAGCAACAAACTAAACGATCATCGTGCTAAGCTAACGGATGGGTCTTGTCAATCACATCATTCTCTAATGATGTGATCCCGTTCATCAAATGACAACTCATGTCTATGGCTAGGAAACTTAACCATCTTTGATCAACGAGCTAGTCAAGTAGAGGCATACTAGTGACACTCTGTTTGTCTATGTATTCACACATGTACTAAGTTTCCGGTCAATACAATTCTAGCATGAATAATAAACATTTATCATGATATAAGGAAATATAAATAACAACTTTATTATTGCTTCTAGGGCATATTTCCTTCATTCGGAATCCTCCGGAACCTTCTAGAAGCTTCATGGTACAATACCAAAAAAACTGCATCATTTTCCGGAACCCAAAATATGACTTCCCATATATAAATCTTTACCTCTCGACCATTCCAAGACCCCTCGTGATGTCTGGAATCTCATCCGGGACTCCGAACAACATTCGGTTACCAATCATCAAATATCCCAATACTACTCTAGCGTCAACGAACGTTAAGCGTGCGATCCTGCGGGTTCGGGAATCATGTAGTCATGACTGAGACACCTCTCCGGTCAATAACCAATAGCGGGATCTGGAAGCCCATATTGATTCCTACATATTCCACGAAGATCTTTTATCGGTTGAACCACGATGTCAAGGATTCGGTTAATCCCGTATGCAATTCCCATTGTGCGGCGTTATGTTACTTGCCCGAGATTCGATCGTCGGTATCTCCATACCTAGTTCAATCTCATTACCGGCAAGTCTCTTTACTTGTTCCGTAATACCAGATCCCATGACTAACTCATTAGTCACATTGCTAGCAAGCTCTTTAAGATGTTGTATTACCGAGAGGGCCCAGAGATATCTCTCCGTCATACGGAGTGACAAATCTCAGTCTTGATCTATGCCAACCCAACAGATACCTTCGGATATACCTGTAGAGCACCTTTAGGATCACCCAGCTATGAAGTGACATTTGGATACACACTAAGTATTCCTTCTGTGTCAGGGAGTTACACGATCTCATGGTTTAAGGAACAAATACTTGACATGAAGGAAGCTATAGCAAATAAACTAAACGATCTGATGCTAAGCTTACGGTTGGTTCTAGACCATCACATCATTCTCCTAATGATGTGATCCCGTTATCAAATGACAACTCATGTCTATGGTTAGGAAACCTTAACCACCTTTGATCAACGAGCTATTCTAGTAGAGGCTCACTAGGGACACTGTGTTATCTATGTATTCACACATGTATTTAAGTTTTCGGTCAATACAATTATAGCATGAATAATAAACATTTATCATGAACAAGGAAATTTGATAATAACCAATTTATTATTGCCTCTAGGGCATATTTCCAATAGTCTCCCACTTGCACTAGAGTCAATAATCTAGTTTACATAGTTATGAATCTAACACCCATGGAGTTTTGGTGCTGATCATGTTTTGCCCACGGAAGAGGTTTAGTCAACGGGTCTGCCACATTCAGATCTGTATGTACTTTGCAAAGTTATATGTCTCCATCCTTAACACAATTACGAATGGAGGTGAAATGGCGCTTGATGTGCTTGGTTCTCTTGTGAAACCTGGGCTCCTTGGCAATGGCAATAGCTCCAGTGTTGTCACAAAAGATAGTCATTGGATCCGATGCACTAGGTATTACACCCAGATCGGATATGAACTCCTTCATCCAGACTCCTTCTTGCGCTGCTTCTAAAGCAGCTATATACTCCGCTTCACATGTAGATCCCGCCATGACACTCTGCTTGGAACTGCACCAACTGACCGCTCCACCATTTAATATAAATACGTATCCGGTTTGAGACTTAGAGTCATCCGGATCTGTGTCGAAACTAGCATCAACAAATCCCTTTACGACGAGCTCTTCGTCACCTCCATAAACGAGAAACATGTCCTTAGTCCTTTTCAGGTACTTCAGGATATTCTTGACCGCTGTCCAGTGATCTACTCCTGGATCACTTTGGTACCTCCCTGCCAGACTTATGGCAAGGCACACATCAGGTCTGGTACACAGCATGGCATACATTATAGTGTTGGGAAACGTAGTAGAAAACAAAAAAATCACACCTACGATCACCCAAGAACAATATGAAGATGCATAACGGGTTGTGATCAACGGTCGCTACCGACTCCGGGAGTGCAGCGGAAGTAGACAAGTCGGTGTAGACCATACTTGAAGTCCCTCGAACATTGGTGATGATCCCGCGAACCACTCACGAACGATCCCTCAAACGGAAGACCGAAACCACGGCCTCTCTACATGGTTGCAAGCGTACGGTCTTCAAGATCCGGCAGTGCTTCGCCGTCCAGAGCTAATCGTCACTGGAGAATTAGAGGGAGGAGATTAGAACCACACAGGGCTTCTAATTATGAGGATTAGAGGTGGCTAGGGCTCGCTCTAATTAGTCAACTAGGACCAACTAGAACGTGCACTAGATCAACTAGAGGAGGCTCCAAAACTTGTGTCTACATAGGGTGGAAATCCCCTAGTATATATAGGATTGGGGGGGAAGAGGGGCTTCCACCAAGGGGGAAAGAGCCCCCTTGGGGCGCCGGCCAAGGGAGGGGGAGTAGGACTCCCCCTCCAAGTAGGATTTCCCCCACCCCCCCCCCCCCTTAGGAAAGGGGGGCGCCTCCCTTGTTGGGCCCTTGTGGCCCAACTCCTTCTCCACCTCTTGGCCTTATTTGGCCCGTTGATATCAAATTAAATATATTTTTGTTTTAAAAAATTTCAGAGCATAATATATATAATTTAACATCTCCGAAAACGTTTTCCACCTATACATATTAATCGGTAATACCCAGTATTACCCGATATTCACCGAAACCCTTCCGGTGACCCCGAAACGCTTCCGGAACCTCTCGAAACTATTCCAGATATTAATGAAACAATTCCACAAATATATTCTCATCACTCCTGTCCTACTAACACTCAGCAGATCATGATTACCTTAAGCTTGTGACCCTGTAGGTTCGGTAACCATAGACATGAACGAAATTCCTTCGTTCAATGACCGATAGCGGAACCGTGGACATCCATATTGGTCCCTATGATTACATGAATGATATTCGAGTGAACCTTTGGTTATCATGCGATGTTCCCTTTGCTTCACGATACTTTACAAAACCTGGTATGCATCGGTATCCTCCTAAGTCATCACCAAGCTCACTATACCGTTGCTCCCGTTACCGGTTTTGTTCTTCTTTCTCGTTAATGCGTTCCGGCATCCCCATGACGTAGTCACCTATGTCTGGCCAGACGATGATGGATGCCGTCACACCGAGAGGGCCCTAAGAATATCTCTCCATCGTCGGAGGAGCAAATCCCACTCTCGAGTTGTCCGGTCAATTGTCAAACTTTCTGGTGAGCCTGAAAGTTGTTGTTTTGATCACCTTGTTACAGATGACGTTTGAGCAACCCCAAAGCCCACCATCTGGTAGGAAGTAACCGAGACACTCTCATGGTCTGAGGAACTAAAACACATGCTAACACTCCGTGTTATTATAATTGAATATAGACGATATTAACTCAATTCATAACAAACAAGTTTGGGTCGATTCAATATGATCGTTCTTCCAACGTCAAAATCTCAATGTTGTTTTAGGATCATCGTTACACTTTACGATATCCTAAGATCCGGAAAACATGATCACCAACAACACTTGAGTTAGTCTTAGAGGCGAGACTAGGAACCTTCATTTTATCTGTGTATCATTTCACACGTGCATATGAGTTTTCCACTGAATTGCATATTCCAGGATCATAGCAGTTATAGCATGAAATATAAACTCTTAATTATGAATACGAAAATATAATAATACAAATATTATTACCTCTTGGGCACATTTCCAACAGTCTCCCACTTGCACTAGAGTCAATAATCTAGTTAGCACTTTTAACTCTTACACCAATGGGAATCCGGTGTCAGTCCATGCTTTGCCTGTGGTATAGACTTCGTCCTATCAGATCTTGACAACTTCAGATCCGTGTGTATCATTTGCATTTCAATGCATCTTTCATGCATTTTAATTTGTGTGTAATTAGCTTTGTATGTATTGAATCACTGGCAGGACCTTTGATTCCTTAGATTGAGCTAAAGAACCACTATTGAGAATAGCACTGGTACATCGAGGTACTATACAAACGGTCTTTAACCCCTTTCCGCGACGGCGTTTGGAACCGTCGCCAAGTGAGTGACTGTGATAGGGGGGTCCTTCCCACACGACCCAGAAACCGTCGGGGATAGGGAGCCTTGATGCATACAGTTGTCCCTATAAAACTGTTTCTGATATCTCGAATATCCCAAACGCTTCATCCTTGCTACTCGTCTGTACTCGCATTGCCATCGCAGTCAGAGTTCTGTGGTTTTACCTAAAACCAGGCACATTCCTGGCACGAGAGTTTTCCAGGCACGTACCAAACTGGCTCTATGTTTACGATGCCTGGCACATCACAAACAGTTCATGATTGTAAACCGTGTACGATAGGTCGACAATCACACACATTTAGTTTTCCCACACCGTTTGTGATATTGTCTGACATCACACACGCTTTGCAAACGGCAACTGTGTGCATGGTTACACACGTTTCCTCTCCGTGAACCATGTCGGATTATGATGTATATTACACACGCTGTGCTTTATAGACCGTGTGTGCCGTAATGACCTGCAGACCGTAATTTCACCCTAATTTAATTGCTGCTATTTAAAATTGTACCTAATTTGAACTTGAAAGTAGGCTATAGCTTTATTCATATCCATCAGGTTCAAACAACCAATGCATTATTCGATTCACATCTACATATGTTCAAGAATTACATAAGCACCAAATAAAGAATGATGAACCAGGGTTCTATACTTGTACTATTACAGATGGTAAAGAAAGAGGCGACAGACATTCTGGTTCCTGAACAAGGTGAAGCAGAATGGCCCTATTGTGCTCTCCTGGATGCAGAAGGCACGCACGACTCTAGTCCAAGCCCTTGTGATGGTCGGCCGCCAATCATGTAGTTTGAGAGGTAATCTTGAATAAACTGCTTCAGGATCCACTGCAAAGGAAAAAGATTCACACATTGTCATCTAACACAACTCATTACGGGCAGTAAAAAGAAGGCTACAGAGTTCTTACTTACCATCCTGTAGTTCACTGTTGTCTTGCATAAAGTATAAACAAATAGTTCGATTGACATCTTTTGACCCATTTTAATAACAATCTTTATCAGTTTCCTCACTTGATGCTGGTTCATGAATATCTCATTGCCCCATACGCAGAAAGGGTCGAAGTGTGGATCTTTGGCAATGACATATGTACCTAAAAGCATCAAGTTAATATTAGAAGCTAAACAACAATTGCAAAATGATGTAGTACAACACTCCCTCCATCCCATTATATAAGATTTTATTACATGTATATCTATACATCATCAGAACATTAAGGTAACACTCTTCCTTGTTGCCATGTAGCCTGGGATTGCATATTTAGTCATTCAGTACAATGCATGTTGTTATGTAGCCTCAGATATATTAAATATGGCCCTAGTTAACCTACTGATAAATGGGTTACAGATATATTCAGTGAAATGTCCGATTCGACGATTAATCCCTTATTAGCCCCCAGGCTATATGGTACCAGCTATCGATATCCTGAACAGTGAGTACATATAAGCAATGCGATGAAACTAACCTCGATGGAAAACATCACTGTTCTCAATATTGTCCTGTATGAGTACATATAAAGGCATGTTAAGCACAACAGGCTAAACATCAACCAAATATATCTTTGGTAGACAACATAATCTACAATTGATATCTTCAGTGTGCAGGTTTAAGCACGCTAGTTAAGCAAAACAAGAAGTGCAAAGGTGTGTTAACTGCATCAGGCATAACATTTAAAAACAAGCAAATAGTCATTCAAACTGGTATTGTGCAGGTCTAAAGTACACTAGTTATTGGTAAAAAAAATGAAAAGGCATGTTAACTGCAACATCCTTAACAGCAACCAAATATCGAAATTCATAGTGGTATGGTTGAAACTGTTATTGATGAAATTGAACTGCACGGCAAATAGTTGCACATATAGAGCATCACATTGTGAAGAATTGAAATAAACAAGGTATAAGGCCATCTCTAGCCGAACCTTTAAAAGTTAACGGACTAAAACCCTTAGTGGATATATATATATTCCAGCAATTTTTGGCCGTTTCTAGTCGATCCCCTAAACTTAACGTTGTAAACTTCAATTTGATCAAGTTCAAAGCTGGTTCAACCAAAAGTAGCATGCATTCAAACATAAACATAGATAGTTTTGCATAACCGAACATAAAACATAAATTTAAACTAAACTAAACTACTTTCAGTCGAAGTGGAGGTTGAGCCAATCCTTCCTTGTCAGGTACGGTGTGCCGCGAGCCGGGTCCGGGCCGATGCTGTTGTCGGGGTCATTAGGGAAGACACTCCTCCACTCGTCGACGTCGATCTCCTCATCCTCGCCGCCCACCTCGACGCCCTCCGCACCATCGTCGTCGCCGCCTTCGACCTCGTCATCGGAGGAGAGCATGATAACCTCGCCACCCTCCGCGCTGGCAAACATCACCCGCTCCGCCTCCATGAGCTTCGGGTGCTGTCGGCGGAGCTCTTGCTTGTAGGCCTCATCGGCGGCCTTGGCCTCGAGGCGCTCCCACACCTCACGGTCCTCCCGCGCCATAGCCGAGCTCACCACCCCTGGCTCTAGCAGAACGACATCGACCGGATGTGTGCCAAAGGGGAAATTTAGCCTAGCTGCCACGCCGTGGTAGCAGACCTGCCAGCCGTCGTACTCCATGGCCGCGAGCTTAGCCGTGTGGAAGCTACTGAGCCACCGGCGGGTGTGGGTCTCCCGATCCGTAATCTCGGCGACCCACGTCCCCCACCACCGCTGCCGGACCCCAAGGTAGGACCTCATCGGCTGCCGGGCCCGAGGGAGGACGGGGAAGTCCTCGAACCGGTGTAGGGGCGCGATGGCGGGCGGATAGGGCGACCGGCGACGGCGGATCGATGAAGAGCCCGCGGAGGACGACGGGGACACCTCGGCGGCCACCTCACCGGCATTGGGCGAAGAGGCCGTGATAAACCTCTTTTGGGCCATTGGCTCCTCAAGCTCCCCGGCACACAGGCAGAGGTTGAGGATGGAGGCGGCGGCGGCGATGCCGTTGACCTACCAATGGTTTCGAACGAGGGAGGGGTGGTGTGTGTCTGTGTGAGCGGAGGTTTTGGGGAGTGTGTGGTGTGTGTGGAGGGGGGCAAGGTGGTGTTTGCAGAAATACCGCGGCAACTGAAAATTTTACTAGGCGGGAGTAAAATGTCGGGCTACTGAAAATTTGGATCAAGGGCGAGCAGATATTTTTGAGATTGCGAGGGATGCAGAGGCGGGAGTAACAAGGCGGGGCTACTGAAAATTTGAATCAAGGGCGAGCAGATATTTTTGAGATTTGCAGGGATGCAGAGGTGGGAGTAAAATGCCGGGGCTACTGAAAATTTGAATCAAGGGATTGAAGTAGAGCGGGAGTAACAGACATCGCACACGGTCCGCACATACTAATTGTGTGCTATCAAACATTAAAACCTTCCAGGCGGTAGATATTTTCGAGATTACGAGGTGGTAGATATTTTCAAGAGCAGGAGGCAAGCCTCGTGAAGCCCAATATATTGTGCTGATGTGAGTGACTGCGGGGGCACGGGCATGGC
This sequence comes from Thinopyrum elongatum, assembly GCA_011799875.1. Taxonomy (NCBI): domain Eukaryota; kingdom Viridiplantae; phylum Streptophyta; class Magnoliopsida; order Poales; family Poaceae; genus Thinopyrum; species Thinopyrum elongatum. Next base: position 687,573,957 of record CM022303.1, on the reverse strand, counting down.
ACACGGGTAGTCTGACCGAACAGTGTCCGTTGCGTACCCAATCGCAGACAGTTTCTACATCCAACTCGTGTGTTGTTTATAAATTTGGCACAAAGAATAATGCGGGAGAGGGTCAGAACACGAACACACTTGCATGTGGACCAAATATATGTATGAAAAGGATGGTTTGATGTTCGAATACCCAATGCACAAGTTTGATGTGGCACCTATCACACAAAAGCACAGTATTGCTAGTCAGCCACCCCCTACGAACCCCACTTCATGTCGGCAGTAAGGAAATCTTAGCTACGAATGCATGCCCCCAAATAGCTAGGTCTGAAATCTCACCCTACCGTAACACAAAACCTATAGGAGTCCATCATATATATGGTCAAACTTCCCCTTTCGCTTCCCGACAAAGGTGGACAGTGTGCCGACCCACAAATGTGTGCTTGTGGCGCGAGATGGGTGAGACCACATACGAACCACCTGCGGGTGGCCCTACTATATGTATGAAAAGGGTGTGGTGTGATATTTAACTACCATTCACAATTTTGTTGTGGCACGTGTGCCTCGCAAATTAACCGGACTTCCCCGACCCCACGGAGGTTGCAGGTAGTGCGAAGTAGCCCCCCCCCCCCACACACACACGTCGGGGCGAGGGCATCTCACCAAGACGTAATGTAACACGGACCAAGTAGAATCCAACTTGGTCATACAACCTCTCCTGCTTGTTGTTGGTCAAAGTGATGGACGTCCACACGGCCCCGCAAAATGGGCTAGCTTATCGCCGATAACCTCGCGAGGGAGTACTGTATGAAGACAAACCCACTCTGTGCATGTGGCCCAAGTATCTATATGGAAGTGGTGTGTGTCGTGTTTGAATACCCAATGCGAAAATTTGATGTGGCACCATGCTTTGGAACAGTAAAATCCCCACACTGAGCGACGGTTCACGAAGTGTAGCATGCGCTCAAACTTAATTAGGTTTGGAATGATCGACCTACTATACGGTAACTCAAAGCGAAGAAGAAGAATCCACCCTGGTAACCTTTCTCATCGTTGGACGAAATGATGGATGTCCACGCGGGCCCACGAATATATATAGGCTTGCCGCCCATAACCAAGCGAGTGAGAGTGTGTCCAAAGACAACCATTGCATGCGTGTGTCCCGAACATATTTATGGAGGTGTGTGATGCATGCATATGTGTTGAATACCCGTCCCAATGCACAACATTGATGTGGTGCATGCATTGAAAATCGCAGAGGTCCCCACACAGAGCAAGAGGTTCATGACGTGTCGTGTGCTCGCCCCCCCCCCTTCGATCCAGCGGGATGGATTCATGTGTACACATGCGCTATTATATATATGTAATCTCACATCATGATATAAAGGAAATATGCCCTAGAGGCAATAATAAAGTTGTTATTTTATATTTCCTTATTCATGTTAAAAGTTTATTATTCATGCTAGAATTGTATAAATCGGAAACCTAAATACATGTGTGAATACATAATGAAATACCGTGTCCCTAGTAAGCCTCTACTAGACTAGTTCGTTGATCAAAGATGGTTAAGGTTTCCTAACCATAGACATGTGTTGTCATTTAATAACGGGATCACATCATTAGGAGAATGATGTGATGGACAAGACCCATCCGTTAGCTTAGCATAATGATCGTTCAATTTTATTGCTATTGCTTTCTTCATGTCAAATACATATTCCTTCGACTATGAGATTATGCAACTCCCGGATACCGGAGGAATACGTTGTGTGCTATCAAACGTCACAACGTAACTGGGTGATCATAAAGATGCTCTACAGATATCTCCGAAGGTGTTTGTTGAGTTGGCATAGATCGAGACTAGGATTTGTCACTCCGAGTATCGGAGAGGTATCTCTGGGCCCTCTCGGTAATACACATCATAAGCTTGCAAGCAAACGACTAAGGAGTTAGTCACGAGGTGATGTATTACGAAACGAGTAAAGAGACTTGACGGTAATGAGATTGAACTAGGTATGAAGATACCGACGATCGAATCTCGGGCAAGTAACATACCGATGGACAAAGGGAATTACGTATGTTGTCATAACGGTTTGACCGATAAAGATCTTCATAGAATATGTAGGAGCCAAAATGGGCACCCAGGTTCTGCTATTGGTTATTGACCGGAGAGGTGTCTCGGTCATGTCTACATAGTTCTCGAACCCGTAGGGTCCGCACGCTTAACGTTCGACGACAATATAGTATTATATGAGTTATGTGATTTGGTGACTAAATGTTGTTCGGAGTCCCGGATGAGATCACGGACATGACGAGGAGTCTCGAAATGGTTAAGAGGTAAAGATTGATATATAGGACGATGGTATTCGGACACCGGAAGTGTTACGGGGGGTACCGGGTACTTATCGGGTCACCGGAAGGGGTTCCGGGCACCCCTGGCAAAGTTATGGGCCTTATGGGCCAAGAGAGGAAACACACCAGCCCACAAGGGGCTTGTGCGCCCCATAGCAGGCTGGCCTATGAGGAGGAGAAGGAAACAGGGGAGGGAAAGGAAAGTGTGGAGTAGGACTCCCCCTTCCTTCCCTCTCCCCCCCCCCTCTTTCCTTCCCCCTTCTTCATACAAGGAAAGGGGGGGCACAGGAGGGCAGGAGCCCTAGGGCCGGTGGCCAACCCCTTGGGGCATGCCTTGGTTGCCCTAGGCTGCCTTCTCTCCCCTTCCACCTATATATACATGGGGAGGGGGCGCCACACAAGGACACAACATTGTCTTAGCCGTGTGCGGCGCCCCCGTCCAAAGTTTTCTCCCTCGGTCATATTTTCGTAGTGCTTAGGAGACGCCCTGCGGAGATCGCATGACCATCACCGTCACCACACCATCGTGCTGCCGGAACTCATCTACTACTTCGCCTATCTTGCTAGATTAAGAAGGCGAGGACGTCACCGGGCTGAACGTGTGCAGAATGAGGAGGTGCCGTGCGTTCGGTACTAGATCGGTTGGAGCGAGAAAAAAGTTCGACTATAACAACCGCGTTGTGAAACGCTTCCACTTACGGTCTACGAGGGTACGTAGACACACTCTCCCCGTCGTTGCTATGCATCTCCATGGATAGATCATTGCGTGTGCGTAGAATTTTTTTTGTTTTCATGCAACATTTCCCAACAGTGGCATCATGAGTCAGGTCTATGCGTAGATGATATGCATGAGTAGAACACAAAGAGTTGTGGGCGGTGACAGTCATACTGCTTACCACCAACGTCTTATTTTGATTCGGCGGTATTGTGGGATGAAGCGGCCCGGACCAACCTAACATGTCCACGCACATGAGACCGGTTCCACCGACTGACATGCAACTAGTTTTGCATAAAGGTGGCTGGCGGGTGTCTGTTTCTCCTACTTTAGTTGAATCGAATTTGACCGTGGCCGGTCCTTGAAGAAGGTTGAAACAGCAAACTTGATGAATCACCTTTGTGGTTTTTGCATAGGTAAGAACGGTTCTTGCTAGAAACCCGTAGCAGCCACGTAAAACTTGCAACAACAAAGTAGAGGACGTCTAACTTGTTTTTGCAGAGTATGTTGTGATGTGATATGGTCAAGACATGATGTGATATATGTTATTGTATGAGATGATCATGTTTTGTAAGTTATCAGCAACTGGCAGGAGCCTTATGGTTGTCTCTTTATTGTATGAAATGCAAACGCCATGTAATTGCTTTACTTTATCGCTATGCGTTAGCAATAGTTGTAGAAGCAATAGTTGGCGAGACGACCACGACACAACGATGGAGATCAAGGTGTCGAGCTGGTGACGATGGAGATCATGATGATGCTTTGGAGATGGAGATCAAAAGCACAAGATGATGGCCATATCATGTCACATATTTTGATTGCATGTGATGTTTATCTTTTATGCATCTTATTTTGCTTAGTACGGCGGTGGCATTATAAGATGATCCCTTCACTAGATTTCAAGATATAACTGTTCTCCCCGAGTATGCACCGTTGCGAAAGTTCGTCATTTCGAGACACCACGTGATGATCGGGTGTGATAGACTCTACGTTCACATACAATGGGTGTAAGACAGTTTTGCCAATGCAGAATACTTGGGTTAAACTTGACGAGCCTAGCATGTACAGACATGGCCTCGAAACACTGGAGACCGAAAGGTCGAACATGAGTCATATAGTAGATATGATCAACATAGAGATGTTCACCATTGATGACTACCCCATCTCACGTGATGATCGGACATGGGATAGTTGAATTGGATCATGTATCACTTAGATAACTTGAGGGATGTTTATTTAAGTGGGAGTTCATTAGTAATTTGATTAATTGAACTTATTTATCATGAACTTAGTCCTGATAGTATTTGCAAATTATGTTATAGATCAATAGCTCGCGATGTAGCTCCACTATTTTTTTTATATGTTCCTAGAGAAAAATAAGCTGAAAGATGATATTAGCAATGATGCGGACTGGGTCCGTGATCTGAGGATTATCCTCATTGCTGCACAGAAAAATTATGTCCTTGATGCACCGCTAGGTGACAGACCTATTGTAGGAGCAGATGCAGACGTTATGAACATTTGGCAAGCTCGATATGATGACTACTTAATAGTTTAGTGCGCCATGCTTTACAGCTTAGAACCGGGACTTCAAAAACGTTTTGAACGCCATGGAGCATATGAGATGTTCCAAGAGCTGAAATTGGTATGTCAGACTCATGCCCGTGTTAAGAGGTATGAGACCTCTGACAAGTACTTTGCCTACAAGATGGAGGAGAATAGCTCAGCCAGTGAGCATGTGCTCAGAATGTCTGGGTACTACAATCACTTGAATCAAGTGGGAGTTAATCTTCCAGATAAGATAGTGATTGACAGAGTTCTCTAGTCACTATCACCAAGCTACTAGAACTTCGTGATGAACTATAATATGCAAGGGATGACGAAAACGATTCCCGAGCTCTTCACGATGCTGAAATCGGCGAAGGTAGGAATCAAGAAATAGCATCAAGTGTTGATGGTTAACAAGACCACTAGTTTCAAGAGAAAGGGCAAAGGGAAAGAAAGGGAACTTCAAAAAGAATGGCAAGCAAGTTGCCACTCCCGTGAAGAAGCCCAAAGCTGGACCCAAGCCTGAAACTGAGTGCTTCTACTGCGAAGGAAATAGTCACTGGAAGTGGAACTGCCCCAAATACTTGGCGGATAAGAAGGATAGCAAAGTGAACAAAGGTATATTTGATATACATGTTATTGATGTGTATTTTACTAGTGTTCGAAGTAATCCCTGGGTATTTGATACCGGTTCAGTTTAGTAACTCGAAACAGGAGTTAGAGAGACTAGTTAAAAGCGAGGTGACGATGTGTGTTGGAAATGATTCCAAGGTTGATATGATCACCATCGCACACTCCCTCTACCTACGGGATTAGTGTTGAACCTAAATAAATGTTATTTGGTGTTTGCGTTGAGCATGAATATGATTAGATCATGTTTATTGCAATACGGTTATTCATTTAAGTTAGAGAATAATTGTTATTCTGTTTACATGAATAAAACCTTCCATGGTCATACACCCAATGTAAATGGTTTATTGAATCTCCATCGTAGTGATACACATATTCATAATATTGATGCCAAAAGATGCAAAGTTGATAATGATAGTGCATACATACTTGTGGCACTACCGTTTAGGTCATACTGGTGTAAAGCGCATGAAGAAACTCCATGCGGATGGACTTTTGGAATCACTTGATTATGAATCATTTGATAATTGCGAACCATGCCTCATGGGCAAGATGACTAAAACTCCATTCTCCGGAACAATGGAGCGAGCTAGTGACTTATTGGAAATAATACATACCGATGTATGCGGTCCGATGAGTGTTGAAGCACGTGGCGGGTATCGTTATTTTATGACCTTCATAGATGATTTGAGTAGGTATGGGTATATCTACTTGATGAAACACAAGTCTGAAACATTTGAAAAGTTCAAAGAACTTCACAGTGAAGTGGAGAATCACCGTAACAAGAAAATAAAGTTTCTGTGATCTGATCATGGAGGCGAATATTTGAGTTACGAGTTTGGCCTTCATTTAAAAACAATGTGGAATAGTTTCACAACTCACGCCACCTGGAACACCACGGCGTAATGGTGTGCCCGAACGTCGTAATCGTACTTTATTAGATATGGTGCAATCTATGATGTCTCTTACCGATTTACCACTATCGTTTTGGGGTTATGCATTAGAGACAGCTGCATTCACGTTAAATAGGGCACCATCTAAATCCGTTGAGACAACACCGTATGAACTAAGGTTTGGCAAGAAACCTAAGCTATCATTTATTAAAGTTTGGGGATGCGACGCTTATGTCAAAAGGCTTCGGCCTGATAAGCTCGAACCTAAATTGGAGAAGTGCGTATTCATACGATACCCTAAGGAAACAATTGGGTACACCTTCTACCACAGATCCGAAGGCAAGATCTTTGTTGCTAAGAATGGGTCCTTTCTAGAGAAGGAGTTTCTCTCAAAAAAAGTGATTGGGAGGAAAGTAGAACTTGATAAGGTAATTGTACCTTCTCTCGAATTGGAGAGTAGCACATCAGAGAAAACCGTTCCTGTGATGCCTACACCAACTAGAGAGGAAGCTAATGATGATGATCATGAAACTTCATATCAAGTTACTGCAGAACTTTGTAGGTCGACCAGAACACGTTCTGCACTAGAGTGGTATGGTAATCCTGTCCTGGTAGTCATGTTATTAGACCACGGCGAACCTATGAACTATGAAGAAGCTACGATGAGCCCAGATTCCGACAGATGGCTTAAGGCCATGAAATCTGAGATAGGATCCATATACGAGAATAAAGTGTGGACTTTGGTGGACTTGCCCGATGATCGGCAAGCCATTGAGAATAAATGGATCTTCAAGAAGAAGACTGGTGCTGATAGTAATGTCACTATCTACAAAGCTCGACTTGTCGCAAAAGGTTTTCGACAAGTTCAAGGAGTTGACTATGATGAGACTTTCTCACCCATAGCGATGCTTAAGTCTGTCTGAATCATGTTAGCAATTGCCACATTTTATTATTATGAAATCTGGCAAATGGACGTCAAAACTGCATTCCTTAATGGATATCTTAAAGAAGAGTTGTATATGATGCAACCAGAAGGTCTTGTCGATCCTAAAGGTGCTGACAAAGTGTGCAAGCTTCAGTGATCCATCTATGGACTGGTGCAAGCATCTCGGAGTTGGAATATACACTTTGATGAGGTGATCAAAGCATATGGTTTTATACAGACTTACGGTGAAGCTTGTATTTACAAGAAAGTGAGTGGGAGCTCAGTAGCATTTCTGATATTATATGTGGATGACATATTATTGATTGGAAATGATATAGAATTTCTGGATAGCATAAAAGGATACTTGAATAAGAATTTTTCAATGAAAGACCTCGGTGAAGCTACTTGCATATTGAGCATCAAGATCTATAGGGATAGATCAAGACGCTTAATAGAACTTTCACAAAACACATACCTTGATAAGATTTGAAGAAGTTCAAAATGGTTCAGTCCAAGGAGGGGTTCTTGCCTGTATTACAAGGTGTGAAGTTGAGTAAGACTCAAAGCCCGACCACGGCAGAAGATAGAGAGAGAATGAAAGTCATTCCCTATGCCTCAGCCATAGGTTCTATACGATATGCCATGTTGTGTACCACACCTGATGTGTGTCTTGCCACTTATCTGGCAAAGAGGGTACAAGAGTGATCCAGGAGTGGACCACTGGACAGCAGTCAAAATTATCCTTAGGTGCCTTAAAGAGGACTAAGGAAATGTTTCTCGGTTATGGAGGTGATAAAGAGTTCATCGTAAAGAGTTACGTCGATGCAAGCTTTGACACTGCTCTAGATGACTCTAAGTCTCAATCTGAATACATATTGAACGTGGGAGCAATTAGCTAGAGTAGCTCCATGCAGAGCATTGTAGACATAGAAATTTGCAAAATACATACGGATCTGAATGTGGCAGACTCGTTGACTAAACCTCTCTCACAAGCAAAACATGATCACACCTTAGTGCTCTTTTGAGTGTTAATCACATGACGATGCGAACTAGATTATTGACTCTAGTAAACCCTTCAGATGTTAGTCACATGGCGATGTGAACTATGGGTGTTAATCACATAATGATGTGAACTAGATTATTGACTCTAGTGCAAGTGGGAGACTGAAGGAAATATGCCCTAGAGGCAATAATAAAGTTGTTATTTTATATTTCCTTATTCATGATAAAAGTTTATGATTCATGCTATAATTGTATTGATCGGAAACCTAAATACATGTGTGAATACATAAACAAATACCGTGTCCCTAGTAAGCCTCTACTAGACAAGCTCGTTGATCAAAGATGGTTAAGGTTTCCTAACCATAGACATGTGTTGTCATTTGATAACGGGATCACATCATTAGGAGAATGATGTGATGGACAAGACCCATCCGTTAGCTTAGCATAATGATCGCTCAGTTTTATTGCTATTGCTTTCTTCATGTCAAATACATATTCCTTCGACTATGAGATTATGCAACTCCTGGATACCGGAGGAATACGTTGTGTGCTATCAAACGTCACAACGTAACTGGGTGATCATAAAGATGTTCTACAGGTATCTCCGAAGGTGTTTGTTGAGTTGGCATAGATCGAGACTAAGATTTGTCACTCCGAGTATCGAAGAGGTATCTCTGGGCCCTCTCGGTAATACACATCATAAGCTTGCAAGAAAACGACTAAGGAGTTAGTCACGAGGTGATGTATTATGGAACGAATAAAGAGACTTGCCGGTAATGAGATTGAACTAGGTATGAAGATACCGACGATCGAATCTCGGGCAAGTAATATACCGATGGACAAATGGAATTGCGTATGTTGTCATAACGGTTCGACCGATAAAGATCATCGTAGAATATGTAGGATCCAATATGGGCATCCAGGTTCCTCTATTGGTTATTGACCGGAGAGGTGTCTCGGTCATGTCTACATAGTTCTCGAACCCGTAGGGTCCACACGCTTAACGTTCGATAACAATATAGTATTATATGAGTTATGTGATTTGGTGACTGAATGTTGTTCGGAATTCTGGATGAGATCATGGACATGACGAGGAGTCTCGAAATGGTCGAGAGGTAAATATTGATATATTGGACGATGGTATTCGGACACCGGAAGTGTTTCGGGGGTACCGGGTACTTATCGGGTCACCGAAAGGGGTTCCAGGCACCCCCGGCAAAGTTATGGGCCTTATGGGCCAAGAGAGGGAACACACCAGCCCACAAGGGGCTCGTGCGCCCCATAGCAGGCCGGCCTATGAGGAGGAGAAGGAAACAGGGGAGGGAAAGGAAAGTGTGGAGTAGGACTCGCCCTTCCTTCCCTCTCCCCCACACCCCCTCCCAACCCCCCCCCCCCCCCCCCCCTCTTTCCTTCCCCCTTCTTCATACAAGGAAGGGGGCGCAGGAGGGCAGGAGCCCTAGGGCCGGTGGCCAGCCCCTTGGGGCACACCCTGGCTTCCCTAGGCTGCCTCCTCTCCCCTCCCACCTATATATACATGGAAAGGGGGCGCCACACAAGGACACAACATTGTCTTAGCCGTGTGCGGCGCCCCCGTCCACAGTATTTTCGTAGTGCTTAGGCGAAGCCCTGCGGAGATCGCATCACCATCACCGTCACCACACCGTCATGCTGCCGGAACTTATCTACTACTTCACCCGTCTTGCTGGATCAAGATGGCAAGGACGTCACCGAGCTGAACGTGTGCAGAACGCGGAGGTGCCGTGCGTTCGGTTCTAGTTCGGTTGGAGCGCGAAGAAAGTTCGACTACATCAACCGCGTTGTGAAACGCTTCCGCTTACGGTCTACGAGGGTACGTAGACACACTCTCCCCCTCGTTGCTATGCATCTCCATGGATAGATCATTGCGTGTGCGTAGAAATTTTTTTGTTTTCATGCAACGTTTCCCAACATGATCTATATCGTGAGACAAACAAAAAATTAAGCCCCCTCCTAAGTCAAATTAATTAACCTCTCTCGCTGTCGGTGAAAGTGATGGACCAAGCGGTCCGACAGATGGAAGCATCACCGATAACCGCGTGAGTGAGTGCCATAGGACAACAACCATGGCTTGCATGTGTGCCAGAACATATATATGGAGAGGTGTGTGGTTGTGATGTTTTGAATACCTAATGCACAACTTTGATGTGGCATTTGTCTCAAAAACCGCAAACTCCCCACATAGAGTGAGGTTCATGTGACACCTAGTATATATATCCTGGTCACCCCCCCCCCCTTCGACACATACTATACACCTAGTAACACAGCCCTAAAAGAATTAATCCTCCTTGTTCGTTAAACGTACCTCTCTCTCGATGGGTCAAAGTGATGGACGACGAACTCGCGGGCCCACAGAAAGCGAAGCGTACGTCGCATGCGAGTGAGCATCCTATATAGGACTACGTACCACCGTCTACATTTGTGATGTTTGTGTGATGTTTGAATACGCAATGCACAACTTTGATGTGGCACCACATATATAGGAAACCAAAAAGTCCCCACAAAGAGCGAGATTCATGATGTGTGGTATGTGCTATATGTACACCCCCATTCGACACGTGGTATATATGTACTTCTACTGTATAGCACAAACCAAAAAAGAATCATTCCTTGATGGTCAAATTAACCTCTCCCTCGTTTGGTCAAAGTGATGGAGGACAACCTCGCATGCCCATAGATGGAAGTGCCACACGCGAGTGAGTTCCTATAGGGCAACCACCGCCTGCATGGCATTGCGTGATGTTTGAATACCAATGTACAACTTTGATGTTGCACCTGCCTCGGGAACCGGAAAGTCCCCACAAGGAGCGAGGTTATGACATACGCATATATATAGAGTACTCATGTTGCCCCCTCTTTGACATGTACATACTCCTACCGTGCATATATGTAACATAAACCAAGAAAGAACCATCCTTGTTGGTCAAATTAACCTCTCTCTCGTTGCACGTTCAACTGATCGACGACGACCTCGCCGGCCCACAGAGAGAGTCACACACGAGTGAGTGTCATAGGACAAAACCACAGCGTGCATGTGCCCGTGTGTTATGTGATGTTTGAATACCCAATGCACAACTTTGACGTGGCACGTACATGCTTCGCAAACCGGAAACGCACTACACCAGGATGCGTAATCCCCTCACTTCAAGCCAGTGGGAGGGACTCATGTGTACGCACGTGCCCGAACTTTGATATGGAATCTCACCATTATCCACACCACACACATGCCAAGATGAATCCACCTTTTGGTCAAATGCCTCTCGTTGTCGGTGGAAACTGAAAACCTTTGCGGGCTAACAAATGGGCATGTCACTGATAATCGCACGAGGGAGAGTGTCCGAGAGGACCACCAATGCATGCATGTGGCCCGAACATGTATGTATGAAAGGGTTGTGTAATGCTTTAAATAACCAATTCATGACTGATGTGGCATATATGACTCACAAAATGATCAATAATCCCACATGGAGGCTCACGACTCGTAGTGTACTGCCGGACCCCCCCCCCACCCCACACACACACAGACACACACATCCCGCACCACCACAGCCACTCTGAGGCATGTCAAACTTTTTCTGCATTGAACATGTGACCAAAGGAGTGTCGTGTTAAAATTATAAAAAAAACAGGCATCATTCAACCGTTTTTATACATTGATTGATTTCCTAGGGATTTAATGTGCAAAAATCAAATTTGAGCTACATGTGCACCAAAATGGATTGCAAAATCATATTTGTGTCCCTGGGTGCATGTTTCCCCATGCAAGAGATTTCAAAACATTGAGAATATAGATTTTTAAAATTCAGTAAATCCAAAACTTAGTTGAAATTCATGAAACTTATCGTGGTTTCATATATGGACACCAGTAGACTATGATATTTTATTTTTTCGTCAAATTTGAGACAATTTTTGATATAATCTTCTTACAAACAGGAGATTGTTAATAACTGGCAACCAATATCTCATACGGATTATTTATTCGGACCATGTGTGTTAGAACGTGCCATGCTTCGGTTAAGCAGTAAAGCGGCAGAATGAATCATCAAAAAACAAAAAAAATTACGTGCTGCCACGCGCCCCGTGTGCCGTGAGAGCAGGCGTGAGTTGACGGGACGCATGCGAGCAGTCCGCCGCGCAGGCAGACCGGGAGGCGTGCATGCAGGTGTGTGAATTGACGGGAGGCGTTTTCGTTGCACAGTATAACCAGGACGTGTGCGAGTAGCTGTGTGAAATGATGGTAGGAATGCCAGAAGTCCGCCGCGCAGGCTCACCGGGAGGCGAGACAGCATTTGACCGCCACCCGCCTCGCTCCCACTAGTCCTTATTAATTGCGCGCCCGAGCCGCCGGCCATAATAGGCGGCCGCACCCCAGTCCACAGTGGTCACCATCGTCTGGACTCTGGAGTGTATGAGAATACCGCCGAAGCGCACCATCGGAGGGAGTGGCGATGCCGGGGCTGGTGAAGCATCCGCGCAACGCGTGAAGCTGGGCACAGAGGTTGCCGTCGCCGCCGATGAGGTCTCGCCCGGGAAGCAGCACGACCTTGACTTCGTCGGCGCCATCATGCCCCCCCAGCCGGAGTCGGAGGTCAATAGCAACTCCGGCAACAACTGCGACTCCGACGGAAAACCGGTTAGTCATCTATATTCCCATTTGTGCGGCAAACATATCATGTGTTTTCTCTGGTTACTCCCCCCCTCTCTAATTCTTTTGGAATACAAATCCTATGGTTATGTCCTCTCAGTCCATGAAATCAGAGTAATTAAGATCCGTTAGATGCACGTAGTGTATTGATTGTTTGAATGTTATCCTTATAGGGTTAGTGATTAATTGTTTGTTCTATACAAATGATTTTTGCTAATAATCCAACTAGGGTTAGTGTGCGTGCTAATAATTCGTGGCCAGATCTTGAGAATTGATTTTGAATGTCCTACATATATGTTGATGCCTTTTTTTTTCTTCCAGATCTTGAGAATTGATTTTGAATGTCCTACATGTATGTTTCTGCCATTTTTTCTTTCAGATTGGTATGTACACAGATGAGGCTCCGGCCAGCGCCGCCGCCGGATGTAGATCTTGGACCCGGCTGCGCGACCAAAAGCGGCCACGCCCCCTGGACCTAAGGAACCGGTAAAATCTCCGGCGGACCGCATCAGCGATCTCCCGAACGGCATCCTTGGGGAGATCATCTCCCTTCTCCCCACCAAGGATGGCTGCCGCACACAAGTCCTCGCACCTCGGTGGCGCACTCTGTGGCACGCCACGCCTCTTAATCTCGACTGTCGTCAGCTATCTGTCGATGATGATTCTGAACTCCCCGGAGCCATCATCTCCTCCCACCAGGGCTCCATTCAACGCATCTGCATCCCGGCATGCTACCTGCTGGACATACCCTGCACGGTGGCTGCCTGGCTGACATCCCGTTAATTCGATAAACTCCAGCAGCTTGAGTTCTACCATTACTACAGTGATAGGTTACCACCAAGAGCTGCATCTGTGCCCTCACCACCGATGCCCATCTCATGGTTTTCCTCCTCTCTCCACACCGCCACCTTGACCCGGTGCCATCTAGCAGACAATCTGGTACAAATACATAGACTCCCACTGCTGAAAAAATTTGTGCTTGTGTTGGTTCATCTGTCGGATGCCTCACTGCACAGCATCATCCACTCCAGTTGCCCTGCCCTGGAGCGTTTGGTGCTTGTTTTTGGAAATGGAATCCATATCCCTTGTCTCAAAATAAAGTCACCTCACCTTGTAAGCATTGGAATTCATTTTGAAGGACATGAGATCATCATCGAAGATGCCCCTTCACTTCAAAGGTTGCTCCTTGATTGTTGTTATAAACCTTCGCAAATAACTGTGGTCTCTGCGCCTAAACTAGAGACCTTGGGTGCAATTTGTGATCCGTTTAAATAGTTCAAGATGGTGTTTGCCTCCACACCTATTGAGGTACTGTATATTATTCATGTACACTTTTGTAATTTGCATTTTTCGTTTGTGCGCATAAGTATCATATTGGAGTACACTTTTAGTGCTAATATTACGTTCTATGCTCAATGAAGAGCTTGTCCATCCTATCAGTGGTGGTGGATTCTGTCAAGACCTTATATATCAATATGTGGTATTTTGATCTCAACATCATTATTGCCTTGTTGCAATGCTTTCCATGTTTGGAGAATTTGTATATAAAGGTGACGATTTCACGCACATTGAAAGCCCATATATAATGTACTATAATTAATCGTTCAGCTATCGCTCTTTCAACATAATCTTTTTTAGACATTAACTGTTTTCAATCTTCATCTCAATTTAGGCACTAACACATGGAGAAAAAGGTATAACCAATCGATGGTTCAAGAAGCACCGGGATTTTCTCATATCTCATAACATTCGTTTGAAGACAGTAACGCTGGAAGGATATGCATCCAATAGTGCAAACACTAGTTTTGTCACATTCTTCATGTTGAATGCGAGGGCACTATTGTCCGTGAGAATTAAGTTTTTCAACAAGAAATTTCTCACGGAACTGTATGTGGAACAACATAAAAAGAAGTTTCAGGTGGACCTAAGGGCTTCTGATCGTGCTCGGCTTATATTTACAACAACTTGTCGTCATCATGGACCAGTAGATCTTTTGTACTAGGATCTTGATTTTATGGATCGGACCGATCCATTTGATTGTGACTGCCAAAAACTTTGGTTGAGTTAGATGTTATTGCCCTGTTCAATCAGGGATTCCGGGTTATGTGTAAATCTGATGAACAATTAATCCTCGTGCTTTTGTACGTTTTGTAAGGTGGAGTTAGACATTGTTGCCCTTTTTAACTAGGGTTTGACCCATATTTTCTTTCATACTGGGCGTCTGTGTTTTTATAGGTACTACCTCTGTCGTGGTTTATTCTTTATTGGCCCCCTTCGTATTTTGTAGTACCAAACTTTGACCTTAGATTTAACTAAGAATATATTAATGCATGTCATCGAAAATAATATTGTTGGACGGCTATTCTTGGCTATGTTCATCTGCTATATGCAATAATTATGCATGTGCTTGCTCGCCGTTTAGGCGGCCTCTGAGCGCTCTACTCGCATGCCTCCGCGTGCTCTACTCGCCATTTAGGCGCCCTCGGGTCGCGTCCCTCTGCGTGCTCTGCTCGCCGTTTAAGCGCTAAGTCTCGCTCGGGTCGCGTCCCTCCGCGCGCGCTCTGCTAGCGGTTGGGGCCGGCGCACGATCATGTTGAGTAAGCTTTAGTTATTTGATCTTAGATTATGTTAATTAATTATACCTCCAGAGCCAGAATCATCCGGCTCTGAAGGTATAATTAATTAACCTAAACTATGATCTCCAGCGCCCGTTCCCGTCGCGCAACTCCATCCTGTCGTCGGCCGTTGGGGGTATGCCGGTATGTGTGGGTAACTAGCTAGCAAGTGGATCAGTAGCGAGTCGCCGCCAGCGGCCATTGTTGTGGTTACTAGATGACCCGTTGCGCCAATGGCGCAAAGGGCGAGAGCAAGCCAAGTATTGAAAGAGTACACATAAAAATATTTAGAGACAGATTGAAACATATGGAAATAAAAAAATGCTGCTGGCAATGTCATGATTTTCTCTAACCAGTGTAAACATATATAAATAGTCTTCTCAAATTATTAGTAGAAGGGCAGTTGATTACATATATAGAACAAGTGATCACAAACTTGTTTTGACCATAGAGACAGTAACGAGGTCTAAAGTGTACATGCAATATCATACACGAATGGAAATCTAAAGGCTATACAGGCCAAAAGGGCAAAGATACTGGATCGATTGATACGAAACAAAAGGTGGCTGCTGTTGGTTAGGACATATAGACTGAAGGTCACCAGAAACTATCTTGTGTAGTCTTCAGGCGCTGCTCTGACGTCATGCCAATATAGCATAACCTCTGTGTCAATTCTTCAATGCTTGGATTAGCTACTACTTTAGTTCTTTTGATAAAATAGTTTTTACACCAGTAGCAGCACCCCTAAGATTAGCAAGTTTCCAGCAAAAGGATCACATGAGAATCACATATTTGTATCCTATATGAAGAGAAACAGAAACCCAACAAGATGATATAAAGAAACAGAGGTATCAAAACTGTAATTGCTATAAGAACAGAAGCTTGATTGCACATGGTTTCTTATTACTGCTTTGTTTTATGATTCATGCATGTATTTCCAGTCTGGATTGGTAGCTAACAGGGTATTATGCTTCATTGCCTAGAGAGGTCGTACCTCTTAAGCCTAGGTGGCTGAGCAAGGCCAATTTCCATGGTGTTAGTAAGTTCATTGGCAGGAGCATTAGCAGCAACGCCAGCGAGTTCAGATCCATGTGACAGAGTCAAGCTAATCATTGGGAACAATGCAATAGGAAAAAAATAAAGAGGACGGTAAATCCAATAGAAATACTAACAGTTGTTGAAACAAAAGAATTTATGAAAGTTGGTGTGACCACCCGGTCATCATCCTTCTCCTGCCAAACAAGGACACGTGCATGTGGAAGACCCCTCTTTTCGAACTCTATGGTGTAGAGAACTGGAAAACACCAGGGTAAATGAAAAAACATGAAAAATAAGAAACGTGGGTAAGAAAAACAAAGAAAGGGGAGGAAATGCACTGGGTATAGTACCAGCAACTACAGTCCCAAACATCTTCCGGTCTTGATCTTCTGTAGGTACTCAAGCAGCTTCATGTGATATACTCGAACAGATATCAGCCCTATCGACTGTTTTTTGCCCAGGTTCAAGACTCTCCATTATTTCAGGCCACATTGGATTACACGTCAAGGTTGTGATTATATCAGGTGAGGCTTGGACATGGGAAATAGTCATCGCGGCATGGAAGTTTTCAGTTATACAGCGACGCCCACCGGTATAGGATGACGTCATAATATTTTTCTTACGGACCTCGGCTGGAGCTTTTTAGCGCTCATACCATCCTGAAGCTTTTCAGAAAGGACCTTGAATGAGTAGTGAGAAGATCAGAAGGCAGTAAATCACCACAGTTAGCGTAGCAGCAACCAAATAACAAGATGAAGATGATAGGGTAGCAAGGTACCTGTGGTAAATGGAGGCACATGAATCTTCTACATGCAGAAATAGCTGAAATGAAACAGGTTTTGCATCTCAGGCACAACAGATACTGTAGTCGCTCAACATGTCTAATAAGCAAGAACAATGGGGAAAATAATAAAACATTGGGTGAAAACGTAGGAAAATTGATAACCAGAGTGAGATATAAACATAATCTAATAAGCAAAAACAATTGGTCAACTCCTACTGTTGGTATATTTTAAATTTTTCCGATACATCTGGTCTCAATAGATACTAAAAGAACTGGTTCAAATAACTCCATATGAGCATTCTAGATTATCAAACCTTTTGAAATTTCTTTCTTATCACATCTTTAATGACCAAGATCGAAGAAAAATAGACTGCACACAAACCATAGCAATAGCCAACATTTAGTTTGGATCAGACAAACTATATTGGATGTTATGTGAGTTAGACTGACGAATAGAGATATGCTGAGAAAATGTTTAACCAAACCACAGACATCAAGACCATTTTTCTGAATCAAAAAGGGCAGCTACAATTGTCTGTGTTAAACACTAAATAGAAATGATAATAGCTCAAATAAACCAAGAAATAACATAAAAACTCTTAAATCAGGACCAGGGCCGATTCATCAAGAACCAAAACAAATTAGCCATGAATTGATGATACTTGGGGTAGCTCATCCAAATGAAACTAAATTTCAACCACTGTTATTCAGTTTCAAAGAAAACAATGCATATTCAGTTCCAAGTGGACTCGGCATGCATTGACTAAAAAATAGCTCATGTGCCAAGATAGTAAACTGATACACATTTATGGTGTTCGTGATAAACTGAATTTATTAAGAAATCTAAACAGAGGTCAGGTGTGCCAAACCCCATGCCCATGCAAACCTAGCCATCTCCAAGGTCTGTGCGTGAAGGCAAGAAGGCAACCAAAGCACTTTTAAACTAACCGAGACAATCCTTAGAACCAATACACTGCCTAGAAATTATAGGAACCTGTATTGAGAGCAGAAGCAACCAAACCGGAGAAAAAACCTGCAAAATCTTCTTATCCAACCGACGAATATACAGACGTAGACAGCACACAGCCTATGTTGGACCAAAGCGAATCGAGCAGCAGAAGAAGCCAAAGCAATAGGCAGACTACACCATACATAAACAGAAGAGGAAGCAACCAAAAAGGCCATCAAGAAGAGGCCAAACTGAACCAAATCTGCTCCTACAAGCATCACACAGCAGATCTAACATGGCACCTGCGCATCCATGCATCGGGCAATACAGGGAAAATCTCACACTGACAGGCACACATTTTATCGAGTAGTTGACAAGCAGGGGAACAGGCAAAATCTCTCACCTTGGACAGAAGGAACAAGCAGCCACACGAGCGCACACGAAAGCAGACGCAGCAGCCCTGCAACCAACACGAAAGCAGAAGGAATGAGCAACACCAAATCAGTGGATAACGGAAGGACCGGAAATTAACCGCGAATGAAAGAGGGAGCTCATCCTAACCAAACGCAACAGCAGCAGCGCGAGGAGCCATGAGGAAAAGAAGGCGACCACGGGACAAGTAGCAACGATGAAGGTGATGGGGACCGATGGCCAGCGATGGCGAGCAACGATGCTGAGCAACAATGGCGACCGGATGAGGATGGGGGGAGTGAACCGAGGGAGAGGCAGAGGAGAGAGGAGGAGAGAAGAGCAGAAGAGGAGAACATGCCCCTCGGTCAAGAACAGTAACAGCAGGCCCTATAAATCCAAGAGGAACCGCAAGAGAAAAAGACAGCATAGCCGAAGGGTGGGACCAAGGGCAAGTTTGGGCCACCAGCAGCGGCACAAACCAAAGGAACCCCACGTAGCAGCACGAATAGGGTGAGGCACCCCTTTACCCAGTGAGTTGAGGTGGGCTCCCCACGCCAGCGGGCAACACCAGAGGCATTCCACACCCACGACACCGAAACCTAGGCCCAACGTGACCGAAGCAGAAGGGACGCACTTGGGTGGAAACGAGAGTGGTAAAAAAAATCACGCAACCCACGATAGAAGCCCTGGCAACCCACGAGCAGCGCTGCATTTCCACCCAGACATAAAAACGCACATACAGGGTGACTGAGCGCTGGACCCACGCGCACGACTGGCCCAGTCGTCATCCGTTTTTGACCCAAGCACATAACGTAGACAAGAACGGACGCCCAGATGTTTACCACGGTGGCAGAGGGTACACTGGCAAGGGACAGCGATGCAAATCGTGCGGGCCGGATCAGTTTCAAATTGTCCTGCACCAGAATAATCAATCAATTGATCTAGTAGCTAGCTTGTACACATCTTGGCCAAAGGCATGGGCAAGCAGCAAATCAATTTGGTGTATGACAACTCATCTACTTAGGTAACTGATCTGATCTACTCAAGTCGGCATGTGGCGCACACCTAACAGATTTTATACATATACATCAGAATTTCTAGCAGAAATAGTAACGGAGCAGTCCACATACAATTTTATTGCGGATCTTCCTTTGCTTTGCGGCGTCGCAATACCTGATGAAATTTAATGGAAATGGTGATCGGTTAACTAATGGTTTTGGCAAGAAAGGCTTGCACTCGTCTTCCAAGCATGTACTAGACGTGAGAAAAAAGAGGTGACAGGAGAGCACCTTGGTCAGAGAGGGCACCACCATGGTTGCAGTAGTGTTAACCTCCATGTCGTCAAGCAGCGGCGAAGATTGGTGCATGCATGAAGAAGGGGAGGGGGTGGGGGGAGCATCATTGGTCGCGGAGTCGGCACCAGAGCACAGCCACATCCGCCGAGGAGGCCGACCAAGCCCAGGAACTAGGCCTAGGGTTTGCGAGCGACATCATCTGCAACACAAATGGAAAGAACATAGGAAGAACAGATCAGGCATAGAAATGCATGAAAATATATAAGATAACCAATGGCAGTACATATAGTTGAGTTGAAGTGTTACCTGCCAAATTTGTAATCTTGAATACCTCCGGTGAGCCTGACAATTTCCAGTTACACTGAATCTCTCCAAAACTTGTTCTCTTTCCTGGAACATTAAAATCTCATTAATTGGCTGAAAAGACAGAGCAACGTGATGATGCAAAGATCAAAATAGAAAATTTTCAGAAGAAGAAATGGTAATGTGGTTCAGTTTTCAGAAGAAACATGCAGATTGAAAGGCTGGTTTAAAGAAACTAAGGATCAATGATCTATGGAACTTTAATGATGGTGAAGAATCTAAACTGAAATAGCATACCAGACACACAAACAATCACAAAGAGATCAATTATCCACGTCATGTATTTACCAGTAACCACAAATCATGAAATCAATGCCAGAGGACCAAAATTTTCGCAAGCTAGCAAAATAATGCTCTTCACCAAAACCTTGCCATAACTTATTCCTCTTATTTCTTTCTCAGATTTACACATTGCAAATTCAGAGAAATTTTAGGGAAATAAAAGAAAGCTTCATGAAAGGGAGGAGTGGGCAGGCATATGAGAAATGAGCACCTGCAGGCATTTTCTTACTCCGTGAGAATTGCCACCAAGCCCTTCGACATTTGGTCAATGACCATGACCGCCTGAGTTTGGAACACTGTGTCAGGTTCCTCTGCTCCAACCCCATGACCTGCCAGCATCCGACGCCACCGAAGTCGACCACTGCCTACCAGAACACCAAAATTATAATGTG
Source organism: Thinopyrum elongatum (assembly GCA_011799875.1). Lineage (NCBI taxonomy): Eukaryota > Viridiplantae > Streptophyta > Magnoliopsida > Poales > Poaceae > Thinopyrum > Thinopyrum elongatum. The sequence continues at coordinate 687,553,097 of CM022303.1, read as the reverse complement.
AGACGACATGACTGGAGACCAAAAAATGGTTTCTAACGCTCCAAAATAGAATCACGATTAAGTAGTGAATTACCTAATATTTGTAACTAATCCATCACTCTAAAATAAGATCATGATAAGTAGTTCACGGTAAAAGCTAGACCCTTTCAATCAAAAGACCATGTTCTGAACGAAAGGCCATCCTTTCATATCTTTGCAATGCCCCCTGAAAATAGAGAATGAGAGTCAATATAGATCAAAATGTTGTCAATTCATTACTTACTAATCGGCAACATATGCTCATAATATTTGAGGCTCTAAAGCAAAAAAAAGGCGGAAGAACATCCTACACACACATGAAAAGAGGAACAAAAAGAACAGGAAAAGCAGCCAAAGTATACCTTCATCTTTAATCCAATGGTCTGATTGAGTTCCTGACCAAATCCTTCATACATCCACATCTGCAGCTATCTAAGGCAGTGAGTGGAGAATAAACATTTAAATAGAGCACCAAAAAGGGTGCAACCGTGAAACAACAGGCACAACACAATAAAACAAATCATTGCGGATCTGGAACATGAAAGGAATGGTGGAGCACATGACAAGAGGCACAAGTAGATTTTTTATTGTGAATGATGATAAAAGCATGGTACCAAAATAAAAGTTGGAGGAGATGGGTATTATACCACAGGCACCAGCGATGGCCGCCTTCCCTGCCCACATCCTATGCAACCAAAACACAATGGTCAACCACATCTCAACATGGCCATCCTTCCCATCGACAGTTATTAAGAAGACACATAACAAATGATATTGCACCTGCTTGTGTAAATCAAAGTTAGAGAGATAAATGAGAATCCATGAGGTAGAAACAAATTAGAAAATCATCTGCTACAATCTTCAGCATCTACCGTTCCTCTCCGCATGGTAGGGCCGCTGCAACCAAAACAGAAGGTACCACAACCATCATCGTACGGCTCATCCGACCCACCAAAATTATCTGTCAGTAATGCAGGCCAAACAAAGACAAAAAGTAACACAGCTAGCAACAAGATAAAATCCAGGAACAGCAGAACTTTTGAGACCTTGCATACAACGCTAGTAAAAACAATGAAGAAGATCAATTGCCCTTTACAAATGCTCTGTAATTCAAAAACATTATCACAAGATGGGCCAACTTGTGGTTGGTGGCATCAGCACCGGTGAAGCATGACACAGGAAGCAATGTCCATATCAACATGTCTAGTTAAAAGCACCAGACCTAATTATGCACACTATTTCCTTGAAGCATCACATCCTTATAATTAACCTTCATATAGAGTTATTTTCTGTAGTAAGCCAGTTCTCAAATATGCACCTCTTTTTTTTGCATCTGTAACTACCACCTCTCGATCGACCATCAACCAAAATTGGTAAAAAAAAAGGTAGATTCAGCACATTGGACACCAAGGAACATAAACTAAATCGTGGATTGAGCAGAAAAATCAAAGAACAAGTGGGAAAGAGTTGCCTGCTTCCTGGGATAGAAATTGAGTACCACACAAAAGCCCACCTCTTCAAACAAAAGAAAGATGCACACACATCAGCATCTTCACTGAGCAGTCTTTCCCCTTGGACATTTACACAAACAGATGTTGTGCATATTTGCAATCTCTCAATATGGGTCAAAGAAATGTTCCAGATCAGGGGCATTGCTAGGAATTGATCATCCACATGAACATCCGTCATTGGCGTGAGCTTCCGGTGGTGACTGGCGGCCTAGCACATGGGAAAGGGATCTGGCAGCACATAGAGCAGTAAGATGCCTGCTGCTGCTAAAGTGGAGCTGGGGCAGGGGTGGGCGGGCGTGGGAGATGGGCACTTACCTCGTCGTCCTCCTCATCCTTGTAGGCGGCGAGGTATGGAGCCACGGTGCTAGTAGGCACGGGCCGGGGTGGCTGGATCTTTTACAGCAGAGGGGGTGATGGTGTGCTGCTGCCACGACGACTCTCTCCGTGCCAGGATCTCGGGGAGCCGGCATCGACGGAAGAGGAGAGGAGGAGACGAGCGGGGATTGGGGAGGGGCGGTGTGGGGGGACAGGAGGAAGCGAGCGAGGAGAGGAGGTGGGTGTGTTGCTTTTTGCTTTTTACCCCTCATTGCTCTAGGGTTGGATTCTTATCTTACCGAGAATTGAACGAAAGGCACACCATTCTCTCGACCCCACACATAAAAGCCCCACTCGTCATCCACTTTTGAAGCAGCTATGGACGTGAAAGAAAACCAACAGCTGATCAGCTGCCAGCAGTAAGAAAATAGCAATAGTAGAAAGATCGCTCGGTCCAACCAGCTCGCCGAACGCGGAGGCTCTAGAATGGCGGGTTGGCTAGAGTGATTTATATGTTCAATTTATAGCTAGCAGCTGGCTAGGGGATTGGGGATTTTACAATTCACCCCTATGGAGCGCGGGAAGCCTTCGCTGGAGTGCGGGAAGACTTGAGCACACAACTCGACAACCATATGCGGTGTCACGTGTTACTGCACACATGTTAACATAAGGAAACGTATGTGTGTAACTTACTAATCCTCGCACATGAGTACTCGCACATGCATCGTGTGAGATACTCCTAGCCATCGTAAGCAACTAGTATGCATTTTACAAAGTTTTTAGTACACAGAGAATCGCACACGAATTAACTCTAGTAACCGTCTGTGTTCTATTTTCTCATAGCAAACAGTTCATCCGAGTGGGCTGTTTGCCACGTATCACACACATCTTGTTTACACGAATCGTTTGTGTTTTTTTGGCTCATCGCAAACAGTTCATCTATGTGAACTGTATGCCGCATATCACACACATCTTGTTAAGTTCAACCATTTCTGTTGTGTTCCCTAATCGAAAACAGTTCGTCCGAGTGAACCGTATGCCGTATATCACACACACCTTGATCTGGCTAACCGTTTCCGTTGCATTCTCTAATAGCAAACAGTTAATCTAAGCGAACTGTATGCCATATATCGCAAACACCTTGATATGGCTGCCCGTTTCTGTTGTTCTGTCTCATCGTAAATAGTTCGTATGGATCAACCGTATGTCCTGCATCGCACACACAACTAAAATCTGAACCGTGTTTGATATCTCCGCCCTCACAAAAGTTTTGCATCATTTTTTACGGTTTCTTTACATCATCGTTTGCAATTAATGCATCGCACACAGTTTCGTCAAAGGGTCTCTGATCGTAGTATCGCGTTAGCAGCATCCTGCAGTAGTGTAGTGTTATATTTGCACAATCATCTAGAAACCAATCCAAGTTCATAAATGCACCTCTGATTCATTACCCTCTTTTGTTGCTTCTAAAGCGACAATATAGTTAGCCTTCAGTTTATGAATTCACCACAGTAACTACCTTAGACCTATTCCAACTTTCTGTGCCATCATAAATAATTTTAATTGAAATCAAAATTCTCTTGGAGAACCGAATCAAGATTTTGTCGATGTACTACTTACAGCAAGCATGTATTGATGTAAGTCCTTACAACAATCTTTTCATTTTCACCGTATGCGAAAAACGTGTCATCGGTACTTAACGATATTTTCACTGTTGTCCTATGATCAACAATTTGACCATTCTGGTAACTTTACTCACAACTTACTTGGCGTACTAGGACATATCTAGTTATTTACATACCATGGAATTAACATAAGTGTGATTGAAATCATGTATTTCACTCATCGGTATTCAAGATACTGATTCTTGCTAAGAACTCCTTCCATGTGACTTTGACAAGAAACACTTCTTGGCAATTTTCATAGTAAATTGCTTTAGTATTTTGTCAATATGTATTTTGGCTAAGCCTTGATTAGGCACTACTATCTCCATAGATTATAATGCCAAATCGGAGGACTATATTTCCTAAGTGCTTTACTGAAAAACTAGTTTCAATAAAGTCTTAATCCATGTCAAGAAATTTCCAATCATAGTGTTTAGAAATAATATCATGCTCCCACTTACTTTCTTGTAAATACAAGCATCTTTACTTCTATCGATGAAATCATATTATTCGATCAATTCATCAAAACAAAGATTCCAACTCCACTATGCTTGCTTCAAATCTTTGAAGTTTGCACACTTACTAGCATCCTCTGGATTGAGAAAATTACCTTGGTCTGTATCAAATATACAACCTTGGTTCTATTTCCATCTCATGGGAATAATTTTGACATCCATCTGTTATATTTCATAGTTGAAATATTTAGTAATTGCTAGTTTAATCTGAATTGACTTTAAGTATTGTTATGATGATACAATCTCGTCATAATCAACTACTTGATCTTGTCATAAACTTATTTGCAACAAACCAAGCATTATAAAACATTTTTATCATTATCAATCTATAGATCAATCACTACACTTTACACTTTAAGTCTTTTAGAGGGTCCATCAAGTTCGAAACTTGAATTATGTGTATGGATACTATCTCGGATTATTTTGGCGTATAGCCAATTCCAGAGTCAGGGCCCATCAACGCTTCTCTGTGTATCATAGGTTCATTGTTTGTTCAACAATATTTTGTCTATGCACCATGAAGGTTTGCACGAATATCCCCAACCTATATAGTTCAGCTGCAAGTTCGACCGAAGTCTCTATATCCTATGTAGAGGCTTCTGTATCAATCGCAGTAAGAAATCTTAGAACCACTTCTAGCGTTTCTTTTCTTAGACCTGATCACGAAGATTCTATAATCTTGTCGATTTGAACTGTCCTCCCACTTAGTATTTTGCAGAAAACATTTTCTTCAAAATTTCCGCATTCTGTGGCAAAACACTTTGCCTCGGCGTAGTGATAGAGGAATACCCAACCATTTCGGATACTTACAAAGTACTCCCTCCGTCCCAAAATAAGTGTCTCAACTTTGTACTAGCTCTAGTATAAATTTGTATTAAGCTCAAGACACTTATTTTGGGATGGAGGGAGTAGCACTTATCTTATAGATTTGATGGCGATCCTTTTTCAGTGTAAAAGCCATAGTCTCTAAAGCATCACATTAAGAGTATATTGGCAAAATCGATTAATGTCATCTTTGATCTCACTATGTCATACATAATTTGATTACATCTACTCAAAATACTCTACTCTTAGTAGTGTCTCTAGTAGGTGTAAGCTATAAAACACTTTACGGCTCATCAAACATTCGCTAAATTTGTAACTCAAATATTCTTTTCTGCAATCAATTTGTATAAACATAATTTTCTTGTTACAATAATTTCTACTTCTTTTTAAAAATCTTTTGAACCATTTCAAAAGATCTAGAATCATGTCTCAATTAGTAAATATAAATATCTACTTGAGTCATCCTTGAAGATAAATAAATCCACTTCTTGCAACAACACTTATTGGAATACGCACATCAATATGCATGTTCCAATTATTTTGTTGCTCGTTCTTTATGGCGTGTGAACGGTATTTCAGTTTACTTCACAATTTGGATGAAAGTTGCAAGTGTCTGATGATTCATAATCATATGACTCCAAAATCCTTCACTATGGAATTTCTCCATGCGGGTTTCTCCAATGTGACTAAATGCATTGCCACACATATGTGGAATTCTTTTAGTCTTGCAACATTTAGCGTCAGTGTTATAGATGTTTAATTCTAACATCAATAGTCATAACTTTCATCCAATTCACAATAGGAGTATGGCCCTTTTGTTCATTACATCGAACAACTATTGTTCTCTTATGAACAAACTCCTCGCAATTTCTATGCAATGGGCTAGAGTGTACAAAACTCTAAAATGAATTATGACAATAAATTCAGAGGTAATATGTTGATGAAAAAGTATCATAACTTTTACAAAAGTTTTTCAACATATATTTTAACCTCATTAATTTGTTGGTCATTAGGCCATAGTAATTTTTGCATCGATTCGTAATATCATGCAATCGAGTCGGTATCATTGTGATCAACTTTTAACCACAATTATTGAAGAGTTTTAGTGTTTAACAATTTAACCAAAATTCTCAAGAATCACACTTTAATTGACCGACTTTCTCTACATCATATAACTTGTATGACATTCATACCTGAGCTGGACACTCTAGTCTTCTTTTCTTTTTGCCTCTAAACTTCTTGTAGTTTTACTTTCAATATTTCTCCCACTCAATAGAAGAGTCATCTAACTTTTAAGAGTGGCGTGACCCCTGAACTTCCCTAGGCATGTAAATTTCATTACATCCTTTGGTTTTGTTCTTTCTCTTTAAGTTTTCGCCATCAACTCACGACTGTCGTTCTTCCGGATCTTACGCATTTCAATCCTAGATATAATAGAACACTTCACTAGAACTTGCAAACAAAACACTTCTTTAGATATCTCATATCTTTTAATTTTTGTTTGTTTCTGAAAACAATTTTCAGTTCCAAGAATATCACATAACTATCCCAAACATTTTGAAGTTAAGGTTTCTCGGAAGCAAGCAGACTATAATGCAATATTAACTTTTGGATCGAAGGACATAAGTCTCATCATCCATAGCATTAGCGGGAGAGCATTGCAAGTATGTAGTAGGACAAAAATCCTTCTTGGCACCCTTAGAGGACGATCCTCTCAACCATAAAGATTCAACCAGATAAATAAAGTCAATCAATTTCAACAACAAAGGTGGAACTGTGAGCCATAATTCTACAACTATAATGCAAACTACACATAGACATTGTTCATAATTAATTTGCACTAGTTATTAAACTTAATTAATATATAATTATGCTCCCACTCAAATCAATATCTCTCATAATTGATTTTAAATGATTTAAGATCCAAGTCTAGTTCTCAGCCATGATGTGTGCATCATGATGACGAGAATTTTGACCGGTGGGCAATCTTTTGCCGATCATATCTCCATATGACTCTTGTTCATCTTTCGATGCTTTGTGCTCCAAGCTCAGAACTATTCTGCCAGAACTTCAAGATGACCGAGTGTTATCTCCATGCATGGTCTGACCATCTCCGCCTGACACCTCACGATCCGTTTGTTCTCATGTGTACATGTCGCACTCCGGAACGCTACGTGTTATAGACGGTTGCAACACTGGGAAGAGCACCTTTTGACTTGATATTTACTGTGAGAGATCACCCTAATAATTGACTACTGTGCAATCAAAGGGTGCAAACAACAAAGGGATAAACATCTTAGGTAATTCATAATAGCATGATATGGTATAGCCCTGGGCGCCGGAAGTCCTGCATGATCGTCTTCAATCTCCAGTTGAAGCGACGTGACGAACAATATTTCGTTACCGAGGCAACTGTTTCAAAAACATTGCCGTGGCGGCAAACTCAGAAAATGTTGTCGTGGCGACCGTTTCAGAAAATGTTGTCGTGGCGACCGTTTCAGAAAACGTTGTCGTGATACCAAAACCTGAAATTCTGTCGTGGCACGAAATTATAGCTTCTTGTCCCGCGCCTGGTACACCTTCTCCTCGTCGGGGTCCTCCATGTATGTTTTGCCACCATCACATGTAACCTATCTCTACGATATTTACATTAAGGTGGCAATCCCGTGGCTCCAGCCGTCATGCCATGACGCGCAGGCCACTTAACATTACAACATATAACCATCTCATACATCAACTCATTATCATGACGAAGGCTATACACATCATATGCAAACTCTGCAAAACCAAGTTAGACGTCCTCTAATCGGTTCTAGCAAAATTTTAGTTACGCAGTTAACCAGTTTTAATAATTAAGACAAGCTACCTACGCAAGCACAACAAGGCGATGTTCTTGATGCTAGATTAAGTTTCGGGGTGTGTGAAAGAGAGACTTAATTAAAAGTCTCGTTCCCCACACTAAACTTTGTCAATACACGTGACCCCCTAGAAGATCATCCATCTTCGGCACCCTCTTGTGTACGCGACGGTTCACTATTCTTGACTATGATGTAGCCCAAGGAACTGTTAGCAGATCGTCGACAGCCAGAGTCGAACGATTGTCAGAACCTTGTAGCAAAACTACATCATTCTGCCGATGAACTAAACCAAAGCAACACTCGTGGGAAGCATAGCAAGAACATCAACCCTCACATATCAGATGTGATCTAGATCGCAACCTACATCTACTCATAAACCAGCTCATGATGCCACTGTTGGGAAACATAGTAGAAAACAAAAAAATTCGCACCTACGATCACCCAAGAACAATATGAAGATGCATAACGGGTTGTGATCAACAATTGTTACCGACTCCGGGAGTGCAGCGGAAGTAGACAATTCGGTGTAGATCATACTTGAAGTCCCTCGAACGTTGATGATGATCCTGCGAACCACTCACGAACGATCCCTCAAACGGCGGACCAAAAGCACGACCTCTCTACTTGGTTGCAAGCGTACGGTCTTGACGATCCGGCAGCGCTTCACCGTCCAGAGCTAATCGTCGCCGGAGAATTAGAGGGAGGAGATTAGAACCACACGGGGCTTCTAATTATGAGGATTAGAGGTGGCTAGGGCTCGGTCTAATTAGTCAACTAGGACCAACTAGAACGTGCACTAGATCAACTAGAGGAGGCTCCAAAACTTGTGTCTACATAGGGTGGAAATCCTCTAGTATATATAGGATTGGGGGGGAAGAGGGGCTGCCACCTAGGGGGAAAGAGCCCCCTTGGGGCGCCGGCAAAGGGAGGAGGAGTATGGCTCCCCCTCCAAGTAGGATTCGCAACCCCCCCCCCCCCTTTAGGAAAGGGGTGGCGCCTCCCTTGTTGGGCCCTTGTGGCCCAACTCCTCCTCCACCTCTTGGCCTTATTTGGCCCGTTTATATTAAATTAAATATATTTTTGTTCTAAACATTATCAGAGCATAATATATATAATTTAACATCTCAAGAAACATTTTCCACCTATATATATTAATCGGTAATACCCGGTATTACCTGATATTCACCAAAACCCTTCCGGTGACCCCGAAACGCTTCGGGAACCTCTCGGAACTATTCCGGATATTAATGAAACAATTCCACAAATATATTATCATCACTCCCATCCTACTAACACTCAGCAGATCATGATTACCTTAAGCTTGTGACCCCGTAGGTTCGGTAACCATAGACATGAACGAAACTCCTTTGTTCAATGACCGATAGCGGAACCGTGGACATCCATATTGGTCCCTATGGTTACACGAATGATATTCGAGTGAACCTTTGGTAATCATGCGATGTTCCCTTTGCTTCGCGATACTTTACAAAACCCGGTATGCATCGGTATCCTCCCGAGTCATCACCATGCTCACTATACCGTTGCTCCCGTTACCGGTTTTGTTCTTCTTTCTCGTTAACGTGTTCCGGCATCCCCGTGACATAGTCACTTGTGTCTGGCCAGACGATGATGGATGCCGTCACACCGAGAGGGCCCTAATAATATCTATCTATCGTCGGAGGAGCAAATCCCACACTTGAGTTTTCTGGTCACTTGTCAAACTTTCTGGTGAGCCTGAAAGTTGACGTTATGATCACCTTGTTACAGATGACGTTTGAGCAACCCCAAAGCCCACCATCTGGTAGGAAGTGACCGAGACACTCTCATGGTCTGAGGAACTAAAATACATGCTAACACTCTGTGTTATTATAATTGAATATAAACGATATTAACTCAATTCATAACAAACAAGTTTGGGTCGATTCAATATGATCGTTCTTCCAACGTCATAATCTCAATGTTGTTTTGGGATCATCATTACACTTAACGATATCCTAAGATCCGGAAAACAATGATCACCAACAACACTTGAGCTAGTCTTATACGCGAGACTAGGAACCTTCATTTTATCCGTTTATCATTTCACACGTGCATATGAGTTTTCCACTGAATCGCATATTCTAGGATCATAGCAGTTATAGCATGAAATATAAACTCTTAATTATGAATATGGAAATATAATAATACAAATATTATTGCCTCTAGGGCATATTTCCAACATATAGAGCCTATGGCTGAGGCATAGGGAATGACTTTCATCCTTTCTCTTTCTTCTACCGTGGTCGGGCTTTGACTCTTACTCAACTTCACACCTTACAATACAGGCAAGAACCCTTTCTTTGACTGATCCATTTTGAACTTATTCAAAACTTTGTCAAGGTATGTACTTTGTGAAAGTCCTATTAGGCGTCTTGATCTATCTCTATAGATTTTGATGCCCAATATGTAAGCAGCTGCACCGAGGTCTTTCATTGAAAAACTCTTATTCAAATGTCCTTTTATGCTTTCCAGAAATTCTATATCATTTCCAATCAACAATATGCCATCCACATATAATATCAGAAATGCTACAGAGCTCCCACTCATTTTCTTGTAAATACAAGCTTCTCCGTAAGTTTGTATAAAACCAAAAGTTTTGATCACTTCATCAAAGCGAATATTCCAACTCTGAGATGCTTGCACCAGTCCATAGATGGAACGTTGTAGCTTGCATGCTTTGTTATCATCCTTAGGATCGACAAAACCTTCTGGTTGCATCATATACAACTCTTCCTTAAGAAACCCATTAAGGAATGTCGTTTTGACGTCCATTTGCCAGATCTCATAATCATAAAATGCGGCAATAGCTAACATAATTCTAACAGACTTAAGCCTCGCTACGGGTGAGAAAGTCTCATCATAGTCAACCCCTTGAACTTGTCAGAAACCTTTTGCGACAAGTCGAGCTTTATAGATGGTGACATTACCATCAGCGTCTGTCTTCTTCTTAAAGATCCATTTATTCTCAATGGCTTGCCAATCATCGGGCAAGTCCACCAAAGTCCATACTTTGTTCTCATACATGGATCCTATCTCGGATTTCATGGCCTCAAGCCATTTGTTGGAATCCGGGCTCATCATAGCTTCTTCATAGTTCGTAGGTTTGCTGTTGTCTAACAACATGACTTCCGGGACTGGATTACTGTACCACTCTGGTGCGGAACGTACACTGGTTGACCTACGAAGTTCAATAGTAACTTGATCTAAAGTTTCATGATCATCATCGTTAGCTTCCTCTTCAGTTGGTGTAGGCATCACGGGAACTGCTTTTGTGATGTGCTACTTTCCAATTCGAGAGAAGGTATGATTACCTCATCAAGTTCTACTGTCCTCCCACTCACTTCTTTCGAGAGAAACTCCTTCTCTAGAAAGGACCCGTTCTTGGCAACAAAGATCTTGCCCTCGGATCTGTGGTAGAAGGTATAGCCAATGGTCACTTTAGGGTATCCTTTGAAGACGCACTTCTCCGCTTTGGGTTCGAGCTTATCAGGCTGTAGCCTCTTGACACAAGCGCCGCGTCCCCAAACTTTAAGAAACAATAGCTTAGGTTTCTTTCCAAACCACAACTCATACGGTGTCGTCTCAACAGATTTAGACGGTGCCCTATTTAAAGTGAATGCGGCTGTCTCTAATGCGTAACCCCAAAATGAAAGTGGCAAATCGGTAAGAGACATCATAGAACGCACCATATCCAATAGAGTACGATTACGACGTTCGGACACACCATTACGCTGTGGTGTTCCAGGTGGCGTGAGTTGTGAAACAATTCCATAATGTCTTAAATGCATACCAAACTCGTAACTCGAATTTTCACCTCCACGATCAGATCGTAGAAACTTTATTTTCTTGTTACGATGATTTTCCACTTCACTCTGAAATTCCTTGAACTTTTCAAATGTTTCAGACTTGTGTTTCATTAAGTAAATATACCCATATCTACTCAAATCATTTGTGAAGGTAAGAAAATAATGATATCTACCGTGTGCTTCAACACTCAACGGACCGCATACATCAGTATGTATTATTTCCAATAAGTCACTAGCTCGCTCCATTGTTCCGGAGAACGTAGTTTTAGTCATCTTGCCCATGAGGCATGGTTCACATGTCTCAAATGATTTAATTAAGAGATTCCAAAACTCCATCAGCATGGAGTTTCTTCATGCGCTTTACACTAATATGACCTAAGCGGCAGTGCCACAAATATGTGGTACCATCATTATTAACTTTGCATATTTTGGCATCAATATTATGAATATGTGTATCACTACGATTGAGATTCAACAAGAATAAACAATTCACAAGGGGTGCATGACCATAAAAGATATTACTCATATAAATAGAACAACCATTATTCTCTTACTTAAATGAATAACCGTCTTGCAATAAACAAGATCCAGATATAATGTTCATGCTCAACGCAGGCACCAAATAACAATTATTTAGGTTTAAAACTAATCCCGAAGGTAGATGTAGAGGTAGCGTGCCGATGGCGATCACATCAACCTTGGAACCATTTCCGACGCGCATCGTCACCTCGTCCTTAGCCAGTCTTCGTTTATTCCGAACCAGTGTCAAATACCAAGGTGCTACTACGAGCACTAGTAAGGTACACATCAATAACATGTATATCAAATATACCTTTGTTAACGTTGCCAGCCTTCTTATCTTCCAAGTACTTGGGGTAGTTTCGCTTCCAGTGACCATTCCCCTTGCAGTAGAAGCACTCAGTCTCAGGTTTGGGTCCAGCCTTGGGTTTCCTCACGGGAGTGGCAACTGCTTTACCGTTCTTCTTGAAGTTCCCTTTATTTCCCTTGCCTTTCTTGAAACTAGTGGTCTTTTTAACCATCAACACTTGATGCTCCTTCTTGATTTCTACCTCCGCGGCTGTCGTGGTGGAGCACGATCACCTATGGGGCAGGGCAGCCCCTTTGTGGTTTAGCGGGGGGATGATCACATTGCACAAAGAGGAGAGGCAGCAGGGCAGCGCGGTGAGGAAGACTCTTTTTTACCCAGGTTCGGGCCGCTGAGCAGCGTAATACCCTACTCCTACTTTGGTGGATTGATCTATAGGAACACGAAGACACGAAGCGCTCAAGCCTGGCAAGGGTGCCTCGGGGAGAGCAGCTACGCGTGTACAAGTGCTAGCGGATCAGAAGATCAAATCCTTTGCTAGGTTGCCTCGAGGCTCCTTTTATATGTTAAGGGGCGGCCACAGTGGCAAAACAGTCATTATACGAGGATTAGACAGCTAACAGTGCTATCATACCTAACTCTGGCAGTTGGACAAAATGCCATAAATGCTTTCATAGGTGTCGTGTGGAGAGGTAGCCCCGACAAGGTTCCTCCACCGCTTGCCTAACTACCTCTTATTTGCATGACACGCCTCTAGGACGGGTGTATTAAAGGTAATCTCTTCTCCAGCAAGCTGCCATGTGCACGACAGGATCCACCTAGCCGCTCGAGAGCTTGACATCATAATGATTAGTGACCGGTGTTTGATGAGGTGGAGCGGTGGTGTCCTGGCGGAGGTCTGCCGGCATGGAGCCTGCCGGGCGCTTGGCTTGGGGTCTTGTTTTGTCCTTGGCGGCCCCGGAAACCCTGCCGAGGTGGCCTGGCCTCGGTCCCAGGCGCAGTCTCGACCCCGTCGGCCCTGTTTGCCCGGCAAGGGAGGCCATTCTGGAAACCTTTAGGTTGGTTTGGTCTTCTTAATGTGCTTCTTTATCTCATGAAGAGCGGCTTCTCTGGCTTATTTTTTGTTAAGCATTGGTACTTGATGTATGATCTGCCACATGCCTGTGCATAAGTCAGGGCGGCAAACACATATGTTTGTTGCACCGACAGTGGCCTTAAGCATCACGAAGAGCTTTGGAAGTGTTTTCTCCATCCCTTGCATATTATAGTTCATCACAAAGCCCTTATATCTTGGTGGCAATGATTAGAGAATTCTGTCAATAACCGAGTCATCTGGAAGATTAACTCCCAACTGAGTCAAGCGGTTGTGCAATCCAGACATTTTGAGTATATGCTCACTAACATAACTATTCTCCTCCATTTTACATCTAAATAACTTGTCGGAGATGTCACACCTCTCGACCCGGGCATAAGCTTGAAATACCAATTTCAGCTCCTGGAACATCTCATATGCTCCATGGTGCTCAAAACGTCTTTGGAGCCCTGGTTCTAAGTCGTAAAGCATGGCGCACTGAACTATCGAGTAGTCATCAGAACGTGTCTGCCAGATGTTCACAACATCCACAGACGACGCTGGAGGGGGTGCGTCACCTAGCGGTGCATCAAGGAGATAAGCCTTGTGTGCAGAAATGATGATAATCCTCAAGTTACGGACCCAGTTTGCATAGTTGCTTCCATCATCTTTCAACTTAGCTTTCTTTAGGAATGCATTAAAATTCAGGGGAACTACAGCGCGGGCCATTGATCTACAACAGAAATTTTGCAAAGACAATTAAGACTAAGTTCATGATAATTTAGTTCAGTTAATCAAATTACTAATGAACTCCCACTTAAATCAACATCCCTCAAGTTGTCTAAGTGGCACATGATCCAAATCAACTAACCCATGTCTGATCATCACGTGAGATGGGGTAGTCATCAATGGTGAACATCTTCATGTTGATCACATCTACTATATGACTCATGTTCGACCTTTCGGTCTCCTGTGTTCCGAGGCCATGTCTGTACATGCTAGGCTCGTCAAGTTTAACCCAAGTATTCTGCATGTGTAAAACTGGCTTACACCCATTGTATGCGAACGTAGAGTCTATCACACCTGATCATCACGAGGTGCTTCAAAACGATGAACTTTTGCAACGGTGCATACTCAGGGAGAACACAATTTCTCGAAATTAAGTGAAGGGATCATCTTATAATGCTACCATCGTTCTAAGCAAAATAAGATGCATAAAAAGGATAAAGATCACATGCAATCAATATGTGACATGATATGGCCATTATCAACTCGTGCCTTTGATCTCCATCTCCAAAGCATCGGCTTGAGCTCCATCATCACCGGCATGACACCATGATCTCCATCATCATGATCTCCATCATCGTGTCATCACGTGGTCGTCTCCGCCAACTATTGCTTCTACAACTATTGCTAACGCATAGCGATAAAGTAAAGCAATTACATGGCGATTAATAAATTAAAGACAACCCTATGGCTCCTGCCGGTTGCCGTACTCATCGACATGCAATTCGTGAACCTATTACAAAACATGATCATATCATACATCAACATATTCACATCACATTTTGGTCATACCACATCACAACATGCCCTGCAAAAATAAGTTAGACATCCTCTACTTTGTTGTTGCAAATTTTACGTGGCTGCTATGGGAAACTAGCAAGAACCGTTCTTACCTACGCAAAGCCACAACGGTGATAATCAAGTTGCCTTTTAACCTTCTATAAGGGCCGCCTTCGTCAAATTAGATTCAACTAAAGTAGGAGAGACGGACACCCGCTAGCCACCTTATGCAAAACAAGTTGCATGTTAGTCGGTGGAACCGGTCTCATGTGCGAGGACATGTAAGGTTGGTCCGAGCCGCTTCATCCCACAATACCGCCGAATCCAAATAAGACAAAAGAGGTAAGCAATTTGAGCATCAACGACCACAACTCTTGGTGTTCTACTCGTGCATATACATATACGCATAGACCTAGCTCTGATACCACCGATGGGGAATGAAGCATGAAAAAAAATCTACGAACACCCAAGATCTATCTAGGAGAAGCATAGCAACGAGAGGGGAGAGTGTGTCTACGTACCCTCGTAGACTGAAAGAGAAAGCATACATAATGTGATTGATGTAGTTGTACTCTTCGCGATCCGATCACAATCCAACCGATCTAGTGCCGAACGGACGGCACCTCCGAGTTTAGCACATGTGCCGCTCAATGATGTCTCCTCCTCTTTGATCCAGCAAGAAAAGGCAGAGAAGTAGATGGGATCACAACTAGCACGACGGCGTGGTGGTGATGGTGGTGGTGGAGCTAGTTCAGCAGGGCTTCACCAAGCACTACTAGAACAAGGACGGAGGAACTACAAAGTAACGGGAGAGAGAGGGGCGCCAAGGGCTTGGTGTCTCCTCTTTGGGATCCCCCTCCCCTCTATACATAGGTGTAGGGGCATGGGGAACAGCCCCTCCAAGCCCTAGGGCGCAGCTAAGGGGGAGAGGACTTGGACTCCAAGTGCAATCCTATTCCTACTAGGACTCCCCTTTTTTTCCCTTCCCTAGCCACATGGGATTTTGAGGACTTGGTGCGCCTAGCCCAAAAAGGCCAGGGCGCGTCCCCTCAGCCCATACCAGCCCTTGGGTCATGGTGGACCCACTTGTGGACTTTCGGACCTCTCAGGAATCCTCCGGAACCTTCTAGAAGCTTCAGGGTACAATACCGAAAAACTGCATCTTTTTCCGGAACCAAAAATATGACTTACCATATATAAATCTTTACCTCTCGACCATTTCGAGACTCCTCGTGATGTCCGGGATCTCATCCGGGACTCCTAAAAACATTTGGTTACCAATAATCAAATATCCCAATACTACTCTAGCGTCAACGAACGTTAAGCGTGCGACCCTGCGGGTTCGGGAATCATGTAGTTATGACCGAGACACCTCTACGGTCAATAACCAATAGCGGGACCTGGATGCCCATATTGAATCCTACATATTCCACAAATATCTTTTATCGGTTGAACCACGATGTCAAGGATTCGGTTAATCCCGTATGCAATTCCCTTTATCCGGCAATATGTTACTTGCCCGAGATTCGATCATCGGTATCTCCTTACCTAGTTTAATCTCGTTACCAGCAAGTCTCTTTAATCGTTCCATAATACAAGATCCTGTGACTAACTCATTAGTCACATTGCTTGCAAGCTCTTTAAGATGTTGTATTACCGAGAGGGCCCAGAGATATCTCTCCGTCATACGGAGTGACAAATCCCAGTCTTGATCTATGCCAACCAAACAGATACCTTCAGATATACCTGTAGAGCACCTTTATGATCACCCAGCTATGAAGTGACATTTGGATACACACTAAGTATTGCTCTCGTGTCAGGGAGTTACACGATCTCATGGTTTAAGGAACAGATACTTGACATGAAGAAAGCTATAGCAAATAAACTAAACGATCTGATGCTAAGCTTACGGTTGGGTCTTGTCCATCACATCATTCTCCTAATGATGTGATCCCATTATCAAATGACAACTCATGTATATGGTTAGGAAACCTTAACCGTCTTTGATCAACGAGCTAGTCTAGTAGAGGCTCACTAGGGACACTGTGTTGTCTATGTATTCACACATGTATTTAAGTTTCCGGTCAATACAATTCCAGCATGAATAATAAACATTTATCATGAACAACGAAATATGATAATAACCAATTTATTATTGCCTCTAGGGCATATTTCAAACAATTTATACTTGTTACTTGTTACAAATTATCTTGCTACAAAACTATCTATCCGCTACTTTCAGTACTTGCGGAGAATACCTTGTTGAAAACCGCTTATCATTTCCTTCTGCTCCTCGTTGGGTTCGACACTCTTACTTATCGAAAGGACTACGATTGATCCCCTATACTTGTGGGTCATCAGTTGCACATACCATTCTTTCACGGTATGTTGTAAGGTTGAGGCTCCACTGCACGTGTGCCGGACCGGGCATCTTCATGCGGTCTACCCTTTTCACTTTGTGTGTCACCAGCCACTCTGCACTACACCAATCCGCCACCAACGGATCCCAGCAGTCAGTTGGGATCCATGGTTCCTTCACCTGTTAAGATAGAATTCATCATATGACGAACAAAAGGAACAAGCATGTGATGATGCAAGTAGTTATTCAGTTGTGATGTTGCTCACTATCAAGTACTCGTTCGGCCCGAGGTCATAGGTGGAGCAAGCTAGAGACCTTGTCATCTTCCTCCCTTCAGAGTGCATGGGCGAGCTCTTTGCACGGCCGCTGTCGGTGTCAAAACCGGCAAACCTCGGGGTAGGGGGTCCCGAGCTGTGGATCTAGGGTCGATGGGTAACAAGGGATGACGAACACAGTGTTTACCCAGGTTCGGGCCCTCTCGAAGAGGTAAAACACTACGTCCTGCTTGATTGTATTGAATGTATAATGTGGTTTACAGAGTAGGTCTACCTCGAGATCAGCATGAGCTAAACCCTAAGGCTATGAGGTGATGAATGTAGCTCTCCCCCTAATGACTACAACCCTCGGTTTATATAGACACCGATAGGGTTAGGGTTACCGGAGATAGATTACAACAAGAGGGAAAGAGATCTCGTCCATCCTTGACTTGGAGGGCACACCACGGCTTCATAGATCTCCGGCCACCATACGGCTCCACCAGTCCGGTCCATGTACAATGGTTCATCGCCCCGAGGACCCCATAGTCCATGACTCCCATAGTAGCCCCTGAACTTGCCTCCAATGCCGGGGATTGTCCTCTGGAATCTTCACATCATCGGCTTGCGAGACGAGTTCTTTTATTCCTTCATTCTGCTTGAAGCCGTATAAATTTCACCGAACACTATCCGGAACCCGCTCTAATGTACTCGGGTCCGGACAGTTTCAAGATTCTGGGATCCGAAGACATCTCAAGATCGAGGTGGGACCATCAGGTTTTAATGTCGTTCCTCGGGGCAAGGGTTTCACGCACCTTTCTAAAGGGCGTGTGGCCCAATGCCATCCTTCCACGCAACCGTCCTTTCGTCTTCGCGCTAAGACACCTATTTATAGATCCAAAAGGTGCTGAGAACAGTTATCTTCCCCTTCGCCAAGAATGACACAGAAAAAATTCTCCAAAGCCATGGCCAACATCCAAGGTTCTTCCTCGCGCCCTCACGGCCCGCTCCCAGGCGATTGGTCGAGCTGTTCGGTCTCGCATATCTAGCTGATTCGCTTGCAGACGCAGCGCTTCCTCCCTTCGGCTGATCTGATCCTAGTCCATGCAGATCTCATCTCCGTTGATGGATGCGCCCTTGCCGAGAACTCCCCCGCCCCAAGCAAGGAGGAGAGGGTATGTCTCGTGCCCTTCCTTCTAATAGGTTTGGGTTTTCCTATTCATCCCTTTCTACGGGATCTGCTGGAGTTCTATGGGATCCAGCTCCACAACCTCACCCCGGGGTCCATATTGCACATTTCTGGCTTTGTAGCCTTGTGCGAGATATTTCTGAGTTGCGAGCCTACTTTGACTTGTGGCGGAAGTATTTCTGTCTTGTCCCTCGCCTCCGAGAGGGATCTATATTCTAGGTAGGCGGCGCTGAAGTATGGCGAATAGCTGGGACAGGGTACCCAATCGGGACCCCACAGAAAGATCCCGAAGGATGGACTTCAAAGTGGTTTTATATTGAAGACGTTCCCCTCACCGATCCAACTCAGCAAGGGCTGCCCGAATATTCAAATGACCCACCTATAAAGCGGTACAACTGGCGGCCTAGAGGCCCTTCCCAACAGGACAGCGAAGAAGTGCGTGCAATGTCGGACAAGATTAGGCTGCTAACTAGCAGCAAGCTGACCATGGTCGAAGTTATGGCCATCGCCATTACCCGATGCGTGCAACCCCTCCAACAGCAGGGTCACCCTCTATGGTGCTATAACGGGACCAATGATGTGACACGTCACCAGCAGCAAGGGCCAGACAACAAGGCTGCCCTGGCTAAAATACTGGCCGATCTCTTCAAGGGAGATGAAGCAGAGTTCGCTCGCATGAGTATTTGTGAAGGCTGCTCTGGATACAATCTGGCACACTGGGTAAGCCATAATCCATTATTTTGAGCCCACATATCACGCCGAATTCTTACTGATCGCCACTTGAACAGGGATGGAGGCATCAGGTTGCGTCCATTAGTCCTCCTCCTCAACCAGAGAATCACTCTCATGATGGTGATCCGGGGTATCATGACGACCCGGAGACGTCAATTGAATTCGAAGATGGGGTGTTCTATCAGGAGGGCCTTGATGGCGGCAAAGTGGCCGTAACAGCCGATCGCCCCGGGGCTCTTCCCTCTTCCACAGTAAGTGAAAAGAAGACCCTCCCCCGAACAGGACGCCCGTCTCGTGCTACCCCCCATGTGCTGACTTCTACTCCCAAGGGTCGCCGCACTATGCGTAAGAATGTCTCGGGAGGAGCGCGGACCGCGCCAGCTTCAACCCTTGAAGGGAGATCAAAGGGGAAAGCTTCCGCCGAGGAGGAGGCACCTGCCCCCTCGGCCCAATGGTAACATATTTTGGAATTGCAGCGATGGTGGCCGTTGGCACTTTCTTATTAGAGCTTGCTCAATTTTGCAGAAGGTGTATGCCCCTACACCAATCCGAAGATCTCCCGGATGCGCCGAACCGCAACTCCGGTCTCAAGTCTTTGGCACAAGCAAGAGCCTCCTCCGAACACGCGGCAGCTGGTGTACCTCCGGCGGACTCCGACGATGTTTCGGTCACTAATTCCGAGGTCGAGAGCGTAATGAACCATCGCCGCCGGAGGGAGACTTTACGTCATACTGCTTTTGCTGAACAGGAATTTAATGCTTTTAATTCGGTGGATGCGTACCTTAGAGCGGCCCGGACAGGTCTTGATGGGATTGCCGGTCTATTTGCCGCCAAGGTGCAGGTATATAGCTTAAAAGCATATCATGTTCCCTAACCAACTAGCCCCCAAGCCTTAATTCGGGCGGGACGGCCGAGTTAAGGGTGTCTAATGATATTTATTTTTGTAGGTTGCAAGAGAGTAGAACAAAATGCTATCCGAGGACCTTGAAGTGAGTCGAACACAATTGGTCGAAGCCAAGGACGAACTGGATGTGGCTCGAAAAGCCAGCAGCGAATTGTCCGGTGAGTAGGAAAGACTGTTTTTGTAGGTATACGTTGTATGCTAAGCATTAACACCATATTCTCCGTACAGCCGCGGGAGCTGTAAGTGAGCTGCGGAGGGAGCTGGAGGCTGGTAAACAAGTACTGACGCGAAGTCAGGAGGATAAAAATGAGTCAAGGCAGAAAATCGACGGCAAGCTGAGGAAATTAAGAGTTTGAAAGCTCAGCTGGCCCAAACTGTGGAGGAAAACCAGAAGCTAAAAGTGGCATATTCGGTAAGCGTTGATCGTACCGTGCTGTTGGCAAGTGTCATTGATGTGTTAATGATGATGTGCAACACCTGCTTGTTAGGTCTCCTGACTGGGCGGCCTGAGGAAGAAGTAAGCACTTATGACGGGAACCTTCTAAAGGAACTGTCGAAGACCTATGAAAAGGCCCGGAAAGCCATGAAGAGCATGGCGAAGGCGTTATGGCCGTTAGATGCGCCACCAGAGAGTATGGCTGAACTAGCCAGTCGCTTTAAAGGGGCTTGACAAAGGTTTGAGTTATGGAAGATCTCGGCCTGTCGAGAAGGAGCACGCGAGGCGTGGGCTATGGTAAAGACCCGCTTCACCAAGCTAGACCCGGTGCATATGGCCCGGGTTGGTCCCGTGGGTCCTGACGGCCAAGAGATACCACTAAGCTTGGTGTATGATGACGTGATGCAAGCCGCTCGATATTCTCAAAGGGATTGTGCTTTAGAGCAATTGATAGACAATGTCGAGAAGGAGTAATTTTGTCAATTCTATGTATCTATGTACTTTACGTTGACCGTGCTCAATCCGCGCTCTTATTTATTTTTTTGAAAGAATGTTGTCTTAGCCGGCCATCGGCTTCTACCTCCCCAATCATAGATCGGGAAGTGTTCCGTACTATGTGCCGTGGAAAACAAAGCAACACTTCGGGAACGAGGCAATCCGGCCATCTGGCTTAAACAGACGAAACATGTGCGGAGAACGATGTTATATTACTCTTTGACGTAAGAAACATCTTCTGATGAAAATAGTTCCTCCAAGGGTTCCTTTCTTCAGGTAAAATGATATTCCGGTCGTAAGATCAATGGAAACCAATGGCTGCGAAAAAACCTTGGTGATAAGCACGAGGCTATATTCGCTTCCCTTAGGCCGACTTATTGTATTCTGTAAGAACGCTAGCATTCGGCTTCACCCGTCTGAGGTACGGTCCCGGATGACCCGGTCGTAACAATCATAGAGGTGCTCCCTTTACTCCCTAGCCGAACAATCGGGAACGTAGGGGTAATCACAGGAGCCAGGCAACCCGGCTTGGCAAAGATCTTAAGTCAAACAAGTGCATATGCTGGCTTAACATGTATGAGAAGGATGCAATCAGGACGAATGCGATTTATACATTTATTCGGCTCTTCTAAGTAAGCCCCCAAGCAAAGCTAGGTGGTACATTTAATGGTGTATATAGTATGAGCTTGGTATGGTTCGGTTTAGCCGAACTAGCACCACGGCGAAAGAGAGAAAAAGGTAAAAAATAAAAGAAGGAAAAGGTGAAAATTTATGTCGGACTCAGGTGTAAAAATGCCGCAGCCTTGCTGCGTTCCACGGGTTCGGCTCGAGGCCGTCGTCGGACGGGCGGCGAAGGCGATACGCTCCTCCTATGAGTACTTCATCGATGATGTACGGTCCCTCCCATTTAGGTGATAGTTTATTCTTCTGTTTTTCGGGGAGTCGGAGGACAAGGTCTCCCACGGTGTATGTCTTTGCCCGGACATCATGGTTGTGGTAACGTCGTGCTTGCTACTGATAGAACACGGACCAAGCTCAAGCTATGTCTCGCTCTTCTTCCAGAGCGTCCAGATCATCCTGCCGATCGAGCTCGGCTTGCTTTTCTTCGTACATGTGCACTCTAGGCGCGTCATGGATAAGGTCGCATGGGAGAACTGCTTCCACACCGTATACCATAAAAAATGGTGTGTATCCAGTTGACCGATTAGGAGTAGTGCGCAGCCCCCATAGTACGGAATCGAGTTCCTCGACCCAATGGCAGTCTGATTGTTCAAGGGATCGAACTAGGCGAGGCTTAATGCCGCTCATAATGACTCCATTGGCTCGTTCGACCTGCCCATTGGTCTGTGGGTGGTACACCGAGGCGTAATCGAGCTTGATGCCCATTTTGCCGCACCAGTCTTTAACTTCCTGGGCGGCAAAGTTGGTACCATTATCGGTAATTATGCTGTGGGGGTCACCATAATGGTGTACGACATCGGATAAGAAGTCGACGACTGGTCCGGATTCTGCCGAAGTGACGGGTCTTGCCTCGATCCACTTGGTGAATTTGTCGACCATGACCAATAAGTACTTCTTTTTGTTTGTCCCCCCTTTGAGTGGCCCGACCATGTCGAGACCCCAGACCGCAAAAGGCCATTTGATCGGTATCGTCCGAAGAGCTGTGGGGGGCATGTGGCTTTGATTTGCGAATAGCTGGCATCCGACGCAATGTTGGACTAATGTCCGGGCATCTTCACGGGCAGTAGGCCAGAAAAAACCTGCTCGGAAAGCTTTGCTGAGCAGGGCGGGACCTGCCGTGTGGTGTCCGCCCATGCCCGCGTGTATCTCTGCCAAGAGCTTCTGCCCCTCTTCTTCAGAGATGCACCTTTGTAAAACTCCTGTGGTACTCTTCCTATAGAGTTCACCCTCATGGACCTTGTATGCTTTAGAGTGGCGAACTATGCGTCGTGCTTCGGTTTGATCCTCCGTAAGCTGATGTTGTGTGAGGTAGGCTAGCAGGGGTTCTGTCCAGGGTGGGATTACGGCCATTACCTCGTGTGCGAAAGGTGTTTCCTCGAGTGCGGAGCCGCCGATGACGTGATCATCTTGTTCATTTTTTGGCGAGGTATTGTGAGCGGGCTCGTTGGATAGTGTACCAGTGGCGTCGTCCTGCCACACCACGGAGGGCTTAAAGAGCCGCTCGAGGAAGGTATTTTTGGGAACCGGGTCACGCTTGGTGCCCATGCGGGCGAGGACATTGGCTGCTTGATTGCTGTCTCTAGCGACATGGTGAAATTCTAGGCCCTCAAATTGAGTTGATATTCGGAGGACCGCGTTTCTATATGACGCCATCTTCGGGTCTTTGGCGTCGAATTCGCCATTGACTTGTGAGATCGCCAAGTTTGAATCTCCCCTTACCTCGAGGCGCTGCACGCCCATTGATGTGGCCATACGAAGACCGTGCAGTAGTGCTTCGTATTCGGCTGTGTTGTTGGAGACCGTGTACATTATTTGGAGGACATACCGAACAGTGTCGCCTGTGGGGGAGATTAGGATGACCCCAGCCCCCAGTCATCTTTGAGCCGTCGAAGTACATTGTCCAGTGTGAGTATGTAGAGTACTCTCAGGGTAGTTCGGCCTCGGTCCATTCGGCTATGAAATCGGCCAGTACCTGAGATTTAATGGCTCGGCGTGGCTTATATGTTATCTCGAAGGGGAGAAGCTCGATGGCCCATTTGGCGATGCGGCCTGTGGCATCCCTGTTATTGATTATATCGTTCAAGGGGACCTCTGATGCCACTGTGACCGAACATTCCTGAAAGTAATGACGTAGCTTTTGAGATGCCATGAAGACCGTGTAAGCTATCTTTTGATAGTGCAGGTATCGTGATTTGCATGGCGTAAGCACCTCAGATACGTAGTAGACCGGCTTCTAGACTTGGAACTTGTGGCCCTCGGATTCTCGCTCTACGACGAGCACCGCGCTGACCACCTGATTGGTGGCTGAAATGTATAGTAGCATAGGTTCGCCGATGCCGGGTGCGGCCAGGATAGGGTTGCCAGCGAGGAGTGTTTTAATCTCCTCGAGTGCCATGGTTGCTTGATCATCTGTCCACTGGAAGTTCTTAGTCTTTTTAAGCAGTTTGTAGATTGGCAATGCCTTTTCTCCGAGGCGGGATATGAAGCGACTCAAGGCGGCTATGCATCCCGTTAGCTTTTGGACATGTTTAAGCTTTGTTGGTATTGCGAGCTGAGATAGCGCTCTTATTTTGGCCGGATTGGCTTCGATTCCTCTATGGGAAACTATGAATCCGAGTAGCTTTCCGGCGGGGACCCCGAAGACACATTTCTCCGGGTTGAGCCATATGTCGTAGGCCCGCAGGTTGTCGAAGGTTTGGCGTAGCTCATCTATCAGTTGGTCGATGTGTTTGGTTTTGACAACCACATTGTCCACGTATGCCTCGACTGTTCTGCCAATTTGGTTTTCGAGGCATGTTTGAATCATGCGCTGGTATGTGGCTCCCGCGTTTTTTAGTCTGAACGGCATGGTGTTGAAGCGGAAGGGGATGTAGGGGGTGATGAATGCGGTTGCTGCCTGATCGGACTCCTTCATCTTGATCTGATGGTATCCGGAGTATGCATCGAGGAAGCATAACGAGTCGTGTCCGGCGATGGCATCGATGATCTGGTCTATCCTTGGCAGAGGGAATGGATCCTTAGGGCAGGCTTTGTTGAGGTCTTTGAATTCGACGCAGAGCCGCCAGAACTTATCCTTCTTGGGTACCATAACCAGATTTGTTAACCACTCGGGTTCCTTGATCTCGCGGATGAATGTAGCCTCTAGCAGTTTTGCAAGCTCTTCGCCCGTGGCCTGCCGTTTGGGTTCGGAAAATCGGTGCAGGGTTTGTTTCACTAGCTTGAAGCCTTTTAAAATGTTGAGGTTGTGCTCTGCTAGCCTTCGTGGGATTCCTGGCATATCTGATGGGTGCCAGGCGAATATTTCCCAATTTTCACGCAGGAATGTCCTCAGCGCCTCGTCGACTGCGGGGTCCAGCTGTGCTCCTATGGATGCCATTTTATTGGGATCTGTTGGGTGCACTTGAAATTTGACTATTTCATCCGCTGGCTTGAATGATGTGAGGTTTTGTCTTTTACTGAGAACCACGTCATCCCTGTCAACTGTAGTGCGTAGCGCTGTCAACTCTTCGGCTGCGAGGGCTTCGGATAGTGCCTCTAGGGTGAGGGGTGTCATCTTATTTTCGGCTCGCAAGGCTTTGCTCGGGTCGCTTTTAAGAGAGATCACCCCGTTGGGCCCTGGCATCTTGAGTTTCATATACCCGTAATGTGGTATGGCCAGAAATCTTGAGAATGCCTCACATCCTAGAAGGGTGTGGTATCCGCTACGGAAGGGCACAATGTGAAATAGTAAGGGTTCGGATCTGTAGTTGTCGGGTGTACCGAACACAACGTCCAGGGTTACGCGTCCCGAGCAGTGTGCCTCCCTACCGGGTATTATACCTCGGAATGTGGTATGATTGTGTTCGATGCGAGACCTGTTGAACTGCATTTTGTCTAGAGTATCCTCGTAAATGAGGTTGAGGCCGCTGCCTCCGTCCATCAGCACTTTAGTCAGCCAAAAACCGTCGACAATGGGGTCGAGGACCAGTGCAGCCGGTGCGTGGTTGTTGCGAGGGATTGGCTCATCCTTCTTGTTGAAGGTGATAGGCGTGGCCGCCCATGGCTGTGCGGTTGCCACTTGATATATTTGATTGAGCTCTTGAAGAGCCTTTTTCCTTTTATTGTTTGAGGCGAACATCTCATATACCGTGAGGACATTGTGGTCCTGTGGTGAAGCCGAGGACTGTTTATCTGGGGGTGTAAGGCCCAAGATTGGCTCGCCATATTTGGCAACTTGTCTTACCACCCAACAGGCTCAAAGTCTGTGGGTTGGGTTTGCATCTAGCAAGACCGAATGTATTGGGCATGGTTTATCCAGCAACTCGTCTCACACCGATCTGGGCCTAGTTTTCTTTTCATTAGGCTCGCGCTCCGGTGACCGATTTGTGAAAGCCCTTTTAAGGCAAGACCTTCCGTGATGCACGGCGGGCTGTTGCCCCATGTTCAGATGTTGCGCCCTCCACGTGTTCTCCATGGCGGAATACTTGCGTACCATGTCTGATAGTTCGGTGCAGCTTTGAGTTCGGCGACGCGCGAGGGCGTTTAAAAGGCCCTCGTCCCTGCAGTTAAACTAGAAGGCTTTAATTATTTCTTTGTCACAACAAGGTGCCATCCTGTTCTTTACCAGGAGAAATCTAGCCCAATAATGGTGGACTGTCTCGTTTGGCAGCTGTTTTACATACATGAGTTCCCATATGTCTAGGTTTCCCGAATCCGGAGAGTATTCCGTGTGGTGGGCGAGCGGGAAAATTTCGAGAATTCCCTCCTGCCGCGGACCCGGACTATCCTTGATGGGTGGTTGAGTCATGTCTGGTTCTGACCGCACAAGGCTTGGATCCGAACTGGTGTGCGGCCGGATAGGCTCAAGGCCATGACTCGTGCTGGGGGTTATGTACGGACGTACATCCGGGATGGTGTCTGACTCCGAGCTGGGGATTCGAGTGTACACCGTCTTCAGCTTACAAGGTTGTGGCCCCTCCTGGGCCTCTTTGACTATGGTGACGAGGTGCGTGACCGGAGGGGTGTTGATTTCTCGGTTGTCGGGTTTAAGCCCGATCCGATCGTAGGCCATGGGTCTGATAACAAAGATTCCCATTGCACGGAACAGACCCACCAACTGATCTGCCGGCTGGGCACATGGGGGTGCCAGGCACTCCGGCGACTCGGCGGGAGACCTTGCGGGCGGTCCGTCTGAGTCGGGCTTCAGGGCCGTCTGAGAGATGCCGGATTTTTGCGAGTTTGCTGGTCCTGGGGTCGATGCCCCTGAACCAACGAATCCTTCAATGGGAGAGAAGCTTTCGATCTGGTCGAGGTGACTAGTGGGATCGGTGCGCACTAATATGCCGTCGAAGATGAGGAGGTGACCAGGGCGATGAAGCCCTCGGTACGGGTGTGGTCTCCATCGACCGGTTGAGCCATCGACTCTTCTGGCGATCCCACAGCGGAACTCTCAATGAAAGCACCAATGTCGGTGTCAAAACCCAGGTTCGGGCCCTCTCGAAGAGGTAAAACCCTACGTCCTGCTTGATTGTATTGAATGTATAACGTGGTTTACAGAGTAGATCTACCTCGAGATCAGCATGAGCTAAACCCTAAGGCTATGAGGTGATGAATTTAGCTCTCCCCCTAATGACTACAACCCTTGGTTTATATAGACACCGATAGGGTTAGGGTTACTGGAGATAGATTACAACAAGAGGGAAAGAGATCTCGTCCATCCTTGACTTGGAGGGCACACCACGGCTTCATAGATCTCCGGTCACCATACGGCTCCACCAGTCCGGCCCATGTACAATGGGCCGTCGCCCCGAGGACCCCTTAGTCCATGACTCCCTCAGCCGCAGTGCATGCATTGTGATTCATGCTATGTGTTTGATCTCTCTCTCTCTCATGATCTTGATAGGGCACGATCTTGATGTACCATGAGCTTTGTTAATATAGTTGGATCATGTGGTGTTCTTCCCTCTCTATATTTGTTGTGATGAATTGAGTCTTGCCCTTTGCGGTTTCATTATTATCAAATTGAATATTTTGGATTTAGGATCACTTGATGCATGTCTTGCATGTGGATACCCGTGGTGACAATGGGTAATTATATTGAGTCACTTGATGTATGTTTTGGTACTCAACTTGCTGATTCCCGAGGTGACATTGGGGTAATCTAGTCACATAGGTTGATAGATGTTTTCATCCTGCTTTCTCCGATAGAAACTTTGGGGTTATCTTTGACGTTCTTTGTGTTGCATTGAATATTATGAATCTGAAATTGTTTGATGCATATAGAATAATTGACACACGGGTACTTGTGGTGGCATTGGAGTATCTAGGTGACCTTAGAGTTGATTGTTGCGTATCATATGGTGTTAGTGTAGTACAAACTCTAGGGCTATTTGTGACACTTATAGGGATGACTCGATAGATTGATCGGAAAGATAACTTTGAGGTGGTTCGCTACCTACAACAATTTCATCTTATGTTCTCCGCTATTGATAAGAACTTTGGAGTGATTCTTTGTTTCATGTTGAGGGATTGTTATATGATTCAATGATGTTAGCACTATTGAGAGATTGCACTAGTCAAAGTATGAACCCTAGGACTTGTTTCTAAGCATTGCAATACTGTTTTCCCTTTTGCTACTTGTTACCTTGCTGTTTTTATTATTTCAGATTACAAAAACCTATATCTACTATCCGTACTTGAACACTTCACTAGAACTTGCAAACAAAACATTTCTTTAGATATCACATATTTTTTAACCGTTGTTTGTTTCTGCAAAAAAAATCAATATCACATAACTATTCCAAACATTTTGAAGTTCGGGTTTCTCGGAAGCAAGCAGACCATAATGTAATTCTAGCCTTTTGGATTGATGGACGTGAGTCTCGTCATCCATAGCATCAGCAAGAGAGTATTATAAACATGTGGTAGGACAAAATCCTTCTTGGCACTTTTAGAGGACGATCCTCTCAATCATAAAGATTCAACCAGATAAAAAATAGCTAATCAATTTCAACAACAAAGGTGGAACCGTGAGCCATAATTCTACAACTATAATGCAAACTACACATAGACATTGTTCATAATTAAATTGAACTAATGATTAAATTTAATTAATTCATAATTATACTCCCACTCAAATCAATATTTCTCATAATTGATAGTGAGTGATTCAAGATCCTGATCTTATTCTCAGCCATTGATGTGGACATCACTGATGACGAGAATTTTGACCGGTAGGCAAACTTTTGCCGATCATATATATATGACTCTTGTTCGTCTTTCAATGCTTCGTGCTCCGAGCTCAGAATGATTCTGCTAGAACTTCAAGACAACCGAGTGATATCTGCATACATGGTCTGACCATCCCCATCTTACACCTCACATCCCGTTTGTACTCATGTGGACATGACGCACTCCGGAACGCTACATGTTATAGACGGCTGCAACACTGGGAAGAGCATCTTTTATAACTTGATATTTACTATGAGAGATCACCCTAATAATTGACTACTGCGCAATCAAAGGGTGGAAACAACAGAGGGATAAACACCTCAGAAAATTCGTAAGAGCATGATATGGTATAGCCCTAGGCGCCGGGAAGTCTTCATTGTCTTCTTGAATCTTCAGTTGAAACGTCGCCGTGGCTGTAGAAAAATTGTTGTCGTGGCAGTCGATTGAAAAACGCTGTCGTGGCGGCAATTTCAGAAAATATTGTCGTGGCAACTGTTTCAAAAAACATTGTCGTGGCACCAATTTCAAAAAACACTACCGTGGCACAAAATTTCAGCACCTCCTCCTGCGCCTGGTACACCTTCTCCACGCCGGGGTCCTCCGTGTACACTTGCCACCATGACCTGTAACATGTAGGCTATCTCTATAACTTTTACATTAAAGTGGCAATCTCGTGGCTCCAGCCATCATGCCGTGACATGCAGGCCACTTAACGTTACAACATATAACCATCTCATACGTAAACTCATTATCATGACGAAGGCCATACCACATTGTTTGCAATCCTCCAAAACCAAGTTAGACGTCCTCTAATCGGTTTGGCAAATTTTAATTACGTGGTTGCTAGGGTTTCCGGATAACACTAACTACCTACATGCACAATCAAGGTGATGATTCTTGTTGCTAGATTAACTTTTGGGGTGTGTGTAAGAAGAGACTTGATTAAAAATCTTTGTCCCCACTCTAAACTTCGTCGAATACGTGTGACCCCCTAGAAGATCGTTCATCTTCATTGCCCTCTTGTGTATGCTATGGTTCACTATTCTTGACTATGATGAATTCCAAGGAACTGTTAGCAGATCGTTGACATCCCGAGTCGATCGATTATCAGAACCTTGTAAAAGCGACACCATGCTGTCAATGAACTAAACAGAAGCAACACTCGAGGGGAGAATAGCAAGAACATCAAACCCTCACATCCACATGTGATCTAGATCGAAAGCTGCATCTACTCATAGAACCGCTCATGATGCCATTTTTCGGGAAACGTAGTAGAAAACAAAAAAAATCCGCCCTACGATCACCCAGGAACAATATGAAGATGCATATAGGGTTTGGATCAACGATAGTTACTCACTGCGGAGTGCAGTGAAAGTAGACGAGTCGGTGTAGATCGTACTTGTAGTCCCTCAAACCGTTGATGACGATCCCGCGAACAACCCTTGAACGATCCCTCGAATGGAAGACCGAAAGCACGGCCTCTCTGCTTGGTTGCAAGTGTACGGTCTTCCCGATCCGGCAGCGCTTCGCCATCCAGAGCTAATTGTCGCCGGAGAATTATAGGGAGGAGATTAGAACCACACTGGACTTCTAGTTATGAGGATTAGATGAACTAGTTCTAGCTCTAATTAGTCAACTAGGACCAACTAGAACTAGATGAACTAGAGGAGGCTCCAAAACTTGTATGTGCAGAAGGGCGAAATCCTCTAGTATATATAGGTTAGAGGGAGGGAAAGTCCCCTCCCTTGGTCGGCCAAGGAGGAGGGGAACTCCCCCTTTAATTCGGCCTCCCTCTCCCCTTTCCATCGGGAGAAGGGGCGCGAGCCTTCTTGGGCCTAAGTGGCCCAAGTGGTTTTCCATCACTTGGCCTTTTAAGGCCCGGTGATATTAAATTAAATATAAAAGGCTCCTCACTATTATTGGAGCTTTATTATTAATTTAACATCTCCGGAAACATTTTCCACCTATATATTATTTATCAGTAATACCCACTATTTCCCGACAAACTCTGAAACCCTTCCGGTGACCCCGAAACGCTTCCCGTTCCTCTCAACACTATTTCGAATATTAACAAAACTATTTCATAAATAAATCATTGATACTTCCATCCTACTAGCACTCAGCAGATTATGATTACCTTAAGCTTGTGACCCTGTAGGTTTGGTAAAACATAGACATGAACGAAACCCCTTCGTTCAATGACCGATAGCGGAACGGTGGACGTCCATATCGATCCCTATGATTACGCGAATGACATTCGAATGAACCTTTGGTTATCATGTGATGTTACCTTTGCTTCGCGATACTTTGCAAAACCCGAGGAGTGTCGGTATCCTCCTAAGTCATCCACATGCTCACTATACCATTCCCCTCGTTACCAGTTTTGTTCTTCTTTCTCGTTGAAGTGTTCCGGCATCACTGTGACGTAGTCACCTGTGTCTGGCCAGAAGATGATGGATGCCATCACACCGAGAGGGCCCTAAGAATATCTTTCCATCCTCGGAGGAGCAAATCCCACTCTCGATCTATGTCCCTTCTCAAACTTTCTGATGAACCTGTAAGTTGTCGTTATGATCACCGTGTTATAAATGACGTTTGAGCAACCCCAAAGTTCACCGTACGGTAGGAAGTGACTATGATACTCTCATGGTCTGAGAAACTAAAACACATGTTAACACTCAATGTAATAACAATTGATTTCAGACGATGTTATCTCAAAGTATGCATCCTCACATATCCTGCAATCTCATTCAAGAAAGTATTCGCATTTGAATAGCTGCACTTAAGTTTGTTACCTAGCCATGTATAGTTTTTTATCACTAGTTATAATTTCTCAAACCAAATTGTTCATTGTTAACCAAGTGTTGGGAAGGCAAAAACATCTCTCCTAGTGGGGTGGATATTCTTTTTAGGAGGTTAATAAGAAAACACTAGGCCTCCCACTATCCATAAATGGGTCCTGTAACGGGCTCATCATTATTAGATGGGCCAAAATCGACGTGGGCCCTTGATGGATCGGATCTGCCACTGTCCTTAAATGGCCCTATATCCATGTAGGGCCTTTAGCAGGCCCGAACATAAGATGGGCCACAACTAATAAGAGGCCTTTAACAGGCCAAAATAAACCACGGCCCATATATCGCCCAAATAGGCGACGGGCCGTTAACAAACTGAAACTCAACTCGAGCCTTAATTGGGCCAGAAGATACCAAGGGCCTTTAACATGCCGACAGTCTGATTTGGCCGGAATAGTGACAAAGAGCCTACAGGCCATTAGCAGGCCAAAATAGATCTCAGTTCATGTTTGGCCCAATTACATGTCAGGCTGTTAACAGGCCGGAAGCCAATCCGGTCATAAGTGGGCCGATCTAATACACCGGCCTTTAACAGGCCGAAATTCCGGTCGGGTGGAATTGTGCCATGGAAAACATGGGTCGTCATAGGCCAAAGGTCACGTCGAATGACAAATAGCTGAACTGTGGTGTCGGCCGTTAACAGGCCGAAAGACACACCGGGTTGTAATGGGCCCAACTCCAGAATGAGCCGCTAACAGGTCGGAAGACACGCCTGGCCGAAAACGGCCCAATTCTACTAATGGCCGCTAACATGCTGAAAGAATCATTGGGCCGCACATGGGCCCAAAGACACTGCGGATTGTTAACAAGCTGGAACTGGCGACGGGCCGCAATGGTGTCTAATATTTAATGAACCAGTGACAGGCCGAATTGGCACCGCTCTTATGGGTCGTGATTGTAAATGGGCCTCCTGCAAGTAGGCCGTGAAAGGGTCGGCCTGCTAACTTTCACTGGGCCAGCCTTTTTAAGTCAACGGGCCACTATTGGGCCTTGCCATGTGTCACCGTTTCATTGGCGTGTGTTGTCCGTTGGATGGGTGACACCTATCGCAGCGCAGAGCTGAGGCGTATTTCCTTTGGCAAATGATAAATTGACACATGGAGAATCGTCATTGGCCGGGGCTGTTAACAGGTATCGGATCCAGAACCCGCACCCGATAGCTTAACGGCGACCCGTTACGGTGGCTGACACATGTCGGTTACTCTTGACGAAAACACTTACATGACGTGCCATTTATCATCACGAAATTAAATACTTTCGTGGTGATAAATGAATTATTGTCATCGAACACTCCCACGACAGCACATCATGACTATCTTGATTTTGTCATAAAATCGTCACGAATATTTCATGCGTGACAGAAAACATGATCTACTGTGACAAATGCGTATCATCATGAATGTGTTTTTTTTAGTGCATATAGCGCAGGCGTGGGCAAGGGCGTGCTAGGAGAAGGCAACATGTCGATTATTGCATGACCAGCGCAGACTACGTCAATCCCTAGGCAGGGTGAGTTAGCCGCGACGCTTTACTGAAGATAAAGGAGCACAACTCAAGGAAGGTTCTTGTAAAAAGAAGAAAAAACTCGAGAAAGGTTGTGCATGAGTGTGCATGAGGTGCAAGATAGAATGTTGAAGATCTTTGCACCCGTTGTGCAGAATCATGTGCATGAGTTCCTTGCTCCTCGGCGGCCCAAGGAGACGAAGGCACGAGTTTGTTGGCGGGAGGCTTCATTTGCGAACGGTACGCGTACCATGATTGACAAATACTTCCTCCATCCCAAAAAAAGTGACTGTAAGTGATAGTTAGTATAAAGTCGAATCACTTATTTTGGGACGGAGGGAGTGACGACCGTTGAAGCGAGTAGGTGGTGTCCTCAGGGGTCGTCACAATCTGCAGGACCTCGGTGGAGATTGTGGTGCAGGATGAAAATCGTTGTGGATCCAATCAGGCCAAATTTGCTGAAGAAAATAGTTGGTCTCCCGACCATGGTTACAGATGTTGGTCAAAAAAAGACGCTCCTTCCGTAAAGAAATATAAGAGCGTTTACTTTAATGATCTAAATGCTCTTATATTACAAAGCAAAATCAAACGCTTCTATGCTTGACCAAGTTTTTATGCTTGACCAAGTTTATTTATATAGGAAAAACAACAATACATAGAACACTAAATCAGACTTAATCATTCTAGAATATATTTTTGTATTTTATTTATTTGTTTATTGGAATAATTGTATTTCATTTATTTGGTAATACAGGTGTTCCTATTATCTTTTCTATAAACTTGCCCAGATGCTCAAACTTAAACAAGGTTGACTCCTGGAAAAAATAAATCAATACACCATTTTGGTAAAAGTGACCGCAACTTCCCAGCAAATACTGAACCACGGAGCCAAACAACTGGGCGGCAGTACGACACTCCAAAACCAACTCCTGTTTTGCAAAGGTTACTTCGTACAAATAATACACAACATTCCCTTAAGAACCAAATAACAAAACACCCAAATAATGATGGAATCCAAGCGATTGCTTTGATCACGGGCACGGTGTAGAACACAAACACTACGGGCATACCAACGAAAGAATTGATGCAGCTCACATCCAACTTGAGGCCTACCCAAAACTCGACATGTAATCTTGGCACAAAACATGAATGCTGAAATCTAAATTATTCAGGGCACCTTCAAACGCCGTCTGTTCTACTAATTATCAGTGAACATCTAGGACTAGGAGCCAAGGCTGCCACAAACTGCAAGAACATTACTGCGGCTGGAACTAAGCAACGGTAAAGGGTGGATGTCCAGATAGCATCCTAGCTAACGAACTTGTGGCGCCCCAGGCATCATCGGCAACAGCCACAAACACGACAGTTTGAACCAAGCGCGGCCTGGAAAGAAGCTACCAAATTATATAGTCCTTGTACGGGGAAACCATTAGTCTCTTGCAAGGAGAAGATAAGCACCTCAGAGTCCTGAAAAAGAAGCAGTAAAATGTGTTACTCAGTACTGAACCAAGCGTTAGCACCGACTTTAAAAACCATCCAAAGACAGAAACGACAACGACAAATAAATCTCAATGACAATTGACAGAAGAGGTGTTGGCACATGTTACCTGAACTAGATAAAAAGGCACACACTATGTGGATACAACTCGAAGTACTGGATACACCTAATAACTACTGGTAACAACATAGCACTATTGCAGAGACGTTGGATGACTTCTTAGTTTCAAGACTAGAGATGAACAAAAGTTTGCATCCAGTGACAGAATCATGGAGGCACTCCTCCACTATATGGTGTTATCAGCATAGCATACTATCAACAAGTGGAGAATCAGGTGCACATACTGATGAAAGCCGTGCAGCACTGTCCACTATCGAACAACCTAAAGTAAATGAAAAGTATGGAAAGGCCAGTGAATTAAAACGCACACGGGCAAGTACTTGAAATGAATGAACTAACTTTCTGGTTACAAACCCGAACTTAGTACTAGCCCATCTAAAATGATCAACTCTGAGAAAAAAATGGCATATACTCCCTGAAGACTAGTGATGCTAATACTAAGCATCTGGAAGGAAGAACCCTCATAGTAACGCGGAATCTGGAGGTGGTGCTATATTAGAAACTGTTTGTAGTTTGTCCAAAAACCTTGAATCATAGGAATAATAATATTTGGAAATACGCCTCACACTGAAAACAGTGCAGAGGTGGCTGCTAGAATGTTTGTGACAGAAATAGTATTGTAGCTGAAGGCATTTCTAGCAACCTAAACAAACACTGGCGCTGGTTTAATAAAAACAAACTAATGCAGAGTATTGTTATGAACAACCTAAACTATGTGCTTGTAGTTTTAGACTTTAAAATTCACTTGACACCAAAGATGGCTATGATCAGAAGGATAGATGGAAATGCACAACTAGTGTTTATCCCCAATCGCTCTGTCATAACTGAACACTTAAGCGGGCACAATGTGCAGATGAACCGCGCTGCTAACCATCAGTAATTAAACCAGATGATTTTTCGGCAAAAAGAATGTTGTGTGAACCAAATGAAACAGTTCTTTAGATAGATCTAGTATCAATCAAATCTACAGTGGCCTCCAGCCAGAAGCATATCACTGGCTATAGGTAGTAGATAGTATAAGGACCAGGATCCCATGGTTAGCCAAAACAATTAAGACAACAAGTCTGCCAAATCAAAATCAGCCCATTTGCACACTTGCACAGAGTTTGAAGATACTGAAACGCACAGAAGGTAAATACAATAAATAGCAGATTATATGGTCGTAAACTGATCTTGCTAGAGAAAATTGTGAAGAGAAATGGCAAAAGAGAAGCATAACTAACCTTGAGCAGTTTACATCATTTGTCCCCCACGGCAGCCTGTGGGGTTTAAAGATCCTGATTTTGCACAGCCCATAGAGTCGCCGGCACCTTGCCCCAACACCTGGGCACTCATAACACCGTCGTCGTCCATTGTTCTGGCCTGCTGCATCCCTGGATTGCAGTACAGCTGATCGTTGCATCTGAAATCGCAGGAATTCATAACCTGGGCACCGCCGAGGAAGCTCCCCTGGTCGACAAAATCGTTGCCTTTGACCGTCCGCTGGTAAGGGAAAGTGCCAATCTCCCCTTCGATCCTCCCTCTGATGTCAACAAGCAGGCAGCGGAGCCTGGCCACCTCGGCCTCAAGCGCGGAGTGGCTCTGGAGCTTCTTGACGAGCTGCTGGTTGACAGCCTTGAGGTGGGCCACCTCCTCCTCAAGCAGGGCCGTGTGGGCCTTCTTCTTCTCGCGGTACTTCCGGACGGCGGCGCGGTTGCCGGAGGGGCGCTGCTTCTTGGCCTCCGGCAGCGACTCGGAGGTCTCGGCGGCGTCGTCGGAGGCGGAGAGGATCTTGGTGTGGACGTGGACGCAGGTGTGGGTGTGGTGCGCGAGGTCGTGGACGGGCGGGTTGCAGGTGTGGGTGTGCGTGCAGGCGAGGTGGTCGGCGTCGCCGTTGAGGATGTCGTCGAAGTAGCTCCCCATGGAGCAGCTGGCCGGCGGGTCGTTGCCCATGGCCTGGCACAGGTACGTCTCCGGGTTGGAGAAATCGATGTCCCCGTCGTCCATGGCTGGCCGCTGCGAGCCCCTGCTACCTGGTAACAGAGCAAAAGAACGGCGTCAGATGCTCTACTCGGCACCGAGAATCGGGAGCCACAGGCCGCACCGGCAAAGCCGCGAGTCCGGATAATAATGAGAGAAGAAGAAGAAGAAGGGAATGGAGAGGTTTCCATGCTGATAATAGTAAGCAAATTAACAATCTTGAGATAACAAAATCGCCCTCCATCGAAGAATAAGCAAATTAACAAGCTGCGTCGCCCATGGCTCCGCGCCAGTTGACCGGTCGGGGAGGGGGGAGGGCAATGGACGGCGGGGCGGATTCGCGGCCGATCTCGGCGGGGAAGGGGAGAAAGAGAAAAAAACGAAGCGGGGAAAGCGGGCTTACCAGGCGAGGAGACGCGGCGCGCGTCCCACCCACGGCCGCCGGTCCGGCGGCGGGGTCGAGGCGAGGGCTGGGGGTGCGGGGAGGGGAGGGGAGGGGGAGGGAGGCGGCGCAGGGCGAGGGAATTTATCTGGGCTTTGTGCTCTTGGGGAAGGGAAGCTCGGACGCTCGGACGGGCGGGTGGAATATGAGCCACCTGCGGACGGACGGTGCCCAATAATCAGCGCCTTTTCGCCCTTGCTCTTTTTTTTTTCTTTTCTTTGAAAGTCTTGACGCCCTTGCTTGTTTGTCTTTGCTTCGAAGATGTGAGTTGTTTTGTTCACCGTTGTACTGCTAGTCTATATACTGCCAGTAGTACAACAATAGTGCAGCAGTACTCCTGTTATTTGTACTACAAAAAACAGAAATGCATTGTACGCCAGGTGTCAAATATGATATTTTATACTCCCTCCGTTCCTAAATATAAGTATTTGTAGAGATTTCATTATGGACTACATACGGACCAAAATGAGTGAATCTACACTCTAAATTGCATCTAGATACATCCGTATGTGATTCATAGTGAAATCTCCACAAAGACTTATATTTAGGAAGTGTGCGCCGAGAGATTGATTCGTTGTGCCCCCGAATCCAGCTTCCAGCGTCGAAACCATGGCCGTGCCATCCGGCGGTTGCCTGGCCGAGTTTTCTTATATACTTCCTCCGTCCCAAAATAAGTTTTTCAATTGAATATTTGTGCATTTGTATATATGTAATGTATATATGTATCTATATCTATACCAATATAAAAAAATCTAAAGGGGCAGATCCAATTAATCTCGGCCATCAAATCATGTCAATCCAACGACCTAGACTGCTTCAATGTCGAGCGCTCAACACGTTTAGCATGCAATTAATTTCATGCCAAATATAATGCTAATCACGTAATAACACGCAAATAATATCCTATTTAATATGCGCATGCATTTAATATACTTTCAAATTAACGTGCATTGTACATACACATTGACTAGTAATATAGTAATAGAAAAGACACGGTGCGCGGCCTGGGCGTCGCTGATCTTCCTCGTTATCCACGGGCACGTCGCGGTGCCGTGCGCCGCCGGGGCTCTAGCCTCTAGCGCACCTAGCCTTCCTTAGCCCTGGCGCGGCGGAGGACGCTGACTAATACTACTAGTATTTGCAGGGAGAAAACGACGCCGGCTAGCCGAGGAACGGGTATCTGCTAGTCGTACATTTTCTGCTTGCTGTTGGCGCATAGTGAGCTCTAAGACCTCGTACACCTTGTATACACCGCTAAGACTTTAAGACGCTCAGACGAGTTGTTTAGAGAAATAAAGTAATGTTATTAAACACCGGTGCTTATTTCTAAAGTATAGACGTTTAATTAGCCATCTTTTATGTAGAAATAGGCATTTGTGCTTTAGAAAAAATACAGTTTATTTTTTTAAAGCATCATCCTAAGCATCTAGTATTGTACGGGGCATAACGTTGACCGGTGGTTTACTAGGATGCGTTTGGCGACCCGCAAATTTTCTCCAAGCATCCATCCGCAGAAGGGAGGATCAGTCCACGGACACAGATGCAGGAGGCCGCCATCCAATGCTAACCGCATACATTTTAAATACTTTTCTAATAAATCGGATGAAATTCATGCAAACATAACGGATTTCATATAAACCGGACAAAATTTATTACATTTTGGACATATTTTAACTAAAATAGAAAGAAAAAAAACTATGTGCATGTCCGGCCGCGCGGAGCTCCATTCCCACGACACGGATACACTACACTAGTCTACGGCCAGCTGCAGCAGATCCCTTTGTCTTCCCCATGACCAACAACCCGCTCGTCGGACTACACTGAGCCCCAGAGGCATATTCTTTCCCCCATATCTTCCCTATGTCCGGCTGCGCCGCTCATCGGAGTGGCAAGGGGGTGCTTCAGTTCTAAGGGATTGAGGGCTCCACATCCATGAAGCCTAGGCGGGGGTCGATGATGGTCTACGCTAAACTAAGCAAGTCTCCAATGATAGCACCTACACAAACAAACAAATACTTGCATCTCCATAGCCCGTTGGTTAAGCCGCGTCGATGCGAGACTTTCTTACCTTTTTGTTTTCTCTATATTTACCCCTATTATCATACTCTATTCCACTCATAGTACTATATCCATGGTTTGCGCTCATGTATTGCGTGAGGGTTGAAAAAGCTGAAGCGCGTTAAAAAGTATGAACCAATTGCTCGGCTTGTCATCGGGGTTATGCATGATAAATACTTTGTGTTAAGAAAACAGAGCATGACAACACTATATGATTTCGTAGAGATAGCTTTCTTTAGCGTTGATATTTTAAAAGACACCATTGTTTGTTGGAATGCCTGAGTATTGATGTATTTATGTCAAATTATAGACTATTATTTTGAATCACTTATGTCTTAATATTCATGACATGATTAGATATATGATCAAGATTATGCTATGTAGCATTCCATATCAAAACTTATCTTTTTTATCATTTACCTACTCGAGGACAAGCAGGAATTAAACTTGGGGATGCTGGTACGTCTCCGTCGTACCTATAATTTTTGATTATTTCATGCCAATATTATACAACTTTCACATACTTTTGGCAACATTTTATATGATTTTTTGGACTAACCTATTGATTCAGTGCCCAGTGTCAGTTCGTGTTAGTTGCATATTTTTTGTTTCGTAGAATATCCATATCAAACGAAGTCCAAACGCGATAAAAATTTACGGAGAATTATTTTGGAATATATGTGATTTTTGGGAGGTGAAATCAACGCTAACGGAGGCCCACGGCCTCCACAACCCACCAGGGCGCGCCGGGCACCCCCTGGCGCGCCCAGGTGTCTTCTGCACTCCCCGTAAGTCGGTTGGGACGCTTCTTCGGGCGCAAGAAAGATAATTTACGGAAAAAAATCGTGTAAAAATTTCAGCGCAATCGGAATTACGGATCTCCGGGAATTTAAGAAACGGTGAAGGGCCAGAAAACAGGAACGTGAAACAGAAGAGAACAGAGAGATAGATCCAATCTCGGAGGGGCTCCCGCCCCTACGCCGCCATGGAGGCCATGGATCAGAGGGGGAACTCTCCTTCCATCTAGGAGGGAGGCCAAGGAAGAAGAAGAAGGAGGGGGGCTCTCTCCCTCTGTCTCCCGGTGACGCTGGAGCGTCGCCGGAGCAATCATCGTGACGACGATCTACATCAACAACCTCGCCGCCGTCA
Source organism: Thinopyrum elongatum (assembly GCA_011799875.1). Classification (NCBI taxonomy): domain Eukaryota; kingdom Viridiplantae; phylum Streptophyta; class Magnoliopsida; order Poales; family Poaceae; genus Thinopyrum; species Thinopyrum elongatum. The sequence continues at coordinate 687,512,239 of CM022303.1, read as the reverse complement.
ACACCAACTCTCTCCCCCTCTATGCAGCGGTGTAACACCTCTTCTCCTCGCTGTAATCTCTACTTAAACATGATGCTCAACGTTATATATTATTTCCCAATGATCTATGGCTATCTTATGATGTTTGAGTAGATCCGTTTTGCCCTATGGGTTGATAGATGATTATGATTGGTTTGAGTTGTATATTTTATTTTAGTGCTGTCCTACGGTGCCCTCCGTGTCGCGCAAACGGAGGGATTCCCGCTGCAGGGTGTTGCAATACGTTCATGGTTCTCTTATGGTGGGTGGCGTGAGTGACAGAAGCACAGACCCGAGTTTGGGGGTCATTGCGTAAGGGATAAAGAGGACTTGATACTTAATGCTATGGTTAGGTTTTACGACCTTAATGATCTTTAGTAGTTGCGGATGCTTGCTAGAGTTCCAATCATAAGCGCATATGATCCAAGTAGAGAAAGTATGTTAGCTCATGCCTCTCCCTCATATAAAATTGCAACAATGATCACCGGTTTAGTTATCGATCACCTAGGGACAAATGACTTTTTTGTTGACAAAAGCTATCTACTTTTATTGTCTTGCATTTTACTCGTAGTTTTATTCTTGCAAAGTACTTCTAGTTTTATTCTTGCAAACTTATCCTTTCACCTACCAAATAGTTTTACACTTGTTCTAGGTAAAGCAAACGTAAAGTGTACGTAGAGTTGTAGTGGTCGATAGAACTTGAGGGAATATTTGTTCTACCTTTAGCTACTCGTTGGGTTCGACACTCTTATTTATCGAAAAAGTCTACAAACGATCCCCTATATTTGTGGGTTATCAAGACCTTTTTTTGGCACCGTTGCCGGGGAGTAATAGCGTGGGGTGAAAATTCTCGAGTGTGCTTGTTTGCTTTATCACTCTTAGTGCAAAATCAGCCAGTAGTCCCGGTTCGTAAGGGCCTTTAGTCCCGGTTCGTCACGGCCCGGGACCAAAGGCCCACCATGTGGCACGAGCCTGCGCCGGGGGCTGGGGGACCTTTAGTCCCGGTTGGTGACACCAACCGGGACTAGAGGTTTAGGGCTTTAGGGTTTTAGGATTTCTGAATTATGGTTTATTTTTCCTTTTCGTTTTGTGTTTTCTATTTAATTGTTTTTCATTTCAAACATATTTTACGCTACTGCAGGTCATCAAGTGCCACTGCTATTGCTACTACATAGTGTACACGTCATATATCATATAATTTCTCGTACGACCAATCATATATCATAGAATTTCTCGTACGACCATGCATATACATATATATATATACAATTTGGTATATATAATTTCTCCTACAATTTGCAGATCATTACATGCAGGCATTAGGTGTAATGGTATTCTCCTTCGGGATGTATGACCTGGTCAAGCAAAAATCCCGCAATTTCCTCTTGAAGTGCTCGTATGCGGTTCGTAGGTAGGAGCTTAACCCGCATCTCCATCATCCAGAAATAAGAGAAGAGGGTCTCACCAAGCCTCATCAGAGTTCAGCGATCGTGGGCCGTCGGATGTGTTTGCTTGATGCGTTTCCGGGCGTCCGATCGAGCGGTGGGGGAACGTCGGCCGTTGGATCGGGGCATCGCTCCTGTAGGAATGAATAGTTACCGTCTCGCGGTAAAGATCTCATGCCACCGCGTGTAATTCCCGTGCCACGCTGAGGGCATTTTCGTAATTTCACTACGCTGTATAAAAGTGCAACACCCATAGGGTTTCTCCGCAATCTGCTTCCTCCCCTCGTCCTGTTCACGCGAGGGAGAGCCACCACCGCCCCCTCCCCTTCCAACCTCCTGCTCCGACCCCGCAGAGGGCGCGTCCATGGCCGGAGCGAAGGAGGAGATCCAGGCGGAGCGCACCATCTCCATCGCCGCGGCCCTCGGCCTTCGTCGAGCCGCTCGTCATCTTCCTCATCCTCGTCGTCAACGCCGCCGTCGGCGTCCGGCAGCAGACCAATGCTGAGAAGGCGCTAGAGGCGCTGCGCCAGATCCAGTCCGATCACGCTGCCGTGCGGCGCGACGGCGAGTGGGGCCCACCCTCCCTGTCAGCGAGCTCATCCCCGGGGACGTCGTGCAGCTCCGCATCTGGGACAAGTGCCCACCGATATGCGCGTCCTCAGGCTCGTCTCCTCCATGCTCCGCGTCGAGCAGGGGTCGCTCCGTGTCGAGCAGGGGTCGCTCACCGGTGAGACCAACTCCGTCAACAAGACTGCGCATGCCGTGCCAGTCGAGGACGCTGATATCCAGGCCAAGGAGTGCATGGTGTTCGCGGGCACCACCGTCGTTAATGGCAGCGCCGTCTGCCTCGTCGTGCACACCGGGATGGCGACCGAGATCGGCAAGATCCACTCTGGTGGTCTTCTCTCGTTCGCCTCATTCCTTACCGGCTCACACGCTCCGTCCGCAGAACCGGTGGTATGTCTCATCTCTCTCTCTCTCTCTCTCTCTCTCTCATTACCTTGCCTTGCAGGTGGCCACCGTTGTGGAGCTGGACGAGATCTCTGGGCAGCCCGCCACATAGCTTGCAGCCCTGGACCCTGGTTCTTGCCACTGATGCGGCACCTCCTAGTTCAGCTTGAATGTATTTCATGATAGGTGTTTGATAAATTGTCAGGGTGGGCTCATGAACAGAGTGGCCGATCAGTTTACCTGATTAAGAATTGGATTTAGCTTTCCAGTATGTTTTTCTTTTTCTTCTTCCATATTTTGTTTTTTCTTCCTTTTTCTTCACTCGATTGACACTATTTTGTTTGTGTGCTGCCTAATTTGCTTTCCAGGTACAGATCTTGGTGTGGTTTGGCCTTGCCTTTCCGCAGATAGTGGTTCGGTTGGCTGTTGCAGGAGGACGACAACACGCCGCTCAAGAAGAAGCTCAACGAGTTCGGCGAGGCACTCACCAAGATCATCGGCCTCATATGCATCCTTGTGTGGCTCATCAATGTCAAGTACTTCTTGACCTTCGAGCTCGACAGATGGGTGCCCAGGAACATACGCTTTTCATTTGAGAAGTGCACATACTACTTTGAGATAGCCGTGGGCCCGTGGCGCTTGCCGTCACCGCCATACCCAAAGGATTGCCTGTCGTGATCACCACCTGCCTCGCCCTCAGAACCAGGAAGATGGCCGCCAATTATGCACTCGTGAGGAAGCTGCCCAGTGTGGAGACTCCGGGCTGCACCACCGTGATCTGCTCTGACAAGACTTGGACACTGACCACCAACCAGATGTCAGTCTCAAAGCTCGCTGCGATCGGTGATGCCCCAGGGAAAGTTAGGAGCTTCAAGGTGGACGACACGTCACATGATCCCCGTGATGGCAAAATTTATGACTGGCATGCAGGGAGGATGGATGCAAATCTTGAGATGATTGTGAAGGTTGCCGCTGTGTGTAATGATGCCAGTGTCTCACATTATTCAAACCAGTATGTTTCCACCGGAATGCCGACCGAGGCTGCTTTAAAGGTGAGGATTGATACAGTTCATGCTATTCTCAGTTTTCTTGAATTTCATAGTATGTTAATTCGAGAATATGGTGGTGCTTACTTGGTCCACAACTGAACAGTTTAGGATACAGTTATCACTAGAGTTTTGGTTGTGTCAGTCCAAATTCAGACAGTACTGATGTTGGAAGACATTCCATTCTTAGGCTTCCATGATGATTAATTTGTTGGTTGGTTTCTTGTAGGTCCTGGTTGAGAAAATGGGAGTACCTGAAGGAAAGAACGGTATGTTGGTGTATCCATCCGAGACATTAGGTAAGCATCAATGCATGCTTTTGAGCTTAGCATAACATAACTTACTATTTCGATATTTTCTGATACGTGCTGCTGAGTTAATAAGCTACAGCCGTATACTGTGCATTTTTGTGATATTGTTTGTTGTCAGGCTGCTGCCGATGGTGGAGCGATGCTGCCAAAAGGATTGCGACCCTCGAGTTCGACCGTATGGGGAAATCAATGGGAATCATCGTTACCTCCAAATCAGGAGGCAACACTTTACTTGAGAAGGTCGTATCTCTTGTTATACGCCATTTCCCACTGATATGTTAAATAAAATTATCTTGCATTATATAGTACCAATTATTTTATGTTCGCTGGAGTGACACTAAGTGCATGATGAGGTGTCCTGATTGCAGGGAGCTGTTGAAACCTTGTTGGAGCGGAGTAGCCATATTCAGCTACAGGATGGTTCAGTTGTGCCGTTAGATGAGAAATCTAGAAAAGCTATTTTGGCAAGTCTCCATGAATTGTCAACAAAAGCTCTGCGTTGCCTCGGATTTGCATACAAGGAGGGTCTTGGAGAATTCGCAACATATGATGGCGAATACCACCCTGCTCACAAGCTTTTGCTGGATCCAGCCAATTATGCGGCAATTGAAACTGACGTGATATTTGTTGGTCTTGCTAGCCTAAGGGTAAGACTCTGCTCCTCATTGTGGATATGTTTTGCACCAATGCTGGTTTACACTTTATAATTTGTAATCTAGAAAAAAAAATTGGCTGGGGACCATGATTTGATAATTTGTTTTTCTGTATATGATTCCTTGCAATGCTGACAAGTCTTTGTTGTGGATGTTTTAACTATCTCAGGATCCTCCGAGGGAAGAGGTCTTTGATGCTATCGAGGACTGCAGAGCTGTGGGCATCCGTGTTATGGTGATTATAGGAGACAACAAAAAAACAGCTGGAGCGATATGCCATGAAATTGGTGTATTTTCACCTGATGAAGAAATTAGCTTGAAGAGCTTTACAGGGAGGGAGTTCATGGCACTTGAGGATAAGAAGACACTTCTGCGAAGGAAAGGTGGCCTTCTGTTCTCTAGGGCAGAGCCTAGCCACAAGCAAGAGATCGTGAGGCTATTAAAAGAAGACGGTGAAGTTATTGCTATGACTGGAGATGGAGTAAATGATGCCCCTGCTCTAAAACTAGCTGACATTAATTGGTATAGCAATGGGTATTACCGGCACTGAGGTACATTCTTAATGTGCGCCATCTTAGCCGCTTTTGAACCACCATTTTGGTTCTTTTTTGAACCAGGGGAAGTGCCCAATTTTCTATTATTTCAAATGAAAAAGTTTATACTCACCATACAACCAGAGTGAGATTACAAATCACAAGTTTAGCAAAACATATCTAAACTGATCACAAATACTAGACTGAATGGACTGTTGCAGAATTAACAGAAAATCAGTAACCACCATCACCCTACTAGCGTGCCTGAATCATCCATCATGTTGCATTTTAGAGTCTTCATGGTCTTCTGCTTTAAAATCACTTCTTCCACTCATTTTCCTGACAAAAACTATTGATTTCTCAAATGTCTTGTTGTTTGTCTTCCAACCTTTCTACTTAAGAAACCTATGAAATGTATTGATTGACAACCCTTGTCCCCTCATCTGTTACTGATTTCATGCTAACCAGATAACACTGTTTGAACCAGCAAAACAAGATTTTTTTCTGTTTAGATTGTAGAACATGACTTGGAGGTTCTAAGAAAAGAGTGATATTGTGTGTGTAGATATTGGGTTCACTAAAGAGTTGTCGAGTGATTGGGTGGGATTTTCTAACGAGGTTGTTGAGCGTCTCAAAGGTACCAATTCTTTGGTCAATGTCAATCGTATTTTACCCTTCCCCCTGTGGCGGCACACTCCTAAGCAGTACATTTTATTCACTGTACCCTTCTTTTTGTTCTCATGTTAGTTTTAAAGTAGTTGCATTTTCCTGTGTTGATTGCGTTGCCGATGTGCTGTTTTCTTTGCAGGAATTGAACCATGTCACTCGGAAATCAGAGAGCAGGCAACTATAGTTTTAGATTTTAGTGATTCTGGTAGGCGCAGCTGAACTACAATACTGAACAGGCTAATGTTGTTCCAGTTGATTCTTGAGTTTGTTGCCATGACAAGAAGCCGAATTCAGTAATTTGCCTGCAACCATCTAAGTGTGTTGTGTCTAACAGTGCCTTATTTTGTTCAGAATATTTACTACACATTTTAATTTTGTTGCATTGGATATTTAACCATTTCCTGATCTCCATAGTATTGCTAGCTCCTTAGGTGTAATGCTGCTTAAAAGATGCCAAAGTCGTATATGAAGTTTTTCATGATACAAACATATATTTGTTTGTTTGTAGGGTTCAGATTTTAAGATTTCCAGTGTGTTGCCAACTATTTCAATTTTTTCAGCAAATTGGACGCTCTTGACTGATCTAGCAAGCTGTGAAGCAAAGATAATTGTTGGTCTCTACAGGATGAGCCACCAGCAGGAATAAATCGTTGCATGTTTTTTTACCCTTGAATCAGTTTGCATTTCACCCTTATTTTTGGTACATTGTTCTGCAACATTTTATTCCAATTATATGGTGGCTACTTTAATTGTAAGAGATGCATGCTTACAAAGTTTAATTATATATGTTCCGTAAATAGGTTGCTTTCTGAAACACGTGCTGCATATACAAGGTTGATTTCCAGGTCTAGCCATGAGTCATTTTGTTGATAGTTTTATGCTTTTATGTGTTTCTAAAATGAAAATAGTCATGGTGAAGTGTCTAATCTTAGGTATTTAAGTACGGCTGAACCATCGATAAGAGATTTTTTCTGTATTACTTCCATTTAGCTCTGTCTGTGGTGCTCTCATGGATGTATTCATACCTTTACACAGCGGTGACACCTCTCCAAGTATACATGTCCAAAAATCTTTGTTTTATGGAAAATTGGAGATCAGGTTGAATCTGGCCAAGTAATCACTTCTCTCGCAGACTCTGCCTTTGTTCCAGTAACTCTTTAACAAGTTTTCTTCTTCTTTTCTCAACCTCTTGCATGCAATTTCAGGCCACTCCATCTATCCGTGGAATATACATGTTTGTAGCATATTTTGTGATATTCGAAAGAACCATTTTATCTTATATTCACATTACCTTTATAAAAAATAAATACAATAGAGAGTGCCTGCTACTTGATGCAATTTCAATATCTTCCTAAGAATACACAACTCATGTTTTGTAGAGTTATGAGAGAATAGCCCTTGGCAGGGGCCAAGGTTCGGCTTTGTTTTCTCCTGCTATTGATATTCATGTCAAACTGAACAAAATGCTTCATGTTGTGATTTGAACTGGTTTGTCCTAATTTTTTTTTCTTATATTTCCATCTTCAGTTGTATCTTGGATTTCTCATCACCCTTTCTTTGAACATATAGTGCATTCTAATGGTGTTATTTGCCTATTCAATGCCATGCTTTAGACATCTGTTATGGTAGTACTTTCACTAAAGTAAGTGATCTAAACGATCTTACATTTGTTTGCAGAGGGAGTATTTCATAACTGAACATGTGTTATGTACGATCTGTTACTGACTGGCATTGTGAAAAACGCAAAAAGGTACTACCTGCACATGTAACTTTAACTCCATATTTGTGTTGTCGTGCTACTGTTGTTTAAGCAGTTACACTCTTCCTTTCATTTCTTGGAAAATTAGGAATTAACTGAAGCTTGTATTGTTATATTATTTCATACTATAAGAGAAATTACTCATGTATCACTGAAGCTTGCATTATTATAGTGTCATTAGAAAAATAAAGCCTGAGGACGCTATCATCCTTTCCTGTCAAGTATTGGCCACTACTATCTGCATTAGCTTCACCTCAGAACATGCCCTTTTCACTTGGAAAGAGGAAGTAGGAGTTCTCAGTGATGATCATCTACAAGATACCATGCATGTTTGTTGATTTACTAATAAAGACAAAGGCCATACCGTTATTGATGTTTCTATAGCATTGTTTCCCGCTGCTGTAACACTTGTTTTTACACTTGCGAGTATGAACTACTTGGCTATATTTTATAGAACTTATGTACTGATGTAGAATGCTAGATCATGCTTTATACTTTATGATATACCTTTTCGTTGTAGTATTTTATAAAGTTGCAATGCTCAACATTTGTATAGACTTCTATCATAATGATACTGTTCATGCCGGTTGCCAATGAATTTTTTTGTACCATTGCTCATATGATCTTATCAATGTTGAAGGTACATATATTTAGAAACACTCTTTTGCATCAGATGATTGACTAATAACGTCATATTGTCTCACAAAGTGAAAACTTAAGTGAATGATTCTTCTTTACTTTATTTTGTTATCCTGTCTGAATGAGCATTACTTGCTTGACCACAAAGTTTGGACAGGCACCCTCGCGCCAAGGCGCGCTCCCGATCTATTATTTATTAAAGAAGGTGATCAATATGAATATATTAGTTGTGTGTACATATATTAGATCATGATAAAAAGAACTTTGAATTGTGTTTGCGTACCCAAAGTTGTCTTGCAGATGTGTTCTTTTCGGACGTCATAAGGCGACTGTTCTCGCAAATGTAGTATGCACATAAATTATTCCCCGGCGCCTGCCTCATGACTTTATAGGAATAGAATTCAATCAGATAATCATTAATCAAGCATGATAATGGTATTGAAACTAGAATTAACGAGATGCGCAGACGTAGCTAGTACTACTTAATTACGTACCTTGGGTAGCACCCATGTCAGCTCTTGTTTCCATTGGCCTTTAACCTGTTTGATGAACTTTTGCGAAACCCTGCCCGGCAAAGAAAATAAATAAAGGAGTTATTAATTAGTTGATATTAGGAAATGAACTAAAGAGGCTGACATGTGCGATAATGATTGGAATTACTTGTCAACCATCCCCTTCACGATTAAGTAATCTTTAGTTTCTTTAAGTAGTGAGTCCAGTACTTTAACTTTTCCATCGTCAACTTGAATGATTAGCAGGATTCAGTGAAAACTGCATGCGCACACGTTTGTATAATTAAGCGGGCATGTGCATAACTCATCAATTACACTTATTAATTAACATCTAGTAAGCAAAATATAATTTATAGTACAAGATAGTAACACTCACCCGAAGTTGTAAGGAAGTACTATTTCTGGTTGGGTATTTAGTTGCTTAAAAAACTCTAGCAAGCTCTTCTTTGTCTCTTTTTTATGACGTGTCCACACCTCTTCATTAATGATATTTGGGTCAATGAACCCAATGCCATAGCGTCCAGCTGTTTTCATTTCATAAATCTTCATTCTGCATAATACCATAAAAAAGAATATAGTGAGGACAATTACAGACAATGAATGAGCACAGCTAGAGACTTAAATTACAGAAAGAAATCACTTACAGACAATAGCAACTGACGAGAGATTTGTCGAGTGTGTCTTGATTGAATAACTGAAACATTTCTTGAAACTCAACTCACAAATCTTTTTCATGGAAGTAATGCTCTTCCTTGACTTTCACCATGAGGGCCTCTTGCCCGTTCTTGATTTCTTTCATGCACCAGTCATGCAATCTACGCATTCTCGTTGATAGATTCTGGACCTCCTCAGGCTTGACCAGAGGTTGGTCTGGGACATATTTCCATGCTATTTCGTCATCTTGAATCCCGGGGATAGGCTCGATCTCTAGGAGTTGATAAACAGTGACACCGGCCTCTTTAGCCATCTGTCTATGAGCGTCGGTTATTTCCGGCAGATTGGCGGTACTCACATGTGATTGTACAATGAGCGGGGGGATTGATTGCACTGCCTATTCTCCCAGCTGGGGAATAGTTTTCCCGCATTTACTACTACCTGCTTGGCTCAAGCTCGACTCCTTATCTTTTTGTGCATGATATGACTTCTTAATAGAGCGCTCATAGTCTGAGTCCGTCCTCTTCATAGCTGGTTGAGCATTATCAATAAAGTGTTGTATGACTTCATCCAGTATTTTCTCCTTTGGCGGCGGGGGCGGTTTCGGTGCAAAATGGGCCTGTACTTGGGCAGCCACTTCGGCGTTGTTTTCCTCGATAGTCATCTCGTAAGCCAACTTCTTTTTGGCAGGAAGAGAGGCTTTCTTGCTTGGTGCTCTCTTCCGCTTTGGAGAAGGCTGACGCGCCCGAGATCGATATGGCCGACTTTCGCTGATGGGCTCTGTCTCGGGGTGGGGCGGTGGTGGAGTTGGCTGACGCAGTGGCGGACTTGGAGGAGGAGTCGGCTGACGCGGTGGCGGACTTGGAGGAGTAGCCGGCTGACGCGACGGACTTGGAGGAGGAGTCGGTGTCCTTGGAAAGACGATGCAATCCTTTCTCCATAGAATAATACGACGTATGGCCTCTCCCAGTGTGCGCTCCTCGTCACCTCCATGAATGTCAAGGTCTAGCTCGTTATATCCCAACATCACTTCATCCACCCCGACACGAGCATAGCCAGCTGGAATCAGATTGCCATGGAAGGTTGCTTCAGGGGGATTTGTTAAAGCATAGCCGTCCGCCACCTTCATTGATATGTTCTTAACCTTAATGTGTAGCTCACAAGGTGTCGCATGTTTGATATCATCCCTGTGGTATCTAGCCAGCAGTGCATCATCGGCCGGGGTGGAACCCACGCTGCTTCTCGGCATAGATGGGACGGTGCTATCCAATGCTGGATCTGCTTGCTGCTGCCACTGCTGAGTCGCCCTTTCCTGGCTAAGTGAGTCGATCTGCTCCTGCTGCCGCATGAAAGCGCGTTCCAACTCCGCATGCTTTGATTCTACCAGTTGAAGGCAGACTGCTTCCTCCTTCCTCTGCTCCTCCAGCTTCCTCTTCTCTTCCTCCTGCTGCTTCTTTCTTGCACGGCTTCTGTAAGTGGCGTTCCAATCCGCAAACCCCTCAAACCACGGAACAACGCCTTTGCCTCGTGTTCGTCCCGGGTGTTCAGGATTCTTCAGGGTGCGCGTAAGCTCGTCGTTCTCTCTCTTGGGCTTGAACGCCCTCGTTCGAGCCTCTTGTATTGCAACAAGTAAATCATCGGAGGCTTCTTTAAGACTTGCCTTCTCCATAACCAGCCCTGTGTTTGGGTCCAACTTCCCCCCATGTGCATAAAGCCAAGTCCTGCACCTGTCAGGCCAACTCAATGTAACTAGAGTGACCCCTACAGCAATCATCTAATCCTCAGCTAGATCCCACTTAGGCCGGGCGACCTGGTAGCCACCTGGCCCCAGAGTATGGTGCCACTTCTTTTTCGCAGCATTAATCTTGTTTATTCTGGACCATTCCTGAGCTGCTTCCGATTCCTTGAACTTCATGAAAGAGTCCCAATGATCTCTTGCCTTCTCCAGTGCTCCCTTGAATGCTGGAGTCTTCTTTCCGTCTGCTTTGTACTTGTTCCGTACTCTTTTCTTGTGGTTGCAGAATGCAATCGCCATCTTCTAAAGAGCACTCTTCCTGACTTTCTCCTGTTCTGCATCTGTCAAATGATTTGGTAGGGTGAAATGTGACATGAGCGATTCCCAAAGCAGATCTTTTGCTCTTTCGGAGACAAAACTAACTCCTTCATCTCCCTTTGCTAGCTTATTCCATTCTTGAACGGAGATCGGGATTTGGTCCCTGACAATAACTCCGCATTGACGAGTAAACTTGTCCGCATTCTTCTTAGGTTCAAGCGGTTCGCCATTTGGTTTGATGGCATCAATGTTTTACTTAATGCCAGCCAGCAACCTTTTGGCCGGGCCTCGTACTGCCCTGCTTGTAGAAGATTTGCTCGATCTGGAGGGCTAAAAGAAGAAAGGTCGATTCGTTAATATATATATATATATATACATGTAATGATCACCAGATGCCTTATATAAATATACCTCGCCGGTCTTTGTTATTTGAAGGACATTTCCTTCGTCATCATTGTTGTGCCCTTCATCTATTCGTTCGTCTTCATCAAATATCATACCCTCACCGGAATTGTTCAGATATTGCGAGCCGTCATCTTCAGGTTATTGTCTGGGCTCGGGGAGTGTATGATGTCGAACATGGTCTCTTCCCCGTCTCTGCCGGTATCGTCCATAGCTTAACTAATCCAGAAGAAAGATAAAACAATTTAGTATTCAAATTAGAATGCAATCAATAAGGAAAAACTGAATCATAGTAGATAATATGCATCATCAAATATAATCTCGAATACATCGTCTCGAATACATTTCGAGTATTATCACTAATACATCTCGAATACTATCATATATATAGCATCACTAGCTAATACAGATCGAATATTATCGAAGAATCTAGTTCACTCGCGGTTCCTAAGGCGCGGGCGGTGGACACCCAAAGAGAAGAAACCATCACAGGATCATAGCTCTGGTGAGATACCTGAAGAACCTGTCAGGTATTGGAGAACCTGACGTCCAACAAAACCATGTAGCGACGGACGTGCTTGTCCTCCTCCCTGACACGGCGACGTACCACCTCCGACAGGGCCGGCTGCCTCCACACCGAAAGCGGCCCACGCGAACGCCACCAAAGAAGCTCCGGGTCGACGACGGGAGCCCGGTTCCTCACCAAGCTGCGCGCCCTGGAAGGTAGCACCTCCCAGTGCCAGCCCGGCGGAGCCCAGTCCCGGACATGGCGCCTCTCAAGCAGGTCATCGCCACTGAGACGCCGACGATGATGTGGTCCAGGCATCGTCGACGCCAAAAATGTTTCTATGCAAATTTAACATTTTTTAAATGCTTGATTATGATTTTTGTAATTCTTGTTCACTTGATTTTGCAAATACATGACAAATTTTTGCAAATACAACATTAAAATATTTTTAATACATGGTCAACTTTCTATGGAAATTTTTCTATGCTTGGTCAAAATTCCTCTAACATTTCTATATCTAACATTTCTATAACTAACATTCATCTAACATGTCTATATTTAACATTCATCTAACATTTCTATAACTAAAAGTATAAAAAACTAAAAAACATTCATCTCTAACATTTCTATAACTAAAAAACAGAAAAACAGAAAATAATTACATATCCGTATCTAACATTCATCTAACAAAAATTACATATCTATTCTATCACCATTTCTATGAACATATCTAACATTCATCTAATTAACAGTTCCAAAAAATGAAAAAAAGGAAAAAAAAAGAGGGCTCACAGCGAGGAGAGCAGGAGGGGATCAGGGCGGGCAGGGCGTCGGCGAGGAGCGGGGGCGGCGGGGGCGGCGAGGACTCGAAGAGGAGGGCCGGCGAGGAGGTCCGGCCGTCGACGAGGATCGGTGGCGCGGCGCGCAATGCTCGGGGAGGCACGGGCGGCGGCGGGGCTCGGGAAGGAGGGCGTGGGCGGCGTCAGGGATCGGGTAGGAGGCGCGGGCGGTCGGCGTCGGGGGCGACGACGAGCTCCGGCGTCGGGGGAGGCAAGACGGCGTCGGGGCAGGCGATGGCGGCAGCCTGGCGGTGTCCTCTGTAGTGTGGTCGGCGTCGAGAAGCAGAAACACAGAAAATTTTCAAGTGTTGTATATATATATATGCGGAGACTTTAGCCCCGGTTGGAGCCACCAACCGGGACTAAAGGTGAATTTTCACCAGGCCAAGCGGCGGGAAGCCAGGCCTTTAGTCCCTCCTCGCTTGGTGAGAGGCGCCAGCACCTGTTTATAAGCCCCGCCACGACATTGCCTTCGAGCTCCTCTCTAAAGCAGGCCTTGTGGGCCTACCAAACCTATCCTGCCCTGTGGTCCCTACTGGGCCGTGCGGGCCTGCATCCTGGCCCAACTAGTAGTTGGGTTTCTAGTCGTATGTAGGCCGTGGCGGCCCAGTAGGCGGGCTTTTTTTAATTTATTTATTTGACAGTTTTTTTTGTTTTCTGCTTTATTTATTTTCTTTTGTTTGTGAGTTGTTTTTTGCTTTATTTAGAGTTTCTGAGTGAATATTTTTGCTTTAGGTCACAAAAATTATAAACTTTCTGTTAGTGCCAGTAGTTTTCAAATTTGAATAGTTTAAATTTGAATTATTTAAAATTTATGTGAATCACTAGTTTGTGAATAACTTTACTTTAAAAATAGATTTTTGAGTGATTCTTTTTCCTGTTGTTTAATATTAGTGTGTTTTATAATTATGTTCAATTTGGTAATTTTTAGGTTATTTTAAATGGGTGTTTTAATCAGAAACAAATTCTGTTTAGCTATTTTCATTTTATAGCTCAAAAAATCATCAAATGCATGAAAAATAGCGAATGAGGTCAGAAAGGGTTGAAAATTGATGACATGGCTTTGAATGGTGCATGTTGAAGACACAAAAAGTTTGGAGTTAAAATAAGTTTTAAAAATTAAATGCGTTTGTTACAGATGAGTTTTCGTCCGAAACCCTGATACTTCGAAAGAGATTGTCCATTTTGTACACGAAGTGCATCCAGTTTTTGCCGTAACCCTCTCAACTTTTTAGCATATGCTATGTGGGTGAAATGATGATACCATGCCAACTTTCAACCTTTTCAGAGTTCATTTGTAGTGCTTTTCATTTTTAGGGTCATTTAGCTCAAAAAAATCATTAAATGCATGAAAAATAGCAAATGAAGTCAGAAAGGGTTGAAAATTGATGACGTGGCTTTGAATGGTGCATGTTGAACACACAAAAAGTCTGGAGTTGAAATAAGTTTAAAAAATGAAATGCCTTTGTAACAGATGAGTTTTCGTCCGAAACCCTGATACTTCGAAAGAGATTGTGCATTTTGTACACGAAGTGCATCCAGCTTTTGCCGTAACCCTCTCAACTTTTTAGCACATGCTATGTGGGTGAAATGATGATACCATGCCAACTTTCGACCTTTTCAGAGTTCATTTGTAGTGCTTTTCAATTTCAGGGTCAATTAGCTCAAGAAAATCATTAAATGCATGAAAAATTGCAAATGAAGTCGGAAAGGGTTGAAAATTGATGACGTGGCTTTGAATGGTGCATGTTGAACACACAAAAAGTCTAGAGTTGAAATAAGTTTAAAAAAATGAAATGTCTTTGTAAGAGATGAGTTTTCGTCTGAAATCCTGATACTTCGAAAGAGATTGTCCATTTTGTACATGAAGTGCATCCAGTATTTGCCGTAGCCCTCTCAACTTTTTAGCACATGCTATGTGGGTGAAATGATGATACCATGCCAACTTTCAACCTTTTCAGAGTTCATTTGTAGTGCTTTTCAATTTTAGGGTCATTTAGCTCAAAAAATCATTAAATGCATGAAAAATAGCAAATGAAGTCCTACATAATGCATGCAATAATTTGTTTGGACATAATATTTCTTCGCGTTTCAAATGCCAAAACACATAAGTACCCTAACTATTACAAAGATTCCCTCCGGTTTGTCCGAAGTGGGACTTTCCAAATATATAAGTCCGGAAACTCATTGGAGAAGAAAGTGATGACGGTGAAGCCGGTCACATCCCAGAGTGGGATCTTGGGGTATAAAACTTTTTGTTCGCGCATGTCCCTTTGCGCTGTAACCATGGATAATCTTCATCATTTAACAGGATGCTCGGGTCAATATTCACTGTGAAGGGAGCAATTTCATGAAACTGTTCATAATCTTCTGACATGTCTGTCGTGTCCTCCACTCCCATGATGTTTTCTTTTCCCTGAAAGAACTATGTGGCGCTTTGGCTCATCGTATGATGTATTCGCTTCCTTATCTTTTCTTTTTCTCGACTGGCTAGACATGTCCTTCACATAGAAAACCTGCGCCACATCATTGGCTAGGACGAATGGTTCGTCTGCGTACGCAAGATTGTTGAGATCCACTGTTGTCATTCCGAACTGCGGGTCTTCCTTTACCCCGCCTCCTGTCAGATTGACCCATTTGCACCGAAACAAAGGGACCTTCAAACCACGTCCGTAGTCAATTTCCCATATCTCCTCTATGCAACCATAATATGTGTCCTTTGGCATATTGGTGTTTGCTGCATCAAAGCGGACACCATTGTTTTGGTTGGTGCTCTTTTTATCTTGGGCAATCGTGTAAAATGTATTCCCATTTATCTCGTACCCTTTGAAAGTCAATATAGTCGAAGATGCTAACTGGGACAGCAAGTACAGCTCATTTGCAACAGTGTCGTCATGCATGAGACGTGTCTGCAACCAACCGGCGAAAGTCCCCGTTTGTTCATGTGTAATCCAGTCGTCAGACTGCTCCGGGTGTTTGGAGCGTTGAATATTCTTGTGTTCCTCGATATACGGAGCCACCAAGGCAGAATTTTTTAGAACTGTGTAGTGTGGTTGTGCCCAAGAATGCCCGTCCATACATATTACTTGGTCCCTTCCTAGCGTGCCTTTTCCACCCAGTCTGCCCTCATGCCGCAATTCAGGAACACCAATCGGCTTAAGGTCAGGAATAAAGTCAACACAAAACTCAATGACCTCCTCTGTTTCATGGCCCTTGGAGATGCTTCCTTCTGGCCTAGCACGGTTATGAACATATTTCTTTAAGACTCCCATGAACCTCTCAAAGGGGAACATATTGTGTAGAAATACAGGACCCAGAATGGCAATCTCGTCGACTAGATGAACTAGGACGTGCGTCATGATATTGAAGAAGGATGGTGGAACACCAGCTCGAAACTAACAAGACATTGCACCAAATCATTCTGTAACCTAGGTATGATTTCTGGATCGATTACCTTCTGAGAGATTGCATTGAGGAATGCACATAGCTTCACATTGGCTAATCGAACGTTTTCCGATAGAAGCCCCCTCAATGCAACCGGAAGCAGTTGCGTCATAATCACGTGGCAGTCATGAGACTTTAGGTTCTGGAACTTTTTCTCTGCCATATTTATTATTCTCTTTATATTCGACTTGAAGCCAGACGGGACCTTCATACTGCGCAGGCTTTCAAAGAAGATTTCCTTCTCTTCTTTGGTAAGAGCGTAGCTGGCATGACCCTGATACTGCTTTGGATGCATGCCATCTTTTCCGTGCATACGTTGCTGGTCCTCCCGTGCCTCCGGTGTATCTTTTGTCTTCCCATACATGCCCAAGAAGCCTAGCAGGTTCACGCAAAGATTCTTCGTCACGTGCATCACGTCGATTGCAGAGCGGACCTCTAGGTCTTTTCAATAGGGTAGGTCCCAAAATATAGATTTCTTCTTCCACATGGGTGCGTGTCCCTTAGCGTCATTCGGAACAGATTGTCCGCCAGGACCCTTTCCATAGTTTACTTTTAAATCCTTGACCATATCAAGTATATCATCACCAGTACGGTGGCAAGGCTTCTTCCGGTGATCTGCCTCACCTTTGAAATGCTTGCCTTTCTTTCTTAAGAGATGCTTGATCGGAAGAAATTGACGATGTCCCAGGTACACATTCTTCTTACATTTATCCAAATATATACTGTCGGTATCATCTAAACAGTGCATGCATGCATGGTATCCCTTGTTTGTCTGTCCTGAAAGGTTACTAAGAGCAGGCCAATCATTGATGGTTACAAACAGCACCGCATGTAGGTCAAATTCCTTCTGTTCGTGCTCATCCCCCACACGTACACCTTTTCTATTCCACAGCTGTAAAAGTTCTTTAACTAATGGCCTTAGTTACACATCAATGTCGTTGCCGGGTTGCTTAGGGCCTTGGGTGAGCACTGGCATCATAATGAACTTCCGCTTCATGCACAACCAAGGAGGAAGGTTATAGATACATAGAGTCACAGGCCAGGTGCTATGATTGCTGCTCTGCTCCCCAAAAGGATTAATGCCATCTGCACTTAAACCAAACATATGTTCCTTGCGTCATCTGCAAAGTCCTCCCACTTTCTCTCGATTTTTCTCCACTGTGACCCGTCAGCGGGTACTCTCAACTTCCAGTCTTTCTTACGGTCTTCTTTGTGCTATCGCATCAACTTGGCATGCTCTTTGTTTTGGAATAAACGTTTCAACCGTGGTATTATAGGAGCATACCACATCACCTTGGCAGGAATCTTCTTCCTGGGGCGCTCGCCCTCAACATCACCAGGGTCATCGCGGCTGATCTTATAGTGCAACACACCGCATACTGGGCATGCATTCAAATCCTCGTACTCACCGCGATAGAGGATGCAGTCATTAGGGCATGCATGAATCTTCTGCACCTCTAATCCTAGAGGGCGGACAGCCTTCTTTGCTTCGTACGTACTGTCAGGCAATTCGTTGTCCTTTGGAAGCATCTTCTTTAACATTATCAGCAAGTTTTCAAATCCCTTGTCAGATACACCATTCTCTGCCTTCCATTGCAGCAATTCCAGTGTGGTACCTAGCTTTTTCTTGTCATCTTCACAATTTGGGTACAACAATTTCTTGTGATCATCTAACATGCGCTGCAACTTCAGCTTCTCCTTTTCACTTGCGCAGTTTCTCTTTGCATCGGCTGTGGCCCGACCAAGATTATCAGCGGGCTCAACTGATGCCTCTTCTTCAGCTTCTTCCCCCATTGCCGGCTCAGCATCTTCCCCCATTGTTGTACCATCGTATTCAGGGAACCCATGACCAGGATAGCTGTCATCATCCTGTTCTTCTTCATTCTCTTCCATTAGGACCCCCTCTTTCTCTGTGCTTGGTCCAACAGTTATAGCCGGACATGAAACCAGACATAAAATAGGTGGATGTGAATGGTTCTTGAGTTAGAGTAATTGTGAGCATTCTTACACACAACAGATGGACAACACATAAAACCATCCGCCTGCTTGTTTGCCTCAGCTGCAACCAGAAAAGTATGCACGCCATTAATGAACTGGGGAGAGCATCGGTAATCGTACATCCATTGCCATCTCATCTTCATTACACAACACCGAAAAGACCAAATTAATACAAGTTCATACACACTTATTCTCATAAAACAACATACAAACTCTCTAGCTAAAGCATTTAAATGCAACAACAAATGCGATCAAGATCGCAACTAAGGTAACAATTGATCCAACAGCATAGTTATACCAAGCCTCTTTATTAACGGCGTATTTTCTAATATTTCTAATCTTCAAGCGCATTGCATCCATCTTGATCTTGTGATCATCGACGACATCGTCAACAAACAACTCCAGTTTCATCTTCTCTTCTTCAATTCTTTTCAATTTTTCTTTCAAATACTCGTTTTCTTTTTCAACTAAATTTAACTTCTTGGCAAGAGGGTCGGTTGCAATTTCTAGTTCACATACCTCCTAGATAAAAATATCTATGTCAACTTGATGGGCATAATTGTCATAAACACGAAATGCAACAAATAGTTATAAAACAGAGTATATACCACATCCGAATCATAAACCGGACGAGGGCCGACGGGGATGGATACCAAAACCATGCCACTATGTATAACAAACAACCATACATGTTAGAAACTTATACAAGTAACTATCTAAATCACATAAACATGATTTTATTATAAAGAGGATAAGAACAAGAGGCTCACCAAGGTGGTGCCGTCGACGGGACAGTGCGGGCAATCGATAGTGGTTAGGACGGGGACGGGAAGGCATTAAGTAAACCACACCTACACATGTTAACTAAGAAGTAATTTGGAGCTCAAATTGCATATAAATCAGATAAACTCCCACATATAATTACTCCCAAACTAAAACCCACAAATCACTATACTTATAGAGCATTGCAAGAGCTAATCTAGCAATGAGAGATGAAAGGACAAAGTTGCTAACCTTTGTGAACACTTGGATGGATGGGGTGCCTTCAAATCTTGACAAATTTTTGCAAATATGGAGGATGAGCTCGAGTAAGAGGGAAGAACAGAGGGGAAAAACAGAGAGCTTCGGCTCGGGCTGGACGAAGCACTATATATAGTGATCTCTTTAGTCCCGGTTAGTTATACAAACCAGGACTAAAGGTGTGCCTCTAGTCCCGGTTTGTGACACGAACCGGGACTAAATGTGCTCGTGGGGGCCCAAGCCTGACACAAGCCTGCCACCACCTCTTTAGTCCCGGTTCGTGACACGAACTGGGACTATAGGCATGCAATGAACCGGGACTAATGACGCCCGCCCCCTAGCCGTTGGAACCGGGACCAATGGTCACATTAGTACCAGGCCGTTATCAAACCGGGACTAATGGGGCTCACGTAAAGTCATTTTTCTAGTAGTGACTAAGTAGTTTTTATTTTCTGTTCTAAGTTGTTCTCTATCTTTAGTTATGGATATCGAACATGAAATACCAAAAAAATTAGTGGTGCTTTCTACTCATGGAGATGGGGAACCTCCTAAAACCCTCGATGCTCGTTATGTGAAAAATATTAAACACTACTTTGATAATCCTAAGAAAACCCCATTCAACGTGATAATGGGAGACATGTTGGATCAACGTGAATACTTTAGGGATTATCACTTAACACAAAAAGGGAAATTATTATGCGATCAAATTGATATGTTGCATTGGTATGCATGGAATTTATGCCAGAGATGTGATTATACTTGTTGCTCTAGGATGAACGCTCCAGACCTTCCCTTTTCATGCAAATTTAATGATAATGAAACCTTGGCTTCTTATGCTAATGGTAGATATGATTACTATGATGTGGAACGAATAGAAGAATTTGTTGCTTTTAAGGGTGCTTATGAAATTGAATCTTTGTTTGAAAAGTATGAAGATTTTGATGATTCAGTTTATAGACCTGAAAATTTTGCTTTACTTAAATATTGCAATGATAATTATAAATGTAATTACGATATTGATGTATTTATTGAGAATGTCTCCGCTGTCCAAAAAGAGACTAATATTTTGCAGGGGTCTATGGAAGAAGAAATTGATGAAACTATGAGCTCATTAGATGAAAAAGATGATGAGGAGAGTGAAGAACAAAAGGAGGAAGAGCGGATTAGCTACCCGTGCCCACCTTGTAATGAGAGTAACTCTCTAACTCATACATTGTTTATGGAGGAAGAGCGGATGAATGCTATGATAATTGCTATGATCTCGTTGATTCATTTGAAATATCCCTTTTTGATGAACTTGATGCTTGCTATGCTTGTGGCCAAGATGCCAATATGAATTATGCTTATGGAGATGAACTTGGTATAGTTCCTTATGTTAAGAATGAAATTGTTGCTATTGCACCCACACATGATAGTCCTATTATCTTTTTGAATTCTCCCAACTACACTATATTGGAGAAGTTTGCTCTTATTAAGGATTATATTGATGGGTTGCCTTTTACCGTTGCACATGATGATTTTGAAGAATATAATATGCATGTGCTTACTGCTCCTACTTGCAATTATTATGAGAGAGTAACTACATCTCCACCTCTCTATGTTTCCAATACGATAAAATTGCAAGAAACTGCTTATGCTATGTATTGGCCTTTACTTGATGTGCATGAATTGTTCTTTTATGACATGCTGATGCATAGGAAGAGATTTAGACTTTGTCATTGCATGATATATGTTGCTTTGTGCTCACTACTAAATGCCAAATCATTGCTAATTAAAATTAGCTTTGATATACCTTGGGATCCGGCTGGATCCATTACTCGAGCACTTTATGCCTAGCTTAATGGCTTTAAAGAAAGCGCTAACAGGGAGACAACCCAGAAGTTTTAGAGAGTCATTTTATTCTGTTGAGTGCTTTTACAAAGTTTAAAAACAAAAAAAATATAGAGGGGAACCTAAAAACTTTTTCAAAAAGAGAAGCGATTGAAAGGTGATGCATTGGAGAAGTGAGGGTCGACCTTGAACACTTGTGTTCATGCTAATGGAAACAATGTAATTTTTCATGAAGATTCTCACAAAAATAATTATCCCCTTGTACAAATCCATTGTATTATAAAAATAATGTGCCAAGATTTTGCCTTTAGGATGATTAGATTTCATGTTGGTATGTGCGGTGTAAAAACAGAAACTTTGGCTGTAGTGTGCGATTTTATATTTTTTACTGGAATGTCAAAAGTTTCTGAAACTTTTTGCAAATTATTTCTATACAAATTGTTTATTTTTTCCTAAGTTTTCAGAATTTTTGGAGTAGCAGAAGTATGGTAGATGTTCAGATTGCTACAGACTGTCCTGTTTAAGACAGATTCTGTTTTTTATGCATTGTTTTGCTTGTTTTGATGAAAATATCGATTCTATCGGTGGTATAAGCCATGAAGAAGTTATAATACAACAGGTATAATGCAAAAACAAAATATGAATTGGTTTGCACCAGTACTTAAAGTAGTGATTGGTTTTATTATACTAACGGATCTCACCAGTTTTCTGTTAAGTTTTGTGTGGATGAAGTGACCAAAGATCGAGGAGGTCTCGATATGTGGAGAAAGAGGAGAGGCAAGAGTTCAAGCTTGGGGATGCCCAATGCACCCCAAGTAAATATTCAAGGAGACTCAAGCGTCTAAGCTTGGGGATGCCTCGGAAGTCATCCCATCTTTCTTCAACAAGTATCAGTATGTTTTCGTTTCGTTCATGTGATATGTGTAAATCTTGGAGCGTCTTTTGTGTTTAGTTCTCATTTTTATTTTATGCACCATGATGGTATGAGATAGTCCATGGTTTATTTATAGAATGCTCATTGCACTTCACTTATATCTTTTGAGTATGGCTTTGTAAAATGCTTCATGTGCTTCACTTATATCATTTGAAGTTTGGAATGCCTGTTTCTCTTCACATAGAAAACCGTTGTTTGTAGAATTCTCTTTTGCTTCACTTATATTTGTTAGAGCATGGTATTTTGTAGAAAGAATTAAACTCTCATGCTTCACTTATATCTATTTAGAGAGTCAACAGGAATTGGTCATTTGCATGGTTAGTCATAAAATCCTACATAAAACTTATGGATCACTGAATATGATATGTTTGATTCCTTGCAATAGTTTTGCGATATAAAGATGATAATATGTGGGAGGTACTGGTAAACGGTTGTGGTTAGTAGGAATATTGTTGTTAAGGTTTGTGATTCCCGAAGCATGCACGTATAGTCTCTCGTTATGCCATGAAGTTGGAGCATGATTTATTATTGATTGTCTTCCTTATGAGTGGCGGTCGGGGACAAGCGATGGTCTTTTCCTACCAATCTATCCCCCAAGGGGCATGTGTAGTAGTACTTTTATTTGAGGGCTAATAAACTTTTGCAATAACTATATGAGTTCTTTATGACTAATGTGAGTCCATGGAATATACACACTCTTACCTTTCCACAATTTGCTAGCCTCTACGGTACCGTGCATTGCCCTTTCTCACCTCGAGAGTCGGTGCAAACTTCGCCGGTGCATCCAAACCCCGTGATATGATACGCTCTATCACACATAAGCCTTATTATATCTTCCTCAAAACAGCCACAATACATACCTATTATGGCCTTTCCATGGCCATTCCGAGATATATTGCCATGCAACTTCCACCGCTTCCGTTTTGATGACTTGAGCATTCATTGTCATATTGCTTTGCATGATCGTAAGATAGCTAGCATGATATTTCCATGGCTTGTCCATTTTTTTGATATCGTTGTTACGCTAGATCATTGCACATCCTGGTACACTGCCAGAGGCATTCATATAGAGTCATATTTTGTTCTAGGTATCGAGTTGTAATTTTTATTTCTTTTGAGTTATAAGTAAATAGAAGTGTGATGATCATCATTATTCATTATTAGAGCATGTCCCAGTGAGGAAAGGATGATGGAGACTATGATTCCCCCACAAGTCGGGATGAGACTCCGGACAAAGAGAGAAAAAAAAGGAAAAGAAAAGAAAAAAAGAGAAAAAAGAAAAAGAAAAAAGAAAAAAAGCAAAGGAAAAAAGAAAAAAGCAAAGAAAAAAAGACAAAGAGATAAGGGACATGCTAGTTCCACACTTGTGCTTCAAAGTAGCACCAAGTTTTCATATAGATAGTCTCCTATGTTGTCACTTTCATATACTAGTGGGTATTTTTCATTATAGGATTATATGCACACCCACTTAGTTTTCATATTGAGCTTTCATATACCTATAGCTCTTAGTGCATTCGTTGCATGGCAATCCCTACTCCTCGCATTGATATCAATTGATGGGCATCTCCATAGCCCGTTGGTTAAGCCGCGTCGATGCGAGACTTTCTTACCTTTTTGTCTTCTCTATATTTACCCCTATCATCATACTCTATTCCACCCATAGTACTATATCCATGGCTTGCGCTCATGTATTGCGTGAGGGTTGAAAAAGCTGAAGCGCGTTGAAAAGTATGAACCAATTGCTCGGCTTGTCATCGGGGTTATGCATGATAAATACTTTGTGTTAAGAAAACAGAGCATGACAAGACTATATGATTTCGTAGAGATAGCTTTCTTTAGCGTTGATATTTTGAAAGACACCATTGTTTGTTGGGATGCCTGAGTATTGATGTATTTATGTCAAATTATAGACTACTGCTTTGAATCACTTATGTGTTAATATTCATGACATAATTAGATATATGATCAAGATTATGCTATGTAGCATTCCATATCAAAAATTGTCTTTTTTATCATTTACCTACTCGAGGACGAGCAGGAACTAAACTTGGGGATGCTGATATGTCTCCGTCGTATCTATAATTTTTGATTGTTTCATGCAAATATTATACAACTTTCACATACTTTTGGCAACATTTTATACTATTTATTGGACTAACCTCTTGATCCAGTGCCCAGTGTCAGTTCCTGTTTGTTGCATGTTTTTTGTTTCGTAGAATATCCATATCAAACGAAGTCCAAACACGATAAATTTTTTTGGAGAATTATTTTGGAATATATGTGATTTTTAGGAGGTGGAATCAACGCTAACGGAGGCCCACGACCTCCACAACCCACCAGGGCGCCTCGGGCACCCCCTAGCGCGCCCAGGTGTCTTCTGCACTCCCCGTAAGTCGGTTGGGAGGCTTCTTCAGGCACAAGAAAGATAATTTATGGAAAAAATCATGTAAAAATTTCAGCGCAATCGGAATTACGGATCTCCGGGAATTTAAGAAACGGTGAAGGGCCAGAAAACAGGAACGTGAAACAGAAGAGAACAGAGAGATAGATCCAATCTAGGAGGGGCTCCCGCCCCTCCGCCGCCATGGAGGCCATGGATCAGAGGGGGAACTCTCCTCCCATCTAGGGGGAGGCCAAGGAAGAAGAAGAAGAAGGAGGAGGAGGGGGGCTCTCTCCCCCATCTCTCCCGGTGGCGCCGGAGCTACGCCGGGGCAATCATCGTGACGACGATCTACATCAACAACCTCGCCGCCGTCAACACCAACTCTCTCCCCCTCTATGCAGCGGTGTAACAACTCTTCTCCTCGCTGTAATCTCTACTTAAACATGATGCTCAACGCTATATATTATTTCCCAATGATCTATGGCTATCTTATGATGTTTGAGTAGATCTGTTTTGTCCTATGGGTTGATAGATGATCATGATTAGTTTGAGTTGTATATTTTATTTTGGTGCTATCCTACGGTGCCCTCTGTGTCGCGCAAACGTAGGGATCCCCGCTGTAGGGTGTTGCGATATGTTCATGGTTCTCTTATGGTGGGTGGCGTGAGTGACAGAAGCACATACCCGAGTTTGGGGGTCATTGCGTATGGGATAAAGAGGACTTGATACTTAATGCTATGGTTGGGTTTTACGACCTTAATGATCTTTTGTAGTTGCGGATGCTTGCTAGAGTTCCAATCATAAGTGCATATGATCCAAGTAGAGAAAGTATGCTCATGCCTCTCCCTCATATAAAATTGCAACAATGATCATGGTTTAGTTATCGATCACCTAGGGACAAATGACTTTCTTGTTGACAAAAGCTATCTACTTTTATTGTCTTGCATTTTACTCGTAGTTTTATTTTTGCAAAGTACTTCTAGTTTTATTCTTGCAAACTTATCCTTTCACATACCAAATAGTTTTATACTTGTTCTAGGTAAAGTAAATGTAAAGTGTACGTAGAGTTGTATCAGTGGTCGGTAGAACTTGAGGGAATATTTGTTCTGCCTTTAGCTCCTCGTTGGGTTCGACACTCTCATTTATCAAAAAAGGCTACAAACGATCCCCTATACTTGTGGGTTATCAAGTATCGAACCCAACGAGGAGCAGAAGGAAATGACAAGTGGTTTTCAGCAAGGTATTTTCTGCAAGCACTGAAATAGTCGGTTACAAGTAGTTTGATAGCAAGATAATTTATAACTAGCAAGTAACAGTAATGGTAAATAAAGTGCAGCAAGGTAGCCCAATCCTTTTGTAGCAAAGGACATGCCAAAACGGTCTCTTATGATAAGCAAAGCGTTCTTGAGGGTACACGGGAATTTCCCATATCACTTTCATCATGTTGGTTCGATTCTTGTTCGCTATTTTGATAATTTGATATGTGGGTGGACCGGTGCTTAGGTGTTGTTCTTACTTGAACAAACCTCCTACTTATGATTAACCCCCTCGCAAGCATCTGCAACTATGAGAAAGGTATTAAGATAAAATCTAACCATAGCATTAAACTTTTGGATCCAAATCGGTCCCTTACGAAGTAGCGCATAAACTAGGGTTTAAGCTTCTGTAACTCTAGCAACCCATCATCTAATAACTACTCCACAATGCATTCCCTTAGGCCCAAATATGGTGAAGTGCCATGTAGTCGACGTTCACATGACACCACTAAGGGAATCACAACATACATATCATCAAAATCGAACACATATCAAGTTCACATGATTACTTGCAACATGACTTCTCCCGTGACCTCAAGAACAAAAGTAACTACTCACAAATGATAATCATGCTCAAGATCAGAGGGGTATTAAATAGCATAATGGATCTGAACATACAATCTTCCACCAAATAAACCATATATTAATCAACTACAAGATGTAATCAACACTACTAGTCACCCACAGGTACCAATCTGAGGTTCCGGTACAAAGATTGAACACAAGAGATGAACTAGGGTTTGAGAGGAGATGGTGCTGTTGAATATGTTCATGGAGATTACCCTCCCAAAGATCAGAGGGTTTTTGGTGATGATGATGACGATGATTTCCCCCTCCAGGAGGGAAGTTCCCCCGGTGGAATCGCTCCGTCGGAGGTCAAAAGTGCTCCTGCCCAAGTTCGGCCTCGAGACGGCGGAGCTTCGTCCCGAAAGTCCCCCTTTGATTTTTTCTAGGTCAAAATGACCTATATACCAGAAGATGGGCACCGGAGGTGGGCTGAGGAGGGCACAACCCACCAGGGCGTGCCTGGGGGCCCAGGCGCGCCCTGGTGTCTTGTGCTCACCAGGGTGGCCCCCTTCGGTAGTTATTTGCTCCATTATTTTTTATATATTCCAAAACAATTCTCCGTAAATTTTCAGCTCATTTGCAGATGTGCAGAATAGGTAACTCTGACGTAGCTTTTTTCAGTTCCAGAATTCCAGCTGTCGGTATTCTCCCTCTTTGTGTAAACCTTGCATATTATGAGAGAAAAGGCATTAGAATGACTCCAAAAAGCATTATTATGCATAAAAATATTACAATCATCTAGTGTATTAAGTTAACAAGAACGGAGTAATGCCTTAAGCAAGATGACATGATGTAGAGGGATAGATCCAATCAATATGAACAAAACCCATCTTCAATATGAACAAAACCCATCTTTTTATCTTTAATGGCAACAATACAAATACGTGTCATGTCCCTTTCTGTCACTGGGATTGAGCACCGCAAGATTGAACCCATTACAAAGCACCTCTACCATTGCAAGAAAAATCAATCTAGTTGGCCAAACCAAATCAATAGATAGGAGAGAAATACAAATTTATATAAATCATGCATAAAAGAGTTCAGAGAAGACTCAAACAATATTCATAGATAATCTGATCATAAAGGCACAATTCATCGGATCTCAACAAACACACCGCAAAGGAAGATTACATCGAATAGATCTCCAAGAACATCGAGGAGAACATTGTATTGAAGATCAAAGAGAGAGAAGAAGCCCGCTAGCAACTATCTATGGACCCGTAGGTCCGTGTTAAACTACTCACACATCATCGAAAGGGCAGCAATGTTGATGTAGAAGCCCTCCGTGGTGGAATCTCCCTCCGCCGGAGTACCGGAAAAGGTCCCAAGATGGGATCTCATGAGAACAAAACCTTGCGGCGGCGAAAAAGTATTTTTGGTGTGCCCCCTAGGCTTCGGGGAATATTTGGGTATTTATAGAATGAAGATTAGGGTTAGAGGAGCCACGGGGGGGGGGGGGGGGGGGGGGCACAAGCCTGGAGGCTCCCCCCCGGGGCTCACCCCATGAGCTTGTGGCCAATCCGCGGCCCTTCTGGCCTCCTCCCGAAGCTTCCAGGGTGTCTTGTGGTTCAAGAAAAATCCTCAAAAAGTTTCGTTCCATTTAGACTTCGTTTGTTATTGATTTTCTGTAAAGGCAAAAACAAGGAAAAAACAGCAACTAGCACTGGGCACTAGGTTAATAGGTTAGTCCCAAAAATGATATAAAATAGCATAATAATGCATATAAAACATCCAGGAGGAATAGTATAATAGCATGGCACAATCAAAAGTTATAGATACGTTGGAGACGTATCAAGGATCCCCAAGCTTAATTCCTGCTCGTCCTCGAGTAGGTAAATGATAAAAACGGAATTTTTTATGTGGAATGCTACCTAACATGTTTATCATGTAATCTTTCTTTATATGGTATGAATATTCAGATCCACAAGATTCAAAACAAAAGTTTAATATTGACATAAAAACAATAACACTTCAAGCATACTAAAAAGCAATCATGTCTTTTCAAAATATCATGGCTAAAGAAAGTTATCCCTACAAAATCATATAGTCTTGTCATGATCCATCTTCTTAACACAAAGTATTTATCATGCACAACCCCAATGACAAGCCAAGCAATTGGTTCATACTTTTTAATGCGCTTTAGCTTTTTCAACTCTCACGCAATACATGAGCGTGAGCCATGGATATAGCACTTTGAGTGGAATAGAGTATGATGTTGGAGGTTGTGTGGAGAAGACAAAAACGAAGAAGGTCTCTGATGACCCACAAATATAGAGGATCAATCGTAGTCCTTTCGATAAGTAAGAGTGTCGAACCCAACGAGGAGCAGAAGGAAATGACAAGCGGTTTTCAGCAAGGTAATGTCTGCAAGCACTGAAATTATAAGTAACGAGTAGTTTGGTAGCAAGATAATTTGTAACGAGCAAGTAACGGTAATGGTAACAAAAGTGCAGCAAGGTAGCCCAATCCTTTTGAGGCAAAGGACAGGCCAAAACGGTCTCTTATGATAAGCAAAGCGTTCTTGAGGGTACACGGGAATTTCATCTAGTCACTTTCATCATGTTGGTTTGATTTGTGTTCGCTACTTTGATAATTTGATATGTGGGTGGACCGGTGCTTAGGTGCTGTTCTTACTTGAACAAACCTCCTACTTATGATTAAACCCCTCGCAAGCATCCGCAACTATGATAAAAGTATTAAGAATAAATCTAACCATAGCATTAAACTTTTGGATCCAAATCAGTCCCTTACGGAATAGCGCATAAACTAGGGTTTAAGCTTCTGTCACTCTCGCAACCCATCATCTAATAACTAGTCCACAATGCATTCCCTTATGCCCTAATAAGGTGAAGTGCCATGTAGTCGACGTTCACATGACACCACTAAGGGAATCACAACATACATATCATCAAAATATCGAACACATATCAAGTTCACATGATTACTTGCAACAAGATTTCTCCTGTGACCTCAAGAAGAAAAGTAACTACTCACTAATGATAATCATGCTCAAGATGAGAGGGGTATTAAATAGCATAATGGATCTGAACATATAATCTTCCACCAAATAAACCATATAGTAATCAACTACAAGATGTCATCAACACTACTAGTCACCCACAAGTACCAATCTATAGTTCCGGTACAAAGATTGAACACAAGAGATGAACTAGGGTTTGAGAGGAGATGGTGTTGTTGAAGATGTTGATGGAGATTGCCCTCCCCAAGATGGGAGAGTTGTTGGTGATGATGATGACGATGATTTCCCCCTCCGGGAGGGAAGTTCCCCCGGCGGAATCGCTCCGCCGGAGGGCAAAAGTGCTCCTGCCCAAGTTCCGCCTCGAGACAGCGGCGCTTCATCCCGAAATTCTTCCCCTTATTTTTTCTAGGTCAAAATGAATTATATACCAGAAGAGGGGCACCGGAGGTGGGCCGAGGACGGCACAACCCACCAGGGCGCACCTGGGCTCCCTGGCACGCCCAGGTGGGTTGTGCCCACCTGGTGGGCCCCCTCTAGTACTTATTGGCTCCAAAAATTCTTATATATTCCATAAAAATTCCTCGTGAAGTTTCAGCTCATTTGGAGTTGTGCATAATAGGTAGCCTGGCGTAGCTTTTTCTGGTCCAGATTTGCAGCTGCCAGAATTCTCCCTCTTTGTGTGAACCTTGCATATTATGAGAGAAAAGGCATTAGAATTACTCCAAAAAGCATTATTATGCATAAAAAATCATAAATAACAGTAGGAAAACATGATGCAAAATGGACGTATCAGTCTCACATTGAAAAGGCTAATCAACGGGCTATGGAGATGCCCATCAGTTGATATCAATGCAAGGAGTAGGGATTGCCATGCAACGGATGCACTAGAGCTATAAATGTATGAAAGATGAAAAGAAAACTAAGTGGGTGTGCATCCAACTTGCTTGCTCATGAAGACCTCGGGCATGTGAGGAAGCCCATCATTGGAATATACAAGCCAAGTTCTACAATGAAAATTTTCCACTAGTAATATATGAAAGTGACAACATAGGAGACTCTCTATCATGAAGAACATGGTGCTACTTTGAAGCACAAGTGTGGAAAAGGATAGTAACACTGTCCCTTCTCTCTTTTTCTTTTTTTTCTTTCTCTATTTTTCTTTTTGTTGGGCACTTTGGCCTTTTTTTTCTTTCGGAGTCTCATCCCGACTTATGGGGGAATCATAGTCTCCATCATCCTTTCCTCACTGGGACAATGCTCTAATAATGAATATGATCATCACACTTTTAGTTACTTACAACTCAAAATTACAACTCAATACTAGAACAAAAGTATGACTCTATATGAATGCCTCCGGCGGTGTACCGGGATGTGCAATGATCTAGCGTAGCATGTATAAAAAAATATGAACGATGGCGGAGCCACAAATACTATGCCAACTATATGATCATGCAAAGCAATATGACAATGATGATATGTGTCATAATAAAATGGAATGGTGGAAATTGCATGGCAATATATATCGGAATGGCTATGGAAATGCCATAATAGGTAGGTATGGTGGTTGTTTTGAGGAAGATATAATGAGGCTTATGTGTGATAGGGCGTATCATATCACGGGGTTTGGATGCACCGGCGAAGTTTGCACCACAACTCAAGGTGAGGAGGGGCAATGCACGGTGCCGAAGAGGCTAGCAAAATGCGGAAAGGTGAGAGTGCATATAATCCATGGACTCAACATTAGTCATAAAGAACTCACATACTTATTGCAAAAGATTATTAGACCTCGAAGCAAAGTACTACTACGCATGCTCCTTGGGGGATAGATTGGTAGGAAAAGACCATCACTCGTCCCTGACCGCCACTCATAAGGAAGACAATCAATAATAAATCACGCTCCAATTTCATTGCATAACAAGAGACCATACATGCATGCTTCCGTAATCACAAACCTTAACACAAAATATTTTTACTAAACCACAATTACTAACTAGCATAACTCTAATATCACCATCTTTATATCTCAAAACAATTACAAGGAATCAAACTTCTCATATATTCAACGATCTTCAGGAAAGTTCTTATTATATCCCTCTTGAATACCCATCATATTAGGACTAAATTCATAACCCAAGCAAATTGCCATAGTATTTTTAAGACTCTCAAAATAATATAACTGAAGCATGAGAGTTCATCAATTTCTCTAAAATATAACCACCGTCATGCTCTAAAAGATATAAGTGAAGCACTAGAGCAACTGCCTAGCTCAAAAGATATAAGTGAAGCTCAAAGAGTATTCTAATAAATTCACGAATAATGTGTGTCCCTCTCAAAAAGGTGTGTCCGGCAAGGATGATTGTGGCAAAAGAAAAAGCAAATAAAGAAAAGACTCATATAATACACGACGCTCCAAGCAAAACTCATATCATGTGGTGAATAAAAATATAGCCTCAATTAATTTACCGATGGATTGTAGACAAAAGAGGGGATGCCATCCGAGGCATCCCCAAGCTTAGACGCTTGGTTGTCCTTTAATATTACCTTGGGGTGCCTTGGGCATCCCCAAGCTTAGGCTCTTGCCACTCCTTAATCCTTAGCCCATCGAAACTTCACCCAAAACTTGAAAACTTCACAACACAAAACTCAAACGAAAACTCGTGAGATCCATTCGTATAATAAAACAAATCACCACTTCGGGTACTATTGTAAACTCATTCCAATTTCATATTGATATTATATCTACTGTATTCTAACTTCACCATGGTTCATACCCCCCCGATATTATTCTTAAAAATTAGTACAACATAGACAATTTGTATATCAATTTTGTGTAAAAAATTCAGAGTTTTTCCACGTTCCAGCAAATTTGGATAATTCTGCTACTGGACGCAAAGTTTCTGTTAATGCACAAAATCAAGTCAACTATCACCCAAATCATCCCAAAGGTCTTACTTGGCACAAACACTAATTAAAATACTAAAACACAATCATCACAGTAGCATTATTGTGTATTTATTGAAAAACAGAAGAAAAATAAGAAAAACAAATTTAACATTGGGTTGCCTCCCAACTGTTGGAAATATGCCCTAGAGGCAATAATAAATTAGTTATTATCATATTTCCCTGTTCATGATAATTGTTTATTATCCATGTTAGAATTGTATTGATCGAAAACTCAAATACATGTGTGGATACATAGACAACAATATGTCCCTAGTAAGCCTCTACCGAACTAGCTCGTTGATCAAAGATGGCTATGGTTTCCTAGCTATAGACATGAGTTGTCATTTGATAACGGGATCACATCATTGGGCGAATGATGTGATGGACAAGACCCAAACTATAAACGTAGCATGTGATCGTGTCAAGTTTATTGCTATCGTTTTCTGCATGTCAAGTATATGTTCCTATGACCATGAGATAATGCAACTCACTGA
This sequence comes from Thinopyrum elongatum, assembly GCA_011799875.1. NCBI lineage: Eukaryota > Viridiplantae > Streptophyta > Magnoliopsida > Poales > Poaceae > Thinopyrum > Thinopyrum elongatum. The sequence continues at coordinate 687,479,338 of CM022303.1, read as the reverse complement.
CACCGGTGGAGTACCTTGTGTGTACCAAATGTCGCAACGTAACTGAGTGACTATAAAGGTGCTCTACAGGTATCTCCGAGGGTGTCTGTTGAGTTGGCATGGATCAAGACTGGGATTTGTCACTCCGTATGACGGAGATGTATCTCAGGGCCCACTCGGTAATACAGCAACACAATGAGTTGCAAGCAATGTGACTAAAGTGTTAGACATGGGATATTGTATTATGGAACGAGTAAAGAGACTTTTCGGTAACGAGATTGAACTAGGTATGGGGATACCGATGATCGAATCTCGGGCGAGTAACATACCGATAGACAAAGGGAACTGCATACGGGATTAGCAGAATCCTTGACGTTGAGGTTCGACTGATAAGATCTTCATAGAATATGTAGAAACCAATATGGGCATCCAGGTCCCGCTGTTGGTTATTCACCGTAGAGGTGTCTCAGTCATGTCTGCATAGCTCTCGAACCCGCAGGGTCTACACACTTAACGTTTGGTGACGATATAAGTATAGTTGAGTCATTATGGTGGTTATCGAAGGTTGTTCGGAGTCCCGGATGAGACCCTGGACGTGACGAGGAACTCCGAAATGGTCTGGAGGTGAAGAATGATATATTGGACAAAGGGTATTGGAGTCCGGAATTGTTCCGGGGGTAACGGGTGGCGACCAGCATGACCGAAAGGGGTTTCGGGGGGCCCCGGCAAGTGTTGGGGGGCCTCATGGGCCTAGGGGAGGGGGCACACCAGCCCACTAAGGGGTTGTGCACCCCAAGCCCCCTTCCCACGTTGCTTGAGGAGGTGGGGCACCTCCCTAGGGTTTCCTCCACTTGCCTTGGGGGCCAAGGCACCTAAGGGGAGGCGCCCAAACCCATCTAGGGTTTCCCCCTTGGTGGCCGCCACCCCTAGATGGGATCTAGGGGCGCCCCTCCCTCCACCCTTCCCCCTATATATAGAGGAGGGGAGATAGGGCAGCCGCACCTATACGCACCCTTCTACGCCACGGCGCTGCCTCTCCTCTCCCTCGCATCCCTCTTCCTCTCCGTAGTGCTTAGAGAAGCTCTGCTGAGATTCCGCCACCACCACCGCCACCACGCCATCGTGCTACCGAAGGACTCGAGCTACTACTTCACCATCATTCGCTTGATCGAGGAGGTGAAGGCGTCATCAAGCCGTACGTTTGTTGAATGCGGAGGTGCCGTCCGTTCGGCACTTGGATCGGGAGTTCGCTGGACGGATCGTGATTGGATCACGAAGACGTTCAACAACATCAACCGCATTTCTTAACGCTTCCGCTTAGCGATCTACAAGGGTATGTAGATGCAATCTCTCCTCTCGTAGATGGTCATCTCCTAGATTGGATCTTGGTGAGCGTAGGAAAATTTTTGTTTCCCATGCAACGTTCCCCAACAGTGGCATCATGAGCTAGGTCTATGCGTAGATGACATCACGAGTAGAACACAAAGGATTTTGTGGGCGTTGATATTCAGATTGCTTCCTTCCTTGGTCTTTTCTTGATTCGGTGGTATTGTGGGATGAAGCGGCCCGGACCAACTTTACATGTCCACGTACATGAGACCGGTTCCATCGACAGACATGTGACTTCGTTGCATAAAGATGGCTGGCGGGTGTGTGTCTCTCCCACCTTAGTTGAATCGGATTCGACAAAGGCGGTCCTTGTAGAAGGTTAAATAGCAACTTGCATATCAGTGTTGTGTCTTTGTATAGGTAAGAATCGTTCTTGCTAGATACCCATAACAGCCACGTAAAACATGCAACAACAATTAGAGGACGTCTAACATGTTTTTGCAGGGTATGTTGTGATATGATATGGCCAAAGACATGATGAAATATATTTGATGTATGAGATGATCATGTTTGTAATAGTTTATATCAACTTGCATGTCGATGCATACAGCAACCGGCAGGAGCCATAGGGTTGTCTTTAATTATTGTATGACCTGCGTGTCAATCATTAAGCACTATGTAATGCTTTACTTTATCGCTAAGCGGTTGGAATAGTAGTAGAAGCATGGTTGGCGTGACAACCCCGATGGCGACACGATGATGGAGATCATGGTGTCATGCCGGTGACGATGCAGATCATGCCGGTGCTTTGGAGATGGAGATTAAAAGCACGAGTTGATGGCCATATCATGTCACTTATGATTTGCATGTGATGTTAATCCTTTTATGCATCTTATTTTGCTTAGGACGGCGGTAGCATTATAAGGTGATCCCTCACTAAAATTTCAAGATAAAATTGTGTTCTCCCCAAGTGTGCACCGTTGCGAAAGTTCATCGTTTCGAAGCACCACCTGATGATCGGGTGTGATAGACTCTACGTTCACATACAACGGGTGCAAGCCAGTGTTGCACATGCGGAACACCTGGGTTAAACTTGACGATCCTAGCATGTACTGACATGGCCCCGGAACACAAGAGACCGAAAGGTCGAACACGAGTCATATAGTAGATATGATCAACATGGAGATGTTCACCATTGAAACCACCTCATCTCACGTGATGATCAGACTTGGGTTGGTGAATTTGGATCGTGTTACACTCGGACAACCGGAGGGATGTTGATTTGAGTGGGAGTTCTTAGGTAATATGATTAATTGAACTCATTTATCATGAACAATAGTCTAAGTTACCTTTGCAAATTCATGTTGTAGATCAATGGCTCGCGCTGTAGCTCCTTGTTTTAATACGTTCCTAGAGAAAGACTAAGTTGAAAGATATTGTAAGCAATTATGCGGACTAGGGCCGTAGTCTGAGGATTGTCCTCACTGCTGCACAGAAGGCTTATGTCCTTGATGCACCACTCGGTGTGCCAACCCCTCTAGCGTCGTCTGTGGATGTTGTGAACATCTGGCAAACACGTTCAGATGACTACATGATAGTCTAGTGCGCCATACTTTACGGCTTAGAATCGGGGCTCCAAAGGCATTTTGAACGCCATGGAACATATGAGATGTTCTAAGAGCTGAAATTGGTATTTCAGGCTCATGCCCGTGTTGAGAGGTATGAGACCTCTGACAAGTTCTTTTCCTACAAGATGGAGGAGAATAGCTCAGCCAGTGAGCATGTGCTCAGAATGTCTGAGTGCTACAATCGCTTGAATCAAGTGGGAGTTAATCTTCCAGATAAGATAGTGATTGACTGAGTTCTCCAGTCACTATCACCAAGCTACTAGAGCCTCGTGATGAACTATGACATGCAAGGGATGGAGATGATCCCGGAGATGTTTGTGGTGCTTAAGGCCGTGAAGGTAGAAATCAAGAAGAAGCATCAAGTGTTGATGGTTAACAAGACCACTAGTTTCAAGAAGGGCAAGGGCGAGAAGGGAAACTTCATGAATTGCAAGCCAGTTGCCGCTCTAGTGAAGAAACCTGAGGTTGAACCCAAACCCGAGACTAAGTGCTTCTATTGTAAGGGGAACGGTCACTGGTAGCGGAACTGCCCCAAATACTTGGTAGATAAGAAGGCTGGCAACTTCAACAAAAGTATATTTTATATACGTATTATTGATGTGTACCTTACTAGTACTCCTAGTAGCACCTGGGTATTAGATATCGGTTCAGTTGGTAATATTGGTAACTCGAAACAAAAAGCTGAGGAAGAAACGGAGACTAGCTAAGGGCGAGGTGACGATGTGTGTTGGATGTCTTTCCAAGGTTGATGTGATCACCATCACACGCTCCCTCTACCTTCGAGATTAGTGTTGAACCTAGATAAATGTTATTTGGTGTCTGCGTTGAGCATGAACATGATTAGATCGTGTTTATTGCAATACGGTTATTCATTTAAGTAAAAGAATAATGGTTATTATGTTTACATGAATAATACCTTCTATGGTCATGCACGCAATGTGAATGGTTTATTGAATCTCGATCGTAGTGATACACATGTTTATAACATTGATGCCAAAAGATGTAGAGTTGATAATGATAGTACCACTTTCTTGTGGCACTGCTGCTTAGGTCATATTGGTGTAAAGCGCATAAAGAAACTCCATGCTGATGGACTTTTGGAGTCACTTGATTTTGAATCACTTGACACATGCGAACCATGCCTCATGGGCAAGATGACTAAAACCCCGTTTTCCGGAAGAATGGAATGGGCAACTGACTTGTTGGAAATCATACATGTTGATGTGTGCGGTCCGATGAGTGATGACACGCGAAGTGGATATCATTATTTCCTCACCTTCACCGATGGTTTGAGTAGATATGGGTATGTTTACTTAATAAAGCATAAGTCTGAAACGTATGAAAAGTTCAAGCAATTTCAGAGTGAAGTTGTGAATCATCGTAACAAGAAGATCAAATTCCTACGATCTGATCGAAGGGGAGAGTATCTGAGTTATGAGTTTGGCAATCACTTAAGACAATGTGGAATTGTTTCACAACTAACGCCGCCTGGAACACCTCAGTATAATGGTGTGTCCGAATGTCGTAATCGTACCTTATTGGATATGGTGCGTTCTATGATGTCTCTTGCTGATCTGCCACTATCGTTTTGGGGTTATGCATTAGAGACAACTACATTCGCTTTAAATAGGGCACCATCTAAATCCGTTGAGACGACACCATATGAATTATGGTTTGGCAAGAAACCTAAGTTGTCATTTTTTAAGGTTTGGGGCTGCGACGCTTATGTGCAAAGGCTTCAGCCTGATAAGCTCGGACCCAAAGCAGACAAATGCGTCTTCATAGGATACCCAAAGGAGACGATTGGGTATACCTCCTATCTCAGATCCGAGGGCAAAGTATTTGTCGCTAAGAACAGGTCCTTTCTCGAGAAAGAGTTTCTCTCGAAAGAATTGAGTGGGAGGAAGATATAACTTGATGAGGTTGTTGAACCTTTACTTCAACCAGAGAGTAGCGCAGCACAGAAAGATGTTTCTGTGGCACCTACGTCAGTTGAAGAGGAAGCTAATGATGATGATCATGAAACTTTGGATCAAGTTACTGTCAAACCTCGTAGGTTGACAAGGATACGTACAACTTCTGAGTGGTACGGTAACCCTGTCTTAGAGGTCATGTTGTTGGACAATGGTGAACCTACGAGCTATGGAGAAGCAATGGTGGGCCCGGATTCCAACAAATGGCTAGGAGCCATGAAATCCGAGATAGGATCCATGTATGAGAACAAAGTATGGACTTTGGTGGACTTGCCCGATGATCAGCAAGCCATTGAGAATAAATGGATCTTTAAGAAGAAGACAGACGCTGATGGTAATGTCACCATTTATGAAGCTCGACTTGTCGCAAATAAGTTTCTGACAAGTTCAAGTAGTTGACTGTGATGAGACTTTCTAACTCATAGCGATGCTAAAGTTTGTTTGAATTATGTTAGCAGTTGCTGCATTTTCATTTACGAAATCTGGCAGATGGATGTCAAAAACAAAGTTTCCTTGACGGTTTCCGTGAGGAAAGGTTGTATGTGATACAACCAGAAGGTTTTGTCGATCCTAAGGATGCTAAAAGGTATGCAAGCTCCAGCGATCCTTCTATGGACTGGAGCAAGCATCTCAGAGTTGGAATATACGCTTTGATGAGGTGATCAAAGCTTTTGGGTTTATACAAAGTTTGCAAGAAACTTGTATTTGCAAGAAAGTGAGTGGGAGCACTACAACATTTCTGATAAGTATATGTGGATGACATATTGTTCATTGGGGATGATGTAGAATTTCTGGAAAGCATAAAGGGTTGTTTGAAAGGAGTTTTTCAAAGGAAGACTTGGGTAAACTACTTACATATTGGGCATCAAGATCTATAGAGATAGATCAAGACGCCTAATAAGACTTTCACAGAGCACATACCTTGACATGTTTTTGAAGAAGTCAAAATGGATCAGTCCAAGAAGAGGTTCTTGCCTGAGTTGTAAGGTGTGAAGTTGAGTAAGACTCAAAGCTCGACCACGGCAGAAGAAAGAGAAAGGACGAAGGTCGTCCCCTATGCCTTAGCCATAGACTCTATACGATATGCCATGCTGTGTACCGCACCTGATGTTTGCCTTGCCACGTGTCTGGCAAGGGGGTACAAGAGTGATACAGGAGTGGATCACTGGACAGCGGTCAAAATTATCCTTAGAGGAATAAGGAAATGTTTCTCGGTTATGGAGGTGGTAAAGAGTTCGACGCAAAGGGTTACGTCGATGCAAGCTTTAACACCAATCCGGATGACTCTGAGTAGAGTTTCTCGGTTATGGAGGTGATAAAGAGTTTGGTATAAAGGGTTACGTCAATGCAAGCTTTAAACACTAATCCGGATGACTCTGAGTAGCAAACCGGATACGTATAGTGGAGTAGCCATTTGGAATAGCTCCAAGTGGAGCGTGGTAGCAGCATCTACAATATGACATAGAGATTTGCAAAGTACACGCGGATCTGAATGTTGCAGACCCATTGACTAATACCTCTCTCACATGCATAACATGATCAAACCCCAGAACTCATTGGGTGTTAATCACATGGTGATATGAACTAGATTATTGACTCTAGTGCAAGTGGGAGACTGTTGGAAATATGCACTAGAGGCAATAATAAATTAGTTATTATCATATTTCCCTGTTCATGATAATCGTTTATTATCCATGCTAGAATTGTATTGACCGGAAACTCAAATACATGTGTGGATACATAGACAACAATATGTCCCTAGTAAGCCTCTACCGAACTAGCTCGTTGATCAAAGATGGCTATGGTTTCCTAGCTATAGACATGAGTTGTCATTTGATAACGGGATCACATCATTGGGAGAATGATGTGATGGACAAGACACAAACTATAAACGTAGCATGTGATCATGTCAAGTTTATTGCTATCGTTTTCTGCATGTCAAGTATATGTTCCTATGAACATGAGATCATGCAACTCACAGACACCGGAGGAGTACCTTGTGTGTACCAAATGTCGCAACGTAACTGGGTGACTATAAAGGTGCTCTACAGGTATCTCCGAGGGTGTCTGTTGAGTTGGCATGGATCAAGACTGGGATTTGTCACTCCGTATAACGGAGAGGTATCTCAGGGCCCACTCGGTAATACAGCATCACAATGAGCTTACAAGCAATGTGACTAAAGTGTTAGACACGGGATCTTGTAATACGGAATGAGTAAAGAGACTTGCCGGTAATGAGATTGAACTAGGTATGGGGATACCGACGATCGAATCTTGGGCAAGTAACATACCGATAGACAAAGGGAACTGCATACGGGATTAGCAGAATCCTTGACATTGAGGTTCGACCGATAAGATCTTCGTAGAATATGTAGGAACCAATATAGGCATTGAGGTCCTGCTATTAGTTATTGACCGTAGAGGTGTCTCGGTCATGTCTGCATAGTTCTCGAACCCGCAGGGTCTACACACTTAACGTTTGGTGACGATATAAGTATAGTTGAGTCATTATGGTGGTTACCGAAGGTTGTTTGGAGTCCCGGATGAAATCCTGGACATGACAATGAACTCCAGAATGGTCCGGAGGTGAAGATTGATATATTGGACGAAGGGTATTGGAGTCCGGAATTGTTCCGGGGGTACCGGGTGGCGACTAGCATGACCGAAAGGGGTTTCGGGGGGCCCCGGCAAGTGTTGGGGGGCCTCATGGGCCTATGGGAGGGGGCACACCAGCCCACTAAGGGGTTGTGCACCCCAAGCCCCCTTTCCACGTTGCTTGAGGAGGTGGGGCGCCTCCCTAGGGTTTCCTCTACTTGCCTTGGGGGCCAAGGCACCTAAGGGGAGGCGCCCAAACCCATCTAGGGTTTCCCCCTTGGTGGCCGCCACCCCTAGATGGGATCTAGGGGCGCCCCTCCCTCCACCCTTCCCCCTATATATAGAGGAGGGGATAGAGGGCAGCCGCACCCATACACACCCTTCTACGCCACGGCGCTACCTCTCCTCTCCCTTGCATCCCTCTTCCTCTCTGTAGTGCTTAGCGAAAGCTCTGCTGAGATTCCGCCACCACCACCGCCACCACGCCGTCGTGCTGCCGGAGGACTCAAGCTACTACTTCACCATCGCTCGCTAGATCGAGGAGGTGAAGGCGTCATCAAGCCGTACATGTTTTGAACACGGAGGTGCCGTCCGTTCGGCACTTGGATCGGGAGTTCGCGGGACGGATCGTGATTGGATCACAAAGACGTTCGACTACATCAACCGCGTTTCTTAACGCTTTCGCTTAGCGATCTACAAGGGTATGTAGATGCAATCTCTGCTCTTGTAGATGGTTATCTCCTAGATTGGATCTTGGTGAGCGTAGGAATTTTTTTGTTTCCTATGCAACGTTCCCCAACACCAACTAGCGCTATCGTTATACGCCCTTAGCTAGGCATATTGCATAGATCTAGGTATTATCATCTTCGGTATTCAACTCCTCAATCACACATCCATAATTCCCTAGAGGTCTAGCATGCATATTCTCAAGGTTCACGCTCCTAGGGATAAAATTAAAGAATTCATTCTTGCAAGTAGGTCTCTTCATCAACTCAACAAAATTGGGGTGAACACTAATCATTTTAAGATCTTTGTTGTTGCTACTTGAAGTGGCACCTTTGTTTTTAGGAACATAAATAAACTTGCAATTCTTACTAGGATGATTTTTTCAATAGTTTTAACGGAAGAAAAAGCAGAACCCAAATTATTTATGATTTCTTCCAACTTCTCAATCCTAGAGGGACTTTATTTCACCCTTTCATTAATTATTGGTTCTTTCTCTTTTATCATCTTAAGAGTATTCCCTACCTTTGATCCAAATTGAGTGACATGATTGTGGATGTTTTTATCCAAATTTTCAATATGCCCTTTGGTGGGCATTTTCTTTTCAATAGCATCTAGTCTTTGCATAACATGTTCCAGAGTTAAAACTGTTTCATAAATAGTGATAGGTGGTGATCCCACTAAATTTCCCATAGCATTGAAAGCATGCAAAGGGGGGACAACTCAAGAAGTTCCCTCCGGTAATAGTATCAAGAATGAATCTGTACCAAGTAGTAATGCCCACATAAATATTGTGAAGAAGGATAGTAGTGGATTGCTTACGAATAGATCTACTATGAGCATCACAAATTCTATACCAAGCATCTTTTAAATTCTCTCCCCCTCTTTGCTGAAAAGTTAGGACTTCATTTTCAGGGGTACAAGAAACAAGAGAGGAACTAGCCATAACAATAAATAATCAAGCAAACAAGAAGAAAATGAAAAAGCCAAATGGAAAGAGGGCAAATAAAAGGCAAATATTTTTGTATTTTTCTGAAACATTTTAGAAGTGGGGGAGAAAAAAATGAGAGACAAATGGAAAATAATGTAAATGCAAGAGATGAGAGTTTATGATAGGTACTTGGTAGGCTTGATGTAGATCCTCCAGGCAACGGCGCCAGAAATTCTTCCTGCTACTTCTTGAGCTTGCGTTGGTTTTTTCCTTGAAGAGGAAAGTGTTGGGAAACGTTACATGGAAAACAAAAAAAATTCTACGCACACGCAATGATCTATCCATGAAGATGCATAGCAATGAGGGGGAGAGTGTGTATATGTACCCTCGTAGACAGTAAGCGGAAGCGTTTGACAACACGGTTGATGTAGTTGAACTTCTTCTAGCTCCGACCAATCAAGTACCGAACGTACGGCACCTCCGAGTTCTGCACACGTTTAGCTCGGTGACGTCCCTCGCCTTCTTGATCCAGCAAGGTGTCGAGGTAGTAGATGAGTTCCATCAGCACGACGGCGTGGTGACGGTGATGGTGAAGTGATCGTCGCAGGGCTTCGCCTAAACACCGCGAGAATATGACCGGGGGTGTAAACTGTGGAGGGGGGCGCCGCACACGCCTAACAATTGATGTTGTGTGCTTGTGAGGCACCCCCTCCCCACATATATATAGGTGGGAGGGGAGGGGAGGCAGCCAGGGTGCCCTAGGGCTTGGCCGCCGCACCCTAGGGGCCCTGCCTTGCCCTGCGCCCCCCTTTTCCTTGTATACGGAAGGGGGAAGGAAAGAGGGGAGAGGGGGAAGGAAGGGGGAATCATATTCCCTCTCTTTCCTTCCCTCTTCCCCTTTTCCTTCTGCACTTAGGCCGGCCCATATGGGGGGGCGCACCAGCCCCTTGTGGCTGGTACGTTTCCCCTCTTGGCCCATAAGGCCCATATCTTTTGCCGTGGGTGCCCGGAACCCCTTCCGGTGACCCGGTAAGTACTCGGTACCCTCCGGAACACTTCTGGTGTCTGAATACCATCGTCCTATATATCAATCTTTACTTCTCGACCATTTCGAGACTCCGCGTCATGTCCATGATCTCATCCGGGACTCCGAACAACATTCGGTCACCAAAACACATAACTCATATAATACTATATCGTCATCGAACGTTAAGCGTGCGGACCCTACGGGTTCGAGAACTATGTAGACATGGCCGAGACACCTCTCCGGTCAATAAACAATAGCGGAACCTGGATGCTCATATTGGCTCCTACATATTCTACGAAGATCTTTATCGGTCGAACCGTTATGACAACATACGTAATTCCCTTTGTCCATCGGTATGTTACTTGCCCGAGATTCGATCGTCGGTATCTTCATACCTAGTTCAATCTCGTTACTGGCAAGTCTCTTTACTTGTTCCATAATACATCACCTCATGACTAACTCCTTAGTCGTTTTCTTGCAAGCTTATGATGTGTATTACCGAGAGGGCCCAGAGATACCTCTCCAATAATCGGAGTGACAAATCCTAATCTTGATCTATGCCAACTCAACAAACACCTTCGGAGATACCTGTAGAGCATCTTTATAATCAACAGTTACGTTGTGACATTTGATAGCACACAAGGCATTCCTCCGGTATCCGGGAGTTGCATAATCTCATAGTCAAAGGAATATGTATTTGACATGAAGAAAGCAATAGCAATAAAACTGAACGATCATTATGCTAAGCTAACGGGTGGGTCTTGTCCATCACATCATTCTCCTAATGATGTGATCCCGTTATCAAATGACAACACATGTCCATGGTTAGGAAACCATAACCATCTTTGATCAATGAGCTAGTCTAGTAGAGGCTCACTAGGAACACAGTGTTTGTTTATGTATTCACACACGTATTTAGGTTTCCGATCAATACAATTCTAGCATGAATAATAAACCTTTTTCATGAATAAGAAAATATAAAATAACAACTTTATTATTGCCTCTAGGGCATATTTCCTTCAGTCTCCCACTTGCACTAGAGTCAATAATCTAGATTACATAGTAATGAGTCTAACGCCCATGGAGTCTTGGTCTTGATCATGTTTTGCTCGTGGAAGAGGCTTAGTCAACGGGTCTGCCACATTCAGATCCGTATGTATCTTGCAAATTTCTATGTCTCCATCCTTGACTTGTTCATGAATGGAATTGAAGCGTCTCTTGAGGTGTTTGGTTCTCTTGTGAAACCTGGATTCCTTCGCCAAGGCAATTGCTCCAGTGTTGTCACAAAAGATTTGCATTGGACCCGATGCACTAGGTATTACACCCAGATCGGATATGAACTCCTTCATCTAGACTCCTTCATTTGCTGCTTCCGAAGCAGCTATGTACTCCGCTTCACACGTAGATCCCGCCACGACGCTTTGCTTGGAACTGCACCAACTGACGGCTCCACCATTCAATAAAAATTCGTATCCGGTTTGTGACTTAGAGTCATCCGGATCAGTGTCAAAGCTAGCATCGACATAACCATTTACGACGAGCTCTTTGTCACCTCTATAAATGAGAAACATATCCTTGGTCCTTTTCAGGTACTTCAGGATGTTCTTGACCGCTGTCCGGTGATCCACTCCTAGATTACTTTGGTACCTCCCTGCCAGACTTATGGCAAGGCACACATCATGGTACACAGCATAGCATACAAGATAGAACCTATGGCTGAGGCATATGGAATGACTTTCATTTTTCTCTCTATCTTCTGCAGTGGTCGGGCATTGAGTCTGACTCAATTTCACACCTTGTAACACAGGCAAGAACCCTTTCTTTGACTGATCCATTTTGAACTTCTTCAAAACATTATCAAGGTATGTGCTTTGTGAAAGTCCTATTAAGCGTCTCGATGTATCCCTATAGATCTTGATGCCCAATATATAAGCAGCTTCTCCGAGGTCTTTCATTGAAAAATTCTTATTCAAGTATCCTTTTATGCTATCCAGAAATTCTATATCATTTCCAATCAACAATATGTCATCCTCATATAATATTAGAAATGCTACAGAGCTCCCACTCACTTTCTTGTAAATACAGGCTTCTCAGCGTATATTCCAACTCCGAGATGCTTGCACCAGTCCATAGATGGATCGCTGGAGCTTGCACACTTTGTTAGCACCTTTAGGATCGACAAAACCTTCTGGTTGCATCATATACAACTCTTCTTTCCGAAATCCATTAAGGAATGCAGTTTTGACGTCCATTTGCCAGATTTTATAATCATAAAATGCGGCAATTGCTAACATGATTCGGACGGACTTAAGCATCGCTACGGGTGAGAAAGTCTCATTGTAGTCAACCCCTTGAACTCTTCGAAAACCTTTTGCGACAAGTCGAGCTTTGTAGATGGTAACATTACCATCAGCATCAGTCTTCTTCTTGAAGATCCATTTATTCTCTATGGCTTGCCGATCATCGGGCAAATCCACCAAAGTCCACACTTTGTTCTCATACATGGATCCTATCTCAGATTTCATGGCCTCAAGCCATCTGTCAGAATCTGGGCTCATCATAGCTTCTTCATAATTCATTGGTTCGCCTTGGTCTAATAACATGACTTCCAGAATAGGATTACCGTACCACTCTGGTGCGGATCGTGCGCTGGTTGACCTACGAGGTTCAGTAGTAACTTGATCTGAAGTTTCATGATCATTATCATTAGCTTCCTCTCTAGTTGGTGTAGGCATCACGGAAACAGTTTTCTGTGATGTACTACTTTCCAATTCGGGAGAAGGTACAATTACCTCATCAAGTTCTACTTTCCTCCCACTCACTTCTTTGGAGAGAAACTCCTTCTCTAGAAAGGTTCCATTCTTGGCAACAAAGATCTTGCCTTCGGATCTGTGGTAGAAGGTGTACCAAATTGTTTCCTTAGGGTATCCTATGAAGACGCACTTCTCCGATTTGGGTTCGAGCTTATCAGGCTGAAGCCTTTTGACATAAGTGTCACAACCCCAAACTTTAAGAAACGACAGCTTAGGTTTCTTGCCAAACCAAAGTTCATACGGTGTTGTCTCAACGGATTTAGACGGTGCCCTATTTAACGTGAATGCAGCTGTCTCTAATGCATAACCCCAAAACGATAGTGGTAAATCGGTAAGAGACATCATAGATCGCACCATATCTATTAAAGTACGGTTACGACGTTCGGACACACCATTACGCTGTGGTGTTCCACGTGGCGTGAGTTATGAAACTATTCCACATTGTTTTAAATGAAGGCCAAACTCGTAACTCAAATATTCGCCTCCGCGATCAGATTGTAGAAACTTTATTTTCTTGTTACGATGATTCTCCACTTCACTCTGAAAATCTTTGAACTTTTCAAATGTTTCAGACTTGTCTTTCATTAAGTAGATATACCCATATCTGCTCAAATCATCTGTGAAGGTCAGAAAATAACGATACCCGCCGTGTGCCTCAACACTCATCGAACCGCATACATCGGTATGTATTATTTCCAATAAGTCATTGTCTCGCTCCATTGTTCCAGAGAACGGAGTTTTAGTCATCTTGCCCATGAGGCATGGTTTGCAAGTATCAAATGATTCACAATCAAGTGATTCCAAAAGTCCATCTGCATGGAGTTTCTTCATGCGCTTTACACCAATATGACCTAAACGGCAGTGCCACAAATATGTTGCACTATCATTATCAACTTTGCATCTTTTGGCATCAATATTATGAATATGTGTATCACCACAATCGAGATTCAACAGAAATAGACCACTCTTCAAGGGTGCATGACCATAAATGATATTACTCATATAAATAGAACAACCATTATTCTCTGATTTAAATGAATAACCGTCTCGCACTAAACAAGATCCAGATATAATGTTCATGCTCAACGCTGGCACCAAATAATAATTATTCAGGTCTAAAACTAATCCTGAAGGTAGATGTAGAGGTAGCGTGCCGACGGCAATCACATCGACCTTGGAACCATTCCCGACGCGCATCGTCACCTCGTCCTTAGCCAATCTTCGTTTAATCCGTAGCTCCTGTTTCGAGTTACAAATATGAGCAACCGAACCAGTATCAAATATCCAGGTGCTACTACGAGCATTAGTAACATACACATGAATAACATGTATATCAAATATACCTTTGTTCACTTTGCCATCCTTCTGATCCGCCAAATACTTGGGGCAATTCCGCTTCCAGTGACCAGTCCCTTTGTAGTAGAAGCACTCAGTTTCAGGCTTAGGTCCAGCTTTGGGTTTCTTCCCGGAAGTGGCAACTTGCTTGCCATTCTTCTTGAAGTTCCCTTTCTTTCCCTTGCCCTTTTTCTTGAAACTAGTGGTCTTGTTAACATCAACACTTGATGCTCCTTCTTGATTTCTACCTCCAGCTTTGAGCATTGCGAAGAGCTCGGGAATTGTCTTGTCCATCCCTTGCATATTATAGTTCATCACAAAGACTTTGTAGCTTGGTGGCAGTGATTGTAGAACTCTGTCAATAACACAATCAACTGGAAGATCAACTCCCAGCTAAGTCAAGTGATTGTAATACCCAAACATTTTGAGTATGTGTTCACTGACAAAACTGTTCTCCTCCATCTTGCAACTATAGAACTTATTGGAGACTTCATATCTCTCAACCCGGGCATTTGCTTGAAATATTAACTTCAACTCCTGGAACATCTCATATGCTCCATGACGTTCAAAACCTCTTTGAAGTCCCGGTTCTAAGCCGTAAAGCATGGCACACTGAACTATCGAGTAGTCATCAGATCGAGCTTGCCAGACGTTAAAAACATCAGCATTTGCTCCTGCTGCAGGCCTTTCACCTAGCGGTGCATCAAGGACATAATTATTTTGTGCAGCAATGAGGATAATCCTCAAGTTACGGACCCAGTCCGTGTAGTTTCTACCATCATCATTGAACTTAGCTTTCTCTAGGAACGCATTAAAATTCAGCGGAACGGTAGCACGGGCCATTGATCTACAACATAGATATGAAAATACCATCAGGACTAAGTTCATGATAAATTAAGTTCAATAAATCAAATTACTTAAGAACTCCCACTTAAACAGACATCCCACAAGTCATCTAAGTGATATGTGATCCAAATCAACTAACCCATGTCCGATCATCACGTGAGATGGGGTAGTCATCAATGGTGAACATCTCTATGTTGATCATATCTACTATATGATTCACGTTCGACCTTTCGGCCTCCAGTGTTCCGAGGCCATGTCTGTACATGCTAGGCTCGTCAAGTTTAACCCGAGTATTCCGCATGTGCAAAACTGTCTTGCACCCGTTGTATGTGAACGTAGAGTCTATCACACCCGATCATCACGTGGTGTCTCAACACGACAAACTGTCGCAACAATGCATACTTAGGGAGAACACTTATACCTTGAAATTTAGTGAGGGGATCATCGTATAATGCTACCGCCGTACTAAGCAAAATAAGATGCATAAAGATAAACATCACATGCAATCAAAACATGTGACATGATATGGCCATCATCATCTTGTGCTATTGATCTCCATCTCCAAAGCATCATCATGATCTCCATCATCACCGGCTCAACACCTTGATCTCCATCGTTGCGTCGTGGTCCTCTCGCCAGCTATTGCTTCTACAACTATCGCTAACGCATAGTGATAAAGTAAAGCAATTACATGGCGTTTGCATTTCATACAATAAAGCGACAACCATAAGGCTCCTGCCAGTTGCCGATAACTTACAAAACATGATCATCTCATACAACAACGTATATCACATCATGTCTTGACCATATCACATCACAACATGCCCTGCAAAAACAAATTAGACGTCCTCTACTTTGTTGTTGCAAGTTTTACGTGGCTGCTGCGGGCTTCTAGCAAGAACCGTTCTTACCTACGCACAAAACCACAACGGTGTTTCATCAAGTTTGTTGTTTTAACCTTCTTCAAGGACCGGCCATAGTCAAATTCGATTCAACTAAAGTAGGAGAAACAGACACCCGCCAGCCACCTTTATGCAAAACTAGTTGCATGTCTTTCGGTGGAACCGGTCTCATGTGCGTGGACATGTAAGGTTGGAATGGGCCGCTTCATCCCACAATACCACCGAATCAAAATAAGACATTGGTGGTAAGCAGTATGACTATCACCGCCCACAACTCTTGGTTTTTGTTAACCATTCAATGGTCACGTCTTTCTGACTAGTGTGACCGGTGTACATCCACGCACGATCACTCAACTTGCCTAGCTACTGGACACATAAGAAATATATATATATATATATATCAGCATGTATATATTCATCAGTTAATGGAGTTTGTCACTTTTATTACGTCCATGCAACCTAGACGCTAATAGGTAAAGATAGGTCCTAATCCCACCCGAGTATGTGTAGATTGGGTTCGTTTTCCCATGCTCTGCTCCGGATCCGATGCAAAATTTTGGCAGCACCTCCCTGCTGTTCTCCTGATACACGTCTCGGTAATAAGAAGAGAGGATGTGTACCCGGAGAACAACAGGGAGGCACTGGCGAAATTCTGCATCAGATCCGGAGCAAAGCATATGGGAAAACGAACCCAATCTACACATACTTAGGCTGTCCATGGATAATGTTGGACAATTCAAATGAATCATGGTTATAAATATGCAAATGCATGCATATTTATAGATGTAACCCTTTTGAACGAGAGACGCATAGTGGTCACGCATACTGATGATTGAAGACACCTATAGCTAGCAAGTTTCATCGGCACAAAGTCCGGAATAGAGCAAATGAAGGGGGGAGGAGGATATGTCATTTGTGCCCACCCACGAACGCAAGGGCGGAGCTCGTCGAACACTAGACCCTCGCAGCAACAAAAAAACTGCACATTTAAATCGAAAGATGAGTAACATAGCAATATTGTTTTTTCTGTCAACCTAACTAAATATTTACAACAGGACGAGCGGGTTAGGGGGTTCCTCGGCGTCGATGGAACCCTAAATAGCAAGTATCATCGGTGCGAGATACATGTGGCGATCGGCGTTGAACACTAGATCCACGTCTCACAAGTGACGTCGGCGCCCGGCGTCCCGCAGCAATAGTTCTGGGGGCCGATGACGGTCGAACACCTTGGCGAATTTGTCTGGCAGCCTCTGCGATGAGGATTAAAGCCAAGTTTTGAAACTTCAAACAACCAAACCGACTTGAGTCAGCTTGGGTGTTTCAAGTTTCAACACTTGGCTTTTAATCGTCATCGCAGAGGCTGCAAGACAAATTCGCATAGGTGTTCGACCGCCAACAACCCCGAGAACTGTTGCTGCGGGACGCCGGCATCACTTGTGGGATGTGGATGTAGTGTTCCACACCGACGGCCACATATATCTCGCACCGACCATACTTGCTATTTAGGGTTCCATTGACGTCGAGGAACCCCCTAACCCGCTCGTCCCCGGGCGCCCTCTGGTATGGCGACGCACGGTCGACGGGTCAGCACTTAGACCGGGGGATTCTTGGCATGGGCGACGGTGTCGGGACCCAGTGGCTCCACCATCTATCCCCTCGGCGACCGGCGATCCATGACCCTCTTCCTTTTTTTCCTTTTTCCTCTTCCTCTACTTATTCTTCTTTTTTTCAACTTTCTTCTTCTTCTAATTATCTAAACCTAAACCTAGCACTAACCTAAACCTACCACTAACCTAAACCTATTAATAACACCTAAACCTAAATAGCAAAGAACAGTAGAAAAAAACAGAAAAAACTCACCTTGGCTATGGCGGTGGTGGAGGCGGCGGGGCGGGGCGGCGGGGCAGGGCGTCGGGGCGCCGAGGTGGTGGGGGTCAGGGGCGGCGGCGCGGGTGAGGTGAGGGGGGAGAGAAAGAGAGAGAGGGGGGTGGGGCGCGGGCGCTGGCCGCTTTTTAGGTGGGTCGCAGCTCTTTGCCATCTGCTAGCCTAGCAAGTGGGGTGGGGCCGGGGGAAACGGACGTTAAAACGGCCACTTTCTTTGCCGTCTGCTAGCAGATGGCAAAGAAAGTGGCCGTTAGGTTGTTCTCGTTAGTGGGCCGCCCACCCTCTTTGTCGTTTGCTAGCGGACGGCAAAGCTTCTATGCCGTTAGCTAGCAGACGGCAAAGAGCAGGCTGAAGGCAAACATGATCTTTGCCGTCAGCTCATTCTTTGCCGTCAGTTTTACGTAAGCTAATGGCAAAGACGTCCTTTGCCGTCAGCTAGCTGACGGCAAAGAGGTGGCTGACGGCAAAGATCCTGATTCCAGTAGTGTTACTTGCCCTTTTGGAACTTATGCTTATAGACGTATGCCTTTTGGTTTATGTAATGCACCTGCTACTTTTCAAAGATATATGACTGCTATATTCTCTGATTTTTGTGAAAACATTGTTGAGGTTTCATGGCTGATTTTTCTGTTTATGGAACTTGCTTTTGATGATTGCTTAAGCAATCTTGATTGAGTTTTGCAGAGATGTGAGCAAACTAATCTTGTTTTGAATTGGGAGAAGTGCCACTTTATGGTTAATGAAGGTATTGTCTTGGGGCATAAAATATCTGAACGAGGTATTGAGGTGGACCAAGCTAAAGTTGATGCAATTGAGAAAATGCCATGTCCTAAAGATATTAAAGGTGTTCGTAGTTTCCTTGGTCATGCTGGTTTCTATAGGAGGTTTATTAAAGACTTCTCTAAAATTTCTAGGCCTCTTACAAATCTTTTATAAAAGGATGTTCCATTTGTTTTTGATGATGATTGTGTAGAAGCCTTTGAAACACTTAAGAAATCCTTAACTTCTGCACCTATATATTGTTCAACCGCCTGATCGGAACTTGCCTTTTGAAATTATGTATGATGCTAGTGATTATGATGTTGGTGCTATTCTAGGACAAATAGTTGATAGGAAATTAAACGTTATTCATTATGCTAGCAAAACTCTAGACAGTGCCCAAAGAAATTATGCTACTATGAAAAAGAATTTTTAGCAGTTGTGTTTGCTTGTGATAAATTCAGATCTTACATTGTTGATTCTAAAGTTATTGTTCACACCGATCATGCTGCTATTAAATATCTTATGGAAAAGAAAGATTCTAAACCTAGACTCATTAGGTGGGTTCTCTTGCTACAAGAATTTGATTTACATATTACTGATAGAAAAGGAGCTGAGTAGGTTAGAGAATATCCTTGATGACCCACTACTTATTGAAGATAGCTTTCCTGATGAACAACTAGCTACAATAAATGTTTCTCATAATACTCCTTGGTATGCTGACTATGCTAATTATATTGTTGCTAAATACATACCACCTAGTTTCACTTACCAACAAAAGAAAAAAATTCTTCTATGATTTAAGACATTACTTTTGGGATGACCCACAACTTTATAAAGAAGGACTAGATGGTATTATTAGACGTTGTGTACCTGAGCATGAACATGAACAAATCTTACGGAAATGTCACTCCGAAGCTTATGGAGGGCATCATGCGGGAGATAGAACTGCTCATAAGGTATTGTAATCTGGTTTTTATTGGCCTACTCTCTTCAAGGATGCCCTTAAGTTTGTTTTATCTTGTGATGAATGTCAAATAATTGGTAATATCGGTAAGCGCCAAGAAATGCCTATGAATTATTCACTTGCTATTGAACCATTTGATGTTTGGGGATTTGATTATATGGGACCTTTTCCTTCCTCTAATGGGTATACACATATTTTGGTTGCTATTGATTACATCACTAAGTGGGTAGAAGCTATTCCAACTAGTAGCGCTGATCATAACACTTCCATTAAAATGCTTAAAGAAGTTATTTTCCCGAGGTTTGGAGTCCCTAGATATTTAATGACTGATGGTGGTTCACACTTTATTCATGGTGCTTTCCGTAAAATGCTTGATAATATGATGTTAACCATAGAATTGCATCACCCTATCATCCTCAATCTAGTGGTCAAGTTAAACTTAGCAATAGAGAAATAAAACTAATACTACAGAAAACTGTTAATAGGTACCGAAAGAATTGGTCTAAGAAATTGGATGATGCACTTTGGGCCTACATAACAGCTTATAAAAATCATATGGGTATGTCTCCTTACAAAATGGTTTATGGAAAGGCTTGTCATTTGCCTCTAGAGTTAGAACATAAAGCATATTGGGCAATTAAAGAACTCAACTATGATTTCAAACTTGCCAGTGAAAAGAGGTTATTTGATATTAGCTCATTAGATGAATGGAGAACCCAAGCTTATGAAAATGCCAAGTTATTAAAAGAAAAAGTGAAAAGATGGCATGATAAAAGAATCCAAAAGCGGGAAGTCAAAATTGGAGAATATGTTCTTTTGTACAACTCTCATTTTAGGTTCTTTGCAGGAAAACTTTTATCTAAATGGGAAGGACCATATATTATCGAGGAGGTTTATCGCTCTGGAGCCATCAAAATCAATAATGCCGAAGGTACTAACCCGAAGGTGGTCAATGGGCAAAGAATTAAACACTATATCTCAGGTACGCCTATTAATGTTGAAAGCAATATTATTCGAACCATGACACCGGAGGAACACATAAAAGAGACCTTCCGGAACACTCCAGAATACTAAAAAAGAGGAGGTATGTGATACAGTAAGTAAACAGACTCCGAAAAATCCGCAAAAATATTTTCTGTCAGTTTTGGAATATTACAAAAATTAGGAAAATAAGAAACAACCAGGAAGGCAACCGAGGAGGGCACAAGACACCAGGGCGCGCCTGGGCCCCCTGGTGCGCCCAGGTGGGTTGTGCCCACCTCGGGAACCTTCCCGACTCCGTTTTCCTCCCGTTTGCTTGTTCCCAAGATAAAAAAAATCTTTATATACCCCCCCCCCCCCCGGAACGTATTGACCACCGTTTCACGAAGAATGTTCTGTTCTTCTTTCTTGCTGTCTTCTGACAGATCTAGATCGCCATGGCCGCTTTGAGCTCCTCCAAGGACAAGTTCTTCAAGAACGTCATCAACCCGTATTTGCGGGAGGTGATGCAGCACCCTCAAGCCATTGAGATGCGTGAGGGGGTGCTCCACATCCGGGACGTCCAGGGTCCCAAGGAGACGGGAACCATGGAGGCTAGGTTCAAAGCTATGGAGCAAGAGGTCTTCAAGTGCAAGGGGATGGTGGAACATGGACTTAATGCCAATCACCTCATGATCGCGGATTACACCTGTGATCTCAAGGTGGATGGAAAATCCATGAAGGACATCGTCTTCACCTTCAATGAGCAAATCAATTTTTTGCAAAGCCAAATCTATGATCTCCAAAATCAAGTCTTTGAATATGAGGCGAGATTTAAAGGTATGAGTTTAGCTGCCAGTTGCAGGACTCGTGAGACTCGTGCTTCTTATGATGGTGAGCCGCTGCCATGGAAGCCGGAGGATAAGCCCGCTACTACCTCATCACCACCATCATCTTCTCCAACAAAAGAAACTTGAGTTCATGGTATGGGCACTCCCCTTGGCTTGTGCCAAGCTTGGGGGAGGTGCCCCGGTATCGTATCACCACCACTATCTTTGCTTTCATCTATTTTAGTTTGATCTTTAGTTATCTTATGATTTAGTTGAATAAAAGTTTAGTTCGATCCTTTCTTTTCGAGTGCTTGCTTAGTGATCTATCTATGTAATCGTGTGTGAGATATATAATAAAGAGTAGTTTGAGTTTTGTTTCTTTACTCCTTTTTTCCAATAAAAAGAAAGGAAAATAAATGAAAAAGATCTTATGCTAATCTTATGGTAAGTAATGACATCACATAAGGAAAAGTACAAGTGGTAAAATTTATTGGAGATTGACAAACATAGCATTGGTCAATGATGCAATTCATGAAAGAATTAATAAGGGAAGAGAAGATTCACATGCAAATATACTATCTTGGACATCTTTTATGATTGTGATCCCCCATTAAATATTTTGTGTCAAAATTGTTGACGTTGGACAAGGAAGACAACATAATGATTCATGTTTGTTCATATTCACATAGAAGTTATATTGTCATAGATCCTTCAACATGTGGTGCTTGCTCAATATCTTTTCTAGCCAAAAATTCTGCACTAAGTAGAGATACTACTTGTGCATCCAAAAACCCTTAACCCAAAATCTTATTTTGAGAGTCCACCATACCTACCTATGGATTGAGTAAGATCCTTCAAGTAAGTTGTCATCGGTGCAATAAGGCAATAAAAACTGCTTCTAAAAGTGTTGGATCGTTTAGTGTAAGAGAAAATTGAGCGTTGTTAAAACTTATGATGGCAAAGTAATAAAAGCGATGGACTACATAATAAAGGTTGCTATCATAAGGGGCAATATAGTGTGACGTTCTTTTGTATTAAGGGATTTGGCATACAAACAAATAAGCGCATGACAACCTCTGCTTCCCTCTGTGAAGAGCCTATCTTTTACTTTTATGCATTTACTTTTATGTAAGAGTCAAAGTATTCTCCCCTATTCCTTTTTATTTTCTCTTTTTGCAAGCATCATGTGGTGAGGAAAGATCTAGGTACATATATCCAGTTGGATATGAGCGGGCATGAGTTATTATTGTTGACATCACCCTTGAGGTGAATACGTTGGGAGGCGAAACTATAAGCCCCTATCTTTCTATGTGTCCGGTTGAAACTTTTTGTTCATGGGTATGTTGTGAGTGTTATCAATCATAGAAGATTAAATTATGGTTGAGTATGTGGACTTGCCTAAAGGCTCCGACACGTGACCCTTCCTGAAAATATGATGAATAGTAGTTGAAAAGTTGATTGAGAACATAGTTTGTTGGTTTTCAATAAGGTTTATGCTTTATACTTCAATGTTGTGATGAATTGTTACTTATTCATGAGAAATTATATGATAAAAGTTATTTGATAAAGTTTTATGTTAAAGTTCCTTGCTGTTATAATAATATGCATGATGCTTCTATGTCCGTATTTTGTTTTTATCGACACCTCTCTCTCTCTCTAAGCATGTGGGCATGTTTTTCGATTTTCGGTTTTCTCGCTTGAGGACAAGCGAGGTCTAAGCTTGGGGGAGTTGATACGTCCATTTTGCTTCATGTTTTCCTATTGTTATTTATAATGTTTTTATGCATAATAATGCTTTTGGGAGTAATTCTAATGTCTTTTCTCTCATATTATGCAAGGTTTACACAAAGAGGGAGAATACTGACAGCTGTAATTCTGGACCTGAAACGCTACGTCAAAATTACCTATTCTGCACATCTCCAAATGAGCTGAAAATTTACGGAGATTTATTCTGCAATATATAAAAAATACTGGAACAAATAACTACCGGAGGAGGCCCAAAAGGTGGGCACAACCCACCTGGGCGCGCCAGGCCCCCCAGGCGCGGCCTGGTGGGTTGTGCCCTCCTCGGCCCACCTCCGGTGCCCATCTTCTGGTATATAGGTCATTTTGACTTAGAAAAAAATCAAGAGGGGACTTTCGGGACGCAGCGCCGCCGTCTCGAGGCAGAACTTGGGCAGGAGCACTTTTGCCCTCCGGCGGAGCGATTCCGCCGAGGGAACTTCCCTCCCGGAGGGGAAAATCATCGCCATCGTCATCACCAACAACTCTCCCATCTTTTGGAGGGCCATCTCCATCAACATCTTCAACAGCACCATCTCCTCTCAAACCCTAATTCATCTCTTGTGTTCAATCTTTGTACCGGAACCTTAGATTGGTACTTGTGGGTGACTAGTAGTTTTGATTACATCTTGTAGTTGATTACTATATGGTTTATTTGGTGGAAGATTATATGTTCAGATCCATTATGCTATTTAATACCCCTCTGATCTTGAGCATGATTATTATTTGTGAGTAGTTACTTTTGTTCTTGAGGTCACGGGAGAAGTCTTATTGCAAGTAATCATGTGAACTTGATATGTGTTCGATATTTTGATGATATGTATGTTGTGATTCCCTTAGTGGTGTCATGTGAACATCGACTAGATGGCACTTCACTATATTTGGGCCTAAGGGAATGCATTGTGGAGTAGTTATTGGGTTGCTAGAGTGACAGAAGCTTAAACCCTAGTTTATGCGCTACTTCGTAAGGGACCGATTTGGATCCAAAAGTTTAATGCTATGGTTAGATTTTGTCTTGATACTTTTCTCGTAGTGGCGGATGCTTGCGAGGGGGTTAATCATAAGTAGGAGGTTTGTTTAAGTAAGAACAGCACCTAAGCACCGGTCAACCCACATATAAAATTATCAAAGTAGCGAACATGAATCAAACCAACATGATGAAAGTGACATGATGAAATTCCTGTGTGTTGGGAAACGTTGCATGGAAAACAAAAAAATTCTACGGACACGCAAGATCTATCCATGGAGATGCATAGCAACGAGAGGGGCGAGTGTGTCTACGTACACTCATAGACCATAAGCAGAAGCGTTTAGTAATGTGGTTGATGTAGTCAAACTTCTTCGTGATCTAACCGATCGAGTACCGAACGTACGGCACCTCCGCGTTCAGCACACATTCAACTCGATGACATCCTCGCCTTCTTGATACAGCAAGACGGCGAAGTAGTGGATGAGTTCTAGCAGCACGACGGTGTGGTGACGGTGGTGGTAATGCTATCTCCGCAGGGCTTCGCCTAAGCACTACGAAAATATGAGCGAGGGATGAAGCTGTGGAGAGGGGCGCCGCACACGGCGAAGAGATTGTCGTGGGCTATGTGTTGCGCCCCCTCCCACATATATATAGGTGGGGGAGAGGGGAGGCAGCCAGGAGGCGCCCCAAGTGGGGACGAATCCCACTTGTGCTCCTGCCCCTAGCCGCACCCCCCTGCCATGTTTGTGTGCGGGAGGAAGGCAGGGGGAGGTGGCGCCCCCCCTTTCCTTTCTCACATGAGGAGGGAAAGGAAGGAGAGCCCAACCCTCCCCCTTTCCTTCCCCTAGGGCCGGCGGCCAGGGAGAGGGCACGCCAGCCCCCTTGTGGGCTGTTGTGTCCCTCCCCTTGGCCCATTCGGCCCATAGACCTCCCGGGGGTGTCCGGAACCCCTTCCGACGATCCGATGACTACCCGGTGCACTCCGAAACTCTTTCGGTATCCAAATAGCATCGTCCTATATATCAATCTTTACCTCCGGACCATTCCGGAGCTCCTCATCATGTCCGTGATCTTATCCGGGAGTCCAAACAACATTCGGTCACCAAATCATATAACTCATATAACACTATATCGTCAATGAACGTTAAGCGTGCGGACCCTACGGGTTGGAGAACTATGTAGACATGACCAAGACACCTCTCCGGTCAATAACCAATAGCGGAACATCGATGCCCATATTGGTTACTACATATTCTACGAAGATCTTTATCGGTCAAACCTTATGACAACATATGTAATTCCCTTTGTCTGTCGGTATGTTACTTGCCCGAGATTCGATCGTCGGTATCTTCATACCTAGTTCAATCTCGTTACATGCAAGTCTCTTTACTCATTCCATAATACATCATCTTGCAACTAACTCCTTAGTCACTTTGCTTGCAAGCTTCTTGTGATGTGTATTATGGAGAGGGCCAAGAGATACCTCTCCGATACACGGAGTGACAAATCCTAATCTCGATCTATGCCAACTCAACAAACACCTTCAGAGATACCTGTAGAGCATCTTTATGATCACCCAGTTATGTTGTGACGTTTGATAGCACACAAGGTATTCCTCCGGTATCCGGGAGTTGCATAATCTCATAGTCGAAGGAATATGTATTTGACATTAAGAAAGTGCTACTTCTTGAGCTTGCGTTGGTTTTTCCCTTGAAGAGGAAAGGGTGATGCAGCACACTAGAGATAAGTATTTCCCTCAGTTAAGAACCAAGGTATCAATCCAGTAGGAGAAGAACGCACAAATTGCCAACACCTGCACAAACAATCAAACACTTGCACCCAACGCGATAAAGGGGTTGTCAATCCCTTCACAGTCACTTGCAAAGGTGAAATCTGATAGAGATAAATGAACAAAAGATAAAATATTTTTGGGTTTTTTGGTATATAGATCTGAAAATAAAAGATTGCAAAATAGTAGATCGAAAAGTAATATGATGGAAAATAGACCCAGGGGCCATAGGTTTCACTAGAGGCTTCTCTCATGAAGGCAAATAATACGGTGGGTGAACAAATTACTGTCGAGCAATTGATAGAAAAGCGCAAAGTTATGACGATATCCAAGGCAATGATTATGCAATATAGGCATCACGTCCGTATCAAATAGACCGACTCCTGCTTGCACCTACTACTATTACTCCACACATCGACCGCTATCCAGCATGCATCTAGAGTATTAAGTTCATAAAGAACGGAGTAATGCTTTAAGTAAGATGACATGATGTAGAGGAATAAACTCAAGCAATATGATGTAAACCCCATCTTTTTATCCTCGATGGCAACAACACAATACGTGCCTCGCTACCCCTACTTTGTCACTGGGTGAGGACACCGCAAGATTGAACCCAAAGCCAAGCACTTCTCCCATTGCAAGAAAAACCAATCTAGTTGGCCAAACCAAACTGATAATTCGAAGAGAAATACAAAGATATCAAATCATGCATATAAGAATTCAGAGAAGATTCAAATAATATTCATAGATAAGCTGATCATAAATCCACAATTCATCGGATCTCGACAAACACACTGCAAAAGAAGATTACATCAGATAGATCTCCAAGAACATCAAGGAGAACATGGTATTGAGAATCAAAGAGAGAGAAGAAGCCATCTAGCTACTAGCTATGGACCCGTAGGTCTGAGGTAAACTACTCATGCTTCATCGGAAGGGCAATGGTGTTGATGTAGATGCCCTCCGTGATCGAATCCCCCTCCGGCAGGATGCCGGAAAAGGCCCCAAGATGGGATCTCATGGGAACAGAAGGTTACGGCGGTGGAAAAGTGTTTTCGTGGATGCCTCTGGTGGTTCTAGAATATATGTGAATATATAGGAGGAAGACCTAGGTCAGGAGGTCACCGAGGGGCCCACAAGGCAGGGGGCGCGCCCTCCACCCTTGTCACCGCCTCGTGGCTCTTCTGACTTGGACTCCAAGTCCCCTGGGTGTCTTCTGGTCCAAGAAAAATCATCGTGAAGTTTTATTCTGTTTGGACTCCGTTTGGTATTCTTTTTCTGCAAGGCTCAAAAACAAGGAAAAAAACAGAAACTGGCACTGGGCTCTAGGTTAATAGGTTAGTCCCAAAAATAATATAAAATAGCATATTAATGCATATAAAACATCCAAAACAGATAATATAGTGGCATGGAACAATAAAAAATTATAGATACATTGGAGACGTACCAAGCATCCCCAAACTTAATTCCTGCTCGTCCTCGAGTAGGTAAATGATAAAAACAAAAGTTTTGATGTGGAATGCTACCTAACATATTTATCCATGTAATTTTCTTTATTGTGGCATGAATGTTTAGATCCATAAGATTCAAAACAAAAGTTTAATATTGACATAAAAATGATAATACTTCAAGCATACTAATAAAGCAATCATGTCTTCTCAAAATAACATGGCCAAAGAAAGCTATCCCTACAAAATCATATAGTCTGGCTATGCTCCATCTTCATCACATAAAATATTCAAATCATGCACAACCCCGATGACAAGCCAAGCAATTGTTTCATACTTTTGATGTTCTCAAACCTTTTCAACTTTCACACAATACATGAGCGTGAGCCATGGACATAGCACTATAGGTGGAATAGAATATGGTGGTTGTGGAGAAGACAAAAAAGGAGATATTCTCACATCAACTAGGCGTACCAACGGGCTATGGAGATGCCCATCAATATATATCGATGTGAGTGAGTAGGGATTGCCATGCAACGGATGCACTAGAGCTATAAGTTTATGAAAGCTCAAAAAGAAACTAAGTGGGTGTGCATCCAACTTGCTTGCTCATGAAGACCTAGGGCAATTTGAGGAAGCCCATCATTGGAATATAAAAGCCAAGTTCTATAATGAAAAATTTCCACTAGTATATGAAAGTGATAACATAGGAGACTCTCTATCATGAAGATCATGGTGCAACTTTGAAGCACAAGTGTGGAAAAAGGATAGTAACATTGCCCCTTCTCTCTTTTTCTCTCATTTTTTTTATTTGGGCTCTCTTTTTTTAGCCTCTCTTTTTTTTAAATTTTTTTTCGTCCGGAGTCTCATCCCGACTTGTGGGGGAATCATAGTCTCCATCATCCTTTCCTCACATGGGACAATGCTCTAAAAATGAAGATCATCACACTTTTATTTACTTACAACTCAAGGATTACAACTCGATACTTAGAACAAAATATGACTCTATATGAATGCCTCCGGTGGTGTACCGGGATGTGCAATGATTCAAGAGTGACATGTATAAAAATTATGAACGGTGGCTTTGCCACAAATACTATGTCAACTACATGATCATGCAAAGCAATATGACAATGATGGAGCGTGTCATAATAAACGGAACGGTGGAAAGTTGCATGGAAATATATCTCGGAATGGCTATGGCAATGCCATAATAGGTAGGTATGGTGGCTGTTTTGAGGAAGGTAAAAGTTAGGTGTAAGGTACCGGCGAAAGTTGCGCGGTACTAGAGAGGCTAGCAATGGTGGAAGGGTGAGAGTGCGTATAATCCATGGACTCAACATTAGTCATAAAGAACTCACATACTTATTGCAAAAATCTATTAGTAATCGAAACAAAGTACTATGCGCATGCTCCTAGGGGGATAGATTGGTAGGAAAAGACCATCGCTCGTCCCCGACTGCCACTCATAAGGAAGACAATCAATAAATAAATCAAGCTCCAACTTTGTTACATAATGGCTCACCATACGTGCATGCTACGGGAACCACAAACTTCAACACAAGTATTTCTACAATCCACAATTACTCACTAGCATGACTCTAATATCACCATCCTCATATCTCAAAACAATCATAAGGAATCAAACTTCTCATATTATTCAATGCACTTTATATGAAAGTTTTTATTATATCCCTCTTGGATGCCCATCATATTAGGACTAAATTCATAACCAAAGCAAATTACCACGCTGTTTAGAAAGACTCTCAAAATAATATAAGTGAAGCATGAGAGTTCAACAATTTCTATAAAATAAAAACCACCGCCATGCTCTAAAAAGATATAAGTGAAGCACTAGAGCAAAATTGCCTAGCTCAAAAGATATAAGTGAAGCACATAGAGTATTCTAATAAATCACGATTCATGCGTGTCCCTCTCAAAAGGTGTGTACAGCAAGGATGATTGTGTCAAACTAAAAAGAGAAGACTCATGTCATACAAGACGCTCCAAGCAAAACACATATCATGTGGTGAATAAAAACATAGCCTCAAGTAAATTTACCGATAGACGAAGACGAAAGAGGGGATGCCTTCCGAGGCATCCCCAAGCTTAGGCTCTTGGTTGTCCTTAAATATTACCTTGGGGTGCCTTGGGATTCCCAAGCTTAGGCTCTTGCCACTCCTTGTTCCATAGTCCATCAAATCTTTACACAAAACTTGAAAACTTCACAACACAAAACTCAACAGAAAACTCATGAGATCCGTTAGTATAAGAAAATAAAATCACCACTTTTGGTACTGTTGTGAACTCATTATTTATTTATATTGGTGTAATATCTACTGTATTCCAACTTCTCCATGGTTCATACCCCCCGATACTACCCATAGATTCATCAAAATAAGCAAACAACACAAAGAAAACAGAATCTGTCAAAAACAGAACAGTCTACGAAGATCTGAATTGTTCTAATACTTCTGTAACTCCATAAATTCTGAAAACTAAGGAAAACAGAGGAAATTCGTATATCAATCCTGTGTAACATATTCAGGGTTTTTCAACTCTCCAGTGAATTATTAAAATTCTGTGACTGGACGCAAAAGTTTCTGTTTTTCAGCAAGATCAAATCAACTATCACCGTAAGCCATCCCAAAGGTCTTACTTGGCACAAACACTAATTAAAACACCAAAACACATCTAACCAGAGGCTAGATGAAAAATTTATTGAAAAACAGAACAAAAAAAAGAAAAAAAAGAAAATTGGGTTGCCTCCCAACAAGCGCTATTGTTTAACGCCCTTAGCTAGGCATAAAAACACATAGATCTAGGTATTGTCATCTTTGGTATGCAATACCTAAGTAGCTCTCATAATAGATTCATATGGCAACTTAATTTTCTTTCTAGGAAAGTGTTCCATGCCCTTCCTTAACGGAAATTGAAATCTAATGTTTCCTTCTTTTATATCAATAATTGCACCAATCGTTCTAAGGAAAGGTCTACCAAGAATAATAGGACATGTAGGATTGCAATCTATATCAAGAACAATGAAATCTACGGGCGCATAATTCCTATTTGCAACAATAAGAACATCATTAATCCGTCCCATAGGTTTCTTAATAGTGGAATCCGGAAGATGCAAATTTAAAGAACAATCATCAAGTTCACGGAAACCTAGAACATCACATAAAGTTTTTGGAATCGTGGAAACACTAGCACCCAAATCACACAAAGCATGGCACTCATAATCTTTTATTTTAATCTTAATAGTAGGTTCCCACTCAACATAAAGTTTTCTAGGGATAGAAACTTCCAATTCAAGCTTTTCCTCAAAAGATTTCATCAAAGCATCAACAATATGTTTAGTAAAAGCTTTATTTTGATTATAAGCATGAGGAGAATTCAACATGGATTGCAACAAGGAAATACAATCTATTAAAGAACAATTATCATAATTAAAGTCCTTGAAATCCAAAAGAGTGTGTTCATTGCTACTTAAAGTTTTGACCTCTCCAATCCCACTTTTATCAATTTTTGCATCAAGATCTATAAACTCCGAATCATTGGGACGCCTTCTAGCTAAAGTTGACTCATCTCTAGTCCCATCTTTATCAAGATTTATTTTAGAAAACAAAGATTCAATAGGAGTCACATCAATCACTTTAAGATCTTCATCATTATTTTCACAAGAATCCGGTTTAGCGGCCATCTTATTTACCAAAGTGGTTTGTTTATCAGAAATTTGGCCAACTAAATTTTCAAGATGAGCAAATTGAGATTTAAGACCATATAATTCCTTAGACATGTTATCGAGTTCTTTATTCATATATTCCATAAAAGTTTTCTGCTCCTTGAGCTCGTTTCTAAAGAAATTATTATGCTCAAATTGTAGGGACATGAAACTCCAAGTATTACTTTCAATTTCCTCCAACTTCCTATAGTAAGGATCAAAGTTCTTGGGTTGACTCATCGTGAAAAAGCAAGCAATCTAACACACGAGCAAACAAAAAGAAAACGAAAAAGACGAACAGAAGAAGGGCGAATAAAAAGGCAAATCTTTTCGAAAATCGTTTTAGAAGTGGGGGAGAGGAAAACGAGAGGCAAATGGCGAATAATGTAATGCAAGAGATGAGAGTTTCTGATGGGTACTTGGTATGTCTTGATTGGCATAGATCTCCCCGGCAACGGCGCCAGAAATTCTTCCTGCTACTTCTTGAGCTTGCGTTGGTTTTTCCCTTGAAGAGGAAAGGGTGATGCAGCACAGTAGAGATAAGTATTTCCCTCAGTTAAGAACCAAGGTATCAATCCAGTAGGAGAAGAACGCACAAATCACCAACACCTGCACAAACAATCAAACACTTGCACCCAACGCGATAAAGGGGTTGTCAATCCGTTCACGGTCACTTGCAAAGGTGAGATCTGACAGAGATAAATGAACAAAAGATAAAATATTTTTGGGTTTTATGGTATATAGATCTGAAAATAAAAGATTGCAAAATAGTAGATCGGAAAGTAATATGATGGAAAATAGACCCGGGGGCCATAGGTTTCACTAGAGGCTTCTCTCATGAAGGCAAATAATACGGTGGGTGAACAAATTACTGTCGAGCAATTGTTACAAAAGCGCAAAGTTATGACGATATCCAAGGCAATGATTATGCAATATAGGCATCACGTCCGTGTCAAGTAGACCGACTCCTGCCTGCATCTACTACTATTACTCCACACATCGACCGCTATCTAGCATGCATCTAGAGTATTAAGTTCATAAAGAACGGAGTAACGCTTTAAGTAAGATGACATGATGTAGAGGAATAAACTCAAGCAATATGATGTAAACCCCATCTTTTTATCCTCGATGGCAACAATACAATACGTGCCTCGCTACCCCTACTTTGTGTAGCGACCCGACCCGAATGGATCAAAGTCTCTGTGCTTAAGTGTCATCCCTGGATCGGTATGCTGACACACACAGTACTCGAGGATTTATAACAGAGGTAAATCACATGTATAAAGTAACGTAAATACTATTACCTCAATCCATATAGCGAAAGTAACAACAAGGTTGTGGATTCCCATCAACACCAACGGCAAAGTTGAGTGTAGAAATCGTAACCCTAACGTATCACTTACTCGTCGTAAGAATTCCTGCAACATGAGACGTTGCAGCCCGAAATGGGTCAGTACATTGAATGTACTGGCAAGATAACACAGTAGAGCAATGGACAGAATAAATGCTATCACTACATGCATATATGGCTGGTGGAGGCTCTACGGTTAATATGTTTTGCGAAAAGCCAATTTTTCCCTACATCAAAGGAATATATTTTGTTTAACTACAAAGTTGGTTGAAAATATTGAGAAGGTAAAACCCCCTCTCAATCCCAATTAAAAGTAATCATTAATCCCAACAAATTAATTTAGAGTGATGGGATTCAATATGATGATCCAAGAACCAGATACTCAAGATGTCCATAACCGGGGACACGGCTAATCATGATTAGTTTGTACACTCTGTAGAGGTTTGTGCACTTTTCCCCACAAGACTCGATCTCCTCCGTTGGATTTCTCGCACTTCATGGTGTTTGAGAAACGGATGACCGAGACACAGTCTTTCAGAAACATTTACTCTTTACTCTGGGTAGACAGTTACACCTACTTTCCCCTACATCTGCTAGCCTACCACTGAAAGAGGTCATGTAACATACTCAACTATGCTAGAGCCCATAATAGCTTGTGGCTGCACACGGAAGTTTCTAGCATGAATAATCTTATGATCCCTTTGAGCCTGGGTGGCGAACCATAGGAGGATCACACGGTATATCCCCGGGATCTCCTAGGACAACACTGGTATATCCCCAGGTGTCCGGGCAAGCCACTGGTATATCCCCAGGGTGCCCCAACCAATCCACCCAGATGTGTATTAAAGTAGCCACCTTAAGTTTACCATTAATTAACAATCTCACATCTGTCATGGATACACTCAAAACCCAATCCACGTCTACGAGCATAGCATGGCAACATAAGCATAGCGTGGAAGTAACTCCCAAGGGTTTTATAATAAAAGGGCAATAGGTTCTACCTCATCATCTACTTCCCAATACCCACAAGTTAATCACATCCTAGTCATGTAGTGTTTGAGGATAAAACTAATGCATAAAAACTGGGTATAGAAGAGTATGATCAAAGTGTGAACTTGCCTTGTACTGTTGATGAAGATCCTTCGCACTCATAATTCCTGATAGTTCTACTCGTCACACTCCGTTCAATCTAACGTGAGCAAGCAATTGCATACATAAGCACTCATGCAAAAGAATCGAAGAAAAGATCTGGAAAAACTTCGAAAACTAGCAATTAACTCTTGCAACAGAAAACAATTTCTAACAGTACCAAAATTGGGTGGATTTGGTCTTATCAGAAAGTTTAGGTCAAGAGCTTCAATTAGCAAAAAGAATCAATTAAATCGGAGTTACGAAACTCAAGCTGCGAAAGAAACAAGCTTTGATTACTAATCTGGACTAAAGTCAAATTTTATAGTAGCAAAAACTTGTTTAAGTTGGTTAAACAGAAAGAGGGCTTCGAGACGAAGATCTAGGCGCTTGAATCGCCTGATTCCGACAAACGAGCGAAAAGTTATACTAAAACGAAAATCGGATCAGAAATCGCGATCGAAAATAATCGCGGAAAATCCGAGAAAAAGAAAACTAACGAACAGGCTAACGAACGAACGTTCGCTGTCTGCGGTTAAACGGTGAAAACCGTTCGTTAAAACGAACGTACGGACGAACGTCCGCTAAATAACTAAACCGACGGAAAACCGATCTAAAAAAGAATAAACCGGAATTTAAAAAAAAACCGAATCTAGATCTAGGGTTTAAACAAAAACCGATCGGTTTTCTCGCGAAAACCGAGGTGGTTACCTCGGGTCCGGCGGGTCAGCGGGTCGGCGGCAGCGTGGCTCCGGCGGGCGGCGGCGGCTCCGGCGAGGGGCGGCGGCGGCGTCCGGCAGCGGCGGCAGCGGCAGCAGCAGCGGCTCGGCGGCGCGGCGGCTCGGCGGCGCGGCGAGGGCAGGCGGTGGTGCGGCGGTGGCGAGGCGGCGGCGGTGGCGGCGGCGGCGGCGGCGGTTTAGGGTTTCGGGTGGTGGCGGCGGTAACGGGCCTCGGGGCGGCGGCTTATAAAGGCCTGGCCCGAGAAGTCCTGGCCGAGTACGGCCCTAAGTCGGTCGCGCGTTTTTTTTTTTTTTAGAATAAAACAAAAAAAAAGATAAACGGAAAATAAGATTTCCATAGGCATATTATATATCAAAATTTTCAGAAAAAGATTTCCTAAAAGATGAACATATTTCAGCGGCAAATAAATTTCACAAAATTTAAATAAAGCAAACAGTGCTACTGCTGCAATAAAACCTAATAAAAATCATTTTAAAATACCAAAATGATTTCAAATTTATTTCCCCTAATTTTATATTGAGGGAATCATTTTACCCTAATTTCCATATATTTTTTTTTAGATAAAAACAATTGATAAAAAACCAAATAACTCCAAATTGAAAATAATTTCAAAGGGACTTTAAATTCGATTGTTTTAAACTTCCAACTCATATTTCATATAATTTGGAAGAAGTCATTTTATCTCCTCTCATGAAAATCATTGAGTTGCATAAAGTTTTCGAATTTGGAATATTTCCAAATGGAATTCAAATCTTTTCAAAACCCTTTTTAAAATAGAAGAAGTCATGTTATCTTCACTCTAGGGTTTGTAATGAAATAAATATGAATTCATGGAGATCATAAATGCAAGGTGAAAGTTTTGGGAAAGTCATTTTATTCCCTCTCATTCAACTTTCAAAAAGTTTCCAAATTTCACTCAATTTCACACAAGCAACCACACCACAATCAAACAATCAATCAAAACTATTTATTTAATATAACATTCCAAAATTTAGAATTTTGGGATGTTACAAACCTACCACCCTTAAAATGAATCTCGTCCTCGAGATTCGGAGAGGCTAGAAAGAAATAGGTTAGGTTTGGGGTCTTCTCAAAATCCATCGATCGTCACAGGGGGTCTTGGGTGCTACCACCCTTAGAAGCATTGTTATGGTTCCATCAAAACTCATGTACTCCATCTTTATTGTTGACAGTCTCGATCTTCTCAGATCTTCAGGATAATTCCTTCTCTGCGCTCTTCCGGTAGTGGCATAACCCTTTTTTTTTCAATTCTTGTGTCCTTGCATCATGGTAATTAAGGTTCTTCCGAGACAGTGTCTTCTTAGCTGACATGTTTGGCGCCAATACTAAACAACTATCGATATCTCATGGTGGTCATCAAACAATTTGACTGGGTCCCTGCAGAAAACGGGTCTGGGCTGAACCTCACCGCATAACCTACGGTTGGCAACAACTGCCGTGTACAAGGGGAAAAATTGTCACACCATTCTATGGTTTAAACAAGGTTTTGATCGTCGTCGCTCTACTATGGGTAAGTCACTCAGATTTACCATCCCATATAGCAAGGCGAATAATAAGAGTAAGTCGGTATGGTGATCAATCCATCCCGCACCCAAATCATTACCTTGTATACGGTTTAGCGAATCTCGCATTCTAACACTTGGTCATCCTCACAAGCATTGCAGAATTTCTCTTGTCGACGAACTAAGTTCGGATAAATCCATTGATTCTGCAAGCCAAACGAACATCTATCGTTTCTTCACCTCTCTCAGGTTTTGCGTTAACTCCTATAAGATCGTCTGTTGATAAAGGTATATCCTCTTCCAGGGTTTTTCCTTCAGCAAGAATGTGCTTGCTTCTTGGCAGGTCCTGGGGCCTGTGGGTTATGGCCCATCTCATCACTTGCAACCTTGAGCTCAACATCGGGGCAACGGATCCTTATTCCAACCTTGAGCTTCCCATCATTCTTAAATCCATCCAATTATACTGTCTCCCCTCCTTCTATTGGTACTAAGCTAAGAAGGGATTACACAGACTCATCAAGGAGTTACAATTGCTCCATATTGCCAACCTTCTACCTCCTTTATATCCAATAGCACTTCATCCCTTCATATTCTTGGGGTATCCCACATATCGAGATAAAACTCGTACTTATTTTGTCTGAAGTCCACTCCATGGAATATCATTATCTTTTCCAGAGGTCAAGTGTCCTCACAGGGTACTACCACCCTTGAACTGCACAAATTCATCCGTAGACCATATTTCTCATATCCTCGAAAATGGTCAAAATCTTTCTTCATAGAGTAACAACTCATAAAATCCAAATCAGTACCAACGAGGCTAACTGTATTGATTCTCCAATTATTACAATCTCCTGCATTTCCATTACATGCCTCAACTCAACACCTCAATATAAAGGAAATGTTCTCACTACTACTACTATACTTCTCACGGACACAACTAATTATCACAAATCTCCTTCTCCTTGGGGCATTCTCTGGCAAAGTGCCCTGCTTCATTACAACGAAAACATATTACTTCTGACAAGTCTCGAGGTTTCCTTTTTGGGCAACTGTTGAGGTAGTGCCCTGACTCCTTGCACCTATAACAGGTGATATGACTCAGATCCTTCCTGGAATCCAATCTACTTCTTTTTCTGGACTTTTCCATTCCAAACAGGGCTTCTATTTCCTGTGGGTCATACTCTACTTCCTTCGTCGGGAATGCTACTAGATCCCCCTTCAGACAATTCTGGGAGATGTGTCCTTCTTCTCCACATGAATAACATGACTTGGTGCAGGGTTTAATTGGGTCTTCTTCGGGTGTGTCCTCCACCTCTTCCTTCATCACAGGTTCTTCTAAAATTTCCATGAGGGCTCCTTTCATTTCTTCTTTCTTCTGCTGGATGGTTCTTTGTACCATGGGGTAAATGTGACACTGAGCAGGGTAGTGGGTAGTCCCTTCACACAAGAAACAAGTAATCTGCCTAGTTGGGCATTCTTCAGTTGGGTGATTTCCTTCACAATGAGGGCATTCATCCTTGTGGTCTTTATGGTTGTGTTCTATTTCTCCACAGAACTTGCATGCACAAGGTTTCTTCATATCATTTCCATAAGGCTTCAACTTCTGGGACACAAGCCGAGACTTTAGCAGAGTCATCTTAAATTCTTTCCAAGTGGTTACTCTTTGCCGTCCATTGATGGTTTGGTACATCCTCCACCAAGTAGCAGCACCTCTTTCAAAGCACTGAAGAGCATGCTGGGCCATATCCTTTCCGGCTATAGTGTTATTCTTCATGTGATCTTCCATGTTTTGAATCCATCGGTCCGTCTCCAATTGAGTCATCGGTCCATAAAATATGAGCTCTTCTCCATTCATCCTCTATTGGTTCCAAGGGTTTTGGGGTGAGATAAGAGAGATAGAGAGGGATACACACAATACAAACAATAGATTTGAAGAGGCAAATTTTATTTTGTGGCTGTCGAAAAAACATCAAACAAATGACAGCTCACAATCGTCGCATCTAACGTAGGTATAACAGGGGTTTGGTCTTCTAAAGGTCAATAAATCTTCAAAGTCGCCAAACTCTTCAAGTCTTGTTCATGTCTCCGATGGGCTTCTTCCGATCGTGCTTGACCTTCTCAAGTTCTTTTGCCAGATCATCTTTGTTGACGCGAAGTCTCTCGTGACGTCCTTTAATATTCTGGAGTTGCGTTCCAAACTTCTGGGTTTCAACATCCTTGGCAATGAACCATGGTCCTACTGTCCTTCAGTTCCTGACGAATCTCTGGTATCTCGAGGTTTTGCTCCTCCAGCTTGGCTACTTTCAGCTTCTGGGTCCTGAGTTCTTCACGAAATGCTTCCTTGTCAAATACAGCTTCCTGAAGGTCCATCTTAAAATTCTCGATGTAATACTCCAGATCCTGTCGATACACCAGCTAAGGTTAAACTTCATCTTTTGCTGATAGATGCTCCATTAGCCCTTTTGTCATCCAATCCTTCCGACGAAATGCATGCTTAACTCAGCACGACGACAATAGCATAAGCGGGCGATAACATCATGGATAGCAGTGTTTCTGCCCTTGTCATTGCCATGAGCTATCATTCCATAGTTGATATCTCCTGCCTTAGGGTTTTCTTGACAAAAACTTTGAGTTTTAACGCTCCATGTTCCGGTCTTTCTCCGACACACCTTGATCTCGGGTATTGTCAGCTTCAATAGTCTGACAAATTCCATAAGGGTAGCCTTCCTAGGTCATACCAATCTGGAAATTCTTCAGAAACTTCAAATTCTCCTAGTCTTCGGAGTCTTCAACTGTTGTAGTTTCCATTATTATAATGCACGGTAAAATCCTCTTCATTCCGAAGTGGTCTTAGTTGTCCGATATCTTGTACTTCTTGGATTGGTCTCATCAGTTGAACCTTCGAGTGGTCAAAAGGGAAAAAGGGGTATAGTCTAACTACTTGAGGTGAGAGGAAATACTTGGTAAAGCTTTAGAAAAGATGAGACTTAAGGGATCTCTTTTGAAAATAAAGTTTAGAGAAAATCTTTCCTATGGGCTGGCCAGTTTCTAGGGTCACGTCCTACAGTCAACATGTGCTCTGATACCATCTTGTAGCGACCCGACCCGAATGGATCAAAGTCTCTGTGCTTAAGTGTCATCCCTGGATCGGTATGCTGACACACACAGTACTCGAGGATTTATAACAGAGGTAAATCACATGTATAAAGTAACGTAAATACTATTACCTCAATCCATATAGCGGAAGTAACAACAAGGTTGTGGATTCCCATCAACACCAACGGCAAAGTTGAGTGTAGAAATCGTAACCCTAACGTATCACTTACTCGTCGTAAGAATTCCTGCAACATGAGACGTTGCAGCCCGAAATGGGTCAGTACATTGAATGTACTGGCAAGATAACACAGTAGAGCAATGGACAGAATAAATGCTATCACTACATGCATATATGGCTGGTGGAGGCTCTACGGTTAATATGTTTTGCGAAAAGCCAATTTTTCCCTACATCAAAGGAATATATTTTGTTTAACTACAAAGTTGGTTGAAAATATTGAGAAGGTAAAACCCCCTCTCAATCCCAATTAAAAGTAATCATTAATCCCAACAAATTAATTTAGAGTGATGGGATTCAATATGATGATCCAAGAACCAGATACTCAAGATGTCCATAACCGGGGACACGGCTAATCATGATTAGTTTGTACACTCTGTAGAGGTTTGTGCACTTTTCCCCACAAGACTCGATCTCCTCCGTTGGATTTCTCGCACTTCATGGTGTTTGAGAAACGGATGACCGAGACACAGTCTTTCAGAAACATTTACTCTTTACTCTGGGTAGACAGTTACACCTACTTTCCCCTACATCTGCTAGCCTACCACTGAAAGAGGTCATGTAACATACTCAACTATGCTAGAGCCCATAATAGCTTGTGGCTGCACACGGAAGTTTCTAGCATGAATAATCTTATGATCCCTTTGAGCCTGGGTGGCGAACCATAGGAGGATCACACGGTATATCCCCGGGATCTCCTAGGACAACACTGGTATATCCCCAGGTGTCCGGGCAAGCCACTGGTATATCCCCAAGGTGCCCCAACCAATCCACCCAGATGTGTATTAAAGTAGCCACCTTAAGTTTACCATTAATTAACAATCTCACATCTGTCATGGATACACTCAAAACCCAATCCACGTCTACGAGCATAGCATGGCAACATAAGCATAGCGTGGAAGTAACTCCCAAGGGTTTTATAATAAAAGGGCAATAGGTTCTACCTCATCATCTACTTCCCAATACCCACAAGTTAATCACATCCTAGTCATGTAGTGTTTGAGGATAAAACTAATGCATAAAAACTGGGTATAGAAGAGTATGATCAAAGTGTGAACTTGCCTTGTACTGTTGATGAAGATCCTTCGCACTCATAATTCCTGATAGTTCTACTCGTCACACTCCGTTCAATCTAACGTGAGCAAGCAATTGCATACATAAGCACTCATGCAAAAGAATCGAAGAAAAGATCTCGAAAAACTTCGAAAAACTAGCAATTAACTCTTGCAACAGAAAACAATTTCTAACAGTACCAAAATTGGGTGGATTTGGTCTTATCAGAAAGTTTAGGTCAAGAGCTTCAATTAGCAAAAAGAATCAATTAAATCGGAGTTACGAAACTCAAGTTATAGCCAAAACAAGTTTGAATATGAATCTGAACAAATTTCGAAATTTGAAAGTTGCAAAAAGTTTATTTGATAGATTCACTGGAAAGGTGGAATCAAGACAAAAATATTGGCGTTGGTTTCGTCTAATTTGGATGAACGAGTAAAAAGTTATGGCTATTTGAAAAATCAGGGCCAAGCTGTTTTACGGAAGAAAAAGAGTTATGGCTAAAAGAATTCTAGTCCTAAAATGTAAATACAAGGACTAATTTATAAATCTAATTATTCTACCGTACTAGTCTAGAAATAATAAGCTACGGGAGTATATAAAAAAAATACGAAGAAAGATACCTTTATAAGGTAGAGAAAAGATGACTTCCGAGAGAGAAGACAACTTTCAGAAGTCCCGCCGGAGAGAAGAAAAATATTTTTATTTAGTGAATCTAGTCAAACCAAAATATATTGATTTAACCCGAATCGGATGATTTTTGGTGGCTCTATGGGTCTATATTTATAGGTGGAAAGGAGGCTTAGAGGTCAAAAGCTAGGCAATGTGGGACTAAACGTAAACAAAAGGCAGACGAAAGAAAAGAAACGACGCCGCATGGGCCTTCGGCCGGCCTGCGCGTGTGCGCGCTTGTCTGCGTGCGTTTTTTTTTTACAGAAAATAAATAAATTAAAGGACAACTGGAAAAATAATATAGTCCGACCTGCTAGCTATGTTGCGCACGCTGGCGAAGGATAGCAGTCGGTCGCTCGTACAGTTTTTTTTTTTTAGAATAAAAACAAAAAAAAGGTAAACGGAAAATAAGAAAAATTTCCATAGGCATATTATATATCAAAATTTTCAGAAAAAGATTTCCTAAAAGATGAACATATTTTCAGCGGCAAATAAATTTCACAAAAATTTAAATAAAGCAAACAGTGCTACTGCTGCAATAAAACCTAATAAAAATCATTTTAAAAATACCAAAATGATTTCAAATTTATTTCCCTCTAATTTTATATTGAAGGGAATCATTTTACCCTAATTTCCATATATTTTATTTTTGGATAAAAACAATTTGAATAAAAACCAAATAACTCCAAATTGAAAATAATTTCAAAGGGACTTTAAATTCGATTGTTTTAAACTTCCAACTCATATTTCATATAATTTGAAGAAGTCATTTTATCTCCTCTCATGAAAATCATTGAGTTGCATAAAGTTTTCGAATTTGGAATATTTCCAAATGGAATTCAAATCTTTTCAAAACCCTTTTTAAAATAGAAGAAGTCATGTTATCTTCACTCTAGGGTTTGTAATGAAATAAATATGAATTCATGGAGATCATAAATGCAAGGTGAAAGTTTTGGGAAAGTCATTTTATTCCCTCTCATTCAACTTTCAAAAAGTTTCCAAATTTCACTCAATTTCACACAAGCAACCACACCACAATCAAACAATCAATCAAAACTATTTATTTAATATAACATTCCAAAATTTAGAATTTTGGGATGTTACACTTTGTCACTGGGTGAGGACACCACAAAATTGAATCCAAAGCCAAGCACTTCTCCTATTGCAAGAAAAGCCAATCTAGTTGGCCAAACCAAACCGATAATTCGAAGAGAAATACAAAGATATCAAATCATGCATATAAGAATTTAGAGAAGATTAAAATAATATTCATAGATAAGTTGATCATAAATCCACAATTCATCAGATCTCGACAAACACACCGCAAAAGAAGATTACATCGGATAGATCTCTAATAACATCGAGGAGAACATGGTATTGAGAATCAAAGAGAGAGAGAAGAAGCCAGCTAGCTACTAGCTATGGACCCGTAGGTC
Organism: Thinopyrum elongatum; assembly: GCA_011799875.1. NCBI lineage: Eukaryota > Viridiplantae > Streptophyta > Magnoliopsida > Poales > Poaceae > Thinopyrum > Thinopyrum elongatum. Next base: position 687,436,909 of record CM022303.1, on the reverse strand, counting down.
TGAGGTAAACTACTCACGCTTCATCGGAAGGGCAATGGTGTTGATGAAGATGCCCTCCAAGATCGAATACCCCTCCGGCAGGATGACGGAAAAGGCCCCAAGATGGGATCTCACGGGAACAGAAGGTTACAACGGTGGAAAAGTGTTTTCGTGGATGCCTCAGGTGGTTCTGGAATATATGTGAATATATAGGAGGAAGACCTAGGTCAAGAAGTCATCGAGGGGCCCACAAGGCAGGGGGCACGCCCCCCTAGGGCACGCCCTCCACCCTTGTCGCCGAATCGTGGCTCTTCTGACATGGACTCCAAGTCCCCTGGGTGTCTTCTGGTCCAAGAAAAATCATCGTGAAGTTTTATTCCGTTTGGACTCGGTTTGGTATTCTTTTTCTGCGAGGCTCAAAAACAAGGAAAAAACAGAAACTGGCACTGGGCTCTAGGTTAATAGGTTAGTCCCCAAAATAATATAAAAAAGCATATTAATGCATATAAAACATCCAAAACAGATAATATAGTAGCATGGAACAATAAAAAATTATAGATACGTTGGAGACGTATCAGAAAGCAATAGCAATAAACTGAACGATCATATGCTAAGCTAACGGATGAGTCTTGTCCATCACATCATTCTCCTAATGATGTGATCCCGTTATCAAATGACAACACATGTCTATGGTTAGGAAACCTTAACCATCTTTGATCAACGAGCTAGTCTAGTAGAGGCTTACTAGGGACATGGTAATTGTTTATGTATTCACACATGTATTTAAGTTTCTGATCAATATAATTTTAGCATCAATAATAAACCTTTATCATGAATAAGGAAATATAAAATAACAACTTTCTTATTGCCTCTAGGGCATATTTCCTTCACCGTGTACCCTCAAGAACGCTTTGCTTATGATAAGAGACCGTTTTGGCCTTTCCTTTGCCACAAAAGGCTTGGGCTACTTTGCTGCACTTTATTTACCGATACCATTACTTGCTCGTTACAAATTTTCTTGCTATCAAACTACTTGTTATCGACTATTTCAATGCTTGCAAAAAATACCTTGCTGAAAACCACTTGTCATTTCCTTCTGCTCCTCGTTTGGTTTGACACTCTTACTTATCGAAAGGCCTACGATTGATCCCCTATACTTGTGGGTCATCAAGGCTCTTTTCTGGTGCCGTTGCTGGGGAGTGAATCCCTCTTCGTAAGTGGAAATTGGTAAGGAAAAATTATTACTACATGCTGAAATTTATTGTCACTTGTTACTATGGAGAATCATCCTTTGAGGGGTTTGTTCGGGGTATCTTCACCTCGACCGGAACCACAATTAGTTACCCCTCAACCTACTGCACCTACTGAAAATATTGGTTATGAAATTCCTTCGGGTATGATAGAACAACTGCTAGCTAATCCTTATGTAGGAGATGGAACAGAACATCCTGATATGCACTTGATATATGTGGATGAAATTTGTGGATTATTTAAGCTTGCAGGTTTATCCGGAGATGAATCTAAGAAGAATGTTTTCCCTTTATCTTTGAAGGAAAAAAGCATTAACATGGTATAGGCTATGCGATGATATTGGATATTGGAACTGGAATCGATTGAAATTGGAATTTCACCAAAAAAATTATCCTATGCATCTAGTTCATCGTGATCGAAATTATATATATAATTTTTGGCTGCGTGAAGGAGAAAGTATCGCTCTAGCTTGGGGGAGGCTTAAGTCAATGTTATATTCATGTCCCAATCATGATCTCTTTAGAGAAATTATCATTCAGAATTTTTATGATTGGCTTTCTCATGATGATCAATCCATGCTCGATACTTCTTGTACTGGTTCTTTTATGAAGAAGACTATTGAATTCAGGTGGGATCTTTTAGAAAGAATTAAACGCAACTCTGAAGATTGGGAACTCGACGAAGGTAAAGAGTCAGGAATTAAGCTTGAATTTGATTGTGTTAAATCATTTATGAATACCGATGCTTTTCACAAGTTTAGCACTAAATATGGACTTGACTCTGAGATAGTAGCCTCTTTTTGTGAATTATTTGCTACTCATATTGATCTCCCCAAAGAGAAGTGGTTTAAATATCATCCCCCTATCAAAGAAGAAATTAAAAAACCAGACATAGCTAAAGATGAAACTATTATTTACAATGTTGATCTAGTTGTGCCTACTGCCTACATTGAAAAATCACCTTTCACTGTTAGGATAAAGGAACATGCTAAGGTTTCAACTGTGGTTCCCAAAAGTAATATTAGAGCACCTAAACCTGCTGAAAAAATTAAAGTAGAACCTAGTGTTGCTATGGTTAAAGATCTCCTGGTAGAAAATATTGACGGGCATGTTATTAACTTCTGTGATGAAGCTGCTAGAATCGCCAAACCCGATGAAAAAGATAAACATAGACGTGTTGTTGGCATGCTTGTTGTCTCAGTTAAAATAGGACATCACTGTTATCATGGTTTATGTGACTTAGGTGCTAGCATGAGTGCTATTCCTTTTACCTTATACAAAGAAATTATGAATGACATAGCACCCGCTGAAATAGAAGACATAGATGTTACTATTAAACCTACTAATAGAGACACCATCACACCACTTGGGATTGTTAGAGATGTTGAAGTCTTGTGTGGGAAATAAAATACCCTACTGATTTTCTAGTTCTTGGTTCCCCACAAGATGACTTCTGTCCTATTATCTTTAGAAGACCTTTCTTGAACACTGTCAATACTACTATAGATTGTCATAAACAAACTGTCAGTGTTAGCTTTGGTGATGAGCCTCATGAATTTAATTTTTCCAAGTTTAATAGACAACCTCAAAAGAAATAATTACCTAGTAAGGATGAAATAATTGGTCTTGCTTCTATTGCCGTGCCTCCTACTGATCCACTAGAACAATATTTGCTAGACCATGAAAATGATATGCATATGCATGAAAGAAAGGAGATAGATAAGATTTTCTTTGAACAACGACCCCTGCTCAAACACAATTTGCCTATTGAAACTCTAGGAGGTCCTCCTCCACCGAAAGGTGATCCCGTGTTTGAATTAAAACAATTGCCTGACACTTTGAAATATGCTTATCTCGACGAGAAAAAGATATATCTTGTTATTATTAGTGCTAACCTTTCAGAACATGAAGAAGAAAGATTATTGAAAATTCTGAAGAAGCATCGTGCTGCTATTGGATATACTCTTGGTGATCTTAAAGGCATTAGTCCCACTCTCTGTCAGCACAAGATTGATATGGAACATGATGCTAAACCCGTTGTTGATCATCAACGACGTTTGAATCCTAAGATGAAAGAAGTGGTAAGAACTGAAATATTAAAGCTTCTGGAAGCAGGTATAATCTATCCCATAGCTGATAGTAGATGGGTAAGCCCCGTTCATTGTGTCCGTAAGAAGGGAGGTATTACTGTTGTTCCTAATGATAAAAATGAACTTATTCCACAAAGAATTGTTACAGGCTATAGAATGGTTATTGATTTTAGAAAATTAAATAAAGCAACTAGAAAAGATCATTACCCTTTGCCTTTTATTGATCAAATGATGGAGAGATTATCTAAGCACACACACTTTGTTTTCTTGATGGATATTCTAGTTTTTCTCAAATACCTGTTTCACAACCTGATCAAGAGAAAACCACCTTTACACTACAGGAATCAGGAACTTTGCCGTCTGCCATGGCTGACGGCAAAGGCATGCCTGGCGGACGGCAAAGGCCTTTGCCGTCAGCCAGTAGATGGCAACACGTCCGGCTGAACAAACTACGACAAAGGGAACTTTGCCGTCTGCTGGCGGACGGCAAAGATGCAATGGTCTTTGCCGTCCGCCAACAGACGGCAAAGGACCTGGACGGCACACGTGGCAGCTTAGGGCCGTTAAGGGGTTAACGGCGTGCTTTGCCGTCTGCTGGCAGACGGCAAAGTGCCCAAATATGCCAGCCCAGATGCCCCCTTGGTAGCTGGCACATGGCACGCTATGCCGTCTGCTGGCAGACGGTAAAGATGCAATAGGCCAGCCCAGTGCCCCCCAGGTTGCACAGGTAGCTGCCACGTGGCAGCTTTGCCGTCTGCTGGCAGAGGGCAAAGCTCTTTGCCATCAGCCAGCAGACGGCAAAGAGCCTGTACAGCCCCTGTTTTTTCTTAAATTCATTTAATTTCACAGAATTTCACATATATATATACACATTTGAAAATACTTTCAACAAGCATAACAACACATATATATATATACCAAATCATATCCCTGCCATATGGATATGATCATCCAACACATATACATACCAAATCAAAAGTCCATATGCAACATATATAGCTAGCCAACATATCCAACAACAAGCATACAATGGTTTCATCCATACATATATATATAGGTAGCAAGTTTCACATTGTTCATCCTATAAAATCAAAACAAAAAGGAAGCACAAGGAGAAGAGTAGACTCCATCAACGCAAGCTTCCTCATCTAAAGCAAATCTGCAAATTGGGAAAGAAGAAAGTTAGAAGAAGAGGAAGAAGAAGAAGACTAGAAGAAGAAGACTAGCTAGAAGAAGAAGAAGAAGAATTTTTCTTCTCTTTCTTTTTCTCCTCTCCTCTTCTTTATCTTCTTCTTCTTCTAACTACGGTAGGTAAAAATGCCATTTTTTAGCTAAGCTAGGTAAAAATGCTAAGTGTAGGTCATTTTAGAGCTAAGCTAGGTAAATAGGTCATTTTGGAGCTTAGTAAGGTATTATGTCATTTTCGAGGAAAATAAGCTAAGTCTTTGTCATTTTGGAGGTAACAAAGATTATCATGCCATTTTTGACCTAAGTATGATAAGTATGTCATAAATGAATTGAAGAAGCTAAGTATAGGTCATTTTTTAGGTAACCTAGGTAGTTATGCCATTTTTGACCTAAGTAAGCTAATTATGTCATAAATGAACAGGGACGCTAGTATAGATCATTATGAGCTATCCTAGGTAGTTATGCCATTTTTTAGCTAACTAAGCATATTAAGTCATTTAGGAGGAAAAAATGCTAAGTATAGGTCATTTTATAGCTATCCTAGGTAAAGTATAGGTCAACTAAGCTTATTATGTCAATTTGGAGAAAAATAAGGTAAGTATAGGTCATTTTTGTGCTAACCTAGGTGATGATGCCATTTTTTAGCCAACTTACATAAGTACAGCTCATTTTTTATCTAACTTAGATAATTACGCCATTTAGGAGGAAAATAAGCTAAGTATGCCACTAGTAGAAAAAGGGCCTAATGTGAAGCTCATTAGTCCCGGTTTGTAATTGAACCAGCACTAATGTGACCATTAGTGCCGGTTCCAACGGCTAGGCGGGCGGCGCTAATTAGTACCGGTTCATGGCGAACCTTTAGTACCGGTTCGTGCCACGAACCAGTACTAAAGAGGTGGTGGCAGGCTGTTGTCAGGCTGGGGCCCCACCAGCACCTTTAGTACCGGTTCATGCCACGAACTGGGACTAGAGATGCACCTTTTTTCCCGGTTCGTCTAACCAACCGGGACTAAAGATATCACTATATATAGTGCTTCGTCCAGCCCGAGCCGAAGCGCTCTGTTTTTCCCCTTCTCTCTGTTTTTCTTCCCCTCTTGCTCGAGCTCACCTCCATTTTTGCCAAAATTTGTGAAGATTTGAAGGCACCCCATCCATCCAAGTGATCGCAAAGGTTTAGCAACTTTGTCCTTTTATCTCTCATTGCTAGATTAGCTCTTGCATGCTCTATAAGTATAGTGATTTGTGGGTTTTTTAGTTTGGGAGGAATTATATGTGGTAGTATATTTGATTTATATGCAATTTGAGGTCCAAATAACTCTTAGTTTGCATATGTAGGTGTGGTTTACTTAGTGCCTTCCCGTCTCCGTCCTAACCACCGTCGATCGTCCGCACCGTCCCGTCGCCGGCACCACCTTGTGGTGAGCCTCTTGTTCTTATCTTTTTTATATAAAAAAATCATGTTTGTGTGATTTATATATATAGTTACTTGTATAATTATCTTACCCGGCCCGTACGTTGTTTGTTATACATAGTGCCATGGTTTTGATATTCGTCCCCGTCGGCCCTCGTCCGGGTTATGATTCGGATGTGGTATATTCTCTTTTAAAACTAATTGTTGCATTTCGTGTTTATGACAAATTTTGCCCATCAAGTTGACATAGATATTTTTATCTAGGAGGTATGTGAACCGGAAATTCCAACCGACCCTATTGTCGAGAGGTTAAATTTAGTTGAAAAAGAAAATGAGTATTTGAAAGAAAAATTGAAAAGAATTGAGGGGGAGAAGATGGAATTGGAGTTGCATGATGCCGATGTCGTCGATGATCACAAGATCAAGATGGAAAAAATGCGCTTGAAGATTAGAAAGATTAGAAAATATGCCATCGATAGTGAGGCTTGGTATCATTATGCTATTGGATCAATTGTTACCTTAGTTGCGATCTTGATCGCATTTGTTGTTGCATTTAAATGCTTTAGCTAGAGAGTTATTTGTATGTTGTTTTATGAGAATAAGTGTTGTATGAACTTTATGTATGAACTTGTATTAATTTGGTCTATTCAGTGCTGTGTAATGAAGATGAGCCGGCAATGGATGTACGATGACTGATGCTCTCCCCAGTTCATTAATGGCGTGCAAACTTTTCTGCTTGCGGCTGAGGCAAACAAGCGGGCGGATGGTTTTATGTCTTGTCCATGTGCTGGCTGTAAGAATGATCGGAGTTACTCTAAGTCAAGAACCATTCACTGGCACCTGTTTGAGTCCGGTTTCATGCCCCACTATAATGTTTGGACCAAGCACGGAGAAAGAGGGGTTATGATGTAAGACAATGAAGAAGAAGAGGACGATGACAGCTATCCTGGCCATGGGTTCCCTGAATACGATGGTACAACAATGGGGGAAGAAGCTGAGCCGGCAATGCGGGAAGAAGCTGAAGAAGAGGCATCAGATGAGCCCGCTGATGATCTAGGTCAGGCCATTGCCGATGCAAAGAGAAACTGCGCAAGTGAAAGGGAGAAGAAGAAGTTGCAGCGCATGTTAGAGGATCACAAGAAATTGTTGTACCCGAATTGCGAAGCTGACAAGAAAAAGTTGGGCACCACACTGGAATTGCTGCAATGGAAGGCAGAGAATGGTGTATCTGACAAGGGATTTGGAAAGTTGCAGATAATGTTAAAGAAGATGCTTCCAAAGGACAACGAATTGCCCGAGAGTACGTACGAAGCAAAGAAGGCTGTCTGCCCTCTAGGATTAGAGGTGCAGAAGATACACGCATGCCCTAATGACTGCATCCTCTACCACGGTGAGTACGAGGATTTGAACGCGCGCCCGGTATGCGGTGCATTGCGCTATAAGATCAGCCTCGATGACCCTGGTGATGTCGAGGGCGAGCGCCCCAGGAAGAAGATTCCTGCCAAGGTGATGTGGTATGCTCCTATAATACCACGGTTGAAACATTTGTTCCAAAACAAAGAGCATGCCAAGTTGATGCGATGGCACAGAGAAGACCGTAAGAAAGACGGGAAGTTGAGAGTACCCGCTGACGGGTCGCAGTGGAGAAAAATCGAGAGAAAGTACTCGGAGGACTTTGCAGGTGACGCAAGGAACGTATGGTTTGGTCTAAGTGCGTATGGCATTAATCCTTTTGGGGAGCAGAGCAGCAATCATAGCACCTGGCCTATGACTCTATGTATGTATAGCCTTCCTCCTTGGGTGTGCATGAAGCGGAAGTTCATTATGATGTCAGTGCTCATCCAAGGCCCTAAGCAACCCGGCAATGACATTGATGTGTACCTAAGGCCATTAGTTGAAGAACTCTTACAGCTGTGGAATGGAAAAGGTGTACGTGTGTGGGATGAGCACCAACAGGAAGAATTTGACCTACATGCGTTGCTGTTTGTGACCATCAATGATTGGCCTGCTCTCAGTAACCTTTCAGGACAGACAAACAAGGGATACCGCGCATGCACACACTGTTTGGATGATACCGACAATATATATTTGGATAATTGTAAGAAGAATGTGTACCTGGGACATCGTCGATTTCTTCCGAGCAGGCATCCCGTAAGAAAGAAAGGCAAGCATTTCAAAGGTGAGGCGGATCACCGGACGAAGCCTCGCCACTGTACTGGTGATGATGTACATGATATTGTCAAGGATTTGAAGGTAATCTTTGGAAAGGGTCCTGGCGGACAATCTGTTCCGAATGACGCTGACGGACACGCACCCATGTGGAAGAAGAAATCTATATTTTGGGACCTGCCCTATTGGAAAGACCTAGAGGTCCGCTCTGCAATCGACGTGATGCACGTGATGAAGAATCTTTGCGTGACACTACTTGGCTTCTTGGGCATGTATGGGAAGACGAAAGATACACCGGAGGCATGGGAGGACCAGCAACGTATTCACGGAAAAGATGGCATACATCAGGGTCATGCCAGCTACGCTCTTACCAAAGAAGAGAAGTAAATCTTCTTTGAATGCCTGCTCAGTATGAAGGTCCCGTCTGGCTTCTCGTCGAATATAAAGGGAATAATAAATATGGCAGAGAAAAAGTTCCAGAACCTAAAGTCTCATGACTGCCACGTGATTATGACGCAACTGCTTCCGGTTGCATTGAGGGGGCTTCTACCGAAAAACGTTCGATTAGCCATTGTGAAGCTATGTGCATTCCTCAATGCAATCTCTCAGAAGGAAATCGATCCAGAAATCATACCAAGGTTAGAGAATGATTTGGTGCAATGTCTTGTCAGTTTCGAGTTGGTGTTCCCACCATCCTTCTTCAACATCATGACGCACGTCCTAGTTCACCTATGCGAAGAGATTAACGTTCTGGGTCCTGTATTTCTACACAATATGTTCCCCTTTCAGAGTTTCATGGGAGTCTTAAAGAAATATGTTCATAACCGTGCTAGGCCAGAAGGAAGCATCTCCAAGGGCCATGAAAATGAGGAGGTCATTGAGTTTTGTATTGACTTTATTCCTGACCTTAAGCCGATTGGTGTTCCTGAATCGCGGCATAAGGGCATATTGGGTGGAAATAGCACGCTATGACCGGAACAAATAATATGTATGGACGGGCATTCTCTCACTCAAGCACACTACACAGTTCTACAAAATTCCGCCTTGGTGGCTCCGTATATGGAGGAACACAAGAATATTCTACGCTCCAAACACCCGGAGCAGTCTGACGACTGGATTACACGTGAACAAACAGGGACTTTCGTCGGTTGGTTGCAGACACGTGTCATGCATGATGCCGCTATTGAAGATGACCTGTACTTGTTGTCCCAGTTACCATCTTCGAATATAATGACTTTCAAAGGGTACGAGATAAATGGGAATACATTTTACACGATCGCCCAAGATAAGAAGAGCACCAACCAAAACAGTGGTGTCCGCTTTGATGCAGCAACCAAGAGGGGAAAGGACACATATTATGGTTACATAGAGGAGATATGGGAACTTGACTATGGACGTGGTTTGAAGGTCCCTTTGTTTCGGTGCAAATGGGTCAATATGACATGAGGCGGGGTAACGGAATACCCGCAGTACGGAATGACAACAGTGGATCTCAACAATCTTGCGTACGCAGACGAACCATTCGTCCTAGCCAATGATGTGGGGCAAGTTTTCTATGTGAAGGACATGTCTACCAAGCCGAGAAAAAGAAAAGATAAGGAAGCGAATACATCATACGATGAGCCAAAGCGCCACATAGTTCTTTCAGGGAAAAGAAACATCGTGGGAGTGGATGACAAGACAGACATGTCAGAAGATTATGAAAAGTTTCATGAAATTGCTCCCTTCACAGTGAATATTGACCCGAGCATCCAGTTAAATGATGAAGATTGTCCATGGTTACGGCTCAAAGGGACACACACGAAGAAAAAATTTCACACCCAAAGATCCCACTCTGGGATGTGACCGGCTTCACTGTCATCACTTTCTTCTCTAGTGAGTTTCCGGACTTATATATCTGGAAAGTCCCACTTTGGACAAACCATAGGGAATCTTTGTAATAGTTAGGGTGCTTATGTGTTTTGGCATTTGAAACGTGTACTTTTGTGCTTCGGACAAACGTGTACCTTTCTGACTTCATTTGCTATTTTTCAGCTCATTTACTGATTTTTTTGAGCTAAATGACTGGTTGGTATCATCATTTCACCCACATAGCATGTGCAAAAAAGTTGAGAGGGTTACGACAAAAGCTGGATGCACTTCATCTACAAAATGGACAATCTCTTTCAAAGTATCAGGGTTTCGAATGAAAATTCATCTGTTACAAAGGCATTTCATTTTTTAATCTTATTACAACTCCAGACTTTTTGTGCGTTCAGTATGCACCATAGAAAGCCACGTCATCAACTTTCAACCCTTTCTGACTTCATTTGCTATTTTTCATGCATTTACTAATTTTTTATAGCTAAATGACCCTGAAATTGAAAAGCACTACAAATGAACTCTGAAAAGGTTGAAAGTTGGATGGTATCATCATTTCACCCACATAGCATGTGCAAAAAAGTTGAGAGGGTTATAGCAAAAACTGGATGCACTTCGTGTACAAAATGGACAATCTCTTTCGAAGTATCAGGGTTTCGGATGAAAACTCATCTGTTACAAAGGCATTTCATTTTTTTTCAAACTTATTACAACTCCAGATTTTTTGTGCGTTCAGTATGCACCATTGAAAGCCACGTCATCAACTTTCAACCCTTTCTGACTTCATTTGCTATTTTTCATGCATTTACTTATTTTTTTGAGCTAAATGACCCTGAAATTGAAAAGCACTACAAATGAACTCTGAAAAGGTTGAAAGTTGGCATGGTATCATCATTTCACCCACATAGCATGTGCAAAAAAGTTGAGAGGGTTACGGCAAAAACTAGATGCACTTCATGTACAAAATGGACAATCTCTTTCGAAGTATCAGGGTTTCGGATGAAAACTCATCTGTTACAAAGGCATTTTATTTTTTTAAACTTATTACAACTCCAGACTTTTTGTGCATTCAGTATGACCATTGAAAGCCACGTCATCAACTTTCAACCCTTTCTGACTTCATTTGCTATTTTTCATGCATTTACTGATTTTTTTTTAGCTAATGACCCTGAAATTGAAAGAACACAATGAACTCTGAAAAGGTTGAAAGTTGGCATGGTATCATCATTCACCACATAGCATGTGCAAAAAAGTTGAGAGGGTTACGGCAAAAACTGGATGCACTTCGTGTACAAAATGGACAATCTCTTTCGAAGTATCAGGTTTTCGGATGAAAACTCATCTGTTACAAAGGCATTTCATTTTTTTATACTTATTACAACTCCAGACTTTTTGTGCGTTCGGTATGCACCATTAAAAGCTACATCATCAACTTTCAACCCTTTCTGACTTCATTTGCTATTTTTCATGCATTTACTGATTTTTTGAGCTAAATGACCCTGAAATTGAAAAGCACTACAAATGAACTCTGAAAAGGTTGAAAGTTGGCATGGTATCATCATTTCACCCACATAGCATGTGCAAAAAAGTTGATAGGGTTACGGCAAAATTGGATGCACTTCGTGTACAAAATGGACAATCTCTTTCGAAGTATCAGGGTTTCGGATGAAAACTTCTCTGTTACAAAGGCATTTCATTTTTTAAACTTATTACAACTCCAGAATTTTTGTGCGTTCAGTATGCACCATTGAAAGCCACGTCATCAACTTTCAACCATTTCTGACTTCATTTGCTATTTTTCATGCATTTACCGATTTTTTTGAGCTAAAAGACCGTGAAATTGAAAAGCACTACAAATGAACTCTGAAAAGGTTGAAAGTTGGCATGGTATCATCATTTCACCCACATAGCATGTGCAAAAAAGTTGAGAGGATTACGGCAAAAACTGGATGCACTTCGTGCACAAAATGGACAATCTCTTTCGAAGTATCAGGGTTTCGGACGAAAACTCATCTGTTACAAAGGCATTTCATTTTTTTAAAGAACCTAAGTATTACCAAATTGAATATAATGATAAAACACACTAATATTAAATAGCGGAAAAAAGAATTACTGGAAAATCTATTTTTAAAGTAAAATTATTCACAAACTAGTGATTCACACAAAATTCAAATAATTCAAATTTAAACTATCCAAATTTAAAAAATACTGGCACTAACAGAAAATTTTATATTTTTTTACCTAAAGCAATAAGATTCATAAAGAAACTCTAAATACAGCAAAAAACAACGCAGAAATAAAAGAAAATAAATAAAGAATAAAAGAATAAAAAAAATTAAAAACAGCCAGGCTACTGGGCCGCCACGGCCTGCATACGACTAGAAACCCAACCTCTAGTTGGGCCAGGATGCAGGCCCGTACGGCCCACTAGGCCCCACACGGCAGAAGAGTTGCAATAGGCCCACAAAGGCCTGCTTAGAGAGGAGCTCGACACGGTAGCCGCGGCGGGGCTTATAAACCGGTGCGAGCTCCTCTCAACTAGCGAGGTGGGACTAAACTTTGTGCACCGCGGGTGGCAACGCACCACCTTTAGTACCGGTTGGTGGCTCCAACCGGTACTAAAGGCGGGGTCTTTAGTACCGGTTGGAGCCACGAACCGGTACTAAAGGGGTGCGCTTCCCGCCGCTTGGCCTGGCCAAAACAGACCTTTAGTACCGGTTGGTGGCTCCAACGGGTACTAAAGGTCCATCCTATATATACAACACTTCAAAATTTTGCAGTTTCATCTCCCCCTTCCTCTCTGCTTTCGACATCACCGCCGCCCCCCGTCGCCACCCCCGTCGCGCGTCGTCGCCGTCGCCGCCCTCGTCCCCGTCGCCGCCCCGGCCCGTTCCCGTCGCCGCCCCCGTCGTCGCCGTCTCGCCGCCGCCCCGTTGCCGCCGCACCGTCGTCGCGCCCGTCGCCGCCCCGGTCGCCCCGATGTGAGCCCCCTGCGCCATGGTCGCGCCCTCGATCATCCGATCGAGCCCGCCCGCGCGCACACACACACAGTACACACACACACACACACACATTTGTCTTAATTATTTTCTATTTTCTGTTTTTTAGTTTTTTATACTTTTATTATATAAATGTTAGATTAATGTCAAAGTTTTAGCTACATGAATTAGATTAATGTCAAAGTTTTAGCTAGATGAATTAGATTAATGTCAAATTGTTAGATGATCGAATTAGATATATTAATGTCAAATGTTGGATGAATTATATAGAAATGTTAGATTAATGTCAAATGTTAGATGAATTACATAGAAATGTTAGATGAATTAGTTTTTTATACTTTTAGTTATAGATGAATTAGATATATTAATGTTAGATGATCGAATTAGTTTTTTATACTTTTGTCAAATATGTTAGATGAATTAGCTAGATATATTAATGTTAGATGAATTAGCTAGCTAGATATCATATGTCAAAGTTTGAATTTTGACATATGCAATATTTGATCATATGTCAAAGTTTGACTTTTGACATAGATTTATCAAGAATGCCCCCAAGAGAATCCGTTATGTTACATTTGCATATAGAATTTGTATATAAGAAATCACAATCACCGATCATTTAAAAAATGTTACATTTGCATATAGATCGAATTTGTTATCGACGTCAACGATATGCCCGGCCCGCATCCTCGCCGTCGACCCGTTCGCGACGACGTCCTGCTTCAGAGGAGCCATGTCCGGGACTGGGCTCCGCCGGGCTGGCACTGGGAGGTGCTACCTTCAGGGGCGCGCCGCTTGGTGAGGAACCCGGGTCCCGTCGTCGACCCGGAGCTCCTTTGGTGGCGTTCGCAAGGGCCACTTTCGGTGCCGAGGGAGCCGGCCCCGCCGGAGGTGGTACGTCGCCGTGTCAGGGAGGAGGACGAGCACGTCCGTCGCTACATGGCTGCGTTGGACGTCAGGTTCTCCAATACCTGGCAGGTTCTTCGGGGATCTCACCCGAGCTATGATCCTGTGATGGTTCCTTCTCTTTGGGTGTCCACCGCCCGCGCCTCAGGAACCGCGAGTGAACTAGATTATTCGATAGTATTCGATCTATATTAGCTAGCTAGTGATGTATTCGATAATATTCGAGACGATGTATTCGAGATTATATATATTATTCGATAATATTCGAGACGATGTATTCAAGATTATATATATTATTTGATAATATTGGAGACGATGTATTCGAGATTATATTCGATGATGCATATTATGTACTATGATTCAGTTTTTTCCTTATTGATTGCATGCATGCATTGTAATTTGAATACTAAATTGTTTTATATTTCTTCTGGGTTAGTTAAATAAAAGTTATGGACAATACCGGCAGAGAAGGAGTGGAGGCCCTGTTCAACATCATACGCTCATCCCCACGCCCAGATGAGTTTGAAGAAGATGACGGCTCGCAATATCTGAACCCTACCGGTGACGGTATGATATTTGATGAAGAAGAACGAATAGATGAAGTCCAGAACTATGATTATGATGACGAAGAAAATGTTGATCTTGAAATAACAAAGACCGGCGAGGTATATTTATATAAGCAGGCATCTGGTGATCATCACATGTTTTAAATGATTTGTATATATATTAATGAATCGATCTTTCTTCTTTCAGCCCTCCGGATCGAGCAAATCTTCCACAGGAAGTAGGACAGTGCGAGGCCCGGCCAAAAAGTTGAAGGTTGGCGTAAAGTACAACATCGATGCCATCAAACCTAATGACGAACCAAGCGAGCCTAAGAAGAATGCGGGCAAGTTCGTTCGTCAGTGTGGAGTTCTTGTGAAGGACCAAATCCCGATCTCCATTCAAGAATGGAAAAAGCCAGTACAGGAACGTCCAGATCTTACTTTTGTTGACCAAAGAGCAAAAGATCTGCTTTGGGAATCTCTCATGTTACATTTCACCCTACAAGATCATTTCACAGATGCAGATGTGCAGAAAGTCAAGGACGCTACTCTTAGGAAGATGGCGGTTGCATTCAACAACCACAAGAAAAGTATATGGGCCAAGTACGTCGAAGGAGGAAAGAAGACTCCAGAATTCACGGGAACACTGGAGAAGCAAAGAGATCACTGGCCCGCTTTTGTGAAATTTAAGGAATCGGAATTAGCTAAGGAACGGTCGAGAATAAACAAGCTCAATGCCGCGAAAAAGGAGCATTACCATAGGCTGGGGCCAGGTGGCTACGCGGTTGCCCGGCCTAAGTGGGATAAGGCTGAGCAACAGATGGTGGATGCAGGGGTCATTCCAGTTACATTGAGCTGGCCCCCCAGGTGCAGGACTTGGTTCTATGCGCATGGGGGGACGTTGGACCCAAAGACAGGCCAGGTTTTGGAGAAGGCAAGTCTTAAAGGAGCCGACCTCAAAATACTTGTTACAATAGAAGAGGCTCGAACGGGGGTGTTCATGCCAACAGAGAGAACGACGAACTTACGCGCACCCTAGGAAATCCTGAACACCCGGGAAGAACACGAGGCAAAGGCGTTCTTCCTTGGTATGAGGGGTTTCAGGACTGGAACGCCGACTACAGAAGCTGTGCGAGAAAGAAGATGGAGGAGGAGAAGAAGAGGAAGCTGGAGGAGGAGCAGAGGAAGCAGGAAGCAGAACGCCTTCAAGGCCTAGAATTAGCGCACGCAGAGTTGGCACTCCAATTCCAGCGGCAGCAGCAGCAGATCGACTCACTTAGCCAGGAAAGGGGGCCTCAGCAGTGGCAGCAGATAGCAGATCCAGCATTGGATAGCACCGTCCCATCCATGCCGAGAAGCAGCGTGGGTTCCGCCCCGGGCGAGGTACTGCTGGATAGATACCCTGTGGATGACATCATGGAAAACACTAATTGTGAGCTACACTTCAAAATGAAGAACATATCCATGAAGGTGGTGGACGCCGTTGCTTATACAAATCCCCCTGAAGCAACCTTCCATTGCAACCCGATTCCAGCTGGCTATGCTCGTGTCGTGGTTGATGAAGTGGTGGCACAATATTCGGGGCTAGAGCTTGACATTCCTGGAGGTGACGACGAGCACACACTGGGAGAGGCCATACATCGTATCATTCTATGGAGAAAGGATTGCATCATCTTTCCAAGGCCACCGACACCGCGTCAGCCGACTCCTCCTCCAAGTCCGCCACCGCGTCAGCAGACTCCCGCTCCTCCAAGTCATCAGCCACCGCCTCAGCAGAGTCCTGCTCCTTCAAGTCCGCCAACGCGTCAGGCCACTCCTCCTCCTCCAAGTCCGACACCGCGTCAGCCCACTCCTCCTCCTCCAAGTCCGGCAATGCGTTAGCCCACTCCTCCTCCTCCAAGTCAGGCACCGCGTCAGCCGTCTCCGCCGTCTCAGCGGGCTATGCCGCCTAAGCAAAAG
This sequence comes from Thinopyrum elongatum, assembly GCA_011799875.1. NCBI lineage: Eukaryota > Viridiplantae > Streptophyta > Magnoliopsida > Poales > Poaceae > Thinopyrum > Thinopyrum elongatum. Next base: position 687,420,553 of record CM022303.1, on the reverse strand, counting down.
CGGAAGAGAGCCGCCGTAGCTATGGTGGCTAGCGGTACAAGTACAGGTACAGGAGGCAAGAGATTCCAATTTGGTCCAAGCCTCACGCCTCTTCCGAAGAGGCCATACGACCTAACTGAGGAGGAAAACAAAGCACAAGTGCAAGCCGAATTGAGGGCCCATTTTGGACCGAAACCGCCACCTCCGCCAAAGGAGATAGTACCTGAGCATGGCATTGACCACTTTATTTGTATGGCTCAACCACCAGCTCCCAAGCCTATTGACTCAGACTATGAGCGCCAAATCAGGAAGGCATATCAAGCACAAAAAAAGAAGGAGTCGAGCTCGAGCTCCAGCGAAGCAGCTGCCAAAAAAAGCGGGAAAACTGTTCCCCAGCTGGGAGAATAGGCGGTGCAATCGATCCCCCCGCTCATTGTACCAACACATGTGAGTACCGGCGCCGATCAGCTGGTAATAACCGATGATCATAGAAGGCAGGCTAAAGAGATCGGATGCACTATAGAACAACTCCTAGGCATCGAGCCCATGGAAAAGTTTATAGAGCAGCAACTAAAATGGAAATATGCCCGCGGCGAAACTCTGATCAAGCCTGAGGAGGTGAAGAAGCTCTCAACGAGAATGTATGAATTGCATGAATGGTACATGAAAATTACCAAGACTACCAATCGAGAGTCCCTCATGGTGAGAGTCAAGCCAGAGCATTACTACAATGCGAAAGCTCTGTATGTTGAGTTTACAGAACTGTTTTAGTTATTCAATCAAGACGCACTCGACAAATCTATCGTCGGTTGCTATTGTTTGTAAGTGATTTCTTTCTGTAATTTAAGTCTCAAGCTAGCTGTAGTGCTCATTGATCATTGCCTGTAATTATCCTCACTGTATTATATTCTGTGGTATTATGCAGAATGAAGATCTATGAAATGAAAAAAGCTGGACGCTATGGCATTGGGTTCATTGACCCAAATACCATTAATCAAGAGACATGGTCACAAGAATGGTCGAAAAAAGACACAGAGAAAACCTTGCTACAGTTCTTGAAGCGCCTAAATACCAATCGAGATATACTACTTCCTTACAACTTCGAGTGAGTCACACTGTCTTGTACTACAAATTATGTTTTTGCTTACTAGCTAGATGTTAATAAGTGTATAGGGTTTAGGGTAGTTGATGAGTGTTATGCACATGCCCGCTTAATTTATACATGTAAACGTGTGCGCATGCAGTTTCCACTGGATCTTGTTAATCATTCAAGTTGAAGAGGGAAAAGTTGAAGTACTGGACTCACTACTTAAACCAGATACTGAGTACTCAATCGTGAAGGGATGGTCGACAGGTAATTTCAATCATTATCGAACTATATGTCGGCCTCTTTAGTTTGTCATTTCCTGATATCAACTAATTAATAACTTCTTTATTCATTTTCTTTGCCGGCAGGCAGGGCTTGGGAAAAGTTCATCAAAAAGGTTCCAGGTCAATGGAAACAAAAGCTGAAATGTTATCGACTCAAGGTAATTAATTAAGTAGTACTAGCTAGCTACCATCTCTTTAATTCTAGTTTCAATACCATTAATTATCATGCTTTATTAATTATTATCTTATTGAATTCTATTCTCGTAAAGGCCCTGAAGCAGGCGCCGGGGACTGATTTATGTGCATACTATGTTTGCGAGAACATTCGCATGATGGCGTCCGAAAGGAGCTTATCTAATAGACAGCTATGGGTACGTTTGCCAGAACACTATTCATAATTTTTACATCATTATCTAATATATATACACACAACTAATACATGCATATTGATCTCCTTCTTTAAAGTTCTCGGAGATGCGGGATAAGCTCCTACCAACGGATTGCGTACGAGCAATTCAAGAGGAAATAGCGGGATTTTTGCTCGACCAGGTCATAGATCCCAAAGGAGAATTTCATTACCCGCTACCGCAGTAATGCCTCCATATATGTAGGAGAAATTGTATATATACATGTGTATGTGTGAATGGTGGTGCGAGACATTCGATGATATATATATATATATATATATGATCGGTTCTACGAGAAACGAGAAATTCTATTTATATATATGCATAACGTGTACAATATGTAGTATCGTAAAATACCAGCAAATGAAAAAGAATTAAATGGAAAACACAAAATTAAAGGAAAAATAAATCATAAACCCCAAACCCCCTAAACCTTTTAGTACCGGTTGGTGTTACCAACCGGTACTAAAGGTCTCACAGCCCCCGGCGCGGGCTCGTGCCACGTGGTGGCCCTTTAGTGGCGGTTTGTGTTGAACCGGGACTAAAGGGCGGGGGGGCTTTAGTCTCCACCCTTTAGTGCCAGTTCCAGAACCGGCACTAAAGGGCCTCACGAACCGGTGCTAAATCCCAATTCTGCACTAGTGTGCATTTGTTAAGCAAAACACTAGAGAAAACTTACCCTCATCACAACAAATGCGACGAAGATCGCAACTAAGGTAACAATTGATCCAACGGCATAATGTACCAAGCCTCATTATCAATGGCATATTTTCTAATCTTCTTAATCTTCAAGCGCATTGCATCCATCTTCAAGCGCACTGCATTCATCTTCATCTTGTGATCATCGACGACATCGGCGACTCCAAACACACTGAACCCATCCGTGTTGATGGCGACTCGAGGATGCCTTGGATCTGCCGCTTTGTCGTCATGTAATGCATCGAAGCGCTTCCACGCTTCACCGTTCGATGTGTGCACCATCATCAGCTTCCCATCTGCATCTAGTTGGGTTCTTTTGCCCGTTTTGTGCCATGTCATCTATCTGGTCGTCTCTTCGACCATGAAAAGACGTTGAAGTCTTGGTACGATTGGCATATACCGAAGAACATTAACGGGGATTTTGGTCTGCGTCTTCTCACCCATATCGTTGTCTACCACAACATACCTGGATGACTTGCAAATGGGACAATAGTTCAAGTCCGCATACTGAAGCCTAAATAAGGCACATCCTTTCTCACATGCATGTATCTTCTCATAGGGCATCTTAAGAGCATGGAGGATTTTGTCTGACTGGTACAGGGTTGCAGGTAGTACATGGCCTTTGGGTAGAAAACGTCCAAATACTGTCATCATCGCGTCGTAGCATTCCTGCCCAAGTTGAATTGAGCCTTCCGAGCCATTATTTGTGAGATGGCATCCAGCTGACAAAGCTCAGTGTGCTCGTGGAGAGGACGTTTTGAAGAATCCAACATTTCATTGAAGGCCTTTGCAGATTCCTCCATCTCATCGTCCGAGTCCCGAGCATCATCAAAGTCTTGCACCATGTCTTCCATCCCGGTACCATGCTCGTCGGTGCGACGACGAAGCACCTCAGCTCTGGCACGTTGGGCAGACTCGCCATGAAATGTCCAGACCATATAACCTGGCGTAAAATCCCTCTTCTGCAGGTGTTTGCCCATTTCATCCTCTGTCCTCTTGTGCCAATTGTCGCACCCGGCACAGGGGCACCAGGTTGTCCTCTGGCCATTTGCAAATACGGCTCTCAGAAACCACTTGGTTTTTGTTAACCATTCAATGGTCATGTCTTTCTGACTAGTGTGACCGGTGTACATCCACGCACGATCACTCATCTTGCCTAGCTACTGGACACATAAGAAATATATATATATATATATATATATCAGCATGTATATATTCATCAGTTAATGGAGTTTGTCACTTTTATTACGTCCATGCAACCTAGACGCTAATAGGTAAAGATAGGTCCTAATCCCACCCGAGTATGTGTAGATTGGGTTCGTTTTCCCATGCTCTGCTCCGGATCCGACGCAAAATTTTGGCAGCACCTCCCCGCTGTTCTCCTGATACACGTCTCGGCAATAAGCAGAGAGGATGTGTACCCGGAGAACAACAGGGAGGCACTGACAAAATTCTGCATCGGATCCGGAGCAGAGCATATGGGAAAATGAACCCAATCTACCACATACTTGGGCTGTCCATGGATAACGTTGGACAATTCGAAAGAATCACAGTTATAAATATGCAAATGCATGCATATTTATAGATGTAACCCTTTCGAACGGGAGACGCATGGTGGTCACGCATACTGATGACTGAAGACACCTATAGCTAGCAAGTTTCATTGGCACAAAGACCGGAACAGAGCAAATGAAGGGGGGAGGAGGAGATGTCATTTGTGCTCACCCACGAATGCAGGGGCGGAGCTCGTCGAACACTAGACCCTCACAGCGACGAAAAAACTGCACATTTAAATCGAAAGATGAGTAACATAGCAATATTGTTTTTTCCGTCAACCTAACTAAATATTTACAACAGGACGAGCGGGTTAGGGGGTTCCTTGGCGTCGATGGAACCCTAAATAGCAAGTATCATCGGTGCGAGATACATGTGGCGATCGGCGTTGAACACTAGATCCACGTCCCACAAGTGACGCCGGCGCCCGGCGTCCCGCAGCAATAGTTCTGGGGGCCGATGACGGTCGAACACCTTGGCGAATTTGTCTGGCAGCCTCTGCGATGAGGATTAAAGCCAAGTTTTGAAACATCAAACAACCAAACCGACTTGAGTCAGTTTAGGTGTTTCAAGTTTCAACACTTGGCTTTTAATCGTCATCGCAGAGGCTGCAAGACAAATTCGCATAGGTGTTCGACCGCCAACGACCCCGAGAACTATTGCTGCAGGACGCCGGTGTCACTTGTGGGACGTGGATGTAGTTTTCGACACCGACCGCCACATGTATCTCGCACCGACCATACTTGCTATTTAGGGTTCCATCGACGTCGAGGAACCCCCTAACCCGCTCGTCCCCGGGCGCCCTCTGGTATGGCGACGCACGGTCGACGGGTCAGCACTCGGACTGGGGGATTCTCGGCATGGGCGACGGCGTCGGGACCCACTGGCTCCACCATCTATCCCCTCGGCGACCGGCGATCCACGACCCTCTTCCTTTTTTCCTTTTTCCTCTTCTTCTACTTATTCTTCTTTTTTTTAACTTTCTTCTTCTTCTAATTATCTAAACCTAAACCTACACTAACCTAAACCTACCACTAACCTAAACCTATTAATAACACCTAAACCTAAATAGCAAAGAACAGTAGAAAAAAACAAAACAAAAACTCACCTTGGCTCCGGCGGTGGTGGAGGAGACGGCGGGGCGGTGGGGGTTGGGGGCGGGGGCGGCAGCGCGGGTGAGGTGAGGGGAGAGAGAGAGAGGGGTGGGGCGCTGGTCGCTTTTTAGTTAGGTCACAGCTCTTTGCCGTCTGCTAGCAGACGGCAAAGAGCCTAACTAGTGGGGTGGGGCCAGGGGAAACGGCCGTTAAAACGGCCACTTTCTCAGACGGCAAAGACGGCAAAGAAAGTGGCCGTTAGGTCATTCTCGTTAGTGGGCCGCCCACCCTCTTTGCCATCTGCTAGCGGACGGCAAAGCTTCTATGTCGTCAGCTAGTAGACGGCAAAGAGCAGGCTGACGGCAAACATGATCTTTGCCGTCAGCTCATTCTTTGCCATCAATTTTACGTAAGCTGATGGCAAAGACGTTCTTTGCCGTCAGCTGACGGCAAAGATCCTGATTCCAATAGTGTTACTTGCCCTTTTGGAACTTATGCTTATAGACGTATGCCTTTTGGTTTATGCAATGCACCTGCTACTTTTCAAAGATGTATGACTGCTATATTCTCTGATTTTTGTGAAAAGATTGTTGAGGTTTTCATGGATGATTTTTCTGTTTATGGAACTTGCTTTTGATGATTGCTTAAGCAATCTTGATTGAGTTTTGCAGAGATGTGAGCAAACTAATCTTGTTTTGAATTGGGAGAAGTGCCACTTTATGGTTAATGAAGGTATTGTCTTGGGGCGTAAAATATCTGAACGAGGTATTGAGGTGGACCAAGCTAAAGTTGATGCAATTGAGAAAATGCCATGTCCTAAAGATATTAAAGGTGTTCGTAGTTTCCTTGGTCATGCTGGTTTCTATAGGAGGTTTATTAAAGACTTCTCTAAAATTTCTAGGCCTCTTGCAAATCTTTTATAAAAGGATGTTCCATTTGTTTTTGATGATGATTGTGTAGAATCCTTTGAAACACTTAAGAAAGCCTTAACTTCTGCACCTATTGTTCAACCACCTAATATGAACTTGCCTTTTGAAATTATGTGTGATGCTAGTGATTATGCTGTTTGTGCTGTTCTAGGACAAAGAGTTGATAAGAAATTAAACGTTATTCATTATGCTAGCAAAACTCTAGACAGTGCCCAAAGAAATTATGCTACTACTGAAAAATAATTTTTAGCAGTTGTGTTTGCTTGTGATAAATTCAGATCTTACATTGTTGATTCTAAAGTTGTTGTTCACACTGATCATGCTGCTATTAAATATCTTATGGAAAAGAAAGATGCTAAACCTAGACTCATTAGGTGGGTTCTCTTGCTAGAAAGAATTTTATTTACATATTACTGATAGAAAAGGAGCTGAGTAGGTTAGAGAATATCCTTGATAACCCACTACCTATTGATGATAGCTTTCCTGATGAACAACTAGCTGCAATAAATGTTTCTCATAATACTCCTTGGTATGCTGACTATGCTAATTATATTGTTGCTAAATACATACCACCTAGTTTCACTTACCAACAAAAGAAAAAAATTCTTCTATGATTTAAGACATTACTTTTGGGATGACCCACAACTTTATAAAGAAGGAGTAGATGGTATTATTAGACGTTGTGTACCTGAGCATGAACATGAACAAATCTTACGGAAATGTCACTCCGAAGCTTATGGAGGGCATCATGCGGGAGATAGAACTGCTCATAAGGCATTGCAATCTGGTTTTTATTGGCCTACTCTCTTCAAGGATGCCCGTAAGTTTGTTTTATCTTGTGATGAATGTCAAATAATTGGTAATATCAATAAGCGCCAAGAAATGCCTATGAATTATTCACTTGCTATCAAACCATTTGATGTTTGGGGATTTGATTATATGGGACATTTTCCTTCCTATAATGGGTATACACATATTTTGGTTGCTGTTGATTACGTTACTAAGTGGGTAGAAGCTATTCCAACTAGTAGTGCTGATCATAACACTTCCATTAAAATGCTTAAAGAAGTTATTTTCCCGAGGTTTGGAGTCCCTAGATATTTAATGACTGATGGTGGTTCACACTTTATTCATGGTGCTTTCCGTAAAATGCTTGCTAAATATGATGTTAACCATAGAATTCCATCACCCTATCATCCTCAATCTAGTGGTCAAGTTAAACTTAGCAATAGAGAAATAAAACTAATACTACAGAAAACTGTTAATAGGTCCCAAAAGAATTGGTCTAAGAAATTGGATGATGAACTTTGGGCCTACATAACAGCTTATAAAAATCCTATGGGTATGTCTCCTTATAAAATGGTTTATGGAAAGGCTTGTCATTTGCCTCTAGAGTTAGAACATAAAACATATTGGGCAATTAAAGAACTCAACTACGATTTCAAACTTGCCGGTGAAAAGAGGTTATTTGATATTAGCTCATAAGATGAATGGAGAACCCAAGCTTATGAAAATGCCAAGTTATTAAAAGAAAAAGTTAAAAGATGGCATGACAAAAGAATCCAAAAGCGGGAATTCAAAATTGGAGAATATGTTCTTTTGTACAACTCTTGTTTTAGATTCTTTGCAGGAAAACTATTCTCTAAATGGGAAGGACCATATATTATAGAGGAGGTTTATCGCTCTGGAGCCATCAAAATCAATAATGCCGAAGGTACTAACCCGAAGGTGGTCAATGGGCAAAGAATTAAACACTATATCTCAGGTACGCCTAGTAATGTTGAAAGCAATATTATTCAAACCATGACACCGGAGGAACACATAAAAGAGACCTTCCGGAACACTCCAGAATACTAAAAAACAGGAGGTATATATGTGATACAATAAGTAAACGGACTCCGAAAAATCCGTAAAAATATTTTCTGTCAGTTTTGGAATATTACAAAAATTAGGAAAATAAGAAACAACCAGGAAGGCAACCGAGGAGGGCACAAGACACCAGGGCCCGCCTGGGCCCCCTGGCGTGCCCAGGTGGGTTGTGCCCACCTCGGGAACCTTCCCGACTCTGTTTTCCTCCTGTTTGCTTGTTTCTCAAGATAAAAAATCTTTATATACCCCCCCGAACGTATTGACCACCGTATCACGGAGAATCTTCTGTTCTTCTTTCTTGCTGTCTTCTGACAGGTCTAGATCGCCATGGCCGCTTCGAGCTCCTCCAAGGACAAGTTCTTCAAGAACGTCATCAACCCGTATTTGCGGGAGGTGATGCAGCACCCTCAAGCCATTGAGATGCGTGAGGGGGTGCTCCATATCCGGGACGTCCAGAGTCCCAAGGAGACGGGAACCATGGAGGCTAGGCTCGAAGCTATGGAGCAAGAGGTCTTCAAGTGCAAGGGGATGGTGGAACATGGACTCAATGCCAATCACCTCATGATCGCGGATTACACCCATGATCTCAAGGTGGATGGCAAATCCATGAATGACATCGTCTTCACCTTCAACGAGCAAATCAATTTTTTGCAAAGCCAAATCTATGATCTCCAAAATCAAGTCTTTGAATATGAGGCGAGATTTAAAGGTATGAGTTTAGCTGCCAGTTGCAGGACTCGTGAGACTCGCGCTTCTTATGATGGTGAGCCGCTGCCATGGAAGCCGGAGGATAAGCCCGCTACTACCTCATCACCACCACCACCATCATCTTCTCCAACAAAAGAAACTTGAGTTCATGGTATGGGCACTCCCCTTGGCTTGTGCCAAGCTTGGGGGAGGTGCTCCGGTATCGTATCACCACCACTATCTTTGCTTTCATCTATTTTAGTTTGATCTTTAGTTATCTTATGATTTAGTTGAATAAAAGTTTAGTTCGATCCTTTCTTTTCGAGTGCTTGCTTAGTGATCTATCTATGTAATCATGTGCGAGATATATAATAAAGAGTAGTTCGAGTTCTGTTTCTTTACTCCTTTGTTCCAATAAAAAGAAAGGAAAATAAATGAAAAAGATCATATGCTAATCTTATGGTAAGTAATGACATCACATAAGGAAAAGTATAAGTGGTAAAATTTATTGGAGATTGACAAACATAGCATTGGTCAATGATGCAATTCATGAAAGAATTAATAAGGGAAGAGAAGATTCACATGCAAATATACTATCTTGGACATCTTTTATGATTGTGAGCCCTCATTAAATATTTTGTGTCAAAATTGTTGACATTGGACAAGGAAGACAATGTAATGTTTCATGTTTGTTCATATTCACATAGAAGTTATATTGTCATAGATCCTTCAACATGTGCTGCTTGCTCAATATCTTTTCTAGCCAAAAATTCTGCACTAAGTAGAGATACTACTTGTGCATCCAAAAGCCCTTAACCCAAAATCTTATTTTGAGAGTCCACCATACCTACCTATGGATTGAGTAAGATCCTTCAAGTAAGTTGTCATCGGTGCAATAAGGCAATAAAAATTGCTACTAAAAGTGTTGGATCGTTTAGTGTAAGAGAAAATTGAGTGTTGTACAAACTTATGATGGCAAAGTAATAAAAGCATTGGACTGCATAATAAAGGTTGCTATCATAAGGGGCAATATAACGTGACGTTCTTTTGTATTAATGGATTTGGCATACAAACAAATAAGCGCATGACAACCTCTGCTTCCCTCAACGAAGGGCCTATCTTTTACTTTTATGCATTTACTTTTATGTAAGAGTCAAAGTATTCTCCCCTATTCCTTTTTATTTTCTCTTTTTGCAAGTATCATGTGGTGAGGAAAGATCTAGGCACATATATCCAGTTGGATATGAGCGGGCATGAGTTATTATTGCTAACATCACCGTTGAGGTGAATACATTGGGAGGCGAAACTATAAGCCCCTATCTTTCTATGTGTCCGGTTGAAACTTTTTGTTCATGGGTATGTTGTGAGTGTTAGCAATCATAGAAGATTAAATTATGGTTGAGTATGTGGACTTGACTAAAGGCTCCGACACGTGACCCTTCCTGAAAATATGATGAATAGTAGTTGCAAAGTTGACTGAGAACATAGTTTGTTGGTTTTCAATAAGGTTTATGCTTTATACTTAAATGTTGTGATGAATTGTTACTTGTTCATTAGAAATTATATGATAAAAGTTATTTGATAAAGTTTTATGTTAAAGTTCCTTGCTGTTATAATAATATGCATGATGCTTCTATGTCCGTATTTTGTTTTTATCGACACCTCTCTCTCTAAGCATATGGGCATGTTTTTCGATTTTGGTTTTCTCGCTTGAGGACAAGCGAGGTCTAAGCTTGGGGGAATTGATACGTCCATTTTGCTTCATGTTTTTCTACTGTTATTTATAATGTTTTTATGCATAATAATGCTTTTGGGAGTAATTCTAATGTCTTTTCTCTCATAATATGCAAGGTTTACACAAAGAGGGAGAATACCGACAGTTGTAATTCTGGACCAGAAAAAGCTACGTCAGAGTTACCTATTCTGCACATCTCCAAATGAACTGAAAGTTTACGGAGAATTATTTTGCAATATATAAAAAATACTGGAGCAAATAACTACCGAAGGAGGCCCATCAGGTGGGCACAACCCACCTGGGCGCGCCAGGCCCCCAGGCGCGCCCTGGTGAGTTGTGCCCTCCTCGGCCCACCTCCGGTGCCCATCTTCTGGTATATAGATCATTTTAACGTAGAAAAAAAATCAAGAGGGGACTTTTGGGACGAAGCGCCGCCGTCTCGAGGCGGAACTTGGGCAGGAGCACTTTTGCCCTCCGGCGGAGCGATTCCGCCGAGGGAACTTCCCTCCCGGAGGGGAAAATCATCGCCATCGTCATCACCAACAACTCTCCCATCTTTTGGAGGGCCATCTCCATCAACATCTTCAACAGCACCATCTCCTCTCAAACCCTAATTCATCTCTTGTGTTCAATCTTTGTACCCGAACCTTAGATTGGTACTTGTGGGTGACTAGTAGTGTTGATTACATCTTGTAGTTGATTACTATATGGTTTATTTGGTGGAAGATTATATGTTCATATCCATTATGCTATTTAATACCCCTCTGATCTTGAGCATGATTATTATTTGTGAGTAGTTACTTTTGTTCTTGAGGTCACGGGAGAAGTCATGTTGCAAGTAATCATGTGAACTTGATATGTGTTTGATATTTTGATGATATGTATGTTGTGATTCCCTTAGTGGTGTCATGTGAACGTCGACTACATGGCACTTCACCATATTTGGGCCTAAGGGAATGCATTGTGGTGTAGTTATTGGGTTACTAGAGTGACAGAAGCTTAAACCCTAGTTTATGCGCTACTTCGTAAGGGACCGATTTGGATCCAAAAGTTTAATGCTATGGTTAGATTTTGTCTTAATACTTTTCTCGTAGTTGCGGATGCTTGCGAGGGGGTTAATCATAAGTAGGAGGTTTGTTCAAGTTAGAACAGCACCTAAGCACCGGTCCACCCACATATCAAATTATCAAAGTAGAGAACACGAATCGAACCAACATGATGAAAGTGACATGATGAAATTCCAGTGTACCCTCAAGAACGCTTTGCTTATCATAAGAGACCGTTTTGGCCTGTACTTTGCCACAAAAGGATTGGGCTACTTTGCTGCACTTTATTTACCGATACCGTTACTTGCTCGTTACAAATTATCTTGCTATCAAACTACTTGTTACCGATTATTTTAGTGCTTGCAGAAAATATCTTGCTGAAAACCACTTGTTATTTCCTTCTACTCCTCGTTGGGTTCGACACTCTTACTTATCGAAAGGACTACGATTGATCCTCTATACTTGTGGGTCATCAGCGTGCCATCTCAATGCCGGCAGTGAGAGGTCGCGTCTCCAGTCCAATCAAATTGCGGGCATCAATGCCGCCCGCTGCATGCTCTAGGTCGGCATGAATGCGGCACGGAGGCGGCGCACGTGTGAGATGGAAAGCGCAGGCAGGGCGGGCAGGGTTTTTGGGTGGGTCAGCGCAGTCAGAAGCGGGCGTGGCAGTGGTTCAGACACTCGCAAAGCCCCCCGCGTTTGTCTCCGGTTTCTGAGAGAAAGTACGTCCGGACCACCCTGCGAACCGATACAGGCCCGCGTTGGATGGCTTGCATGATCCAGACGTATGCGGGCGGTTTGAGGGTAGCCGTTGAAGATGCCCTAACTAGGGAGGGACAGTCTAAGTTGTTTATCAAAAAAAAAAGCAAGAGGACAGTCTAAGCTAATGCAGGGTAAAAACCATGTTTTGCACATCGTTTGATACCCTACATTGCACCACTGAGCACTTTCATTCCTGGGGTTTGGTTGCCATGCAATTCGGTTTTAAGTCGTGAACGTTCAAAACGTGACGTTTGGTTGTGCACGGCATGTGATGTGCTCACCTCTTCTCACTACACACTATACATGTGGTGAACTTACCACATACTACACATTGCGTTATAGAACATAACAACACATATGTAGTAAGAATTAAACAGTCTTGTAATGAATTAGCAGTTTAGTCTAGCGACTAACAAATAGCATTACAAGTTAACATCCATGTGGCTCAATGGGGAAGAGTTCATCCATGTCGAAATATGGGGGGTCCATCCTCTGCTGCTGCTGCTTCCTACGTCGTCCATGGCTGGCCGCAAACGCCTACTACCTGGCAACAGAGCAAAAGAGCAAACAAGAAGGGCGTCAGATGCTCTCCTCGCACTGAGAACTGGGAGGCGCCAATGGCAATTTGACAGGCAGCACCAGCAAAGTCACTCTTTTGGGTCAGAAAGAAGGGGGGTGGAGAGGTTGCTGATAATAAGCAAAATTACAAGCAACCCGCCCCGTCATTTGATTAGCTGGGGAGGGGTGAGGGGGGCACTGGATGGCGCGACGGATTCCTGGCCACGCAGGCCGATCCGAGGCGAGCCGATCTCGGCGGGGAGGGAAGAAAGAAAAGGAAAAAAGAAAAATTAACGAAGCGGAGAAGCGGAGCTTACCAGGCAAGGAGCGGCGACACCCGTCCCGCTTACGGCCGCCGGTCCGGCGGCGAGGTCTTGGGCGCGAGGACTCGGGGCCTGGCAGGAGGGAGGGAAGGGCGCGCCGGGCTCAGGAATTTATCTGGGCTTTGCTCGTGGTGATTGGACGCGGGTGGAATATGAGCCACCTGCGGACGGACGGTGCCCAATAATCAGCACCCTTTCGACGTTATTCTATTTTATTGTTAAGTACATTAATTAATAATATATACTTTCTTCATCCGAAAAAAAATTGTCTCTTAAATGGATGTTACATTTATTTGAGGGACAAGTTTTTTCGGATGAAGGGAGTATCTACTGCTAGTACTAATCTATTAGTGTAGTATTATTGACGATGAGTTGTTTTTTCCTCTATTCTGCTAGTACGTGGCAGTACCTACACAATAATACAGCAGTGTACTCGGAATGTCAAAGGCAATACTATAACAGTTTTGCTAAGTCTTAGTCGACTTAGACTTCGTTATGTCTCAGTCGATAATATCTTCTTTTGATTTTGCATGAAGATTCGTGCAAAATTTTTTTTCAGTTTTTTCTTTTTCTTCTTACATACTATATCACTTGACTTAGACTTGATTAAGTCTCAGTCGACTGAGACTAGCCAGACCCATACTATAAACATCGCCGAGAGATTTTCGTTGGCAAATCCACCCTTCGACGTGGCCGAGATTCTCCATCTGATAATATAATCAAGAAACACGATGCTTCCAACCCTCCTCGTCATCGACGGGCGCGTCGCGGTGCCGTGCGCCGCCGGGGCTCTAGCATTATTAGCGTAGCGACCCACCCGGCTGGCCCGTGGCGCGGCGATCAAACAATAATACGCAAGGAGAAAACGAGGTCGGCGAGCCGAGGAACGGGTCTCGTGCTGCTCGTACTAATTGCCTGCTGTTGTCGCCTAGTGAGCTCTGACGCGTCTCCAGTAATACTTTTTTTAGATCGCGTCTCCCGCCAGTACTACTCCCTTCGTATCACACTATAAGAGCGTTTTACGTTCCCTTATTACGTTCCCATTTTCTTTAGATGCCGTCTCCCGGTAGTACTACTCCCTTCGTGTCGTACTATAACAGCGTTTTACGTTCTTATTAAGGACAGTAAGGACAGTATAACCGCACCTAAACCGAGCTCTCACAGCGATTTGCGTTTTAAGCCGTCCGTTCTCACGATCTGAGCGTTTCTGGCCGTCGGATCGACTTCTAATCGCAAACTGGGCCAGCTGTCCTAAGGGCTGCTATTCTGGAAGCCGAAACCGTCGTTTGTGGTTAATTGGACCCTCTACCTCTCAAAGCCCATTCTCTCAGCCTCGCTCAGCCCTCTCCTTGTTAGTTTTCCAGCCCATTCTCACCCTGTCCCATTCCATTATCCCCTCGTCCAATCCAATCGACCTGGACGAAACAACCCTACCGACAAGCAACAGCGCCGCCGCCGGCGAATCCCTTCATCCTCTGCCTCGATCGCTCCCTTCATCCTCTGCCTCAATGCTGCTGCCTCCCCATGTCGCCTCCTTGTCCCGCCGTTCTATGCCAGCCGAAGGTGACAGCAAGATGAGAGGATAACTGGAGGAAGAAGGGAAGGCGAGTCACATCTGGCTCCCCTCGATCCTTCTTCTCTCGTGCGCCGCCGCCGTGCCTCCTCTCTGGAGGGCGAAGGGAGGAGAACGTGAAGACCAGGAGGAGAAGTGTGACGTCTCTCATGACGAGCGGCGGCCCCCGAGACGATAGCTCGCCCGGCGGTGAGCCGGTTCCCTGGCGCAACTGTTGTCAAAGATGGCCGCCGCCCTTCCGTCCTATAACGGTGCCGACGCGGCGCCATGCCTTCCGTACACCTGCGAGGAAGAACTACAGTATGTGTTATGGAATGCATTTTTCCATCCCATCTCACCTTCCACAAAGTTTGATTCAGATAAACCTGATATTAATACGGAAATAAAATTACAGTAGGTTTAGCGATCTTATAGGACTCGATTTCCTTTTTATTGTGCAATGGTTACAGAAGAGAATGAAGCTTCTAAGATTAATGTGTATACGTTTTTCCTTCTGTGTCGGCTCTGAAGGATGGGCTTGTCTAGGATCTGTTACCTATTCAATTTCTCTATACACAATCACAAAGACAGCTCATATCTCAATACATGTTTATTTTTGGTGATGCTTATTATTTATTTGTCTTGACAATACTGTTTACTTGTATTTACCACATACATTGTTGTGTATGTTGTCATACCAAACCAATTTGTATCTGCAAACCTTGCTCTCACCGAATATATATGAGATTTCTCTTGCGTACAAACTAACATATGGTTATGATTATGCAAATTTAATAAGTTTAATGTGGTCAAATATTTATGAAATTTTCTATCATTTTTTGTATAAATAGACGGGAGCGGCAACGGGCGCCATCAATGATGGCTACATACTTTTTGGTTAATGCTGATTCTGAAGGGTTAGCTATTCATCATGTGAACTATAGTAGGAGGAAAGGAGGAGCACTCCTCTATCTCGCTGTAGGTCCCCATCTTTATTTCAACCTCCATCTTGTGCGGATCTATCCATGTCATAGGCATCCTCATGCCATTCCTGATTGCATGTAACTACTGCAATTCTATAATAGATGGAACTTGGGATGACAAGGTGATCAGTTGCTGCCTATGGTTCAGATTCTAGAGGAAACACAAGGTAAACGGTTTGCAAGGCTTGAAGAATTATATCTCTCTTTGTTGTCCTATCGTCGATACAAAGAGTATTATGAATGCCCAATTTCTTATCATTGTTCTCTGGTTGTTTCAGAATTTAAATGGGATTTACATTGGACACAGGGGACTGTTTCACATCTGAAAATTCTTATCCTAACTTCCAGGTTACACCTTCCCCTATACCACTTTCAGTTTAGCTCTTCAGTTCAATACAAGTTGAGGTTCTTTATATCTGGGTAGGGAAGAAATGAACCAGAAGGAAAAACAGGAGCCCAACGTACAATGTGAGGTCAGCAACAAAATTAAAAGCGGCCGTGGGGAAGAGCGCGATTGAGTCGAGCAACAAGTCCTAGACCATGAACCATTATATCTAGATGGAGCTGACTAGGAGGCTCTTCTTTGGACGTATGCCTTTATAACTTTATGGATCCAAGGAATTTCATGGTGATGCTTATTTTCCTCTAAACTGCTACTTTTCACAAGAAAAAAGTAGATGCCATAATATCACTGTGTAGTTAGCCAGAATATATATCAATCTCAAAATTATAACTTATGGAAATTTATGAGTTAAATTAGTGTAGATGCAAGATGCTACTGGATTCAAAACTGAGAGTGGGAGGCACAAGTGATATGCCTGGTCATTGTGTAGTTCAACTTCGCTCCGAGTTAGGCCATACAGCTAGGTGATGATACAAATTGATATCGAATGCTGAAGGCAAGTGTATTACTACCATGCATTTTGGTTTGGTCACGTGGGTTCCAAGAGGACTAGCTTCGACTATAAAGTTGTGCACACTTCACTTATAACATATATGACCAAGTAATAGCATAATGTTGTTGGACTCCCGACATACTCCTTCTGCAACAGATGATGCATAGTGGATTATGTTTTTACAGTTTAGAAAAATCTTTGTACACTAATATGCTAAAGTAAAACATGTAAATGCTGACATGAAGTTCTTTTTATGGGTGCAATCAACACGCATTTTTAGGTGGCTTACAAACTTCTAGGATGTTTCCCTTTGTGGTGTTTCAAGTTATAAGGTAAGATGAATATCTTTTGTCGTCTCACCTTCTTATTGGTCAATATTCAGACTATAAACTTAATTATGTCTCTTCATTTTTGTGAAATAACATTATCAATAACTATTTGTGCTAATCTTACAAAAGGTCGCCTGAATGCAACATTTAGTTGGACAGATTATGCAAAGTACATGATAATAAACAAGACCCATACTGATATAATTGAGATTATGCAGTGAAGGTTTTCTCCTAAATAGTAAAGACCTTCTAAAAACGGGTAATAGTGACCTTTCCCATATGGATTGTAGTAATGTGATGGTCCCTTTGATGACATACATTTGTTCTTTGATGTGAATGTACAAAACCTGAAAAAAAAACCAACCTATTTGTTCAATTTCAAAGCATGGAGTTGTTTTTTTTTCGTTGTCTATACTTCTCCAGTTGGTCTGAAGAAAAGCACTTATTGCTAATCGACCTTTAGAACCAGATTTTTTTTTGTTACGCAATATAATGGTTTGCAATGGTCTGTTGCTTAATATAATTGTCTGGTATAGAATAGATAGAAATATTTATTGTCACCAATTTACCATCCCTTCTTAAAATATTCACTACTCCATCCAGTCATATTACTTCTTGCAGCTTTAGTACATATAATTGTCTGGTATAGAATAAATAAAAACATTTTATTTTCACCAATTTACCATCCCTTCTTAAAATATTTACTACTCCATGCGATAGTATTACTATAAAGTTATACTAAAGTTGCGACCATTAATATGGATTGGAGGGAGTATCTATTCTGAAACAGAACAAATCAGTTCATCAACAAGGACCAAGGTTTACCAAATGACGAGTGGATAAAACTACCAATAAGGTGTGAAATCAAGATCCAAGTGTGGCGTATGATGGGAAAGAACAAATAGCTAGGCTAAAAAGAAAGAGAAAACGATGATCAAATAAGTTGATGGGTGTTTATGATTTCAGTTCATAGGGAGATTTTTAAGGCTTAATGTACATCGTTTGTAGAGCTGTATTTTTTTTGGCGGGAAGAGCTGTATTTTTATGTTGTAGCTAAAACTCCTAACCGGTTAGAATCAAATTTTAGTGACTAATCTTAAACTGCAGTACACACATTACATTGCTAAACACAAGTACCAGTGCCCTGTTTTGCTAATAAATAATATTCAATTTGGTGTCCTTAAATCCAAGCAACTTATTTCGTATTTAACAACCATATTTTATTTCATCATATATTTACGATTTCCTAACATTATACTGCAGAAATGGACGGGCACAGCAACGCGCGCCAACGATGATCTAGTATTATGGGATAAGACAGAGAGATAGAAACGCTAGTAGTGCCCTCCGTCTCGGTTTATAGATTCTTTTTGTACTTAGTGTAAAGTTTTAATCATAGATTTTTACGTACCAAAATGTCAATGCATGCCACAAAAAATTATACCATTGAAAATTATGACGATATATTTTTTTAGTGACATGCATTAATATTTTATTAGTTAAATCCATGATCAAAATTTCAAAAAAAACATAAAAAGGACTAGTAAATCAGGACGGAGGCAGCAGTAGGAGTAGGAGTAGTGGACGGACGGATGAGAAGGGGATCCCTGCTGCTGGCTTGCCCGTGACGCAGTTTTATTTGGGCCTCTGCCTGAATACAACAGGATGTCGTTATTCTCTCTCTCTCTCTTTTTTGCGGGGGGGGCGTTATTCTCTTTTGAATGATGATGACGTTGAAATCAACTTTCGTCCCCCCTTTCACTGTTTGTTTCCTCTCCCATATTTTTTTAGAGGAAAAGGGACCGGGTCCCCGGCTCCATTATATAGAAACTAGTAGAGTGCCCGTGCGTTGCCACGGGTTTTTGAAATAGTTTACAAGAGTTACATGTTAAATTTCAAATGTACAAACAATATAACACAAACATAATTATTGAATAATTGAAGTCCATTTTTGCAATGTAAATTGATAACAAAAAGAAAGACTAACGACATGTCCATGTAACAAACTGAGCGATGCTCCAACTAAACATATATTACAAAACTATCAATATCTAGACGATGCGCTTAAGAAATTCTTTCACAATATCATGAAAGTTGTCTTTAGCTTCATTCCCACGATGTTTTAGTAAGTATAATAAAAACCGCTTCCTCAACTCATACCCATCCTGCACAAACAATATATGTAGTTAGTATGAAAATTTCACGCCGAAGTTCTTAAAACATGTAATGGACAATACTCACCGGGCAAACCGGCTTGACCAATTCTTTACCGTTCCACCAGAGCATAAAATCTCCACTACCTAAAAAAAACGTATGGTTCCGTCTCCCCTCTTACGTCGCTAAGTTTCGTCGGACCTCCCACTTCCGATAACCCCACCCCGCTTCGTCCGCTGGTTTCATCTTATGTCGTGGTCTATCTCCTTAATCTCCGCCGAAATCACCAGCCCCCGTTCCCAAAATCCATCACGGGATGTCCTCGCTGCCAACTACATCTGCTCCCATCTACCCCGCCGCCCCGTCTCCCCTGAGTCCCCTCTCCCAAACCCCACGGTGAATTCAGATCCGACATTCCGGTCAAACACTGACTAATGGCCGCCATATTTTTATTGGTTTCATTATCACCCAAACAGGTAGGTTGTAAGAACAGGTGACAATATAAGTCGTATTTACTGCACTTCTAGTTGTGTCATCTATCAACCATAAAGAAAAAAAGCAACAGGCGAGGGAGTCGACCACTCCTTAGTGAATCCCTCCCGCCCATGCATGTTGTCACCAAATGAAAAGCACTTTTCCCTTCGCTAGTTACAACCACCGTGTGATTTCTTCCAACAGCTGCTGCAATTATGTTGTATCTGCAGAACTGATAACTTCTAATTAGCATTTGGAAACATGTCGAGAAAACATGTAATGTTGTTGGACTATTAAGTTCAAGTATGTTGGATGCTATATGTTCATGGATTTAGCAATACCATACACACCTGTTTACACAATTAAAATGAAGGGCAGTGCATACGATTCTCTTACTTTCATAGTTTAGAAACAACAGCTGGAGGTTACGCAAGAGTGTCCCCATGCCCCAGCTGCCCCTTCTGCAAGAAATAACAGTGGTAAGTAAGAAACGTAACAAAAATTAAGCATGGACTCGTATGTATACCTGCAAGTCTGCAGCCAAAAGCCTTGACACACAAGAACAACAATAACAGCGAACCTGCTCGAGTCTGGGCATACACTTGACTTCACGTGCAAATCTATTCACTATATTTTTTACCCATAAATCGCTCTTCATCATCTTCTTATTTCTCCAACAGCTATGTCTGCATGACCAATCCAAGTTCACCACCTCTGTTAATGACAGATCCAACTCACAATCCCCCTTCCACTTCCACCAACACACTTAAAATTTCGAACACTTACCGGTGCACTTGTCTTCCACAGCTCATTAAAGTGGAACCTTAATATTTACATGGTGTAATGCAACTTCTCGAACTTCATCCTGGCTCATTAACTACACCACTCTAGCGCAAACACAAAATAATGATTATACTGTGTAGAACAAAGAACAAAAATGACTTCACATGCTAAATAATGATTCTAACAAGGACATACTGTTTTGAGAAGCTGATCAATACTCGTAAGATCTGCAGTAGGTACAGATGTTGCAGAAGTTGATGTACTTTCTGAAGCTTCCCCAAAGATATCATTGTCATTCACCAGGGCAATCAGCATAGCCTATTGAACACATTCAAATGTCACGTTCAGTATTGATAAATTCAGAATTATTTATTTACAACTCATGCAAGGTACTTTGTTCAGTTTTCCTCATATTGATAAGGAGAGGAGCATATAGTGTTACTTAAATATTTCAGTCTTAGAGCTAGTCTCACAAAAGTTATGGACTTTTTACACC
Source organism: Thinopyrum elongatum (assembly GCA_011799875.1). Lineage (NCBI taxonomy): Eukaryota > Viridiplantae > Streptophyta > Magnoliopsida > Poales > Poaceae > Thinopyrum > Thinopyrum elongatum. The sequence continues at coordinate 687,399,873 of CM022303.1, read as the reverse complement.
ATGAGACAGATACTTATTTAGAAGCTATGCGGCACGATGATTGGATATGCGCCATAACTCACATCACCACAAAGTTCTTCAAAGAAACTCTTTACATCTAATTGAGTAACCTGCAGAGAAAACAGGTAAATTGTAATTAAACATCTGATTTGATTGCGGTGTCTTGAAATATAAAAAATGTATGATGAGAAAATGAGCAAGTGAAAGACAATACGATGTCGAAGTAGAACATGAGTATGTACCTTCTTATCCATATTTTACAATAAACCGTTTATAGGACCATTTCTTTCTAATCCTCCATCTACGGGCCAGGAAGAATAGGATATTGTTGTTAGTATTGTGGATAAGTAGAATAGAGCTGGCAGAAGGTGAAACATCAAACAACCTATCACCGGAAGAATTTCTGGATTCACAGGTAAGATAGTTGTCTTTGAAGGCAAGACTCTAACAGGGTAGAACCCAAGCATTGTGCTACCAAGGTTAAGTGCAGCTCTAGCACACGCTATATTAAATGTGCCATGTATCAAGCCATCAATTAACTGCTGAAAAACGTAAATGTAGCATCAGAAGATATAATAATACCTTCTGCACCGAACTCGATAAATGCAAACTAGCAAATCTTTCGTCTGTCACCTAACAGATTGTCAAAATTATTAGATCTAACATGCACCCAAGAATATAGCTATGCACATTAAGACAATCGTCAATCACCCACGGTATGGTCCGGTTCAGAGACATAAACGGTTCATAAAATGTTGTCTGGCCTCCTCATTCACATAAAAAATGGATCTTAGTGCACAGGAAATAAATCTTCACCTTAGATTGAAGAAAGAAAATATGATGAGCTCACCTTAGACCTGACCTTGCCTTGAAGAGAGACGTGTCGACGGCCGAACCAATAGAATTCCAACAAAGAAATGATGCATTTTTTTATTACTAATTAAGCATCTCTGCGGTTAAAAGATCCCAGGCTCCATCTGTATTCATCGACCACGGAAAATTGAATTCGTTAACTGAATCACATAAATAGAAAGCGCTTGCTCAAGGGCAGTACTTAGTACTAACTTTCCCATAATACCTAATAATAAAATCAAATAGGCATTGCACCAATGGGAATAAATTGAGAAGATGCACGCATATTAAAAGGATATGGAACAAAGATGTTTACTAAATAATATTTAGGCCAAGAAAGCGGTATAACAGTATCATTTAGCCTCAATAATTAGTGTTACCATCTATTCAGAACAGTAGCCAGACAAACAAGACACTCAACACCAGGATCTCCATGCCACTACGCCACCTCCTTTGCGTCTTCCAGTTGAAAATATGCCCAATAAATTATCAAACAAACAACAGATGCATAGGGAGAAGCTAATCTTATTTAGTAACAAAAGAATCACACACCCAGTTAAAAGCATTGAAGGTATAAAGTTAAGTACTGTGAGTTCGATCCTGAGTGACAATTTTTTTTGCCAAGGTGTATTAGGATAACAAAAATTGCGCAGGGAATTAACATGCGATTTGGGCTTAGGCCTTTAAGAACAGTGTATAAACGTAGCTAATAAACTGAAGTAGCACATAGGATCAATGAAATTGGTGGAGGTGAATATCCACGCCCGGTGGGTAGCATGATGTAGAGAAGTGGAAGAAGAATGTCCGTCTCCCGTATAGGTTTTAATTATCCGTGTATTCTGCAGAAAACAGTGAACATGCATGAGCTTCAAGACCATGGTTCGTACCTACTAAAGATCGATTCGAAGCAGAGGAAGAGGAAGCAGGTGCAGTATTGAAAGAACCTGAACGAACAACAAATGTTTTGGCAGCCATCGTTAGGATAGTAGGAATGCGCAGTGACGGAGCAAATCATACAGGTGGATAGCAACCAAGGGACGACAACATGGATGCTATCTTATTCCTTACCAGGTGGATAGCAACCATACTCGCCGGGATGCATGAATCAGCCCTATTCTTTACAACTTTATAAAAAGCTAAATTTAATTATGAAGAGAGGCTAGTAAGTAAAACTAAGTCATGACTAAACTATTGAAGGGAGAAAATGATTGTTTTTTTTTCAAAGATGAATAACCCAGTATAATAAGCAGTGGCATTGTGCAAGCATCGATAGCAATACAAATAGCAGTAGCCTCTCAATCCTTTGCTATCTCTCTAAGGGTCAGTTCTTTTGCGTGATTCTCCGAGAATCGCTCCTCTCCCCAGCTTCCCCCATAATCGCCACTTCATATATTTTTTACAATCCTAACTAATTAACATCTAATTAGTTAGGATTGTAAAAAATATATAGAGTGGCGATTCTGAAAGAAGCTGGGGAGGGGGTTGATTCTGCGAGAATCGCCGAAAAGAACTGGCCCTAAAGCTCTCTACTACTCTCTTTTATTCCTCTCCCAAGACCACACACGGCAGCAACAGCACGCTCAATCTCTCTTCTTCCTCCCAAAATCAGTAGCCAATCTCTCTTCTTCCTCTCAAATCGAACATCAATAGCCTATGCACCGCCGACCACCACACCTATCACCTTCCGCAACCGCTTGGTCGTAACTGCTGCTGCTAGCGGGCGTGTGTTTTCCGCGAGATAAGTAAACACAATTTTACAGAAACTGCTATAAATATCTGGTTATGGATAAAAGGAGGCAATTAAGAAACAAGATATTAGAGGTTCAAACTCATTGCATCTGTTATCTTGTTAAGAAGGGCGTACAAAATAGCACACAATCAGCATAACCTGAAGTTTTACATTGCAATCATGCATATGCAGAAAGCCAGAAACAAATTTCAAGGCAGCCAATTTCAAGAAAATTTGAGAAGTCATCACATACAAATTTAATTGATAAGAAATAAACTAATCAAGGCAGCCAATTTTTTTACCGAAAAGTCTGTCGGTTAATGTTCTCTTCATCCACCATGACCTACTATGTTTTCCTGCAAATTCCACAACAACAAAACTAATCTTTGTTTCTATGATGCATGCCATCGAATAGATAGCACAAATGGTCAGATTAGTCAACCGAATAGTCATCTCACGATCCAAGTGGCCAAGCCCTTCTTCCCTCTCCTCCCGCCCGGTTAATCACATGCAAGATCTTTATATATAGTTAAAAGCAGATGCATTGCTAGAACTCTTTAATCAATATAACGTTACTATGTATTTCTTTTCTCTTTATCCCTTCTTCCCTCTCCTCCCGCGCGGTTAATCTTCTCTAATTATTTGTTTTCAGTTTTCTTGTCAAGCTTCTATAAAAAAAATCAAAATGCTCACATGAAAGAGAAAACCGATTATTTTAGAGTGGCAGAGAAAATTGAAAGATGAGACGATACCTTGATAATAATATGTGCAGATACACTTGTGCGACTGCTTGGGTCATTGTTCAAATACATTCCCCAAATGGGCTTGCTGTTCATGGATCATAATTCAACAATTGCATTACACTTGAAATGGATTTAATCAGTCAAGAATTGTTTAATCACAAAGCATGGCCGACAGTTCGAGTAGTCTAAGGTGACGATATACGAAATTAAGAATAATATAGAGCAATTATAATGCCTTGGGTATAACATCCAAACTATCCCCAAAACTTTAAGTCTGAAAGCATGAAATGAAGTTGTGGAAGAATACGTAAACTGCATTAAGTAGACAAATTACCATCAGACTACACCGTGAATAATCCAAACATGAGACATGAACTTCAGTTTTGCAGGGAAAACCTGAGACTAAAATGATTCGTTAGTACACATGCCATTGCAAACCTAGCTAGATCCCTTCTCTGTAGTTAATGCCATCTAGACTCAAAGTAGCATTAACAGAGCAGAGCTCTAAACAGCAGGGATCCACCAAGTGGTGGTTCATATTTATACTGTATAGGATATCCACAAGGACTTCTGCAACCGTAATACTATGCAGGCAAATAAATTTTTGTTGGTATCTGAAATCACCAGGTTATCAATATAACTACAACAGCAGCAAGTTACCAAATATCATGAATTAGAGCCAAAGGGAAACCTACTTTGCAGAAAAATCTTCAGATTCCAAGCTCTCCTTATGAGGAATAGAGGGGTTAAGAGTCCTGCTTACGTTGTATCAAAAAAGCATTAGCGACCAACCAAGTACAACAACAGTAAAAATATATTAGAGAGGATAAACACAAACCTTCTTTTAGCACCAGCTTGATATACTTCACTATCATCGTGAGTAGATGTGTCAGGCGAACTGCAAATACAGAAACCATGGATCAGATCATGAAATGATGAACAGATGGACACAGCACGATATCAGACGTGTATATGGATCTAGTGATCAACTTAAGATCTTTTAGGACTGATTTTCTTTTTTGGCCCCTTGGAGGTAGACTTTCCATCGTCACAAGAGCTTTTAGATGCACTGTAATACGAGGGTACGAATGAGAGAAATGCAAACAGCAAGAATACATTAGAAATCAGAAGCACACGGTCAGTAAACTTACAACAGTTCAGGGCAGACATCAATGTTAGTGCAGTTCGCCTCGACCACGGAGGCCTGGCCAGAGACGGCCTTGGACTGGACAACCGTGGACTTGGCAGAGACGCCCTGCGGCTTCAGCAGGGTGGGATGGTCGGCCACTCCCTGCACCGGCCCCGCGGTGGGGTTTCCTGCGACGCCAGAGACGCCCTGCGCCAGCCCCAAGGTAGGGTTTCCTGCGACGCCAGAGACGCCCTGCGCGACGCCGGCGAACAGCTTCAGTTCGCCGCGTTGCCACGGGCTCTTGCGTTGTGGAACCGGCAGCATCGGCACCTCCACCAGGAGACCCGACCGTGGGGGAAAACGAGGAGAAGGCCGGGGTGAGCTCCTCCATGGAACCGGCAGCGTCGGTTGTGACCACGGCCAGATCCGTGGAGAACGGCCATGGCCGAATCATGGAGGATCCCGCACCAGCTGCTCCGCCACGCCGTCCAGCCGCTCGCCGTTGGTCTGCGGCATCAGCTTCTTCCCCCGGAACAGGACCGACTCCACCTCCCGCTCCGCCATGGCCGCCTCCGCCGTCGCTCCGGCGGTAATGCCGTTACCCTGAGGACAGGAACAATTGGGACAGTAAGCTTTGGTTGACTCACATTTCACAGTGGTAATAATAATTCAGCAGCCGTGAAGAAAATTACAGTACAAGATAAATTATTTACCTGGATGCGGATGTAGTTGGTTGCTCTGTTCTCTCCGAACGCCATTGATACGGCTTGGTCCACCTGAAAAGCACAGACACCCACAGTCCTGTTTAGCCCCGCGTATGTGACGATGGTACGATTATTTTTTGACAAACCGCAGCAGGTGCTGCTTTTCATTCATTAAGAGGGAAACCACAGGTTACAGGGCAGGACCGTAATCAGGTGGCGTAACTACAAAAATGAAGGAAAAATACTAAGAACTAATTACAGATGTACAGAAACATGGTAGCTCACATGTCGACTACTCAATCCATTTCACTCCTTTGATGCCTGCGTGCAGCCAGGTTCGAAGTTCTTCAGTGATCGAATTGCATGTGCCCAGAAAATCACAAGCCCTCTGGTTGAAGATCCTACTGTTTCTCTCTTTCCATGTCATCCACCAAATCATCATGCACATGGAGGAGAACTCTTTGTGGCGCTGCACAGGAAGTAATTCAAGGGCTTCTAGCCACCACTCAATCAGGCAATTTACATTGAATCCCGGTCTTAGTCCAAATGGGTAATCAAATTTATACGATTATGTCCATGCAATGAATGCTCAAGAATCAATCGAGACGTACCATGTCGGCCTGGCACGCGCCGGCGATGCGCAGGAGGCTGGAGGAAGATGCGCGGGCGCCCGACCCGGCGGCGGCGGCGTTCCCGCCAAGAGACAGCACGACGAGGTCGCCGGCGCCGGCGGCGAAGGGGAACTCGCGCTTGTTGAGGAGCACGTGGGTGACGGCCACGGCCGTGGGGTTGGCCACGCCGGCGCCGGTCCCGCCAGCCGCCGCGGCGGCGCGCAGCCTGGTGCACCCGTCGAGGGACGCCACCTCGGCCGGCCCCACCCCGCACGCGGCCGCGCAGACCTGCCAGAGCGAGAAGTCGACCGCCTCGGCCTCGACGGCGTCGGCGCGGGAGAAGACGATCGCCCCGCACGTGGCCGCGCAGACCTGCCAGAGCGGGAAGTCGAACGCCTCGGCCTCGACGGCGTCGGCGTGGGAGAAGGCGAACGGAGGCGATGGTGAAGTCTTGAGGAGGAGGACGGAGAGGGCATGAGGAGGGGGGGTCAGATTGGGGATTGGGGTGCGGCGGCGGGTGCGGCTGGAGGCTGGGAGACGAGGGGTAGCTAGGGTTCGAGGGAGGGAGGGAGCCTCGTTCGTCTAATTTTTCGTGTCAAGTGCGAGGGGGCCTCGTCCCTGGTTAAATTTCGTAGGTTAATTTTCGTAGATTTTTTTTAGGACGAAAAAAAACCAGTGAAGATGGGACGAAAATTAACCGTTGGAGACTACCAACTGACATTAGGAGTAGAGATAACGAAACCACATGTTCAGAACTTGTCAAGAGCAAAGCGAAGCTAAAGAAAAACTACTCCTAGTAGCACTAGGCCTAGTACAAGACTGAGCAACAGGGGAGCTATTCCGAGTTTAAGCGAATTTATTACAAAAACCATGAAATCGAAACAGTAAGAAGTTTCAGCAGCAGCAACAGGGGATCCCCACTTCAAGAGACGAACAACTCGATGGAGCTAACCGCCCTCCTGGCCTTCAGTGGGGGGGCTGCCGCAGGTTGGGGTGACCATTCCAGCTGAAGCACTGATGAAAGGCTGGACATCCCAGTGTTGGGGGCAAGCTTGCTGGGAGGGGATGTGGCTGGATCCTTGTTCTCAATGCGCAGCTTGTCCCAACTCAGCCACTCATGATGGTTAGTGGCGCCTTCACCTGCTCCTTTAAGTACCTCAAGAAGTCCTCCCAGGTTTCCTTCTCCTGTTCCGGGATCAGCATTGCCCAGATCCTGGACAAACTCAACATTCTCCCCAGAACCTGTTTAACAGAAATCCATATGGCATTGTTAAAAATAATGGAATTCCTAAGTTTCCATATGCTCCACATGGTTACTAAACAGGCTACATTTAAGGGGGGATCTTTTTTTGTTTGAAAGCCAAAATCTGGCAACAGACAAATAGTCAGTCCCTACATTTACCTTAAAATGTTCTCTAACGATTACCCACACAAATTTTGCAACCACACAATCAAAAAGGAGATGATGAACAGTTTCATCTTCAGAGCAGAAAACACAATCCAAAGGTTTAATGATCTGCCTCTTTCTGAGATTGTCTCTGGTCATGATCTTCTTATGAGAAACCAGCCACAGGAAAACATGAATCTTAGAGGGGACATGTAACTTCCAGACCGCAGGTATGTAAACAGGCCTGATCCCTCTGAAGTTAATAATATGGTAAAGAGAACTACTGGAATATTTTCCATTACTCTCATATTGCCAAATTAAAGCATCAGGTGCTGTGGACAATTTCCACAAGCTGGAACCAACTTTCCATCATGCTATCTAAGAAATTTCTTCTAAAAGTGAGTTTAATCTGACTATTATCCCAGACATCTTTAACACTTTTTAAAATCTGATTACACACATTGTACAGGGGCCAAAATTGGATTGCTAAGGGAGAAGTGCCAAACCAGGTATCCTCTCAGAATCTCACTCTGACTCCATCACCAACTTTCCATCTAAAACCAAACTTCACTGCTTTTGCCACCCCCATCACCCGTTTCCTCTCCCATATAAACAAAAGAAAAGAAAAAGAACAGTATTACATCAGTAGTCTCGAGGCCGAGAAGCCACCGGCCGACAGCAAAGCAGAGACTTTTCGCGCGTTATTTTTTTATGTAGATAGATGGAGAGAGTGGCCAAGTGATCTAGCAGGATGGTTTTGGGCCTGTGCTTTCTCGGTTCGGATCTGATCCAAAGAGGAGGCTCAAAAAGGCGGCGATTTCTTTCCCCGGTGCGGCCGTGCGCCGTCGCCCGGAACAAGAAAAGAAAAGGTGACCGTGAGTGCGGAGACAAACAGATCAAGGCAGGCGGGCAGGGCAGCGACCTCATCTCAGTTCCATGATAAAAAAAATTCCCATATGCCGCGTTAGCAATAATACTACTTTTATTTACTACTCCTACGTATAAGGAGCACGCACGTAGTACGTAATCCATGACGGAGTACGAACGGGATCACGTTGAATAAGAGGAGATAAACCAGGTCATGTCGTCCTTGTCACCTTCCTAGCGCCCTCCTTCATTTTCCTGTTCTATGGAAAAAATTCAGAGAACAGGAAATTAGGGACCACAAAAATAAAGAGACTACAATTAGGGATGCTAATTCAAAAAATTCAAAAAATCATCAGCTTTTGAATTATTTCTAGAAAAACGTTGATTTACCGACTAGAGTCGTTTGACGCTATACCTGACTGCTGGGTCCCACGATAAATGATGACGTGACAACCAAATATCAACGGCGTTTGACTAAAGTGCTAGAATGGATGAGGGCCCACCCGTCACCCTCTCTCGCCCAACCCTTCTGCCTCCTCCAGCTATGGCCACACGCACATGCCGTGCTCACCGCTGCTCGACCGCCTCGCGAGAAGTTGGTGCAGCCGGGCGCCGCCACTCCTTGCGTGCCTCCGTGCCCCCCCCCCCCCCTCCCCCCTCCTTGTGTGGCTCCCCGCCCCTTGGCACCGAACAGATCAACTGCGGCGCGACCCTTTGCACCCGCCGCCACTGCACCGCTCCACCCCCAGCATCGCGCGGTCTCTCCCTCTTCCTACCTCTCCAATGCCCTCGGCCAAGCTCGCGTCGCCTCTGCACCCACCGCCCACGCCGCCTCTCTTTTCCTCCATCTCATCTACCCTCGCTCAAGCTCGCACGCAGAGCACCGCCATGGCCACGGGTCATTGTCCACCATGGCCAACGACCTCAAAAATCCCCGCCTCTTTGTCTTATAACCTCACCTCGCCGCGCTAGTTCTAAATGCCAAGTGAATCGAACCAAGGAGGCCTGATGGCGACGAGTATGTCGGCTTCCTCCCGTTCGGCTGCCGCCCTAGCTATCTCCTCAAATTCGACGGCTCGACCACACCCATACACTTTCGCCTGCTTAGTACACTATGAGATGTCTCTGCCGAGCCCCCTCGTTGGGCTCACACACGGCCTCTCGAGGCATCAGGGAGGCCGTCTGGGTGGGCCATCAAGGAGGCCAAGGTCGCCGCTGCCGTTGACGCACGAACAGGTAAGTCAAAGAAAAAAAAACATGTGTAGGGGAGAGATGGTGGAAGAGACACAGACAAGTGGGGGGCCTATCCACTTAACAAACCACACAGACATCGTTGATATTTAGTTGCCAAGTCATCACTTACGATGGGGCCCAACGGTCAGTTTTAACGTCGAACTACTATAATTGGTCAATCAACATTTTCTAAAAGCTGTCAGCACAATAATGGCTGTTTTTTGAAGAAGAAAAAACAAAAAATGATGGTTTTCTGAATTAGATTCCCTAATTATAGTGATTTTTTGTAATTTACTCTCTTCCGAACCTGGCTAGAAGATAGAGAGGGGGGGAGGCGCAAAGATAAAGCGGAACGGACGGCGGGCGAGCGGTCCGCCGTGGCTACTACACGGTACTGCACGCTACAGAGCTGGCCGGAACGCTTTTGCGCTCTTTTTTACCAGTTTTTCCCCGGGGAGCAACGCTTTTCCACTTGGTCAGTGGCTTTGCCTATGCCTAGTCGTCCTCCTTTCCTCGCTGATCATGATGGTGTATTATTCCAAAGCAGGCCGAGTGGGGGGTCAATGCGCCCCGCCAGAGACAGTTGCTGATATTCCCTCGAGATGGGGAAGAAAAACATCGTCGTTGATGCCTTTTTGTAGATCTGCTTCTTTTTTTTTAGATTAGATGAGCAGGTGTCCAGCATCGTGATCTGCTTCCTTTTTTTTAGATGAGCAGGCCCTGCTTCGTGATGGAGCAGAGGAGAGAAGAAAACTAGTAGTGCAACAGGGGGATAAATGGTTGTTCTGGGTTTTTGTTCAAAGAAGAAATTGTTTAAGTTTGTCCGAGTCTATAGGGCAAAATATTAACAACAAGAACATCAAATTACTATTACTCTCTTGAGATTCTTATGAAATACTTCCTCCTGTCCCATATTATAAGAGCATTTTTTATACTAGTGTGGTATCAAAAACACTCTTATATTACGGGATGGAGGGAGTAGTATATTTTCATGCTATGTGTATTTGATGTTGTAGATCTTAGCATTTTTTCCCATAGAGTTGGTCAAACTTAGCAAGTTTGAATTAGGAGAACCTGAGGCCTCAGCACGACGACTTCGTGACTGTCTACTGCAACAAGTTTTGTCCGGCTTCGACGAGGGAGAGGCGATGACGGTGGCGTGCCTTCGGCTCGCTTCAGTTCTTATAATCGTCGCTAGTTGGTCTATGAATCTGGATGTAATTTTTATTATTTCTAGTGTTCGTTGTACTGCCATGATTGGAGATGAATAGATCGAAAGTTTTTCGCAAAAAAAGAAACATCTTAGATTTGATAGCGGAGTGAGTAGAACTTAAATTATTTGGAACGGATGGAGTACTTATATATCAGTAGTGGGTTTGTCCTTCATCTTAGATAGGCAAACATGCAATGCCGTTAGCAAAAAATTGAGAGAAAAAATGAAATGAAGAAATAGGGCTTACCGGTTGAGGAGCCACCCGCGACGCCAGTTCCGCGCTAGACGGTGCAGCAAGGGGAAGAGGTGGGATGAAAGCGTTGTTTAGGTGATGATAATTTATCTTCAATGGGTAATAGCTCGCGCACTTGCAATGGGGGCATAAATAATTTTGTAGGTTAACCATGATTTACCTTCCCATATCAGTGTGATTGTGTAAAAATAGGATTTTAGTCATTAAATCCTTCTTTGGTAAGCATTTATTGATTAACAAAGAAAACCAAATTTTACTTATTTGGCAAGTCAACAAGAGGTGGGACGGTTGATGCGGTTTCAGGGAAAAGTGGTAAAAAACAGAGATGGAAGAAAAAGAGAAAACAAAGAGAAGAATGGATGGGGGAGGGGGAGGCCTACATAAGGTTAGACGAATGAGGAGTTGGACTATAGAAATCTTATATTCTTTTTAAGTAGGAGACACTTTTTCTGTTAGGAGGACGCTCGTCGTGGCGATGGGATGCGGGTGGCATTTTGGCCAAAATCATAAAAATAACTTCTCCAAGAAAATTTAGCACAAAATGACCCTATCTCGATCTATGGCTAATAATCTGCTCTTCGAAGGACGTTCTCTTTGAATTATCCAAGTATTAAGTATAAAACTGATAATTTCCTTGAGAAATATGACATGAAGTTGATTGCATAATTTATTAAAGGCCTCATACAATCATTTATCCTTAGTGGAAATATTACAATGCAAGCATTTTCCATTTACAGTCATCATGATAGATTACTTGCAAAATTAAGCCCACTAAAGCATATGGTAAAATTAGGGCGCCTAAGAGTCCTTGTTGGCCCAAGCGTCCTAAAGTTCAAGGCGCCTGGAGTGGGCGCCTGGGCCTCTCCAGGTGGCCTGACTCCGACACAATGCCTCCTCTTGTGATTTATTGACTTATGAATCTTTTCATATTTTTCTGAGGTACGTAAGTAACTTTTTTCTGAAAAAAGTCAAAAACAACATACCAGAAACGATATGGACACTGGATTAATAGGCTAGTCATAAATAAATCTGCAAACTTTCTTGCAAAAATGATGTATAATAGGGATTATTGAGGAAAGAGAGAATGGCGGAGGAAATTATATAAACCATCAATTATTGATGCTAATTTTGCACAAAACAACTACTTTACTATTTGTTGCACAGAACACCTACTTTACTATTTGTTGCACAGAAAACTACATATTGGTGCTATACGTTGCAGGTCTAATCCAACATTTAGGTACGTTCATGTGATTTGACGAGTGGAGTTTATTAGTAATTGCGAACGTGGCAAAAAGAAAAACCGGACCACAATAGCCGACCAACTAAAACCGTAAATATCTCCCAAATCTTTGGTCCAACCGAGCTTAAATTTTTCCGGATTAGTATCGAGTGTATGCACGATTTACCCGGGTGTTTTTGTAGTTTTTGAAAATGTTAAATTTTGAACCCAAACAAATGAGCTAAATAAAATTGTCAATATCTCCCTAACCTCTAGTCCAAATTAGTTGAGATGCTTCAGATCATGTGGGATGGTTTACTAGATTTTTTTCACATTTTTTAAATGTTGAATTTTGAGACAAAATCTGACTAAAAAAAATAAAACTTTCAGTATCTACCAAACCATTGATCCAAATGAGTTGCGTTTTTTACAGAATAATAGTAGATACATCTCTGATTTACTTGATTTTTATTGCATTGTTAAGAAAATGTGAAATTTTCAGTCAAAAAAATGAATGGGCCAACTAAAACTGCGACCAGAGGTCCTAGGTTTGACCGATGTGTCCGATATTCTTTGTCATGCATGCACTTACAAGCGAGACCCACCCGCCAGAAAAATCACATCAACGGACTTAAACGCTGAATTTGACCTAACTGCAATGGATTACACCAATATATATTGTTTTGTGCAACACACCCGTAGGGTACGTGTTTTATGCAAAACCAGCACCGATAGTTGGCGGTTTGTGTAAATTCCTCAAAAATTATGACCCCTTTCTTTTCGTTTAGGGGGCATTGTCGTCGTGGACAGGCTTCATAAAGATAGGTGGATGACTTGACCGCGCTTCCGTGAGCAGTAAGCAACGGATCTTTCCAACGCACAAAAATTATAGACACGTTGAAGATTGGAGATGTAATCACGCCTCGACCAGGGCCATACCCGCAAAAGAAAAAAGAATAAGCCCGTTCAAAACGGGGGTTCAAAAAAATTAGGCAGGACGTTTCAAATCGATTTTGGAGTCTACGGTTTTTGCCGATTTGTATTTTGTTGGGTACGATTTGTACGACTGTGGTGGACAGCGAAGCAAGACGGCGTCGGCGTCGTCGGGGCAGAATGATTGGGCCGTCCACGTCCCGGGGCACGCCAGCTCTTGGGTGTGGCTGCACTGTACTGCGCTGTACAGGTGCGCGGCTGCCTGCCTGGTTCCTGGCCGCAGCCACCACCACCACCACCACCATCCAGACGGACGGTAGCCAGCGACCGAGCATATATGGTCTACCCACTCCACCGTAGGTATGGGTCCGTCTGGTCTCCGTTCACCGTTGGCACGCGAGCTCGGCCGGGCCCCACCCCCGGTGACGGCGAGAGCCCGGACAAAAAACCAAGGCGCGTCGCGGTCCGGGGTGACGGAGGGCGGAGCCGTGCGCACGCGGCAGCAAATAATAATCTCAACGCCGGAGAAAGAGTAACCAAGGCATGATCGATCAGGACCGGCTAAGGGTCAGCTGACTGAAATTAAAATTTCGGTCAGTCGATTTCTGTCATGTGGCGTTGGTATCACCATTCCCTGTGCACTACGCTGACCGGAAGGACGAGCATGCATGCGTGCAAGGCTGCAGGGAACGGCTCGCTGCCTCACGCTCAGCGGAAGCGAGCCAGCATGCCGCCATGCATGTATAGACACAAACAGTACAAGCTAGTTAGGGGCTTCCAAGTAAAAAAAAAAAAAAGCTAGCTAGGGGCTATCGTATCACTACACATACCCCACGCATTTGTGTAGTTAAAGAGAAATGCAAATATATAAAGAAAACGAAAATAAAAAATAAATAAATAAATAATGGCAAAATTTGCACACAGTTTACATAGAAATTGCATTTTTTATAATATGCAAGAATAAACCTATAATAGTAAAATTTTCATAAAAAGGAAATTTCCTAAGAAGGAATGAATTAATCAAACAAAAACTTAAACAAAATCAAAATATGAACTTTTCTATGAAAGAATGAATTAGTGGTTTTGGTATTACCCATTAAGAAAGAAAGAAAATAAAAAATAAAATCAAAACAATGAGATTTTCTAAGGAACTTTAATAAGAAATAAAATGAACTAAAAACTCAAACAAAAAATGACAAAAATTGCACACAATATACACAAAAATTGCACTTCTAAAATACCTGCAAGAATAAGCATATAATAGCGAAGTTTTTGCAAAAAAAAAATATCCTAAGAAGGGTTGAGTTAGTGGCGTTGGTATTGCCCATAAAGAGGAAAGAAAAATATAATGATAACTAAAACAAAATTAAAATAATGAAGTTTTATGTGAAACAATGAATTTGTGGCACTGGTATTACACTTTGGAAGAAAGAAAAGAAAACTTGCACACAATTGCACTAAAATTGCACTTTTCTATATTATGCAAAATATACTCATATAATAGTACAATTCTTTCATACATTTTATAGTATTTGTGCGCATATATTTTACATTCATCCAGCATCCCAAAAACACCCACACAAAAAAATCCAACTAATAAAAAGAAGAAAAATAACAAGCAAAAACAAATAAGAACAGGAAACAAAACAAAGGGGGAGAGGGCTGGGGCGCACATGTAAACTTGCGCATGACTTTTTGCACCGAAATTGCACTTAATCATAATATGCAAAAATAATCATATAATCATGAAATTTTGGCACATATTATATAGTATTTGTTTGTATATAATTACACTCGGCCAAAAACCCACAAAAACAAAAAAATAATCAATAAAGGACAGAAAAAGGGTAAAACAAAAACGCATAGAAATAGAAAACAAAAATAAATAAACAAAAACACCCACAAAAGAAAGAATTAAATTTCCTAAGGAAGAATGAATTAGTGGCATTGGTATTACAATTTAAGAACAAAGAAAAGGGGAAAAGAATCTAAAATAAACACTGACAAAATTTGCATGAAATATACATAAAAATTATGCTTTTTAAAAATATGCAAGAATAAGCATATAAAAGGGGAACTTTTGCAAGAAACAAATGAATAGTGGAATTGGTATTAACGTTAATTAGAATGAAAATGAAGTAAACACTAAAATAATATCAAAATAATGATTTTTCCTGAAAAAGAATGAATTAGTGGCGTTGTTATTTCTTTTAAGAGGAGAGTTTTGAAAAAAAGCTGACGCATAACTTTGCACCGAAATTGCACTTTATCATAAAAATAATCATATAATCATGAAATTTTAACACATATTATATAGTATTTGTATGTATATAATTACACTCAGCCAAAAACCCACAAAAACAAAAATAACCAATAAAGGAAAGAAAAAACAAAAAGAAAAAATGCAACCCAGAAGAGCAAAAAGGAGCCCAAGAAGCAATTCGACTGACCCAAAATAGGGGTCAATCGATTCCACACAACCCAACTCACCACCAAAAGTACACAGGAATAAAAAAGAAAATAGCACATATCTTAAAGCAGAATCGAATGGTCACAAAATCGACTGACCCAAAGTGAAATTTTCAGCTGACTGACCTATAGCTAAAGTGTGATCGATCACGTTAAATAACGTAAACGTAGTAAGAAAAACGGATCCGAGCCGCTACTGGTTGCTACTACTACTGCTTGTTCATTGTTTCTTATACTACCACGAGGAGACGGGAGGGAGATTCCATGGGTGCACGCGAGGCCGCGACGCCGCCGCTCTGCCCTCCCCAAAAGGCAAGCTGAGAGACGACGATGGAGTAGCCGACGGAACTGAAGCCCCAACTTGTGTTATGTACTATTCAGTGTCGAATTTATCATTTTTTTTATCTCAAGCAATGTTTCGAATTTTGATTTGAATTTTTGTGACAACGTACATTGATGTTGTGTCAATGCACTAAATTTTTTCTAGATTTTTCTGAACAATTTTGAATGTGCAACGGGGGACCGGTGCACCAGTAGTACCAATTGCCCCGGTGCACCAGATACATCCCCAGTACACTAGTACTCCCTCCGTTCCAAAATAAGTGACCCAACTATGTACTGACTTTAGTATGAATACATAACGGAGGCGCCAACACGCTGTTTGCATGGTTGTTAGAGCAACTCTAGCAAATGCGCATAATTCCGGCCGATATAGCGGTTTTGTGTTTTTCTGCCATCCGAACATGTAATATGCAGCCCAGTCCATAAAAATAATACAAGCGGTCCGCAAAACCGCTCTTTCGTCGCTATATCTACCGGACCGCCAACGTTTTATGGTTCGCGTCAAGCAGTTCCACAGCCGCAATACACCTCCTCCGTCGCCTCCCTTCTATCTGCGGCGAGCAATTCCACCCGGCGCGGAGTTTTTTTTTTTCGGCGAGCAACGGTGGGATCTGCACGCAGGCGTGGTGGTCGTGATGAACCATGATTTCATTGTCGTTTCCGTATGCGCAAATAACTGTTCTTGCGCATTGTGGAGGGGGTGAAGGTACACAATGACTACTTCAACCTCACCAGGGATTGTTGTGGACAACTATCATTCTCTGCTAAGCAGAAATGCACGACTGCTCTGAGAATGCTTGGTACTGTCGTTGATGTCGTTTGTGTGATGATCCAGATGAGGGAGAGCACATGCCTAAAGACCACTCTGAGGTTTGCTCGCGCCATGGTGCAGGTGTTTGGAGGAGAGTATCTGAGAGAACCAAATGTGCGGGATACAGAATAGTTGTTGGCTATTGAAGAGGCGAGAGGTTTTCCAAGTATGCTCGGTTCAATCGATTGCATGCATTGGCAATGGAAGAACTGTCCCAAAGGTTTGCACCGAATTTACGAAGGTCACACCAAAGAGGCCACCATCATATTGGAAGGAGTCGCATCACATAATTTATGAATTTGACATGCTTTCTTTGGAATGCCTGGTTCTCACACAATGATATCAATGTGCTTCAGTGATCTCCCGTGTTCAGGAGACTTTACAATGGGGAACCACCGCCGTGCAACTACACTGTCAGCGACCGCGACTACAACATGGGGTACTACCTTGCCAATGGTATCTATCCTCAGTGGACGGCGTTTGTGAAGACCATATCTGATCCTCAAGGCAACAAACAAAGCCACTTTGCAACAATGTAAGAATCAACTATAGGAAGAATGTGGAGAAAACATTTGGTGTGCTTCAAGCTCATTGGAGAATTGTTCGTAGACTGCAATGATGTGGGAATCAGAAACTTTGCAGCAGCTGAAGACATGTTGTGTCATTTTGCACAACATGATTGTTGAGGGCGAGGATGATTGGGTAGTCCAAACCGATGAGTTTAAAACGCCTGGGGTACAAGTCCACATCACGGAAGATCAAGATGCAAATTAGCTTATGAATTTTCTTCATATATGTCAAAATCTTCGAGATCATCAGGTGCACGCGCACCTACTGAATGATCTTGGAGCATATGTGGACCCACAAAAAAAACCAAAGAGCTAATGATTTAACTGGGCATCTAAAACAAAATTAATGTTCAAATTATGTATTTTTGCTATCAACAAATGTTTATTTACGTGTGATCGTTCACGTGTATAATGGATGTGCATGAAATTGTATGAGTTTGCGGGTTAAAATTTACTAGTAAGCGTGCACGTGCAACGCACGTATCCTAATGAACTACAATAAAAACATGAACTTTGTCTTGTGTTTTTACCAGAACATTTAAATGTGTGTCACGTCCCATGATTTCAATGCAATAATTTATTTTAGATCAAGTCATAGGTCTTGTTTGACCGGTGAAAGACATCCATTGTTGAAATGTTGTGATCCTAAAATTCCAAAAACAAAATGAAAAAACTCGCGCATGTAACACACGACCAATACACGTGTCTTCACATAAAATTAACGATCACATAAATGTATTGTAATTGTTACTTATTACAAAAAAATCTTAAAAATAACAACTAAGGAACATTATCTAGTAATCATTATTTGATGATGATCCTCTCTGGAAGGTCCATCTTTTGATCCGATCTATGATGCTTCGTTCTAAGACTGGGATATTGTTTAGAACTTCATTCTCTTCATACTTCAAAATATGAACCAAAAATCGCTTCCTCAGTTCAAAATCATCCTACATATGCATTATATAACATTGTTATTAAAAAAACATGCGTAGCGTGTGTAGAAATGAGCATGGTGTCAATACTTACCTTGGGTACTGGAAAATGTAGCGTCCCATCGTGCCATGAGTGCATTAAATTGAAAACCAAATAACCAGACAGGGGATGCATGTATGAACTGTTACATGCGAGTTGAATGAATCAATTAAGATTGTGATGTATCGACAAGATTCGTACCCGTATGAGTTTGTGGGAACAGCAGGAACTTTGCATCCCCATATCAAAATGTCGTCCTTGAAGGCAGGGTTTGCAGCTTGGAGTGCAAGGTTTAGATCGTTGGCCATAGTTTCAAGTATATGCTTTCCGAAAGTGGGTATTGAAAGCGGGTCCAAAATAGAAACAACTTTTTTATGTTGGTCCAAGACAAACAATAAAAATAACCCAAGAATATCACAAGGCAATAAAATCTACAATGATACATGCATTTAGAACACATCAATCATTATCATTCATTAAGACCAAATAAACAATGAATTTGAATTTAAATCTTACCGTATCACATTCTGAGATATGATACTCATTGCTGTCAGGCCAGCTATCAAACAGTTGTGCCAACATAGCAATGTCCATACCATCACGATGACTTGGGACTCGTGCATAGTGTGACATGGACTACAATATTGTAAGAAAATATTAGTAGAATGAGGCAAAATGTAAAATGTGATTAAAATAACTTACACAAAATCGTAGATTCATATAGTGTACTGGGACGCCTCTAGCAAGCTGGACGTCGTGGCATGCCAGTATCCTCACAGCCATGTTAAAACAATCAGCATCCATGTACTCACCATTTTTTAATATGTTCTTTAATTGTCTCAAGTTCAAACTAATAGGGTAAGGCTAAGAGCTTTTCACCCATTCGCTCCTGCGAAATGGGAATTCTGTCATTATACAAGAGTAATAGTTTATTAGAAACAAAAATGAACTGCAAAAATGTGTCTTACTCTAGCATCGGGACATCATCAACCATGCTGATGAACAAGCAAAGTTCATCTATTAAATCATCGTTTGTTGGAGTGACAGACGGCGAAAGGATAAATGATTGCGAGAGGAGCTCAACTTGTGACGATGAGCTGGATGCGTTAGGTTTGTTAGGAGGTCTTTCGACAATCATGCAATCAGTAGGATCCGTGTTGTTTTCATCATCATTCAAGTCTTGGTTTCTTATATCGTCATCATTGAATTCCGAGTCGACTAAAATGACAGCTAATTTTGTTCTAAAATCTGTCATGTGAACCTAAAGTGAAGTAGTAATAAGACTTAGTTTTTAAATAATGATACAACACGAAATAATTAGTATCATGATACGATGCAAAATATACCTGTTAGGGAGTGTCGGACAAACTATCTCCGGTGAAGTACTCCATGTAATTTAACATCCAGAGACCACAAGATGACCTTGGTGATAAAATTTTTTGTTATGATTAATAACAAAAATATTAATAAAAAAATTAGTATCATAAAATGATGATGACTGAACCACACTGTCATTCCGGACAAGCTCGATAAAAAAAGAATTGAACAATGTTTGCCGCTAATATAAATCAAATGAACAAAAGGGCTATGAATAAAAGAAATGAATTTCTGAATGCATATTTTTTATATAAATCAAATGAACAAAGGGCTATCAATAAAAAAATGAATTTGTTAATGAATAATTATTTTGAGAGGAACCCATATAATTATTACTTCACCGAATGGGTTGTCGATCATAGATATAAAAAACAAAACAAAAGAGACACGCCCGATGATACATCCCCAGTACACTAGTACTCCCTCCGTTCCAAAATAAGTGACCCAACTTTGTACTGACTTTAGTATGAATACATAACGGAGGCGCCAACACGCTGTTTGCATGGTTGTTAGAGCAACTCTAGCAGATGCGCATAATTCCGGACGATATAGCGGTTTTGTGTTTTTCTGCCATCCGAACATGTAATATGCAGCCCAGTCCATAAAAATAATACAAGCGGTCCGCAAAACCGCTCTTTCGTCGCTATATCTACCGGACCGCCAACGTTTTACGGTTCGCGTCACGCAGTTCCACAGCCGCAATACACCTCCTCCGTCGCCTCCCTTCTATCTGCGGCGAGCAATTCCACCCGGCGCGGAGTTTTTTTTTCGGCGAGCGACGGTGGGATCTGCACGCAGGCGTGGTGGGCGTGATGAACCATGATTTCATTGTCGTTTCCGTATGCGCAAATAACTGTTCTTGCGCATTGTGGAGGGGGTGAAGGTACACAATGACTACTTCAACCTCACCAGGGATTGTTGTGGACAACTATCATTCTCTGCTAAGCAGAAATGCACGACTGCTCTGAGAATGCTTGGTACTGTCGTTGATGTCGTTTGTGTGATGATCCAGATGAGGGAGAGCACATGCCTAAAGACCACTCTGAGGTTTGCTCGCGCCATGGTGCAGGTGTTTGGAGGAGAGTATCTGAGAGAACCAAATGTGCGGGATACAGAATAGTTGTTGGCTATTGGAGAGGCGAGAGGTTTTCCAAGTATGCTCGGTTCAATCGATTGCATGCATTGGCAATGGAAGAACTGTCCCAAAGGTTTGCACCGAATTTACGAAGGTCACACCAAAGAGGCCACCATCATATTGGAAGGAGTCGCATCACATAATTTATGAATTTGACATGCTTTCTTTGGAATGCCTGGTTCTCACACAACGATATCAATGTGCTTTAGTGATCTCCCGTGTTCAGGAGACTTTACAATGGGGAACCTCCGCCGTGCAACTACACTGTCAGCGACCGCGACTACAACATGGGGTACTACCTTGCCAATGGTATCTATCCTCAGTGGACGGCGTTTGTGAAGACCATATCTGATCCTCAAGGCAACAAACAAAGCCACTTTGCAACAATGTAGGAATCAACTATAGGAAGAATGTGGAGAAAACATTTGGTGTGCTTCAAGCTCATTGGAGAATTGTTCGTAGACTGCAATGATGTGGGAATCAGAAACTTTGCAGCAGCTGAAGACATGTTGTGTCATTTTGCACAACATGATTGTTGAGGGCGAGGATGATGGGGTAGTCCAAACCGATGGGTTTAAAACGCCTGGGGTACAAGTCCACATCACGGAAGATCAAGATGCAAATTAGCTTATGAATTTTCTTCATATACGTCAAAATCTTCGAGATCATCAGGTGCACGCGCACCTACTGAATGATCTTGGAGCATATGTGGACCCACAAAAAAAACCCAAAGAGCTAATGATTTAACTGGGCATCTAAAACAAAATTAATGTTCAAATTATGTATTTTTGCTATCAACAAATGTTTATTTACGTGTGATCGTTCACGTGTATAATGGATGTGCATGAAATTGTATGAGTTTGCGGGTTTAAATTTAAGATGTGTGGCTGTCCCGCGCTGTTCGCGGACTCGCCCGCGATCGTACAGTCCGGCCGTAGACGCTCTCGCGAGGAGAGGACTTTTTTACTGTTTTGACCCATTAACAAAAGTTTAGCACGATTTGACCCTATTTTGAAACTTTTTTCAGATCTGACGCATTTCAAGACGTCAGCAACTGTGGCGTCTTGGTTACACTGAAGACGCCGCGGTCTCCGGCGTCTGGCACTGTCCCACCTTACGACGAAACAAAGGGTAGATGCCACAAACCTTGGCGTTTAGGTCCGAAAGTTTAAATAGCATGCATGCTTGTACGCACACATACGAACGAAAAGATCAAAGCAACGAAGTCGCCATACAGTGTCCCCTGAGCCTTTCTGGAGGCCACGGCAATGCCTAGTGCTACCCCACAAAAAAAAAAAGCAATGTCTAATGCTAGTGCAATCGACGCGTTTGATGGCCGTGCTTTCCTGTTGGAGCCAACCAACGTCTAGCACCATGTTGTGTATGTACTCATATTTATACATATACATGCGTATGTACATCTTGATCTGACAAAAATCTTCTGGAAAGACTTCAAACCTATGTGTAAAGGCATCAACAGTCAGACCTACCTCCGTCCTGATTTATTGGTTCTTTTTATATTTTATGCCAAACTTTGACCTCAGATTTAACCAATAAAGTGTTGTTGCACGTGACAAAAAATAATATCATTGAAAACTATGTTTAAATACGAATCCAACGGTATAATTTTTTATGACATGCACTAACATTTTGTTAGTTAAGTATATAGTCAAAATTTAGCCCAAAATACGCGAGGACCAATAAACCAGGACTGAGGTAGTAATTCGGTCCCTAAACGCTCACAGACGCGTTCGAGCGCGTCCGCGGACAGTGACCGATCATACCTCAATTGTCTAGGTTCACAACCAGGTACCTCATTAACAAATCCTTGAATCTATACAATGTCATGCAACATAAACTTAAACTACGTACTACATCTCGATGTTGAACATACTATCCGGTTAGTTCATCATACATGCCATCGGACTATCAAAAATTGACATGTTCTAAACATACTAGTGTTTTCTTATTCGGAATCTTGCTTTCATGGTTTGGCTTTCTGGCATTTCATGTAACGGGTTTGTATGGTCCTGAGATATGGGTATCCGATCCTTATGGACTAACCGGAAAAGTACAAGCTGTAAATGTAGTGTGATCCTTTTGTTCCGTGGGAATAGCTTCTCATCATATTGCTACGGGTACACTGGGCATATTAGCTAGCTTATTCCATCTTAGTGTTTGTCCGACTCAACGTCTATATAAAGGATTACATATGGGCAATTTTGAAATTGTACTTTCCAGCAATATCGCTTCTGTTTTTTTTACAGCTTTCATAGTTGCTGGAAGCCTGGAACTATGTGGTATGGGTCAGCAACGACCAGATTGTAAACATGAAAAAGTAGGAGCTTAGCGGGTCCTTACCCCCATTATCTGATTAGAGCGGAAAGGACCCGCAGAATTTTTATTATTATAATGTGAATTGAATCTATTCAATTCACTCTCATGAAGCAACACGAGAGCACGAAGGAAGTTCACCCATGCTCGCCCTTTCCCTTGTCATCTTTGTTGTGAAAGTAGCCGTCAAAGACACAATACAAATCGAGACGGATATGTTCACTGTCGGAGCTGCCCGATCCATCGCCGGCCTCCTCCCCTTCTTTGGGGGCAGTTCTCCTCTGCCGCTTCTCGAGGATGCGGGCATGGAGGGCTTCTTCGTTGCTATCCAAGCCGGCGTGCGCCTCCGCCTCTGCGACTTCAGCCTCATACTCTGTGGCTGTTGTGCCTTCTGCCGCGCACAACAAGCACGTCGCGCCTCCGCCTCCGGGTCATGACACATTCTGGCGTTGACCTTCGACTCGAAGCCCGATGCAGTGGGGATGAGGCGCCACTGCAGTGGTTGCGCCGCCAACCCGGAGTTGCGCAACCAGCCGTTTGGCGGGGCCGCAGGTCATGCACCTCGAGGGCCCGACACCGGATGATACGTTTTAGCCCTAGTTGGGCGTTTAGGGGCCGAATAAGATAGATCCGACTGTAGATGCTTTTACACATGGGTTTGGAGCCTTACCAAAAGATTTCCGTCGGACCAAGATGTACATATGCGTGTATATGTATGCATACGAGTACATGCACACAAATGGTGCTAGACTCGGTTGGCTCGGGCAGGAAATCACGGCCGTCATACGCCTGGATTGCATTAGCACTAGGCACTGCTGGGACCTACAGAAAAGCTTAAGCGACACTGCATGATGACGACTTCGCTTCTTCTTATATGTATATGTTCATGCATGCATGCATGCTACTTAAATTTTCTGACCAAAACGCCGAGGTTTGTGGCGTCTGCCCTTTGCTACTTTGCAAGGTAGCGTGAGGTGGGCCAGGGCCAGACGCCGAAGACCGCGGCGTTTCCAGTGTAACCAAGACGCCACGGTTGCTGGCGTCTTGAAATGAGTCAGATCCGAAAAAAGTTTCAAAATAGGGACAAATCATGCTAAATTTTCGTTAATGGGTCAAAACAGTAAAAAAGTCCCGAGGAGACGGAAGAGAGATTCCATGGGTGCACGCGAGGCCCCGACGCCGCTCCGCCCTCCCCAAAAGACGAGCTGACGACGCTGGACTAGCCGACGAAACCGCACGCGCGCGGGCTCGTTGTCGGGATGGGACAAGGGGAACCATCCGTCAGGGTCAGGCCGTCGCCGTCCCGGGACAGGAGAATGGTGTGGTTGTACAGCCCCCCATAGACAAAATTTCGTGTTTTGACCCTTTTTGCTAACAAATTCAGGATCTGACCCCCGTTTGAAAATATTTCGGGATCTGACCCTTTTGCCTACCGCCAGGGGTGCTGGCGGTAGGTTTGCACGTCCTACCGCCATTAGCTCTGGCGGTAGGCCCTTTGACGGCGTAGGGCCACCGTCGGCGCGTGCTGACGTGGAAAAGGGCCTACCGCCATGGGCTCTGGCGGTAGGGTACTGAAGCCTACCGCCAGCTCCTCTGGCGGTAGGGTCCTGGGTGGTGGATAAGGTGGGGAGGGGCTGGTTTGTGGGCCCCACCACCACTCTTCTTCCCCACTCACCTTCTTCCCCATGGTCAGCCCCTCTCCCCCCTCTCTCCCCCTCACAAACCCCCCCTAGATCCCCTCCATTTGCTTGAGATTTCACCGGTGGATCCGGAGCATTTTCATCACCCAAGGTACCTCCCCCATTTCCCCTCCTTTTGATTGGTTGAGATCTTTGTTTTGTGTTGATTTGGTCAATTTATTGCAAACCCTAGGTGTTGATCTTGTTGTGTGCATTTATGACACATTTATGATGCATTTGTGATGCATTTATGGCTAGGGTTATGGTTATGTTAGGGGTTAGTGTTAGGGTTAGGGTTAGGGTTATAGTGGTTATGTTGGGGGTTAGGGTTATAGTGGTTATGTTGGGGGTTATGGTTAGGGTTAGGGTTAATGGTTAGGTTAACTTGACTATGAATAGTAGTTATTTGTCCAATTTTTGCAAAATATAGTTTATTTGTCCATTTGAGTTGGTTGGATGACATATATGGATTGATTATATTGTTTCCAATTTCTTAGATGCATAAGCTCGTAAATGTTCATTATTTGGACAAGACGACATTTATGCTTGCAAATGACGATGAAGGGGAAGAGGCTATGGTTTTTGACACAAGTCCAAGCTTTGATGATCTTGTAGTTAAAGTGAGAAGCGTCTTACATTGGAATGACCCAAATGCCGAGGTTAAGCTTATTGGGAGGTATGACGTTGGATTGGGAGTAAAGTCCCGATTAAAGAGTATGCCCATCACCTCCCAATTGCATTGGAATGTGTACAAGGACAAAGTAGACGCATCACAAGACAAGTCTCTTGAGATCTTTGCCACAAAGGTTGATCCTCCTCCTCCGTTGCAAATTGATCTCAACCGCAATGCATCCTCCCCAATACATGATGATAGTGCCGAGGTGTATGTCCCCAATTGTTCTAGCCAACCACCAAGTAGCCAACCCAATGAAGATCATATCAATGCTAGCGCCATAGTACTCCGAGTTGATGCTATTCCTCTTGTTCAAGAAGATGCTAATGGTCATGTTGATGATGATGCTATTGTTGCTCAAGAGGATGCTTACGCGGAGAATGAAGAGATCCATTACAATCCAATTGGTAACTTGGATGTCATTGTGCGGCAACAAGACATGGACCGTACCCTCCCTTATAACCGTATGTGTGGGTATAACTCGGATGACGAGGGTCCGGAGGAAGAATTGGATGAGGATGGGTTGACTGCGCAAGAAAATGAAATCTACAAGAAGGTGACCGGCAAGGAGAGAGGGCCGCCGTTGTTTAGGGATGTGAGTCTTGCGAACAATGCCGTTGTTGACGGTGGGCTGAGATTCGGGTTGTCTGAGCCAACACCGTGCCCCAAATTCAGTGATCCTCGACCAGAAAATGAGGATGAGAATGCTCATTTGAAGAAAGGCATCAAGTTTGGTTCTTTGGTAGAGTTCAAGATATGGTTGTGTGACTATGCCATTAGGAACCATAGGCCGTTTGTTGTTGGTCATTCAAATCAAAAAGTTCGGTACACAGTCAAATGTGACCAAGAAGGTTGCAAATGGATGGTCCGCGGTAGAAAAATCAAAGAAACCGGGCAATGGGTGTTGAAGAGTCATGTTGGCACTCACACGTGCGTACCCCCGGACAAGGCCGACCGAACCAAAGGACACCGTCAACTCACGTCTGAGTATCTAGGATACAAATTGTTGAATCAAATAGCACATGATCCAACCGTGAAGGTCAAGTTTCTCATGACTTCGATTGAGGAACTATTCGGATACCCGGTCAAGTATGGGAAGGCATGGATGGCGAAGGCAAACGCTATTACGATGTTGCATGGTGATTATGAGGCCGCATATAACATTCTGCCCAAGATGTTGGCAGCCATTGCTCATTGAAACCCGGGAATGCGCCATCTGGTGGAGTCAATTGACAGAGTGTTTCGTCGTGCCTTCTGGAGCTTTGGACAATGCATTGAGGCATTCACGTATTGTCGCCCGGTCTTGTCTATAGATGGTACATTCTTGACCGGCAAATACAAGGGCACATTGATGGTGGCGATGGCCCACTCTTCAAATGATAATGTGTTGCCGGTGGCATTTGCCTTGGTGCCTTCGGAGCACGATGATAATTGGGAGTGGTTCATGGGGCATGTGAGAACCAAGGTTATAGGCAAGCGAGAGGTATGAATTATATCGGATCGCCATCATGGGATTCTCAAAGCAATAGACGTTGATATTCCCGGTCTTCCAAAGCTTCAACACCGTTGGTGCATGAGACACTTTGTTGCAAACTTTTACCGGGCATGCAAGAGCAAGGAGTTTTGCAAAGACCTTACCCTTGTTTGCGTTGCATTCAGCACCGACGCATTCAAAAGCCGATATGATAAACTCCTCAAGGCTTTGGAGAAGAACAAAGGGGGGAAAGAATTCTTGCTTAGGCACGAGCCGAATAAAGAAAAGTGGTCACGCGCTTACGATGAAGGAGGTATGCGATAAGGGGACATGACAAGCAACATGGTGGAATGCTTCAACAATGTGTTGAAGGGTGTCCGTTCCTTGCCGGTGACCGCAATACTCAAGTACACTTTCATCAAGCTCAACGAGTACTTCCTAAAGCATTCTGAAAGCACGGCCAAGTGGATTGGCGAAAAGATGGACTATCCATTCAAGGTTCAGGATTGGTTGTTGCATCAAGCGCGCAAGTCTTCCAAACAACAAGTGATCAAATATAATGAAAAAGAAATGATCTATCAAATCGATGAGCCGGGTGGGACAACAAGGGACGGTAGGTCTTATGGTGGAGTTGCTTACGAGGTGCACCTCAAAAACCGTTGGTGCCAGTGTGAGAGGCCACACAAGTATCATTGGCCTTGCTCGCATTTGATGACCGCAACACGGGCGAGAAACTTGCCCATATCCGATGGCACAACGGTGCGGTTGCACGAGTTCACATTGGAATGAACAAGGTTGACGTGGGCGCCTCGGTTTAACCCTTTCCTTGATGCCTCATAGTGGCCTGAGTATGTTGGGCCAGACATTGTGCCAGATCCCGCACTCATGGTGCCTATGAGGGAAAGAAGAAGAAAGAAGAGAATCCGGAGTGACATGGATGATCTAGCTGGATACACCGGAATGAAGCAATTTGGTAGTGGTCATTTCATGGAGGCACCGGAGAACAACAATTGTGGAGAATGCAACGACACAGGACACAACGTTAGGACATGCAACAAACCTAGAACCAACACGGGCACTAGTCAAACACGTGGACGGAAGACTAGCCTTGGAGGGGGCCGTGGCCGTGGAGGAAGGACTAGCCTTGGAGGGGGCCGTGGCCGTGGAGGAAGGACTAGCCTTGGAGGGGGTCGTGGTCGTGGATTCGGTGGTTCTAGGACACGTCGGGTTGATAGGGGAAGGCCTATCGATGTGTTGCTCAATCCGGATGGTTGAAATAATGTGAATGGTACTACTTTTAATATGTTCATGTGTTGATATATTTGCCTCTTTACATGTCAATGTGTTCATATTTTGACTTAACATCTTTAATTGTTGTAAGCATGGCTTCATCCGGTTCCATGACGAGGCCACCGTGTGCTAACCAAGAAGACATGCCGCACAAGTGGAAGGACGCATCTTTGGACAAGGTGAAGGAGAAAGATGTGAAGATTCCGCCATGTTGGTGTGGAGATGTTTGCAAGGTGAAGGAGTCCACTGACCGAAAGAAGTCATGGACGAAAGGAAGAAGATATTTTGTTTGCCCCAACTATGCTTATGATCGTGCGCTTCCAACTAACGCCTATGACCTTCCACCGGTATGCTAGAGAAGTAACATGTTACTCCAAAAATGTGTGTCAACACTAACATCCATTTTATATGCAGTCACCGCCTCCTCTATGCAAGTACTTCACCTGGATAGATCATGAAGTGCCAAAAGATGTCCAAAAGGACCAATATGAAGATTGTCTTAGGCGCCAGCGGCTGTTCGAAGAAAGGTTTCAAAGAGGCTTGGAGGAAGAGCGTCGTCAGAAAGAGAGGATGGAGCGAAAGCAACGCGAGAAGGAGAGGGCACGCCAAGCGAAGCTTGCTCGTGAGGAGGAGAGGGCAAGAAAGCTTGCAAAAGCTCGCAAGGCACAAGAGGAGGATGAGGCACGTGACAAGAAGGGGAAATGGCCCCGTATGACTCAGTAAAGCCTTCCCTTCGGTGGACTCGTCATGTAACCGGATGAAGCCATGCCAAATTTATCATGAACTATGTAGTACTAAGGCAAGAAACCATGTGTCGTGAACTTGTCGTGAATGAATTTGCCATTTGTATTGAATTTGGTGTGGAGATGTTTGCACGGTGTCGTGAGAACTTTAGTTTGTCAGCATACTGTATGATTTGTCATGGATAGAAAAACTGTTGTGCTGAGAAGATGGATAGAACAGAGGATTCCTCTGTTTTTAAGCCTACCGCCACAGCCCCTGACGGTAGGTTGCAGGACCCTACCGTTGACCCTACCGCCAAGGTGGTGGTTTTTCTCGTCATAGCAAGTTTGCCCCCTACCGCCATGGACTCTGGCGGTAGGGTCCTGCAACCTACCGCCAGGGCCTGTGGCGGTAGGGTGCTGCCCCTTCTGTCCAATGTTAGAATGATACACCCACTTCTATCCAAATATTAGAATGATCATCTCGCAAGCACATACATAACTCAATTCAACATAGTTCATTACATCCACGAATAACACATGTTCAAACTAATTAAAACATGACCCGGTTCGGATGACATCGGTTGAAACTAATAGCTCAAGCTCAACGACACATTTTCTAAACAGGTAACATATTTCTCATACTTATCAGACATTCAATTTGTTCATCACGCGCTTGATTACGCTTCAGTTGAAAGTCGGTGGATCCTGCCAATGACCCAACACACCATTCGTTTCACGAAACCAAGCCCATGCAGCAGGGCGGGCCGGATTCTCTGACATGCCTTGTTTGATTGCCCATCCTATGACCTGGCTGGGTTTCCTTAAGTCCATCTCACGGAATTCTTCTTTGCTTGCAGTGAACGCAATCTCAATTGCCAAAGCGTGTCTGCAAGCATATTCCCAGTCCTGCAGCTCATCAAGCATCCTCTCTTTCTCGTTCACAAGCTTTCGGAAAGCTTTTTTCTCCTTAGCATCAGAAGGTTCCTCGATAATATAATACTTGCTGAAATCCTTCATGGCCGCATTTGCCTCATCACAACTTTTCAACCATGCTTCACATTCCCTCTTCAAGCAACGGTGTCGCTCCGACATGACCTTCTCACACGCTATGTTCATAGTCATGGATCGAATGTCCATCCTACATGAATATACGGGTTTAAGATGACATAGACCAAAACATAAAATAAATTCAGTAGAGTACAACACTTGGTTACTTGATATGACATACAACACCAAGTTCTTAATGAGTTCAAATGTTAAGGGTACAAGTCATAGTAGTTCAAATGACGACCAAGCAAAGGGTACATGTCATTACAGTCCAAATGACAAAGATTACATAGCCTCATGCAATTCTATGTGGCGTACGGTCCCGGGTTGCAACAAATAACATCATTTCTTTCTTTGACCCATGCCCAACGAGAAGCCCGCTTCTCGTCCGACGAGAATGGTTGGCGAACTAACCAATCAATGACCTGGCCATGATTTCCCATGTCTATCTCAGCATATTCTCCCCTTGTTGCACACAATGCAATTTGCATTGCAAGATCACGCCTACAATTTTGTTCCGCCGTCTTGAGCTTGTTCATCTGCCTCTGCTTTTTTTTTGATAAAAATTTCGGAACGGTCATTATTGAAATAATAATGTGAAAAGGCCCTACACTCCGCATTCAACGCATCAATGGCTTCCATCCACAAGTTCATCTTTTCCTCAATCAATTCGCGTTCACGGTTCGCCGCCGCCTCAGCAGAAGCTTCAAAGAAAACGAACGGTGCCATCCTACATTTCGAGAAGTTGCTATTAAAGTAACTTAGGTTTAATTGCTTTCTTAAGCCTAACCCAACCCAAATTATGTACACTAAGACTAGCACTAGATCTAGGTACACAAACTATTCTACAAGCAATTCTAAGCACATCATACATAAGGAAATCACAAACATAAACCTAAATGGATCATATGAATTGATTTGACCACATGAGCTAGGGTTTGCAACCAAATGAGCAAATGCAAACTAAACAAAGATATCAACCAATCAAAATGAAGGGAAATGAGAGAGCTACCTTGGGTGATGAAAATGGTAAGAATCCACCAGAGAAATCTCAAACAAATTAGAGAGATTTGGGAGGCTCTTCTGCTTCAAAGAGAGAGGGGGGGGGGGGAGATTTGAGCTCGGTGGAGAGGTGAGTAGTGTGTGGCCTGAATGAGTGGTTGAGGAGAGGGGGAGGAAATATCCAGCCCCTCCCCACCTTATCCACCACCCATGACCCTACCACCAGAGGAGATGGCGGTAGGCTTCAGTAACCTACCGCCAGAGCCCATGACGGTAGGTCCCTTTCCACGTCAGCACGGGCCGACGGTCGTCAGTCGCCGTCAAAGGGCCTACCGCCAGAGCTAGTGGCGGTAGGACGTGCAAACCTACCGCCAGCACCCCTGGCGGTAGGCAAAAGTGTCAGATCCCGAAATATTTTTAAACAGGGGTCAGATCCTGAATTTGTTAGCAAAAAGGGTCAAAACACGAAATCCCAAACCCGAGCGGGGAGCGGGCCACCAGTCCTACTACTGCTGAGAGGCTGGTGGTGCGGTCGTTTTCTTTTCTTTTCCTCTCTAAAGTAAAGACCAGGCAGCGCATCGCATTCCAAGCCAAGGGCGGGTGGGGAGTAGGACGAGGTACCACAGAATAATCGGATTGCTGGTACTTTTCGCAAATCACACGAGAACGGAGGCGCCAACAGGCTCTACTTCGATCAGCAGCTTTCGCCTCTTCTTTTTTATAATCAGAGCAGAGAATAAATAAAGTAAAATAACGCGTTTGTTGTTTCCTCACTCTGCTGAGAAATAAGTAGAGCTGAGTCACCTGTGCTGCGTCAGGTTCGCGCGCCTTCGAATTTGTGCTATATCTCACTTGATTTTTTTTAGTGGAACACCCGAACTTTATTATACTGCATCAAAACATTGTTTGTTTGCATAATTCAGGGGATCCAAAAGCACCAAAAAATGTCATCTCTTAAAAATAAAAAACACCATCTCCTAAAATAAAAAATGCCGTCTCTTAGAGAAAACAAAAAATGGCGTCTCTTAATAAAAAAAATGCCATCTCTTGTAAAAAAATAAAAATGCCATCTCTTCATGATAAAGATTTGTCTATTAAAGTTAAAAGGTCGTCTCTTAAAAAATTTCTTAAATATGAAAATGCCATCTCTTAATAATAAAAAATGCCATATATTAAAATTAAAAATCCATCTCTTAAATAAAAATGCAATCTCTTAAATAAATAAAAATGTCATCTCTTATAATAAATTAAAAAAATGCCATCTAGGTGAAAAAAGGGAAGGGGGGGGGGGGAGGGGGGGGGGACTAGGATTCAAACCGAGGTCACCTTGGTGCGTTGCAAGCCAGTGGGCTAGCTCTAGGGCTTCGAAATATGGTTCACTGGCATTTTACTTATAGCGAACAGTTTTGTGAAACGAAAACAACGGTAGATCAAGGGTCACTACGAAAGGCTGACGGTCGCCAGTTACACTGTACGAAAAAACTATCCGCTTTTTCAGCCATCTGAGGCCATTAGCATTTACGACCATTGGATCTTTGGTTTTGGCCGTTTTTGGTGGTTCGATTTCCTGTCAACCCCGCGCCGCCTCACTTCCTTCGCTAGGAAACGAGCGGTACCATGGTGGGTCGCTGCTCCGATAACAATTTCGGGAGCCAGCTATGAATCTTTGTCCGATGTGGGCCAGCCAGCCCGTCTAATTTATCCATCCGTGTAGGGTTCGATCCAGAGAGCCAGGTCGCTATTCCAGGCACCACGGGCGGTGGTATGCTTGATCGGGAGCTCCTATTCATCGCATTTTGCGGCAAATAGCACGCGCAACGCACAGGAGGCGTGCGACTATGCCGGCCCAGTGAAAGGCACCACGCGAGTTGTGTGTGTGTGTGTGTGTGTATATATATATATATATATATATCAGTAAAATCGCAAAAAGAAAGCGAAGCTGAGGAATCGATCACGTGACATCCCTATACAACACGAGCGCTGCTAGCCACTAGGGCAGATGGCAACTCACGAAGAAAAGCATATTGCGAATTAATTTCAGAATTTAATGTTGCGAGATATTCCCCTATAGCATGATATTTTCTTACGTGTTCTATAGTGTATAAATTTTTGAAAACAAAAATGAATTAATGTGAACACAATTGGAAATTTCAAAATAGTTTTTGAAAAACACTTAAATTAGAAATTAAAAAAAAACAAAAATAAATGTCCATTTTCGAAAAACAAGAGCAAATTTTGTGAACTCGAATTTTCTAAAATTCTGAGCAATTTTCCAAATTTTCTGGAAAAACATTTGTAGTACTAAGAAAAAATGTGTAAATTTTGAAATCCTGAATGTTTTAAAAAGCATGGACAAAAAAAGTTATGTTGAGAAAAGTCAACATTTTTTTGAAACATGAACATCTTAAAATTTCGAAACAAAAATTTAGAAAACTCAAACATTTTTTGATTTTATATTTTATTCACAAACAATTATGGAAATGGGAAGATTTTTTGAAACCCCTGAAAAAATGGAAACATGAACATTTTATAAAATTTTGAACAATTTTTGCAAATGGGGAAGATTTTTCTGAAAAGTTTTGAAATTTTTAAACAACGACATTCCAGACAATCTTCAAAAACTCGAACAAAATTGTGAAAACATGAACTTTTTTTAAAATTTGTGTGCAATTCTTGAAACAGAAAGATTTTCTAAACAAGGAAAAAAATGGTAACAAATTTCGAAAACAGTTTTTTTTTTAAATTATGAACATTTTCTGAAAAGTTGTGAAAAAATTGAACGAAAACATTCTGAACAAAAGTTGTTCAACATTTTTTCGAATAATTGTTTGGTTTTATTTTTTTTATTTTGTTGGTTTTCTTTTTTCTTCTCCATTTTTTGTTTTCTTTTTCTTTTTTCTCAGGGTTGTTTCCATTTTCAGTCTACATTTTCGTATACATGGAAAACATTTTTTAATAAGTGATCAACATTTTTTGTATACACGTTCAACATTGTCTGAACGCTTATTCAACATTTTTCAAATAATTGCTCAACATTTTAATACTTATACAACAATTTCCAAATACCTTTTCAAATACTCGTTCAACATTTTTCAAATATCTGATCAACATTTTAAATAGTTATTCAACATTTTTCAAAATCCGGTGCAACATTTTCTTAATACTTATTCAAGTATTTTCAAATACTTGTTTCATATTTTTTTCAAATGTGTTTTTGAATAGTGTTTTTTGTAATATGTATTTATAATGTTATAAGTATAAACAAAAGTAAAAAAGCAAAAAAATTGAAAACAAAAAAGGTGAAAAGAAAAAACAAAACAGAAAACAGGCTGGTGTATCCCATGCGCGTGGGCCGGCCCAAGTGGCGTTTGCCTTCAGCGAGGGGTTCGCTCCTGTCTCGCTTAATGCGAGACATTGGTCACTCTGTGCATTCGGTTTATTCAATTTACAAGGTCTGGTTTATACGGTTTTTCGTTTTTTACGGTATTACTAATACTTTGATAAATATGGTATGAAATTAAAATACGGTTCGGTTTCGGTATATATCAAATTATTTTGGTATGGTTTCGGTATATACCAAAATAACCAAAGTTGCCGTGAATTTGAGAATGACGTAATAATAATTTACAAATTTATGACTCAAAACACACACACACACACAATATATATACATAAACACTATTCTGATCACGGGATCAGAATATTATTCTGATCACAACCTGAACTTCCTGAGTTACACAACCTGAACTTCCCTCTGTAGGAACCCGACCTTCGGGCTATCTTCGCAACCGTGTCTCCCTGCGCGAATTTTTCTGGTCAGTCGTGTTCTATGTTATGTAAGTGTAATCTGCAAACGATTTTTAGCAACTAAATGCATATTTTAAATAGCAATCTCGCTCGTTGGCGGATTTTACTCTCGGGTCGTGATGAATATGCGTCTGTTGCAATTTTACTGCCTGAATTGTTCGATCTGAACATCTCCCAGTGGTAGGTTGAACTTCCGCAAACATTGTCCAAATGGGGCTTGCGATATACCGTTGGAAAGCTATGGACACGAGTATCATGACCCAAGTTAAATTTTTGGCAAAATGTAACCGGTTTAAGAGCAGTTTTGAAAACCGTTTTTTCTTCATACAAAAAACGTGAATCGTATTTTCGATCGTATTTCTAAACCGTTTATCAGAATGAGGAAAATAATATGGCGTTGGAAAGCTGCTGCAAAACCGCTCCTTCCACATGTTGAAAATTTTCTCTAATTCTCTATGGTTAAATAGCAATTTGAAAAATCGTAGAATTTCGCAAACCGAACAGCCGAGTTCGTATTTTAAATGTCATTTTTAAACGGCTAATCCAATTGAGGCAAATGATATGGCGTTGAAAAGCTTATGAAAATGTGCTACTTTTTCATGTTGAATTTTTTTTCTAATTTTGAACGGTTTAAAAGTAATTTATAAAACGGTACAAGTTCCATCGAGTTCGTATTTTTAAGCTAATTTATTAACCGTACATCCGAATGCAGCAAATGATATGGCGTTGGAAAGCTTGAGGAAATGCGAAACTTTTTTGTATATATTGTTTCCCCCAATTCTTTACAGTTTTAAGTCAATTTTGAAAATGGCTAAAAACGTGTTTTCACCGTAATTTCTACAAACTTTATCGAAATGGGGCAAAAAATATACCGTTGAAAAGCTACGGAAAATGCGAAACTTTTTCATGTTGATGGTTTTCTCTGATTCCTAGCCGTTTTTAAGTAATTTCAAAAACGGCGAGATCATTCGTTCTGTCTTTATCGCGAAACAGATTCTTTCGAAAATGCACCGCGTGAAGAACTTGAACTTCTCGGCATGTCTACTTGAACTTCACTCTGTTTTCACGTATTTTTTTTGCTCGTAGCTCTTCATCCACCCACCGGAATTGAGCAAATGATATACCGATGGAAAGCTGCTATAAACACGCAACTTTCCCGTGTTGATCATTTTTTTCATAATCGCGACGGTTTTAAAAGTTTTTTATCTAAAATTCATTCAGTGTAGTAGTTGAACTTTCTGCTGTTTTCACGTTGAACTTCTGTGACGTATTTTTTGTTTGTAATTTTCTCATCCATTCGTAAGTGTTACACAAATGATATTCGTTTTGTACAAATCTCTCTCACAATAATTTTTTTAACTTTCTCAGACCAAGGACTTGAACTTATAGCAAACTAAAAATTTGGACCTTGTCTTTTTATTCATTTTTCTCATATTAAACACACACCATGCAGTACATAAACTTTTTCTGTCTTTAAAAATTGAAATTTTATTTTATTTTTGAAATCAAATTGCTCCCAAATAATAACCGAACTTCTTTGTGGATTGAGAGAATTATTTTAAAATGCAAAAAATAATTTCTTTTTTGTATTTTCGAACATGGAAATACAAGATGAATCTCTCTCGCAATTTTTTTTTAACTTCTCCGGACTGAGCACTTGAACTTCTTTCAACAAACCTTTTAAGCTTCTATTTTTCTATACCTTTATTCTCACCTGAAATGCATTCCTTGCAGTACTTGAACTTCTCTTTGTTTTCACTATGAAATTCTGTCGCATTTTTGTGTATACGTCGAATTACACGTAATTGAAAGTCGGACGTCATTTTTTGCCATTTTAAAACATGTAATTGGAGGTCGGACGTCCCGCAATATAAATTCTGAACCGTGCACGGAGGTGCACGTGAACTTCTTGCAACAAATCTGAGTTTTTTATATACTTCGAACTTCTCTGTTATTTTAATTTTAACTTCTTAGTCATATTCTTAGAAAGGAAATATGTTTTTAAATAAGCATCAAACATTTTTTTTGTAAATTGCACTTCATAGTTTTATTTTTCTTAGAAACGATAATAATTTGAGTTTTCCGTATACATCGAACTACTCCTTTATTTTAATATGAACTTCTTCATTTTTTTCTTTAGTAACAAGGACAAATCTGAGTTTTTTTATAAATATCGAACTTCTCTATTTTTGCAATTTGGACTTCTTGGTTTATTTCTTTTAGTAACGGAAAAATCCTAGGTTTTGTAAAAAATATTCAACCAGTTCATTAATTAAATTTTAACTTCTAGATTTTTTTTATTTAGAAATGGTGATTTTTTTTTATGAATTTTGAACTGCTCTATTTTTAAAATTTGAACTTCTAGTTTTTTTATTTTTGAACTTCTTATTTTTCATTCTTTAATAATAAGGAAAATATGAATTTTGTATAAACATCGAGCTGCTCCTTTTTTTAATTTGGACTTTTTGGGCTTTTTTCAATTATTTATTTTAACAAAGAACAACTCATATTTATTTATTTGAGCTTTAGTGAAAACTCAATTCTTTTTTAGACATCACAGCAAACAGTAGCAATTGCAAAAGTTTTTCAGTTTGGTTACATGTGAATTTTATTGTTTTGTATCATTGTAGTTTGGAAAAACATAGACACATACAGGCGAGAGAATTATGTGAGCACAAACTAGATATCAATACACAAACTCTCTAGGGAGTAATACAGAACTCTCACGGAAGTGAGACACGAACTACTTTTGTACATAGTTTTTTTTTTCTTGTATTACTCCCTAGAGAATACGACGTCCGTCCTTCAGTTAACATACTTGACCTTCCCGAACACAACATTTTGACCTTTGCATAAACGAAAAATTAAAAGTCAAATTTTTTTGCACAGTAATACAATATTTTTTCTATATCCATTTTTGGGAGATGATATCTTCATTCACCTTTTGCTGTTGACACTGAAGAACACAACAAACAATGAGTAGGACGGGAGAGATGGACGTCAGGACTTGTGTTCTACTTGAACTTCTAAAGATTTTTTGAACTCGTTTGATCTTCCAAACAAACATCGTTTTTTTTATGAGACCGTGCTACAGAACTACGCCAAAAACAAGCACAAAATGCGTTCAGTTTTTTTGTTCGGTCACACACATGAACACCTGAAGAGCAAGATTAAAAAAAACAGAAAATAAATTCCATGCATTTCTTCTCTTTTCTATTCGGGATTGCACCAAGCAAAGTACATGTGTCTGCTATGAACAAACCACCTCATCAAATCAACAAGGTTCATATGAATTTCAGAGAGAGAGAGAGAGAGGGAGAGATGGAATGGATGGTTGTTGAATTTATATGTGCAGCCGTGAGGAAGTGCAGAGGAGCAGTCCGCGGCGATGGCTGGGCGCAGTCCACGGCGACCACAGCGCCCGCGGAGGTCATCCCTAGCCCAGTCCGACCAGGATCTGTTGCTAATTGACCGCCCCCACGGCCTGGATATGGTGCGAGCGAGCTGAAATTTATGAAAACATAATTCTCAAGTGCCCTTGAAAGTTACGAACTCATTTTTGTTCCCTTCATGTATTACCTCCAGTTCAGATCAAAGATATATAATATTACTCTCTACTACAAAAAATCTGAACCAATGCAAGACTGGTATAAGGATAGCATTTTTCTACAAATTGATCATTCCATCCATCGTTATATATTTTAACATATGAGTAAGTACTAGAGTATATTTATGTGTACTTATTCTGGATTCATTTTTCAGTGCTATTTACTACAGTCATTTTATGTGTACTTAACAAAATGGTGTAAGTGTTCAGGGTGAGAGGAGCCAAGCTGCCAAGGTCACAGCTTCTCTGAAGTAAGTATGTCTGTAGCCAAAATTTACAAGGAAGAAAGCAACTTCTCCGAATGTACTAAAAAAACACTCTCTGAACTTTAATCCCCGGCCACTTCGAACTTCAGCCACATCCACCACCCTAGAGAGACGCACGCCACACCCAGTCATCGTCGGCCGTCGCATGCCCGTTGGGGTGACGCTGCTGCATGGCGCACTCCATCTGTAGCTTCAACGGCTGAAAAGGAAGCTGCAGGGGAGGAAAAGAAGCACCATGAGCTAGCTAAAACAGAGGTGAAGAAGTAGCAACAAATGCAGCGGACGAGAGGCCCAAAGAGCTTTGCGTGGAGGCGGTGTATGGACATGTAGGGGCGACTAGGGCGGGAATGGATGCCAGCCACGCCGGCGAGGAATGAACATGAAGATGGTTGGTGCTTCATACGAGGTGCAGACTATCAAGCTCGTCCCCATCTCTCATTTTCTCTCCACACTCTGAACATAAAAAGGTAGAAAAAGATGGTTGATGCTCCCTCCAGCTTGGGGAAATTACTACAGAGAAGAAAAACTGAAGATTTTGTTGCTGGTGCTTCATACGAATGAAACCACCTGCTCCTTGAATTACTTCATCAGTAGGGAACACATCGGACATCAACTGCGTCCGTGCTCATCCTTTTTTTCTATATTTTGGTGAAGTTCGACTTTTGCCTGCAGATTTGTTGTAGCCTAGCAGGTCAAGCATTCAACAACCATCTTGCTGAAATAAAATGGGTGAAAAATGACAAAAAGGTGCAAAATCAAATGTACGTTGTGGAGGCGATGAACGCTGCAGTAATTTCCCCAAGCTGCGGCTGGGGTACCTCCAGGGGCTGCGTACCTGAACGGCCGGAGGTAGCGGCGATGAACGCCCTTGGTGCTGTGGCTGTGGAGCCCCACCGGGAGGAGGCTGCAAGGCGGCGATGGAGCCTGGGCAGGGCCAACCTACTCAGCGCCGGGGGTGGTTGGTGTGGGCGGGCCGCGGCCGCGGCGGTGCGCAGGCGGCGGCGCAGGAAGGTGGTGGTGGGGAGTGGGAGGTTAGGGATGGCGCTTTGGAGGTGGTGGTCTTCGGCGGCGCGCAGAGATCCACGGCGGGCGGCGGCGCGATGGGATCCAGGGCCGGCGATGGCGGGCGGCGGCGCGACGGGATCCAGGTCCGGTGACGGCGGGCAGCGGCGCGACGGGATCCAGGGTGGCGCCGACGCGTGGGGATCGAGCGTGAATCGAGGCCGGTGGTGCGGGAGTGGATCGTGGGCGTAGCGTCGGGGTGGTGGTGGCCTTTTTTTCATCGGGGCGCACCGGTTCGGGAACATCCAGTCGGGCCCTTATAAGGCCGGCTGTGATCAGAATATGTGCATGCATGTATTCATTCCTTGGTGGCACAGCTCGGGCCCTTATATATATAGGGATATGTGCATGCATGTATTCATTCCTTGGTGGTTGTAGACGTGCTTAACATTTTTTTAGAGAAAAATGACTTTGTTACACGAAAAATGTACGCTTATTAGGCAATTGGCTCATGTACAAGAAAAATAACAACTTGTATTAAGCAATCTGGCTCATGTACAAGAAAAACGACAACTCGTATGGTTGTTCACCTCAAAAAATATAAACATATTTTTTACTTCGGTTTATTCGGTTAATAGTTCGGTTTTTCGGTATATACCATAAAAACTAACGTTTAAAACGGTATGAAAAGTTCATACCATACCGAAAGCAGAAACCATAAAATTGGTTCATTTTCGGTATGGTTTTTCGGTTCGGTTTCAAAATGCACACAGTGAGACATAGGGCACCCCTTAAGCTTAAAACGAGCGAGGTTAACGAGCCGAACAACAGTTTATCCAGTAGCCCACGTCGTTCTCTCCACCTCTTTCAGCCCATTCAGCTAAGCAGCTGGCCGACGAAAAAGCCCACCCGGCTGCCGCTGCAAATCCCAATCGTTCGAGGGCATCTCATCCAGACTCCGCCGCTTTTCTTGAGCTCGACGAGGAGAGGAGATTGCGGAGACCAGGAGAGTGCGGCAGTGGGGGGCTCAGTCTCACCCGCCGCCACCAGCTGTTCGGCGCGCGCCGGTCCGTCCATGGAAGAAGGGAGCTCCTCGCGCGACATGGCCCGAGCTGTGTCTGTGCGCCCAAATCCTCTGCTTCGGTTCCAAGGTGCAGGCTGATAATAAAATTAGAAATACTATTAGGATAGTCGGCTTTCTGATGCTGAGAGAATAGCTGTGTCTTCAACTGCAGTGTGTTTCTTTAATGGCGTGGTGATTTGGGAACTCAGGTTGCATATTTAGCAACTCCCTCTGTCCTATAATATAAGAGCGTTTTTAACACTAGTGTAGTGTTAAAAACACTCTTATATTATTATGGGACGGAGGGAGTAAGTGATATGCTTCAAATTTATGTTAGGTTGATTGACTTGTGCATCAGGTTGGAGGCAACTGGGCCCATGATTTAGTGATTAATAATGGGGTGACTGAAATGTCATTCTGTAGTGATTTGTGCTCAGCAGATCTGAAACTGTGGGAATTACTCCATTTCCCCCTAATCCCTACCATGGTTGTGAATTGGAGTTAGAAAAAGGAGTGGCTACATTCTTATCTCACTAACAAACGACAGATAATGTTCGATTGATCAGTTACCACTCTATATTTTTTGGTAAAAGCCACACAAGTCAAAAGGGAGGTTTATTTCCTAGATTTTTTTTGGGTTGCACGTCTGTCTTGTTTGTTCTTTTTCCACATTCTTTTCTTCAATTGATTAAAATCCTTAATCCACGTTGGTGGTGATTTAGGCAGTTTCACCTTCAAGTATGGAGCTGTACTCTGATGTAAGAGACTGCAACCTTTGCAAGTTTACCGCCAAACTGTGCCGAATAAACCCACTGCTTGCACATTAATAGTCAACCGAAGCCTTGGACTGTCTTAGCTTGCATTATATGTGATTTTGATTAAGGACAGCCTGTATACTGTATATTTACCTGCAGATTTGTATTGATTGTTCAATGGCTCTTCTGAATTAATTTCTTTTTGTGGGTTGCAGCAGGCTGAAGTTCTAGTTGTGCCAAATTCTACACTCGTATATGGTATTAATAAGAGGTATCAGTGGCGGGCTGATCCCTTGGGAGTTGGGAGAATGGAAGGCAATAACCTTCGGATAACAATCTGCACCCATGGCGGCGACATCAACCACAGCCACGGTCACACCGCTGTTAATCCACCTACTGCGCGGCGCCACCGACCACGCGTCCGTAGCTGCCACCCACGGGAAGCTCCTCAAGGTTGGCACCGCCTCCGCTGTCTCTTCTTGCAACCACATCATCGCTGCTTACTGCCGATGTGGCGCCACCACCCGCGCCAACGACATGTCCGATGGAATGGCCGAGCGGGACATCGTCTCCTGGACAGCTCTCGTGTCCAGGTACTCTACCGCCAGCCGACCGCGCTTGGTTGTTTCCCTCTTCTGTGACATGTCTCACAGAGGTGTGCCACCAAATGCCTTCACCTTCTCGACTGCCGTCAGCGCGTGCGCACGCCTTGCTGATGCTGGACTTGGCCGGAAAGTGCATGCCCGTGCTGAGGTTGAGGGCTACGCGTTTGACACTGTCGTTGCCACCGCGCTCATTGACATGTACGGCAAGGCCGGAAATGTGGAGAGTGCACGTGCAGTGTTTGATGGTATGGCTGCTCTGGCGAGGAATGCGGTGTCATGGGGCTCGATGCTGTCTGTATACGCACAGAATGCGCTTGGGCGCGAGGCCATCCATTTTTTTTTTTGCCGAGTTCAGAACCAAAAGCAGTTTCATGGCGCCCAACCACTTCATGCTGTCAAGCGTTGTGAATGCGTGTGAAGGCGTTGGGCGGCTTGGGGCTGGCAAGTCTGTGCATGGAACAGTCCTTCGGTTTGGGCATGGATGCAATGGCGTGATTGTTGTGTCTTTGGTTGACATCTACTCTAGTGTGGATTTTATGAGTACTCAAGAAAAGGTGTTCGACAGGATTGAGCGTCCATCGGTCATCTGCTATACCTCCATCATCGTGGCAGCAGCAACGTACGGTCTAGGGAGGTGCACATTCACTTTTTTCAATGAGATGATCGGTCGAGATGTGGAACCAAACAGTGTTACACTGCTTGGCGTCATGCACGCTTGCAGCCATTCAGGTCTTGTTGACATCGGCCTCCATCTCCTCCACTCCATGTAGAGCAAATATGGCATCCGTCCATGCGCCAGCCACTACACATGTGCGGTTGACATGCTCGGCCGTGCAGGACGGCTCGAGGAGGCATTTGAGCTGGCCAATGAAGCGCAGGTTGAAGGCTGTGATGCCCTTATGCTGTGGAGCTCATTGTTGTCAGCTTGCCGGGCACATAGGCGCTTAGATCTAGCCGCCAGGGCTGCCCACAGAGTGTCAGAGTTCATCCAAGATGTAGCAGGTGCACTTCAGCTGGCCAGACTGACAATGCTGCTGCTGTGTGGTCGAACATGAGGCGACAAGGCATACGGAAAGATCCTGGGTGCAGCTGGATTGAGATAAAGGACATACCCTACGTGTTCTATTCCGGATTGGTATCACCCGCAGGTGCAAGGGCAGGTGAAGTGATGATGTTGCTTGATGAGTTAGAGGGTAAGATGCGGGAGAAGGGTTACAAGGGTGGACTAGGTAGTACCAGAGTCTTTGATGCTCATGAAGAGGATGGAGAGGACGGAAAAGGCGAGATGGTTGGAGTGCACAGTGAGTTATTGACTTTGGGGTTTGGTTGATGAAGAACTTGAGGATGTGCTGCGACTGCCACGATGCGGTCAAGCTCATAAGTGGCATTATGGAGCGCGAGTTTATTGTGAGGGATCTGAATAGATTCCATCACTTCAAGATGGGGTCATGTTCTTGCAATGACTACTGGTGATTCAAGGCTTTGTTATGTCATTACAATCAGTTGATAGAACTTCCTCAGTTACAGAAGGTCTTTTGTGACATTGTGATATATATCTAGCATAAAGTTGTTATGCCTGCTATTCAATATAGAGCGGTCATACTCAGATTCTGATTGGCATTGTTTCTTGAATACGAGACTAATTTACTGATCGTGGACAGTCCTGCAAATGCAGTAATGTCTGATGAGGTATTTATGAACTCTTGCTGTATGTGCAATTTACGGTCAGTGAATTTTGCCGTTTGGTTCTGTAAATATTATATCTCACAGGTGTCTACTACTGTGACAATGTAGCATTACTTTGCCCCGGCTGCCATCATGTATTATAATCCTTTTATTTCACACAATTATTTGTTCAGTTGCTTTCAGTCACAGAGTAAGGAAGACCATCTTTTCTAAACAGCAATGAGTTCTTACCTTTGCTCGGTGGCGTTGACATGTAAAGCTTGGGATGCCATTTTATGCAATATGGACCAGCATATCAGACCTTCAGCTTGTCTCAAAGATTATGCTTATGGCAGGTTTACTCATGGGATGTAAGTGAGATTTATGCACACCACCAGGCTGTATGTCAAATTATTTGTTTGCCACAATATTTTTAATCATTGAGATCTTGAATGCAGATTCTTGAAGTTCGTCTTGTAGTTAGCTGGATCAAGGGAAGAATTTTTGCTTGAATCGCTTGGACTAAGCCAGAGGGAAGATGTTCTTATTATCTATGTTCGAAGTGGCAAATCTGATAAAGATACATTTAAGAGAAGTCATGTATAGCCCCCTTGCTTAACCTGCACTTGGAAGATAAATCATTCAGGAACAAAGTTAGCTTCCCTGAAAATACTCTCTGAATGCAAATGATTGTGACTTCGGAATTCGGAGCCATGGCAATGATCTCTTTTGCTCCTTGAGGTGTCCAGCAAAGGTAATTCTACTTTTCTGTCCTCAAAATAAAACAGTGAAAAAGATACCACTCCTTTGGTTTCTTTCTATAATTTTTCGACAACACATTTACAATAACATCACCAGCTTGAATGTTTGTTACTTACACTATTTTTAATTTGATTGACCTCTTGAATGCAGATTATTGAAGTTTGTCTTATGAAGCTGTGATTAACTGGAACAGGGAAAAACTGAGGGCACCCGGATGCTATTTTGTCCATTAACGGTTGGTAGTGAACTCGGTCCTTTTCAAGGATCATATGGTA
The DNA here is from genome assembly GCA_011799875.1 of Thinopyrum elongatum. Taxonomy (NCBI): domain Eukaryota; kingdom Viridiplantae; phylum Streptophyta; class Magnoliopsida; order Poales; family Poaceae; genus Thinopyrum; species Thinopyrum elongatum. The sequence goes on along the minus strand of CM022303.1, from coordinate 687,355,288 downwards.
AAAAAGGGCAAAGCTGATGATTTGTTTGCTTGGATTAAGTGAGAGTGAAGATCCTTCCTAGGTATGGTCCTCTTTGACTGTTCATTCTTTAGACTTTCTTTTTTCCATCTCCTTAATATTCATGTCTTAGTCCTGTTTTTTGCAGGCACTTCGGTTGTGCCTCTTCTTGCACTGAACCAGGCCATTAATGGAGCAGTCAAAGAAGCAATGCTGCAATAGCAAAAACAAGAAAACAAGGCACTCTGCCAGTGTGCGTGCATGATCCAGTAGCATGTGTTTAATAGTAGCCACTCTAACTGGCCATTGTTCAAATGAATGTAAACATCTGTTGTAAGATTACACTGCAGGTAAGATTTTTATGTAAGATAGTAGTTATGTACTCCCTCCGTAAAGAAATATAAGAGCGTTTAGATCACTACTTTAATGGCCTCACCTCTGAATAATAGGAGTACTATGCACTCCTAAGTCTAATGTTTTGTGCCTCACCTCTGAATCCAGGTAAACCAGCCAAGTACAGAACAACCACTACCAACCACTGCTAGCTGCTCTGCCCACAGGTGTGAAAACAAACTTAATCCTTTGCCGTTAGAAATAATAGGAGTACATAGTATATATGCACAGTTGACGCAGCCCGACTTCTGATGTCCATAATCAATGCTCTCATCTAAAAACCCGGCTTCTGATGGATGTATTTAGTTGATCTTTTTTTCTCTTCATGATTGAGCGCTGCAATCAACTTGTAAACACTAGTAAATCTGTAGGTTGTACCGGATCCTTATGCTTTGCAATAAAGCTGGTCACAAAGCCTTCTTTCTACAAAATAATAATAATAAATCCATAGGATTGAAGTCCCTTTTTTTGAATGAAGTGAACTCGTCTGTCCTGTGTACATGTCCATTTATCGTTCTTGGATGTGGCAATAAATGGAAGCTCTCCCATCGTTTTTCATCAATTTTGTCTTTTGCCGTGTGTACGTACTCCACCCCTAAGTCAAGTCAAGATAAAAACAACGTGTTATTTGGAAGCACACTATTTTGTTTTTCATATAGGCTCATAGCACACAAAACGATGTATATTTTGACAAGATATTTCAAGTGCAAGCAGGTAGCCATAGTACGCCAAAATGTGCTTGCTGTCCCTAACAGTCCATAAGCAAGTTGCCTTTAGAAATAATAGGAGCAGTGTATATATATGTACTCGATGCAGGAGTTTTCTTCATTTAAAACCCCTACTTCCGACGGGTGCATTTAACTAATCTCTTATTTCTGTATGATTGCGTCCTGCCATCAACTTGCACACCATAGAATATGGAATGACCATGTAAACAAATCCATAGGTCTGAAGTCCCTTTTTGAAATGAAGTAAACTGATCCGTCTCCTGTGTACTTGTCCTCCATTCATCATTCTTGTATGCCGATTTGGTTATCGGGTTTTTGGACTGTAACACACCGGCTCACATGTACATGTGCTGACCAGATCTGAAATTTGAGACCCATGAGAGCGTTGAAGATAGATGCATACACTCCATCCCTCCATTCTTCTTGTACCTCCCCTCTGCTCTTCCTCCTGGACTTTACCATTTTGCTGTGGTTCTGTGCTGCAACCTTGCTACCATAAGCCGAATTAATCTACCTTCATATCAGGGAGGTCAGGTTAACCAAGTTCAGTCACAGGTATGTATTCATACATTAGCACGCCTACTACTATTTGAAGCTATATATATTGGGACATATTAGATGTGTATATAGAGATATAGTTAAAACTCTTGCTTGCAGGTTCGCAAATCAATGGATGGAGCTGGAGCACAGATGCCATCTTGGCTGGAACTGTGGAATGAGTGGGAGATCCAAGTAGTTGTTATCGCCAGCTTCAGTCTGCAGGTTATCCTCTTCTTTGCTGGGATCCGCCGCTACAATGTCACATTTGTTCTCAAGGCCCTCCTCTGGCTGGTATATCTGCTTGCTGATGTCGTTGCGACATACGCCCTGGGGCACATGTCCTCGTCGTTGTCGAAAAAATCATCCAGTGAGCACCAGCTGGTGGCGTTCTGGGCGCCGTTCCTCCTGCTGCACCTCGGCGGCCAGGACACCATCACCGCGTACGCCCTGGAGGACAATAAACTTTGGCTGCGTCACCTGCTAAACATGTTTGTGCAGGTCACCTGTACTGCATATGTGCTCTACAAGTACATCATTGCGGGCGGGGCGACCATTGTCCATGCAGCTATGTTGGTTCTTGCCACCGGAGTTTGCAAGTATGGCGAGAGGATATGGGCACTGAAGCTTGCAAGCAAGGGTGGTTCCCGTGACAAAAGAAGGCGACGACCTAAGACTTTTCGTCTGAGGATTGATGATATCCGTAAGTTTTTCACATATGAGCCTAGGGACACCCTCACATATCTTAACTAGTAACACCGGCCTCGGGAGTGAATTTGCCCTTCCCGAGGCAATGAAAAGAGGCCAAAATACTCAGCAGATGGTGGTGAGTTCGTTCGTAAGTAGTCTATGGTTAGAAAAAATAGTAGAAATAGAAGAAGGAGAAGAAAGAGACTGCTTCACCAAAAACGAACAATTTAGAACTTGAGAGGGAGTACTTTCGAGTACTTGCCCCTCCGATTTTTATTAGCCGTCCAATCTGGTGGGGGATTAAAAATGAATAAACCTAATTAGTTTAATCAGAGAAGGGCATAATGGTCTAGGGTAAAATATTGTGCTTTCAACCGATCACATCCACGACCAGAACCACGTCTGGTAGATCCAGGAGGTCGAGTCCTTGTTCTCGTCCCCTTCCTTCTGTCCGACGAGTCCGGCGAGAGGAACCAATTCACCGTCCTCGGCGTCGTCCTTGGCCTCCTACTCGTCCCCTTCACTATAAGAGACGTGCCCAGCGGCAGGAAGAAGAATAAGGCGTGACATCTGCGGCGGCAGTGTCGGCGGCGACGGCGGCGACGCTATAGGAACTCGCCCCCGCCGATCCCATCGCTTCCGGACTTGCATCCTAAGGTATGAATCGCCCGAATCTCAACTTACTTTGATTCGTATCCTGCACTTCCTACTTAGATTTGTTTAGTCATCATCGATTTAGGTTTCCCTAGTGCATGCAATTCAATTTAGAATTTTTCATCATCCATGGTCACTTCACTAGTTTATGGGGGACCCAGTTTATGGACGTTTATGATCGCTTGCCATAACATGTATAAGGAGCAAAGTTTAAAATTCCACGCAAGATTTCGTATTGGGTTTTGCATGCATTTTTGTTTGTCCTTTCAGATTTTTATTCATCTTAATGGTGATGCAGGAAGACATGGCGGATGTAAGTCATGAGTTAATGCTGGAGTACTATCATATTGCCAACAAGATGTTTACTAGTGAGGATGAAGGTTATAGATTCTATAACAAATATGGTCTTGAGAAAGGTTTTAGTGTCCGGAGAAGCTATGTCGAGTAGGATGGATCCAACTGCCATATAATTTTAAGGAAATTTGTGTGTAGTCGTGAAGCGGTTCGTGAAGAGAAGCACATGAAGAGGAAGATGGAAGATAGAAAGAGGAGGCCACGGAGTATAACTCGTGTAGGGTGTAAAACTAAATTGGTGATTGCAAGACAGGAGGAAACATGTCGGTGGTTTGTGAAGGATTTCATCGATGAACACAACCATCCTCTAGCCCCACTGGATCTGTCGTGTCTTTTGCGTTCACACAGAAGAATTAGCGATGAGCAGAAAGCGGACATTGCAGACATGGAAAAATCTGGGATCAGAAAACACCATATTATGGATATTATGTGCATGCAATACGGTGGATATGATGAGGTTGGATGCATTATGAGGGACGTTTACAATTTCTGCCATGCTAACAAGCAAGAATCAATTGCTTCCGGGGATGCTCAAACGGTGATCAATCACATGGTGGCGAGGCAAGAGCGAGATTCAGATTTTTTCTTCAGGTACTTGGTTGATGAAGCTGGCCATCTGAAGGGACTGTTCTGGTGTGATAGTCAATCCCGACTTGACTACGAGGCTTTCGGAGACGTTATTGTTTTTGATAGCACATACAGAACCAATAAGTACAGTCTGCCATTTGTGCCGTTTGTCGGGTTGAATTACCACCGCAACACTGTTATTTTTGCATGTGGTATCATTTCACATGAAACAAGCCAGGCATACGAGTGGATGTTACGGACCTTTTCTGATGCTATGGGACAGAAGCATCCTATATCTGTGATCACGGATGGGGACCTTGCAATGCAGAGAGCAATCAGGGTGGTGTGGCCTGACTCAAACCATAGGCTCTGTATATGGCACATTCAGCAGAACATTGTACGTCATCTGCATGATGACGCGGTAAAGGAGGAATTTAGATCTTTCATATATGATACATCTTCCATTGAAGAGCATGAGAGAAAATGGTTACAATTCTTACAACGGAATAAAGTAACAAGTGAGGACTCCTGGCTGCATCAGATGTATAAGACGAGAAAACTATGGTGTGCTCCATATCTTGAGGGGCGTTGTTTCCTAGGATTGAGCAGCAATCAGCGGAGTGAGAGTTTAAACTCGATGCTACATACGCATCTTGAGGCTAAGATGACGTTGTTTCAAATGCTAGAGCACTATGAGCGTTGCCTTGCGTCGCGACGCTTGAACGAGGCTCTCCAAGACATCGAGGCCTTGCAGTCCGTTCCGTTCACAGAGGAAAATGCTTCAAGTCTTGAGAAACACGCAGCAAAAGTTTTCACTCCTGCTGTGTTTAAGTTGGTCTTATGGAGCATAAATGCTGTAAGAAAATGTGAGATCAGAGAGGTACTTGATGCAGCAGAAGTTACCACATACATTGTGTCTAAGAAGGAAAGAATGGATAAAAAGATCGAAGTGCGCACGGAGTCGAAGGAAGGTCTGCTTCGCAGTATCAGTTGTTCTTGCCGCAAATTGGAATGCGCAGGCACACCATATTCCCACATATTTTACATATTGGGAATTTTACAAGAAGAAACACTGCCCAGGTGTTGTGTTCCCACTAGGTGGACAATGAGTGCAAAATGTGCATTCGCACCGACGGGAAAGAGCGAGATGTATGAATACTCTGCAACCCTACAAAGTTACCGTAAGTTAAGGAATTTTAGTCACACAGCATGTTTCAAGGCATGCCACTCTGATGAGGCGTTTCAGCATCTAAAAAGGGTTTTGGAAGGACAGGATGTTTGCAAGGGATCAACAAGTGAACAAGCTGATAGCAAGGGATCAAGTAATGCTCAGGGTAACAGCATTAGGTTTGGCCCGTTGATGCCACAATCAGCTAACCTTGATGGTGAAGATTTCGATAAGGTTCTGGATCCCGTGCATGTGCCAGGCCGAGGTGCTCCGAAGAAAAGGCTACAGGCAAAGATGAAGAAGATAAGATCACAGGGTAGATGTGGCTATTGTCATGTGGCAGATGGTCACAACAAGCGCACGTGCACCAAATTCTTAGAGGTACCTAATATGTCGTCCAAATATATTCCATGACATTAATTATATCCTTTTATGTAGGATCTCGAAGCAGAACTATGATAGCTACAACATTGTGCGCACGGTCGGACAGCAAGTACGTCGACGATCAACCTGATGTTGGCGTGTGCACTATTGTCTATGTCTAGTACCGTGTGATCTTGTCTCTAAAATATAATTCATTCTGTCAGTTAGTCAGTGACTTCCTCATAATATATGACTCAGCTATTTGGTGGTCCCCTCCCTTGTAACAGTATGAGTTTGGGATATTTTGTTTGCATTTTCTATGTGAGTTTTTGATGTGCAACCTCAAGAATCATGGTTTCTTCGTGGCCAGCATGTAGCTTGTTTATTTTGCACGAGAAAATGTGGAAATAGATGTACTGGAGAAATTATATTTCGCTCCCGAAAAAATATTACCGATAAATCCAAAAAAATACATCAGTCATCCATGCTCTCCAATTGAAGAAAATACACTTAAGCCAGTTTTTGTAAAAAAAAGTTATTTTTACCACCACCTCCAAATCATCCCAAATTTATTCTGCATGATCAAATAGATGTGTCAAACATGGCTATAAAAGAAATTTGAAAAAAATGTATTCTACAATGCCCTTTAAGGTGTAGACCGATGTTTTGATCAGTCAGTCTACAGGGCAGTACAAATTCAAAAAAAAAAATTCTTAAATTATAAAATCTTGAAACCTAGCTATGTTGTTGCAAGATATCAAGTGTGCAAAATTAGAGGTGATTTAGAGGAGGTCGAAAAAATCACGCTTAAACATGAGGGACCACACTTAAGCCAGTTTTTATAGAAAATGTGATTTTTTCCACCATCTCTAAATCACACCAAATTTGTTCTACATGCTCAAATAGATGTGCCAAACATGTCTATAAAAGAAATTTGAAAACAAAATGTATCCTACAATGCCCCCTTAAGGTGTAGACTGATGTTTTGATCAGTCAGTCTACAGGGCAGTATAAATTAAAAAAAAATTGTAAAACCTTGAAAACCTAGTTATATTTGTGCAAGATATCAAGTGTGCAAAATTAGAGGTGATTTTGAGGAGGTCAAAAAAATCATGCTTAAACACGAGGGACCATTTGGTAAATTAAGCCAGTTTTTGTAGAAAAGGTGATTTTTTCCACCACCTTCAAATCACACCAAATTTATTCTGCATTCTAAAATAGATGTGCCAAACATGGCTATGAAATAAATTTAAAAAAAAATGTATCCTACAATGCCCCCTTAAGGTGTAGACCTATGTTTTGATCAGTCAGTCTACAGGGCAGAATAAATTCATTTTTTTTTAAAAAATTGTAAAACCTTGAAAACCTAGCTATGTTTGTGCAATATATCAAGTGTGCAAAATTATAGGTGATTTAGAGGAGGTCGAAAAAATCACGATTAAACACCATTTGGTCTCATTTAATCCAGTTTTTGTAGAAAAGATGATTTTTTTATCACCTCCAAATCACCCCAATTTTATTCTGCATGCTCAAATAGATGTGCCAAACATGGCTATGAATTTTTTTTTATAAAAAAATGTATTCTACAATGCCCCCTTAAGGTGTAGACCGATGTTTTGATCAGTCAATCTACAGGGCAGAATAAATTCAAAATAATTTAAAAAATTGTAAAACCTAGCTATGTTTGTGTAACATATCAAGTGTGCAAAATTATAGGTGATTTATAGGAGGTCGAAAAAATCACGCTTAAACACGAGGGACCATTCTTAAGCCAGTTTTTGTAGAAAAGGTGATTTTTCCACCAACTCCAAATCACCCCAAATTTATTTTGCATGCTCAAATAGATGTGCCAAACATGGCTATGAAAGAAATTTGAAAAAAAAAAGTATCCTACAATGCCCCCTTAAGGTGTAGACCGATGTTTTTATCAGTCAGTCTACAGGGCAGAATAAATTCAAAAAAAATTAAAAAATGTAAAACCTTGAAAACCTAGCTATGTTTGTGCAACATATCAAGTGTGCAAAATTAGAGGTGATTTAGAGAAGGTCAAAAAAATCACGCTTTAACACGAGGGACCTTCCAGTTTTTGTAGAAAAGGTGATTTTTCCACCACCTGCAAATCACCCCAATTTTGTTCTGCATGCTCAAATAGATGTGCCAAACATGGTTATGAAAGAAATTTGGAAAAAAATGTATCCTACTATGCCCCCTTAAGGTGTAGACCGATGTTTTGATCAGTTAGTGTACAGGGCAGAATAAATTCAATTTTTTTTAAAAAAATTGTAAAACCTTGAAAACCTAGCTATGTTTATGCAACATATCAAGTGTGCAAATTTATAGGTGATTTAGAGGAGGTCGAAAAAGTCACGCTTAAACATGAGGGACCATTTGGTCTCCAATTAAGCCAGTTTTTGTAGAAAAGGTGATTTTTTCCATCACTTCTAAATTACCACAAATTTGTTCTGCACGCTCAAATACATGTGGCAAACATGGATATGAAAAAAAAATCAGAGTTTTATATATTTCATACTGGCTTGGTGAAACTCTGGTACATACCTCCGACTTAACACAGTGAAAACTTCATTTCAGTTGAAATTGCTTTCATAATCATGTGTATTACATGTAAGTGAGCATGTATAAAAATGAGGAGGTTATTTGAATAAGGTAAAAATATTGACTTGTGACATATGCAAAAAATAAAATAAAAAGTAAAAAAAATGCCCGCCTACTAGTAGGCTCACAGAACACGCCCTGCATACGACTAGAAACCCAACATCATTTGGGCCAGGATGCAGGCCCGTGTTGCATGAATGACTCTGCTAGTAGGCCCCACGGGGCAGGGAGGGACCATGTTGCCATGTATGATTTAGAGAGAAACTTGTGAGAGAGCTGTCAGCAGGGTATATAAACCGGTGCGAGCTCCTCTCGCTTGGCGAGGTGGGACTAAACTCCCACCACCACTCGGCTGTGCCCGCCACGGCTCTGGCTTGGGCCCAATTCGGGTGGGCTGACCCAGGCCAGCCAAACCCACGCTCTGGCTTGGGCCCAATTCTTTTCTGTTCTTTATTGTCTTTTATTTCACTTATTAATTCCAATATTTCTTTTCTTTTATATATTTACAATATTTTAAAATCAAATATTTTTTATTTTTTATTTCTTCTGATAGTTTTAAAATCCAAAAATGAAATAAAAGTTGTGTTCTATTTCACTTCTTCATTGTAATAGTTCTTTTCTTTTTAATAGTCCACTCCCTTGTAACAGTATGAGTTTGCGATTTTTGGTTTGCATTTTCTATGTGACTTTTTGATGTGCAACCTCAAGAATCATGGTTTCTTCTTGGCCAGCCTGTAGCTAGTTTATTTTGCACGAGAAAATTTGGAATCGTTCCCGAAAACAAAATATAGGCCGATAAATCCTAAAAAATACATCAGTCATCCATGCTCTCCAATTGAAGAATATACAGGATGAATACAGATGATGAATCATACTCATCCTGCATATCCTCCAAACAGAGTGCAAGGAAGACCCACGCTCGTAATAATCAAATAGATGAAGGTATGTAAGCTGGTGCAGCACTTGCTCGGGGGGCGAGGTGGGACTAAAAATATTAAGACGTGATCCTGGCACGAGATCGGCGCGACGTGGGCCGGCCCGCGCTGAATTGCTTGGATGGGTCGGGCTTTGGGGGAGGAGGCAGGGTGGACGTGGGAAGCCTACGTGCATGCATGGTGTTGGTAATCACGCCTGCACGAACGAACTCCACACCCTGCAGGCGGATCGCGCGGGGATATCAAACTGGGGCCCGACCGGCGTACATGTGCGGGGCCCGCACCGATTAATTCGGCCGGCTTGTCTCCGGGTGACGACGCGCGCGCGTGCGACGGCCCTTCCTCGTGCGCTTTGGCGGGGATCCGCCTGCGCTTCGATGCGCCCTGACACCGCACCGATCCCGGAGCAGATCTCGTCAGGTCTGACTTCGCGGATCCCGAGGATGATTCGTGTGACGACCCCGGCTTAATCGTGCACTAATCATACACGCAAATGCGCACGATCAAGCCTAAGGACTCACTTGAAGATATCACAACACAACTCTAAAACATAAAATAAAGTCATACAAGCTTAATATTACAAGCCAGGGCCTCGAGGGCTCGAATACAAGCTCGATGGCATACAAGCGTCAGCGGAAGCATTAGATATCTGAGTACAGATATATTACAGAGAGAGAGATAAGCCTTCACAGAGGCGGGGTAAAAATAAAAACTACGATCGAAAGGCGTAGGCCTCCTGCCCTGGACCCTCCGATCCTACTCCTGGTCGTCGAACGGCTCCTCGTAGTAGTAGTACTCGCCAGGCGGATAGTAGTACTGGTCGTCGGCTGGGGCTTCTGGCTCAGGGGCTCCGTCGTCTGGTGGCATCAAATGGAAAATGGGGGAAAAAAAATAAAGCAAACGTGAGTACTCATCCGAAGTACTCAGCAAGCAAGGATCTACACTACATATGCATCATTGTCAAAGGAATGGCTGTATATGTGGACTGGGCTGCAGAAATGCCAGAGTAGAGGGGGAAAGCCTAGTCCTATCGAAGACTAGCATCTTCAACAATCTTCGACAGTCTTGCAGCATCAGGAGAGAGCAGATGAACATAATGTAAAGTAGTAGTAGTAATATCATCAACCTCGACCTGAGATCCTTTCTCGACTCCCTGCGAGAAAGCAATCCCAGAGCCGTACTATCCAATTCTCATCACATGTTCTAGTTGTACCGATCGGGATACAACTCCGAGTGTCCGTTACCGTAGGACAGGCTATCGATAGAAGTTTCTTCCCTGCAGGGGTGCACCAACTTACCCACCACGCTCGCTTAACTCCGGCCGGACACACTTTTCTGGGTCATGCCCGGCCTCGGCTAAGCAACACGCCGCAACCCAACCAAATACTTAACAGAGAGGTCAGCACGCCGGACTAACCTATGCCCCCAGGGGTCTTGGGCCATCGCCCCGGGAACTCCTGCGCGTTGCGTGGGCGGCCGGAAGCAGACCTAGCAACCCCTTAATACAAGCGCGGTTGCGTAACCAGTCCAATCCAGCGCGCGCCGCTCAGTCGCTGACGTCCATTAAGCTTCGGCTGAAGTATACGATGCAGAACGCCCATACTATGCCCACGTGATGGTTAGTGCTATCGGGCCAGAGGCCCCTCGGATCAAATATCCAAACCGTAGTGGATTAGGAGCGCGCGGAAACGAGCAGAGACTCACGATCGATGTGAACCCGTCGCCCCGTCTCGAGGACTTGCGGCAAGGGCTAAGAATGCCCGGCCACGCCTCGTAGTTATCTCGCGGGCACCATCCAGGTCAACCCGACTCCACATCACTTCGCGTTAAGCTCGCGCGGGTACCCCTCAGGGCCGACCCGTCTTTAGTATCGTGGTTCATAGTCAAGTCATAATATCCAAGGTAACTGTGTGTCGGACACCGAAGGGAACCATGAGGAATCACCCTCGATGGAATTCCCGCTCGATGTTATCATCAAGGTGAACGAAGGAGGAATCACCCTCGAGGTCCACACTTGAGAGGTTGCGCGACGATGTCGTTATCGGGGGTGGTGTAGGAGGAATCACCCTCGCTTACCACGACCGAGTAACTAACCTACAAGGTTAACATCAGAAGTGCTAACGAGGTATCACCCTCGGCACTCGACGGTAACCCAACAGTGTCGGCAACTAAGGGGAAGTGATGTGCGGTGCCAGGGTCTGGTCTTCAATCCCGATGATCGGGTCTTCTGATATCCAGCAGGGCAGTCGGGATCAAGTGGAGGTCTCTGTCGTGTCTCTACCCAGCCTATACTAAGCAGTCTAGGATAACCAGTAAGGTAGCAAGGCAGGTTACAATAAACAGGCTATGCAACAGATATAGGAAAGCAGTAGCAGTAGCAGTTCTAATGCAAGCATAAGAGAGAAAGGAATAGGCGATATAGGCATGCTCAAAATGGGGGTGCTTGCCTGGTTGCTTGGCAGCAAAGGCAGGGTCTTCGACGGTGAAGTAGTCGACCACCAGGGCATCGTCAGCGGTCTCGGGGTCTACCGGGGAGAAAGGGGGAGAAGAAACAATATAAATACATGGTAACAAAAGCAATCACATAGCAAAGCACGGTAACACGCAGAGTCGAGTGTGATCTAACGCAGCGCTACGCGATGCCGAGGAAGGGAAACCCATCCGAGAAGTATTCCCGGTTCCGGACGTCTGTCAGACAGGTGAACCGGAGGGGGACGGTTGCACGTTTGCGGTGTTAGAGGCAAGTGACAGCTAGGGTGCAGTGCAGGGTTGCCTAAAGACCTATCTAAACCAATTTAGTTATTTTAGGATTAAAGTTGGAATTATTAGCAGACATACCGGCACTATTCATCTACCGGAAACGGCCAAAAAGTTACGAGTTCTCCTACGTAGAGAGTTCCGACATGGCAACAGATAGCATGGATAGATTCGTGGGATTGTTCTGATCAACTTCCATGTATAAAGTTTTTCCATCCGAGCTACCGTTATTTTTCTATGATTTTCCGAAGCTTTAAATGAATTTTCTGAGATCACTGAAATTTGCTAAGTCCTCAGGTTTTAACAATATTTAGCTGTTTTCCAGAGCTTGTAGCTATTGCTCTATTCATCCTATGGGTTAGTGCCCTTCACCAATCTTGATCAATTGTCTGTGATCTACAAGATGGTATCATTGTCATTACTGATAGAGTTCATTTGCTTAACCAAAACTTTGCTTGAAAAGTGCCACTCGCTGTTAATTTCAGAAACTGGTTAATTGTCTGTCCACTAACAGAACTTAGCATTTTGTCATTTTTATAGGAATTTATCCATGCATTATCTAAGTTTGGTCCAATGGAGTAAGTTGGAGCCTGTCATGTGAACTATCAACACAAATTAATTCCAGCTAGGTTAGACTTTGTTTAGCTGTTGTTTTGAGGCTGTCTAAAGGGCTGATCAGTGTTAATTCACAAAAGCTAGCGCACGCTACAGTAACTGAATGTTACTGTAGCGCGGCAGCAGCAGTTTCAGCAGCAGCGAGCAGCAGGCGGGGCTGCGCGGCGCGGGCGCGCGCCTGGGCGTGGGACGGCGAGCATGGCCGGCGCGGCCAGCAGGCAGGCAGGTGCGGATAGCGGCGGCCAGCGGCGACGCGGAGCGGCCAGAGCGGCAACGGAGCAGCGCAACGAACGGCGACTACAGAGCAACGGCAGAGTTCGGAGGCGGCTAGCGTCAGCTCCAGCTCGGATCCGAGCTCGTACAGAAAGGAGAAGGGTGCGGGTGCTCACAGCGGAGCTCGGGGAGGGCTCGGCGTGGCCGGAATGCGCCGGTGGTGGAGATCGACGGTGGAGCAGAGGAGGCAGACGGCGCGGCGGCGTTCCAGCGGCTTCGGTCTTGCGTCCCTGGGCGCAGGCGACGTAGGCGACGCCGGCGGTCCTCCCAGGCACGGACTCGGGCGTCGGCGACGGCTGTCGCCGCGGTAGTCGATGACGGGCGGCGACAGGATGCGTTCGGGCGAGGGGATCTGGTAATGGGAGCGAGCGTGTGGGCGAGAGAGAACGAGGGGGCGAGGGGTGAGTGGGTGGAGGTAGGTGGGGGGAGGAGGCCCGAGGCGTCGGCCTCGCCCTTATCCCGCCAGGGCGTCGCCGGCGAGATGGTGCGGTGGCGCCCCCTGGGCACGGTCGGGCGTGCCCGAGGAACAGGAAGCCGACTCGGGGGAGGAAGATGGGCTGGGCCTGGTGCTGTGGTTACGGGCCAAAGTGAACAAGAACTTCTACCCATTTATTTTTCTGTCAAAAGAAGATAGCTCCTGTTTGCATTAAACTGAGCTAACAAATGATTTTTGCTAAGGGAGAAACTTTGCACAAAATTATCTGGCAATATACTGGGCCAGCACAAAAAGTTTCAGGGAAATTGGAAAAAGTTAAACATTTTTTTTAAATGGGGAAGGCCAAAATTAATGCTGCTGGACCTCTAAATTAATTCACAGGGGCATTTTGGAAATTCCAAAAATGTTGGTTCCAATTTTATAATTGCCTTAGGAATATTCGAAACATGATGCACTATTTTGTTTTGCAGTTGGAAGAAATAATTATTTGACTTCATTTTAGAATATGAACTTGAAGTTGGATTTGGGTCAAGTGGCATTTTGACTTGGTGAAAGATGATGACATGGCCCATTAATTAGCTTGATGACAGGGTGAACATCTGGGGATGTTACAAATCTCCTCCACTACAAGAAATCTCGTCCCGAGATTCAAGTGGGAAAGACAAGAGTAACTTCGGAAGAACTGACCTTTATCGGGTCGATTACCTGGGAAACAATTTAGGGAGTGTGACAGAAGAATCTCTCGAGTTGAAACTTAAGGAAACATCGAGAGCAAAGTATGAAGGTATAATGGGAGGTTTCAAGTGAATGGACATCCGTTCGATACCCGAACAGGGAGTGAGAAGGGGGTTTAGGGTATGGGGAGTAGATCATCCGTCGGAAGGTGGCTCGCGATAGCACACAGGGCCACGGGTAATGGAAACTTGGAGATCAAAGATGTATAAAAGAGTCAGGTTTCGATCCTGTGGAACTGTGAGGGAAGGGGTGCCGATCAAAAGTAGGGGGAACGGTGACATCTAACTGGTCACGACATCAAGGTATGTCAGAGGACAGTCTGTCAGTTATGTCGGTAACATTGTCGGTACCAAGGGCGAGGGACGAAGAGAACCATTTTCCTGCTCGTTGAACGAGGCGGACCAAAAGGCAAAGTTCTTGTCCATCGGTGGTTACCAGAATGTCATCAACGATAGTAACAGGATCTCACGGTCAGAGCTGTTGACCGAGATGTTTTATAAGCAGGGAATTATTTCTGCTTACATCATATAGAACACAGGAAAGGTTAAACAAAACAATGGAAAGGAAAATGAAATTATCGGATTCAACAGACCAATGAAAGGGATAGATGTGACTATACACAAGAATTTGGGGTATATCCATTCCAGGGAAAAGTAGAACACGATATACCTGAACAGTTCAGCCGGTACAAAACCATTTAGATAAAGGGCGAAGGAGAATCAAGATGTTACCCGCACAATGGTGTCCGGATAATAGATCAAGAAGCATTTGGCAATGTGCCTCCAATGTTCTTGTTGATAATCAGAAGTTCCATAGTCATGCTTCGAGATAGCAACAACATGATGTTTCAAGTAAGGGTTGGATCAAAGAATCACAAGGGATACAAAGGAACACTTCCAAGATTATCTCGGAATGTAAGGATTAACCAAACACAACCAGGTCTTGTGTTGGCAGAAAGTGAAGATGTCTTCGATGATATCACAAATCATCGAGGGGCAGGGATGGTATTTCCCACCATGAATTCAATAGACAACTCCGAGGAAACGAAAATATTGACGGTGATCACGACACATTTGTCGAGATATTTCATGAAGATGTAATCGATCGGCGATGACATCAAAAAAAAGGAATGATGAAGCAAAAGGTTAATGGATCCACGGATACGGCACAAGCTCAAAATCAAGCTTGTTGTTTGAGGTGATATGACAAGGTGAGGAAAATCGACGTAAGCTTAGCTCATCGTCGAAAGTTGCTCCGGGTATAAGGACCAGGTAGCACGGTTAAAGTATAGCACGAAAATGATATAGCTGATCAGGCTAGAAAAGAATAGATGGTTTATTAAACTCATAAGCAACAAAAAAAATTACTTAGAGTTAACGAATCGGAGTGCGGAATCGATTCTCTTACCGGCGTCCTTGAGTGACAAACAACTCAGAACCCGGGGAAAATTGGAATTGGTGATCAATGATAGTTGATGAAGAACTCATAAGAAGTTATGTAGTTCCTTTGATATTATCGAGATGCCAGGGGGGTAATATCCAAGGGTAAACCAAGGTAGAGGTTGGACAGGTGAATTGATCTGCAGAAGACAAGTATTTTAACTTGCCTGGAAAATAGAGTCACGGAGAAAATATGGCCGGGACCACGATTGCAAAGGATCAATTCATGGATACAAGATGAACTTGTACCCAGGAAATAATTATTTTTACGAGCAGCTTCTATGATAAGTTCTACGTCGGGTCCATGGGCATGAACGCAAAGGTTCAAGGTCGACTCCCACTTCTTCAATGCATAACCTCTCATTCACTTCTCTCTTTTAGTGAAGTTGAAATGTTGAAAGTTTCTCTGGTGTAACACCAGTAGAGTATGACTCGCATAATCTTCGAGTTCACACGAATTAGGAAGGCATAGGTTCAACCCATCGGGATATTTTACGAAGCTATACAACCATCATCCAAAGCAAGGGATGCGAGTTCGAAAGCAGAGTATCGAAATCAAAGCGGATGATACAAGTTACCGAAGGTATTAGATACCAAGGAAAGAGCTCACAAGATGTCTGAATAAGAAGGATTCTGTCGGATATTAATCCAGTAAAAAAATGCAGTTAGACGACAAAAGATCTGACGTGAGTAGCGGCACTGAACCAGAAGAAGAAAGAATGTAAGGGCATCAAATTATCGAAACGTCGGAATAATCCGATGTTTAATTTTCAAAGAAGTTATGGCTCAGAAACGAGGGATCAGAAGCAAAAGCTCTGATCAAAAGATGAGTATGTTGGATAGCATTAGATGAGCAACTTTAGCGTTCCGTCTTGCAGAGATTTCCACCCATGGATACGGGACACGTCCTGGTCAGTAGTCAGTTCCAGGTCATTATGGAGAAAACATGGATGGTCTTCCCTTGCCATACAAGCTCGGTGGATATGCTAGCAGCAGCAAGGGAGGGATGCCATAGTGTCAAAGGCATTTGTAACGGAAAGGTACTGATAGGGTTTTTTCTTTAGAATAGGGAAGAATCGGTCGGATAATTACCCGCAGAAGGAATCAAGTGATCCGGGAGAACCAACGGGGTAAAGTTTTAAGAACTGGTCCCACCTGAGAGTCCTCCGAGAAAGGACGAGAGACAAACACATCGGATTAAGGAAGCACTTGAACAACCCAAGTATAAGATTCAGAGGGTTCATGATTTCCAAAGCCAGGAGTGGCAATTAGTTCACCTGGGCAGAGGAACGAGTGATTTGTACCTGCTTAGTTGGACAATCATCAATACTTGGTTTGCCGAGAACCAGCTCATGTCCGGAATGATGATTGAGCCGGAAGGACGAATTCATAATAATCTTCTGATGATAGCGGGAATTCGCTTACACGTTGAATCAATAGGTTCAGAATGACAAGGGCAAAGAATGCTATCGGATATTGCTAAACATATGGCATTAACCATAATGCAAGCAGGCGAGAATTTCAAGAGCAGTAAGCTGCAGAGGATTCTCGGGAGATCAGATAATATTTCAAAGTGCTTTAGGAATCACAGAAACAACTGGGGATGAATGGTTCCCCGGTAAGTATGAGGATTTATTAGTAGGTGTGTTCAGGCGAAAAGGAACTGCAAGGCAGTGGGCACATGGTCTCGGAAATCATCGAGGAGTATCTTCAGAGTCTTCTGATGAAACAGTCGATCATCTGTGGTGAAGGGGCTCTCCGGGAAGAAATGGTTACGAGAACCTAATGCCAGAGTTAGTAAAATCTTTAACCCGAATAGATGAGAGATCAGAATCCCAGAGCATAGACGAGGAATAAAAGATCCTAATACCACCCAGTTGGCGACGTGGGCCCGTAAGCCACACAGCCAAGTTAGTAAATCAGTTTTCGACCCCTAGACTCAACTTCGGCCAAGGAATTGGGAAGGGGGATTCCTAAAGGCAGTCGGCTCTGATACCAACCTGTGACGACCCCGGCTTAATCGTGCACTAATCATACACGCAAATGCGCACGATCAAGCCTAAGGACTCACTTGAAGATATCACAACACAACTCTAAAACATAAAATAAAGTCATACAAGCTTAATATTACAAGCCAGGGCCTCGAGGGCTCGAATACAAGCTCGATGGCATACAAGCGTCAGCGGAAGCATTAGATATCTGAGTACAGATATATTACAGAGAGAGAGATAAGCCTTCACAGAGGCGGGGTAAAAATAAAAACTACGATCGAAAGGCGTAGGCCTCCTGCCCTGGACCCTCCGATCCTACTCCTGGTCGTCGAACGGCTCCTCGTAGTAGTAGTACTCGCCAGGCGGATAGTAGTACTGGTCGTCGGCTGGGGCTTCTGGCTCAGGGGCTCCGTCATCTGGTGGCATCAAATGGAAAATGGGGGAAAAAGAAAATAAAGCAAACGTGAGTACTCATCCGAAGTACTCAGCAAGCAAGGATCTACACTACATATGCATCATTGTCAAAGGAATGGCTGTATATGTGGACTGGGCTGCAGAAATGCCAGAGTAGAGGGGGAAAGCCTAGTCCTATCGAAGACTAGCATCTTCAACAATCTTCGACAGTCTTGCAGCATCAGCAGAGAGCAGATGAACATAATGTAAAGTAGTAGTAGTAATATCATCAACCTCGACCTGAGATCCTTTCTCGACTCCCTGCGAGAAAGCAATCCCAGAGCCGTACTATCCAATTCTCATCACATGTTCTAGTTGTACCGATCGGGATACAACTCCGAGTGTCCGTTACCGTAGGACAGGCTATCGATAGAAGTTTCTTCCCTGCAGGGGTGCACCAACTTACCCACCACGCTCGCTTAACTCCGGCCGGACACACTTTACTGGGTCATGCCCGGCCTCGGCCAAACAACACGCCGCAACCCGACCTAGGCTTATAAGAGAGGTCAGCACGCCGGACTAAACCTATGCCCCCAGGGGTCTTGGGCCATCGCCCCGGGAACTCCTGCGCGTTGCGTGGGCGGCCGGAAGCAGACCTAGCAACCCCTTAATACAAGCGCGGTTGCGTAACCAGTCCAATCCAGCGCGCGCCGCTCAGTCGCTGACGTCCATTAAGCTTCGGCTGAAGTATACGACGCAGAACGCCCATACTATGCCCACGTGATGGTTAGTGCTATCGGGCCAGAGGCCCCTCGGATCAAATATCCAAACCGTAGTGGATTAGGAGCGCGCGGAAACGAGCAGAGACTCACGATCGATGTGACCCCGTCGCCCCGTCTCGAGGACTTGCGGCAAGGGCTAAGAATGCCCGGCCACGCCTCGTAGTTATCTCGCGGGCACCATCCAGGTCAACCCGACTCCACATCACTTCGCAATAAGCTCGCGCGGGTACCCCTCAGGGCCGACCCGTCTTTAGTATCGTGGTTCATAGTCAAGTCATAATATCCAAGGTAACTATGTGTCGGACACCGAAGGGAACCATGAGGAATCACCCTCGATGGAGTTCCCGCTCGATGTTATCATCAAGGTGAACGAAGGAGGAATCACCCTCGAGGTCCACACTTGAGAGGTTGCGCGACGATGTCGTTATCGTGGGTGGTGTAGGAGGAATCACCCTCGCTTACCACGACCGAGTAACTAACCTACAAGGTTAACATCAGAAGTGCTAACGAGGTATCACCCTCGGCACCCGATGGTGACCCAGTAGTGTCGAGCACTTAAGGGGGGAAAGTGATGTGCGGTGCCCTGGACTGATCTTCAATCCCGTAAAACGGGTCTTCCGAGTATCCAGCGGGGCGGTCGGGACAAGTGGGTCTCTGATATGGCTCTACCCATCCTATGCTAAACAGTTTAAGATAACAGGTATGTATCAAAAGTAGGTTACAAGTAAACAGGCTATGCAACAGAGTAGGATAGTAACAGCAGCAGTATCATCTAATGCAAGCATAAGAGGGGAGAGAATTGGCGATATCGGAATGCTCAAAATGGGGGTGCTTGCCTGGTTGCTTGGCAGCAAAGGCAGGGTCTTCGACGGTGAAGTAGTCGACCACCAGGGCATCGTCAGCGGTCTCGGGGTCTACCGGGGAGAAAGGGGGAGAAGAAACAATATAAATACATGGTAACAAAAGCAATCACATAGCAAAGCACGGTAACACGCAGAGTCGAGTGTGATCTAACGCAGCGCTACGCGATGCCGAGGAAGGGAAACCCATCCGAGAAGTATTCCCGGTTCCGGACGTCTGTCAGACAGGTGAACCGGAGGGGGACGGTTGCACGTTTGCGGTGTTAGAGGCAAGTGACAGCTAGGGTGCAGTGCAGGGTTGCCTAAAGACCTATCTAAACCAATTTAGTTATTTTAGGATTAAAGTTGGAATTATTAGCAGACATACCGGCACTATTCATCTACCGGAAACGGCCAAAAAGTTACGAGTTCTCCTACGTAGAGAGTTCCGACATGGCAACAGATAGCATGGATAGATTCGTGGGATTGTTCTGATCAACTTCCATGTATAAAGTTTTTCCATCCGAGCTACCGTTATTTTTCTATGATTTTCCGAAGCTTTAAATGAATTTTCTGAGATCACTGAAATTTGCTAAGTCCTCAGGTTTTAACAATATTTAGCTGTTTTCCAGAGCTTGTAGCTATTGCTCTATTCATCCTATGGGTTAGTGCCCTTCACCAATCTTGATCAATTGTCTGTGATCTACAAGGTGGTATCATTGTCATTACTGATAGAGTTCATTTGCTTAACCAAAACTTTGCTTGAAAAGTGCCACTCGCTGTTAATTTCAGAAACTGGTTAATTGTCTGTCCACTAACAGAACTTAGCATTTTGTCATTTTTATAGGAATTTATCCATGCATTATCTAAGTTTGGTCCAATGGAGTAAGTTGGAGCCTGTCATGTGAACTATCAACACAAATTAATTCCAGCTAGGTTAGACTTTGTTTAGCTGTTGTTTTGAGGCTGTCTAAAGGGCTGATCAGTGTTAATTCACAAAAGCTAGCGCACGCTACAGTAACTGAATGTTACTGTAGCGCGGCAGCAGCAGTTTCAGCAGCAGCGAGCAGCAGGCGGGGCTGCGCGGCGCGGGCGCGCGCCTGGGCGTGGGACGGCGAGCATGGCCGGCGCGGCCAGCAGGCAGGCAGGTGCGGATAGCGGCGGCCAGCGGCGACGCGGAGCGGCCAGAGCGGCAACGGAGCAGCGCAACGAACGGCGACTACAGAGCAACGGCAGAGTTCGGAGGCGGCTAGCGTCAGCTCCAGCTCGGATCCGAGCTCGTACAGAAAGGAGAAGGGTGCGGGTGCTCACAGCGGAGCTCGGGGAGGGCTCGGCGTGGCCGGAATGCGCCGGTGGTGGAGATCGACGGTGGAGCAGAGGAGGCAGACGGCGCGGCGGCGTTCCAGCGGCTTCGGTCTTGCGTCCCTGGGCGCAGGCGACGTAGGCGACGCCGGCGGTCCTCCCAGGCACGGACTCGGGCGTCGGCGACGGCTGTCGCCGCGGTAGTCGATGACGGGCGGCGACAGGATGCGTTCGGGCGAGGGGATCTGGTAATGGGAGCGAGCGTGTGGGCGAGAGAGAACGAGGGGGCGAGGGGTGAGTGGGTGGAGGTAGGTGGGGGGAGGAGGCCCGAGGCGTCGGCCTCGCCCTTATCCCGCCAGGGCGTCGCCGGCGAGATGGTGCGGTGGCGCCCCCGGGCATGGTCGGGCGTGCCCGAGGAACAGGAAGCCGACCCGGGGGAGGAAGATGGGCTGGGCCTGGTGCTGTGGTTACGGGCCAAAGTGAACAAGAACTTCTACCCATTTATTTTTCTGTCAAAAGAAGATAGCTCCTGTTTGCATTAAACTGAGCTAACAAATGATTTTTGCTAAGGGAGAAACTTTGCACAAAATTATCTGGCAATATACTGGGCCAGCACAAAAAGTTTCAGGGAAATTGGAAAAAGTTAAATATTTTTTTTAAATGGGGAAGGCCAAAATTAATGCTGCTGGACCTCTAAATTAATTCACAGGGGCATTTTGGAAATTCCAAAAATGTTGGTTCCAATTTTATAATTGCCTTAGGAATATTCGAAACATGATGCACTATTTTGTTTTGCAGTTGGAAGAAATAATTATTTGACTTCATTTTAGAATATGAACTTGAAGTTGGATTTGGGTCAAGTGGCATTTTGACTTGGTGAAAGATGATGACATGGCCCATTAATTAGCTTGATGACAGGGTGAACATCTGGGGATGTTACAATTCGCCAGCACTGTTCAACTCCAGCCGCTGACTTGTGGGCCCCCTCTGGTAATTAGGCTAATTAAATAGATTTATTTAATAAAAATAATTAGTCTAACTAATCACTCACTGACAGGCTGGGCCCACTCCCCTAATTGCCCTGTTAATTAAATTAACTCATTGTTAGTCTTAACAGAGACTGACATGTGGGTCCCACTGGACCCACATGTCAGGTTTGACTCTGGCCAGCGTGTGTGTTGACCGCTGACATCATCCACACGTCATGCTGATGTCATTTCTCTTTTCTGAGTATTTCTGTAAATAAAAATAATTCCAGAAAATAGTTTAAATCTTTGAAAATTCATAACTTTTAATCCGTAGCTCAGATCGAAAAACTTTGTACATGAAAGTTACTCAGAACGACGAGACGAATTTGATCGTGTCGTCTGTTTTCATGTCAGAACCCTCTACGTAGGAGAACCCGCAACTTTTCTTCCGTTTCCGGTAGATGAATAGTGCATACATACCGGTTAATAAATCCCACTTTAATCCTATAATAACTAAAAATGACTTAGACATATCTTTAGGCAACCCTGCACTGCATCCTAGCATAGCATGCTCTGTGTTGCATATATTTGTTGTGTATTTATTTGTTTCCTCCCCTTCTTTTCTCTCGTTAGACCCCGACGTCGACATAGCTCCTGAGACCGACGCAGCTCCGGAGTGCGACTACGTCCCTGACGACACCGTTGACGACCTTGCTCTTGCCGCAGAGCAAACAGGCAAGCACCCCCCTTTTTGAGCATTCTGATATTGCCTACTCTCTTCTCTCTTATGCTTGCATTAGAATTGCTGTTGTTTCTGTTATCCTATATCTGCTGCATAGCTTGTTTATTGTAACCTGCTTTTGCTACCTACTTGTTTGTCCTAAACTGCTTAGCATATTCTGGGTAGAGACCCATCAGAGACTCCCTCTTTGTCCCGACTGCCCCGCTGGATTATCAGAAGACCCGATCAACGGGATTGAAGAACAGGCCCTGGCACCGCACAACACTTCCCTCTTAGTTGCTCGACACTACTGGGTTACTATCGAGTGCCGAGGGTGATACCTCGTCTGCACTACTGATGTTAACCTTGTAGGTTAGTTAATCAGTCGTGGTCAGTGAGGGTGATTCCTCCTACACCACCCCCGATAACAACGTCGTTGTGCAACTCCTCATGAGTGGACCTCGAGGGTGATTCCTCCTTCGTTCACCTTGACGATAACATCAGGTGGGATTCCAGCGAGGGTGATTCCTCAGGGTTCCCCCATGGTGTTAGACACACGGTTACTATTGTTACTATGACTTTACCCTGAACCATATTACTAAAGATGGGTCGGCCCTGAGGGGTACCCGCGCGAGCTTAATTGCGAGTGATGTGGAGTCGGGTTGACCTGGAGGGTGCCCGCGAGATGAATACGAGGCGTGGCCGGGCATTCTTAGCTCTTGCCGCAAGTCCTCGAGACGGGGCGACGGGGTCACATCGATCGTGAGTCTCTGCTCGTTACCGCGTGCTTCTAATCCACTAACGGTTTGGATATTTGATCCGAGGGGCGTCTGGCCTGATAGCACTAACCATCACGTGGGCATAGTATGGGCGTTCTGCGTCGTATACTTCAGCCGGAGCTTAATGGACGTCAGTGACTGAGCGGCACGCGTTGGATTGGACTGGTTACGCAACCGCGCTTGTATTAAGGGGTTGCTAGGTCTGCTTTCCGCCGCCCACGCAACGTGTAGGAGTTCCCGGGGCGATGGCCAAAGACCCCTGGGGGCATAGGTTTAGTCCGGCGTGCTGACCTCTCTGTTAAATATTCGGTCGGGTTGCGGCGTATCGTTTTGCCGAGGCCGGGCATGACCCAGTAAAGTGTGTCCGGCCGGAGTTAAGCGAGAGTGGTGGGTAACTTGGTGCACCCCTGTAGGGAAGAAAACATCTATCGATAGCCTGTCCTACGGTAACGGACACTAGGAGTTGTATCCCGATCGGTACAACTAGAACTGGTTACATGAGATGATAACTGGATAGTATGGCTCTGGGATTGCTTTCTCGCAGGGAGTCAAGAAAGGATCTCTAGGCGAGGTTGATGACACCATTACTGCTTTACTTTATGCTAATCTGCACTCTACTAATGCTGCAAGACTGCTGAAGATGTTGAAGATGCTAGTCTTCGATAGGACTAGGCTTTCCCCTCTATTCTGGAATTTCTGCAGCCCAGTCCACATATACAGCCTGCTTTGATAATGTTGCATATGTAGTGTAGATCCTTGCTTGCTGAGTACTTCGGATGAGTACTCACGTTTGCTTTGCTTTCTTTTTCCTCCTTTATCCATTTTTATGTGACCAGATGACGGAGCCCCTGAGACCGTTGCCCCCGCCGACGGCTACTACTACTACCCTCCCGGCGAGTACTTCTACGAGGAGCCGATCGACGACCAGGAGTAGGTTCGGAGGGTCCTAGGCAGGAGGCCTACGCCTTTCGATCATAGTATTTTATTTTACCCCGCCTTTCTAAAGGCTTATCTCTATTTCGTTAATATATCTGTACTCAGATATCTGATGCTTCCGCTGATGCTTGTATGCCATCGAGCTATGTATTCGAGCCTTCGAGGCCCTAGCTTGTAATATAAAGCTTGTATGACTTTATTTATGTTTTAGAGTTGTGTTGTGATATCTTCAAGTGAGTCCTTAGGCTTGATCGTGTGCATTTGCATGTATGGTTAGTGCACGATTAAGCCGGGGTCGTCACATGTTGGTATCAGAGCCGACTGCCTGTAGGATTCCCCCTTTCCAGCTCCTTGGCTGAATTTGAGTCTAGTGGTCAAAAACGGTTTTACCAACTTGGCTGTGTGGCTTACGGGCCCACGTCGCCAACTGGGTGGTATTAGTATCTTTTATTCCTCGACCTTTACTCTGGGACTCTGATCTCTCTTCTATTCAGGTTAAAGATTTTACTAACTCCAACATTAGGATCTCGTGGTCACATCCACCCGGAGTTCTGAAATTCCCCCCCCCCCTTTCTTCAAGGTTATGGACCAGGTTCTGCTTACAGGATCCTTTTATCAAGGGCACCCTATGTTGTCACTAGCAAAATCCTCGCTCCATCAGTTTTCTCCGACGTTGATGTAGCCTTTGCTATGTCTCGTTGTGTACTTCCTTACCAGTGCCTGCGCGCCACCTAGCATGTCTAGTTTATGAAATTGCGCCGTTATGCTGTCCGATTGTAATCGACTGTGTGTGGATCTGTATGTCTTAAATGACTACTGTTAAGCATCCGTTGCACTACTTAAATATCGTCATGTTACATCCTGTTTGTTGTTAAACACTCGCAAAAGCTATTGCTAAACTACCCCTGTTGAATTGAGCAGGATGGCTGATAACAATCCTCCACCACCGCCACCTCCTGACTATATGGCAGCTATGATGCAACATTTTGAATTGAATCGTCAGTTCATGACTGGGATTATGAATCAGTTCCCCCGTCCCGATGCCAACCAGCAGCCACCTTCAGTTATGCTACCAGAGTTCGTGCGTCTCAACCCATCAATATTCCAGAACACAGTTAATCCGCTGGATGCCGATGATTGGCTGCGTGACATCTTCTATGAGATGGAGTCAGCTGATGTTCTCCCTGCCAGCTATGTCACCTTTGCGACATACTTCCTGAAGGGTCCCGCAGCACAATGGTGGGCCACTCACCGACAGACCCTTCCCCCTGGAACTGTTGTCACATGGGAGGAATTCAAGATTGCTTTTCGTGCCCGGTATATTCCTCAAGCTGTTATAGCTCGGAAGAAGGCCGAGTTCCGTAGCCTCATTCAAGGCAACAAGACTGTGGAAGTCTATCAGCGAGAGTTCCTTGATTTGTCTCGCTATGCTGAAGAAGATATCCCCACTGATGCTCGTAGACAGGAGAAGTTCCGTGATGGGCTACACCATGACATTTAGTTAGCTCTGCTCATCCAAGACTATCCCGACTTCGCCACCTTGGTGAATAAGGCTATCATGGTCGAGAATGGTCTGAAGAAGCAAAAGGAAGCTACCAGACATACTCGTGAAGCTGGCTCATCTTCGGGCTCGTCTTCCCAGAAGCACCGCATCTGGATTCCACAGAGCATGTATTGTCCAGCAGCCCCAGTGTACAGACCTGCTTATGCTGCACCTCATCTGCCTCCTCCACCACTGAGGCAGCCTTTTCAACCTGCACCACCTCGAGCTCCTGCACCACGTCCCGACAATGGACTCTGCTTCAAGTGTGGCCAGCCAGGTCACCGTGCTAGAGATTGTTCTCAGAATCAGAATCAGTTAGCTCTTCCTTCTGCTGGCCGTGGTATTGGCCGTGGTATTCCTCAGCAGCATAACAACAATGCCAGACCTTCTTATGGTCGTGGGCAGTACTATCATGTCAACATGACTGAAGCTCAGGATCAACCAGAAACTGTGATGGGTACACTCCTTGTTAACTCAGTACCTGCATCTGTTTTATTCGATTCAGGAGCATCGCATTCATTCATGTCAGAACATTTTGCACTCATGCATGACGTTAAATGCGAAACGCTACAACATCCTTTAGTGGTAAATACCCCCGCGGGTAAATGTCGAACTTCTATATTCAGCCCCCAAGTCACTGTTGAGATTGAAGGGATGGACTTTCAGGCATTTCCCATTATTTTAAAATCTTCCAAGATTGATCTTATTTTGGGAATGGATTGGTTGAAGTCTCGTTACACCTCAATCAATTGCGCCACTAAAGTTGTACACCTCCTGCACCCATCGAATGAGATAGTGAATTATCATGCTCACCTCACTCAAAATGCTGAGGCTCAAATTTATGCCTTGAATGCGTTGAACGCTTCTCCGCTTGAGGGGATCGAAAACATTCCAGTCGTCTGTGACTTCCAGGATGTTTTCCCAGAAGAACTTTTGGGAATACCCCCTGCTAGAGCCGTCGAGTTTGTCATCGACTTGAAGCTTGGCACCACCCCTATTGCGAAGCGTCCTTATAAGATGCCTCCGCACCACCTTCTCGAGCTTAAGGAAGAAATCGACAAATCACTATAGAAGGGTTTCATCCGCCCTAGTTCCTCTGCCTGGGGAGCACCTTCTCTCTTTGTCAAGAAGAAAGATGGTACGAATAGGCTAGTCCAAGATTACCGTCCTATCAACCAGGCAACCATTCAGAATAAATATCCGCTTCTCCAGATCAATGATTTATATGATCAACTTGCTGGATCTTCGGTGTTTTCTAAACTCGACTTGAGGTTGGGTTATCACCAGATCAGTGTCCGCGAAGAGGATATTCCGAAGACTGCCTTCGTAACTCGTTATGGCTCTTATGAATATACTGTCATGTCCTTTGGCCTAACGAATGCTCCAGCTACGTTCTCCCGCTTAATGAATTACATATTCATGGATTACCTCGACAAATTCGTGATGGTATATCTTGATGATATTCTGGTATATTCGAAGAATAAGGAAGAACATGCTGAACATCTTCGTCTTGTTTTGGAGAGGCTTCGAGAACACAAGTTGTAAGCCAAGTACTCCAAATGTGAATTCTGGCTTTCTGAAGTAACCTACCTTGGACATGTGATTTCCAAGGACGGTATTGCCGTTAACCCGAAGCGTGTTCAGGCTATTCTTGACTGGACTCCTCCGAAGAATGCCAAGCAAGTCAGAAGTTTTCTCGGCCTTGCAAGCTATTGCCGTCGATTCGTCGAGAACTTTTCCAAGATTGCCAAGCCCCTGACTAATCTGCTTCACAAAGGCGTTAAGTTTGAGTGGACAGACAAATGTCAGGAAAGCTTTCAGACCCTCAAGGACAAGTTAACCTCTGCTCCAGTGCTAGCTCCTCCAGATTCTCGCAAAGACTTTGTAATTTTCTGCGACGCCTCCCGTCAAGAATTATGTTGTGTCCTAATGCAAGAGCGAAAAGTAATCGCGTATGCTTCGCGTTAATTGTGTCCGCATGAAGAAAACTATCCAGTACATGATCTCGAACTTGCTGCTGTGATCTATGCTTTGAAGCAGTGGCGACACTACCTTCTTGGTAACCGGTGTGAGATATATACTGGTCATCAAAGCTTGAAGTATTTGTTTACTTAGCCGGAACTTAACCTCCATCAGCAGCGATGGTTGGACACAATTACGGACTATGACTGTGGTATTTCTTATACCCCTGGCAAGGCTAATGTAATGGTCGATGCCTTGAGCCGCAAGTCTTATTGCAACAACCTTATGGTTAAGCAAGCTCAACCCCACCTTTATGAAGAACTGCGCAAGTTGAACCTCTGCATTGTTCCGCAGGGTTCCCTTAATAACCTTGTGATACAACCAGATCTTGAGAAAGCTATCAAGATTGCACAAGCTAAAGATACTGAAATTGGTCTGATGAAGAAAGAACTTCACCTTGAAAAGTATAGGGATTTCTCGATTGCTGAAGATGGAACCTTGTATTTCAGAGACCGCATTGTGGTACCTCGCTTCGAGCTTATGACTGACAAAGTCATGAAGGAGGCCCATGATACACCGCTATCTATCCATCCGGGTAGCACTAAGATGTATCGTGATCTTCGTCAAAGGTACTGGTGGTCTAAAATGAAGCAGGACATTGCTCGATAGGTTGCCGAATGTGACGTTTGCCGTCGCGTGAAGGTAGAACATCAGAAGCCTGCTGGAATTCTGCAACCGCTCCCTATTCCTCTGTGGAAATGGGATAAAGTGCAAATGGATTTAATTACTGGCCTTCCCAAGACACAGAGGGATCACGATGATATTCTTGTCGTCGTCAACCAACTTTCTAAAGTGGCACATTTTCTGCCGGTCAAGGAGACTATTACTGCTAGTCAGTTAGCACAGCTTTATATCTCCAGAATTGTGTCACTCCATGGTATTCCGAAGGAGATCAGTTCGGACCGTGGTAGTCTTTTCACCTCCAAGTTCTGGGAAAGTTTCCAAGAAGCCATGGGAACCCATATTACCTGGTGTTCAGCTTATCATCCTCAATCTCAAGGCCAAGTTGAGCGAGTTAATCAAGTACTTGAAGATATGCTTCGCGCTTGTGTTATATCCTTTGGCAAGAAGTGGGAGGAATCTCTCCCGTATGCTGAATTCTCTTATAATAGCAGCTATCAAGCCAGCTTGAAAATGGCCCCCTTCGAAGTACTTTATGGATGAAAGTGTCGAACCCCTCTGAATTGGTCAGAAACTGGGGAACGACTGCTCATTGGACCGGACATTATTCAACACGCCGAAGAACAAGTCCGTATTGTCCGAGAAAAACTCAAGGCGGCTCAGGACCGCCAGAAGAGCAACTATGATCGCAAGCGATGGGGTTTGACCTATCTACCAGGTGATCAAGCTTATCTTCGTGTCACTCCCATGAAGGGCACCCGCCGCTTTGGAATCAAGGGCAAGCTAGCTCCACGCTACATTGGCCCCTTTCGCATCGTTGCTAGACGTGGAATGGTGGCTTATAAATTGGAGTTGCCACCACAATTCTCTCATATCCACGACGTATTCCATGTGTCGCAACTTCATAAGTGCTTCAAGGAATCTCCGCACCGCGCCGTGGATCATGAAATGCTCGAATTGCAAGATGATCTTTCATATAAGGAGCATCCCATCCGCATCCTCGACGAAGCTGAACGTCAGACTCGTCAGAAGACGACCAAGTTCTTCAAAGTGCAGTGGTCGAATCATACTGAAGATGAAGCCACTTGGGAACGTGAGGACCATCTTCGGGAAGAATATCCCGATCTCTTTCCTTCCACCTCCTAAATTCTCGAGACGAGAATTTCTTTTAGAGGAGGAGAATTTGTAACACCCCCTGTGCAATAGCCACTGTGATCATCTGCTAATAATGCCAAGTCACTTCATTTGCAGTGCCTAGTCATAGTGGTTAATCAAAACAATTCAACTCCTATTCTGGAAATCAACTCAAATTCAAAAGTGCAAAATAAAGTTGCTCAAATTCTGTTGGAAAAATGTTCACCTTTTAGCAGATAATCCAAAACTATTTGCTGTTAAGGAACACAACATCACCATCAACTACAGAAGGGTTTACGCATTTGAATCAAAGCCAAAACAACATTTAAATGCTCTATTCATTTTTGAATAATTTCAAATGGAATCCAAAAATGCCCAAACTTTTTGTGGCAGTGCTAGAAATTGCAAGGTATTTATGTGAACAAGTTTCACATTCTTGCTAGTCCATTTGAATACTCAAAATATTTCAAACTCAATTCTGTTGAAAGAAAAATAGAAATCAGAAACAAGAGAATAAAACAAGGCACTGTGCACTGGGCCTAAGTGCACAGTGCCCCGGAACCGGCCCACCTGGCCCATCTCCCTCTTCTCCCTTGCGTGTCAGCGCCGCCGTGGTTGAGCGCGCGCTCGCCGGTGCGGCGTCGACACCGCGGCAGCCACCTACGCCGCAAAGGGGATAAGGACGGCCCGTGCCTTCCCCCTGGACCTCCTCGCTCACTCTCCCCTCGCCCGGCTCGCTCCTTTCCTTCCACTTCCTCCTCCAGATCCAGCGCCCGGGCGCCACCGTCGCTGCGCTTCGCCACCGCCGTGACCAGTGGCCTCGCAGCACCGGCTGCCTGCGTCAGGAAGGACCGCCGTGGACCGCCACGTCTACTGGAGCCGTTGGAAGGAGCAGAGGAGCCCGGCGTCGCCCGAACGCATCGTCTTCTTCCTCGGGACGCCGGCGATCCTCTTCTTCCCCAGCGACGTCCTGCAGCTACTAATCTGCCAAGGGCCCTCGTGCGTGCCGCTAGGTGAGCAGCAACACCTCCTCGCTCGCTTCTCTCCGCTCCAAAGTGCCCGTAGGCGTCGATCCGCGAAAGCCCGAACCCGACGCCGTGGAACTCATCGCCGGTGAGTCCCTGGTGACCATTTGGTCACGCGCGCATGCCTAACGACTTCGCGCGCGCGCGTTGAGCCCACCTAGCCACTTAGATGTTCGCTAATGCCGCGTTTCGCCGAAACCCACCAAGGCCCGAACTCCGGCCGCCGCATCGAGCTCGTTTCTGATGAGCTCCGACCTTTTCAGCCGCTCCCACCGGTGTCGTTCGACGCGGCGTCGTCTCCGCGTTCGAACGCGACCGGCCGCGATCGTTTTGGTGGTCTGTGGACGAATCCCGCGCGTCGCCGCCGTCTTCTGTGGTCGCCGGCGTTGCTCTGGCCGCCGTGCTGACCTGGCGCCGACGTGGCCATGCGGGGCCCACTCCTGAGTGACTGCCAGTGGGTCCCCTGGCCCCCTTTGATCGCATTGACTACGGTCAACGCGCAACACTGTTCAACTCCAGCCGCTGACTTGTGGGCCCCCTCTGGTAATTAGGCTAATTAAACAGATTTATTTAATAAAAATAATTAGTCTAACTAATCACTCACTGATAGGCTGGGCCCACTCCCCTAATTGCCCTGTTAATTAAATTAACTCACTGTTAGTCTTAACAGAGACTGACATGTGGGTCCCACTGGACCCACATGTCAGGTTTGACTCTGGCCACCGTGTGTGTTGACCGCTGATGTCATCCACACGTCATGCTGACATCATTTCTCTTTTCTGAGTACTTCTGTTAATAAAAATAATTCCAGAAAATAGTTTAAATCTTTGAAAATTCATAACTTTTAGTCCGTAGCTCGGATCGAAAAACTTTGTACATGAAAGTTTCTCAGAACGATGAGACGAATCTGATCGTGTTGTTTGTTTCCATGTCAGAACCCTCTACATAGGAGAACCTGCAACTTTTTGTCCATTTCCGATAGATGAATAGTGCATACATACCGGTTAATAAATCCCACTTTAATCCTATAATAACTAAAAATGACTTAGACATATCTTTAGGCAACCCTGCACTGCATCCTAGCATAGCATGCTCTGTGTTGCATATATTTGCTGTGTATTTATTTGTTTCCTCCCCCTCTTCTCTCTCGTTAGACCCCGACGTCGACATAGCTCCTGAGACCGACGCAACTCCGGAGTGCGACTACGTCCCTGACGACACCGTTGGCGACCGTGCCCTTGCCGCAGAGCAAACAGGCAAGCACCCCCTTTTTGAGCATTCCGATATTGCCTACTCTCTTCTCTCTTATGCTTGCATTAGAATTGCTGTTGTTTCTGTTATCCTATATCTGCTGCATAACCTGTTTATTGTAACCTGCTTTTGCTACCTACTTGTTCATCCTAAACCGCTTAGCATATTCTGGGTAGAGACCCATCAGAGACTCCCTCTTTGTCCCGACTGCCCCGCTGGATTATCAGAAGACCCGATCAACGGGATTGAAGACCAGGCCCCGGCACCGCACATCACTTCCCTCTTAGTTACTCGACACTACTGGGTTACTATCGAGTGCCGAGGGTGATACCTCGTCAGCACTACTGATGTTAACCTTGTAGATTAGTTAATCGGTTGTGGTCAGTGAGGGAGATTCCTCCTACACCACCCCCGATAACGACGTCGTCGTGCAACTCCTCAAGAGTGGACCTCGAGGGTGATTCCTCCTTCGTTCACCTTGACGATAACATTAGGTGGGATTCCATCGAGGGTGATTCCTCAGGGTTCCCCCATGGTGTTAGACACACGGTTACTATTGTTACTATGACTTTACCCTGAACCATGTTACTAAAGACGGGTCGGCCCTGAGGGGTACCCGCGCGAGCTTAATTGCGAGTGATGTGGAGTCGGGTTGACCTGGAGGGTGCCCGCGAGGTGAATACGAGGCGTGGCCGGGCATTCTTAGCTCTTGCCGCAAGTCCTCGAGACGGGGTGACGGGGTCACATCGATCGTGAGTCTCTGCTCGTTACCGCGTGCTTCTAATCCACTAACTGTTTGGATATTTGATCCGAGGGGCCTCTGGCCTGATAGCACTAACCATCACGTGGGCATAGTATGGGCGTTCTGCGTCGTATACTTCAGCCGAAGCTTAATGGACGTCAGCGACTGAGCGACGCGCGCTGGATTGGACTGGTTACGCAACCGCGCTTGTATTAAGGGGTTGCTAGGTCTGCTTTCAGCCGCCCACGCAACGTGCAGGAGTTCCCGGGGCAATGGCC
Organism: Thinopyrum elongatum; assembly: GCA_011799875.1. Lineage (NCBI taxonomy): Eukaryota > Viridiplantae > Streptophyta > Magnoliopsida > Poales > Poaceae > Thinopyrum > Thinopyrum elongatum. The sequence goes on along the minus strand of CM022303.1, from coordinate 687,322,707 downwards.
CAAGACCCCAGGGGGCATAGGTTTAGTCCGGCGTGCTGACCTCTCTGTTAAGTATTCGGTCGGGTTGCGGCGTATCATTTGGCCGAGGCCGAGCAGGACCCAGTAAAGTGTGTCCGGCCGGAGTTAAGTGAGAGTGGTAGTGAAAGTGCGTTATATCGACTAGAGGGGGGTGAATAGGCGATTTTTACTAATTCGTCACTGAGGAATTTCAAGGTGAGGAAATTCCTAAGCGACGAACTACTTAGCAGCGGAATAAGTACTCAGATGCAAGCATAACAGAGCAGTAGCATAGTCATCATGATGAAATGAAAACAAGCACAGAGTACGAGAGCGTAAACACAGGATAAGCAGGCTGAAGACTAAGTGACTGAAGAAATTTAACTGAGGAAATTGAGAAAGTCTTCAGACAAAGTCTTCAAACAGTAATGATCAATTACATAGCAAGTATGCGAGGAAATGAAAGGGTTGAGGAAATAGAACCAGTAGCTCGGTGAAGACAATGATTTGGTAGACCAGTTCCAACTGCTGTGACAGTTGTACGTCTGGTTGGAGCGGCTAGGTATTTAAACCTGAGGACACACAGTCCCGGACACACAGTCCTCACCGTATTCTCCTTGAGCTAAGGTCACACAGACCTCGCCCAAACACTCGTGGTAAGTCTTCAGGTGACTTCCAAACCTTCACATACTCGGTCACTCGGCAATCCACAATTTCCTCTTGGATGCTCTAGACCATGACGCCTAACCGTCTGGAGGATGCACAGTCCTCAAAGGTAACAAGCGTCGGTTCCACACAGGAACAATCTCTTCAGTGATGCTCAATCACTTTGGGTTTGTAGGTGTTTGGGTTTTTGGGTTTTTCCTCACTTGATGATTTTCGCTCAAAGTCCTCGGAGGATGGGATGCTCTAAATGACAAGTGTCAATCTATCTCTCGGAGCAGCCAACCAGCTAGTGGTTGTAGGGGGCGGCTATTTATAGCCTAGGGAGCAGCCCGACATGATAAGACATAAATGCCCTTCAATGATATGACCGTTAGGTGGGAAGGATATTTGGACAGCTGGCGCGTAGCACAACAACGGTCGGATATTTGAGTATCAAATTCCTCAGGGCTATCATGTTCCTCACTTGTAGGCAATCCGCACTGGCGAATTCCTAACTCCTCAGTCAGAACAAATTCCTCAGAGAACAGAAGAACATCGTCTCTGTCACTGAAGAAATTGGCTGAACTATATGAGATTTCCAATGGCTTCACTCGAAAGGATTGGGTAGGTGTAGGATTTTGAGTTGAGCATCACTTGGAAACTTTTCCTTAGTTTTACCTCGACCCCCTTTAACAGTACGGTGTTTCCTATGACTTAAGAAAAAGAAAATGAAACTACGAAAACAAAAGTCTTCACGCTTCATAATCCTCGCATGAATATCAAGTCTTCAGGGTCACACCAATTTCTTCACTTTCAAAGTCTTCAAGAAAACCAAAGTCTTCAGTTGAAGACATTCATTTTTAGGGGTCGACATTCATCGTAAGTAACAAACTCCTCATAGACTTATAGACCTGTGTACACTCACAAACTCATTAGTCCCTTAACCTATAAGTCTTCAATACACCAAAATCACTAAGGGGCACTAGATGCACTTACAATCTCCCCCTTTTTGGTGATTGATGACAATATAGGTTAAGTTTTCAACGGGGATAAACATATGAAGTGTAAATACTAATATTGAGGAATTTGATTGCAAGATATAGAAGAACTCCCCCTGAAGATGTGCATATTTGAGGAATTTGCTTTGAAATAGCAAATGCACATTGTTGAGTAATATCATGGAGATCTCCTCCTATATCTTGAAATTCATACACGCATTTAACATATGATATGAAGAATTTGAAATGCATGATGAAATATGGTGTCTGACGAAATTCAGCATGCGTGCATTATGGTATTGAGGAAATAGCATGCAGAAAAACAGAGCAAAAGTATCAGACCACCATAGGACTTAAGTTTACAACTCATCAGAGCAAACACCTCAGAAAAGCAAGAGTTGTAACTTAACAGAATTATAGCCCATATATAAGACTCGCTTGAAGACTAACTCAAATTTCTCCCCCTTTGTCATCGAATGACCAAAAGGGACGAAAAATGAGGACTAACGCCCCTGAAGAATATCATCATGATGTCGATGGAGGAGCGCCAGCATTGTTGGGGTCGTCTGTTGAAGTAGGGCCTGCCGCAGTGTCGTTCAAGTCTTCAGCTTCATCCGTCTCGCGCGATGAAGAATATGAACTGGCAACAAGCTGAGGAACTTTGACTTTCTTGAATTTCTTCGAAGGTGGCTGAGACCAGTCAAAGTCCTATTGGAATCCCATCTCCTTGAGTTCTTCAGCACTATGAAGATTAGACAGAATCGCCCAAGTGCGGTCAAAAACTTCATGCAAGTAGTAGTGATTCTTCTTCACAGTATTTTGAGTGACTGTCATGTTCTGAAGAATTGCACCAAACTGACGCTTGACCCACTTGTGATTTCGATCAACTTTCTGATGAAGACTAAGGAGAAGTTCACGATCAGTCATCACACGCGGAGCTGTGGCTTGAGGATGATGTTCTGAAGCTTTGGCGGCAGAATCTTGAGTTGCAGAGTCATCATTGGTGGAATAGGAAGTAGCTTTGCGAAACTGTCCATCCAATGGACGAGTACCTTCATCAATAACAGCAGCCTTGCCCTTCTCGTCAGCTGAGGAAATAGTCCGTTTGAGGACTTCGATAGGGGGCAAATAGCTGAGATGATTTTGAAAATCGGCCTTATAATGAATTGAAGACCTTGATCTGATGAATCTCATGATCCAGGGAGCATAAGGCTTCAACTCAAAAGGTGACAGAGCAGCATTGGCCAAAGTCCTCATGAAGAAATCGTGGTAGTTGATAGGAATACCGTGAATGATATTGAACAGCAGATTCTTCATAATGCCAACAACTTCTTCATCATCAGAGTTGTGGCCCTTGATGGGACTGAGGGTTTTGGTCAATATGCGATAGACTGTCCTTGGCACATAGAGCAATTCCTTGATGAGGAATTTGGTCCTTGGAGCTTGGCCTGGCTTCAAAGGCTTCATCAGCACTTGCATCAGATGATCAGACAATTCAGGTTCAACATAGAGAAGCCTTGCACCTTCAGTGGGAGGACTGACTGGGACGGCATGAAGTAATTCAGAGGCCGGTGCTTTGAAATGAGTATTATCGGTCATCCAGTCCAATACCCATGAATTGACATCATCAACATTTCCAGTAATGTGCAGCGTGGCGAAGAATTGAAGAATGAGTTCTTCATTCCAATCGCAGATGTCGGTGCAGAAATTGAGTAACCCAGCGTCATGAAGAACACTAAGGACTGGTGTGAAGCAGGGCAGAGATTCCATATCTACATGAGGAATTTGCTCATGTTCAAAGATCTTATCCTTATCAACCAACAATGAGGAGTAGAAGTTCATCTGGCTTGCAGTCCAGAAGCGCTTGCGACGAAGACGAGCAGAGTCATAGGGATTGTAGTCAGTGAAGAATATGTGCTCATTGAAGAAATCCTCAGCATTAAACTTCTGCTTCTTGGAGTGAGGGTTCTGTGGTTTGGGCTGAAGATTAACAGTTGAAGAATTTACAGCCTCTTGAGGTATAGCCACTGGAGCCACAGGCTGAGGAATTTCAGCAGCAGCCTTGGCCTCCATTTCTTCAGACATATGTACATCAGCGCTAGTGGCTGGAACTTCTTCAGGAATAGAGTGAAGTGAAGCTTGACGTTCATCAGAGCCCGTTTGAATTTCTTCAGTTTGCACAGGGGACTGAGGAACTTGATGTAGAGGGGTTGTCAGAGGTGAATTGGGGTGATGACTTTCCCAAAAGTCATCATTTAGAATAGGTGTTGTAGACCCAATATCCACATCCTCATCTTCTTCAATTTCTTCGACGCCTGCCTCTTCAGCTGTGAACTGAGGCATGGGCGATGATACCAGTGGAGTTGAAGAGAAAGTATCCACTTCAATTTCTTCATCCATCTGCTCTGTCGAAGCAGCAGAAGGATCTTCTTCATAAGATTTTCTTGGAATATCATATTCCTCACCAAAGGGAATGATCTCCTTTGATGGCATGCTTGATATTGGAATAGCATCAATTGGGTCTTCAGTTGAACTTGTCAAAGTCTTCAATTTCTTGGGAGCTGAAGACTCTGAAGATGTAGATGCTTTCCTTTTCTTCACAGCTGCTCGCTCCATAGCCTTGGTTTTCTTCGCTTCTGATGCAGAAGGAAGGTTGATGCTTGTCATCGGTGCAGGAGGAGCAGAGGAAATTGGTTGAATTTCTTCAGGCACAACTGATGCAGTTGCCCTGGCTTGTTCAGATTCCTCAGGCACAGTAGCAGATGCTTCAACTGTCCTGGATTGCTCTTCAGGCGCAATATTGGAGGTTGCCCTGGCAATTTCTTCAGAGACTGGAATTTTTTCAGCAGCTCTGGCGCTTTCATTTTCTTCAGCAGACTGAACAGATGTTCCAGTCTGAGGAAATTTGGGTTGCGATGAAGCTGCAACACTTGGAGTAAATCCTTTTGCCATTCTGACGAATCTGACTTTGGCACCTAGCCAATCTGCATGGAATGCATGAAATTCATCACTGAGTGCTTTGATCTCAGCCTGCATAGTCACAAGTTCTTCAGGAGACATTTTCACAACATTGTTCTTCAGAAAACACTCCTTCTTGTACTGAGCCTTCTTCACCTGCCTGGCCTTTTCAAATTTCCATTTCTCTTCATTTATGAAGGCCGTCAACATGTGACTTTGACCAGGAGTGAGGTTTAATTCAGGCAAAGGTGTATTTGGATCCTTGGGCCATAAATCGATGAAATCAAGGATCTTCCTTGGATCTAGCATGAGGGGCACAACACTGCCTTTGGCTCTAGCGGCCCTTTGTTGTCGATCTCTGATGATCGCAGCTAATTCTTCATCATCAGCTTCGTCTTCGCTTGACGGAACCTGAAAGGCGACTTGCTTCTTGTGAGGACTTGGCCTTTTGCCTCGTCCAGCAGTGGCCTTTTTCTTCAGCAAGGTCGAAGTTGTTGAAGACTGAGGTGGAGCTGAAGAACTTGCAGAGACTCCAGAAGCAATTGAGGTTCCAGTAGTCCTTTGGCATGTGGCAAGATGCACAGGTGCTGAGGACATTGTAGGAGCAGCTGAGGATTTTGCAGCCGAGGGAGTTGGAGCTGCTTTTGAGGAATTTGCTTGAGGAACAGGCCATGAGGGCTTTGAAGAGCTTGGCCGTGAGGGCATTGCAGCTGAGGAACTTGTCTTGACAGCTGATTTCTTCAGCATAGCCTTCTTAGGCTTGATAGCAGAGGCCTCAGCGGCGGCAGCAACAGAATCTTCATTGAATTTCTTCACTGCCTCTTTAGCCACTTTGGCCAGCTTGGCTTGATGCTTAGCCCACTCCTGAGGAAATTCCTCACCTCTTCTGATGCTAGTGGGATCAGCTTCTTGGCCAGGAGCCAATGGAGGTCTTGGACATGGAGGGTTAACAGCAAATTTCTTCATGTACTTGGGAGTGACATAGCGATATTCCCTCCATTCTCTTGCCCATCTCCTCTCAATCTTCTGAATGCGCACTTTGCGCTGATTTTTGTTCTCCTTGCCATGAGTTGCTTCATCAGGAGTACAATATTCATCATAGATGTCATCAGGGATCTCAAAAGCAGTATTTGTTTCTGGCCTCTTTCCTCCCTTCTGAGGTCTTTTACCATCAGCCATTTTCTTCACTTGAGGGTTTTGAACAATTGAATTTTCTGTGAACAGAATATAGGTGCGAAGAGTTTTGGAGAGGTCATATGCGTTCTCAGAAGATTTTCAAAAGTATCAAGTTTGAGGAAGATGACCAGGGGTGTCTTGAGGAATTTCACTAAGCATTTTGACTTAGGTTCCAGAGTTGTGTAGATTGAAAATCCACACAACTGAGGAATCTTGAAGAAAAACCTTGCTTAGAGAAACTGATCAAGGATAGAAGCAAGTTGGTGTTTAAGAACATGAAAGTTGAAGAATAAACACCTTTTGAAGATTTTGTGGAAATCGTCAGAATCAACAAGGGCAGTAAAAATAAATTTTATTTACCCTTGATGAAGAACACGATGAACTGAGAGAGGCAGTGGAGATGTTCGTCCGTTCAGATCTTCCACGCCCTAACTTGGCGATGGAAAACAGCTATGGCGGCGGCGGAGTGAAGATTTCCGCGGCCGGCGTGAGTACGACGGCGACGAGGTCGAGGCAGTGAAGCTCTTCCTCACCGGCGACGATGGAGTGTAGCGGCGGCGCTAGGTCTGAGAGCTCGAGCGAGGGAGTAAGATCGAGCGGGAGGAGAAATCTGAGGAGGGTGAGGGGGTATTTACAGCCGAGGTGAAAAACCGCTCGTCCGAAGAAAATGGACGAACGTGCCCCTGACCCTTCTCATCCTAGCGACATGTGTCACCCATGTACTGTGAAGTGGAGATCGTGTTAGATCGTGGGTGAATAGATAAATCTTGTCGAGGGATATAGAACGGTTTGAGCGGCAAAAGCCGAAAATTCAGATAAGAATATTTTAATGTTTCGTTCGCAAATTCTTCAGCTGTCAAGGACACAGTGAAGACTTTGAACGGGTTTCAAATAGAACGCACATGAAGAATTTGTGAACGGACTGGATTGAGTTTAGCAGAGAGGGGGAACGGGTCCGATCACATTCACTTAGAAGAAAAACAACTTGAAGAATTAGCAATAAGTGAATGCTGTAGAGGATAGAAAACTCAAATATATATATAGTCAATGAAGAACACAGACGGAAAGAGTGAAGATTTTGCAAAGTTGAAGAATTTGAAAATTTGAAAAATTTGCACAATGATGAAAAACTCAAATTTTGAAGATTTTCAACTTTTTGTGGTGGCGTGACCCACCGTGTAAGAATGATGATTTCAGACACCGCGTACAATTGTCGTAGGGCTCTGAGAATCAAATTCTTCATTAATTTCTTCACACTTAGAGGGTTAGTCTTCATTGATTGAAGAAAAACGTTTCTTCGTGTGTTGCACATCTAAGTCATCAATTTGCATAAGTGTTAGGATGTGTGTCCTTTTCAAAGGACATTCGAAGATTCTAGATATTTAGCTCACACCGCAACTTGCTAAATCTCTTCTCATCCAAGGGCTTTGTGAAGATATCCACTAGTTGTTCTTCAGACTTTACGGGATCAATAGAGATGTCACCCTTCAACACATGATCTCGAAGAAAATGATGACGAATCTCGATGTGCTTTGTCTTCGAGTGCTGAACTGGGTTATGAGCAATTTTGATGGCACTCTCGTTGTCGCAGTAGAGTGGCACATTCTTCACATTGATGCCGTAGTCCTTGAGGGTTTGCTTCATCCATAGCAATTGAGCACAGCAAGAACCAGCAGCAATATACTCAGCTTCAGCAGTAGAGAGTGATACGCAGTTCTGCTTCTTCGAGGACCAACATACTAAGGATCGCCCGAGGAAATGGCATGTGCCTGATGTTGACTTGCGGTCCACACGATCACCAGCATAGTCAGAGTCAGAATATCGGATGAGATCAAAAGCCGAGCCCTTGGGATACCATAATCCAAGTGTTGGAGTGTGAGCTAGATATCGAAGAATATGTTTCACAGCCTTATGGTGTGATTCCTTCGGTGTAGCTTGAAAACGGGCACACATGCAAACACTAAGCATAATATCCGGCCTAGATGCACATAGGTACAATAAAGAACCAATCATGGAGCGGTATACCTTTTGATCGAAGTCTATTCCATTTTCATCAGTGCATAGATGGCCATTTGTGGGCATAGGGATTTTGACGCCTTTGCATTCTTGCATACCGAATTTTCTCAGAACGTCCTTGAGGTATTTCTCTTGAGAAATGAAGATGCCATTGTGTTGTTGACGAATTTGAAGACCTAAGAAGAATTTCAATTCCCCCATCATGGACATTTGATATTCCTTACTCATCATGTAAGCAAATTCGTCACTGTAATGTTGGTTAGTACAACCAAAGATAATATCATCAACATATATTTGGCACATGAATAATTCACCATCATAGGTTTTGGTGAAAAGAGTAGGGTCGAGTGAACCGGGTTTGAAGCCTTTCTTCATGAGGAATTCCTTCAGAGTATCATACCACGCCCGAGGGGCCTGCTTGAGGCCATAGAGGGCCTTATTGAGTCTGAAGACTTTGTCAGGATGCTTAGGATCTTCAAAACCTGGGGGTTGAGCAACATATACTTCTTCCTCAAGCTTACCATTGAGGAATGCACTTTTCACATCCATTTGATATAAGATGATATTATGATGGTTAGCATAAGCAAGCAATATGCGAATAGCCTCAAGTCTAGCAACAGGTGCAAAAGTCTCATCGAAATCAATTCCTTCAACCTGTGTGTAGCCTTGAGCCACAAGACGAGCCTTGTTCCTCACCACTAGGTCATTTTCATCTTGCTTGTTGCGGTAGATCCATTTGGTACCGATGATATTGTGCTTGCATGGGTCCGGTCGCTTGACAAGCTCCCATACATTGTTCAGCTTGAATTGATGTAATTCCTCTTGCATTGCTTGAATCCATTCAGGCTCCAGAAATGCCTCATCAACTTTGGTGGGCTCTGTGATAGAGACGAAAGCAAAATGCCCACAAAAGTTAGATAAATGTGAAGCTTTTGAGCGAGTCAGAGGACCTGGTGCGTTGATGTCGTTGATGATTCTCTCAATCTGTACTTCATTTGCAACGCGGGGATGAGCAGGTTGACGACTTTGATTTGGCTCAGTATTTTCTTCAGAGCCAAATTCTTCAGATGCGCCAGCATGCTGTTCTTCATGTTCTGGAATGATTTCTTCAGCAGATTCTTCAGTAGGAATGACATCCTCAGTAGCTTTGAACTTGATGGTTTCCTCAGGTGTCTTTTCATCTAGCACAGGAGGTAGGTGCTCTCTTTGCGAGCCATTAGTTTCATCGAACCGCACATCTACAGTTTCAACAGCCTTGTTGTGATAGGTGTTGAAGACCCTGTAGGTGTGCGAGTCCTTTCCGTAACCAAGCATAAAACCTTCATGTGCTTTCGGTGCAAATTTAGAATTGTGATGAGGATCTCTAATCCAGCATTTAGCATTGAAGACTTTGAAATAACTCACATTGGGTTTCTTGTCAGTGAGGAGTTCATATGAGGTCTTCTTGAAGAATTTGTGAAGATATACCCTGTTGATGATGTGGCATGCAATATCAATTGCCTCAGGCCAGAAGTGACGAGGTGCCTTGTATTCATCAAGCATGGTGCGAGCCATCTCAACAAGAGTCCTGTTCTTGTGCTCCACAACGCCATTCTGCTGAGGAGTGTATGGGGCAGATAGCTCATGAGTAATACCAAGTTCATCGAGATAGTCATCAAGACCAGTATTCTTGAACTCAGTCCCATTGTCACTACGTATATGCTTGATCTTCACGCCGAAATTCGTCGAAGCCCTTGAGGAAAATCGTCTGAAGACTTCCTGCACTTCAGTCTTGTAAGTAATGACATGCACCCATGTGTAACGAGAATAGTCATCAACAATGACAAAGCCATATAGAGATGCTGCATTTGTTAGTGTGGCATAATGAGTAGGGCCAAAAAGATCCATATGAAGCAATTCAAAAGGACGAGAAGTAGTCATGACAGTCTTCGAGGGGTGCTTGGCTCTGGTCATTTTTTCAGCCTCACAAGCCCCACAAAGATGATCTTTGAGGAATTTGACACCCTCGATGCCAATGACGTGCTTTTTCTTCACGAGCATGTGTAAGTTCCTCATGCCAGCATGACCCAGTCGTCGATGCCATAGCCAGCCTTCTGAAGCTTTAGCAAGTAGACAAGTGGCAGGCTGTGGTCCTGCAGAGAAATCAACAATATACAAGTCTCCTCTCCTAAAGCCTTCGAAGACTTTGGAATTGTCAGATTCCATGAGCACTAAGCAATGATATTTGCCAAAGACAACAACCATATCAAGATCACAAAGCATTGAGACAGACATGAGGTTGAATCCGAGGGACTCGACAAGCATGACTTTATCCATGTGTCGATCCTTTGAGATTGCAACCCTACCTAGACCCAATACCTTGCTTTTGCCTTTGTCAGCATAGGTGATATGCTTCAAGTGTGATGGAGATAAAGGAGTGTTCATCAGTAAGCTCTTGTCACCGGTCATGTGATTTGTACATCCACTATCAAGGACCCACTCAGTAGCTTTGGGTAAATCATCCTACAGATGAATTAGTGCATCTTACGAACTCATATACTTCAGAGTGAAGAATATGACATCAAATTCATCAGACATATTTCATCAATTAAAGCAACATATGTATATATAGCAATGTGAGGACGTGAGAAATGAATAAATCATTTCTTCATGATTAGCTTGCGTCCTTTCAAGCATTTCAGGTCTCCAGCAAATTCTTCAGACGATTTAGTTCATCTGGAGACCTGACCCTGCATAAGAGATTAGTTCCTTTTCTTCACCACCCACATCTGGAGGGGTGGCAAAGAGTTCATCATTCTGCGAGCTCCATAAGAGAAAGGTGGCATAGACGCCAGACCACTTCGTTTCACATAAGAGGGGTTAGGGTAAGCATATGAATAAGCAGAGAAATTCTTCGAGGACTGCCGCCCCATGAACATACTGATTGAAGAATAATGCCATATTCATAGCCCTTAGGCTTTCCCTGCGAAACAGAAGTGTTAGCACGATTGATGTTCATGTGAGGACTTGGATCCATGTGAGGAATTTGATCCATAAGAGGACTTGGATCCATGTGAAGACTTTGGTCCATATGAAGAATTTGATCTGGGGTCTTATTCTTCACAGGTGGTGTCATGAGGACATTCACCTGAAAGACTTTCACAGCACCTTTTGCCGCGAAACCCCATCGGATCTTACTTAATAGGGGGACCATTCCTGCAGTTAGATCCAACATATCTAGCAAATACCTCACCATTCTGATTTTTGAACAGTTTATAGTTGGAGTCAAATGACTCATCAGATGAATATGAGGATTCACAAGTAAAGCCAGATAAAGTGGATGGATCTACGGGAGATCCCTTCGCAGCAACCCATGAGGTTTTGGGATACTGCTCAGGTTTCCAGTAGGTTCCATCAGCATTGAGTTTCCTCTCAAAGGCAATACCCTCTTTCCTAGGGTTCCTGTTCAAGATCTGCTTTTTGAGCACATCACAAAGAGTCTGATGCCCTTTGAGGCTTTTGTACATGCCTGTCACATACAATTCCTTCAACCCTGCATTTTCGTCAGTGATACTAGTGGTATCCTCAGATGAGGAATTTGTGACCACGGAGATAGTTGAAGAATTTGCAGCAATAGAAGCATTTGAACATTCAGGTGAAGAATTAGCAGTTTCACGTTCAATGCATTTCAAGCATGGTGGAATAAATTCTTCCTGAGCGGAACTGATCTGTTGAGCAAGCAAAGAATCATTTTCCTTCTGAAGATCTTCATGACTCTCCCTTAGCTTCTCAAGATCTTGCTTTCTTTGAAGAAATTCATAAGAAAGCTTCTCATGATCAGCTAAGAGAGTTTCATGACGACCTTGAAGGTTGTCAAACTTAGACTGTAGTTGCTGAAGATTATCAGTCAGTGTTTGAGTTCGATCCATTTCCTCACCTAACAGATCATCGCTTTTGTCTAGCATATTTTGAACCTTTTCCAGAGCCTTTTGTTGTTTAACAGCAATATTAGCAAGTTTGGAATAGCTGGGTTTGAGGTTTTCATCAGATTCATCCTCACTTGATTCAGAGGAGGGATATTTGAATACCTTGGCACCTTTTGCCATGAAGCAATAGGTGGGAGCATAGTCATCGTTGCCGTCATCAGCAGTGTTGGGGAAGCCATTTTCCTCAGTGTTGAAGATGGACTTGCTAATATAAGCAGTAGAGAGGGCTAGGCTCACCACACCAGAGTCTGATTCCTCAGATGCCTCCTCTTCCTCATGTTCCTCAGATTCAGCTTCAGAGTCCATTTCCTTGCCAATGAATGCCCGAGCTTTCTTGGAGCTGCTCTTCTTGTGAGATGAAGACTTTGAAGATCTTGACGATGAGGACTTTGAAGATTTCTTCTTCTTCTTAGAGTCATCTGAACTATCATCCTTGTATTTCTTCTTCTTTGATTCCTTCTCCCACTGAGGACAATCAGTAATGTAGTGACCAGGTTTCTTGCATTTATGGCAAGTTCTCTTCTTGTAATCACGGGATGAGGAATCTGATTTCATGTCATCACCTCTTGAGGATTTTCCAAATCAGCCACGTCTAGAGAACTTCTGGAATTTCCTCACGAGCATTGCTAGCTCCTGACTCAGTTCTTCAGGATCACCAAGGCTGCTACCAGAATCTTCATCTTCAGATTCAGAGACTGCCTTGGCTTTCAGTGCACGAGATCTACCATAGCTCGGTCCGTAGAGATCTCTCTTCTTAGCTAGTTGGAATTCATGAGTATTTAGCCTCTCGAGGATATCAGCAGGATCAAGTGACTTGTAGTCACCATGTTCTTGAATCATCAGTGCCAGTGTATCGAATGAAGAATCGAGTGACCTCAGCAATTTCTTCACCACCTCATGGTCGGTGATGTCAGTTGCATCCAGTGCTTGAAGCTCGTTTGAAATGTCAGTGAGGCGATCAAAGGTTTGCTGAACATTTTCGTTGTCGAGTCTTTTGAAGCGGTTGAAGAGATTGCGAAGAACGTCAACTCGAGAGTCACGTTGAGTTGAGACTCCTTCGTTGACCTTGGACAGCCTATCCCAGATAAGCTTAGCTGTCTCCAAAGCACTCACTCTGCCATACTGCCCTTTGCTCAGATGGCCACATATGGTATTCTTCGCTTGAGAGTCGAGTTGCTTGAATCTCTTCACATCAGCAGCGTTTATGGAAGGAGTGACAGAGGGAACACCCTTTTCCACAACATACCAGAGATCGTTGTCAATTGCCTCAAGATGCATGCGCATCTTGTTCTTCCAGTAGGGGTAGTCCATCCCATCGAAGGTAGGACACCCAGCTGAGACCTTGATCATGCCTGCAGTCGACATAACTAAAACTCCAGGTGGTTAAACCAAAATCACACAGAACAAGGGAGTACCTTGCTCTGATACCAATTGAAAGTGCGTTATATCGACTAGAGGGGGGGGGGGTGAATAGGTGATTTTTACTAATTCGTCACTGAGGAATTTCAAGGTGAGGAAATTCCTAAGCGATGAACTACTTAGCAGCGGAATAAGTACTCAGATGCAAGCATAACAGAGCAGTAGCACAGTCATCATGATGAAATGAAAACAAGCACAGAGTACGAGAGCGTAAACACAGGATAAGCAGGCTGAAGACTAAGTGACTGAAGAAATTGAACTGAGGAAATTGAGAAAGTCTTCAGACAAAGTCTTCAAACAGTAATGATCAATTACATAGCAAGTATGCGAGGAAATGAAAGGGTTGAGGAAATAGAACTAGTAGCTCGGTGAAGACAATGATTTGGTAGACCAGTTCCAACTGCTGTGACAGTTGTACGTCTGGTTGGAGCGGCTAGGTATTTAAACCTGAGGACACACAGTCCCGGACACACAGTCCTCACCATATTCTCCTTGAGGTAAGGTCACACAGACCTCACCCAAACACTCATGGTAAGTCTTCAGGTGACTTCCAAACCTTCACATACTCGGTCACTCGGCAATCCACAATTTCCTCTTGGATACTCTAGACCATGACGCCTAACCGTCTGGAGGATGCACAGTCCTCAAAGGTAACAAGCGTCGGTTCCACACAGGAATATTGATGGGTTGTCACTAGCAGAATCCTCGCTCCATCAGTTTTCTCCGACATTGATGTAGCCTTTGCTATGTCTTGTTGTGTACTTCCTTACCGCGTGCCTGCGCGCCGCCTAGCATGTCTAGTTTATGAAATTGCGCCGTTATGCTGTCCGATTGTAACCGACTGTGTGTGGATCTGCATGTCTTAAATGACTACTGTTAAGCATCCGTTGCACTTCTTAAATATCGTCGTGTTACATCCTGTTTGTTGTTAAACACTCGCAAAAGCTATTGCTAAACTACCCCTGTTGAATTGAGCAGGATGGCTGATAACAATCCACCATCGCCACCACCGCCTGACTATATGGCAGCTATGATGCAACAGTTTGAATTGAATCGTCAGTTCATGACTGGGATTATGAATCAGTTCCCCCATCCCGATGCCAACCAGCAGCCACCTTCAATTACGCTACCAGAGTTCGTGCGTCTCAACCCATCAATATTCCGGAACACAGTTAATCCGCTGGATGCCGATGATTGGCTGCGTGACATCTTTTATGAGATGGAGTCAGCTGATGTTCTCCCTGCCAGCTATGCCACCTTTGCGACATACTTCCTGAAGGGTCCCGCAGCACAATGGTGGGCCACTCACCGACAAACCCTTCCCCCTGGAACTGTTGTCATATGGGAGGAATTCAAGATTGCTTATCATGCCCGGTATATTCCTCAAGCTGTTATAGCTCGGAAGAAGGCCGAGTTCCGTAGCCTCGTTCAAGGCAACAAGACCGTGGAAGTCTATCATCGAGAGTTCCTTGATTTGTCTCGCTATGATGAAGAAGATATCCCCATTGATGCTCGTAGACAGGAGAAGTTCCGTGATGGGCTACACCATGACATTTAGTTAGCTCTGCTCATCGAAGACTGTCCTGACTTCACCACCATGGTGAATAAGGCTATCATGGTCGAGACTGGTCTGAAGAAGCACAAGGAAGCTACCAGACGTACTCGTGAAGCGGGCTCATCTTTGGGCTCGTCTTCCTAGAAGCACCGCATCTGGATTCCACAGAGCATGTATCATCCAGCAGCCCCAGTGTATAGACCTGCTTATGCTGCACCTCGTCTGCCTCCTCCACCACCGAGGCAGCCTTTTCAAGCTGTACCACCTCGAGCTCCTGCACCACGTCCCGACAATGGACTCTGCTTCAAGTGTGGCCAGCCAGGTCACCGTGCCAAAGACTATTCTCAGAATCAGAATCAGTTAGCTCTTCCTTCTGCTGGCCGTGGTATTGGCCGTGGTATTCCTCAGCAGCGTAACAACAATGCCAGACCTTCTTATGGTCGTGGGCAGTACTATCATGTCAACATGGCTGAAGCTCAGGATCAACCAGAAACTATGATCGGTACACTCCTTGTTAACTCAGTACCTGCATCTGTTTTATTTGATTCAGGAGCATCGCATTCATTCATGTCAGAACATTTTGCACTCATGCATGACGTTAAATGCGAAACGCTACAACATCCTTTAGTGGTAAATACCCCCGCGGGTAAATGTCGAACTTCTATATTCAGCCCCCAAGTCACTGTTGAGATTGAAGGGATGGACTTTCAGGCATTTCCCATTATTCTAAAATCTTCCAAGATTGATCTTATTTTGGGAATGGATTGGTTGAAGTCTCATTACGCCTCAATCAATTGCGCCACTAAAGTTGTACACCTCCTGCACCCATCGAATGAGATAGTGAATTATCATGCTCACCTCACTCAAAATGCCGAGGCTCAAATTTATGCCTTGAATGCGTTGAACGCTTCTCCGCTTGAGGGGATCGAAAACATTCCAGTCGTCTGCGACTTCCAGGATGTTTTCCCAGAAGAACTTTCGGGAATACCCCCTGCTAGAGCTGTCGAGTTTGTCATCGACTTGAAGCCTGGCACCACCCCTATTGCGAAGCGTCCTTATAAGATGGCTCCGCACCACCTTCTCGAGCTTAAGGGAGAAATCAAAAAATCACTAAAGAAGGGTTTCATACGCCCTAGTTCCTCTGCCTAGGGAGCACCTTCTCTCTTTGTCAAGAAGAAAGATGGTACGAATAGGTTGGTCCAAGAATACCGTCCTATCAACCAGGCAACCATTCAGAATAAATATCCGCTTCCCCGGATCAATGATTTATATGATCAACTTGCTGGATCTTCGGTGTTTTCTAAACTCGACTTGAGGTTGGGTTATCACCAGATCCGTGTCTGCGAAGAGGATATTCCGAAGACTGCCTTCGTAACTCGTTATGGCTCTTATGAATATACTGTCATGTCCTTTGGCCTAACGAATGCTCCAGCTATGTTCTCCCGCTTAATGAATTACATATTAATTGATTACCTCGACAAATTTGTCATGGTATATCTTGATGATATTCTGGTATATTCGAAGAATAAGGAAGAACACGCTGAACATCTTCGTCTTGTTTTGGAGAGGCTTCGAGAACACAAGTTGTATGCCAAGTACTCCAAATGTGAATTCTGGCTTTCTGAAGTAACCTACCTTGGACATGTGATTTCCAAGGACGGTATTACCGTTAACCCGGAGCGTGTTCAGGCTATTCTTGACTGGACTCCTCCGAAGAATGCCAAGCAAGTCAGAAGTTTTCTCGGCCTTGCAAGCTATTGCCATCGATTCGTCGAGAACTTTTCCAAGAGTGCCAAGCCCCTGACTACTCTGCTTCACAAAGGCATTAAGTTTGAGTGGACAGACAAATGTCAGGAAAGCTTTCAGACCCTCAAGGACAAGTTAAGCTCTGCTCCAGTGCTAGCTCCTCCAGATTCTCGCAAAGACTTTGTAATTTTCTGCGATGCCTCCCGTCAAGGATTAGGCTGTGTCCTAATGCAAGAGCGAAAAGTAATCGCGTATGCTTCACGTCAATTGCGTCCGCATGAAGAAAACTATCTAGTACATGATCTCGAACTTGCTGCTGTGATCTATGCTTTGAAGCAGTGGCGACACTACCTTCTTGGTAACCGGTGTGAGATATATACTGATCATCAAAGCTTGAAGTATTTGTTTACTCAGCTGGAACTTAACCTCCATCAGCAGCGATGGTTGGAAACAATTATGGACTATGACTATGGTATTTCTTATACCCCTGGCAAGGCTAATGTAATGGCCGATGCCTTGAGCCGCAAGTCTTATTGCAACAACCTTATGGTTAAGCAAGCTCAACCCCACCTTTATGAAGAACTGCGCAAGTTGAACCTCTGCATTGTTCCGCAGGGTTCCCTTAATAACCTTGTGATACAACCAGATCTTGAGAAAGCTGTCAAGATTGTGCAAGCTAAAGATGCTGAAATTGGTCTGATGAAGAAAGAACTTCACCTGGAAAAGTACAGGGATTTCTCGATTGCTGAAGATGGAACCTTGTATTTTAGAGACCGCATTGTGGTACCTCGCTTCGAGCTTATGACTGACAAAGTCATGAAGGAGGCCCATGATACACCGCTGTCTATCCATCCGGGTAGCACTAAGATGTATCGTGATCTTCGTCAAAGGTACTGGTGGTCTAAAATGAAGCAGGACATTGCTCGATATGTTGCCGAATGTGACGTTTGCCATCGCGTGAAGGCAGAACATCAGAAGCCTGCTGGAATTCTGCAACCGCTCCCTATTCCTCTCTGGAAATGGGATAAAGTGCAAATGTATTTAATTACTGGCCTTCCCAAGACACAGAGGGGTCACGATGCTATTCTTGTCATCATTGACCAACTTTCTAAAGTGGCACATTTTCTGCCTGTCAAGGAGACTATTACTGCTAGTCAGTTAGCACAGCTTTATATCTCCAGAATTGTGTCACTCCACGGTATTCCGAAGGAGATCAGTTCGGACCGTGGCAGTCTTTTCACCTCCAAGTTTTGGGAAAGTTTCCAAGAAGCCATGGGAACCCATATTACCTGGAGTTCAGCTTATCATCCTCAATCTCAAGGCCAAGTTGAGCGAGTTAATCAAGTACTTGAAGATATGCTTCGCGCTTGTGTTATATCCTTTGGCAAGAAGTGGGAGGAATCTCTCCCGTATGCTGAATTCACTTATAATAACAGCTATCAAGCCAGCATGAAAATGGCCCCCTTCGAAGTACTTTATGGACGAAAGTGTTGAACCCCTCTGAATTGGTCAGAAACTGGGGAACGACCGCTCATTGGACCGGACATTATTCAACACGCCGAAGAACAAGTCCGTATTGTCCGAGAAAATCTCAAGGCGGCTCAGGACCGCCAGAAGAGCAACTATGATCGCAAGCGATGGGGTTTGACCTATCTACCAGGTGATCAAGCTTATCTTCATGTCACTCCCATGAAGGGCACCAGCCGCTTCAGAATCAAGGGCAAGCTAGCTCCACGCTACATTGGCCCCTTTCGCATCATTGCCAGACATGGAATGGTGGCTTACAAATTGGAGTTGCCACCACAATTCTCTCATATCCACGATGCCTTCCAAGTGTCGCAACTTCATAAGTGCTTCAAGGAATCTCCGCACCGCGCCGTGGATCATGAAATGCTTGAATTGCAAGATGATATTTCATATAAGGAGCATTGTGACGACTCCGGCTTAATCGTGCACTAACCATACACGGAAATGCACACGATCAAGCCTAAGGCCTCACTTGAAGATATCACAACACAACTCTAAAACATAAATAAAGTCATACAAGCTTTATATTACAAGCCAGGGCCTCGAGGGATCGAATACATAGCTCGATGGCATACAAGCGTCAGCAGAAGCATCAGATATCTGGGTACAAATATAATACATAAACAGAGATTAAGCCTTTAGAAGGCGGGGCAACATAAAATACTATGATCGAAAGGCGTAGGCCTCCTGCCTAGGACCCTCCGAACCTACTCCTGGTCGTCAGTCGGCTCCTCGTAGAAGTACTCGCCGGGAGGGTAGTAGTAGTAGTAGCCGTCGGCGGGGGCAACTGTCTCAGGGGCTCCGTCATCTGGTCACATCAAAAGGGATAAAGGAGGAAAAAGAAAGCAAAGCAAACATGAGTACGCATCCGAAGTACTCAATAAGCAAGGTTCTACACTACATATGCAACATTTTCAAAGGGAGGCTGCATATGTGGACTGGGCTGCAGAAATGCCAGAATAGAGGGGAAAGCCTAGTCCTATCGAAGACTAGCATCTTCAACAACTTCAGCAATCTTGCAGCATTAGAAGAGTGCAGCTTAGCATAAAGTACAGCAGTAGTAGTGACATCAACCTCGCCCGGAGATCCTTTCTCGACTCCCTGCGAGAAAGCAATCCCAGAGCCATACTATCCAGTTATCATCTCAAGTTCTAGTTGTACCGATCGGGATACAACTCCGAGTGTCCGTTACCGTAGGACAGGCTATCGATAGATTAGTTCTTCCCTCCAGGGGTGCACCAAGTTACCCACCACACTCGCTTAACTCCGGCCGGACACACTTTTCTGGGTCATGCCCGGCCTCGGCCAAACGATACGCCGCAACCCGACCGAATACTTAACAGAGAGATCAGCACGCCGGACTAAACCTATGCCCCCAGGGGTCTTGGGCCATCGCCCCGGGAACTCCTGCATGTTGCGTCAGGCGGCTGAAAGCAGACCTTGCAACCCCTTAATACAAGCGCGGTTGCGTAACCAGTCCAATCCAGCACGCGCCGCTCAGTCGCTGATGTCCATTAAGCTCCGGCTGAAGTATACGACGCAGAACGCCCATACTATGCCCACGTGATGGTTAGTGCTATCAGGCCAGAGGCCCCTCGGATCAAATATCCAAACCGTTAGTGGATTAGAAGCGCGCGGTAACGAGCAGAGACTCACGATCGATGTGACCCCGTCGCCCCATCTCGAGGACTTGCGGCAAGGGCTAGGAATGCCCGGCCACGCCTCGTAATTATCTCGCGGGCACCCTCTAGGTCAACCCGACTCCACATCACTCGCAATTAAGCTCGCGGGGTACCCCTCAGGGCCGACCCGTCTTTGGAAACATGGTTCAGTAATAAATCAAAACAACCATAGTAACTGTGTGTCTAACACCAAGGGGGAACCCTGAGGAATCACCCTCGATGGAATCCCACCTGATGTTATCGTCAAGGTGAACAAAGGAGGAATCACCCTCGAGGTCCACTCTTGAGGAGTGCACAATGACGTCGTTATCGGGGGTGGTGTAGGAGGAATCACCCTCGCTGACCATGGCCGATTAACTAACCTACAAGGTTAACATCAGAAGTGCTGACGAGGTATCACCCTCGG
Source organism: Thinopyrum elongatum (assembly GCA_011799875.1). Taxonomy (NCBI): domain Eukaryota; kingdom Viridiplantae; phylum Streptophyta; class Magnoliopsida; order Poales; family Poaceae; genus Thinopyrum; species Thinopyrum elongatum. The sequence goes on along the minus strand of CM022303.1, from coordinate 687,302,617 downwards.
CACTCGATAGTAACCCAGTAATGTCGGGCATCTAAGGGGGAAGTGATGTGCGGTGCCGGGGCCTGGTCTTCAATCCCGTTGATCGGGTCTTCTGACAATCCAGCGGGGCAGTCATGACAAAATGGGGGTCTCAGATGGGTCTCTATCCAGCCTATACTAAGCAGTTTAGGATAAGCACGAAGGTAACAAAGCAGGTTACAATAAACAGGCTATGCAGCAGATATAGGATAAAAGCAGCAGCAGTAACTACTAATGCAAGCATAAGAGAGAAGAGAATAGGCGATATCGAAATGCTCAAAAAAGGGGGTGCTTGCCTGGTTGCTCTGCGGCAAGGGCAAGGTCGTCAGGGACGTAGTCGTACTCCGGAGCTGCGTCGGTCTCGGGAGCTACGTCGACATCGAGGTCTATTGGGAGAGAACAGGGGGAGGGAACAAATAAATACACAACAAATATATGCAATACAGAGCATGCTATGCTAGGATGCAGTGCAGGGTTGCCTAAAGATATGTCTAAGTCATTTTAGTTATTTTTAGGATTAACGTGGGATTTATTAACCGGTATGTATGCGCTATTCATCTACCAGAAACGAACGAAAAGTTGCGGGTGCTCCTACGTAGTGGGTTTCGACATGGAAACAGACAACATGATTAGATTCGTCTCGTCGTTCTGAGCAACTTTTATGTACAAAGTTTTTCGATCGGAGCTACGGATTAAAAGTTATGAATTTTCAAAGACTTAAATGATTTTCTGGAATTATCTAATTTATCAGAAAATGAATTATGACATCAGCAATATGTCAGGATGACATCAGCAGTCAACAGGGGTGCTGACTGGTCAACTGATCAATGGGGCCCACATGTTAGTGACAGAGGCTTAACAGAGTGGTTTAAAACTAATCCAGAGAGTTAAATAGCAGCTGGCACCACATGTCATAGGCTAGTTAGCTTATTTAGATTAATTTTTATTTATAAAATGTTTTAGTTAATTAACAGGGCGATGGGGCCCGCGTGTCACTGACACTGGGCTGCCCAGTCAGCAGTAGACTGGGTCAACCCAGTCAATGGGGCCCCTCGGACCCACTGGTCAGCGACCCAGGGGCGGGACCCAGCTTTGCCACGTCGGCCGGCCGACGGCTGAATGCCGGCAAGCACAAAACGCGGCGGAGGAGTGTGGCCGGCGTCAGAAATGCGCCACAGGTCACCATTTCGTGCATTTTCCGGTGCGTTCGAAAGCTAGGAAAGCGCCACGTCGAGTGGTGACATGGGACCGACCGGAGATGGCCGGAAATGGCGCCGGCGATGAGCCGTGGCGGAGGCCGAAGCCCGAACTCATCGGGTTCGACGTTTGGGCGCGCGGGCGGGCCATCTAACTAGCTACGCGGGGTCTACGGTGCACGAGGAGCGCGCCGGAGGGGTCGGACGAGTGCGAAGTGGCACGGGAGCACGGTAACTTCGCCAACGGTGATGGCCGGAGCACGGTTGCAGTGGCGGCCGCGCACAGGCTCGAAGAAGAGCAGGAAGAAGAGGGACGAGATATGGGGCTCACCGCAGTGGCACACACGGTGGCCCGTGACGGATTAGGAGCTGCAGAGGCGTCGCCGGCGAGGAGGGAGATCACCGGCGGCCGAGGAAGAAGACGACGGAGTTGTGGGCGTTGTGATGGCTCCGAGCTCAAACGCGTTGCATGAGTCGAAGCAGCGAACGGCGGCGATCCTCGGAGACGTAGTGGGGCGGTGAGAGGGGTTCGGTGGCCGCGAGGAGGTGCGGGGTGCGGCGGCGACAGCGCTCGGCTGCGGATCTGGAGGAGGAAGTGTGACGACCCCGGCTTAATCGTGCACTAACCATACACGCAAATGCACATGATCAAGCCTAAGGACTCACTTGAAGATATCACAACACAACTCTAAAACATAAATAAAGTCATACAAGCTTTATATTACAAGCCAGGGCCTCGGGGGCTCGTATACATAGCTCGATGGCATACAAGTGTCAGCGAAAGCATCAGATATCTGAGTACAGATATATTACAGAACAGAGATAAGCCTTCACAGAGGCGAGGCAAAATAAAATACTATGATCGAAAGGCGTAGGCCTCCTGCCCTGGACCCTCCGATCCTACTCCTGGTCGTCAGTCGGCTCCTCGTAGTAGTAGTACTCGCCGGACGGGTAGTAGTAGTGGTCGTCGACTGGGACGTCTGGCTCAGGGGCTCCATTGTCTGGTGACATTGAATGGATATGGGAAAAAAAGAAGTAAAGCAAACATGAGTACTCATCCGAAGTACTCAGCAAGCAAGGATCTACACTACATATGCAACATTGTCAAAAAGGAGGTTGTGTATGTGGACTGGGCTGCAGAAATGCCAGAATAGAAGGGGAAGCCTAGTCCTATCGAAGACTAGCATCTTCAACATCTTCAGCAGTCTTGCAGCATTAGAAGAGTACAGAATAACATAATGTAAAGTAGTAGTAGTATCATCAACCTCGTCCTGAGATCCTTTCTCGACTCCCTGCGAGAAAGCAATCCCAGAGCCGTACTATCCAGTTCTCATCTCATGTTCTAGTTGTACCGATCGGGATACAACTCCGAGTGTCCGTTACCGTAGGACAGGCTATCGATAGATAAGTTCTTCCCTGTAGGGGTGCACCAAGTTACCCACCACGCTCGCTTAACTCCGGCCGGACACACTTTACTGGGTCATGCCCGCCCTCGGCCAAACGATACGCCGCAACCCGACCGAATACTTAACAGAGAGGTCAGCACGCCGGACTAAACCTATGCCCCCAGGGGTCTTGGGCCATCGCCCCGGGAACTCCTGCACGTTACGGGGCCACCGAGAGCAGACCTAGCAACCACTTATACAAGTGCGGTTGCGTTCCCAGTCCAACTCGACGTGCGCCGCTCAGTCGCTGACGTCCATTAAGCTCCGGCTGAAGTATACGACGCAGAACGCCCATACTATGCCCACGTGATGGTTAGTGCTATCAGGCCAGAGGCCCCTCGGATCAAATATCCAAACCGTTTAGTGGTTTAGGAGCACGCGGTAACGAGCAGAGACTCACGATCCATGTGACCCCGTCGCCCGTCTCGAGGACTTGCGGCAAGGGCTAGGAATGCCCGGCCACACCTCGTGTTATCTCGCGGGCACCATCCAGGTCAACTCGACTCCACATCACTTCGCATTAAGCTCGCGCTGGTACCCCTCAGGGCCGACCCGTCTTTAGTAACATGGTACAATGCAAGTCACAGTATCAATGGTATCCGTGTGTCCAACGCCAAGGGGAACCCTGAGGAATCACCCTCGATGGAATTCCCTCTGATGTTACTGTCAAGGTGAACGAAGGAGGAATCACCCTCGAGGTCCACACTTGAGAAGTTGCACGACGACATCGTTATCGGGGGTGGTGTAGGAGGACTCACCCTCGCTTACCACGACCGATTAACTAACCTACAAGGTTATCATCAGAAGTGCTGACGAGGTATCACCCTCGGCACTTGATAGAAACCCAGTATTGTCGGCAACTAAGGGGGAAGTGATGTGCGGTGCCGGGGCCTGCTCTTCAATCCTGTTGACCGGGTCTTCTGATATCCAGCGGGGCAGTCGGGATCAAGTGGGGTCTCTGATAGGTCTCTACCCAGTCTATACTAAGCAGTCTAGGATAACCAGGTAGGTAACAAAGCAGGTTACAATAAATAGGCTATGCAGCAGATATAGGATAACAGTAGCAGTAGCCGTTCTAATGCAAGCATAAGAGAGAAGAGAATAGGTGATATAGGCATGTTCAAAATGGGGGTGCTTGCCTGTTTGCTCTGCGGCAAGGGCAAGGTCGTCAGTGGTGTCGTCGGGGTCGTAGTCGTACTCCGGAGCTGCGTCTGCCTCGGGAGCTACGTCAACGTCGGGGTCTACCGAGAGAGAAGAGGGGGAAGAAACAGGTAAACATAATGCAAACAGATGCAACACAGTGCGTGCTATGCTTTGATGCAGTGCAGGGTTGCCTAAAGATGCATCTAGGTCATTTTAGTTATTTTTTAGGATTAATCTGGGATTTATTAACTGGTATGTGTGCACTATTCATCTACCGGAATCGGGCTCGGAGTTACAAGTTCTCCTACGTAGGAGGTTTCGACATGGAAACAGACGGCACGATCAGACTCGTCTCGTCGTTCTGAGCAACTTTCATGTTTTAACTTTTTCGATCTGAGCTACGGTTTAAAAGATATGAATTTTTAAAGATTAATGGATTTTCTGGAATTTATTTATTTTAACAGAAAAGGGAATTATGACGTCAGCATGAGGTATGCTGACATCAGCAAGTCAACAGGTCGGCTGACCAGTCAAACCTGACATGTGGGTCCAGTGGGACCCACATGTCAGCCTCTGTTAGACTAACAGTGGTTTATTTAAATTAACGGAGTGATTAGCGGGGTGGGCCCCATATGTCAGTGAGTGATTAGGCTGAGCTAATTAGGTTTTAATTAAACAGTTTAATTAGACTAATATTAACAGAGAGGGCCCACATGTCAGTCACCGCGGATGAACAGTAACCACGTTGACCAGGTCAACATGGTCAATCGAGGCACTGGGGCCCACTGACAGCCTCTCAAGGGGTGGGCCCCACCTTGCCACGTCAGCGGCCGGCGGCTGAACGCCGGCGAACACGAAAACGCGGCGGCGCGGCTCTGCCTGTCGTCGGAAATTGCCTACAGGCCACCAAAAAGCTCGGGGCCGGGCGCGTTCGAACGGCCACTCGACGGGCGGTGGCGGGGCCGGAAACAGCGGGTAACGACGGCGGCGAGCTTCTTGGCGGGCGCCGGAGTTTGGGCGGAGAAGGAGTCGACGAAGCAGTGGGCTGTAGCTCGAGCTAGTGGGCTAGTCATGCTCTACGCGTGCGTACGAAGCTGTTGGACTCACGCCCGTGACCAAATGGTCACCGGAGCCTCATCGGCGATGAGGTCCGCGGCGTCGGGCTCGGGTTCACGTGGAGAAGCGGCTAGAGCGTGCGTGCGGAGCAACAAAGAGACGAGGAGGGAGGAGTAGCTCACAGCGGAGGCGCACGGTGTCCCGGTGACAGCTTTGGAGCAGCAGAGCCATCGCCGGCGGGGAGAGAGATCTCCGGTGGCCGGGGAACAAGACGACGCGTTCGGGGCGATGTCGCGCTCCTCAGCTCCCGCTAGTTGCACCAGATGATGTGGTCGTCCACGGTGCTCCTCCCAGGCACACTCAGGCGACGCGGGGAGGCCGGTGGCCATGGCGGTGGTGATGCGTGGCGATGGCGGCGCTCGGTCGACGCGGATCTGGAGGGGAAAAGGGGAGGAGAGGGCGAGCGAGGCGATGTAGGAGTGGATAAGGGCGACGACGGAGAGGGCGGAGGTGGATCTTATCCCCTCAGCCAGCTGCGAGCATCGCCGTGTCGGCACCGGAGCAGCGAGCGCGCGCTCGGCCAGGGGGAGGGCGACAGCGCAAAGGAGAGAGGGAGATTGGGCCAGATGGGCCGGCTGTCGGGGCACTGTGCACTAAGGCCCAGTGCACAGTGCCTCGTCTTATTTTTCTGTTTCTGTTTTGTGTTTTCTTTATTTATTTCCTGTTTTGAAATAGTTAGCATACTTTTGCACTTTTGTAAAATGTGAGAGTTGACCCAAATATTAATATGCAATATTAGCCTTTTCCAAAAATTGGTTTGAGCCAAATTGGGTTTCATTTGAAATTGAAATGATTTTAACTGGACTTAATATTGCTGTTTTGGGGCTGTTTCAACTTGTTGGAGTCATTTAGCTAATCCTAGTAGCCTTAGTTATAATTTTGTGAGTGCTTCTGGAATAATTGCTATTTAGTGAACATTTTACCAAAGGTGTTTGAGCAAATTTATTTTGCACTTTGAATTTGAGATGATTTCCATAATAGAGTTTGAATTGTTTTGGATAACCACTATGACTAAGCACTGCAAATGATATTACTTGGCATGATTAGCAGTTGATCACAGTTGTAGTTACATAGGGGTGTTACAGGAAGGGGAAGGGGCAGAGTGAGGGAGAGAAGGGAGAATGAGCGAGGAGGACCAGGGAAGGCGGCTCGGGGGCGCCCTTATCCCCTCGCCCACCTACTCTAGTGCGGTGGCGAGCAGCGGGCGGCGCGGTGAGGCTCTGTCCACGGCGGGAGCGACACGGAGGGGAGGAGCAGGTAGACGAGGCCGCTAGTGGGCTGGGCGGCGCTGTGGCTCCGGCCCAGTGGCCAGGTAAGTGGGCTTCTGCCCCTTTTCTGTATTTCCTTTCTGCTTCTTTCTTTTTATTTCTTTTCTATTTTGGTAATAGTTAGGCCACTATTGCACTTTTATAAAATGTGGAACTTGGCCCAAATATTACTATGCAATATTTCCTATCACCAAAAACTTGTTTGGACAAAGTAGGATTTTATTTGCATTTGATATGATTTCAAAAGGATTAAACAATGCTGTTTTGGTGTTGTTTCATGTTGCTGGAGTCATTTAACTAATCCCAGAATCATTGGTTATATTTTTATAAGTGCTTCTGGAATATTTGCTTTTTAGTGAACATTTTCCCAACAGTGTTTGAGCAACTTCATATTTCACTTTTGAATTTGAGTTGATTTTCAGAATAGAATTGGAATTGCTCTGGTTAACCACTATGACTAGGCACTGCAAATGAAAGTGACTTGGCATTAATAGCAGATGATCACAATGGCTATTACACAGGGGTGTTACAAATTCTCCTCCTCTAAAAGAAATTCTCGTCCCGAGAATTTAGGAGGTAGAAGGAAAGATGTCGGGGTATTCTTCCCGAAGATGGTCCTCACGTTCCCAAGTGGCTTCATCTTCAGTGTGATTCAACCACTGCACCTTCAGGAACTTGGTCGTCTTCTGACGAGTTCGATGTTCAGCTTCGTCGAGGATGCGGATGGGATGCTCCTTATATGAAAGATCATCTTGCAATTCGAGCATTTCATGATCCACGGCGCGGTGCGGAGATTCTTTGAAGCACTTACAAAGTTGGGACACATGGAAGACATCATGGATATGAGAGAATTGTGGTGGTAACTCCAATTTATAAGCCACCATTCCACGTCAGGCAACGATGCGAAAGGGGCCGATGTAGCATGGAGCTAGCTTGCCCTTGATTCTGAAACGACGGGTGCCCTTCATAGGAGTAACACGAAGATAAGCTTGATCACCTGGTAGATAGGTCAAACCCCAACGCTTGCGATCATAGTTGCTCTTTTGACGGTCCTGAGCTGCCTTGAGATTTTCTCGAACAATACAGACTTGTTCTTCGGCATGTTGAATAATGTCGGGTCCAATGAGCGGTCGTTCCCCAGTTTCTGACCAATTCAGAGGGGTTCGGCACTTACGTCCATAGAGAACTTCAAAGGGGGCCATTTTCAAGCTGGCTTGATAGCTGTTATTATAAGAGAATTCAGCATACGGGAGAGATTCTTCCCATTTCTTGCCAAATGATATAACACAGGCACGAAGCATATCTTCAAGTACTTGATTAACTCGCTCGACTTGGCCTTGGGATTAAGGATGGTAAGCCGAACTCCAGGTAATATGAGTTCCCATAGCTTCTTGGAAACTTTCCAGAACTTGGAAGTGAAGAGACTGCCACGGTCCGAACTGATCTCCTTCGGAATACCGTGGAGCGAAACAATTCTGGAGATGTATAACTCTGCTAACTGACTAGCAGTGATAGTTTCCTTGACATGCAGAAAGTGTGCAACTTTAGAAAGTTGGTCGACGACGACAAGAATAGCATCGTGACCCTTCTGCGTCTTGGGAAGGCCAGTTATTAAGTCCATTTGCACTTTATCCCATTTCCATAGAGGAATAGGAAGTGGTTGCAGAATTCCGGCAGGCTTCTGATGTTCTACCTTCACGCGATGGCAAACGTCACATTCGGCAACATATCGAGCAATGTCCTGCTTCATTTTTGACCACCAGTACCTTTGACGAAGATCACGATACATCTTGGTACTGCCCGGACAGATGGACAGCGGTGTATCATGTGCCTCTTTCATGACTTTATCCGTCATAAGTTCGAAGCGAGGTACCACAATGCGGTCTTTGAAATACAAGGTTCCATCTTCAGCAATAGAGAAATCCCTGTACTTTTCAAGGTGAAGCTCTTTCTTCATCAGACCAATTTCAGCATCTTTAGCTTGCGCAAACTTGACAGCTTTCTCAAGATCTGGCTGTATCACAAGGTTATTAAGGGAACCCTGCGGAATGATACAGAGGTTCAACTTGCGCAGTTCTTCATAAAGATGGGGTTGAGCTTGCTTAACCATAAGGTTGTTGCAATAAGACTTGCGACTCAAGGCATCAGCCATCACATTAGCCTTGCCAGGGGTATAAGAAATACCACAGTCATAGTCCGTAATTGTTTCCAACCATCGCTGTTGACGGAGGTTAAGTTCTGGCTGAGTGAACAAATATTTCAAGCTCTGATGATCGGTATAAATCTCACACCGATTACGGAGAAGGTAATGTCGCCATTGTTTCAAAGCATAAATCACAGCAGCAAGTTCGAGGTCATGCACTGGGTAGTTTTCTTCATGCGGACGCAATTGTCGTGAAGCATAAGCAATTACTCTTCGCTCTTGCATTAGGACACAGCCTAATACTTGACGAGAGGCATCGCAGAAGATAGCAAAGTCTTTACGGGAATCTGGAGGAGCAAGCACTGGAGCAGAAGTCAGCTTGTCCTTGAGGGTCTGGAACCTTTCCTGACATTTGTCTGTCCACTCAAACTTAACGCCTTTGTGAAGCAGATTAGTCAGGGGCTTGGCAATCTTGGAAAAATTCTCCACAAATCGGCGGCAATAGCTTGCAAGTCCGAGAAAACTTCTCACTTGCTTGGCATTCTTCGGAGGGGTCCAGTCAAGAATAGCCTGAACTCGCTCTGGGTTAACGGCGATTCTGTCCTTGGAAATCACATGTCCAAGGTAGGTTACTTCAGAAAGCCAGAATTCACATTTGGAGTACTTAGCATACAACTTGTGTTCTCGAAGCCTTTCCAGGACAAGACGAAGATGTTCAGCGTGTTCTTCCTTATTCTTCGAATATACCAGAATATCATCCAGATAAACCACGACAAACTTGTTGAGGTAATCCATGAATATGTAATTCGTTAAGCGGGAGAACGTAGCTGGAGCATTTGTTAGGCCAAAGGACATGACAGTGTATTCATAAGAGCCATAGCGAGTGACAAAGGCAGTCTTCGGAATATGCTCTTCGTGGACACGGATCTGGTGATATCCCAACCTCAAGTCGAGTTTACAAAACACCGAAGATCCAGCAAGTTGATCATATAAATCATTGATCCGGGGAAGCGGATATTTATTCTGAATGGTTGCCTGGTTGATAGGACGGTAATCTTGGACCAGCCTATTCGTACCATCTTTCTTATTGACGAAGAGAGAAGGTGCTCCCCAGACAAAGGAACTAGGGTGGATGAAACCCTTCTTAAGTGACTTGTCGATTTCTTCCTTAAGTTCAAGAAGATGGTGCGGAGGCATCTTATAAGGACGCTTCGCAATAGGAGTGGTGCTAGGCTTCAAGTCGATAACAAACTCGATAGCTCTAGCAGGGGGTATTCCTGGAAGTTCTTCTGTGAAAACATCCTGGAAGTCACATACAACTGGAATGTTCTCGATCCCCTCAAGCGGAGAAGCGTTTAGCGCATTCAAGGCATAAATTTGAGCCTCGGCATTCTGAGTGAGATGAGCATGATAATTCACTATCTCATCTGATGGGTGTAGGAGGTGTACAACTTTAGTGGCACAATTGATTGAGGCATAATGAGCCTTCAGCCAATCCATTCCCAGAAGAAAATAAAGAAGTTCAGAATTGTCATACGATGATGTGAAATATAACAGATCTCGGAGAGAAAGGTTAAACAAAACAATGGAAAGAAAATGATTAATAGACTAATCAGATAAATGACAGGGAAATCGCACAGATATCCAGCTCTCCGGGAGGATGGGATTTACGAGATCCTAAGTGTCAGCGTTAGTAAAAAATTTAACCTGAATAGAAAAGAGATCAGAGTCCCAGAGTAAAGATCGGGGAGTAAAAGATCCTAATACCACCCAATTGGGACGTGGGCCTGTAAGCCACACAGCCAAGTTAGTAAAACAATTTTTTGATGACTAGACTCAACTTCGGCCAAGGAATTGGAAAGGGGGAATCCTAGAGGCAGTCGGCTCTGATACCAACCTGTGACGACCCCGGCTTAATCGTGTACTAACCATACACGCAAATGCACACGATCAAGCCTAAGGACTCACTTGAAGATATCACAACACAACTCTATAACATAAATAAAGTCATACAAGCTTTATATTACAAGCCAGGGCCTCGAGGGCTCGAATACATAGCTCGATGGCATACAAGCGTCAGCGGAAGCATCAGATATCTGGGTACCGATATAATACAAAAACAGAGATTAAGCCTTTAGAAGGCGGGGTAACATAAAATACTACGATCGAAAGGCGTAGGCCTCCTGCCTAGGACCCTCCGAACCTAATCCTGGTCGTCAGTCGGCTCCTCGTAGAAGTACTCGCCGGGAGGGTAGTAGTAGTAGCCGTCGGTGGGGGCAACTGTCTCAGGGGCTCCATCATCTGGTCGCATCAAAAGGGATAAAGGAGGAAAAAGAAAGCAAAGCAAACGTGAGTACTCATCCGAAGTACTCAGCAAGCAAGGATCTACACTACATATGCAACATTTTCAAAGGGAGGCTGAATATGTGGACTGGGCTGCAGAAATGCCAGAATAGAGGAGAAAGCCTAGTCCTATCGAACACTAGCATCTTCAACAACTTCAGCAGTCTTGCAGCATTAGAAGAGTGCGGCTTAGCATAAAGTAAAGCAGTAGTAGTGACATCAACCTCGCCCGGAGATCCTTTCTCGACTCCCTGCGAGAAAGCAATCCCAGAGCCATACTATCTAGTTATCATCTCAAGTTCTAGTTGTACCGATCGGGATACAACTCCGAGTGTCCGTTACCGTAGGACAGGCTATCGATAGATTAGTTCTTCCCTACAGGGGTGCACCAAGTTACCCACCACGCTCGCTTAACTCCGGCCGGACACACTTTTCTGGGTCATGCCCGGCCTCGGTCAAACGATACGCCGCAACCCGACCGAATACTTAACAGAGAGGTCAGCACGCCGGACTAAACCTATGCCCCCAGGGGCCTTGCTCCATCGCCCCGGGAACTCCTGCACGTTGCGTCAGGCGGCTGAAAGCAGACCTTGCAACCCCTTAATACAAGCGCGGTTGCGTAACCAGTCCAATCCAGCGCGCGCCACTCAGTTAGCTTATTTAGATTAATTTTTATTTATAAAATGTTTTAGTTAATTAACAGGGCGGTGGGGCCCGCGTGTCAGTGACACTGGGCTGCCCAGTCAGTAGTTGACTAGGTCAACCCAGGCAACGGTGCCCCCCGGACCCACTGGTCAGCGACCCAGGGGCGGGACCCAGCTTTGCCACATCGGCCGGCCGGCGGCTGAACGCCGGCGAGCACAAAACGCGGCGGAGGAGCGTGGCCGGCATTGGAAATGCGCCACAGGTCACCATTTCACGCATTTTCGGGTGCGTTCGAAAGCTAGGAGAGTGCCGCGTCGAGTGGTGACATGGGACCGACCGGAGATGGCCGGAAATGGCGCCGGCGATGAGCCGTGGCGGAGGCCGAAGCCCGAACTTGTCGGGTTCGACGTTTGGGCGCGCGGGCGTGCCATCTAACTAGCTACGCGGGGTCGACGATGCACGAGGAGCGCGCCGGAGGGGTCGGACGAGTGTGAAGTGGCACGGGAGCACGGTAACTTCGCCAACGGCGGCGGCCGGAGCACGGTTGCGGTCGCGGCCGCGCATAGGCTCGAAGAAGAGCAGGAAGAAGAGGGAGGAGATATGGGGCTCACCGCAGTGGCACACACGGTGGCCCGTGACGGATTAGGAGCTGCAGAGGCGTCGCCGGTGAGGAGGGAGATCACCGGCGGCCGAGGAAGAAGACGACGGAGTTGTGGGCCTTGTGGTGGCTCACGAGCTCCAACGCGTTGAACGAGTCAAAGCAGCGAACGGCGGCGATCCTCGGAGACGGAGTGGGGCGGTGAGAGGGGTTCGGTGGCCGCGAGGAGGTGCAGGACGCGGCGGCGACAGCGCTCGGCTGCGGATCTGGAGGAGGAAGGGGAAGGGGCGGAGCGAGGTAGAGAAGGGAGAATGAGCGAGGAGGACTAGGGGAGGCGGCTCGGGGGCGCCCTTATCCCCTCGCCCACCTACTCTAGTGCGGTGGCGAGCAGCGGGCGGCGCGGCGAGGCTCTGTCCACGGCGGGAGCGACACGGAGGGGAGGAGCAGGTAGACGAGGCCGCTGGTGGGCTGGGCGGCGCCGTGGCTCCGGCCCAGTGGCCTGGTAAGTGGGCTTCTGCCCCTTTTCTCTATTTCCTTTCTGCTTCTTTCTTTTTATTTCTTTTCTGTTTTGGTAATAGTTAGGCCACTATTGCACTTTTATAAAATGTGGAACTTGGCCCAAATATTACTATGCAATATTTCCTGTCACCAAAAACTTGTTTGGACAAAGTAGGATTTTATTTGCATTTGATATGATTTCAAATGGATTAAACAATGCTGTTTTGGTGCTGTTTCATGTTGCTGGAGTCGTTTAACTAATCCCAGCATCATTGGTTATATTTTTATAAGTGCTTCTGGAATATTTGCTTTTTAGTGAACATTTTCCCAACAGTGTTTGAGCAACTTCATATTTTACTTTTGAATTTGAGTTGATTTTCAGAATAGAATTGGAATTGCTCTGGTTAACCACTATGACTAGGCACTGCAAATGAAAGTGACTTGGCATTAATAGCAGATGATCACAGTGGCTATTACACAGGGGTGTTACAAGCATCCCATCCGCATCCTCGACGAAGCTGAACGTCGGACTCGTCAGAAGACGACCAAGTTCTTCAAAGTGCAGTGGTCGAATCATACTGAAGATGAAGCCACTTGGGAACGTGAGGACCATCTTCGGGAAGAATATCCCAATCTCTTTCCTTCCACCTCCTAAATTCTCGGGATGAGAATTTCTTTTAGAGGAGGAGAATTAGTAACACCCCCTGTGTAATAGCCACTGTGATCATCTGCTAATAATGCCAAGTCACTTCATTTGCAGTGCCTAGTCATAGTGGTTAATCAAAACAATTCAACTCCTATTCTGGAAATCAACTCAAATTCAAAAGTGCAAAATAAAGTTGCTCAAATTCTGTTGGAAAAATGTTCAACTTTTAGCAGATAATCCAAAACTATTTGCTGTTAAGGAACACACCATCACCATCAACTACAGAAGGGTTTAAGCATTTGAATCAAAGCCAAAACAGCATTTAAATGATCTATTCATTTTTGAATAATTTCAAATGGAATCCAAAAATGCCCAAACTTTTTGTGGCAGTGCTGGAAATTGCAAGGTATTTATGTGAACAAGTTTCACATTCTTGCTAGTCCAATTGAATACTCAAAATATTTCAAACTCACTTCTGTTAAAAGAAAAATAGAAATCAGAAAATAGAAAATAAAACGAGGCACTGTGCACTGGGCCTAAGTGCACAGTGCCCCGGAACCGGCCCACCTGGCCCATCTCCCTCTTCTCCCTTCCGTGTCAGCGCCGCCGTGGTCGAGCGCGCGCTCGCCGGTGCGGCGTCGACACAGCGGCAGCCACCGACGCCGCAAAGGGGATAAGGACGGCACGTGCCTTCCCCCTGGACCTCCTCGCTCACTCTTCCCTCGCCCAGCTCACTCCTCCCCTTCCTCTTCCTCCTCCAGATCCGGCACCAGAGCGCCACCGTCGCCGCGCTTCGCCACCGCCGTAGCCAGCGGCCTCGCTGTGCCAGCGGCCTCGCTGTGCCAGCTGCCTGCGTCAGGAAGGACCGCCATGGACCGCCACGTCTACTGGAGCCGTTGGAAGGAGCAGAGGAGCCCGGCGTCACCCGAACGCGTCGTCTTCTTCCTCGGGACGCCGGCGATCCTCTTCTTCCCCGGCGACGTCCTGCAGCTACTAATCTGCCAAGGGCCCTCGTGCGTGCCGCTAGGTGAGCAGCAACACCTCCCCGCTCGCTTCTCTCCGCTCCAAAGTGCCCGTAGGCATCGATCCGCGAAAGCCCGAACCGGCCGCCATGGAACTCGTCGCCGGTGAGTCCCCGGTGACCATTTGGTCACGCGCGCATGCCTAATGACTTCGCGCGTGCGCGTTGAGCGCACCTAGCCACTTAGATGTTCACTAATGCCGCGTTTCGCCAAAACCGACCAAGGTCCGAACTCCGGCCACCGCATCGAGCTCGTTTCCGATGAGCTCCGACCTTTTCAGCCGCTCCCACCGGTGCCGTTCGACGCGGCGTCGTCTCCGCGTTCGAACGCGACCGGCCGTGATCGTTTTGGTGGTCTGTGGACGAATCCCGCGCGTCGCCGCCGTCTTCTGTGGTCGCCGGCGTTGCTCCGGCCACCGCGCTGACCTGGCGCCGACGTGGCCATGCGGGGCCCACCCCTAAGTGACTGACAGTGGGTCCCCTGGCCCCCTTTGACCGCGTTGACTACGGTCAACGCGCAACACTGTTCAACTCCAGCCGCTGACTTGTGGGCCCCCTCTGGTAATTAGGCTAATTAAACAAATTTATTTAATAAAAATAATTAGTCTAGCTAATCACTCACTGACAGGCTGGGCCCACTCCCCTAATTTCCCTATTAATTAAATTAACTCACTGTTAGTCTTAACAGAGACTGACATGTGGGTCCCACTGGACCCACATGTCAGGTTTGACTCTGGCCAGCGTGTGTGTTGACCGCTGATGTCATCCACATGTCATGCTGACATCATTTCTCTTTTCTGAGTATTTCTATTAATAAAAATAATTCCAAAAAATAGTTTAAATCTTTGAAAATTCATAACTTTTAATCCGTAGCTCGGATCGAAAAACTTTGTACATGAAAGTTGCTCAGAACGACTAGACGAATCTGATCATGTCATCTGTTTCCATGTTGGAACCCTCTACGTAGGAGAACCCGCAACTTTTCATCCATTTCCGGTAGATGAATAGTGCATACATGCCGGTTAATAAATCCCACTTTAATTCTATAATAACTAAAAATGACTTAGACATATCTTTAGGCAACCCTGCACTGCATCCTAGCATAGCATGCTCTATGTTGCATATATTTGCTGTGTATTTATTTGTTTCCTCCCCCTCTTCTCTCTCGTTAGACCCCGACGTCGACATAGCTCCTGAGACCGATGCAGCTCCGGAGTGCAACTACGTCCCTGACGACACCGTTGACGACCTTGCCCTTGCCGCAGAGCAAACAGGCAAGCACCCCCTTTTTGAGGATTCCGATATTGCCTACTCTCTTCTCTCTTATGCTTGCATTAGAATTGCTGTTGTTTCTGTTATCCTATATCTGCTGCATAACCTGTTTATTGTAACCTGCTTTTGCTACCTACTTGTTTGTCCTAAACTGCTTAGCATATCCTGGGTAGAGACCCATCAGAGACTCCCTCTTTGTCCCGACTGCCCCGCTGGATTATCAGAAGACCCGATCAACGGGATTGAAGACCAGGCCCCGGCACCGCACATCACTTCCCTTTTAGTTGCTCGACACTACTGGGTTACTATCGAGTGCCGAGGGTGATACCTCGTCAGCACTACTAGTGTTAACCTTGTAGGTTAGTTAATCGGTCGTGGTCAGTGAGGGTGATTCCTCCTACACCACCCCCGATAACGAAGTTGTCGTGCAACTCCTCAAGAGTGGACCTCAAGGGTGATTCCTCCTTCGTTCACCTTGACGATAACATCAGGTGGGATTCCAGCGATGGTGATTACTCAGGGTTCCCCTATGGTGTTAGACACACGGTTATATTGTTATTATGACTTTACCCTGAACCATGTTACTAAAGACGGGTCGGCCCTGAGAGGTACCCGCGCGAGCTTAATTGCGAGTGATGTGGAGTCAGGTTGACCTGGAGGGTGCCCGCGAGATGAATACGAGGCGTGGCCGGGCATTCTTAGCTCTTGCCGCAAGACCTCGAGACGGGGCGACGGGGTCACATCGATCATGAGTCTCTGCTCGTTACCGCGTGCTTCTAATCCACTAACAGTTTGGATATTTGATCCGAGGGGCCTCTGGCCTGATAGCACTAACCATCACGTGGGCATAGTATGGGCGTTCTGCGTCGTATACTTCAGCCGGAGCTTAATGGACGTCAGCGACTGAGCGGCGCGTGCTAGATTGGACTGGTTACGCAACCGTGCTTGTATTAAGGGGTTGCTAGGTCTGCTTTCAGCCGCCCACACAACATGCAGGAGTTCCCGGGGCGATGGCCCAAGACCCCAGGGGGCATAGGTTTAGTCCGGCGTGCTGACCTCTCTGTTAAGTATTCGGTCGGGTTGCGGCGTATCATTTGGCCGAGGCCGAGCATGACCCAGTAAAGTGTGTCCGGCCGGAGTTAAGCGAGCGTGGTAGGTAACTTGGTGCACCCCTGCAGGGAAGAAAACATCTATCGATAGCCTGTCCTACGGTAACGGACAGTCGGAGTTGTATCCCGATCGGTACAACTAGAACTGGTTACATGAGATGATAATTGGATATTATGGCTCTGGGATTGCTTTCTCGCAGGGAGTCGAGAAAGGATCTCTGGGCGAGGTTGATGACACCATTACTGCTTTACTTTATGCTAATGTGCACTCTTCTAATGCTGCAAGACTGCTGAAGATGTTGAAGATGCTAGTCTTCCATAGGACTAGGCTTTCACCTCTATTCTGGCATTTCTGCAGCCCAGTCCACATATACAGCCTCCTTTGATAATGTTGCATATGTAGTGTAGATCCTTGCGTGCTGAGTACTTCGGATGAGTACTCACGTTTGCTTTGCTTTCTTTTTCCTCCTTTATCCCTTTTGATGCGACTAGATGACGGAGCCCCTGAGACCGTTTCCCCTGCCGATGGCTACTACTACTACCCTCCCGGCGAGAACTTCTATAAGGAGCCGACCGACGACCAGGAGTAGGTTCGGAGGGTCCTAGGCAAGAGGCCTACGCTTTTGGATCGTAGTATTTTATTTTGCCCCGCCTTTCTAAAGACTTATCTCTATTTCTGTAATATATCTGTACTCAGATATCTGATGCTTCTGCTGACGCTTGTATGCCATCGAGCTATGTATTCGAGCCTTCAAGGCCCTGGCTTATAATATAAAGCTTGTATGACTTTATTTATGTTTTAGAGTTGTGTTGTGATATCTTCAAGTGAGTCCTTAGGCTTGATCGTGTGCATTTGCGTGTATGGTTAGTGCACGATTAAGCCGGGGTCGTCACAGGTTGGTATCAGAGCCGACTGCCTATAGGATTCCCCCTTTCCAGCTCCTTGGCCGAAGTTGAGTCTAGTGGTCAAAAACGGTTTTACCAACTTGGCTGTGTGACTTACGGGCCCATGTCGCCAACTGGGTGGTATTAGGATCTTTTATTCCTCGACCTTTACTCTAGGACTCTGATCTCTCTTCTATTCATGTTAAAGATTTTACTAACTCCAACATTAGGATCTCGTGGTCACATCCACCCGGAGTTCTGAAATTCCCCCCCCCCTTTCTTCAAGGTTATGGACTAGGTTCTGCTTACAGGATCCTTTTATCTAGGGCACCCTGTGTTGTCACTAGCAGAATCCTTGATCCATCAGTTTTCTCCGACATTGATGTAGCCTTTGCTATGTCTTGTTGTGTACTTCCTTACCGCGTGCCTGCGCGCCGCCTAGCATGTCTAGTTTCAGAAATTGCGCCGTTATGCTGTCCGATTGTAACCGACTGTGTGTGGATCTGTATGTCTTAACTGACTACTGTTAAGCATCCGTTGCACTACTTAAATATCATTGTGTTACATCCTGTTTGTTGTTAAACACTCACAAAAGCTATTGCTAAACTACCCCTGTTGAATTGAGCAGGATGGCTGATAACAATCCACCACCGCCGCCACCTCCTGACTATATGGCAGCTATGATGCAACAGTTTGAATTGAATCATCAGTTCATGACTGGGATTATGAATCAGTTCCCCCGTCCCGATGCCAACCAGCAGCCACCTTAAATTACGCTACCAGAGTTCATGCGTCTCAACCCATCAATATTCCGGAACACAGTTAATCCGCTGGATGCCGATGATTGGCTCCGTGACATCTTCTATGAGATGGAGTCAGCTGATGTTCTCCCTACCAGCTATGTCACCTTTGCGACATACTTCCTGAAGAGTCCCGCAGCACAATGGTGGGCCACTCACCGATAGACCCTTCCCCCTGGAACTGTTGTCATATGGGAGGAATTCAAGATTGCTTTTCGTGCCCGGTATATTCCTCAAGCTGTTATAGTTCGGAAGAAGGCCGAGTTCTGTAGCCTCGTTCAAAGCAACAAGACCGTGGAAGTCTATCAGCGAGAGTTCCTTGATTTGTCTCGCTATGATGAAGAAGATATCCCCACTGATGCTCGTAGACAGGAGAAGTTCCGTGATGGGCTACACCATGACATTCAGTTAGCTCTGCTCATCCAAGACTATCCTGACTTCGCCACCATGGTGAATAAGGCTATCATGGTCGAGACTGGTCTGAAGAAGCACAAGGAAGCTACCAGACGTACTCGTGAAGCGGACTCATCTTCGGGCTCGTCTTCCCAGAAGCGCCGCATCTGGATTCCACAGAGCATGTATCGTCCAGCAGCCCCAGTGTACAGACCTGCTTATGCTGCACCTCGTCTGCCTCCTCCACCACCGAGGCAGCCTTTTCAAGCTGCACCACCTCGAGCTCCTGCACCACGTCCCGACAATGGACTCTGCTTCAAGTGTGGCCAGCCAGGTCACCGTGCCAGAGACTGTTCTCAGAATCAGAATCAGTTAGCTCTTCCTTCTGCTGGCCGTGGTATTGGCCGTGGTATTCCTCAGCAGCGTAACAACAATGCCAGACCTTCTTATGGTCGTGGGCAGTACTATCATGTCAACATGACTGAAGCTCAGGATCAACCAGAAACTGTGATGGGTACACTCCTTGTTAACTCAGTACCTGCATCTATTTTATTCTTTTCAGGAGCATTGCATTCATTCATGTCAGAACATTTTGCACTCATGCATGACGTTAAATGCGAAACGTTACAACATCCTTTAGTGGTAAATACCCCCGCGGGTAAATGTCGAACTTCTATATTCAGCCCCCAAGTCACTATTGAGATTGAAGGGATGGACTTTCAGGCATTTCCCATTATTCTAAAATCTTCCAAGATTGATCTTATTTTGGGAATGGATTGGTTGAAGTCTCATTACGCCTCAATCAGTTGCGCCACTAAAGTTGTACACCTCCTGCACCCATCGAATGAGATAGTGAATTATCATGCTCACCTCACTCAAAATGCCGAGGCTCAAATTTATGCCTTGAATGCGTTGAACGCTTCTCCGATTGAGGGGATCGAAAACATTCCAGTCGTCTGCGACTTCCAGAATGTTTTCCCAGAAGAACTTTCGGGAATACCCCCTGCTAGAGCTGTTGAGTTTGTCATCGACTTGAATCTTGGCACCACCCCTATTGCGAAGCGTACTTATAAGATGCCTCCGCACCACCTTCTCGAGCTTAAGGAAGAAATCAACAAATCACTATAGAAGGGTTTCGTCCGCCCTAGTTCCTCTGCCTGGGGAGCACCTTCTCTCTTTGTCAAGAAGAAAGATGGTACGAATAGGTTGGTCCAAGATTACCGTCCTATCAACCAGGCAACCATTCAGAATAAATATCCGCTTCCCTGGATCAATGATTTATATGATCAACTTGCTCGATCTTCGGTGTTTTCTAAACTCGACTTGAGGTTGGGTTATCACCAGATCAGTGTCCGTGAAGAGGATATTTCGAAGACTGCCTTCGTAACTCGTTATGGCTCTTATGAATATACTGTCATGTCCTTTGGCCTAACGAATGCTCCAGCTACGTTCTCCCGCTTAATGAATTACATATTCATGGATTACCTCGACAAATTCGTCATGGTATATCTTGATGATATTCTGGTATATTTGAAGAATAAGGAAGAACATGCTGAACATCTTCGTCTTTTTTTGGAGAGGCTTCGAGAACACAAGTTGTATGCCAAGTACTCCAAATGTGAATTCTGGCTTTCTGAAGTAACCTA
The DNA here is from genome assembly GCA_011799875.1 of Thinopyrum elongatum. Lineage (NCBI taxonomy): Eukaryota > Viridiplantae > Streptophyta > Magnoliopsida > Poales > Poaceae > Thinopyrum > Thinopyrum elongatum. The sequence goes on along the minus strand of CM022303.1, from coordinate 687,282,432 downwards.
CCTTGGACATGTGATTTCCAAGGACGGTATTGCCGTTAACCCAGAGCGTGTTCAGGCTATTCTTGACTGGACTCCTCCGAAGAATGCCAAGCAAGTCAAAAGTTTTCTCGGCCTTGCAAGCTATTGCCGTCGATTCGTCGAGAACTTTTCCAAGATTGCCAAGCCCCTGACTAATCTGCTTCACAAAGGCGTTAAGTTTGAGTGGACAGACAAATGCCAGGAAAGCTTTCAGACCCTCAAGGACAAGTTAACCTCTGCTCCAGTGCTAGCTCCTCCAAATTCTTGCAAAGACTTTGTAATTTTCTGCGACGCCTCCCGTCAAGAATTATGTTGTGTCCTAATGCAAGAGCGAAAAGTAATCGCGTATGCTTCGCGTTAATTGCATCCGCATGAAGAAAACTATCCAGTACATGATCTCGAACTTGCTGCTGTGATCTATGCTTTGAAGCAGTGGCGACACTACCTTCTTGGTAACCGGTGTGAGATATATACTGATCATCAAAGCTTGAAGTATTTGTTTACTTAGCTGGAACTTAACCTCCATCAGCAGTGATGGTTGGAAACAATTACGGACTATGACTGTGGTATTTCTTATACCCCTGGCAAGGCTAATGTAATGGCCGATGCCTTGAGCCGCAAGTCTTATTGCAACAACCTTATGGTTAAGCAAGCTCAACCCCACCTTTATGAAGAACTGCGCAAGTTGAACCTCTGCATTGTTCCGCAGGGTTCCCTTAATAACCTTGTGATACAACCAGATCTTGAGAAAGCTATCAAGATTGCACAAGCTAAAGGTGCTGAAATTGGTCTGATGAAGAAAGAACTTCACCTTGAAAAGTACAGGGATTTCTCGATTGCTGAAGATGGAACCTTGTATTTCAGAGACCGCATTGTGGTACCTCGCTTCGAGCTTATGACTGACAAAGTCATGAAGGAGGCCATGATACACCGCTGTCTATCCATCCAGGTAGCACTAAGATGTATCATGATCTTCGTCAAAGGTACTGGTGGTCTAAAATGAAGCAGGACATTGCTCGATATGTTGCCGAATGTGACGTTTGCTGTCGCGTGAAGGCAGAACATCAGAAGCCTGCTGGAATTCTGCAACCGCTCCCTATTCCTCTGTGGAAATGGGATAAAGTGCAAATGGATTTAATTACTGGCCTTCCCAAGACACAGAGGGGTCACGATGATATTCTTGTCGTCGTCAACCAACTTTCTAAAGTGGCACATTTTCTGCCGGTCAAGGAGACTATTACTGCTAGTCAGTTAGCACAGCTTTATATCTCCAGAATTGTGTCACTCCACGGTATTCCGAAGGAGATCAGTTTGGACCGTGACAGTCTTTTCACCTCCAAGTTCTGGGAAAGTTTCCAAGAAGCCATGGGAACCCATATTACCTGCAGTTCAGCTTATCATCCTCAATCTCAAGGCCAAGTTGAGCGAGTTAATCAAGTACTTGAAGATATGCTTCGCGCTTGTGTTATATCCTTTGGCAAGAAGTGGGAGGAATCTCTCCCGTATGCCAAATTCTCTTATAATAACAGCTATCAAACCAGCTTGAAAATGGCCCCCTTCGAAGTACTTTATGGGCGAAAGTGTCGAACCCCTATGAATTGGTCAGAAACTGGGGAACGACCGCTCATTGGACCGGACATTATTCAACACGCCGAAGAACAAGTCCGTATTATCCTAGAAAATCTCAAGGCGGCTCAGGACCGCCAGAAGAGCAACTATGATCGCAAGCGATGGGGTTTGACCTATCTACCATGTGATGAAGCTTATCTTCGTGTCACTCCCATGAAGGGCACCCGCCGCTTCGGAATCAAGGGCAAGCTAGCTCCACGCTACATTGGCCCCTTTCGCATCATTGCCAGACATGGAATGGTGGCTTATAAATTGGAGTTGCCACCACAATTCTCTCATATCCACGACGTCTTCCATGTGTCGCAACTTCGTAAGTGCTTCAAGGAATCTCCGCACCGCGCCATGGCTCATGAAATGCTCGAATTGCAAGATGATCTTTCATATAAGGAGCATCCCATCCGCATCCTCGACGAAGCTGAACGTCAGACTCCTCAGAAGACGACCAAGTTCTTCAAAGTGCAGTGGTCGAATCATACTGAAGATGAAGCCACTTGGGAACGTGAGGACCATCTTCAGGAAGAATATCCCGATCTCTTTCCTTCCACCTCCTAAATTCTCGGGACGAGAATATCTTTTAGAGGAGGAGAATTTGTAACACCCCCTGTGTAATAGCCACTGTGATCATCTGCTAATAATGCCAAGTCACTTCATTTGCAGTGCCTAGTCATAGTGGTTAATCAAAACAATTCAACTCCTATTCTGGAAATCAACTCAAATTCAAAAGTGCAAAATAAAGTTGCTCAAATTCTGTTGGAAAAATGTTCACCTTTTAGTAGATAATCCAAAACTATTTGCTGTTAAGGAACACAACATCACCATCAACTATAGAAGGGTTTAAGCATTTGAATCAAAGCCAAAACAACATTTAAATGCTCTATTCATTTTTGAATAATTTCAAATGGAATCCAAAAATGCCCAAACTTTTTGTGGCAGTGCTAGAAATTACAAGGTATTTATGTGAACAAGTTTCACATTCTTGCTAGTCCATTTGAATACTCAAAATATTTCAAACTCAATTCTGTTGAAAGAAAAATAGAAATCAGAAACAAGAGAATAAAACGAGGCACTGTGCACTGGGCCTAAGTGCACAGTGCCCCGGAACCGGCCCACCTGGCCCATCTCCCTCTTCTCCCTTGCGTGTCAGCGCCGCCGTGGTTGAGCGCGCGCTCGCCGGTGCGGCGTCGACACCGCGGCAGCCACCGACGCCGCAAAGGGGATAAGGGCGGCCCGTGCCTTCCCCCTGGACCTCCTCGCTCACTCTCCCCTCGTCCGGCTCGCTCCTCCCCTTCCTCTTCCTCCTCCAGATCCGGTGCCCGGGCGCCACCGTCGCTGCGCTTCGCCACCGCCGTGGCCAGCGGCCTCGCTGCGCCGGCTGCCTGCGTCAGGAAGGACCGCCGTGGACCGCCACGTCTACTGGAGCCGTTCTAAGGAGCAGAGGAGCTCGGCGCCGCCCGAACGCGTCGTCTTCTTCCTCGGGATGCCGGCGATCCTCTTCTTCCCCAGTGACGTCCTGCAGCTACTAATCTGCCAAGGGCCCTCGTGCGTGCCGCTAGGTGAGCAGCAACACCGCCCCGCTCGCTTCCCTCCGCTCCAAAGTGCCCGTAGGCATCGATCCGCGAAAGCCTGAACCCGCCGCCGTGGAACTCATCGCCGGTGAGTCCCCGGTGACCATTTGTTCACGCGCGCATGCCTAACGACTTCGCGCGTGCGCGTTGAGCCCACCTAGCCACTTAGATGTTCGCTAATGCCGCGTTTCACCGAAACCCACCAAGGTTCAAACTCCGGCCGCCGCATCGAGCTCGTTTCCGATGAGCTCCGACCTTTTCAGCCGCTCCCACCGGTGTCGTTTGACGCGGCGTCGTCTCCGAGTTCGAACACGACCGACCGCGATCGTTTTGGTGGTCTGTGGACGAATCCCGCGCGTCGCCGCCGTCTTCTGTGGTCGCCGGCATTGCTCCGCCCGCCGCGCTGACCTGGCACCGACGTGGCCATGCGGGGCCCACCCCTGAGTGACTGCCAGTGGGTCCCCTGCCCCCCTTTGACCGCGTTGACTACGGTCAACGCGCAACACTGTTCAACTCCAGCCGCTGACTTGTGGGCCCCCTCTGGTAATTAGGCTAATTAAACAGATTTATTTAATAAAAATAATTAGTCTAACTAATCACTCACAGACAGGCTGGGCCCACTCCCCTAATTGCCCTGTTAATTAAATTAACTCACTGTTAGTCTTAACAGAGACTGACATGTGGGTCCCACTGGACCCACATGTCAGGTTTGACTCTGGCCAGCGTGTGCGTTGACCGCTCACATCATCACATGTCATGCTGACATCATTTCTCTTTTCTGAGTATTTCGGTTAATAAAAATAATTCCAGAAAATAGTTTAAATCTTTGAAAATTCATAACTTTTAATCCGTAGATCGGATCGAAAAACTTTGTATATGAAAGTTGCTCAGAACGACGAGACAAATTTGATCGTGTCGTCTGTTTCCATGTCAAAACCCTCTACATAGGAGAACCCGCAACTTTTCGTCCGTTTCCGATAGATGAATAGTGCATACATACCGGTTAATAAATCCCACTTTAATTCTATAATAACTAAAAATGACTTAGACATATCTTAAGGCAACCCTGCACTGCATCCTAGCATAGCATGCTCTGTGTTGCATATATTTGCTATGTATTTATTTGTTTCCTCCCCCCTCTTCTCTCTCGTTAGACCCCGACGTCGACATAGCTCCTGAGACCGACGCAGCTCCGGAGTGCGACTACGTCCCTGATGACACCGTTGACGACCTTGCCCTTGCCGCAGAGCAAACAGGCAAGCACCCCCTTTTTGAGCATTCCGATATTGCCTACTCTCTTCTCTCTTATGCTTGCATTAGAATTGCTGTTGTTTCTGTTATCCTATATCTGCTGCATAACCTGTTTATTGTAACATGCTTTTGCTACCTACTTGTTCGTCCTAAACTGCTTAGCATATTATTGTTAGAGACCCATCAGAGACTCCCTCTTTGTCCCGACTGCCCCGCTGGATTATCAGAAGACCCGATCAACGGGGTTGAAGACCAGGCCCCGGCACCGCACATCACTTCCCTCTTAGTTGCTCGACACTACTGGGTTACTATCGAGTGCCGAGGGTGATACCTCGTCAGCACTACTGATGTTAACCTTGTAGATTAGTTAATCGGTTGTGGTCAGTGACGGTGATTCCTCCTACACCACCCCCGATAATGACGTCATCGTGCAACTCCTCAAGAGTAGACCTCGAGGGTGATTCCTCCTTCGTTCACCTTGACGATAACATTAGGTGGGATTCCATCGAGGGTGATTCCTCAGGGTTCCCCCATGGTGTTAGACACACGGTTACTATTGTTACTGTGACTTTACCCTGAACCATGTTACTAAAGACGGGTCGGCCCTAAGGGGTACCCGCGCGAGCTTAATTCCGAGTGATGTGGAGTCGGGTTGACCTGGAGGGTGCCCGCGAGATGAATACGAGGCGTGGCCGGACATTCTTAGCTCTTGCCGCAAGTCCTCGAGACGGGTCGGGTTGCGGCTATCATGAGTCTCTGCTCGTTACCGCGTGCTTCTAATCCACTAACAGTTTGGATATTTGATCCGAGGGGCTTCTGGCCTGATAGCACTAACCATCACGTGGGCATAGTATGGGCGTTCTGCGTTGTATACTTCAGCCGGAGCTTAATGGACGTCAGCGACTGAGCGGCGCGCGCTGCATTGGACTGGTTACGCAACCGCGCTTGTATTAAGGGGTTCCTAGGTCTGCTTTCAGCCGCCCACGCAACATGTAGGAGTTTCCGGGGCGATGGCCCAAGACCCCTGGGGGCATAGGTTTAGTCCGGTGTGCTGACCTCTCTGTTAAGTATTCGGTCGGGTTGCGGCGTATCGTTTGGCCGAGGCCGGGCATGACCCTGTAAAGTGTGTCCGGCCGGAGTTAAGCTAGCGTGGTGGGTAACTTGGTGCACCCCTGCAGGGAAGAAAACATCTATCGATAGCCTGTCCTATGGTAACGGACACTCGGAGTTGTATCCCGATCGGTACAACTAGAACTGGTTACATGAGATGATAACTGGATAGTATGGCTCTGGGATTGCTTTCTCGCAGGGAGTCGAGAAAGGATCTCTGGGCGAGGTTGATGACACCATTACTGCTTTACTTTATGCTAATCTGCACTCTTCTAATGCTGCAAGACTGCTGAAGATGTTGAAGATGCTAGTCTTTGAGAGGACTAGGCTTTCCCCTCTATTCTGGCATTTCTGCAGCCCAGTCAACATATACAGCCTCCTTTGATAATGTTGCATATGTAGTGTAGATCCTTGCTTGCTGAGTACTTCGGATGAGTACTCACGTTTGCTTTGCTTTCTTTTTCCTCCTTTATCCCTTTTGATGCGACCAGATGACAGAACCCCTGAGACCGTTGCCCCCGCCGACGGCTACTACTACTATCCTCCCGGCGAGTACTTCTACGAGGAGCCGACCGACGACCAGGAGTAGGTTCGGAGGGTCCTAGGCAGGAGGCCTACGCCTTTCGATCGTAGTATTTTATTTTGCCCTGCCTTTCTAAAGGATTATCTCTATTTCTGTAATATATCTGTACTCAGATATCTGATGCTTCCGCTGACGCTTGTATGCCATCGAGCTATGTATTCGAGCCTTCGAGGCCCTGGCTTGTAATATAAAGCTTGTATGACTTTATTTATGTTTTAGAGTTGTGTTGTGATATCTTCAAGTGAGTCCTTAGGCTTGATCATGTGCATTTGCGTGTATGGTTAGTGCACGATTAAGCCGGGGTCGTCACATTGACCTGCTCCACCGTAGCCTTGTAGTCCATGTCCTTGCGCTCCTGTTGTAGCCTAATGTCCATATTGGCACGTGCCTGCAACACATTCGCGTCCATGTTGACACGCTCTGTCTGTATAAGGCCGTCACCAACCTGTCGGTCCTTTTGTAATTTAAGCTGCATCTCCTTGTACGCCAGCTGGAATTTTTTTTCCATGACCTCGCGGTCCTGCTGAAACTTTTTTCCATCTCTTCACGCATCTGCTTAATCTTTTGAGACATATCAGCACGCTCATCATGTCGACATACGCACGTTCTTGTTTGAGTGCCCTGTCCATCTCATCACGTTCGTGTTGGACCTTCGCGTCGATCTCCCGGCGGGCTTCACGCAACAACCTGTCATACTCCGCACGCTTATTGTCATGCACGTGTGAATCCATGGTGCCTACAACACCAGATAGTAGAATGCAATTAATGAGATCCAGATTGTCAAAATATACTGATTCTCACTAAAACATAGGACTATTTAAATACCTCGTAATATAGAATAGCATGGTATATGTGAGACAAACTGAGTCCTGAATTTCCAGCAAAAGCTCTAATCTCCTAAAATTCGTATTCCTAATTTGGTATGAACAAACTCATCCAAATAAGTCCTAAATAATCCAGCAACTCCTTCAACAGTACCTCCTTTACTGTAGTATTGAGAACAAGTCTGTGTACGCCACATCTAAGTGGCTAAATCAAACATTATCCAAATCATTCCTACTAATGCAACATAGCCTAAAGGTCTAGTAAAGTAACTCCACCGACAAAACAAAATATATCCATAACTAGATCGTATGATCAGGATCCGCTAACAAGCAATCGCAAAGCTCTTGCATAAAATTCTTCACTCCAACCTTATGCAAATCATTCATAGTAATCCAGTATAGCTGAAAGGGCTAGAAAATTAGCTCCACCAACATAATATATCCGTAACCAGATCGTATTATGAACTACTGTGAACTTGCAATCACACCTAATCTCATAACGGCCTTTACTCCAAGTAAAGACAAGCACAGACAATCTTGCACCAAAAGAGTACCTTCGATGAAAAACTAATCCCCCAGGAACAACTACCAAAGATCTTGCACACAATATGGCATCTCTAATCTCATCACAACTGCCTTCTTGGTCCAATCAACGGAAAAAAGTATGAACGTTTCAAGAGATGGGAGGAGACGTGGAGGATGAGACCTTTTTCTTTTTACTCCGGCATCGGCGTGGGCTTCTGCAGAGCGATGGCGCGACTCCCGGCGACGGCTACCTCTGGAGACCAAAACTTGATGGGGCGGTAAAGATAGGAGCGATATGCGGAAAGAAAAGATGGGAGGGATATGCGGTATGATGGAAGGGTACATATCTCCCGTGATATATGACGATCAATTATATATTTACAAGTAATGCGCATGGCTGGAACGGTATCCGTCTGTGATTTTACGGTCAGTTAGTCAGTTGGAAGATTTGTTAGTTAGCCTATTTAGAGGGAGCACGATCCTCTAGTGCTGGTGTTAGGGTTTGTTAGCCCAGCGAAGGAGTCCCTAGTTCTTCTCTTACCCAAAGGATTACGACCACCGTCTGTCATTGCCGCAGTCGCCTGACACCAAATCAACCATGTCGTCATCGAGCTCGATTAGGTGTGCGCTGAGGGGCTGATCAGTTGATGTGCCCCTAATCCCTTGCCCTGACTGTGGCGAAACAGTGAGATTCTATCTCTCCAGTACCAAAGAGCACGATGGTTGGGTGTTTTACAAGTGCAAGCACCACAATGTACAATCTATTTACACTTTGGGTTGACATTTACTGCATGAGTAATTTTTTCTACTGTTTCATTAGTGCTGGTTTGATTTGTGTTCACTTGATTCATAGGATTCATGTGATTTCTAGCGCTGGGAACTAGAGTACGTGGATCATCTTGTTGGTACAAGTGTCCTTGTTGGTTCTTATGCCCTTGATGCAATTGCTGCGGCACAGGATAGAAGGGAAGAGCTACAATGCGCAAAAAAAACAGTGGGGAAAGAATGCATGTACCGAGAGTGGCAACATTGGAGGCAGGACAAATTACAGTCAGAGCAATGTGGCAACCATTACGAAGCACCAAGCTTATACGATGTTAGGACTAGGGAGACAAATTGGTTTCATGTTGAAGCTGTTGACGGCTAGTGTAATGGTGTTGTGTGTGTTGTGTGTGATGTTGATTGCGAAGAAATAATATATTTATGATCGTATCGAGGCGATTATCATGGTCACCTGTAATAATAGCTTAATAAGAAGAGGTGTTCTAACATGATACCTCTTACACCCCCCACCCCTCTTTTAACATGACAGGTAAGAGTAAGAAATAAATCTTACACGATGATTGCATGAAATAGTTGTTTTGATTAATTCTTACCTTCTTGACTATTATGAGAAAATAAGGGGTAAGACGGAGCATGTTAAAATTGATAAAAAAAAATGAATAAACCGAGTTCCAATGAAGGCAATCGAATGGAAAAACGTAAACAACCATTTAAATTCTTGCCCACTATGTTGTGCACGAACACAAGAGTACCATGAAATAAAAATAAAGTACCTCATTACAGCAATGACTTAAAAATCCCTTAATTTATTTTCTCACACTACGTTTTGCCAAAACTACTCGAGAGGCACATCAGGAACATGGGAAACAAACAGATAAATCCCATGATCTCCCAGGTACAACAACATCAGCACCTTGTGTCCTAACAGCAAGATTTTTTCCTTCTTCATGAACTCGTTCCATTTGTTGACGCAGACACGACCGTTAATATCAAAAATGGTGTATGTACTTGACACAGTAGTGTGTGGATGACAAACAATGGTTATGGCACCATATTCCTCCATTTCTTTGGGGACAACACGATTAGGCAGTTTCTGTTTGATGAAAATATTTGTTACATCAACACGTCGCAACTTATTGTTATGTAGTAAAGGAAGAACAATTAATTTGGAACAAAGCTAAAAACATACTGAAATGACACAAAGTAAAGGAAGAACAAAAATATGGTTACCGAGAAGTTCTTCTTGCAATCTGACCATGTCAACGTATGGAGGAATCCATATGCTCTTCCTTGATCATAGTTTCCAGCATCATGACGCTCCACTAACTTGTCAAAGTTCATCACTTGGCGTATGACATACTCCATCATTCTCCAGTTTAAGCTTGTCCCCTCAGTTACAGCGACATTGTCAATAATATCTCTTTTCTCATTGGACAATTGGTAGTATGCTACAATATTATAGCACAGACAATTTAATTTATAACATATGGTATATGATAAAGTTAGAGTAATAAAACTTGCACGAGCAAAAAAGTATCTTACTTGGATGTATGATAGTCAAATTCCCAGTTGTCACAATGCTACTTGGTACTTCTGAATTGTCAGTACTGAACGTAATCTCCTGACCCACATGTAGCGTGTAAACTCTAACAAATTCCTTCCAATAATCCCCTGAAATGTATGTCAACTCATTGTCGTTGGTAATCTCACATGGGAATTCAAACCCCTCATTGGTACTGAAACTTGCTTCAAAGTTCCCATATTTTCCCAAGGACACTCCAAATTTCTGCGTGAAACTGTATCTGTTGTAGCAGGGGATTACCTGAGTAGCATATGTACGATTGTCAATATATATGAACTGCCTGTTAATCTAAAGAGTTTGTCCAATCATGGATGACTAGCATAGTAGTTCACTAGTTCTTAACAGTAATATCATATAACCCTATAGAAGATTTAAATTTACATGCACGTACACAAAACCATTTTATCATCTAAGAAATCAACATGCAATATAACTCTTTTTGCAGTAAACATTACAAACAACTGACTGAGTACAAAGGGTCCGAGTACAATATTCGTTCAATATTACTGTCTCCGTCTAAAAATTTGTGGACAAAGAATTGTACATACGGATGTATCTATGAAGAAAACATGACTAGATACATGCGTATCTACATGAATCTAATGCATTAATTTTGGATCGGATGGAGTACTAAATTTCTCATGATATTTGCTACGGGTCATGTCAGACTGGATCTTACTATCTTGTTTGCAAATCCCGCGCGCAGGGTGACTGTACAAAACTCCCTCATCCGATGCTCACCGGGGCACAAACCCTTGGTGTCCAAACAAATGCCACACTGCGAATCGAGATCAATCACATTACTAGTACGTATAGTCTTAAAGATTAGTGCTAGCAGTTGAATTCAGATCTGACAGATTCTGTAGTGCAAATACGTACGGCGCTGATCTCCTTAACCATTTTCACTCGAGAGAGGGACGTGAGGAGGAGGGGGCGAAAAGAGCAGTCACTTCCGACCCCTCAGCTGACGATGGCGGCGTCGTCTGGAGATTTCGAAAAGCGCGTATGCCCAGCGTCTCCGATCTTATATTGGAGCGGTGGTAGGAGGCCCCGATGCCACGGGTGGTTACGAGGAAGGCGGTGCAATCACTGGATTTCGGGAGAGGTGGCGTGCGTGAGTTATGGGATCTTTTAACATATATCAGCAAGATTTAAAAAACATTATGTTGTGCTAAAAAATACATTTCATAAGGGTGAACTAGGTTTTTTGTTCCAAACAAGTATGAACGATATATAATTCCAAAATTGGCCTTGTCCACTTTCCAAATATGTTTCACAACAATACATGCCATGACCAATGCAAGCAAGCATGCAAAATGGTTTTTAGTTTAGCGAAGTTTTTCATTTTCGGACGAAAATGCCCGAATGTGGCCACACGTGACAACACTTGCAATCATTGCCGAAAATGGTTCAAACTAGGCATGGAGGCGTACAATGGCCATGAATTGTGACCGCAAAAAAGTTCGGTTGACTTAAGATATGTGAAGAAACCATCGAGCATTTTCGGAGGGTGCCAGTCTAGCTCGGAAGGGCGAGTCTGGGAGCACCTTCATGTTAACACCACATACAAATGATTCCAACTTTTTTCATGGCCTCCCATGAGCAAATCAAGCAAACATGCAAATATGGTTCTCAGTTTCGACAACTTTTCCATGTATTGGGATTTTTTTATATCGAAAATGCCCGAAAACTGGCCCCACGTGACATTAGTTGCAAACTTTACTAACAATACTTCAAACTTGGCATGGAGGACTAACATGACCATGAGTTGTTACCCCAAAAATTTGTGTTGATTTAAGAAAGGTCAACAAACCAGCATGTGTCTTCTCAGAGGATGCCATGTTGGCCCAAAGGTAGGGCGCGTATTGGAGCACCTCCGTGTTTACAATATCCACAAATGATGCCAACTTTATTTCATGATCTCCCATGAGAAAATCAAGAATGCATTCACAATGGTTTTTAATTTGGCCAATATTTATAATCCTTCTGCAATTTCGAAGCGAAAAAGAAACATCGCCTGCATGGTCTACCCCCCTAGCCACCCATCAAAAGCAGGTGGCACATGATGCATTACACTTAGTTTGTCTTATGGTGGACCTAGTTGACAAACCAAGCCTAGTTGGATCATTGGCCTACACCGGATTCCATGTCGTATGAAAGCTCAGGTACATCAACTGCTCCCGTCTAGAACCTTCGAACTACACTGTCCACTTTGTGAAGCAAGTACAACATGAAATATGTGAAATTCCCCAAAGATTTTAAAGTGCATTTCATGACAAAATCAAGCAAGCATGCAAAAATGCTATTCAGTTTACACAAAATTTAGCATGTACCGTAATTTTTTCGGCCGAAAATACTCGAAAACTGGCTGCACGTGACAAAACTTGCAAACTTTACAAAAAATGGTTCAAACATGGCATGGAGGCCTAACATGGCCTTCAATAGTCACCCCAAAATGTTGGGTTGATTTCATACAGGTCAGGATAGTAGCATCTGCTCTCAAAGGGCGCCAGGCTCGGCCGGAAGGGCTTGTGTCGGGGAACCTCCATGTTCACACCATCTTCAAATTTTGTCAAATTTATTTCATGGCCTCCCATGACCAAATGAAGCATCCATGCACAGTGGTTGTAAGTTTCTACTAGATTTTCCATTTTCTTCCATTTTTCGGTCATAAATGCCTGAAAAGTGGACGCAATTGCCAAAACTTGCAAATTTTGCTGAAACTCGTTTTAATGTTGTCCTGGAAGCCTGTAATGTAACCTTTTCCATTGCATGTCATAAGTTGGGTTCATTACACATGAAGCATGATCTACTTGGTTCGTACATTCGACAGTGTAGCACGAAGGTTCTCGACGGAGGCAGTGCATGTACCGCATCGACTCCATGGATGGAATCCAGTTTGAACCAATGTTCGCACTTGGTATGGTGTCAATTAGGTCCACCCTAAGGCAAAGAAGTTTGAAGGCATCATGTGCTACCCCTTTCGATGGTTGTCTAGGGGGGTAGACCGTCTGGGAGGAAATGAAAAAAAATCATGAAAATCATGTGTAACCTTGAAAGCACTGTGCATGCATGCTTGATTTGGTCATGGGATGTCATCAAAATAACTTGGAATCCTATATGTAGATGGTGTATTGAAGGAGGTGGCCCGAGACGGGCCCTTCCAGGCTATCCTTGTACCCTCCGAAAGCACATGTTGATTTATTGACCTATATTAAATGACCGCCAAGTTTGTATGGTTACAATCCATGGCCATGTTAGGGATACATGCCAAGTTTGAACCATTTTCATCTAAGTTTGCAAGTTTTTTCACGTGCGGCCAATTTTCGAGCATTTTTGGTAAAAATAATAAAGAAAATGGAAATCTTAGTCTAAAATGACAAGCATTTCGCATGGCAGCTTGTTTTGGTCATGGGATTCCATGGGAAATAGTAGACATCATTTTGTATTGTAGATGATCTACTAAACATGGGGGTGCCCCCAGACACGCCCTTGCGGCCTTGACTGGCACCCTCCGAAATCACATGCTGGTTTGTTGACCTACCTAAAATCAACCGAAATTTGCAGGGTTGCAAGCCATGGTAATTTTTGGGGTACATTCAAGTTTCAACCATTTTCAGCAAAGTTGCAATATTTGTCACGTACGGCCAGTTTTCGAGCATTTTCAGAACAAACAACATATTTTACCACTTAAAAATTGCATTCCTTTCTCGACGACACATTTGTTTTTTCTTCGAAACATTAGATGCTAATGTTTTAACCTCCCATAACTCACGCCGCCCAGATCTCCCGAAATCCCACGATTACAGCTCCTCCCTCGTAACCACCCGTGGCATCTAGGTCCCGTACCACCTCCCACGACCGCTGCAAGATCAGATTGTAGCCACCGCCCACCGCCCACCGCCCACCGGGAATGTCACCTGAGGGGTCGGACGGCAGTGGTGCTGTCGCCGCCTCCTACTCGCGTCAACGCGCCGCTGCTCCTGTTGCTGCTGTCGAGCGCCACACAGCCACATCTAGTGTGGGACGCATTATCCGCGTGGAGCATTGGGCCGCCACCGTCGCCGACAGAAGGTTACGTGATCATAGCTCTTTTTAATCTTTCTCAGACACGCACGTCTACTAGTAAAACCCTAATAGGTTTCCCACAAGTTATTCCAGTCGTCAAGATTACCTGATCATAGCTCTTATTAATAATTATTTTGTAATCAATCTTGGCAGACTACACGAACGTCCGAAGAGGTAATACCACAACAAGGGTATCTATTCCATGAAATAACACATCGTATGTTTATGCAATCCCCAAACCCTAGTTGAACTGTCCCAATGTTATGCATGACCAAAATCTGTAGTGTGCTTATAGTTACATGTATTTCATATTATTTAATAAACTCATCCGTGCCTGCGTATAAGATTTTATTTTTGTTATACATTTCTCAACGTGAAGGTCAAATAAATTGAACCGGTTTTGCTTCTGTTCCATAGGTGCCAGTAAAATGGAAACTACTGTTAAAAGTGCTGCTAATGGAGAAAAACACATCTCCGAAATGACCGATGAGGTACGTAGTTGACATTTCGTTTGAAAAATGTACGTGCACACACTTCTTTCATACTCGATAAAATCTAATGCCACTTTTGCAGGAACTCTTTGCGAAGCACGCCCATATGAAGTTAGTGTGCTCACCGTCAAGGCTCGCCAAAGTCATGAAAGCGTTGTCACCAAAACACATAAAGAAAATCATAAGCGAAACCGGTCTTGGGGGTCTAAACAAGATGCATGAATTTAAACTCCGGCGCATTATGTTGATAAGACTAGCCAAGAGCTTCGATAGTGAGACATCGTCCATTACCATAGGTAAAACACCCATTCCTATCACCGCAGAAGACGTGCACCATATATTTGGCCTTGCGATAGAAGGGGAGGATATTGATGAAAAGCTGCAAAGCACACCGGATCCAAATTTGTTTAACACATTTCAACACAATGGGACAATTTATCTGGCTAACCTTGAGACAGCGATCTTAAGTTCCAAAACTCCGGACAATGATTTCCTGGCGCGGTTCGTTCTTTTCGCTATTGGTACAGTTTTAGCACCAACAGCACAATGTTATGTCGACGCGAAATATCTTAAACTTGTTGCGGATATTAAAAGCATTCGGACATTGAACTGGGGAAGTTTCACAATGAAACACTTGTTCAGGTGTATACACAAATTGAACTTTCTTGATCAAGTATCTCTACAGGGAAATCTACCTCTGCTTCAGGTTAGTGCAACATCACTAGTTAACATTCTACAATTGTTTTTCTTTTCTATATCTCTCTATATTGATGAAGTAATTTATTGTGAAGATTTGGTACTGGGAGCACGTGCGTTCCGGTAAATTGATGTATCCTGCTATACCCCCACCATTGGTCGCACGATGGGACGAATGCACGTGCGTAATAAGAGCAGAAGTTTACACCTCAGGAGGTCTTCATAAAGGACTGGTGTGTTTGTAGATTTGACCCATGTATATATCCGGTTATTTATTTGCTACTACTGATTCATTGTACCTGATTCAAAGGTTGTGATGGAAATTTGTGCTCGACAACCAAAGGCCAACAATAGAAAGGATCCAGGAAGCAAAAAATTTGTACGTGTGGATGAAGGTGATTCATCTCGAGCACAATCACAAGGTCAAAATATGAGTAGCCACCAAGTAAGCCCAACAAAGACAATTTCCATTTTCCAAGATCAGTAAAAGGTCGCATCGAAACTCATTCATTTTGCTTTGTTCTGAATGGGGTGTTATTTCGTTTGCACAGGTGGAAATGATAGTTGCAGCCCTGAATGCACGTTGTGCTGAACAAGAAAAGAAGATAGGCAGACAGTTAATGGAATTTCAGCACAGATTTGATGCGAAATTCCTCACCCTGAGCTAAGAGTTAATCGACATTAAGAGTAAATCTGGCAGTAATCCTAGGCTCTCGTTGCTCGAGGACGAAATTAAGCACTTAAGGAGGGAACTGAAGGTATGTCATGTTGTGCATTTTTTATTGTTATGAATATGTTCCTCCATATTCATTATTGTTATAATTGTTACAGGAATTAAAAAACCAAACTAAAGTCAGCCAATAATCCGAGTCACAGAAAGCAGGCGTCGAGGTAATAATTATGGCCCACCACATAAGTAGTATTACCAAACTAATTAGAATTGACCATTTTTTTTGTTGTAGGAACAAGTCAATGTGTGCAGTGATCCCTTCACGGCGACTCCTAAGTTCGACGCATCCACGCCACGTACTTCGACTCCAACACCAAGTGCCAGACACGTCCTGCCAAACAAGGAGGATCCTCGAATCACACCGTTGAAGCCTTTGTTTGATAATGATTACGTGCTCACCGCTGAGGACAAAGAGGCAGCCGTTTTCATCCGGGGAACACACGACCCTGTTGAAGTAGTTCTAACCGGAGACATTCCCCTAAGAGCGGAACAACTGAAGCCAATTTACAATAAAAAATACATCTGTGGTGATGTAAGCCCCTTGTACTCCATTGTACACCAACTATTTGAACTGTTGGCACATCATTATATGATTACAAATTTGGCAGGTTATTATGGCGTATGCTCACATCAGCGGAGTTGAGACTGATACTACCTCAGTCATATCCCCCGATGAAACCAGAAAGCTTTTAGGAACAAAAGGGGTTATTCCAAAGGGTCGTGGAAGCTCGTGGGTTCAGCGTGTTGCAAATAAATTTGTAGGACGCCGGAAGGTACCCGTTTTCCTCACTTTCGTATATCGTAATAGATAGTGTAGTTGAAATATTTCAGGGGTCCCCTGAACCATAATTGTTATCATATCTAAATTATTCCGTGGAATGAGTCCGCTTTGACTTTACGGCAGGTGCACATCCCGTTGAATGAGCATAATAACCACTGGATGGCAATGGTGTTCAATTTCGACAAAGAAGAGATTCAAATCCTAAACTCCTTGAAAGATCATTTTGACAAGTCCAAGGAAACTGCTCTTGTAAGCTTTATCTTGCTGCCTCTTTACCGTCGCATGGCACATGAACTCCCAAATCACCGTAACCCTTCGTAATACTCGTATTATGCTAGGTGGAGTCGATTCAAGCCTGCATGGACGAAGCTGTGAAGGATGGATTGGTAACACCAGGTAAGTCCATCAAATTTACCGACTGGGAAGTAGTGCGCTATGACGACATACCGCAACAGGATGACGGGTACGTACGACCTCCTAAATTATTCCTCGCTGACACGTCCAAGTTTACTAAAACCTAAACTAAACACTGCAGGCATTCATGTGCGTTTTTCACATTGAAGTACATGTTGACATGGAACGGTGAACAATTTACTGAGAAAGTGGAGCAAGTGAGTCAAACACTATATTTAATTTTGGAATATCTTATGACTGAACGCTGTGCTGACATATGTGTCGCTTATCAAATTTAGTCACAGATAGATATTTTCAGCTGGAAAATAGTTTCAAGCTTGTTGCGTTCAGATTGCAACGGTCTTCGCATCGATACATACAAGTACCCCATAATGGTTAGCGAAAAAACACGGATATTTTATTTTATTCACATGTGTCATGATGCTAATGAATGCACTGATGTCCACTGTACAGGCGGAGATGTATGAAGCCCACGTTGCATCGCAACCTATGGATTCACAAGACGATGTCCAAGAAATTATCGGTACTGTTGAGTGCAAGAAAACAGACACGTCGAGCTCCGAAAAGTATCCCGACACCCCGAGCTCCCCAAAAAAGCGGAGATCACGTGGACGCCCGAGGAAGGTTGTCGATGAAGAGCAAGCTAGAAAAACAAAAACTCATGAAGAGCTCAGAGTGAAATTTGATAGCAAGACCATTGCTAAACAAGTGTCTTCGATATCAAGACAATCACGCAAACCATCACAAGCTGTATTGAGCCCATTCAAGACAACCAAATGGTAGTTTAGGTACGTACTGGTTAGCACTGTAGTTAGCACTTATGATACATTTGTCATTTATGATTTGGTGATCTTACTTTATGAAACGTGCATCGACGAGGCGGTGAAAGATGGCTTGCTAACACCAGCTAAGACCATCAAATTTGCCGAGCGTAAGAAATTAGGGTATGATAACATACCACAACAGAGCAATCTCTGCTTTCGCAGTACATACTGTTGGCAATCACGAACATTATATACTTTTGGCAATTAGGGATACTTGCTCAGTTCTTTTGCTTCAACTACCAATAGGTCATTCTGCCAATCATTTGCATGATGTACTTTTGGCAATGTCTTATACAACCTAAGTGCATGTCAAAAAGTGGCAATAGGTACTTTTGGCAATCATGTGCATGCTACATTTCTGGCAATAACTAATGCATGCTCATTTGTTTTGCTTCAAATGGCAGCGTGTACTCCTGGCAAACATTTTTGTGCTCTACTTTTGGCAACTATTAATACAAGCTCATTTATAATGGTTTAACTGTCCATAGAAATTACTTGAACGTCTTTATTTCGAAACATACCAAATTCAGTTCAAGATATAGCATTAGCATCTTCAGTTAGAGACATAACATATATGTACCATATATCACCACAGTGGAGGTATTAGGCAATGTTGACCGCAATGCACTTAGGGTAGGTGCTTACAAGATAAACAACAGTTTAATGAAGCAACAACGCTTATTAGTACAGGGTAGATGCTTAATTAGGCGCCTACCATGTACAAATTGGCACTGCTGCTTCAGAAATCCATGTTTATTATTGTTAGCATGTACCTAAGCACGTAGCATTGAAAGTTGGCCATTACCAGAAATGAGCAATGTAGTACCAAACACTTAAACATAGCATGCTAAACAGTCGCAACCCAAAAGATAAACCGGCGCATAAGTTCAAGCAGTACGGTGGGGCAGAAGTATCACACGACAACCATAACATAAAAACAGTCTAAAGTAGGGTGGGCCAGCAGCAACAACCAAACAGCGCATCAGATCCTCGGCATCTTGGCCGGACGAGGAGGCCTCGGGAGGTAGAACGGAAGATGCCCCTTCGCGTACTTCCTGAGGAAGGCACCAAAGGCAGCATGTTTAGCCCGGACATGGGGCTTGCGGTTCCTCCCATTACCACGGCCGATATCGGTGCCATGCATGATCAGGTTGTCGTAGTTGTTGTTGATCCTTGCGCAGCGGAAGGGGCAGGCTATGTTGCCGTAGAGCCTGTTGGGGCCGCTGCGGTATGGGATTCCCCATTCCGCAGCCTCCGGAGGACGTAGCGGCTCTTGTTGTCCCTGCTCTCCTTACTATCATCCACGTCATTGTCATCTTCCTGTGTGTTGGTTAATCCACAGCTAAGTCAGATTAGGAATACAGAAATATAGCATTTCATAAGAGTATCAAGTACATTCTGAAAGTAGGAATACAAAAATATGATCAATCAGATGATTCACACATGTACCTAATGTATTGCAATATATGTTGATGTATTATTTGTTTTCTTTCTTGTTCTTTTTTCTTTGCTTTGCATGCGTTGCTGTTCTCCCCTCTAAAGAACTACTCCTATTTGTACAATCTAAGTTGACAATTAACTAAAGGGTTCAGGTTTTAGGGTATGGACAAATCATTTTACTGCATCCAAGCACATATTTTATTTCATACTGAAAATAGATAATTCCAAAAACAGGATCATTTCTTACCATTTCTTGCAACAATATTTGTATGATCTGGTTTTATCATAAAGAGATACCAGACAATATCTAATTTAAGGATATTCAAACTAGATGAGTACATACTACAAAGTAAAACTACCGCATCAACAAAGAAAAGATTGCCCTCACTTGATATTTTGAAGACAACAAAACATATGAATCATGTCATGAATTGTGTATAAAAAAAAGAGAAATTTTGGATTGAGGTACATCGGTTGCGAACATAAGAAATTATGGATTTAATTACTCATCCTTGTTGCTAAGAATTTCATAGGGTGCGTACATAAGAAACTCTGCAATGAATTACTCATCTTTCTTAAAGGAGAAGTAGTGACTGCAATCAGAAAATGTCTTCACAATATAGCTGTATGGCTTCATGATTTTCATCAAATAAACTAGTTTTTCTGACAACTAAATAAATGTACTGTTTACTAGGTCTCAACAGATTTAGTAATCAGATTGAAAATAAGATGCATAGTCCACTTCATTATATGGAAATCATGAAGCAGATAGAAAAAGTTTGAACTGTTACGGTATCGAAGATTCTAGAAGAAAGGAGAAAATGGTGCTAACAGCTTTGTGCATATGGAGCATTATGATTACGCTTAGTAATGCAAAATTCTATATAGTAAGAATGCAATAGAAAATCTTGTTGCTAGAAATATACTGTTGCATGGACTTGGCATGCATGATTACTGATGTGGCATAGTTTCATGGATTGATTTGTGCAAGAGAAGAAGTAATCCATGTTTGTTGTTAAAGGCAGGCAGTTGCCGTAAATTGTTACTGCATGCATCAGTACTAACCACATGCATGACTCGATGATGTGGCACAGTTTCATGCATACCAAAACCAGATAATGGGTTGCCACTATTGAAGAACGGAGCATAGTTTCATGAATAGCAAAACCAGATAATGGGTTGCACAATTAAGGAACAGAGCATAGTTGTAACAGGGGTTCTACTAATTTAAACTCTTCATCATTGATACTCTTGTTGGTACTAGCGAGGCACACGTGCATTGGGCGTGAAAGCAACAGTTAATGTCAATTATTTCAGATGCACTTTACATTGCTATGCTACTGTAGCAATGGATTTTGTGTGTGTGTTTTCTTTAATAAAGTGATAATATTTGTGCATATTATGCATTCAGATTTACAAAGTTAAAAAGCATTAGCAATTCATTTAGAAGAAAAGAGTTTGCGCTGTTAAAGTATCGAAGATTCTAGAACAATGGAGAAACATAGTGCTACGAGGTTGTTTGTGCATAGGTAGCATTGTGCTTAAGCTTAGAAATGGAATATTCTAGATAGTACGCATGCTTGGAATTTTTGTTTTGCAGTAAATAAGATATCGAATGGCCAACAATGCTGGGATTTCCCATCTGTCCACCGTTGGATTGGCTTCATCCAACAGCAAATATTCAAAGTTGTTTCCATAGTACATGTTTTAAAAGTTACCATTTATAGAAGCTCAAGCACCGTTGCTAAATATTTACTGTTGCATGTCAACTTTTCATGTTCTAGATATTAATCATTGATCCTCTTGTTGACTGTCATGAAATAAACAAATTTGTAGGACATTTTCCATCCACTCAAACCTGTCTGAAAGAATCCTACGTTTTTACTATGCACAATCAAACACTCATACAATCCTGTAGGATTCAAGATGACATGCCACTCTAATCCCACATTTTCCCTATTCCCGCATTTTGGAAATCCTATGAATCAAAGAGGTGATACCTAAGAAATACACTGTTTTGTACATCAGAACTGATTCATAATCAGTTTCTAAATCATATTCTTAGTCATCTTCACAAAATAATTGCACGCACAGGGGGATTTTAGGCCTACATGACTACTGTTCCATACCAAGTTTCAGATTGAAGGGGTTTCCTTCCAAATCTACCAAACAACTAGTACTAATCCTAACCCTAAGGGAGAGATCAAGAAACATAACCTATCTGGACGAAATCTAATCCATGCTGCATGCAATTTAGGAGAAAACCCCATGGGAGAAAACCCCAAAAACAGAGTAGGAGAAAAGAACAGAACAGAGTAGTACCTCCGGGAGCTCGTCGTTGACCTCCTCCTCGAACTCGACGGCCTCGTCCTTCACTTCCTGAGCGGTGAGCTCGGCCTCCTCGTAGTACTTCTCGACGAGCTCGTACTGCTCGCGCTTCCGCCTGACCCTCTGCTCCTCCAGATCCACCACCACCTCCTCCTCCACCTGCTCCCTGACCGCAGGCTCGACCGCTGCGACGGCGGCCGTAGCAGTCACAGCAGATGGTGCACCGCCTCCCGTCACCGTGACAGCGCCCTCGGCCGCGCCAACCGCGGTGGCAATGACCACAGCAGGATTCTCCACTGCTTCTACCGCCACGTCCATCTCCACCGCCGCGTCTTCACGGCCGGCCTTCATCTTCCAACGACGAAGGGCAAGGGAGGTGGTTGCTGGCTCGTAGGAGGTAGGGTTCGAGGTGAGAGGAGAGTGTTTTTGCTGATTTGGGGAAGAAAAGCAGCAGGAGTGGGGGAGTGGGGGAGACGGGGGTGGGGAGGCGGCCTTTATTTGGCGTGTGGGTGGACGTTTGGAGTTACCGAGGCTAGACGCGTGGCGTCGTGCGCTCGTGCACGCCCCAACCGCTTTCACTTTATTTTTGTCATGAATTTGTATATTTTTTGACCTGTGGTTTAGCGAGGAAATTGCACAAACCACCTACTTTTGGTGTTACTTTTGCATAGAACACCTACTTTACAGGTTTGTTGCACAAAAAAACACATATTGGAGTAGTTTGTTGCAGCTAGGTCTAATCCGCCATTTGGGTGGGTTGACATGATTTCTGACAAGTGAGTCCAGTTTGTAAGTGCACCGCAGAAAAAAAAACCTTCCACATCAGCACCCAACTAGAACTGTGCAAAATTGACAAATAGGTACTCCAAAAATAATTCTCATTGTTTCTGGGCCCATAGAAATGAACTATTCATAGTATTTTTTTTGTTCACACATAACATCTTGGCACACAAGAGCATGCACCAAACTTGTTCTCCTTCGACACACAGACGCTATAACGACGGACATGTACCAGTAATATTCACACTGCACGTGTCGATACCATCTTGACCAACATGCAACAACATTGGTCTCATTGGACTCACACATGCCATAAGGGGTCCAAATCATTCACCAATTCTTCTAGTCACATTGCACTCCAAGATGCGACAATGGGCCAACATATATCAATCTTGATATCTTTGCACAAATAATTGGTATAAGGGCCACATGCACCAATAGATGTCACAATGCACTGACACATGTCACTTGGGCCAACACGCACCATGCCCACAAACAAGGAACAAATAAGCCTATAGGGCCCACATGCACCGATAAACTACGTCTCGACATGCAACAACTTTTTGTAGTCACATTGCACGCACAGTGCACACCAAGACACGCCAACGGCCCGTCATGTACCAATCTTCATGTCTTTTCACTAATCATGGTCTCTTTGGCCTCACGGATGCCATAAGGGCCAAATGCACCAATATTGACACGTTGCACTCAAACGTGCCACTTGGGCCAACATGGAGCATGGTTTTTTACTAGCAAGGAACACATAAGCCATTATATAGTGTTGGTACCCTAGCTAATAACAACATATATCAACATTGGTCCTAGTTGCAGCTACATAGGACCATTTATGCCACACATGGAGCACAGCCTCGGTGCATGGTTTTTTTCCGTGCGTCTGTGTCTGGATAAATGTCTTAAGGAGAGGCGCATTTGTTCTGCCGAACACACTGCATCAGCCGAACTGGCTAGACCCTTTACCTCACACCCGCATGGCCCTGGTTCGAATCCCCGTGAGGCAGTTGGAAATGCCAATTTTTTTCTATGGGTACTGACACGTGGGGTCCCCTTGTCATCCACACAAACGCACCACCACATGTACCACATTTGGCTAACTGCACCTAGTACTCCACATCATTTTCAACTTCTTCGTCCCCTTCTCGACCAGCGCCGCCGCCGCCATCTCCCGACGATGCCTCTCTTCGCCGCCGGATCTGCGTGGCCGCCGCCAACTCCGGCAAGTAGGTGAGATCTCCCCTCATCCCCCTCGTGAATCTTCTTCCCTTCCCCAACCGTGTCTCCCTCCGGAGGCGGATCTGATCCAGAATTTTTATTTGATTCATGCGGTAGATGATTTGTTGATGGATATGATGGTTCTTTGATAGATTGATGGATGTCGTAGTGTAGGATCTGAGCCGTACCATGGAAAACAGAGGTCCTGTGCAAATCAAAATGAGGCCCTATGTGTGAAAAAAGAAATCAAAATAATTCATCAGTTCTTCACTATAGTATGTAGTAGTGACATTGGATTGGATTGGATTGGGATTTATTAGGTAGATGATACTGGCATTGCCATTGTCATTGGCATTGCTTTATTAGGTAAATGATAGTAAACAGATTTATTAGGCATTGCATTTTAGGTTATCACTATGATTTATTATATGTATGATCTTTGTATTGTACTATGGTAGCGTACAATTCAACTTAGAGTTCAACATGTTCTGTGTAGAATGAAGGAAGCACCATGTGGACTGTGCAAGTCACGATGCCGGACCAGCCTTTCTACTGCCATGTTGTTCGGCATCTACTTCCAGCCTACTTATGTTTTTGTAGTGGTAACAATTTATATGAACCTTCTGACAGTTCATTCTTTTTGTTTTTTTGCTATTTCCACTAATGCATTGTCTCTGTTATTTGTTTTTATCTTACATAGATCGTCCCATGCAATGTGAGATTGGCATTCAATGAGCTCGTCGGAGACACCATGACCTTCGACGCTCTTGGGGGCCCCTACACTATGCAGGTCGATAAAGGGCGAACGATAACCCAGATTGGAGGAGATGAATGGGATCATTTCATCGCCCGCATGCGTCTTAGTGGGGGTGAATTGATCAGCTTCTCCTTCAGAGGAGAAAGGCCCAGGATTTCTGTTATCTATCTGAATTTGATTTCCGATAGTGAGGATGAAGTTCATGAGGAGGACGATGGTGAGGATTCAGATGATGATGAGAACCCACTTGATGAAGCCCTCTATGCCCAAGGACTGAGGCTGAGCGGCGAGGAAACAGGCAACCTCTGGGACATGCTTCCGCTACGTGAAGACTACGTCGGGATGCCATTCGTGACCCGCCTCACAAGGACGAATGTTAAACAGCATCTCATGGTATGTTACTTAGTGTGGTAATTACATGATATGCATGCTTAATTAGTGTAGTAGTTGATATGATATGCATGTTGTAGTACTGTGATGATATGCCTAGTGTAGAATTCATTTAGTGCAGAATTTTATGGTATGCATGTGTTGTAGTAATGTGATATATGCTTATGTAGTGTAGTAATATGCGATGATATGCTTTGTGTATGTAGTAATCTAATGATATGCTTAATTACTATAGTAATTTGATGATTAGCGTGTAGTGATGTGATGATATATATGCTCAGTGTTGAATCCAATGATATATGTGTCTTGAAGTGTATGCTTTGTTGATAATTGCACGTGACATGCTCATATATCATATCAACTATTTTCAGAAATTACCTAAGAGGTTATCTGTTAGCTGTGGCATCGAGCCGGATGAAGAAGGCATGGCTGCTGGACTACGCCTTACCAGAACGGGCTCCATCACCACCTGTGCCTACGCAGTGGACACGGACGGTCGCACTATCTTCAACCGGGTGGGGTGGAAGAAGTTCCTTCGTGGCAAGAATCTTCGGGTAGGTCAGGCCATCCTACTCACTGTTGCGAACACCCGTCACCATGACTTGAGGATGATGATCACCATCAACCTCATTTAGAACTGGCTGGGCCATGTATCGATGTGAAATGAACTTGTTATGTTAGCTCTTGTTTGCGAGTACTTGCCGTGTATTACCGTACCTATAAATATATATATATATATATATATATATATATATATATATATATATATATATATATATATATATATATATATATATATCTAGGTTCAGTAACTGGGCCATGTATCGTTGTGAAATGAACTTGTTATGTTTGGGGCTTGTTTTGCTGTGCCGCCAGCTGTTATTTGAGACTTCTTGAACTTGAATCTGTCTTGACTTGTGTGGATGCTGGTGTGTGTTGCTTTATAATATAAAGCGGGGGGGGGGGGGGGGGGGTGGTACCTTGTTCGTAGGTTCAGTAAATGGAGTTTAGCTCTAATTGTACTAATTGTTTTCAATGTTTTCTTTTCCATACAATTCTGAACCAAAACTACACATGGCAAAACCTTGTGTGATTAGTTCCTTTGATAACTAGTATTGAAGAGCAGCCACAGATTTGGGGAAGAAAATGAATGCTGCGGCCTCTTGGAGTTACCGAGGGGCCGAGGGGGATGATTTGTCTCACCTACCAGGGCCTTCCACAGTGAGGACGCGTGGGGTTTGCCCCGCGCCGTGCACCTCGCGTGCGGTTTGCCCCGCGCCGCCGTTCAAACTGCTGACACGTGGACACCAGCAGTGGTTAGTAATGATAGATTGGTCCCACTTCTCAGAGACACACAGAGCAGAGCAGAGAGGTAAATGAATTTCTTAAATCAGAGGGCACGTAATTTGTGCAAAATGCATCATCAGCCCAGCGGTTACACCCTCCCTAATGCCCCTGGTTCGAAACTCCTTCGGGCAGTTTATTAATCACACTTTTTTGCCTATGGGGTTTTAACATGTGGATCCCACATGTCATTCACACACACGTAGAGCACGTACAAACAAACTTGCCGGACATGATGGACCCAAAAAAATTTCTACATCTTTGTATCAACATGAGAAGGAAGCATGACTAGTTTGGTAAGGTTGTCGGCATTTGTATGGATTTTCTATGGTTTTCGCAACGATAAAACCCTAAAATATTTCCCACCAACGCCACCCTTCCCTCTGATCACTTTGACCAGCATGTACTTAAGTTAGCATCAAGACCATGAAAACAGGAATCAGAACCGTATTAGATTTTGATCCCACACACACATGCAAACACAACAGAATACAAAACAGATAACACAAATCACAGACTGCAGGTACTACGATTATCTGAGTGAACTTCTAATGCATAACAACTTCTGGTATTCAAATACATCACATGAAATACTGAGACAACTAGAAATGCAAAACAACTTCTGATGTTGAGGTTGAGCAAGGGACTTTTATTGTGAGGCCCAGCATCTTCAGCAACCTATCCATGCTTCCACCTGTAGCATATAAGTAACTGAAAATTTCAGATTGAATACAGTTGGTATTTGAAAAATGACAGTACGGTAATTTGAAGATGCCAAGGAAATCTGTCACAACAACTGTAGGATACCAATTTGAATACAAAGTTCATAGAAGTCAATGTTGAATTAATAAGACCTTTGGAAGATGCAAAATCAATGTTGTGATGAGAGTAAACAGCATGTAGGCCATAGCACATGCAAGAAGCACTTACAGGAAGTGAAGCAAAAGTCTGTACAGCACGGCAACATGAGTAAGCCAACATCCCTACTAAAATTATTTCAGTGTTTATGTCTAGTTTTTTTTGAATCATTAGGAAGCCCTAAATATTTTAATGCAAGATCACCGACAGGGCACTACTGAAATATTTCAGTGTCTACATCTCTCTACTGAAAATGCACTACTGAAATATTTCAGTGGCTACGTGTGTGTGTACTGAAACTGCACCACTGAAATATTTCAGTGGCTACATGCGTGTACTGAAACAGCACCACTGAAATATTTCAGTTGGTACGTGCGTGTACTGAAAGTGCACCACTGAAATATTTTAGTTGCTACGTGCTTGTACTGAAACTGCAACACTGAAATATTTCACTGGCTACGTGGATGTACTGAAACTGCAGCACTGAAATATTTCAGGGGTTGCGTGCGTGTACTGAAACTGCAGTACTGAAATATTTCGGTGTCTACCCGTGTGTACTGAAATTGCACTACTCAAATATTTCAGTGTCTACCCGTGTGTACTGAAACTGCACTACTCAAATATTTCAGTGTGAACCGGTCTGTACTGAAATTTCAGTACTGAAATATTTCAATGCCTACAACTGTCTACTGAACTTGCAGTATTGAAATATTTCAGTGTCTACCCAGAGTCTATCACTCTAAAACTGTGTATTGAACTTGTCTGGAGGCACTTCTCGCAGCCAAAATGTTGCAAGTAAAATTCACACAGATTGCATCACGTAATTTGAACACAACTCTTGGGGTGACAGACAAATTTTCCTATCATGGATACCACTCCAGCACATCAAAACATAGCAAGTAAACATAGCAATGCTATATGCCTAGACTCATTCCAGCCTCGTCGATCAAACTAAGCTGCCATCCAGAGGCTACGGATTCAAGTACACAGGTAGCAAGAACATATTGCAGAGAATCAAATTAACCAAGTGGCAAGTAATGATTTATAAATCAGCAATCTTACCCTAAACATAGCTACCGCCACCGTTCAGACAAGGAGAGAGGCGAGGGAAGCGTGGAGAACGTCGGGGAAGCGAGGTCACGATCACTGTCCTCCTCCTCTTGAGCTTCGGAGTCTCCGGTGACTCGGTTGGAGGCTGCACAATCTGCAACGGCACCTCGTGCACGGTGGGTTCCTGATCCAGTGGATGCTCTACCCTGGATCTGAACGCCCACCACCTCCGCCTGACCCACGTATTGGACGAATCGGCTTGCTCCATCGCCGAGAGGAGGATCTCGATCTTGTTCTTCGGTTGTGCGGGCGGGGGGAAAAGCTTTGCCCTCTCCCTCTTCGTCATTTCTCTGAGAGTGGCCATTGCCGTCCAGTTCATCTGCCTTGTGTTGTCAAACCAAGAATGGATCTCCGTCAACCTAGCCATCTTGACCTGGTCGCCGCCGGCGATCTCCACGAAGTCGGCGTTCTCGCCACCGGCGATCTGCTGGATCTGCTGCTCCATCGAGGTTCTTGCGTGGATGGAAGAGGGGGGTTGGATGTGGAAGAGGAGAAGAGCAAAGTTGCGGCCGCGAGAAGGAGGAGAAGGCTGCGGTGGACTTGGAATGCAGGAGAGGGAGGAGATGGCCGCGGTTGTAATGGTGATGGAAGAGGGGAAGGACCATGGCGGCGGTTTTGCATTGGACGAGAGGGGCGGCGGTTTTGCATCGGACGGCACGTGGCGTGCAAATTTTTCCTAGGACTAAAATGCCACTAGATTAAAAGGTGTCCCCACATTGTCATTAGTACCGGCCCCGCAAGTTTTAGTACTTTCGAATACTTTCATCCGAGTACTTTCGAGTACTACGTATGTGTGTGCCGTTAGATTGAGACAAACGAACGGATCCAAAAAAAGCCAACTACTGTAAAACTTGTATTAGAACTTATGTATTTACTGTGATGACAGCACACGTGTTGCGCCATGTACTAGTCAAGCCTTTAATCATAGACAGGAATGAGGCGTCCATAGACTGGAGAGATCCCAGAATTGATCGACTATCAGCAGAGGAGAAGTACAAGGAAATAGAGGTGCAGCTCGCCCTGATGTACGACATGCTGTACACCAAGGCAGAAGTGATTCACACAAGGTATGGCCACTGCATCCGTGCCATTTCACTCGTGTCGTGCTTCACTGCTCTCATGGTCTTCACAAAAAGCAAGAGAGATGGTTACAGCACACCCGACATTGTTATCACTTTTGCTCTTCTGGGCGGAGCTTGCGCACTGGAGATGGCGTCAATTTTCAAGGCGATTGGGTCGACCTGGACATATGGCATCTTGAGACGCTACAGATTGCACTGGCTGGCCAATGCAATTGCCAATTCTGTTCGCACGTTACCACCTCGTCGTCATCAAGGATGGAAGGTGGTCCAAGTCCGCCGGGCAATTTAACTTCATATCCTTCTGTGTTCACAGCAGAAAGAGGGGCCTCAAGGGGGCAATAGCCCGTTTGATTGGGGTCAAGGCCTTGTGGGACAAAGCTCGCTGCACCAAACATGCCAAGCTTTCTCCTGCGGTGAAGAAGTTTGTGTGGGGCTCGCTCAGAGGTGACAAGAGTGATATGGTACAAATTGAAGATGTTGCCATCCAGAGTGGCTACTGGGCTCGCAAATTCAGTGGCTTTGCCCAGAGCGAACAGCTCGATTGGAGCATGAGTTGTGAATTTCAGAAGAGCGTGCTTATCTGGCATATAGCTACAAGCACCTTCCTCAATAACCCTGACTTCAAACCGGAGCTGGTCGACAAGGACATGGCTGAAGCAGTCAATACTCTCTCTCATTACATGATGCACGTACCTCCTCATCGAGCACCCTGACATTCTGCCAATGAAACCAGCTGCTAAGGACATGTTTGAGGAAACCTGCCTCTGTTACGGTTTGGGTATGGTAGGCTGGAACAGAAGTAATGTGGTTGATTTTCATCAGGTAATTCTGGATTACAATAAAGGGGGCAACCATCTTAAGGAAGAACCATATGATGACTTGTTCCTCGAGGACTTGCAAGATACCCGCGACTCTTGCGCTGGCCCCTGGCTCCTCGGCGGTGACTTCAACCTCGTCTCCTCCTCCAGTGACAAGAGTAACGGGCGGATCAACAGGCGCACTTCCAACCGTTTCCGTCGCTTCATTGCTGATATGGAGCTGCGCGACGTCTACATGCACGGCCGCCGCTACACTTGGTCTAATGAGAGGGACTCGCCCACGCTTGTGCGCAATGACCGCTTTCTATGCACCTCCGATTGGGATCTCGCGCAGCCACATGCCATTCTCCGCTGCCTTGCCTCGACGGTGTCAGACCACTGCCCGTTGCTTCTCGACTGCACTCCGCGTACTGCTGGCCCGAGAAGATTCCACTTTGAGCGGTTTTGGATCAAACTTGAAGGTTTTCAGGACACAGTGGCGGCTGCTTGGGGCTCCGTCCACGACCCGGACCCTTTCCGGCGCATATACCTCCGTCTCAAGATCACGGCTCGCCGCCTCCAGAGTTGGGGCGCGCGCACTCATGGCCACGTCTCCCTGCAGCTTTTGATTGCGCGGGAGCTTATTGCCCGCCTCGACGCTGCTCAGGACACCCGGGCTCTTTCCCCCTCCGAGGTCTGGCTTCGGCGCAGTCTCAAGCGCGCCTACCTTGGATTAGCTTCGCTCGAGAGATCCATCGCTCGTGAGCGGGCGCGGTTTGGCTGGCTGAAGGAGGGCGAGACTAACACCGCCTTCTTCAAAATCCACGCGGCCCACAGGCAGCAGAAGAACCGCACCCTCTCCCTACAGCACGAGGGCTCTACGATCACTGACGAGCAGGATATAGCCAAGGCAGCATACCACCACTTCTCCTCGCTTCTTGGCACTCCAAGACCCCGCGATTTCTCCCTCGACCTGCAACAGATTGACGACCGCTCCTTTGATCTCGAGGAGCTCGAGCTGCCATTCTCTGAGGAAGAAATGTGGACTGCGGTCAAGGCGCTCCCCCGTGGTAAAGCCCCGGGCCCCGATGGATTCACGGCCGAATTCCTTGTGGCGTGCTGGGATACAATCAAAGCCGACATCTGCGAGGTGTTCGACAAGTTCTACACCATGAACGGGCGCAGCCTCCAGCGCCTCAATGAAGCCCTAATCACGCTGATCCCGAAGAAGCCGGACGCCTCCTCTCTCTCGGACTACCGCCCCATCAGCCTGATCCATTTGATCGCGAAGCTCATCGCCAAAGTCCTCTCGCTACGCCTTGCTCCTCGCCTGGGCCAGCTCGTCTCCTCCAACCAAAGTGCATTCATCGCAGGACGGTGCGTGCACGACAATTTTATGCTGGTCCGCCCGCCAGCTTCATAACCTCCGCGTGCCTCGTGTCCTCCTCAAGCTCGACATTGCACGCGCGTTTGATACAGTATCTTGGGCTTTCCTCCTCGACGTGCTCCGCCACCTGGGCTTCGGACGGCGGTGGATCGAGTGGATTGCCATCTTGCTCTCCACGTCCAGCACGCGCGTCCTCATCAATGGATCCCCCAGCCCTCCCATCGCCCACGCCTGCGGGCTGCGGCAAGGCGATCCCGTGTCCCCGCTGCTGTTTACAATTGCCATCGATGCTCTCAACTCCCTCCTCCTCCATGCCCACCGCAGCGGCCTCCTTCAGCGGCTTACCACTCGGCACGCCTCTTCGAGCATTTCTCTCTATGCCGACGACGTGATCATCTTCTGCCACCCCTCAACCCGCGATCTCCGGGTCATCCGGGAGCTGCTTCGTGTCTTTGGCGAGGCTTCCGGGCTCTGCACGAACTTTGCCAAGTGTTCGGCAACCCCGATCCGCTGCGACGACCCCACGCGAGCTTCCATCGCGTGCGAGCTAGCTTCCACTGTCATGGACTTCCCTATCACCTACTTGGGCATTCCTCTCTCACTCCGGAAGCCGTCCGCCTCGTCGCTTCGGCCGATTGTTGAGAAGCTGGCCAAGAAACTTTCCTCCTGGCGTGCGATGCTC
Organism: Thinopyrum elongatum; assembly: GCA_011799875.1. Classification (NCBI taxonomy): domain Eukaryota; kingdom Viridiplantae; phylum Streptophyta; class Magnoliopsida; order Poales; family Poaceae; genus Thinopyrum; species Thinopyrum elongatum. The sequence goes on along the minus strand of CM022303.1, from coordinate 687,250,373 downwards.
CTGTCCCGCGGCGAGCGCCTCGCCCTCGTCCGCCACGTGCTGTGCGCGATCCCCTCCCACATCATGGTTGTCATCGCTCTCTGCCCGACGATTTTCAAGCAAGTGAACCGAACCATCCGCGAATTCCTCTGGCATGGCAATAAGGAGACCCGCGCTGGCCACGGGCCAGTCAACTGGCAGCGCGTCTGCCGGCCCCTCCATCTCGGCGGCCTCGGCATACCGGACCTCCATCGGCATGGGATCTCACTCCGTGTGCGCTGGATGTGGCTACAGCGCACCGACCCGGCCAGGCCGTGGGCACACCTGCACCTGCCCTCCGATGCTAACTGCTCCTCCATCTTCCGCGCGTCCACCGCTTGGGTTCTCGGTGATGGCAGGTCTTGCCGTTTCTGGACGGATGCTTGGATTGACGGCATGGCCATCGCGGACATCGCCCCTGCCCTCCTCCCCTTGGTCCCCCGTCGGCGACGCAAGCGCACCGTGGCGGATGGGCTCCAGGACCGCTGTTGGATCGCGGACTTGCGTGGCGCGCTCACGCCCACTGCGCTGGTGGAGTACGTCCAGCTCTGGACTAGACTCCGTCACCTTCACCTCTCCGCTTCCCCAGACCGTCTCGTCTGGCGCTGGACCGCGGATGGGGAGTACTCCGCCAGATCTTGCTATCGAGCCCTCTTTGCCGGCTCCACGTCCGCTCCATTTTGGCGCCTCACCTGGAAGTGCTGGGCCCCCCTGCGCGTCAAGATGTTCACCTGGCTGGCCGACCTTGATCGCTGCTGGACTGCCGATAGACTGGCTCGCCACGGTCTCCCCCACAACGACAGATGTGCTCTTTGCGACCAGGACGTCGAGACCATGCAACATATTATCATCGCCTGCCCCTTCTCCAGGCAGATTTGGCACGATGTCCTGTCTTGGGTGCGCGCCACCGTCCCCCCTCCGACTGGTTCTGAAGAGTTCCTCCAATGGTGCTCCTCGATGATCATGAGCTCCCCCACAGGGCACCGCAAGGGGCTTGCCACCCTCGCAACCCTGACGGCTTGGTCTATCTGGAAGCAGCGAAACCGCTGTGTCTTCGAAGGCGAGTCTCCCTCCACCTCCCGGCTCCTTGAGCTTATCCAGAGCGACGCACGTTCTTGGGCTAGGGCTGGAGCTCACGGTTAAAATGAGCTGCTGGCATAGGTTCTTAGCCATGTATCCGGGCTGAGCAGCCCGTCATCACTGCTCCCGGCTCCTTGTCTTGACTGCGTGCTGGACACCGAGCACCCCCCCCCCCCCCCCCCCCCCCACCCCCCCCCCCCCCCCAGCCACACCCCCTCTCCTCCTTTCCTTACCCCCCATTCTTGGTGACCCAACCACCCCACCCAACAAAACAAACACCCACCCCACCCCATCACCCCCCTACTCTCTCTTCTTCCTATCAATGAAAAGATACGCTCTCAAGCGTATTCGCGAAAAAAAAAAATATATAGAAGAACTATATGGTGACTTGACGCATCCCACTTGGGATGCTCACCCGGGCGATGCTGTGCTGGTGAAAGCATGCACTCTTGCTTACACATTGCTCGGCATGGAGTTGGGCCTCGCACACAAGATGGCGATAATTGGAACAGTGTGGGTGGAGATGCTGTGCTACGCAGCAACGAATGCATCTGGGGGATTCCACGCCAGGCAGCTGAGCAATGGTGGTGAGTTTCTGACCCACATCCTGCTCCTCACTAAATATTCCTCTGCTATAAACAAGAAACCAGCAAAGCCGTACGTAAAACCTGATGAAGCTGTGGAAGCTAGTGCTGCTGACCAGGTCGTACTGAATGTGGACGATGGTTGCAACGATGAGATCTCCGAAATCCGCCCAATATAGCAGGCCAACAATCTGCAAATCTGTTCTCCTCGAATCCAGCATATGCAATTCCATTGCCGTATGTTATTCGTTGAATTTTGTATCCATTTCGATTTCAGCCTTATTGCGGCTGCTGAAGCATGTAACCTCATCTCTTTTGCCAATTTGTAAGTCCCACCCAAATTATTAGTATGATACTGTTTTTCATTTTCACTAGCTGCGTCATGTCTCATGTGTAAGGCAGTAAAAGCTCTAATGGTTATGTTGCTTTCATTCTGCATCCGTGTAAAATTCCTTCCAAAATCAGCATCTTTCTGCGGCTGTACGAAGAGTGATTAACTCTGCCTTTTTGTCGAGAACTTTGTCTAGAAATGGAGATGAATTGTTTGGTGCATGGGGATGAAATTTTGCTGGGGTTGATTTCTGTGTGGATTGCATCACTGTTATGTATGGTGTGTTTGGGAACTGCACATGTTTCAACTGCAAAAGCAGTTTAACTCAGCCCAACGAAGTGATTTTTTTTCTTTGTCAGTTGAACATTGCGATCTTGGGCTGTAATTGTACTGTAAGATGGTGGCGATCGGAGGTGCTGGCCTGATGTAGCAAGTTGCACAGGAAGTCTTCAGCCTGGGAAAGGGTGGAGGCCAACAGCACGCAGACGGCAGTGGATGCCGCGCGCGTTATGTCTTACTGATGTTGTTTTTTCTGTTTATTAATTATCTGGATGTTGTAGCGATTGAACATGGTTTCTATTACCGGAGGTCCGCGGTTAGGACAGAATGATCAACCCTTTTTTTCCCTCAAAACAAAAAGGAAAAAAAAAAACTGCATCCGTGTAGAAAATGTAAATCAGCCGTGCAAAGTGTGCCTAATTATCCGTAACAATAATCAGGTTCTGTCAAAACTTTGGGCTGCTTGTTGGTTTTTTTTTTGCGGGTGGTTCTTCCATGATATCAACCGGATTCACTCACATGTTTTTGTTGGATGCTTCGTTATTTTATTCTTGGGTAAATGAGTGCCAGAAAACATTCCACCTTCTGAAACTGGCACTGCAAGTTGTAGCTCTATCCCGCTCTGTTTTTTTTTTTTCGTTTTTCTATTCCTATTGTTTCTTTTATCATTGTTTATCTAATTTATTTTTAAAAAGTTCCAATTTTATGAAAAATGCTTGTAAATTTCAAAAAGTGTTTGCGTTATCATGAAAATGTTCAGTATTTTCGAAAAATAATTTTGTTTTCAAATATTCTTTGTAATTTAAAAATGTCACATTTTTAGAAATAATTCACAAATAAAAAAATCATCCGTTTTAAAAATTCATTAAAAATTCAGGAATTGTTTGAAAAGTTAAAAAAAAATCATGTTTTCAAAATATGTTTGTAAATTTGAAGTTTTTTCTTCAGAAAAAAATGTTCAATTGTCTTAAAAAATGGTAATGTTTGCGTTTCAAGAAAAATATTTATTATTATTGCTTTTTCCGAAAATTGTTTATGTATTTATAAAATACTCCCTCCGTAAACTAATATAAGAACGTTTACATCACTATTTTAGTGATCTAAACACTCTTATATTAGTTTACAGAGGGAGTAGTTTTTTCTAAAAACTTCATACATTTACTAAAAAAAGAAAAGTTTTCTTATCAACATTTCATGTGTTTCCAATAACCGAATGGAAAGAACCTTAAAGAAGGGCCACTACAATAGCAAAGCAACTAAAGTGTAGTGATGGGCCGGCACAGTCGAGTGCTCCCCTAGGTGGGAGGCCGGCAATTCGACGCTTAATGTGAACCAATCTGGGTTTGGATGGTTAGGAGGATAGTGATATACCCATCACATTGAGTTTAAGTCATAGACTTGACAACTCAAAGAAAAAAGTCCTAGACTTAACATTGGTGCTCGCAATTTTTCTGGATTATTTTTCGGGCCTTTCGGTGATGTGCGTTCAATAGAGGGAGACATTCTCATCGACTGCGAAGGTGTCAGTGGTGACTTCATCAATCTCAAGATGATGTGCCGGCTCAGTCTCTTGGAGGTGCTCATAGGGTAGGGTGTGTGTGCATGCGTGCATGTGTTCATAAGGGTGAATGTATGTGTGTATGTATGAACGTCTGCGTCTGTGTTCAAAAAGAAAAAAAATTCACATACACATGGTATTTTTTTATTTAGAAAAAGACGCATGGTTGTGTGTGGTTCTCGCTGGACTGCACCGGTCCTTGTAGCCCAGCCAGCCCGAAAGGCCAGCAGTTTTTTCCCTCTCACGTCCGATGCACGGCGACGAGTCAACACCCCGTTGACTGACCAGGCCGGCCCAAACGCAGCCATCACGGCCCTTGGCCCACCACGAGTCCACCCCGCGAACGAATTATATCCACTCCACTGAGCCGCGGCGAACTTTCTAGCGCATCGCGTCTCGTCGACGTCGACGACCCACCTCGCACCAATCCCGCCCCGCCACCTGTCAAACCCTTCACCACACCCACGAGATCCCGCCCGTCCGATCCTCCAGCTCGCCCCGACGGACGGCCGGGGCACGCGCTCCACGTCGAGCTCCCCAACGCCATCCATTGACGGCCCGCCGCGTGGCCAGAGCCACATCGCGGCCGTCCGCTCGTCCGCGTGGCGCCATCCCGCCCGCGTGGACCGGGCGTGCGGGGTCTCCTCCGCGCCCGTTTAAATGGGTCGCGCATCTCCCCGGCCCTGAAGCCAAGACGAACGCGACGAGCTCACCCAGTTTTGGTTGCAGAGTGAAGCGGCGGCCGGCGACGATGCGGAAGTGGGCGCTCTCCTGCGCGCTCCTCCTCGTCCTCCTCCTCACCACGCTCCCCGATCCAGGCAAGCCCCTCCTCGTCCTCCTGCACCCTCCCCCTCCGCCGCCGCCGCTATAGCTCTCTCCTCCCCTGATTTTCTCGGTGATCTCTGCGGGTGGGCGGCGAATTTAGGTGGTAACTCGTGATCTGTTGGGTTCGGAAGCAGCGCGCGTGGATTCTGTCCCAGGAGGTAGCTTATCGGAGTGAAGCGCGCGTAGCGGCTTGATTTTCGCGGCACTCCCCTCTGATGCTTGAATCCCGCTTAATTCCTAGTGGGAAATCCAGACGGAATTGCTTCCGGTGGCTTGATCCGTTCGTGTAGAGGCTAGTGCTACTGGGCGCCATCTCTGATGGTGATTTCGGTCCAGTTTCACCTGTAGATCTCGCATCTGGATTGCTGGCTATGTCCCGATGCGGGCTCGCGGCCACCCCGATCTGGTGTGATGGCAGGGCCGCAGGCGTTTGTGCCGAGTTCGACATTACCGGCTTGCTTGGTTCTTAGATCCGTTGTGGCTTATTAAGTTTCAGGCGAATTAGGCTGCTAATTAAGTCGTGGGGTTTAAATAGGGTTTAGTCCAGTAACTCGATAGATTTATGCACCAATCTAGTGTTTACTTAGCGGAAATCTGGTGCTGCTTGCTACTGATCTAGCGCTCTACCATACAGTCTGCTGTAATCTACACCAATACAACATATTCGAGCTGTTTGTCTGATCCTTGATGTGCCTGCAGCTAAGAAGCTCCAAGTCAATGCCGAGGAGAGCAGCGACGAGGTGGGCGACTTTCCCAAGGTAGAGGAGAAGCTTGGGGCCGTCCCCCATGGCTTGTCCACCGACTCCGAGGTTGTCCAGAGGTGCGCACTAATGCCTGATCAACGCCAATGGTTCCCATTTCATGCTGTTGGCATTCTGTACTGATACCATGACTTTTGATGCGCAAAGGGAGTCCGAGTCGATCTCCAGGAAGACCCTCAGGAACTCGGCGGAGAAGTTTGAGTTCCAGGCCGAGGTGTCCAGGCTCATGGACATCATCATCAACTCACTCTACAGCAACAAGGACATCTTCCTGAGGGAGCTCATTTCCAATGCATCTGATGTATGTATTGCATTTGATTCTGACCCCCTGTATTTAGATTGGGTTGTGGTTGCTGGCAACTAAAGGGTGGTACCTTTATGTTTGTAGGCTTTGGATAAGATTAGGTTCCTTGCCCTCACCGATAAGGAGGTTATGGGCGAAGGTGACACTGCTAAGCTTGAAATCCAGGTATGGTGAACTGCAGAGCTAATAGCCTTTTTCTGATTGGCATGTCATTGCTTTTTGAATTCGTTGGTAAGGCATTTGCCGTGTCCACATGCAGATTAAGTTGGATAAGGAGAACAAGATTCTCTCTATTCGGGATAGGGGTGTTGGTATGACCAAGGAAGATCTGATTAAGAACCTTGGAACCATTGCCAAGTCTGGAACTTCAGGTACTGCTGTTCTCTACCGATTGCTCTGCTCTAAGATGCTTGTAACTTCCATTGCAAATTCAGCATTATTTATACCATCAACAAATATGTAATCCTTGAAATTTGCTTGTAAATAACATTAATTGCTTGCACTTTTTGCAGCTTTCGTGGAAAAGATGCAGACTGGCGGTGACCTCAATCTCATTGGGCAGTTTGGTGTTGGTTTCTACTCAGTGTACCTGGTTGCTGACTATGTTGAAGTGGTCAGCAAGCACAATGATGACAAACAGTAAGACACCAAACAATGCCCTTTTCTTCAACACAGACTGATGCCCTATGCTACTGGTTCATTTTTTGCCTTCCTCTATGCAATTTTCTTGTTGCTGTTGTGATGTTGTATCCATCTCTGGCAGATACGTGTGGGAGTCCAAGGCTGATGGGTCATTTGCTATTTCGGAGGATACATGGAATGAACCCCTGGGCCGTGGAACTGAGATCAAACTGCATCTCCGCGATGAGGCCAAGGAGTACTTGGAAGAAGGCAAGCTGAAGGTATCATCATATTGCATGTCTTTTTGCTATTAGTGCAGTTTACTTTCATTAAATTCTTGTAGTATTTCTACTTAAGACCCAGTGGATCTGAATAATACCTGAAGGTATCCATCCATAGGTCTTTCTGTCCCATAGTTGTATATTTAACATTATATGGCAAAACACATCTGCCACTTTGAGGCGTTTTTTATGTTATAGTTTGTTTAATATGGTTGCTGTTTTTGCAGGACTTGGTGAAGAAGTACTCTGAGTTCATCAACTTCCCCATTTACTTGTGGGCAACCAAGGAGGTTGATGTTGAAGTGCCAGCTGATGAGGAATCAAGTGAAGAAGAGGAATCAAGTAAGTTTTACACACAATGTTATCCATTCGTTGTAGATCATATTGTCTTCTGCGCATGCAGTCACTAATGCATTGTCAATTATTTTGTAGCCACAGAGACGACAGAGGAAGAAGAGACAGAAGATGATGAAGAGAAGAAGCCGAAGACAAAGACTGTGAAGGAAACTACTACTGAATGGGAGCTTCTGAATGATATGAAGGCCGTGTGGCTTCGTAGCCCCAAGGAGGTTACTGAAGAAGAGTATGCAAAGTTTTACCACTCACTAGCTAAGGTACATACTTTGGTTATGATTATAATTTATAGGAGAAATGCCAAGCTTCATGACTTGACTTGTAGAAGAAAATAAGGAACATCTTCTAACTTTTCTGTAGGACTTTGGTGATGACAAGCCTATGACTTGGAGCCACTTCAGTGCTGAGGGAGATGTTGAGTTCAAAGCTTTGCTTTTTGTTCCCCCGAAGGCTCCACATGATCTGTACGAGAGCTACTACAATGCTAACAAGTCAAACCTCAAGTTGTATGTTAGAAGGGTTTTCATCTCTGATGAATTTGATGATCTTCTTCCGAAGTACCTCAGCTTTTTGATGGTACTGCATTGCTATTTCGGATTGGGATATTCATCTTACAGATTTTGTTCTTTGTGATGCTCGACTTGCACAGATTAACTTATAACATGCTATTGTTCTCTCTAGGGTATTGTTGACTCAGACACATTGCCCCTCAATGTATCCCGAGAAATGCTTCAACAACATAGCAGTCTGAAGACCATCAAGAAGAAACTGATCCGCAAGGCTCTTGACATGATTAGGAAACTTGCTGAGGAGGATCCTGATGAGTACAGCAACAAAGAAAAGACAGGTAACTAGGGTTTCTGGGAAGTTTAAGTCACTTGCTATAATTGATGACGATAGTCCTTACAGATTGTGTTCTGTAAGCAGATGATGAAAAGAGTGCAATGGAGGAGAAGAAGGGCCAGTATGCCAAGTTCTGGAATGAGTTTGGCAAATCGATCAAGCTGGGGATCATTGAAGATGCAACAAACAGGAACCGTCTTGCAAAGCTTCTGAGATTTGAGAGGTTTGTCCTGCATTCTGTACTCCAGTATTATTCATGCTGTAGTTCTATACACTGGGGCACAGAATTGATCTTTTGCCTGTTTCAGTTCCAAGTCAGATGGCAAGCTTGTCTCCCTTGATGAGTATATTTCAAGGATGAAGTCAGGGCAGAAGGACATCTTCTACCTTACAGGAAGCAGCAAGGAGCAGCTAGAGAAATCTCCATTCCTTGAGCAGCTAACCAAGAAAAACTATGAGGTATACTAATTGTAATGACTCCTTTTCATCTCAGTCAGGTTCAGTAGTACTCAGTATTCTACTTGTGAGCCGGGCATAGTATAACTATGCAACTGCGTTACCATTGAAACTTGGTATTTCTTCCACTTGCTCATAATATGCACTTCTGAAAGCAATTAGATTCACTTGTTGATTGGAGCTATTAAGAATATCCAGAAACCAGTTTATCATAATCTGTTTTTATTTTTACTGTAGATTGCATTTTGCAACACATAGTATGTTGCCATATAATATATTAGGAGATTTTAAGACTTGCATATAAATATTCTGATTCGAATGTTGCCATACAACATATTCAATTCCAATGCTGCCAGAGAGTAGGTACCACCTGCTAAGTCATGGATAAACTTCCAGACCCCTGACAGGAGATGGATACTAAGTACTGGGCTAAGCATTTGCAACAGAATCTTATCAAGCTTGTAGATTAACACGGCACCCCATTCCTTCTTGCAGGTTATCTACTTCACCGACCCCGTGGACGAGTACCTGATGCAATACCTCATGGACTATGAGGACAAGAAGTTCCAGAACGTGTCCAAGGAGGGCCTGAAGCTGGGCAAGGACTCGAAGCTCAAGGACCTCAAGGAGTCGTTCAAGGAGCTGACCGACTGGTGGAAGAAGGCCCTGGACACGGAGGGCATAGACTCGGTGAAGATCAGCAACCGGCTGCACAACACCCCCTGCGTGGTGGTCACCTCCAAGTACGGGTGGAGCTCCAACATGGAGAAGATCATGCAGGCGCAGACCCTGTCGGACGCGAGCAAGCAGGCGTACATGCGCGGCAAGAGGGTCCTGGAGATCAACCCCAGGCACCCCATCATCAAGGAGCTCCGTGACAAGGTCGCCCAGGACAGCGATGTGAGTAGAGTCTCCCTATATACCCCTGATCTTTGCTTCATGAATGCCGGCAGCCGATGATGATGCTAAATTGCTGGCATATGTGTGTGTGTTTGCAGAGCGAGGGCCTGAAGCAGACGGCGAGGCTGGTGTACCAGACGGCGCTGATGGAGAGCGGGTTCAACCTGCCAGACCCCAAGGACTTTGCGTCGAGCATCTACCGGTCGGTGCAGAAGAGCCTTGACCTGAGCCCCGACACCGCCGTGGAGGAGGAAGAGGAGGTGGAGGAGCCCGAGGTGGAGGAGAAGGAGTCGGCCAAGACGGAGGAGCCGGAGCACGAGCAGTACGACAAGGACGAGCTGTAGTTGCTGATGTCTTGTCATCTCCCATGTAGCTCTCACTAGAAGTGTTGGACTGGAAATGTGATGGTTTCGAGGGACGTCCATTTTTACCGCGCGAAAACGCTAATCATCGTGATACGAGGTTTTTGTCCGTGTAATGTACTGTACCTAGTTTTTCTTTCAAGTTAATGATACCCTAGCTAGTTCAAATTAGCATGCCTGGTTTCAGTCGGAAGCGCCCTTTTGTATGCTTGCTGTTTTGGTTTCTTGACGGTGCTGTAGTTACAGAAATGAATAATGGGGTTACGAAGGTAGTCTGGTGGTACTGAGTTCTATCAATTATCAATGCATGGTTGTTTAAGGCAGTTCCAAGGTTGAGTCTGCGTGGTTAGGCGCTATATCTGAAAACAAGGGCTAGTTTGATTTTGGAGTTTGTGCTGCCGAAATCGATTTTAGACTGGAACAGAAATGGATTATTTGATGGGAGTTGACCCCATTTTAGATCACACCTTTCTCCTGTCTATGTGATGTGTGCACTGGAGTCTGAAGAGGTGGGGAAAAGGGGGAACGAAAAGAAATGAAATCGTCCCAACGCCCGTGAGATTGCCGGGACTCGCCACTTTGCACCAAAAAGAAAAGCGGACTTGGCTCCGCCGATCTTGCAGTGGCAGCAATGGCCGCTCCTCCGCCTCCCCCTCCCCCTCCTCCTCCAGATCCGCAGGTAAGCAGCACTGTCATCGTCCTCTCCCCTCCTCTTGGTGTTCCTGATTAGTCGGCTTCTCCATTAACACCCCACCTCTCCCTGCAGCTGCAGCCCGTGGCGGAAGGGTCGGCCGCGAGCAAGCTGAGCAGGCTGGAGCACCACCCCCACGGCGCCGGCGACGAGCCGTCCTTCCGGATGGAGGACCTTCCCGCGGTAACTCCCCTCCCGCCACCTCCTCCTTTTTCACTTTAAAAAGTAGCCCTTGATGTGATGTGATGCCTCTCTCGTGGTGTTCTCCATGGATCTGCACCTCCGGGGCGAAAAAATGGTGTTTTGTTTCCATGCCATCAGTCAAAATCGTTTTCCACATAACTACCGAAAACGAAAACCTATATCTTACTTTGTGGTTTTGCGTTCCATCTAAATTTGAAGGGAAATTAGTTCTCTGTCTTGAGAGCAGAATGGACTGAACTCTCCTCTCTCTCTAGGAGCCAGACAAGGAGACACAACTATCCTTTAACATTCCTACGGAACATTGCCTCTACACACCGGTAACGGCATCCGGGAGTACATGCAAGATTGTTACAAATAAGTCAGGGTGAAAGTGGTAAGGATAATTTCCGTCCGAAACCGTTTCCGAATCCGTTTTTATAGGATACGGTAAGAGATTTTTCACATCCGACAACAATCCGATCCGAATCCGAGTCCGATTGATAGGATACGGTATAGGATATGGTATTGCTAATATACGATGCATTAGGATAATCCGTTTTTTCTTGCCGGATAATCCGACCTTTTAATTTCCGAATCCGATTTATGGGTGAATTTGTAAGTATTAAATAGCAATATATGAATGTTATCTTTACTTATGAGACGAGACATATGTTTATTAGTGATTTATTTGGCTTATTTTAATACCATCTAGTGCTTTATGTGTTCTTAACGTGTATAAGTATTAAAATTTGCTCATTGTGTATGTTTACTTTTAGTTTGGAGCATTTATATCTTCCTCGTATATGAATATGGTAAATGACCGTTTCCGATCCGACGCCGTTCCGTTACCGTACCGTGTCCGAATCCGCATAATCCGCTATTCGAATCCGCATCCGTTCCGCTTCCAAATCCGAAAATAAATATGGAATAGGATATGATATAAGGATTATCCGTCCGAATCCGATCCGGTTTCACCCCTACAAATAAGATCGTAAAACTCCCAATAAAAACTCCAAAAAAGAGAAAGATGCGATGTGCATCCGGTCAGATTTCTCTTTCCAATGTGTCCACTTTCAGCGTTGTGCGTTTTGATTTTCAGTAAATTAGTGCCTATTCGGCTGGCCTACCAGTCTAACAGTTCAGGCCCTTGTCGCAGGAGATTATTCCTGTTATAATCTCACTGCTCCCACTTAAAGAGGCTGTGAGGACCAGCATTGTTCCAACAAGTTGGAAAATGCTCTGGACATTCCACTGTAATCTGTGTTTTTATGGTCCCAATGAACTGGATGATGACCCTTCAGTGCCCCCTTTGGAATCTGATGAGGCTGCCGCCGTTGATGAATATGTCAAAACATCACAAGCTAAGTTCAAAATAAAACGAGATAAGTTCATTGAGGCTGTGAATTGTGTTATTCAACGGCATAGCGGGGTAGGAATCAATAAGTTCAGCATCAGGTGTGGCCTGCACAAGGAGGACTTTGATCATCTTGACAGATGGATTAGCTTTGCCGCTTTGTCGAAGGCGAAGATTGTAGATTTTGACCTGAAGAAAATTTATTCGCCATCCAAAGAAGTTAACCAGTTCCCTCTTGAGGCCTTAGTTCAAGGCAGCTCCTCTTGTGTGCAGTCCTTGTATCTCGCTGATGCTTCTATAAAGCCACACTCGGGCATATGTGGCTTCACACTACTCAGAAGGCTTGTTCTGGAATTTGTTGAGATATTCGGAGACTTTCCAGGCTTTTTAGCAAATTGTTCAGCACTTGAGGACCTAGAGATGATCGAGTGCTCCGGTGTAACCAATTTAAGCATACCCCATCAAGTTGATAAACTTCAACATTTGCTAATTGATAGAATGGCTGTCGAGACGGTTGAGTCTCATGCTGCCGATCTTGCTCATTTTGAGTACAAAGGAAAAGAGATCCCTATAGTACTTCATGGTTGCTCAAAGTTAGAGAAGGCCACAATAATGTTTGAAGGCAGCAATGGACTGGCCCGTGTATTCACTGCAGTTCCAATCATTTTGCGTGTGAAGATGCTAAATGTGCAAGCTCGCGTATTTGCTTATGAACAGGTTACCCGGTGTTTATTTATCTATTCTTGTTTCCCTACCTAATAGTTCTTGAATCTGTGTTCTAATGTCGTCGTATTTGTCCTTATCGTGTCTCAGTTGCAGAAGGTGGCACCAGGAGCACGTGGCATGTTTATGCATTTGAGGCACTTGACTTGTGGATTAACTGTCTTGTCTCTTAACAAACCAAATTCTGATAATGGAGTTCTTCAACTGGTCCACTGTCTGAATGTTGCACCCCAACTGAAGACGTTGCACTTGGATGTGAGTGCCATATTATTGGTATTGGTAGATAAATAGATGGTTTCCAGGAAAGACATGTGTACTCGGACGGTTTCTGACCGACTAACTGCTAACTTTCAAATGCAGATGATATATTCATACTTCAAGGCTTCAGCGCCTGATGAGGTGGCGGAGGAGGAAGGCCCCCACATGCATCGCCATGATCATCTTAAGACTGTCCACATCAGCGGGTTCCGATGCTACAAGGCTCAGGCTGAACTGGCGTGTTGTATCCTGGAAAATGCTCGTGTTCTTGAGCACATGGAAGTACAACCAAGGGTTGCAGCTGCAATATGCGGTTATGCTGACCTGAAGAATTTCACTGTCGAAAGAAGATTTTTACCGGGGGTTCGCGAGTGGGCACGACTTGCTTCGGAACGCTTTGGTAAGGCGATCACTGTCTTAGACGCCCCTTCAGAGTAAGCCTATTTCTGTGTACCATCAAACGATCAGCGGGTTCCCGTGCTACATGACTCACCGCCCTGGCGTGCTGTATCCTGGAAAATGCTTGTGTTCTTGAGCACATGACAGTACAGCCCTAGATCGCGACCGGGATATGCCGTTATGCTAACCTGGTGAATATCGGCGTCGAGAGAAGAATTCTGGTTCGCAAGTGGGCACGACTCACCTCGGAGCGCTTCGGTAAGGCGATCACCGTCTTAGACGGTCCTTCAAAGTGAGCAAGCCTATGTCATTTCCCCATCTGTGTACTATCAAACGATCTTGTCATGCCTTTTCAAAGTTGATGTTGGCTGGTGCTGTGCCTGTGTGCGCGCTTGTTTTCTATGTGTTCTTCAGGTTATAGCTGGTGTATTGTGTTATCTGTTTGGATGGATGCTGTTATGTTGAACTGGCTACTCCAGTATGAGCTAAATCATCTTGAGCCATATAGTCTTTTGTCTTAAAAAAACTTGAACGACAACCCTTTGTTCATTTACATTTGCCAACTCTTGTGAAACAAGTAAAACTATATCCGAGTAAAAAATGAAATGTATATTCAAAGTATGCGCTAAATCATCTTGAGTCATACAGAACATGTACATAGAATTTGATGCATGTCATTTCACTTGGCTGGCACTGAACACACATGCTTTAGAACCATGCTAATTTTCTAGCCCAAGCACACCATGGCTCCCAACCTCAAATGAGCATGGTTTTTTATACTACCTCTGATCCAAAATAAGTGTCGCAGTTTTGAACTGACCCAGTTCAAAACTGCGACAATTATTTTGGATCGGAGGGAGTAGCATGTTTCAGGGGTGAAGAAAGCCTGTTTTTCGTATCCACACAGGCATGAATTTGCAGTTTGTTTGGGCGGAATGCCACCCAAGTGCACAAAATTTCGCCGAAAGTTGGATATGGCCTATTTACCGCATCACCATCACCAGAAAGATGGTCAGGAGGAGGGTTGTGGATGCACATCACGAATAGAGGAAGATAGAAAGTGTTCGGTTGACGAACCGTAATGAAAACGTAAACGCGTGATCCAACAAAGACGAGCAAAACACATTTTTGTTTGGTTTCTGCAAGCAAGATCCAAAACAAAGGATGAACAGACCACCCTTCTCCCTGGAAGAAAATTCAGATAAAAAAAGGACGCCGAAGAACGGATCCAAAACATGGATAATAAACTGAATAACCTGCGAAGGGAAGAGGAGGAATTGGCTTGCAAGCGCTGCTGCCTGATCGTTGCCATGAAAAATCATCATCTTCTCACCGTCTAGGTCGTCTGAAAGCAGCCATGGATTGCAGTGAAGAATTCCAGGATCCCGAGAGCTAGGGTTCATATGATTTGGGCACCAGGGACATTTCGGTCATTCACTTTCTAGTGTGAGAATAAATTTTCTTTTCTCGAATACGCACGAGTGTGCGTACTATATATTAAAGGAGAAGAGCCAAGACGGCTGATACAATGCCTTGCGGCAACGTGCTACCCCTAGAGGCTAGCACCCACATCCACCGAGACAACACCGGCAACTAACCCGCCTTGCCCAAACTCAAGCCAAACAATGGCGAAGAGGATGGACACAGAGCTCATAGACCGCGTCCCCCTGTATCAAACACCACAAAACACGACAAAAACACCTAACCAAGCTAGATCAACACACTCTCCGCCCTTGGTGCCTAGAGGATCGGCAAACGGACAACGGGAGCTAGCCTGACTTGGAGAAGACGCCGTCGAAGAAGTGTCGATGATGGAGTACATAGCGCCCCGGATGCTCATGCCCACAACAACAACCCGCACATGACAACTTGGCACCCCACAAGCCTCACCGCCTAAGCGAGCGAGGCAACCCACTAGCTGCTCCTCCGGACGCACCCCGAGCACCTAGGCAGCGCCTCCAAGAAGGGAACGGCGCCGAGACGCCGCCACTGCCTGGCCCGGCGAACCGAGCCTAGGGTTTCCTCCGGCGACAGAACAGGGAGTGTACATGGCCATGACAACGCCCCCAGGGAGGAGACGGCGCCCACAAGCGTTGCCGTTGTCCGCTGCCGCAGCCACGCCGGATTTCTCCTCGGCCATGTCCATCAAATTCCGGAGCGCAGCAGACTGGAAGGGAAGGGAGGGCACCTTGGGCTATCACCGTGGAGAGGGGGAAGCTAGATGCCGCCGCGCCGCCAACCGGGGAGTCCACCACAGCCCCTGGTTGAGGAAGACCAGGGCCTGCATCCACCCGCTACAGGCCCGCCGCCCTCACGGCCAGGGAATGCACCGCTGCCACCAGTACACCGCAGCACAACAGCCGTGATGCCCGGCAATCCACCTTGTAACACCCCCTTGTAAATAAGCTCTGTGACACTCTGTTAATCTTGCCAAGTCATGACCATTTGTAGTGCCAAGTCACAGGGGTTAAGGATTCAATTCAAATTCAATTATGAAAATCGACTCAATTCCCAAAGTGAAATATGAAGTTGATCAAACACAGTTGAAAAACTGTTCATTAATTGGCAAATAATCCAGGAACATTTATAAAACCATCATCAATTAAATTGGAGTTAGATGAGTGACTCTAGCATCCTGAAACAGCACCAAAACAGCAATATTAAATCCATTTAAAATAATTTCAAATTCAAATGAAATCCAAATCTGTCCAAACAAGTTTTCGGTGATGGGTAATATTGCATTGCATTATTTGGACCAAGTTCCATATTTTACAAAAGTGCATAAGTGCCCTAACTAATACAAAACATAAAAGAATTAAAGAAAATAGAAAGCAGAGAAAGGAAAATAAGAAAAGGCCACTGTGCACTGCCACTAGTGCACAGTGCCTGGAGCCAGCCCATCTGGCCCATTACCTCCTTCTCTCTCCTGTGCGTGTCGCCGCCGCTGTGGCCGAGCTCGCGCTCGCCGTCCGCGCGCCGACACGCCAGTGCCACCGACGAAACAGGGACGAGGGGGAGGATAAGGTCGAGCTCCTCCATCCCCCTGGTCCTCCTCCACCACTCACCGCGCCTCCCTCGTCTCGCTTTCGCTCGCGTCCGCCTTTTCCCTCTCTGGTCCATCGCGGTCGCCGCCGTGCCTCGCCCGTGCTCGCGGCCACCGACGTTTTCCGACCACGCCGCCGCGTCCAGCTGCTTCGCCATGGAGCGCCGCGCCGACTACGGCGACTAGATCAAGCAGGGAGGCAGCACCGCTCCGGGTCCGCGTCGTCTTCTTCCTCGGACCCGGCGATCCACTTCTGTCTCCGTCGCCGTTCTGCAGCTCCTAAACCACCGCCGGGCCTACGTGTGCCCTCACGGTGAGCTCGCGCCTTCTTCCCCTCTTTATTTCACACGAATCCGTGTCCGTAGCCACCCCGCTGTTGTTGCCGAAACTCAGCTCCGCCGCGATTGTCACCGTTGCTGTTACGGTGACCCAGCACCGCGCCTGAGCATATGGACGAGCTCCCGCTGCCCCATAGCTGCCGCCTGTGCCCTCCGTTGGCTCGGAAGCGAGCCGCAGCCCCGTGCCCGCACCTTGCCGAACTCCGGCCATCGCTGCGAGCTCGTCTCCGGTGAGCTCAGGCCACCTCGCGCCCTGCTGTTGCCCCCCCTAGATGCGGTCGAGCGCGGGCTAACTTCTGGTGGTCTCCGCGCGTCCAACTGTAGACCATAGCGCAAGTCCGGCGAGTCTCCGCCGTCGATTTGGTCATCGCCGGCCGAGCTCCAGCGAGGGCCGACGTGGCTAGGTCATTAGGACTAATCGTCCCCTAAATAGCCACCTCACTGCTACTGACAGCGGGCCCTACCGCGGGGTCAAACCCAGTCAGCGACTGGTTTGACCGGGATTAACCCGTGGGCCACTGACATGTGGGCCCCGCTAGTAATTAGTTTAAATAAAATGTTTTAATAATTAAAATCAATTAGATAAACTAAATGACTCACTGACAAATGGGGCCCACACCCGTAATTAACCCTGGTAATTAGTTTAATCCACTGTTAGCCTAACAGAGGCTGACATGTGGGTCCCACTGGACCCACATATCAGGTTTGACCAGGTCAGCGTCACTGTTGACCTGCTGATGTCAGCAACACATCATGCTGACGTCATAATTCAATTCTGTTAATAAAATTAATTCTAGAAAATCAAATAAACTTTAAAAATTTCATAACTTTTAAACCGTAGCTCAGATAGAAAAAGTTAAACCACGAAAGTTGCTCAGACCGACGAGACGAGTCTGATCGTGCCGTCTGTTCCTTGTCGAAACCTCCTACGTAGGAGAACTCGTAACTCCGAACCCGTATCTGATAGATGAATAGTGACTAATCACCGGTAAATAAATCCCACGATAATACTAAAATAATTAAAATGACCTAGATGCATCTTCAGGCAACCCTGCACTGCATCATAGCATAGCACGCACTGTGTTGCATCTGATTGCATTATATTTACTTGTTTCCTCCCCCTCTTCTCTTTCGGTAGACCCCGACGTTGATGTAGCTCCTGAGGCAGACGCCGCTCCGGAGTACGACTATGTCCCCGACGACCCTGCCCTTGCCGTCGAGCAGACAGGCAAGCACCCCCATTTTGAGCATTCCGATATCACCTATTCTCTTCCCTCTTATGCTTGCATTAGATGTTACTGCTGCTGTTACTATCCTATATCTGTTGCATAGCCTGATTACTTGTAACCTACTGTTGATACCTGCCTGTTATCCTAAACTGTATAGCATAGGATGGGTAGAGCCTCATCAGAGACCCACTTGTCCCGACTGCCCCGCTGGATAATCAGAAGACCCGATTATCGGGATCGAAGATCAGACCCGGGCACCGCACGTCACTTCCCCCTATGTTGCTCGACACTACTGGGTTACTATCAAGTGCCGAGGGTGATACCTCGTCGGCACTTTTGATGATAACTTTGTAGGTTAGTTAATTGGTCATGGTAAGCGAGGGTGATTCCTCCTACACCACCCCCGATAACGACATCGTCGTGCAACTGTTCAAGTGTGGACCTCGAGGGTGATACCTCCTTCGTTCACCTTGATGAGAACATCAGGTGGGACTCCATCGAGGGTGATTCCTCAGGGTTCCCTTGGTGTTAGACACACGGTTACTGTTGTTACTGTGACTTATACTGAAACATGATACTAAAGACGGGTCGGCCCTGAGGGGTACCCGCGCGAGCATGAATGCGAAGTGATGTGGAGTCGGGTTGACCTGAGAGGTGCCCGTGAGATAACTACGAGGCGTGGCCGGGCATTCTTAGCCCTTGCCGCAAGTCCTCGAGACGGGGCGACGGGGTCACATCGATCGTGAGTCTCTGCTCGTTTCCGCGCGCTCTTAAACCACTAAACGGTTTGGATATTTGATCCGAGGGGCCTCTGGCCTGATAGCACTAACCATCACGTGGGCATAGTATGGGCGTTCTGCGTCGTATACTTCAGCCGAAGCTTAATAGACGTCAGCAACTGAGCGGCACACGCTGGGTTGGACTGGGAACGCAACCGCGCTTGTATTAAGGGGTTGCTAGGTCTGCTCACCGGCGGTGTACGCAACATGCAGGAGCGTCCGGCGCGATGGCCCAAGACCCCTGGGGCATAGGTTAGTCCGGCGTGCTGACCTCTCTGTTAAGTTTTTGGTCGGGTTGCGGCGTGTTGCTTAGCCGAGGCCGGGCATGACCCAGAAAAGTGTGTCCGGCTGGAGTTAAGCGAGCGTGGTGGGTAAGTTGGTGCACCCCTGCAGGGAAGAAACTTCTATCGATAACCTGTCCTACGGTAACGGACACTCGGAGTTGTATCCCGATCGGTACAACTAGAACATGACTTGAGATGAGAACTGGATAGTACGGCTCTAGGATTGCTTTCTCGCAGGGAGTCGAGGAAGAATCTCTAGCCGAGGTTGATGAGACTGCTATACTTTACATTATGTTATTCTGCTCTCTTCTTATGCTGCAAGACTGTTGAAGATGCGGAAGATGCTAGTCTTCGATAGGACTAGGCCTTCCCCTCTATTCTGGCATTTCTGCAGCCCAGTCCACATATACAGCCCTCCTTTGAAAATGTTGCATATGTAGTGTAGATCCTTGCTTGCTGAGTACTTCGGATGAGTACTCACGTTTGCTTTATTTTCCTTTTCCCCCTTTATTCCTTTGTCGCATCCAGACGACGGAGCCCCGGAGCCAGTTGTCCCCACTGACGACCACTACTACTACCAGCCTGGAGAGTACTACTACTACGAGGATCCGACCAACGACCAGGAGTAGGATTCGGAGGGTCCAGGGCAGGAGGCCCACGCCTTTCGATCGTAGAGTTTTATTTTGCCCCGCCTCTGTGAAGGCTTATCTCTCTATTACTGTAATATATCTGTACCCAGATATCTGATACTTCCGCTGACACTTGTACACCATCGAGCTATGTATTTGAGCCCTCGAGGCCCTGGCTTGTAATATAAAGCTTGTATGAATTTATTTATGTTTTAGAGTTGTGTTGTGATATCTTCAAGTGAGTCCTTAGGCTTAATCATGTGCATTTGCGTGTATGATTAGTGCACGATTAAGCCGGGGTCGTCACAGGTTGGTATCAGAGCCGACTGCCTCTAGGAGTCCCCCTTTCCAACTCTTTGGCCGAAGTTGAGTCTAGCCGTCAAAGACTGTTTTACTAACTTGGCTGTGTGGCTTACGGGCCCACGTCGCCAACTGGGTGGTATTAGGATCTTTTATTCCTCATCTTTACTCTGGGACTCTAATCTCTCTTCTATTCCGGTTTAATAAATTACTAACACCGACACTTAGGATCTCGTAAATTCTATCCACCCGGAGAGCTGGATTCAGTGCGATTTCCCAGTCTTTGATCTGATTAGTCTGATAATCATTTTCCTTTCCATTGTTTTGTTTAACCTTTCAATTCGAGATCTTCTATATTTCTCGTCGTCGAATGACAATCCTGAATCTTCTCTGTTTCAGATGGACCGTCTATTTCCACCTCGCCCTACGACGCAGCTTGTGCTTCGCACCTGT
Source organism: Thinopyrum elongatum (assembly GCA_011799875.1). NCBI lineage: Eukaryota > Viridiplantae > Streptophyta > Magnoliopsida > Poales > Poaceae > Thinopyrum > Thinopyrum elongatum. Next base: position 687,230,153 of record CM022303.1, on the reverse strand, counting down.
GCTCGAGACGTCCCTGGGTTTCCAGTTGTTCTGATCGCCCTCTTGATCAGGCTAGGATACCGCTGGTGCCCCGAGTACATGGTCTACGAGGTTTATCATGTGTTCAACCAGGAGCAGTACTATGCTGATGTTCGCATCTACGATCAGCAGGATGACTCTGACACTGAGCTACACCATTTTCACGGTATCGGCGTGACGATTGAGATGGCAGTCCATGATGCCGCCTACTCTGCTATTGCACGTCTTCGAGGATAGTTCAGCACTGACTTGGATGCCTCTGAGTATCGGTACATTCTGTATGTCCCTGCTGGAGATGCTACTGGGTACTACACAGCTGTCTGTGCCCCGTACGAGCCTCGTCGCTACGATCAACGAGTTCTGATTCACTGTACTCAGGCTCTAGATCGCACTGTTCGCGCTCTTGCTGTCGAGTTGTTCACCACTCGAGCACGACTCTACGAGGCTATGACGCAGTTGCTACTAGCTGTTCGTGCAGGGATACATCCGGAGCACATTCTTTACCCGAGCAGGACCGAGATGCCATCAGGGATCGATTGGCCTGCTGTGGGAGGTCACACGCCTGCATGTGGACCTCTTCTTACAGCTCGAGACCGGGTTCTGCATCAGAGTGCACATGGAGCACAGGATCCTTCTGCGACGAACGTCCGTCGTTCGCACTTGCAGCTACCCCGTTTCAGTGGTTTTCTCCGACGTTGATGTAGCCTTTGCTATGTCTCGTTGTGTACTTCCTTACCGCGTGCCTGCGCGCTGCCTAGCATGTCTAGCTTTTAAAATTTGCGCCGTTATGCTGCCCGAATGTAACCGACTCTGTATGGATCTGTATGACTTAATGACTACTATTAAGCATCTACTGTACTATTTAAATTCCGTCGCGTTACATCATGCATGTCGCTAAACACTCGCATTGGCTTCTGCTAAACTACCCCCTGTCGATTTAACAGGATGGCAGATAACAATCCACCTCCGCCGCCACCGCCTGACTATATGGCTGCGATGATGCAACAGTTTGAACTCAACCGCCAATTCATGACGGGGATTATGCAGCAATTCCCTCGTCCTGAGGCTAATCAGCAGCCACCTTCCATCACCTTGCCAGAATTTATGCGACTTAATCCGTCGTTCTTCCGCAACACACTCAACCCGTTGGATGCAGATGATTGGCCGCGTGACATCTCCTATGAGATGGAGTCTGCTGATGTCGCCCCGGTCAATTATGTCACCTTCGCGACATACCTTCTGAAGGGTCCTGCTTCACAATGGTGGGCCACTCACCGACAGACCCTACCACCTGGTACCGTCGTCACCTGGGCAGAATTCAAGATTGCTTTCCGTGCCCGCTATATTCCTCAAGCTGTCATAGCACGGAAGAAGGCCGAGTTCCGTAGTCTCGTTCAGGGTAACAAGTCTGTGGAAGTTTATCAGCGCGAGTTTCTTGACTTGTCTCGCTATGCTGAAGAAGACGTTCCCACTGATGACCGAAAGCAGGAGAAGTTTCGTGAAGGGCTGCATCATGACATTCAGTTAGCTCTGCTTGTCCAAGACTATCCTGATTTCGCCACCTTGGTGAATAAGGCTATCATGGTTGAAACTGGACTAAAGAAGCACAAGGAAGCAACCAGACGCACTCGTGAAGCGGGCTCATCTTCGGGCTCGTCTTCCCAGAAGCGCCGCATCTGGATTCCGCAGAGCATGTACCGTCCAGCAGCTCCAGTGTACAAGCCTGCTTATGCCGCACCTCGTCTGCCTCCTCCACCACCGAGGCAGCTTCTGCAAGCTCCAGCACCTCGAGCTCCTGCACCACGTCCTAACAATGGACTCTGCTTCAAGTGTGGCCAGCCAGGTCACCGTGCCAGAGATTGTTCTCAGAATCAGAATCAGCTAGCTCTTCCTTCTGCTGGCCGTGGTAATGGCCGTGGGAATTCTCAGCCTCGCTACAGCAATGCCAGACCTTCTTATGGTCGTGGGCAGGCCTTCCATGTCAACATGAATGAAGACCCCGAACAACCAGCAACTGTGATGGGTACACTTCTTGTTAATTCAATTCCTGCAACTGTTTTATTTGATTCAGGAGCATCGCATTCATTCATGTCAGAACATTTTGCACTCTTGCATGACGTTAAATGTGAAACACTACACCATCCGTTAGTTGTAAACACTCCCGCAGGTCGGTGCCAAGCCACTATATTCAGCCCCGAAGTCATTGTTGTGATTGAAGAGAGAAAGTTTCAGGCCTTCCCAATAATTCTGAATAATTCCAACATTGACCTTATACTGGGAATGGATTGGTTGAAGGCTCACTACGCCTCAATCAATTGTGCCACTAAAGTTGTACATCTCCTTCATCCATTCGATGAGTTAGTGAACTACCGAGCTCATATCACTCAGAACGCCGAGGCTCAGATTTATGCCTTGAACGCATTGAATGTTTCTCCGCTTGAGGGGATCAAGAACATCCCAGTTGTCTGTGACTTCCCGGATGTATTTCCAGAAGAACTTCCAGGAATAACCCCTGCTAGAGCTGTCGAGTTCGTCATTGACTTGAAGCCTGGCACCACTCCTATTGCGAAGCGTCCTTACAAGATGCCACCGCACCACCTTATTGAGCTTAAGGAAGAAATCGATAAATCTGTTAGGAAGGGCTTCATCCGTCCTAGTTCCTCTGCCTGGGGAGCACCGTCTCTTTTTGTCAAGAAGAAAGATGGTACAAATAGGTTGGTTCAAGATTACCGTCCTATTAACCAGGCAACCATTCAGAATAAATATCCGCTTCCCCGGATCAATGATTTATATGATCAACTTGCTGGATCTTCGGTGTTCTCTAAACTCGACTTGAGGTTGGGTTATCACCAGATCCGTGTCCGTGAAGAGGATATTCCAAAGACTGCATTCGTTACTCGATATGGCTCCTATGAATACACCGTCATGTCATTTGGCCTACCGAATGCTCCAGCAACGTTCTCCCGTCTGATGAATTACATATTCATGGATTAGCTCGACAAATTCGTCGTGGTGTATCTGGATGATATCCTAGTATATTCGAAGAATAAGGAAGAACATGCGGAACATCTTCGCCTTGTTCTGGAGAGGCTTCGAGAGCACAAGTTATATGCCAAGTACTCCAAATGTGAATTCTGGCTTTCTGAAGTGACCTACCTTGGACATGTGATTTCCAAGGACGGTATTGCCGCTAACCCGGAGCGTGTTCAGGCTATCCTTGACTGGACTCCTCCAAAGAATGCCAAGCAAGTCCGAAGCTTTCTCGGCCTAGCCAGTTATTGTCGCCGATTCGTCGAGAACTTCTCCAAGATCTCCAAGCCCCTGACTAATCTGCTCCACAAAGGCGTTAAGTTTGAGTGGAGCAGAATGAAGCAGGACATTGCTCGATACGTTGCTGAATGTGACGTATGTCATCGCGTGAAAGCAGAACATCAGAAGCCTGCTGGAATTCTTCAACCACTCCCTATTCCTCTATGGAAATGGGATAAAGTGCAGATGGATTTCATTACTGGTCTTCCCAAGTCTCAGAAAGGTCATGACGCTATTCTTGTCGTCGTCGATCAACTTTCCAAGGTTGCTCATTTCCTGCCTGTCAAGGAGACTATCACTGCTAGTCAGTTAGCAGAACATTATATCTCCAGGATCGTTTCACTCCAAGGTATTCCGAAGGAGATCAGTTCGAACCGTGGCGGTCTTTTCACGTCCAAGTTCTGGGAAAGTTTTCAAGAAGCTATGGGAACTCACATTACATGGAGTTCAGCTTATCATCCCCAATCCCAAGGCCAAGTTGAGCGAGTTAACCAAGTACTTGAAGATATGCTTCGGGCTTGTGTTATATCATTCGGTAAGAAGTGTGAGGAATCTCTCCCGTATGCCGAGTTCTCTTATAACAACAGCTATCAAGCCAGCTTGAAAATGGCCCCCTTCGAAGTGCTTTATGGACGTAAGTGTCGAACCCCTCTGAACTGGTCAGAAACTGGGGAACGACCTCTCGTGGGACCGGACATAATTCAACACGCTGAAGAACAAGTCAGAATTGTCCGAGAAAATCTCAAGGCGGCTCAGGACCGCCAGAAGAGCAATTACGATCGCAAGCAATGGGGTCTGACTTATCAACCAGGTAATCAAGTCTATCTCCGTGTCACTCCGATGAAAGGCACCCGTCGTTTCGGAATCAAGGGCAAGCTAGCTCCTCGCTATATCGGTCCTTTCCGCATCGTGGCTAGACGAGGATAGGTGGCTTATAAATTGGAGTTGCCACCGCAACTCTCTCATATTCACGATGTCTTCCATGTGTCGCAACTTCGTAAATGCTTCAAGGAATCTCCGCACCGCGCAGTGGATCACGAGATGCTTCAGTTGCAAGATGACTTATCTTATAAGGAGCATCCGATCCGCATCCTTGATGAAGCTGAACGTCGAACTCGTCAGAAGACGACCAAGTTCCTGAAAGTGCAATGGTCGAATCACACTAAAGATGAAGCCACTTGGGAACGCGAGGATCATCTTCGGGAAGAATATCCCGACCTCTTTCCTTCTACCTCCTAAATTCTCGGGATGAGAATTTCTTTTAGAGGAGGAGAACTTGTAACACCCCCTTGTAAATAAGCTCTGTGACACTCTGTTAATCTTGCCAAGTCATGACCATTTGCAGTGCCAAGTCACAGGGGTTAAGGATTCAATTCAAATTCAATTATGAAAATCGACTCAAATCACAAAGTGAAATATGAAGTTGATCAAACACAGTTGGAAAAATGTTCATCAATTGGCAAATAATCCAGGAACATTTATAAAACCATCATCAATTAAATTGGAGTTAGATGAGTGACTCTAGCATCCTGAAACAGCACCAAAACACCAATATTAAATTCATTTAAAATCATTTCAAATTCAAATGAAATCCAAATCTGTCCAAACAAGTTTTCGGTGATGGGTAATATTGCATTGCATTATTTGGACCAAGTTCCATATTTTACAAAAGTGCATGAGTGCCCTAACTAATACAAAACAGAAAAGAATTAAAGAAAATAGAAAGCAGAGAAAGGAAAATAAGAAAAGGCCACTGTGCACTGCCACTAGTGCACAGTGCATGGAGCCAGCCCATCTGGCCCATTACCTCCTTCTCTCTCCTGTGCGTGTCGCCGCCGCTGTGGCCGAGCTCGCGCTCGACGTCCGCGTGCCGACACGCTAGTGCCACCGACGAAACAGGGACGAGGGGGAGGATAAGGTCGAGCTCCTCCATCCCCCCTGGTCCTCCTCCACCACTCACCGCGCCTCCCTCGTCTCGCTTTCGCTCGCGTCCGCCTTTTCCCTCTCTGGTCCGTCGCGGTTGCCGCCGTGCCTCGCCCGTGCTCGCGACCACCGATGTTTTCCGACCACGCCGCCACGTCCAGCTGCTTCGCCATGGAGCGCCGCATCGACTACGCCGACTAGATCAAGCAGGGAGGCAGCACCGCTCCGGGTCAGCGTTGTCTTCTTCCTCGGACCGGCCGATCCACTTCCGTCTCCGTCGCCGTTCTGCAGCTCCTAAACCACCGCCGGGCCTACGTGTGCCCTCACGGTGAGCTCACGCCTTCTTACCCTCTTTATTTCGCACGAATCCGTGTCCGTAGCCACCCTGCCATCGTTGCCGAAGCTCAGCTCCGCCGCGATTGTCACCGTTGCTGTTACGGTGACCCAGCACTGCGCCTGAGCATATGGACGAGCTCCCGCTGCCCCGTAGCTGCCGCCTGTGCCCTCCGTTGGCTCGGAAGCGAGCCGCAGCCCCGTGCCCGCACCTTGCCGAACTCTGGCCGTCGCTGCGAGCTTGTCTCCGGTGAGCTCAGGCCACCTTGCGCCCTGCTGTTGCCCCCCCTAGATGCGGTCGAGCGCGGGCTAACTTCTGGTGGTCTCCGCGTGTCCAACCGTAGACCATAGCGCAAGTCCGGCGAGTCTCCGCCGTCGATTTGGTCGCCGTCGGCCGAGCTCCGGCGAGGGCCGACGTGGCTAGGTCATTAGGACTAATCCTCCCCTAAATAGCCACCTCGCTGCCGCTGACAGCGGGCCCTACCGCGGGGTCAAACCCAGTCAGCGACAGGTTTGACCGGGATTAACCCGTGGGCCACTGACATGTGGGCCCCGCTAGTAATTAGTTTAAATAAAATGTTTTAATAATTAAAATCAATTAGATAAACTAAATGACTCACTGACATATGGGGCCTACACCCCTAATTAACCCTGGTAATTAGTTTAATCCACTGTTAGCCTAACAGAGGCTGACATGTGGGTCCCACTGGACCCACATGTCAGGTTTGACCAGGTCAACGTCACTGTTGACCTGCTGATGTCAGCAACACGTCATGCTGACGTCATAATTCAATTTTGTTAATAAAATTAATTCCAGAAAATCAAATAAACTTTAAAAATTCATAACTTTTAAACCGTAGCTCAGATCGAAAAAGTTAAAACACGAAAGTTGCTTAGAACGACGAGATGAGTCTGATCGTGCCGTCTGTTTCCTTGTCGGAACCTCCTACATAGGAGAACTCGTAACTACGAACCCGTATCTGATAGATGAATAGTGACTAATCACCCGTAAATAAATCCCACGATAATACTAAAATAATTAAAATGACCTAGATGCATCTTCAGGCAACCCTGCACTGCATCATAGCATAGCACGCACTGTGTTGAATCTGATTGCACTATATTTACTTGTTTCCTCCCCCTCTTCTCTTTCGGTAGACCCCGACGTTGACATAGCCCTTGAGGCAGACGCCGCTCCGGAGTACGACTACGTCCCCGACGATCCTACCCTTGCCGTCGAGCAGACAGGCAAGCACCCCCATTTTGAGCATTCCGATATTACCTATTCTCTTCCCTCTTATGCTTGCACTAGATGTTACTGCTGCTGTTACTATCCTATATCTGTTGCATAGCCTGATTACTTGTAACCTACTATTGATACCTGCCTGTTATCCTAAACTGTATAGCATAGGATGGGTAGAGCCTCATCAGAGACCCACTTGTCCCGACTGCCCCGCTGGATAATCAGAAGACCCGATTATCGGGATCAAAGATCAGACCCGGGCACCGCACGTCACTTCCCCCTATGTTGCTCGACACTACTGGGTTACTATCAAGTGCCGAGGGTGATACCTCGTCAGCACTTCTGATGATAACTTTGTAGGTTAGTTAATCGGTCGTGGTAAGCGAGGGTGATTCCTCCTACACCACCCCCGATAACGACATCGTCGTGCAACTGTTCAAGTTTGGACCTCGAGGGTGATACCTCCTTCGTTCACCTTGATGAGAACATCAGGTGGGACTCCATCGAGGGTGATTCCTCAGGGTTCCCTTGGTGTTAGACACACGGTTACTGTTGTTACTGTGACTTATACTGAAACATGATACTAAAGACGGGTCGGCCCTGAGGGGTACCCGCGCGAGCATGAATGCGAAGTGATGTGGAGTCGGGTTGACCTGAGAGGTGCCCGCGAGATATCTATGAGGCGTGGCCGAGCATTCTTAGCCCTTGCCACAAGTCCTCGAGACGGGGCGATGGGGTCACATCGATCATCAGTCTCTGCTCGTTTCCGCGCGCTCCTAAACCACTAAACGGTTTGGATATTTGATCCGAGGGGCCTCTGGCCTGATAGCACTAACCATCACGTGGGCATAGTATGGGCGTTCTGCGTCGTATACTTTAGCCGAAGCTTAATAGACGTCAGCAACTGAGCGGCACACGATGGGTTGGACTGGGAACGCAACCGCGCTTGTATTAAGGGGTTGCTAGGTCTGCTCACCGGCGGTGTACGCAACGTGCAGGAGCGTCCGGGGCGATGGCCCAAGACCCCTGGGGCCATAGGTTAGTCCGGCGTGCTGACCTCTCTGTTAAGTTTTTGGTCGGGTTGCGGCGTGTTGCTTAGCCGAGGCCGGGCATGACCCAGAAAAGTGTGTCCGGCCGGAGTTAAGCGAGCGTGGTGGGTAAGTTGGTGCACTCTTGCAGGGAAGAAACTTCTATCGTTAACCTGTCCTACGGTAACGGACACTCGGAGTTGTATCCCGATCGGTACAACTAGAACATGACTTGAGATGAGAACTGGATAGTACGGCTCTGGGATTGCTTTCTCGCAGGGAGTCGAGGAAGAATCTCTGGCCGAGGTTGATGACACTGCTATACTTTACATTATGTTATTCTGCTCTCTTCTTATGCTGCAAGACTGTTGAAGATGCGAAAGATGCTAGTCTTCGATAGGACTAGGCCTTCCCCTCTATTCTGGCATTTCTGCAGCCCAGTCCACATATACAGCCCTCCTTTGAAAATGTTGCATTTGTAGTGTAGATCCTTGCTTGCTGAGTACTTCGGATGAGTACTCACGTTTGCTTTATTTTCCTTTTTCCCCCTTTATTCCTTTGTCGCATCCAGACGACGGAGCCCCGGAGCCAGTTGTCCCCACCGACGACCACTACTACTACCAGCCTGGAGAGTACTACTACTACGAGGAGCCGACCGACGACCAGGAGTAGGATTCGGAGGGTCCAGGGCAGGAGGCCCACGCCTTTCGATCGTAGAGTTTTATTTTGCCCCGCCTCTGCGAAGGCTTATCTCTCTATTACTGTAATATATCTGTACCCAGATATCTGATGCTTCCGCTGACACTTGTATGCCATCGAGCTATGTATTTGAGCCCTCGAGGCCCTGGCTTGTAATATAAAGCTTGTATGAATTTATTTATGTTTTAGAGTTGTGTTGTGATATCTTCAAGTGAGTCCTTAGGCTTAATCGTGTGCATTTGCGTGTATGATTAGTGCACGATTAAGCCAGGGTCGTCACACACCTCACCCCGCCTCCGCCCTGGGAAGAGGAGGGCGAGTCCACCGCAACCTGGGGCCACCGCCCCAGCGTACCATCACCGGAGCAAGGAGCTACGGCACCACCTGCAGCCTCGGCGGCCACGCGCCGCCCTTCGCGCCAGCAGCCGCGCCGCTCCCGCTCCACCCGACCGAGCCGCCCAGGCCATCTCCACCACGTCAGATCCGATCCAGAGACGCCACGACCGATCCACCACCGATCACCACCAGAACCAGCTGCTGCGCTCCCTCGACAGCCGCAGAAGCCGGCACACCACCGCCAGGTCCCGGGGCCGCCGCCCCGGCGTCCACCAGCCGCTGGCCGGGCGCCTCATCCAGGGCCGATGCGCCGCGCCAGCAGGGGATCCCCTCGCACAAGAGGAGAGGGCCCACCGCCGCCGGCCGCCGCGCGGGCTTTGCCCGCCGACGTTGCCCAGCGGCGGCGAGGGAGGGGCTGGAGTAGGGGGCGGGTGGCGGCGGCAGTGCTAGGTTCGCCCGAGCCGCCCCCCCCGGGAGCAACGCGGACGCAACTCTACTTTAAAGTAGTGAGAATAATGAAGCGTCTCAATCTCCAACATGGAGACCCGTGGTACTTGTAGACTGCGTTGGATTTTTATCCCCGAAGAGGAGAGGATGATGCAGCAAAGTAGAGTAAGTATTCCCCTCAGTTAAGAAACCAAGGTTATCAATCCAGTAGGAGAACCAAGCAACACCACGTAAACAGCACCTACACACACAACACAAACCTTCGCACCCAACGCAAACGAGAGGTTGTCAATCTCTCGGTGGTCAAGAAACGAGATCAAATGATATATGATAGATTGATAAATAAATAAAAGATAAAAAAGTGCAGCAAGTCTTTTTGGTATTTTTGTATAAGTAAACAAGATAGATCTTATAATAAAAGTAGACCCGGGGGCCGTAGGATTCACTAGTGGCATCTCTCTCAAGAAAATAGCATACGGTGGGTAAACAAATTACTGTTGAGCAATTGATAGAAAATCAAATAATTATGACGCTATCCAAGGCAATGATCTTGATATAGGCACCACATCCAAATCAAGTAGACCAACTCCTACCTGCATCTACTACTATTACTTCACACATCGACCGCTATCCAGCATGCATCTAGTGTATTAATTTCATAAGAACGAAGTAATGCATTAAGAACGATGACATGATGTAGTCAAGAAAAAAGCATATAAGAATTCATCCCAACTTGTTATCCTTAATGGCAACAATAGATGTGTATCAACTCCCCTTTTGTCACTAGGACTGAACACCGCAAGATCGAACCCATTACCGAGCACCTCTTCCCATTGCAAGAAGATCCAATCTAGTTGGCCAAACCAAACCAAAACTTCGGAGAAGAAATACAAGGCTATACTAAATCATGCATAAAAGAGATCAGCAAAGAACTCAAATAAAACAAGGATAGATCTGATCATAAACTCACAATTCATCGGATCTCAACAAACACACCGCACAAAGTCATTACATCGGATGGATCTGCATGAAGATCATGGAGACCATTGTATTACGAATCACAAAGAGAGAGAGAGAGAGCCATCTAGCTACTACCTATGGACCCGTAGGTCTGTGGTGAACTACTCATGCATCATCGGAGAGGCGGCAAGGATGATGTAGAGCCCCTCCGTGATGAGTTCCCCCTCCGGCGGAGTACCGGAAAAGGACTCCAGATGGGATCTTGCGAGAACAGAGACTTGCGGCGGCGGAAAAAGTGTTTCATGGACTCCCCTAGGGTTTTCTGGAATATTTGGGAATTTATAGAAGTGGAAGTAGGTCAAATGGCGTAGGGAGGGGCCCACACAACACTGGGGCACGGCCCCCCTGCGGCATGCCCTGGTGTTGTGTGGGGCCCTCCAGCGTGATCTTCCTTGGCCTCCAAGTTCCTGGTGATCCTTATCTCCAATAAAAAATCCTCAAAAAGTTTCGGGACGATTTGATCTTATCTGATATTGATTTCCTGCGAAACAAAAACAGGGCAGAAAACAGGAACTAGCATGTGGCACTAAGTTAATAGGTTAGTCCCCAAAAATAATATAAAAGTGTATAAAATGATAATAAAAACATCCAAGAATAATAATATCATAGCATGGAACAAGAAAAAATAATAGATACGTTGGAGACGTATCAACCCGCGTGAGTATATATTGATTGGTGATGGTTATACAATCGTGCTAAGCACGTTAGGTGTTACAGGAGATCGAGAGGGAGAGAGAGAGAGAGAGAGATCCTTCGGCAGTAGATTATAGGAGGTTACAGAGGAATAGCAAGATAACTACAGATTTAAAGGAAGAATAATATCTCTGGACTCCTAACAAACCAGCCGGTTCAATCATGTTGTTTAACACTCCCCCTTAATCAGAACTTAGACAAGTTCAGATTATGCTTGAACTCCTCAAATGGTCTTGAAGATAATGCCTTGGTAAAACCATCCGCAACCTGATCTTTAGATGGCACAAACTGAATCTCTAGCTCCTTGTTGGCAACTCTTTCTCTCACAAAGTTTGAGTGATAGTCTATTTCAATGTGCTTGGTTCTTGCATGGAAGACATGATTCGCTGACAAATATGTGGCACCAATATTGTCACACCAAAGACAAGGGGTTTTAGTGTTATATATTCCAAGCTCCTTCAATACCATTTCTACCCAGATAATTTCTGCTGTTGCATTCGCTAGTGCCTTGTACTCTGCTTCTGTACTGGACCTGGAAACCATGGCCTGTTTCTTTGCACACCATGAAATGAGATTATGACCAAAGAACACTGCAAAGCCACCTGTGGACCGTCTGTCATCCAAACATCCTGCCCAATCAGAGTCAGAAAATGCACTAACAAGAGTAGATGATGATCTACTGAATGTCAGTCCAGTACTTAAAGTGCTTTTCACATATCTCAATATACGCTTGGCAGCAGTCCAATGTGTTGTAGTAGGTGCATGAAGGAACTGGCATACTTTATTAACAGCAAAAGAAATGTCAGGTCTAGTAAGTGTCAAATACTGAAGTGCACCTACCACACTTCTGTAATTTGTGCCATCTTCTTGACTCAAAGGATCACCTTCTGCAAGTGACAACTTTTCTCTACTGGATAGTGGAGTTGGCGATGGTTTGCAATTCTGCATCCCAACTCTAGTCAAGAGATCAGTTGCATATTTTTCCTAAGACAGATGCAGACCACCATGTGTGTTTCTCTTAACCTCAATACCAAGGAAGAAATGCAAGTCACCCAAATCTTTGAGAGCAAACTCTGAATTCAGATCTTTCAACAAAGTTGTGATTGCATCATTGGATGAACTTGTAACAATAATACCATCAACATAAACAAGCACAAATATGGATGTATGGGACTTGTTATAGATGAACAATGATGTATCAGACTTGGAAGGATTAAAACCAAGCTTTTGCAGTTTGGAACTTAAGCGAGAGTACCACGCTTTAGGAGCCTGCTTCAGTCCATAAAGAGATTTATCAAGTCTGCAAACATGAAGAGGTGCATTTTTATCTTCAAACCCAGGAGGTTGTTTCATATATACTTCCTCTTCCAGAACACCATGAAGGAATGCATTCTGCACATCTAGCTGTCGCAGACTCCATCCTCTTGACACAACAATGGAAAGAACAAGACGAATTGTAGCAGCTTTAACCACAGGACTGAAAGTGTCCTCATAATCTATTCCATACCTTTGCTTGAATCCCTTTGCAACAAGTCTTGCCTTATAGCGATCAATTGTACTGTCAGACTTTCTTTTTATTCTAAATACCCATTTGGAGTCAATCAAATTTTTACCTTGATGGGATGGAACCAAGTGCCAAGTCTTATTTTTCTGAAGTGCACAAAACTCCTCTTCCATAGCCTTCTTCCACTTTGGGTCAGAAAGTGCCTCATGGAACGTGCGAGGTTCTCCTGATGAAAAAGCAACTAAACCATATTTAATTTTACAGTTAGTAGGCTGAATTACCCCTGCACGGAGACGAGTATGTGGCGGAGTGACTGCAGAAGATCCCACCGCCTGCTCCTGTACAGGAGATCCCACACCAGCCAGGCTGCCTCCTGCAGTGGCCGCCGGATCATCTATGGTGAAAACAGACGTTGAAGAAGGCGGGTTTGGCACAGAGGATCCCGCCAGCCAAGCCGAATCAGCGTGGGATCCCAAGCCGGTCGGGTCTGCGCCCGTCGAGCGCTGCGAGTCCTGCGGGGCCTGCTGCCGGATGTAGCAACGTGGCTCTGCCGCAAAACATGTGGAAGGAGGGCCCCCACGGGGAGACGTGTCGGGCGCGGGTTGGTGGAGCAGGCGCACTCGGGCGAGCGACCCAGCAGGAGGCCGCGTGTCAGCGGGTGGTTGATGCAGAGGTGCGCCCGAGGGGGAACCACCCGTGCTGTCGGGCTGACAGGGGGCCGATCCCGAGGACGATCCGATTGGCTGCTGCGGGCGCGATCCCGAGGGGGATTCTGGCTCTAGGCAGGCACATAAGATATGGGTTGTTTGAGACATTCTGTACATCATTCTGACTCGAATTTTTTTCTGCTGCTTCCACATCTGACCCTGCAACACTTGAAGACTCAGGAATATGGTTATGAGAGTTAGTCACGTGATCATAAAAATTATCAGCCCCATTGTAAACACTGGATAATTGAGGTGGAAGAAGTAGAATCTCTTTCTTAAGGAGAGCACCAGGATTTGGATGGAGATGCGCAAAGGGAAAGATAGTTTCATCGAACACGACATCACGAGAAATATAGACTCTCCCTATGGGAATATCAATGCACTTAACCCCATTGTGTTGAGTGCTATAGCCAAGAAATACGCATTGCTTTGATCGAAACATAAGCTTGCGATTATTATAAGGACGAAGGTTAGGCCTGATGGAAATATGCCCTAGAGGCAATAATAAAGTTGTTATTATTTTATATTTCCTTGTTCATGATAAAGGTTTATTATTCATGCTAGAATTGTATTGACCGGAAACTTAAATACATGTGTGAATACTTAAACAAATACCGTGTCCCTAGTGAGCCTCTACTAGACTAGCTCGTTGATCAAAGATGGTTAAGGTTTCCTAACCATAGACATGAGTTGTCATTTGGTAATGGGATCACATCATTAGGAGAACGATGTGATGGACAAGACCGATCCGTTAGCTTATCATATGATCATTCTGTTTATTGCTACTGCTTTCTTGAATGTCAAATACATGTTCCTTCGACCATGAGATCATGCAACTCCCGGATACCGGAGGAATACTTTGTGTGCTATCCAACGTCACAACATAACTGGGTGATCATAAAGATGCTCTACAGGCATCTTCGAAGGTGTCTGTTGAGTTGCCATGGATCGAGACTGGGATTTGTCACTCCGTGTTTCGGAGAGGTATCTCTGGGCCCTCTCGGTAATACACAACATAAGAAGCTTGCAAGCAAAGTGACTAAGGAGTTAGTTACGGGATGATGTATTATGGAACGAGTAAAGAGACTTGCCGATAACGAGATTGAACTAGCTATGGATATACCGACGATTGAATCTCAGGCAAGTAACATACCGACGGACAAAGTGAATTACGTATGTTGTCATAACAGTTCGACCGATAAGATCTTCGTGGAATATGTAGGAACCAATATGGGCATCCAGGTTCCGCTATTGGTTATTGACCGGAGAGTTGTCTCGGTCATGTCTACATCATTCCCGAACCCGTAGGGTCCGCACGCTTAACGTTCGTTAACGATATAGTGTTATATGAGTTATATGAATTGGTGACCGAATGTTGTTCGGAGTCCCGGATGAGATCACGGACATGACGAGGAGCTCCGAAATGGTCCGGAGGTAAAGATTGATATATAGGACGATGATATTTGGACATCGGAAGTGTTTCGGAATGTACCGGGTAGAAATCGGGTCACCGGAAGGGGTTCCGGACCCCCTGGGAAGTTAATGGGCCAAATAGGGGGAACACACCAGCCCACAAGGGGCTGGTGCACCCCTCCTAGGCCGCAGCCCATGGGGAGAGAAGGAAAGGGGGGAGTCGGCCTCCCCCTTCCTTTCCTCTCCCCCCTCTTTCCTTTCTCCTCCGGCAAATATGGTAGGGGGGGGGGGGCGGCTAGGGAAGGAGGCCAAGGAGGATTCGGCCTCCTTGGCTGCTCCCTCCTCCCCCCACCTATATATATACGGGAGGGGGGCGCCACACAAAGCCACACCAATTGCTTAGCCGTGTGCGGCGCCCCTCTCCACAGTTCCATCCCTCGGCCATATTCTCGCAGTGCTTAGGCGAAGCCCGGCAGAGATAGTTGCACCACCACCGTCACCACGATGTCGTGCTGTCGGAACTCATCCACTACTTCGCCCGTCTTGCTGGATCAAGAAGGCGAGGACATCATCGAGCTGAACGTGTGCTGAACGCGGAGGTGCCGTACGTTCGGTGCTCGGTCGGTTGGATCGCGAAGCTGTTTGACTACTTCAACCGCGTTGTCTCAACGCTTCCGCTTACGGTCTATATACTACAAGAAATTTGTTAATCCATGACAGTTTCAATCCGTCACAGGACTATGGAAAACCATCATGGATGCGTATGCATGACGGACTCTAAATCCGTCATGTATATCGCGTCATAATTGGCAACATGGCCTTAATGACGGATTTTTGACTGTCACCGACTTGCCCTAGGCCCGTCCAGGCCCAAACCTTCGTGACGGACCTTTCCGTCATGGATATACAGGCGGCGGAAAGGAAGGAACGGAACAAGTGTTTCATGGACTCCCTAGGGTTTCTGGAATATTTGGAATTTATGAAGGAAGTAGGTTCAATGCGTAGGGAGGGGCCCCCACACAATGGGGGCCGGCCCCCTGCGGCATGCCCGGGGTGTTGTGTGGGGCCCTCAGCGTGATCTTCCTTGGCCGCCAAGTTCCTGGTGTGATCCTTATCTCAAATAAAAAATCCTCAAAAAGAGTTTCGGGACGATTTGATCTTTCTGATATTGATTTCCTGCGAAACAAAAACAGGGCAGAAAACAGGAAACTAAGAATGTGAGCACTAAGTTAATAGGGTAGAAGTAGTCCCCAAACAATATAAAAGTGGATAAAATGAAATAAAAACCTCCAAGAATAATAATATTCAAGCCTGGAACAAGAAACAATAATAGATCCGTTCGGAGGGAGACGTATAAACCCGCGTGAGTATATATTGATTGGTGATGGTTATACAATCGTGCGAGCACGTTAGGTGTTACAGGAGATCGAGGGGAGAGAGGAATGAGAGAGAGAGGATCCTTCGGCAAGTAGATTATAGGAGGTTACAGAGGAATAGAAAGATAATACAGATTTTAAAGGAAGAAAATATCTCTGGACTCCTAAACAAAAAAAAGCCGGTTCAATCAGGTTGTTTAACACTCCCCCTTAATCAGAACTTGACAAGTGCAGATTATGATTGAAATCCTCAAATGGTCTTGAAGATAATGCCTTGGTAAAACAATCGCAACTGATCTTTAGATGGCACAAACTGAATCTCAGCTCCTTGTTGGAACTCTTTCTCTCACAAAGGTTTGAGTGATAGTCTAGTTTCAATGTGCTTGGTTCTTGCATGGAAGGACATGATTCGCTGACCAAATATGTCGGCCACCCATAGGTCAAACCAAAGACAAGGGGTTTAGTGTTATATTTCCAAGCTCCTTCAATACCCTTACCCAGATAATTTCTGATGTTTTGCATTTCGCTAGGCCTTGTACTTGCTTCGTACTGGACCTGGGAAAAGCATGGCCTGTTTCTTTGCACACAATGAAATGAGGCTTATGACCAAAGAACACTGGCAAAGCCACATGTGGACCGGTCTGTCAATACAAAAAAATCCTGCCCACCCGAATCAGAGTCAGGAAAATGCACTAAAAGAGTAGATGATGATCTACTGAATGTCAGTCAGTACTTAAATGCTTTTCACTTATCTACAATATACGATTTGGCAGAAGTCCAGTATGTGTTGTAGTTGTAGTAGGTGGCATGAAAGGAACTGAGCATACTTATAACAGCAAAGAAATGGTGGTCTAGTAAGTGTCAAAATATGAAGTGCCACTGACACACTTCTGTAATTGTGCCATCTTCTTGACTCAAAGGATCACCTTCTGCAAAGTGACAACTTTTCTATACTGGATAGTGGGAGTTGAGCGATGGTTTGCAATTCTGCGCATCCCCAACTATAGTCAAGAGAGCAGTTGCAATTTTTCCTACGACAGATGCAGACCACCATGTGTGTTTCTCTTAACCTCAATACCAAGGAAGAAATGCAAGTCCACCAAAATCTTTGAGAGCAAACTATGAATTCAGATTCTGTCAACAAAGTTGGGTGATTGCATCATGGATGAACGTGAACCAATATATCCCATCAACATAAACAAGCACAAATATGGATGTATGGGGCCTTGTTATAGAATGACAACATATGATGATCAGACTTGGAAGGATTAAAACAAGCTTTGCAGTTTGGGAACTTAGCGAGAGTACAACGCTTTAGGACCCTGCTCGTCATAAAGCGATTTATAAGTCTGCCAAACATGAAGAGGTGCATTTTTTTATCTTCAAACCCAGGAGGTGTTTCATATATACTTCCTCTTCCAGAACCACCATGAAGGATGCATTTTGCACATCTAGCTGTCGCAGACGACCCCATCCTATTGACACAACAATGGAAAGAACAAGACGAATTGTAGCGCTTTAACACAGGACTGAAAGTGTTCCTCATAATCTAGTCCATACCTTTGCTTGATCCCTTTGCAAACAAGTCTTGCCTATAGCTATCAATTGTACTGTCAGACTTTCTTTTTATTTCTAAATACCCATTGGGAGTCAATCAAATTTTTACCTTGATGGGATGGAACCAAGTGCCAAGTCTTATTTTTCTGAAGTGCACAAAACTCTCTTCCATAGCCTTTCCACTTGGGTCAGCAAGTGCCTCATGGAACGTGCGAGGGTTCTCCTGATGAAAAAAAGCAAACGCAAACTAACAATATTTAATTTTACAGTAGTAGGCTGAATACCCCTGAACGGGAGACGAGTATGTGGCGGAGGACGCAGAAGATCCCACAGCCTGCTCTGTACGGAGATCCAACACCAGCAAGGCTGCCGCCTGCAGTGGCCGCGGATCATCTATGGTGAAAACAGAAGTGAAGAAGGCGGGTTGGCACAGAGGATCCGCCAGCCAAGCCGAATCAGCGTGGGATCCCAAGCGGTCGGGTCTTCGCCCGTCGAGCGCTGCGAGTCCTGCGGGCCTGCTGCCGGATGTAGCAACGTGGCTCTGCGCCAAAACCTGTCCTACGGTAACGGCACTCGGAGTTGTACCGATCGGTAAAACTAGAACATGAATTGAGATGAGAAATGATAGTACGGCTTGGGATTGCTTTCTCGCAGGGAGTCGAGGAAGAATCTCTGGCCGAGGTTGATGACACTGCTATACTTTACATTATGTTATTTGCTCTCTTCTTATGCTGCAAGACTGTTGAAGATGCGAAAGATGCTAGTCTTCGATAGGACTAGGCCTTCCCTCTATTCTGGCATTTTGCACCCAGTCCACATATACAGCCCCTTTGAAAATGTTGCATTTGTAGTGTAGATCCTGCGTGCTGAGTACTTCGAGATGAGTACTACGTTTGCTTTATTTTCCTTTTTCCCCCTTTATCCTTGTGCATCCAGACGACGGAGCCCGGAGCCAGTTGTCCCCACCGAACGACCACTACTACTACCAGCCTGGAGAGTACTACTACTACGAGGAGCCGACCGACGACCAGGAGTAGGATTCGGAGGGTCAGGGCAGGAGGCCCACGCCTTTCGATCGTAGAGTTATTTTGCCCCGCCTCGCGAAGGCTTATCTCTCTATTACGTAATATATTGTACCCAGATATTGATGCTTCCGCTGACACTGTATGCCATCGACTATGTATTTGAGCCCTAGAGGCCCTGGCTTGTAATATAAGCTTGAGGAATTTATTTATGTGTTTTAGAGTGTGTTGTGATATCTTCAAGTGAGTCCTTAGGCTTAATCGTGTGCATTTGCGTGTATGATTAGTGCACGATTAAGCCAGGGTCGTCACACACCTCACCCCGCCTCGCCCTGGGAAGAGAGGGCGAGTCCACCGCAACCTGGGGCCACGCCCCAGCCTACCATCACCGGAGCAAGGAGCTACGGCACCACCTGCAGCCTCGGCGGGCACGCGCCGCCCTTTCGCGCAGCAGCCGCGCCGCTCCCGCTCCACCCGACCGAGCCGCCCAGGCCATCTCCACCACGTCAGATCCGATCCAGAGAGCAACGGACCGATCCACCACCGATCACCACCAGAACCAGCTGCTGCGCTCCCTCGACAGCCGCAGAAGCCGGCACACACCACCGCCAGGTCCCGGGGCCGCCGCCGGCGTCCACCAGCCGCTGGCCGGGGCCTCATCCAGGGCCGATGCGCCGCGCCAGCAGGGGATCCCTCGCACAAAGAGGAGAGGCCCACCGCCGCCGGCCGCGGCGGGCTTTGCCCGCCGACGTTGCCCACGCGGCGGGGAGGGAGGGGCTGGAGTAGGGGGGGTGGCGGCGGCAGTGCTAGGTTCGCCGAGCCGCCCCCCCCGGGAGCAACGCGGACGAACTCTACTTTAAAGTAGTGAGAATAATGAAGCGTCTCAATCTCCAAACATGGAGACCCGGGGTACTTGTAGACTGCGTTGGATTTTTATCCCGAAGAGGAGAGGATGATGCAGCAAAGTAGAGTAAGTATTTCCCCTCAGTTCAGAAACCAAGGTTATCAATCCAGTAGGAGAACCAAGCAAACACCACGTAAAACAGCACCTACACACACAAACAAAACCTTCGCACCCACGCAACGAGGGGTTGTCAATCTCTCGGTGGTCAGAAACGAGATCAAATGATATATGATAGATGATAAATAAATAAAGATAAAAAGTGCAGCAAGTCTTTTTGGTATTTTTGTATAGTAAACAAGATAGATCTTATAATAAAAGTAGACCCGGGGGCCGTAGGATTCCCTAGTGGCATCTCTCTCAAGAAATACACATACGTGGGGTAACAAATTACTGTTGAGCAATTGATAGAAAATCAAATAATTATGACGCTATCCAAGGCAATGATTCTGATATAGGCACCACATCCAAATCAGTAGACCAACTCCTACTGATCTACTACTATTACTTCACACATCGACCGTATCCAGCATGCATCTGTGTATTAATTTCATAAGAACGAGAAGTAATGCATTAAGAACGAGGACATGATGTTAGTCAAGAAAAAGATATAAGAATTCATCCCAACTTGTTATCCTAATGGCAACAATAGATGTGTATCAACTCCCCTTTTGTCACTAGGACTGAACACCGCAAGATCGAACCCATACCGAGCACCTCTTCCCATTGCAAGAAGATCCAATCTAGTTGGCCAAACCAAACCAAAACTCGGAGAAGAAATACAGGCTATACTAAATCAGATATAAAAGAGATCAGCAAAGAACTCAAAAAAACAAGGATAGATCTGATCATAAATCACAATTCATCGGATCTCAACAAACACACCGCACAAAGTCATTACATCGGATGGATCTGCATGAAGATATGGAGACCATTGTATTACGAATCACAAAAGAGAGAGAGAGAGAGCCATCTAGCTACTACTATGGACCCGTAGGTCTGTGGTGAATACTCGAATCATCGGAGAGGCGGCAAGGATGATGTAGAGCCCCTCCGTGGATGAGTTCCCCTCTGCGGAGTACCGAAAAAGGACTCCAGATGGGATCTTGCGAGAACAGAGACTTGCGGCGGCGGAAAAAACGAAAAGTGTTTCATGGACTCCCCTAGGGTTTTCTGGAATATTTGGGAATTTATGAAGGAAGTAGGTCAAATGCGTAGGGAGGGGCCCCCACACAACTGGGGCACGGCCCCCTGCGGTCATGCCCGGGTGTTGTGTGGGGCCCTCAGCGTGATCTTCCTTGGCCCCAAGTTCCTGGTGATCCTTATCTCAATAAAAAATCCTCAAAAAGTTTCGGGACGATTTGATCTTATCTGATATTGATTTCCTGCGAAACAAAAACAGGGCAGAAAACAGGAAACTAGATGTGGCACTAAGTTAATAGGTTAGTCCCCAAAAATATAAAAGTGATAAAATGATAATAAAAACCTCCAGAATAATAATATCATAGCCTGGAACAAGAAAAATAATAGATCGTTGGAGACGTATCAAACCCGCGTGAGTATATATTTGATTGGTGATGGTTATACAATCGTGCAAAGCACGTTAGGTGTTACAGGAGATCGAGGAGGAGAGAGAGAGAGAGAGAGATCCTTCGGCAAGTAGATTATAGGAGGTTACAGAGGAATAGAAGATAACTACAGATTTAAAGGAAGAAAATATCTCTGGACTCCTAACAAAGCCGGTTCAATCATGTTGTTTAACACTCCCCCTTAATCAGAACTTGACAAGTCAGATTATGTTGAAATCCTCAAATGTCTTGAAGATAATGCCTTGGTAAAACCATCCGCAACTGATCTTTAGATGGCACAAACTGAATCTCTAGCTCCTTGTTGGCAACTCTTTCTCTCACAAAGTTTGAGTGATAGTCTATTTCAATGTGCTTGGTTCTTGCATGGAAGACATGATTCGCTGACAAATATGTGGCACCCATAGTCACACCAAAGACAAGGGGTTTAGTGTTATATATTCCAAGCTCCTTCAATACCCTTACCCAGATAATTTCTGATGTTTTGCATTCGCTAGTGCCTTGTACTCTGCTTCTGTACTGGACCTGGAAACATGGCCTGTTTCTTTGCACACATGAAATGAGTTATGACCAAAGAACACTGCAAAGCCACTGTGGACCGTCTGTCATCAAACAAAATCCTGCCCCAATCAGAGTCAGGAAAATGCACTAACAAGAGTAGATGATGATCTACTGAATGTCAGTCCAGTACTTAAAGTGCTTTTCACTTATCTACAATATACGTTGGCAGAGTCCAATGTGTTGTGTTGTAGTAGGTGCATGAAGGAACTGGCATACTTATAACAGCAAAAGAAATGTCAGGTCTAGTAAGTGTCAAAATACTGAGGCACCTACCACACTTCTGTAATTGTGCCATCTTCTTGACTCAAAGGATCACCTTCTGCAAGTGACAACTTTTCTTACTGGATAGTGGAGTTGGCGATGGTTTGCAATTCTGCATCCCAACTTAGTCAAGAGACAGTTGCATATTTTTCCTAGACAGATGCAGACCACCATGTGTGTTTCTCTTAACCTCAATACCAAGGAAGAAATGCAAGTCCCAAATCTTTGAGAGCAAACTTGAATTCAGATTTTCAACAAAGTTGTGATTGCATCATTGGATGAACTGAACAATATATCCATCAACATAAACAAGCACAAATATGGATGTATGGGGCTTGTTATAGAATGAACAATGATGTATCAGACTTGGAAGGATTAAAACAAGCTTTGCAGTTTGGAACTTAAGCGAGAGTACACGCTTTAGGACCTGCTTCGTCCATAAAGGATTTATCAAGTCTGCAAACATGAAGAGGTGCATTTTTATCTTCAAACCCAGGAGGTGTTTCATATATACTTCCTCTTCCAGAACACCATGAAGGAATGCATTTGCACATCTAGCTGTCGCAGAGACTCCCATCCTTTGACACAACAATGGAAAGAACAAGACGAATTGTAGCGCTTTAACCACAGGACTGAAAGTGTCCTCAAATCTATCCATACCTTTGCTTGAATCCCTTGCAACAAGTCTTGCCTTATAGCATCAATTGTACTGTCAGACTTTCTTTTATTCTAAATACCCATTGGAGTCAATCAAATTTTTACCTTGATGGGATGGAACCAAGTGCCAAGTCTTATTTTTTCTGAAGTGCACAAAACTCCTCTTCCATAGCCTTTTCCACTTTGGGTCAGAAGTGCCTCATGGAACGTGCGAGGTTCTCCTGATGAAAAGCAAACAACTAACATATTTAATTTTACAGTTAGTAGGCTGAATTACCCCTGACGGAGACGAGTATGTGGCGGAGTGACTGCAGAAGATCCCACGCCTGCTCCTGTACAGGAGATCCACACCAGCCAGGCTGCCCCTGCAGTGGCCGCCGGATCATCTATGGTGAAAACAGAAGTTGAAGAAGGCGGGTTTGGCACAGAGGATCCCGCCAGCCAAGCCGAATCAGCGTGGGATCCCAAGCGGTCGGGTCTTCGCCCGTCGAGCGCTGCGAGTCCTGCGGGGCCTGCTGCCGGATGTAGCAACGTGGCTCTGCCGCCAAAACATGTGGAAGGAGGGCCCCCACGGGGAGACGTGTCGGGCGCGGGTTGGTGGAGCAGGCGCATCGGGCGAGCGACCCAGAGGAGGCGCGTGTCAAGGGGGTGTGGTTGATGCAGATGGCGCCGAGGGGGAACCACCGTGCTGTCGGGCTGACAGGGGGCCGATCCCGAGGACGATCCGATTGGTGTGCGGGCGCGTCCGAGGGGATTCTGGCTAGCAGGCACATAAGATATGGTTGTTTGAGACATTCTGTAATCATTCTGACTCGAATTTTTTCTGCTGCTTTCCAAATCTGACCCTGCAACACTGACGATCTGAGTGCAAGTATGTGATATGCGTTATGAGAGGTTAGTCACGTGATCATAAAAATATCAGCCCCATTGTAAACACTGGTAATTGAGGTGGAAGAAGTAGAATCTCTTTCTTAAGGGAGCACCAGGATTTGGATGGAGATGCGCAAAGGGAAAGATAGTTTCATCGAACAAGACATCACGGAAATATAGACTCTCCCTATGGGGATATCAATGCACTTAACCCCATTGTGTTTGAGTGCTATAGCCAAGAAATACGCATTGCTTTGATCGAAACATAAGCTTGCGATTATATAAGGACGAAGGTTAGGCCTGATGGAAATATGCCCTAGAGCAATAATAAATGTTATATTTATATTTCTTGTTCATGATAAGGTTTATTATTCATGCTAGAATTGTATTGACCGAGAACTAAATACATGTGGAATACTAAACAATACCGTGTCCCTAGTGAGCCTCTACTAGACTAGCTCGTTGATCAAAAGGTTAAGGTTCTTCAACCAAACATAGACATGGTTGTCATTTGGTAATGGATCAATCATTAGGAGAACGATGGAGGAAAAGACCGATCCGTTAGCTTACATATGATCATCTGTGATTGCTACTGCTTTCTTGAATGTCAAAGTACATGTTCCTCGACCATGAGATCATGCAACTCCCGGATACAGGAGGATACTTTGTGTGCTCTCCAACGTCACAACATAACTGGGTGATCATAAAGATGCTCTACAGGCATCTTCGAAGGTGTCTGTTGAGTTGCCATGGATCGAGACTGGGATTTGTCACTCCGTGTTTCGGAGAGGTATCTCGGGCCCTCTCGGTAATACACAACATAAGAAGCTTGCAGCAAGTAAGGGATAAGGAGTTAGTTACGGATGATGTATTATGAGAGAAGAGTAAAGAGACTTGCGCGATAACGAGATTGAACTAGCTATGGATATACCGACGTTGAATCTCAGGCAAGAGTAACATACCGACGGGACAAAGTGAATTACGTATGTTGCATAACAGTTTCGACCGATAAGATCTTAGTGGAAATGTGGAACCAATATGGGCATCCAGGTTCCGCTATTGGGTATTGAGAGGAGAGTGTCTCGGTCATGTCTACATCATTCCCGAACCCGTAGGGTCGCACGCTTAAAGTTCGTTACGATATAGTGTTATATGAGTTATAGAATTGGTGACCGAATGTTGTTCGGAGTCCCGGATGAGATCACGGACATGACGAGGAGCTCCGAAATGGTTGCCGGAGGTAAAGATTGATTATAGGACGATGATATTTGGACATCGGAAGTGTTCGGAATGTACGGGTAGAAATCGGGTCACCGGAAGGGGTTCCGGACCCCTGGGAAGTTAAGGGGCCAAATAGGGGGAACACACCAGCCCACAGGGGCTGGTGCACCCCTCCTAGAGCCGCAGCCCATGGGGGAGAGAAGGAAAGGGGGGAGTCGGCCTCCCCCTCCTTGTCCTCTCCCCCCTCTTTCCTTTCTCTCCGGCAATATGGTAGGGGGGGGGGGGGGCGGCTAGGGAAGGAGGCAAGGAGGATCGGCCATCCTTGCTGCCCCTCCTCCCCCCACAATATATATACGGGAGGGGGCGCCACACAAAGCCACACCAATTGCTTAGCCGTGTGTGGCGCCCCTCTCCACAGTTCCATCCCTCGGCCATATTCTCGCAGTGCTTAGGCGAAGCCCGGCAGAGATAGTTGCACCACCACCGTCACCACGATGTCGTGCTGTCGGAACTCATCCACTACTTCGCCCGTCTTGCTGGATCAAGAAGGCGAGGACATCATCGAGCTGAACGTGTGCTGAACGCGGAGGTGCCGTACGTTCGGTGCTCGGTCGGTTGGATCGCGAAGCTGTTTGACTACTTCAACCGCGTTGTCTCAACGCTTCCGCTTACGGTCTATATACTACAAGAAATTTGTTAATCCATGACAGTTTCAATCCGTCACAGGACTATGGAAAACCATCATGGATGCGTATGCATGACGGACTCTAAATCCGTCATGTATATCGCGTCATAATTGGCAACATGGCCTTAATGACGGATTTTTGACTGTCACCGACTTGCCCTAGGCCCGTCCAGGCCCAAACCTTCGTGACGGACCTTTCCGTCATGGATATACGTGATATGGCAGCTGATGTGGCATCATGGTCGATCTGACTTGGCAGCCCAACAATACAGCCCAATTTATCTTTCTACAAATATTTAGGCCCACGTAGTCCATTGTTTATTGGGCCTTCAACCATTTTTTCATTACGTTAATATTCTTTTAGTTTGCCTTTTATACACATTTATTATACTTGCACGGTCTAGATCATTATTGTCCTTGGCCTATTCAGACCCATCTTCGGCCTAGGTTGCCAATATTTGATCCACACGAAAAAAAGTAAAGAATCTCCATTTAGCAAAGAAAAACAATAATATAGTGCACAAATACGGATTCACAACTACAAAATTCAGATCACCAGAATAGATTACAATTACATATCACAATCACACTGGAGGTTTGGATACTTCATACATATAATCTGTGTTGTTCCTTGTCTTGAGTGTAGTATCATCTGTTCCATCCCAAGTGGAGTTACCCTTCTAAACTAAACTCGAGTGTAACATCTTCTGTTCTACCTCAATTACCTGCAAAAGAATAGCAGAAAACAAATTGTGAGAACTATTAGCATGAGGAATAAATTATGTGAAACATTCACCCAAACATTTATTTAAAATGATAGTGATTAGCTCGCCCATAATAAAATGACAGGAACAAGGAACAATATACAGCAACATCACATTCTTCAGTCAACATGCCCATTTTTAGCAGCAAGCAAACAAGAATTTTGGCATGCAAAAAGGACACATATGCACGTCTTAGTATCATACAGAAAGAAATCAAATTTGAATATTAGCAGTGAGATGGTTGGTGGAATATCTATCCTGGCAGGTTAGAGAATAAGTCAGTTGATATGTGGCTAGAACAAATCTTTACTGGGACATTTGAAAGAAATGTCCTATTGAAACAAAAAAAACATGAAATGATTAAACATGTACATTTCAGTCAACATGTACAAGTTTTAAACTTGCGAATTTCAAGGCCAAAAAGAAAAGTGAGCCGTTGATAGTGTCCATCGAACAGCTCAAAATGGTGGGATTCACAGCTACAGTAGTGGCTACAATACGAACAAAGGCACTACTAATTTCTAGAACCATCGTATCAGCCAACGCAGGAAAAGTTCAAGGCACACGCACTAACAGCTGGACCGCAAGTGTCCGCGGCATTGCACACTAATGTATCTAATCAGCGAGATTTGGAAGCTCTCGGTGAAGCTTTTTTAAGATGGCTACAATGCAAAATACTAATTCTAAACATGTGAACCTTTACATACAAATCAGAATGGCTTGAACAATGGACTCAATGAAGCCATACATGCAAGAAGGTGTTGTATTTGAAGGGATAAGATTTGTATCCATCAATTGAACCCTGCACGTGTTGTGCACATACCCGCCTACTAGTATATGTAATATTTCACTTAACCACTACGTAAAATGAAAGATATAGATTGAACCATAATCCAGAGCAATAGTATTTGGTACAAAATGTTTTCCTTAAAAGGCCAACAACTCAATGAACACACAGGTAAAAAGTAGGACCAGGAGCAACTCAACTGACGATGTAGTGAAAGCAAAAGACTCGGTTCAAATAAACACAAATAATGGTCTAAATGATTTTGGTTCCCAGGTTAGTCAATTAACTCAGGGGCAGAGCCTATTTACTTTGGGCTAAAAGTTGTTGATTGGTTGCTTAAATGAATGTAACTCTATCATGTGCATGGTATGGGAATTCCCATGGGAAATCCTCTGCTGTACAATGCCCTTCGTGGTGTCAGTACATCTGCTATAAATTAAACTTCAACTCTAAGACTAAGAGGCCCCGTGCACATTCAGAATCTCAAACTGAATTCTGCACTATGAGGTTGATACTTTTTGAGTTGCTTGGCTCAACTTTTATGATCTCTATCATTGTTTGTAGCTCTGTTAGAGTTGTGTTGCCAGTTGTGTCTGGAGTCACTGTATAAATAACACTCATTACTTTTTAAACAAATAATTTTGTATATTCATAGTTTAGAATGACTAAGCACTGTTAGATATGGTGCTTGCACACTGTTGCCTTTTATGTACGAGATTAAGCAGTGCACTTTTCACTTGCCCTAAAATGCACTGTAACTAACTGCTAGAAGGTTAATTTTACATAAAAAGAGTATCATTTAGTTGCTATCTACATACACTTCCAGCTAGATAATTTTAGCAGAGGCTCTTGGGAGCTACATATTATTATTATCTATTATTTGTCTAAAAGTATTTTTTATCTACAGATACAATCTGCAGAGACGGTCTGTTTATGAGTGCTACCTGTTCGAGCCACTACTACTTTTGATCGTTGGCCAAGATATCAATATCTTTATGCTGAAATAACTCCTCCAGATTCTACTATTTCTCTGATAGTCTTATTGAGGATTAGTTTCAGTCTGTCTGCTTAGATTACTCAATAGTTGTACTTTAAGCATACCATCTTTTCAGTTTCATATATACCCTACATCATATTTTGATCCATCTCAATGATGTATATCTGTAAAGTAAATTGACACATACAAACACAACATGACCTTGGTAACTATGTAAGCACCCCACATATATTCGTTACTAATACATGTTCATGAAGAAAAGATGTAAATATAAATCTATACATTAAAAAAAGATCAGTCACATCAACGTTTATGCAAAATATAAAATGTAATACATCATCTTGCTATCTTTCCAAAACAATTATTCCCTGCCACAAAAGTTACTTCACTGCAAAGCACTATCCTGGCATCCTAAATGGATAGTTATTCGATTAATGGGGAGCGAAAAGAGTTCTCACCTTCACAGCAAGTGGTCCGGCGAGGTCACTTGTGGCGATGTGAATAAGGCCAAGGAGTGCTGAATAAAGCAGTGGTCAACCCCTCCTCTCCTAGTGCTAATTGTGAAGAAGACCGGAGCATCGGGGCAGCCGTCCTTGGTCCTGGGCAGCGAGTAGGCGACAACGTCCATCTCGCCGACCTCAACCACCTTCCTCATGACCACCGCGGCCATGACGACGAGCAGGGGGCTGACCTTGACACGGATGCGGGAGCGCTGCTATGAGCGCGTGTGCCCCCATCAAGGATCTGAGTAGGCCTCATAGGGGGAAAGTGTGGGGGGCGGTGGAGGAGTGATAGAGGGTGGGAGACGGAGGTCGAGCGGGAGATGGTTGGGGTCGCGGCGCGGGAGATCGAGGGGGTGGCAGCCGCGAGTGGAGGAAGGCTGGGCATGGATCTGAATCGGGAGCAGAGAGGGAGAGGAGGCGGCGGCGGCTGTGGGTGGAGGTGGATTAGGGTTTCCGTGGTCGTGGGGGAGAGGCGCGAGGCTGTGGCCTCTCGGGCTGGTGGGCTGTGGAGATAAATGGGTTGGCTCCAAATTTTTTTAACTCCCCGCGTCGACGACTTGAATGTTTTCTCCTCCGCGCGCTTCCTGTTTTGGACTTTGCTGCGCACACGACTTGTTTTTCCTTCGCGCGCTTTGCTTCAGCCTATTTCATACTTTGGTGTCTCTGCCCTTGGGTGCCTGGTACTAGACCTGATTCATGTTGGGCCCACATGTTTGTATGCTACATAAGTCTATTCGTTCAGTTTGGAGCCATCTAATTTCATTAGGATCCTTGTTTTTTTTACAGTATTGAAAATTCAAATTACAATGTAACTCATATGACTATGCCACATTAGTAGGAGCAATTCGAGATGATCCGTATGGTGTATGAAGGGGGGAAAAGCTAGGCCCGGTTGGTCTATCCGTGACGGTTTTCGTGACAGTACCTCAACATCTGTCATTAAGGGGCTACAGTTTTTGGGCCCAAACACATATTGCTAGTCGGTGACGGTTTCCATGACGGATTTCCAGAACGTCACCAGGAATCCATCACGGATTAACAGGTTTCTTATAGTATGAGGGTACGTAGACACACTCTCCCCTCTCGTAGCTATGCATCTCCATGGATAGATCTTGCGTGTGCGTATAAATTTTTTGTTTTTCATGCAACATTCCCCAACAGTGGCCTCAGAGCCAGGTCTACGCGTAGATGATATGCACGAGTAGAACACAAAGGGTTGTGGGTGGTGATGTTCATACTGCTTACCACCAACGTCTTATTTTGATTCGGCGGCATTGTGGGATGAAGCGGCCAGGACCAACCTTTCATGTCCAAGTACATGAGACCGGTTCCACCGACAAACATGCAACTTGTTTTGCATAAAGGTGGCTGGCAGGTGTCTGTTTCTCCCACTTTAGTTGAATCGAATTTGACTACGGCCGGTCCTTGAAGAAGGTTAAAACAGCAAACTTGATAAATCACCGTTGTGGTTGTTTTTCGTAGGTAAGAACGGTTCTTGCTAGAAACCCGTAGCAGCCACGTAAAACTTGCAACAACAAAGTAGATGACGTCTAACTTGTTTTTGCAGGGTATGCATGTGATGTGATATGGTCAAGACATGATGTGATATATGTTGTTGTATGAGATGATCATGTTTTGTAATTTATCGGCAACCGGCAGGAGCCTTATGGTTGTCTCTTTATTGTATGAAATGCAAGCGCCATGTAATTGCTTTACTTTATCGCTTTGCGTTAGCAATAGTTGTAGAAGCAATAGTTGGCGAAACGACCACGACGCTACGATGGAGATCAAGGTGTCAAGCTGGTGATGATGGAGATCATGACGATGCTTTGGAGATAGAGATCAAAAGCACAAGTTGATGATGGCCATATCATGTCACATATTTTGATTGCATGTGATGTTTATCCTTTATGCATCTTATTTTGCTTAGAATGACGGTAGCATTATAAGATGATCCCTTCACTAAATTTCAAGATAAAAGTGTTCTCCCTGAGTATGCACCATTGCTAAAGTTCGTCGTTTTGAAGCACCTCGTGATGATCAGGTGTGATAGATTCTACATTCACATACAACGGGTGTAAGCCCATTTTACACAAGCAGAATACTTGGGTTAAACTTGACGAGCCTAGCATGTACAGACATGGTCTCGGAACATTGGAGACCGAAAGGTCAAACATGAGTCATATAGTAGATATGATCAACATGGAGATGTTCACCATTGATGACTATCCCATTTCACGTGATGATCGGACATGGGCTAGTTGATTTGGATCATGTATCACTTATTTAACTTGAGGGATGTTAATTTAAGTGGGAGTTCATTAGTAATTTGATTAATTGAACTTAATTTATCATGAACTTAGTCTTGATAGTTTTTGCATATCTATGTTGTAGATCAATGGCCCGTGCTACCGTTCCCTTGAATTTTAATGCGTTCCTAGAGAAAGCTAAGTTGAAAGATGATGGTAGCAACTACACGGACTGGGTCCGTAACTTGAGGATTATCCTCATTGCTGCACAGAAGAATTATGTCCTTGATGCACCACTAGGTGATGGACCTGCTGTAGGAGCGGCTGCAGACGTTATGAACGCCTGGCAGGCTCGTTCTGATGACTACTCAATAGTTCAGTGTGCCATGCTGTACGGCTTAGAACCGGGACTGTAAAAGTGTTTTGAACGCCATGGAGCATATGAGATGTTCCAAGAGCTGAAATTGATATTTCAAGCTAATGCCTGGGTTGAGAGATATGAAGTCTCCAACAAGTTCTTTAGCTGTAAGATGGAGGAGAATAGTTCTGTCAGTGAACACATACTCAGAATGTCTGGGTACCACAACCACTTGACTCAACTCATAATTGATCTTCCGGTTGAGACTGTTATTGACAGAGTTCTTCAGTCACTGCCACCAAGCTATAAAGGCTTCGTGATGAACTATAATATGCAAGGGATGGAGAAGACAATTCCTGAGCTCTTCGCGATGCTGAAATCGGCGGAGGTAGAAATCAAGAAGGAGCATCAAGTGTTGATGGTTAACAAGACCACTAGTTTCAAGAAAAAGGGCAAGGGAAAGAAGGGGAACTTTAAGAAGAATGGCAAGCAAGTTGCCGCTCCCACGAAGAAACCCAAAGTTGGACCCAAGCCTGAAACTGAGTGCTTCCAGTGTAAAGGGACTGGTCACTGGAAGCGGAACTGCCCCAAGTATTTGGCGGATCAGAAGGATGGCAAAGTGAGCAAAGGTATATTTGATATACATGTTATTGATGTGTTCCTTACTAAGGCTCGCACTAGCGCCTGGGTATTTGATACTGGTTCGGTTGCTCATATTTGTAACTCGAAATAGGAGCTACGGAATAAGCGAAGATTGGCTAAGGACGAGGTGACGATGCACGTCGGGAATGGTTCCAAGGTTGACGTGATCGCCATGGGCAAGCTACCTCTACATCTACCTTCGGGATTAGTTTTAGACCTCAATAATTATTATTTGGTGCCAGCGTTGAGCATGAACATTATATCTGGATCTTGTTTAATGTGAGACGGTTATTCATTTAAGTCTGAGAATAATGATTGTTCTATTTATATGAGTAACATCTTCTATGGTCACGCACCTTTTTGTGAATGGTCTATTTTTGTTGAATCTCGATCGTAGTGATACAAATATTCATAATATTGATGCCAAAAGATGCAAAGTTAATAATGATAGTGCAACATACTTGTGGCACTTCCGTTTAGGTCATATTGGTGTAAAGCGCATGAAGAAACTCCATGCGGATGGACTTTTGGAATCACTTGATTATGAATCATTTGATACTTGCGAACCATGCCTCATGGGCAAGATGACTAAAACTCTGTTCTCTGGAACAATGGAGCGAGCTACTGATTTGTTGGAAATAATACATACTGATGTATGCGGTCCGATGAATGTTGAAGCACGCGGCGGGTATCGTTATTTTCTAACCTTCATAGATGATTTGAGTAGGTATGGGTATATCTACTTGATGAAACACAAGTCTAAAACATTTGAAAAGTTCAAAGAATTTCAGAGTGAAGTAGAGAATCATCGTAACAAGAAAATAAAGTTTCTACGATCTGATCGCGGAGGCGAATATTTGAGTTACGAGCTTGGCCTTCATTTAAGAAAATGTGGAATTGTTTCACAACTCACGCCACCTGGAACACCACAGCGTAATGGTGTGTCCGAACGTCATAACCGTACTTTATTAGATATGGTGCATTCTATGATGTCTCTTACCGATCTGCCACTATCGTTTTGGGGTTATGCATTAGAGACAGCTGCATTCACCTTAAATAGGGCACCGTCTAAATCCGTTGAGATGACACCGCATGAACTATGGTTTGGCAAGAAACCAAAGCTGTCGTTTCTTAAAGTTTGGGGAAGCGACGCTTATGTGAAAAAGCTTCAGCCTGATAAGCTCGAACCCAAAGCGGAGAAGTGCGTCTTCATAGGATACCCTAAAGAAACAATTGGGTACACCTTCTACCACAGATCCGAGGGCAAGATCTTTGTTGCCAAGAATGGGTCCTTTCTAGAGAAGAAGTTTCTCTCGAAAGAATTGAGTGGGAGGAAAATAGAACTTGATGAGGTAATCGTACCTTCGCTCGAATTGGAAAGTAGCTCATCAGAGAAAACCGTTCCCGTGATGCCTACACCAATAAGAGAGGAAGATAATGATAAAGATCATGAAGCTTCAGATCAAGTTACTACTAAACCTCGTAGGTCGACCAGAGTACATTTCGCACCAGAGTGGTACGGTAATCCCGTCCTGGAAGTTATGTTGTTAGACAACGACGAACCTACGAACTATGAAGAAGCTATGATGAGCCCAGATTCCAGCAAATGGCTTGAGGCCATGAAATCTGAGATAGGATCCATGTATGAGAACAAAGTGTGGACTTTGGTGGACTTGCCCGATGATCGGCAAGCCATTGAGAATAAATGGATATTTAATAGGAAGACAGACGCTGATGGTAATATCACTGTCTACAAAGCTCGACTTGTTGCGAAAGGTTTTCGACAAGTTCAAGGGGTTGACTACGATGAGACTTTCTTACCCGTAGCGATGCTTAAGTCTGTCCGAATCATGTTAGCAATTGCCACATTTTATGATTATGAAATCTGGCAAATGGATGTCAAAATTGCATTCCTTAATGGATTTCTTAAAGAAGAGTTGTATATGATGCAACCAGAAGGTTTTATCGATCCTAAAGGTGCTAACAAAGTGTGCAAACTCCAGCGATCCATCTATGGACTGGTGCAAGCATCTCAGAGTTGGAATATACGGTTTGATGAGGTGATCAAAGCGTATGGTTTTATACAGACTTATGGTTAAGCCTGTATTTACAAGAAAGTGAGTGGGAGCTCTGTAGCATTTCTGATATTATATGTGGATGACATATTGTTGATTGGAAATGATATAGAATTTCTGGATGGCATAAAGGGATACTTGAATAAGAATTTTTCAATGAAAGACCTCGGTGAAGCTACTTTGATGAAGTTTTGAAGAAGTTCAAAATGGATCAGTCAAAGAAAGGGTTCTTGCCTGTGTTGCAAGGTGTGAAGTTGAGTCAGACTCAATGCCCGACCACGGCAGAAGATATAGAGAAAATGAAAGTCATTCCCTATGCCTCAGCCATAGGTTCTATTATGTATGCCATGCTGTGTACCAGACCTGATGTGTGCCTTGCCATAAGTTTGGCAGGGAGGTACCAAAGTAATCCAGCAGTGGATCACTGGACAGCGGTCAAGAATATCCTGAAGTACCTGAAAAGGACTAAGGACATGTTTCTCGTTTATGGAGGTGACAAAGAGCTTGTCGTAAAGGGTTACGTCGATGCAAGCTTCAACACTGATCCAGATGACTCTAAGTCACAAACCGGATACGTATTTATATTGAATGGTGGAGCTGTCAGTTGGTACAGTTCCAAGCAGAGCGTCATGGCGGGATCTACATGTGAAGCGGAGTACATAGCTGCTTTGGAAGCAGCGCATGAAGGAGTCTGGATGAAGGAGTTCATATCCGATCTACTCCCTCCGTCTAGGTGTGTAAGTCATCTTAGGTTGTGCACTGCGACCAAGGCGGAGGGGAAAACAAGAGAACTTAATGCCTTTTTGCTAATTAATAGCATTGCATGCAATGAACTAACCACTGCATGTCATGTTTGGTAGTCTCAAGTCATTCAAAGCATGCACGGCCCACATCTCTTATTGGTTGATATGTCATGAACCAAGAAACGAGGAGTGAGTTAATGTCCCGTGCCTAAGTGTTTTGGGATTATTTGGTTTTTGTAAGGTGACTTACATACCTAGACGGAGGGAGTAGGTGTAATACCTAGTGCATCGGGTCCAATGACAATCTTTTGTGACAACACTGGAGCAATTGCCATAGCAAAGGAGCCCAGGTTTCACAAGAAGACCAAACACATCAAGAGATGCTTCAACTCCATTCATGAATATGTCAAGGATGGAGACATAGAAATTTGCAAAGTACACACGGATCTGAATGTGGCAGACCCGTTGACTAAGCCTCTTCCGCGAGCAAAACATGATCAGCACCAAGACTCCATGGGTGTTAGATTCATTACTATGTAATCTAGATTATTGACTCTAGTGCAAGTGGGAGACTGATGGAAATATGCCCTAGAGGCAATAATAAAGTTGTTATTATTTATATTTCCTTGTTCATGATAAAGGTTTATTATTCATGCTAGAATTGTATTGACCGGAAACTTAAATACATGTGTCAATACTTAAACAAATACCGTGTCCCTAGTGAGCCTCTACTAGACTAGCTCGTTGATCAAAGATGGTTAAGGTTTCCTAACCATAGACATGAGTTGTCATTTGATAACGGGATCACATCATTAGGAGAATGATGTGATCGACAAGACCCATCCGTTAGCTTAGCATATGATCGTTCTGTTTATTGCTACTGCTTTCTTGAATGTCAAATATATGTTCCTTCGACCATGAGATCATGCAACTCCCAGATACCAGAGGAATACTTTGTGTGCTATCAAACATCACAACATAACTGGGTGATCATAAAGATGCTCTACAGGTATCTCCGAAGATGTCTGTTGAGTTGGCATGGATCGAGACTGGGATTTGTCACTCCGTGTTTCGGAGAGGTATCTCTGGGCCCTCTCGGTAATACACATCATAAGAAGCTTGCAAGCAAAGTGACTAAGGAGTTAGTTCCGACTGGATGATTATTACAGAACGAGTAAAGAGACTTGCCGGTAACGAGATTGAACTAGGTATGGAGATACCGACGATCGAACCTCGGGCAAGTAACATACCGACAGACAAAGGGAATTATGTATGTTGTCATAACGGTTCGACCGATAAGATCTTCATGGAATATGTAGGAACCAATATGGGCATCCAGGTTCCGCTATTGGTTATTGACCGGAGAGTCATCTCGGTCATGTCTACATCATTCCCGAACCCGTAGGGTCCGCATGCTTAACGTTCGTTGACGATATAGTGTTATATGAGTTATGTGAATTAGTGACCGAATGTTGTTCGGAGCCCGGATGAGATCACGGACATGACGAGGAGCTCCGAAATGGTTCGGAGGTAAAGATTGATATATAGGATGATGATATTTGGACACCGGAAGTGTTTCGGAATATATCGGGTAGAAATCGGGTCACCGGAAGGGGTTCCGGACCCCCCGGGAAGTTAATGGGCCATATGGCCAAAGGGGGGAACACACCAGCCCACAAGGGGCTGGCGCACCCCTCCTAGCCGCAGCCCATGGGGAGAGAAGGAAGGGGGGGGGGGGGAGTCGGCCTCCTCCTTCCTTTCCTCTCCCGCCTTTCCTTTTCCCTCCGGCAAATATGGTAAGGGGGGGGGGGGGGGGGCTAGGGAAGGAGGCCAAGGAGGATTCGGCCTCCTTGGCTCTCCCTCCTCCCCCCCACCATATATATACGGGAGGGGGGCGCCACACAAAGCCACAACAATTGCTTAGCTGTGTGCATCGCCCCTCTCCACAGTTCCGTCCCCGGTCATATCTCGTAGTGCTTAGGCGAAGCCCTGCAGAGACAGTTGCACCACCACCGTCACCATGCCGTCGTGCTGTCGGAACTCATGCACTACTTCGCCCGTCTTGCTGGATCAAGAAGGCGAGGACGTCATCGAGCTGAATGTGTGCTGAACGCGGAGGTGCCGTACGTTCGGTGCTCAGTCGGTTGGATCGCGAAGCTGTTCGACTACTTCAACCGCGTTGTCTCAACGCTTCCGCTTACGGTCTACGAGGGTACATAGACACACTCTCCCCTCTCGTAGCTATGCATCTCCATGGATAGATCTTGCGTGTGTGTAGAAATTTTTTGTTTTCCATGCAACGTTCTCCACCAAGGCCAACAAGCACACCCAAACACATGAAGAGAGGAATAATCTAGCCTAGTATGGAGAAGGCGTTGCATAGGAGTTTCATTGTTAATGACTCGACTAGGCAACAATTTGAGGGGCATGGAGGCACTGGCAAGGAGAGCCAAGCCAACCTCAATGATATGCCTATGTTTGCGTTCGGCAGAACCGTTTTGTTGGTGTGCATGGGGGCATGAAACATGATGTGAGATGCCTAATGTTTGAAAAAATGAGCCTAATTTCTCGTATTCGCCACCCCAATCAGATTGTATTGCAAGAATTTTGTTATCAAATTGGCGTTCAACAAGTGCTTGAAAGTTTTTGAAGACTTCGAAAACATCAGACTGTTTCTTAAGAAGATAGATCCAAGTAAATTTACTATAATCATTTATGAAACTGACATAGTAATCATGTCTACCAACAGAAGTAGGGGTAGGACCCCGCACATCAGAAAAAATAAGTTGTAAAGGTTTGGTAGAAACACTACTTGATACAGGATAGGGCAATTGATGATCCTTTGCCCTTTGACATGAATCACATATAGTTTCAGAACTACGCTCACCAACACAAGGGAGCTTATTATTTCTAAACACTTGTTGAACAATAACAAAAGATGGATGTCCTAAACGTGCATGCCACCATTCCGATGAGAGTTTGATGACACCAAAGACTTGTTTATTGAAGCTTCTAAATTGAGGAATCAACGGATATAGCCCATGCACACATCTACCTCGATAGAGAATTCTCCTCGTGGCCTAATCCTTGATAAAAAAGAAGTAAGGGTGAAATTCCAGAAATACTTTGTTATCAATAGCAATACGATGCACAGAAAGGAGATGCTTTGATGTGTCAGGACAATGTATCGCGAGAAATGCTTCAACAACATAGCAGTCTGAAGACCATCAAGAAGAAACTGATCCGCAAGGCTCTTGACATGATTAGGAAACTTGCTGAGGAGGATCCTGATGAGTACAGCGACAAAGAAAAGACAGGTAACTAGGGTTTCTGGGAAGTTTAAGTCACTTGCTATAATTGATGACGATAGTCCTTACAGATTGTGTTCTGTAAGCAGATGATGAAAAGAGTGCAATGGAGGAGAAGAAGGGCCAGTATGCCAAGTTCTGGAATGAGTTTGGCAAATCGATCAAGCTGGGGATCATTGAAGATGCAACAAACAGGAACCGTCTTGCAAAGCTTCTGAGATTTGAGAGGTTTGTCCTGCATTCTGTACTCCAGTATTATTCATGCTGTAGTTCTATACACTGGGGCACAGAATTGATCTTTTGCCTGTTTCAGTTCCAAGTCAGATGGCAAGCTTGTCTCCCTTGATGAGTATATTTCAAGGATGAAGTCAGGGCAGAAGGACATCTTCTACCTTACAGGAAGCAGCAAGGAGCAGCTAGAGAAATCTCCATTCCTTGAGCAGCTAACCAAGAAAAACTATGAGGTATACTAATTGTAATGACTCCTTTTCATCTCAGTCAGGTTCAGTAGTACTCAGTATTCTACTTGTGAGCCGGGCATAGTATAACTATGCAACTGCGTTACCATTGAAACTTGGTATTTCTTCCACTTGCTCATAATATGCACTTCTGAAAGCAATTAGATTCACTTGTTGATTGGAGCTATTAAGAATATCCAGAAACCAGTTTATCATAATCTGTTTTTATTTTTACTGTAGATTGCATTTTGCAACACATAGTATGTTGCCATATAATATATTAGGAGATTTTAAGACTTGCATATAAATATTCTGATTCGAATGTTGCCATACAACATATTCAATTCCAATGCTGCCAGAGAGTAGGTACCACCTGCTAAGTCATGGATAAACTTCCAGACCCCTGACAGGAGATGGATACTAAGTACTGGGCTAAGCATTTGCAACAGAATCTTATCAAGCTTGTAGATTAACACGGCACCCCATTCCTTCTTGCAGGTTATCTACTTCACCGACCCCGTGGACGAGTACCTGATGCAATACCTCATGGACTATGAGGACAAGAAGTTCCAGAACGTGTCCAAGGAGGGCCTGAAGCTGGGCAAGGACTCGAAGCTCAAGGACCTCAAGGAGTCGTTCAAGGAGCTGACCGACTGGTGGAAGAAGGCCCTGGACACGGAGGGCATAGACTCGGTGAAGATCAGCAACCGGCTGCACAACACCCCCTGCGTGGTGGTCACCTCCAAGTACGGGTGGAGCTCCAACATGGAGAAGATCATGCAGGCGCAGACCCTGTCGGACGCGAGCAAGCAGGCGTACATGCGCGGCAAGAGGGTCCTGGAGATCAACCCCAGGCACCCCATCATCAAGGAGCTCCGTGACAAGGTCGCCCAGGACAGCGATGTGAGTAGAGTCTCCCTATATACCCCTGATCTTTGCTTCATGAATGCCGGCAGCCGATGATGATGCTAAATTGCTGGCATATGTGTGTGTGTTTGCAGAGCGAGGGCCTGAAGCAGACGGCGAGGCTGGTGTACCAGACGGCGCTGATGGAGAGCGGGTTCAACCTGCCAGACCCCAAGGACTTTGCGTCGAGCATCTACCGGTCGGTGCAGAAGAGCCTTGACCTGAGCCCCGACACCGCCGTGGAGGAGGAAGAGGAGGTGGAGGAGCCCGAGGTGGAGGAGAAGGAGTCGGCCAAGACGGAGGAGCCGGAGCACGAGCAGTACGACAAGGACGAGCTGTAGTTGCTGATGTCTTGTCATCTCCCATGTAGCTCTCACTAGAAGTGTTGGACTGGAAATGTGATGGTTTCGAGGGACGTCCATTTTTACCGCGCGAAAACGCTAATCATCGTGATACGAGGTTTTTGTCCGTGTAATGTACTGTACCTAGTTTTTCTTTCAAGTTAATGATACCCTAGCTAGTTCAAATTAGCATGCCTGGTTTCAGTCGGAAGCGCCCTTTTGTATGCTTGCTGTTTTGGTTTCTTGACGGTGCTGTAGTTACAGAAATGAATAATGGGGTTACGAAGGTAGTCTGGTGGTACTGAGTTCTATCAATTATCAATGCATGGTTGTTTAAGGCAGTTCCAAGGTTGAGTCTGCGTGGTTAGGCGCTATATCTGAAAACAAGGGCTAGTTTGATTTTGGAGTTTGTGCTGCCGAAATCGATTTTAGACTGGAACAGAAATGGATTATTTGATGGGAGTTGACCCCATTTTAGATCACACCTTTCTCCTGTCTATGTGATGTGTGCACTGGAGTCTGAAGAGGTGGGGAAAAGGGGGAACGAAAAGAAATGAAATCGTCCCAACGCCCGTGAGATTGCCGGGACTCGCCACTTTGCACCAAAAAGAAAAGCGGACTTGGCTCCGCCGATCTTGCAGTGGCAGCAATGGCCGCTCCTCCGCCTCCCCCTCCCCCTCCTCCTCCAGATCCGCAGGTAAGCAGCACTGTCATCGTCCTCTCCCCTCCTCTTGGTGTTCCTGATTAGTCGGCTTCTCCATTAACACCCCACCTCTCCCTGCAGCTGCAGCCCGTGGCGGAAGGGTCGGCCGCGAGCAAGCTGAGCAGGCTGGAGCACCACCCCCACGGCGCCGGCGACGAGCCGTCCTTCCGGATGGAGGACCTTCCCGCGGTAACTCCCCTCCCGCCACCTCCTCCTTTTTCACTTTAAAAAGTAGCCCTTGATGTGATGTGATGCCTCTCTCGTGGTGTTCTCCATGGATCTGCACCTCCGGGGCGAAAAAATGGTGTTTTGTTTCCATGCCATCAGTCAAAATCGTTTTCCACATAACTACCGAAAACGAAAACCTATATCTTACTTTGTGGTTTTGCGTTCCATCTAAATTTGAAGGGAAATTAGTTCTCTGTCTTGAGAGCAGAATGGACTGAACTCTCCTCTCTCTCTAGGAGCCAGACAAGGAGACACAACTATCCTTTAACATTCCTACGGAACATTGCCTCTACACACCGGTAACGGCATCCGGGAGTACATGCAAGATTGTTACAAATAAGTCAGGGTGAAAGTGGTAAGGATAATTTCCGTCCGAAACCGTTTCCGAATCCGTTTTTATAGGATACGGTAAGAGATTTTTCACATCCGACAACAATCCGATCCGAATCCGAGTCCGATTGATAGGATACGGTATAGGATATGGTATTGCTAATATACGATGCATTAGGATAATCCGTTTTTTCTTGCCGGATAATCCGACCTTTTAATTTCCGAATCCGATTTATGGGTGAATTTGTAAGTATTAAATAGCAATATATGAATGTTATCTTTACTTATGAGACGAGACATATGTTTATTAGTGATTTATTTGGCTTATTTTAATACCATCTAGTGCTTTATGTGTTCTTAACGTGTATAAGTATTAAAATTTGCTCATTGTGTATGTTTACTTTTAGTTTGAAGCATTTATATCTTCCTCGTATATGAATATGGTAAATGACCGTTTCCGATCCGACGCCGTTCCGTTACCGTACCGTGTCCGAATCCGCATAATCCGCTATTCGAATCCGCATCCGTTCCGCTTCCAAATCCGAAAATAAATATGGAATAGGATATGATATAAGGATTATCCGTCCGAATCCGATCCGGTTTCACCCCTACAAATAAGATCGTAAAACTCCCAATAAAAACTCCAAAAAAGAGAAAGATGTGATGTGCATCCGGTCAGATTTCTCTTTCCAATGTGTCCACTTTCAGCGTTGTGCGTTTTGATTTTCAGTAAATTAGTGCCTATTCGGCTGGTCTACCAGTCTAACAGTTCAGGCCCTTGTCGCAGGAGATTATTCCTGTTATAATCTCACTGCTCCCACTCAAAGAGGCTGTGAGGACCAGCATTGTTCCAACAAGTTGGAAAATGCTCTGGACATTCCACTGTAACCTGTGTTTTTATGGTCCCAATGAACTGGATGATGACCCTTCAGTGCCCCCTTTGGAATCTGATGAGGCTGCCGCCGTTGATGAATATGTCAAAACATCACAAGCTAAGTTCAAAATAAAACGAGATAAGTTCGTTGAGGCTGTGAATTGTGTTATTCAACGGCATAGCGGGGTAGGAATCAATAAGTTCAGCATCAGGTGTGGCCTGCACAAGGAGGACTTTGATCATCTTGACAGATGGATTAGCTTTGCCGCTTTGTCGAAGGCGAAGATTGTAGATTTTGACCTGAAGAAAATTTATTCGCCATCCAAAGAAGTTAACCAGTTCCCTCTTGAGGCCTTAGTTCAAGGCAGCTCCTCTTGTGTGCAGTCCTTGTATCTCGCTGATGCTTCTATAAAGCCACACTCGGGCATATGTGGCTTCACACTACTCAGAAGGCTTGTTCTGGAATTTGTTGAGATATTCGGAGACTTTCCAGGCTTTTTAGCAAATTGTTCAGCACTTGAGGACCTAGAGATGATCGAGTGCTCCGGTGTAACCAATTTAAGCATTCCCCATCAAGTTGATAAACTTCAACATTTGCTAATTGATAGAATGGCTGTCGAGACGGTTGAGTCTCATGCTGCCGATCTTGCTCATTTTGAGTACAAAGGAAAAGAGATCCCTATAGTACTTCATGGTTGCTCAAAGTTAGAGAAGGCCACAATAATGTTTGAAGGCAGCAATGGACTGGCCCGTGTATCCACTGCAGTTCCAATCATTTTGCGTGTGAAGATGCTAAATGTGCAAGCTCGCGTATTTGCTTATGAACAGGTTACCCGGTGTTTATTTATCTATTCTTGTTTCCCTACCTAATAGTTCTTGAATCTGTGTTCTAATGTCGTCGTATTTGTCCTTATCGTGTCTCAGTTGCAGAAGGTGGCACCAGGAGCACGTGGCATGTTTATGCATTTGAGGCACTTGACTTGTGGATTAACTGTCTTGTCTCTTAACAAACCAAATTCTCCATTAACACCCCACCTCTCCGTGCAGCTGCAGCCAATGGCGGAAGGGTCGGCGGCGAGCAAGCTGAGCAGGCTGGAGCACCACCACCACGGCGCCGGCGACGAGCCGTCCTTCCGGATGGAGGACCATCCCGCGGTAACTTCCCTCCCTCCACCTCCTCCCTTTTCACTTAAAAAAGTAGCTCATGGGATGTGATGCCTCTGTTGTGGTGTTCTCCATGGATCTGCACCTCCGGGGCGAAAAAATGGTGTTGTTTTGCCTGCAGGGGCCTTCGATTGCTGTCCACTAGTTTCTTCTTTTTCTTGAAGTGAGGTTTTGTGTCTAGGGTGTCTTGCTCAAGCTGCTTAGTAGACGAAACAGAGCACCGGCTTGCTTGATTTGTTAGAAAAAGGAAAACTGGCGAATTACTTGTGCTGAATCTAGTCCTGTTTCACTTTTCCTTGCATTCCGAAACAGTGAACTGCAAAAACTAACATGTAGTACATGACTGATAATAAGTACTCCCTCTGTAAACAAATATAAGAGCGTTTAGATAACTAAAGTAGTGATCTAGACGCTCTTATATTTCTTCACGGAGGGAGTAGAAAAGAGCAACAGAATCGCGCCCAACTGAACACTAGACTATCCGACACAGTTGCTTGGTTTCAGGGGAACAGGAAGACATGGCTTCCATGCCATCGGCGAAAATGGTTTTCCTCATCATAACTACCGAAAACGAAAACCTATATCTTAATTTTGTAGTTTTGTAGTTTTGCGTTCCATCTAAATTTGAAGGGGAAATTACTTCTCTGTCTTTAGAGCAGAATGGACTGAAAAACTGTCCATTCTCTCTAGGAGCCAGACAGGCTGACACAACTATCCTTTAACATTCCTACAGACATTGCCTCTACACACCTGTAACAGCATCCGGGAGTACATGCAAGATTGTTACAAATAAGATCGTAAAACTCCCAATAAAAACTCCAAAAATAAAATTTGCGATGTGCATCTGGTCAGGTTTCTCTTTCCAATGTATCCACTTTCAGCATTGTGCATTTTGATTTTCAGTAAACTAGTGCCTGTTCCGCTCGTCTACGAGTTTAACAGTTCAGGCCCTTGCCGCAGGGGATTCTTCCGGTTATAATCTCACTGCTCCCACTTAAAGAGGCTGTGAGGACCAGCATTGTTTCAACAAGTTGGAAAATGCTCTGGACATTCCACTGTAATCTGTGTTTTTATTGTCCCAATGAACTGGATGATGACCCTTCTGTGCCCCCTTTGGAATCTGATGAGGAGGCCGCCGTTGATGACTATGTCAAAA
The DNA here is from genome assembly GCA_011799875.1 of Thinopyrum elongatum. Taxonomy (NCBI): domain Eukaryota; kingdom Viridiplantae; phylum Streptophyta; class Magnoliopsida; order Poales; family Poaceae; genus Thinopyrum; species Thinopyrum elongatum. The sequence goes on along the minus strand of CM022303.1, from coordinate 687,186,197 downwards.
CATCACAAACTAAGTTGAAAATAAAACGAGATAAGTTCATTGAGGCTTTGAATTGTGTTATTCAACGGCATAGCGGGGTAGGAATCAATAAGTTCAGCATCAGGTGTGGCCTGCACAAGGAGGAATTTGATCATCTTGACAGATGGATTAGCTTTGCCGCTTCATCAAAGGCGAAGATCGTATCTTTTGACCTGAAGAAAATTGTTTGCCCATCCAAAAAAGTTCACCAGTTCCCTCTTGAGGCCTTAGTTGTCCAAGGCAGCTCTTGTGTGCAGTCCTTGTATCTCGCTGATGCTTCTATAAAGCCACACCCAGGCATATGTGGCTTCACACTACTCTACTCAGAAGGCTTGTTCTGGAATTTGTTGACATATTCGGAGACTTTTCAGTCTTTTTAGCAAACTGTTCAGCACTCGAGGACCTAGAGCTTATTGAGTGCTCTGGTGTAACCAATTTAAGCATACCGCACCAACTTGATAAACTTCAACATTTTCTTATTGACAAAATGGCTGTCGACATGGTTGAGTCTCATGCTGCTGATCTTGCCCATTTTGAGTACAAAGGAAAAGAGATCCCTATAGTACTTCATGGTCGCTCAAAGTTAGAGAAGGCTACAATAATGTTTGAAGGCAGCAATGGATTGGCCCGTGTATTCACTGCAGTTCCAATCATTCTGCGAGTGAAGGTGCTAAATGTGCAGGCTCAAATATCTGCTTATGAACAGGTTACCTGGTCTATATTTACATATTCTTGTTTGCTTACCTTGTAGTTTCTTGAAACTGGATTTTAGTCTCATCTTATTTGTCCTTGTCATGTCTCAGCTGCAGAAGCTGGCACCAAGACCATGTGGCATGTTTATGCATTTGAGACACATGACTTGTGGGTTAACTGTCTTGTCTCTTAAGAAACCAAATTCCGATAATGGAGTTCTTCAACTGGTCCACTGTCTGAATGTTGCACCCCAGCTGCAGACGTTGCACTTGGATGTGAGTGCCATATTATTGGTATTGGTAGACAAATAGATGGTTCCCAGGAAAGACATGTCTACTCGGACGGTTTCTGACCGACTAACTGCTAACTTCCAAATGCAGATGATATATTCATACTTCAAGGCTTCAGCGCCTGATGAGGTGGCGGAGGAGGAAGGCCCCCACATGCATCGCCATGATCATCTTAAGACTGTCCACATCAGCGGGTTCCGATGCTACAAGGCTCAGGCTGAACTGGCGTGTTGTATCCTGGAAAATGCTCGTGTTCTTGAGCACATGGAAGTACAACCAAGGGTTGCAGCTGCAATATGCGGTTATGCTGACCTGAAGAATTTCACTGTCGAAAGAAGATTTTTACCGGGGGTTCGCGAGTGGGCACGACTTGCTTCGGAACGCTTTGGTAAGGCGATCACTGTCTTAGACGCCCCTTCAGAGTAAGCCTATTTCTGTGTACCATCAAACTATCAGCGGGTTCCCGTGCTACATGACTCACCGCGCTGGCGTGCTGTATCCTGGAAAATGCTTGTGTTCTTGAGCACATGACAGTACAGCCGTAGATCGCGACCGGGATATGCCGTTATGCTAACCTGGTGAATATCGGCGTCGAGAGAAGAATTCTGGTTCGCAAGTGGGCACGACTCACCTCGGAGCGCTTCGGTAAGGCGATCACCGTCTTAGACGGCCCTTCAAAGTGAGCAAGCCTATGTCATTTCCCCATCTGTGTACTATCAAACGATCTTGTCATGCCTTTTCAAAGTTGATGTTGGCTGGTGCTGTGCCTGTGTGCGCGCTTGTTTTCTATGTGTTCTTCAGGTTATAGCTGGTGTATTGTGTTATCTGTTTGGATGGATGCTGTTATGTTGAACTGGCTACTCCAGTATGAGCTAAATCATCTTGAGCCATATGGTCTTTTGTCTTAAAAAAACTTGAACGACAACCCTTTGTTCATTTACATTTGCCAACTCTTGTGAAACAAGTAAAACTATATCCGAGTAAAAAATGAAATGTATATTCAAAGTATGAGCTAAATCATCTTGAGTCATACAGAACATGTACATAGAATTTGATGCATGTCATTTCACTTGGCTGGCACTGAACACACATGCTTTAGAACCATGCTAATTTTCTAGCCCAAGCACACCATGGCTCCCAACCTCAAATGAGCATGGTTTTTTATACTACCTCTGATCCAAAATAAGTGTCGCAGTTTTGAACTGACCCAGTTCAAAACTGCGACAATTATTTTGGATCGGAGGGAGTAGCATGTTTCAGGGGTGAAGAAAGCCTGTTTTTCGTATCCACACAGGCATGAATTTGCAGTTTGTTTGGGCGGAATGCCACCCAAGTGCACAAAATTTCGCCGAAAGTTGGATATGGCCTATTTACCGCATCACCATCACCAGAAAGATGGTCAGGAGGAGGGTTGTGGATGCACATCACGAATAGAGGAAGATAGAAAGTGTTTGGTTGACGAACCGTAATGAAAACGTAAACGCGTGATCCAACAAAGACGAGCAAAACACATTTTTGTTTGGTTTCTGCAAGCAAGATCCAAAACAAAGGATGAACAGACCACCCTTCTCCCTGGAAGAAAATTCAGATAAAAAAAGGACGCCGAAGAACGGATCCAAAACATGGATAATAAACTGAATAACCTGCGAAGGGAAGAGGAGGAATTGGCTTGCAAGCGCTGCTGCCTGATCGTTGCCATGAAAAATCATCATCTTCTCACCGTCTAGGTCGTCTGAAAGCAGCCATGGATTGCAGTGAAGAATTCCAGGATCCCGAGAGCTAGGGTTCATATGATTTGGGCACCAGGGACATTTCGGTCATTCACTTTCTAGTGTGAGAATAAATTTTCTTTTCTCGAATACGCACGAGTGTGCGTACTATATATTAAAGGAGAAGAGCCAAGACGGCTGATACAATGCCTTGCGGCAACGTGCTACCCCTAGAGGCTAGCACCCACATCCACCGAGACAACACCGGCAACTAACCCGCCTTGCCCAAACTCAAGCCAAACAATGGCGAAGAGGATGGACACAGAGCTCATAGACCGCGTCCCCCTGTATCAAACACCACAAAACACGACAAAAACACCTAACCAAGCTAGATCAACACACTCTCCGCCCTTGGTGCCTAGAGGATCGGCAAACGGACAATGGGAGCTAGCCTGACTTGGAGAAGACGCCGTCGAAGAAGTGTCGATGATGGAGTACATAGCGCCCCGGATGCTCATGCCCACAACAACAACCCGCACATGACGACTTGGCACCCCACAAGCCTCACCGCCTAAGCGAGCGAGGCAACCCACTAGCTGCTCCTCCGGACGCACCCCGAGCACCTAGGCAGCGCCTCCAAGAAGGGAACGGCGCCGAGACGCCGCCACTGCCTGGCCCGGCGAACCGAGCCTAGGGTTTCCCCCGGCGACAGAACAGGGAGTGTACATGGCCATGACAACGCCCCCAGGGAGGAGACGGCGCCCACAAGCGTCGCCGTTGTCCGCTGCCGCAGCCGCGCCGGATTTCTCCTCGGCCATGTCCATCAAATTCCGGAGCGCAGCAGACTGGAAGGGAAGGGAGGGCACCTTGGGCTATCACCGTGGAGAGGGGGAAGCTAGATGCCGCCGCGCCGCCAACCGGGGAGTCCACCACAGCCCCTGGTTGAGGAAGACCAGGGCCTGCATCCACCCGCTACAGGCCCGCCGCCCTCACGGCCAGAGAATGCACCGCTGCCACCAGTACACCGCAGCACAACAGCCGTGATGCCCGGCAATCCACCTTGTAACACCCCCTTGTAAATAAGCTCTGTGACACTCTGTTAATCTTGCCAAGTCATGACCATTTGCAGTGCCAAGTCACAGGGGTTAAGGATTCAATTCAAATTCAATTATGAAAATCGACTCAAATCCCAAAGTGAAATATGAAGTTGATCAAACACAGTTGAAAAAATGTTCATTAATTGGCAAATAATCCAGGAACATTTATAAAACCATCATCAATTAAATTGGAGTTAGATGAGTGACTCTAGCATCCTGAAACAGCACCAAAACAGCAATATCAAATCCATTTAAAATAATTTCAAATTCAAATGAAATCCAAATATGTCCAAACAAGTTTTCGGTGATGGGTAATATTGCATTGCATTATTTGGACCAAGTTCCATATTTTACAAAAGTGCATAAGTGCCCTAACTAATACAAAACAGAAAAGAATTAAAGAAAATAGAAAGCAGAGAAAGGAAAATAAGAAAAGGCCACTGTGCACTGCCACTAGTGCACAGTGCCTGGAGCCAGCCCATCTGGCCCATTACCTCCTTCTCTCTCCTGTGTGTGTCGCCGCCGCTGTGGCCGAGCTCACGCTCGCCGTCCGCGCGCCGACACGCCAGTGCCACCGACGAAACAGGGACGAGGGGGAGGATAAGGTCGAGCTCCTCCATCCCCCCTGGTCCTCCTCCACCACTCACCGCGCCTCCCTCGTCTCGCTTTCGCTCGCGTCCGCCTTTTCCCTCTCTGGTCCATCGCGGTCGCCGCCGTGCCTCGCCCGTGCTCGCGGCCACCGACGTTTTCCGACCACGCCACCGCGTCCAGCTGCTTCGCCATGGAGCGCCGCGCCGACTACGCCGACTAGATCAAGCAGGGAGGCAGCACCGCTCCGGGTCCGCCTCGTCTTCTTCCTTGGACACGGCGATCCACTTCTGTCTCCGTCGCCGTTCTGCAGCTCCTAAACCACCGCCGGGCCTACGTGTGCCCTCACGGTGAGCTCGCGCCTTCTTCCCCTCTTTATTTCGCATGAATCCGTGTCCGTAGCCACCCCGCTGTTGTTGCCGAAACTCAGCTCCGCCGCGATTGTCACCGTTGCTGTTACGGTGACCCAGCACCGCGCCTGAGCATATGGTCGAGCTCCCGCTGCCCCATAGCTGCCGCCTGTGCCCTCCGTTGGCTCGGAAGCGAGCCGCAGCCCCGTGCCCGCACCTTGCCGAACTCCGGCCATCGCTGCGAGCTCGTCTCCGGTGAGCTCAGGCCACCTCGCGCCCTGCTGTTGCCCCCCCTAGATGCGGTCGAGCGCGGGCTAACTTCTGGTGGTCTCCGCGCGTCCAACCGTAGACCATAGCGCAAGTCCGGCGAGTCTCCGCCGTCGATTTGGTCATCGCCGGGCGAGCTCCAGCGAGGGCCGACGTGGCTAGGTCATTAGGACTAATCGTCCCCTAAATAGCCACCTCACTGCCACTGACAGCGGGCCCTACCGCGGGGTCAAACCCAGTCAGCGACTGGTTTGACCGGGATTAACCCGTGGGCCACTGACATGTGGGCCCCGCTAGTAATTAGTTTAAATAAAATGTTTTAATAATTAAAATCAATTAGATAAACTAAATGACTCACTGACATATGGGGACCACACCCGTAATTAACCCTGGTAATTAGTTTAATCCACTGTTAGCCTAACAGAGGCTGACATGTGGGTCCCACTGGACCCACATATCAGGTTTGACCAGGTCAGCGTCACTGTTGACCTGCTGATGTCAGCAACACATCATGCTGACGTCATAATTCAATTCTGTTAATAAAATTAATTCCAGAAAATCAAATAAACTTTAAAAATTTCATAACTTTTAAACCGTAGCTCAGATCGAAAAAGTTAAACCACGAAAGTTGCTCAGACCGACGAGACGAGTCTGATCGTGCCGTCTGTTCCTTGTTGAAACCTCCTACGTAGGAGAACTCGTAACTCCGAACCCGTATCTGATAGATGAATAGTGACTAATCACCGGTAAATAAATCCCACGATAATACTAAAATAATTAAAATGACCTAGATGCATCTTCAGGCAACCCTGCACTGCATCATAGCATAGCACGCACTGTGTTGCATCTGATTGCATTATATTTACTTGTTTCCTCCCCCTCTTCTCTTTCGGTAGACCCCGACGTTGACGTAGCTCCTGAGGCAGACGCCGCTCCGGAGTACGACTATGTCCCCGACGACCCTGCCCTTGCCGTCGAGCAGACAGGCAAGCACCCCCATTTTGAGCATTCCGATATCACCTATTCTCTTCCCTCTTATGCTTGCATTAGATGTTACTGCTGCTGTTACTATCCTATATCTGTTGCATAGCCTGATTACTTGTAACCTACTGTTGATACCTGCCTGTTATCCTAAACTGTATATCATAGGATGGGTAGAGCCTCATCAGAGACCCACTTGTCCCGACTGCCCTGCTGGATAATCAGAAGACCCGATTATCGGGATCGAAGATCAGACCCGGGCACCGCATGTCACTTCCCCCTATGTTGCTCGACACTACTGGGTTACTATCAAGTGCCAAGGGTGATACCTCGTCGGCACTTCTGATGATAACTTTGTAGGTTAGTTAATCGGTCATGGTAAGCGAGGGTGATTCCTCCTACACCACCCCCGATAACGACATCGTCGTGCAACTGTTCAAGTGTGGACCTCGAGGGTGATACCTCCTTCGTTCACCTTGATGAGAACATCAGGTGGGACTCCATCGAGGGTGATTCCTCAGGGTTCCCTTGGTGTTAGACACACGGTTACTGTTGTTACTGTGACTTATACTGAAACATGATACTAAAGACGGGTCGGCCCTGAGGGGTACCCGCGCGAGCATGAATGCGAAGTGATGTGGAGTCGGGTTGACCTGAGAGGTGCCCGTGAGATAACTACGAGGCGTGGCCGGGCATTCTTAGCCCTTGCCGCAAGTCCTCGAGACGGGGCGATGGGGTCACATCGATCGTGAGTCTCTGCTCGTTTCCGCGCGCTCTTAAACCACTAAACGGTTTGGATATTTGATCCGAGGGGCCTCTGGCCTGATAGCACTAACCATCACGTGGGCATAGTATGGGCGTTCTGCGTCGTATACTTCAGCCGAAGCTTAATAGACGTCAGCAACTGAGCGGCACACGCTGGGTTGGACTGGGAACGCAACCGCGCTTGTATTAAGGGGTTGCTAGGTCTGCTCACTGGCGGTGTACGCAACGTGCAGGAGCGTCTGGGGCGATGGCCCAAGACCCCTGGGGGCATAGGTTAGTCCGGCGTGCTGACCTCTCTGTTAAGTTTTTGGTCGGGTTGCGGCGTGTTGCTTAGCCGAGGCCGGGCATGACCCAGAAAAGTGTGTCCGGCCGGAGTTAAGCGAGCGTGGTGGGTAAGTTGGTGCACCCCTGCAGGGAAGAAACTTCTATCGATAACCTGTCCTACGGTAACGGACACTCGGAGTTGTATCCCGATCGGTACAACTAGAACATGACTTGAGATGAGAACTGGATAGTACGGCTCTAGGATTGCTTTCTCGCAGGGAGTCGAGGAAGAATCTCTAGCCGAGGTTGATGAGACTGCTATACTTTACATTATGTTATTCTGCTCTCTTCTTATGTTGCAAGATTGTTGAAGATGCTAGTCTTCGATAGGACTAGGCCTTCCCCTCTATTCTGTCATTTCTGCAGCCCAGTCCACATATACAGCCCTCCTTTGAAAATGTTGCATATGTAGTGTAGATCCTTGCTTGCTGAGTACTTCGGATGAGTACTCACGTTTGCTTTATTTTCCTTTTCCCCCTTTATTCCTTTGTCGCATCCAGACGACGGAGCCCCGGAGCCAGTTGTCCCCACTGACGACCACTACTACTACCAGCCTGGAGAGTACTACTACTACGAGGATCCGACCAACGACCAGGAGTAGGATTCGGAGGGTCCAGGGCAGGAGGCCCACGCCTTTCGATCGTAGAGTTTTATTTTGCCCCGCCTCTGTGAAGGCTTATCTCTCTATTACTGTAATATATCTGTACCCAGATATCTGATACTTCCGCTGACACTTGTACACCATCGAGCTATGTATTTGAGCCCTCGAGGCCCTGGCTTGTAATATAAAGCTTGTATGAATTTATTTATGTTTTAGAGTTGTGTTGTGATATCTTCAAGTGAGTCCTTAGGCTTAATCATGTGCATTTGCGTGTATGATTAGTGCACGATTAAGCCGGGGTCGTCACAGGTTGGTATCAGAGCCGACTGCCTCTAGGAGTCCCCCTTTCCAACTCTTTGGCCGAAGTTGAGTCTAGCCGTCAAAGACTGTTTTACTAAGTTGGCTGTGTGGCTTACGGGCCCACGTCGCCAACTGGGTGGTATTAGGATCTTTTATTCCTCATCTTTACTCTGGGACTCTAATCTCTCTTCTATTCCGGTTTAATAAATTACTAACACTGACACTTAGGATCTCGTAAATTCTATCCACCCGGAGAGCTGGATTCAGTGCGATTTCCCTGTCTTTGATCTGATTAGTCTGATAATCATTTTCCTTTCCATTGTTTTGTTTAACCTTTCAATTCGAGATCTTCTATATTTCTCGTCGTTGAATGACAATCCTGAATCTTCTCTGTTTCAGATGGACCGTCTATTTCCACCTCGCCCTACGACGCAGCTTGTGCTTCGCACCTGTGCTCGAGACGTCCCTGGGTTTCCAGCTGTTCTGATCGCCCTCTTGATCAGGCTAGGATACCGCTGGTGCCCCGAGTACATGGTCTACGAGGTTTATCGTGTGTTCAACCAGGAGCAGTACTATGCTGATGTTCGCATCTACGATCAGCAGGATGACTCTGACACTGAGCTACACCATTTTCACGGTATCGGCGTGACGATTGAGATGGCAGTCCATGATGCCGCCTACTCTGCTATTGCACGTCTTCGAGGACAGTTCAGCGCTGACTTGGATGCCTCTGAGTATCGGTACATTCCGTATGTCCCTGCTGGAGATGCTACTGGGTACTACACAGCTGTCTGTGCCCCGTACGAGCCTCGTCGCTACGATCAGCGAGTTCTGATTCACTGTACTCAGGCTCTAGATCGCACTGTTCGCGCTCTTGCTGTCGAGTTGTTCGCCACTCGAGCACGACTCTACGAGGCTATGACGCAGTTGCTACCAGCTGTTCGTGCAGGGATACATCCGGAGCACATTCTTTACCCGAGCAGGACCGAGATGCCATCAGGGATCGATTGGCCTGCTGTGGGAGGTCACACGCCTGCATGTGGACTTCTTCTTACAGCTCGAGACCGGGTTCTGCATCAGAGTGCACATGGAGCACAGGATCCTTCTGCGACGAACGTCCGTCGTTCGCACTTGCAGCTACCCCGTTTCAGTGGTTTTCTCCGACGTTGATGTAGCCTTTGCTATGTCTCGTTGTGTACTTCCTTACCGCGTGCCTGCGCGCTGCCTAGCATGTCTAGCTTTTAAAATTTGCGCCGTTATGCTGCCCGAATGTAACCGACTCTGTATGGATCTGTATGACTTAATGACTACTATTAAGCATCTACTATACTATTTAAATTCTGTCGCGTTACATCATGCATGTCGCTAAACACTCGCATTGGCTTCTGCTAAACTACCCCCTGTCGATTTAACAGGATGGCAGATAACAATCCACCTCCGCCGCCACCGCCTGACTATATGGCTGCGATGATGCAACAGTTTGAACTCAACCGCCAATTCATGACGGGGATTATGCAGCAATTCCCTCGTCCTGAGGCTAATCAGCAGCCACCTTCCATCACCTTGCCAGAATTTATGCGACTTAATCCGTCGTTCTTCCGCAACACACTCAACCCGTTGGATGCAGATGATTGGCTGCGTGACATCTCCTATGAGATGGAGTCTGCTGATGTCGCCCCGGTCAATTATGTCACCTTCGCGACATACCTTCTGAAGGGTCCTGCTTCACAATGGTGGGCCACTCACCGACAAACCCTACCACCTGGTACCGTCGTCACCTGGGCAGAATTCAAGATTGCTTTCCGTGCCCGCTATATTCCTCAAGCTATCATAGCACGGAAGAAGGCCGAGTTCCGTAGTCTCGTTCAGGGTAACAAGTCTGTGGAAGTTTATCAGCGCGAGTTTCTTGACTTGTCTCGCTATGCTGAAGAAGACGTTCCCACTGATGAACGAAGGCAGGAGAAGTTTCGTGAAGGGCTGCATCATGACATTCAGTTAGCTCTGCTTGTCCAAGACTATCCTGATTTCGCCACCTTGGTGAATAAGGCTATCATGGTTGAAACTGGACTAAAGAAGCACAAGGAAGCAACCAGACGCACTCGTGAAGCGGGCTCATCTTCGGGCTCGTCTTCCCAGAAGCGCCGCATCTGGATTCCGTAGAGCATGTACCGTCCAGCAGCTCCAGTGTACAAGCCTGCTTATGCCGCACCTCGTCTGCCTCCTCCACCACCGAGGCAGCCTCTGCAAGCTCCAGCACCTCGAGCTCCTGCACCACGTCCTAACAATGGACTCTGCTTCAAGTGTGGCCAGCCAGGTCACCATGCCAGAGATTGCTCTCAGAATCAGAATCAGCTAGCTCTTCCTTCTGCTGGCCGTGGTAATGGCCGTGGGAATTCTCAGCCTCGCTACAGCAATGCCAGACCTTCTTATGGTCGTGGGCAGGCCTTCCATGTCAACATGAATGAAGACCCCGAACAACCAGCAACTGTGATGGGTACACTTCTTGTTAATTCAATTCCTGCAACTGTTTTATTTGATTCAGGAGCATGGCATTCATTCATGTCAGAACATTTTGCACTCTTGCATGACGTTAAATGTGAAACACTATACCATCCGTTAGTTGTAAACACTCCCGCAGGTCGGTGCCAAGCCACTATATTCAGCCCCGAAGTCATTGTTGTGATTGAAGAGAGAAAGTTTCAGGCCTTCCCAATAATTCTGAATAATTCCAACATTGACCTTATACTGGGAATGGATTGGTTGAAGGCTCACTACGCCTCAATCAATTGTGCCACTAAAGTTGTACATCTCCTTCATCCATTCGATGAGTTAGTGAACTACCGAGCTCATATCACTCAGAACGCCGAGGCTCAGATTTATGCCTTGAACACATTGAATGTTTCTCCGCTTGAGGGGATCAAGAACATCCCAGTTGTCTGTGACTTCCCGGATGTATTTCCAGAAGAACTTCCAGGAATAACCCCTGCTAGAGCTGTCGAGTTCGTCATTGACTTGAAGCCTGGCACCACTCCTATTGCGAAGCGTCCTTACAAGATGCCACCGCACCACCTTATTGAGCTTAAGGAAGAAATCGATAAATCTGTTAGGAAGGGCTTCATCCGTCCTAGTTCCTCTGCCTGGGGAGCACCGTCTCTTTTTGTCAAGAAGAAAGATGGTACAAATAGGTTGGTTCAAGATTACCGTCCTATTAACCAGGCAACCATTCAGAATAAATATCCGCTTCCCCGGATCAATGATTTATATGATCAACTTGCTGGATCTTCGGTGTTCTCTAAACTCGACTTGAGGTTGGGTTATCACCAGATCCGTGTCCGTGAAGAGGATATTCCAAAGACTGCATTCGTTACTCGATATGGCTCCTATGAATACACCGTCATGTCATTTGGCCTAACGAATGCTCCAGCAACGTTCTCCCGTCTGATGAATTACATATTCATGGATTAGCTCGACAAATTCGTCGTGGTGTATCTGGATGATATCCTAGTATATTCGAAGAATAAGGAAGAACATGCGGAACATCTTCGCCTTGTTCTGGAGAGGCTTCGAGAGCACAAGTTATATGCCAAGTACTCCAAATGTGAATTCTGGCTTTCTGAAGTGACCTACCTTGGACATGTGATTTCCAAGGATGGTATTGCCGCTAACCCGGAGCGTGTTCAGGCTATCCTTGACTGGACTCCTCCAAAGAATGCCAAGCAAGTCCGAAGCTTTCTCGGCCTAGCCAGTTATTGTCGCCGATTCGTCGAGAACTTCTCCAAGATCTCCAAGCCCCTGACTAATCTGCTCCACAAAGGCGTTAAGTTTGAGTGGAGCAGAATGAAGCAGGACATTGCTCGATACGTTGCTGAATGAGACGTATGTCGTCGCGTGAAAGCAGAACATCAGAAGCCTGCTGGAATTCTTCAACCACTCCCTATTCCTCTATGGAAATGGGATAAATTGCAGATGGATTTCGTTACTGGTCTTCCCAAGTCTCAGAAAGGTCATGACGCTATTCTTGTCGTCGTCGATCAACTTTCCAAGGTTGCTCATTTCCTGCCTGTCAAGGAGACTATCACTGCTAGTCAGTTAGCAGAACTTTATATCTCCAGGATCGTTTCACTCCAAGGTATTCCGAAGGAGATCAGTTTGGACCGTGGCGGTCTTTTCACGTCCAAGTTCTGGGAAAGTTTTCAAGAAGCTATGGGAACTCACATTACATGGAGTTCAGCTTATCATCCCCAATCCCAAGGCCAAGTTGAGCGAGTTAACCAAGTACTTGAAGATATGCTTCGGGCTTGTGTTATATCATTCGGTAAGAAGTGTGAGGAATCTCTCCCGTATGCCGAGTTCTCTTATAACAACAGCTATCAAGCCAGCTTGAAAATGGCCCCCTTCGAAGTGCTTTATGGACGTAAGTGTCGAACCCCTCTGAACTGGTCAGAAACTGGGGAACGACCTCTCGTGGGACCGGACATAATTCAACACGCTGAAGAACAAGTCAGAATTGTCCAAGAAAATCTCAAGGCGGCTCAGGACCGCCAGAAGAGCAATTACGATCGCAAGCAATGGGGTCTGACTTATCAACCAGGTAATCAAGTCTATCTCCGTGTCACTCCGATGAAAGGCACCCGTCGTTTCGGAATCAAGGGCAAGCTAGCTCCTCGCTATATCGGTCCTTTCCGCATCGTGGCTAGACGTGGATAGGTGGCTTATAAATTGGAGTTGCCACCGCAACTCTCTCATATTCACGATGTCTTCCATGTGTCGCAACTTCGTAAATGCTTCAAGGAATCTTCGCACCGCGCAGTGGATCACGAGATGCTTCAGTTGCAAGATGACTTATCTTATAAGGAGCATCCGATCCGCATCCTTGATGAAGCTGAACGTCGAACTCATCAGAAGACGACCAAGTTCCTGAAAGTGCAATGGTCGAATCACACTAAAGATGAAGCCACTTGGGAACGCGAGGATCATCTTCGGGAAGAATATCCCGACCTCTTTCCTTCTACCTCCTAAATTCTCGGGACGAGAAATTCTTTTAGAGGAGGAGAACTTGTAACACCCCCTTGTAAATAAGCTCTCTGACACTCTGTTAATCTTGCCAAGTCATGACCATTTGCAGTGCCAAGTCACAGGGGTTAAGGATTCAATTCAAATTCAATTATGAAAATCGACTCAAATCACAAAGTGAAATATGAAGTTGATCAAACACAGTTGGAAAAATGTTCATCAATTGGCAAATAATCCAGGAACATTTATAAAACCATCATCAATTAAATTGGAGTTAGATGAGTGACTCTAGCATCCTGAAACAGCACCAAAACACCAATATTAAATCCATTTAAAATCATTTCAAATTCAAATGAAATCCAAATCTGTCCAAACAAGTTTTCGGTGATGGGTAATATTGCATTGCATTATTTGGACCAAGTTCCATATTTTACAAAAGTGCATAAGTGCCCTAACTAATACAAAACAGAAAAGAATTAAAGAAAATAGAAAGCAGAGAAAGGAAAATAAGAAAAGGCCACTGTGCACTGCCACTAGTGCACAGTGCATGGAGCCAGCCCATCTGGCCCATTACCTCCTTCTCTCTCCTGTGCGTGTCGCCGCCGCTGTGGCCGAGCTAGCGCTCGCCGTCCGCGCGCCGACACGCCAGTGCCCCCGACGAAACAGGGATGAGGGGGAGGATAAGGTCGAGCTCCTCCATCCCCCCTGGTCCTCCTCCACCACTCACCGCGCCTCCCTCGTCTCGCTTTCGCTCGCGTCCGCCTTTTCCCTCTCTGGTCCGTCGCGGTTGCCGCCGTGCCTCGCCCGTGCTCGCGACCACCGATGTTTTCCGACCACGCAGCCACGTCCAGCTGCTTCGCCATGGAGCGCCGCGTCGACTACGCCGACTAGATCAAGTAGGGAGGCAGCACCGCTCCGGGTCCGCGTTGTCTTCTTCCTCGGACCCGGCGATCCACTTCCGTCTCCGTCGCCGTTCTGCAGCTCCTAAACCACCGCCGGGCCTACGTGTGCCCTCACGGTGAGCTCACGCCTTCTTACCCTCTTTATTTCGCACGAATCCGTGTCCGTAGCCACCCCGCCGTCGTTGCCGAAGCTCAGCTCCGCCGCGATTGTCACCGTTGCTGTTACGGTGACCCAGCACTGCGCCTGAGCTTATGGACGAGCTCCCGCTGCCCCGTAGCTGCCGCCTGTGCCCTCCGTTGGCTCGGAAGCGAGCCGCAGCCCCGTGCCCGCACATTGCCGAACTCTGGCCGTCGCTGCGAGCTTGTCTCCGGTGAGCTCAGGCCACCTTGCGCCCTGCTGTTGCCCCCCATAGATGCGGTCGAGCGCGGGCTAACTTCTGGTGGTCTCCGCGCGTCCAACCGTAGACCATAGCGCAAGTCCGGCGAGTCTCCGTCGTCGATTTGGTCGTCGCCGGCCGAGCTCCGGTGAGGGCCGACGTGGCTAGGTCATTAGGACTAATCCTCCCCTAAATAGCCACCTCGCTGCCGCTGACAGCGGGCCCTACCGCGGGGTCAAACCCAGTCAGCGACAGGTTTGACCGGGATTAACCCGTGGGCCACTGACATGTGGGCCCCGCTAGTAATTAGTTTAAATAAAATGTTTTAATAATTAAAATCAATTAGATAAACTAAATGACTCACGGACATATGGGGCCCACACCCCTAATTAACCCTGGTAATTAGTTTAATCCACTGTTAGCCTAACAGAGGCTGACATGTGGGTCCCACTGGACCCACATGTCAGGTTTGACCAGGTCAGCGTCACTGTTGACCTGCTGATGTCAGCAACACGTCATGCTGACGTCATAATTCAATTTTGTTAATAAAATTAATTCCAGAAAATCAAATAAACTTTAAAAATTCATAACTTTTAAACCGTAGCTCAGATCGAAAAAGTTAAAACACGAAAGTTGCTTAGAACGACGAGATGAGTCTGATCGTGCCGTCTGTTTCCTTGTCGGAACCTCCTACATAGGAGAACTCGTAACTACGAACCCGTATCTGATAGATGAATAGTGACTAATCACCCGTAAATAAATCCCACGATAATACTAAAATAATTAAAATGACCTAGATGCATCTTCAGGCAACCCTGCACTGCATCATAGCATAGCACGCACTGTGTTGCATCTGATTGCACTATATTTACTTGTTTCCTCCCCCTCTTCTCTTTCGGTAGACCCCGACGTTGACATAGCTCTTGAGGCAGACGCCGCTCCGGAGTACGACTACATCCCCGACGATCCTACCCTTGCCGTCGAGCAGACAGGCAAGCACCCCCATTTTGAGCATTCCGATATCACCTATTCTCTTCCCTCTTATGCTTGCACTAGATGTTACTGCTGCTGTTACTATCCTATATCTGTTGCATAGCCTGATTACTTGCACCTACTATTGATACCTGCCTGTTATCCTAAACTATATAGCATAGGATGGGTAGAGCCTCATCAGAGACCCACTTGTCCCGACTGCCCCGCTGGATAATCAGAAGACCCGATTATCGGGATCAAAGATCAGACCCGGGCACCGCACGTCACTTCCCCCTATGTTGCTCGACACTACTGGGTTACTATCAAGTGCCGAGGGTGATACCTCGTCAGCACTTCTGATGATAACTTTGTAGGTTAGTTAATCGGTCGTGGTAAGCGAGGGTGATTCCTCCTACACCACCCACGATAACGACATCGTCGTGCAACTGTTCAAGTTTGGACCTCGAGGGTGATACCTCCTTCGTTCACCTTGATGAGAACATCAGGTGGGACTCCATCGAGGGTGATTCCTCAGGGTTCCCTTGGTGTTAGACACACGGTTACTGTTGTTACTGTGACTTATACTGAAACATGATACTAAAGACGGGTCGGCCCTGAGGGGTACCCGCGCGAGCATGAATGCGAAGTGATGTGGAGTCGGGTTGACCTGAGAGGTGCCCGCGAGATAACTACGAGGCGTGGCCGGGCATTCTTAGCCCTTGCCACAAGTCCTCGAGACGGGGCGATGGGGTCACATCGATCATCAGTCTCTGCTCGTTTCCGCGCGCTCCTAAACCACTAAACGGTTTGGATATTTGATCCGAGGGGCCTCTGGCCTGATAGCACTAACCATCACGTGGGCATAGTATGGGCGTTCTGCGTCGTATACTTTAGCCGAAGCTTAATAGACGTCAGCAACTGAGCGGCACACGCTGGGTTGGACTGGGAACGCAACCGCGCTTGTATTAAGGGGTTGCTAGGTCTGCTCACCGGCGGTGTACGCAACGTGCAGGAGCGTCCGGGGCGATGGCCCAAGACCCCTGGGGCCATAGGTTAGTCCGGCGTGCTGACCTCTCTGTTAAGTTTTTGGTCGGGTTGCGGCGTGTTCCTTAGCCGAGGCCGGGCATGACCCAGAAAAGTGTGTCCGGCCGGAGTTAAGCGAGCGTGGTGGGTAAGTTGGTGCACTCCTGCAGGGAAGAAACTTCTATCGATAACCTGTCCTACGGTAACGGACACTCGGAGTTGTATCCCGATCGGTACAACTAGAACATGACTTGAGATGAGAACTGGATAGTACGGCTCTGGGATTGCTTTCTCGCAGGGAGTCGAGGAAGAATCTCTGGCCGAGGTTGATGACACTGCTATACTTCACATTATGTTATTCTGCTCTCTTCTTATGCTGCAAGACTGTTGAAGATGCGGAAGATGCTAGTCTTCGATAGGACTAGGCCTTCCCCTCTATTCTGGCATTTCTGCAGCCCAGTCCACATATACAGCCCTCCTTTGAAAATGTTGGATATGTAGTGTAGATCCTTGCTTGCTGAGTACTTCGGATGAGTACTCACGTTTGCTTTATTTTCCTTTTTCCCCCTTTATTCCTTTGTCGCATCCAGACGACGGAGCCCCGGAGCCAGTTGTCCCCACCGACGACCACTACTACTACCAGCCCGGAGAGTACTACTACTACGAGGAGCCGACCGACGACCAGGAGTAGGATTCAGAGGGTCCAGGGCAGGAGGCCCACGCCTTTCGATCGTAGAGTTTTATTTTGCCCCGCCTCTGCGAAGGCTTATCTCTCTATTACTGTAATATATCTGTACCCAGATATCTGATGCTTCCGCTGACACTTGTATGCCATCGAGCTATGTATTTGAGCCCTCGAGGCCCTGGCTTGTAATATAAAGCTTGTATGAATTTATTTATGTTTTAGAGTTGGGTTGTGATATCTTCAAGTGAGTCCTTAGGCTTAATCGTGTGCATTTGCGTGTATGATTAGTGCACGATTAAGCCGGGGTCATCACACACCTCACCCCGCCTGCGCCCTGGGAAGAGGAGGGCGAGTCCACCGCAACCTGGGGCCACCGCCCCAGCGTACCATCACCGGAGCAAGGAGCTACGGCGCCACCTGCAGCCCCGGCGGCCACGCGCCGCCCTTCGCGCCAGCAGCCGTGCCGCTCCCGCTCCACCCGACCGAGCCGCCCAGGCCATCTCCACCGCGTCAGATCCGATCCAGAGACGCCACGACCGATCCGCCACTGATCACCACCAGAACCAGCTGCTGCGCTCCCCCGACAGCCGCAGAAGCCGGCACACCACCGCCAGGTCCCGGGGCCGCCGCCCCGGCGTCCACCAGCCGCTGGCCGGGCGCCTCGTCCAGGGCCGATGCGCCGCGCCAGCAGGGGATCCCCTCGCACAAGAGGAGAGGGCCCGTCGCCGCCGGCCGCCGCGCGGGCTTTGCCCGCCGACGTTGCCCAGCGGCGGCGAGGGAGGGGCTGGAGTAGGGGGCGGGTGGCGGCGGCAGTGCTAGGTTCGCCCGAGCCGCCCCCCCCCCCCCCCCGGGAGCGACGCGGACGCAACTCTACTTTAAAGTAGTGAGAATAATGAAGCGTCTCAATCTCCAACATGGAGACCCGTGCTACTTGTAGACTGCGTTGGATTTTTATCCCCGAAGAGGAGAGGATGATGCAGCACAGTAGAGTAAGTATTCCCCTTAGTTAAGAAACCAAGGTTATCAATCCAGTAGGAGAACCAAGCAACACCACGTAAACAGCACCTGCACACACAACACAAACCTTCGCACCCAACGCAAACGAGAGGTTGTCAATCTCTCGGTGGTCAAGAAACGAGATCAAATGATATATGATAGATTGATAAATAAATAAAAGATAAAAAAGTGCAGCAAGTCTTTTTGGTATTTTTGTATAAGTAAACAAGATAGATCTTATATTAAAAGTAGACCCGGGGGCCGTAGGATTCACTAGTGGCATCTCTCTCAAGAAAATAGCATACGGTGGGTAAACAAATTACTGTTGAGCAATTGATAGAAAATCAAATAATTATGAGGCTATCCAAGGCAATGATCATGATATAGGCACCACATCCAAATCAAGTAGACCAACTCCTGCCTGCATCTACTACTATTACTTCACACATCGACCGCTATCCAGCATGCATCTAGTGTATTAATTTCATAAGAACGAAGTAATGCATTAAGAACGATGACATGATGTAGTCAAGACAAAAGCATATAAGAATTCATCCCAACTTGTTATCCTTAATGGCAACAATAGATGTGTATCAACTCCCCTTTTGTCACTAGGACTGAACACCGCAAGATCGAACCCATTACCGAGCACCTCTTCCCATTGCAAGAAGATCCAATCTAGTTGGCCAAACCAAACCAAAACTTCGGAGAAGAAATACAAGGCTATACTAAATCATGCATAAAAGAGATCAGCAAAGAACTCAAATAAAACAAGGATAGATCTGATCATAAACTCACAATTCATCGGATCTCAACAAACACACCGCACAAAGTCATTACATCGGATGGATCTCCATGAAGATCATGGAGACCATTGTATTACGAATCACAAAGAGAGAGAGAGAGAGAGAGCCATCTAGCTACTACCTATGGACCCGTAGGTCTGTGGTGAACTACTCATGCATCATCGGAGAGGCGGCAAGGATGATGTAGAGCCCCTCCGTGATGAGTTCCCCCTCCGGCGGAGTACCGGAAAAGGACTCCAGATGGGATCTTGCGAGAACAGAGACTTGCGGCGGCGGAAAAAGTGTTTCATGGACTCCCCTAGGGTTTTCTCGAATATTTGGGAATTTATAGAAGTGGAAGTAGGTCAAATGGCGTAGGGAGGGGCCCACACAACACTGGGGCGCGGCCCCCCTGCGGCATGCCCTGGTGTTGTGTGGGGCCCTCCAGCGTGATCTTCCTTGGCCTCCAAGTTCCTGGTGATCCTTATCTCCAATAAAAAATCCTCAAAAAGTTTCGGGACGATTTGATCTTATCTGATATTGATTTCCTGCGAAACAAAAACAGGGCAGAAAACAGGAACTGGCATGTGGCACTAAGTTAATAGGTTAGTCCCCAAAAATGATATAAAAGTGTATAAAATGATAATAAAAACATCCAAGAATAATAATATCATAGCATGGAACAAGAAAAAATAATAGATACGTTGGAGACGTATCAACCCGCGTGAGTATATATTGATTGGTGATGGTTATACAATCGTGCTAAGCACGTTAGGTGTTACAGGAGATCAAGAGGGAGAGAGAGAGAGAGAGATCCTTCGGCAGTAGATTATAGGAGGTTACAGAGGAATAGCAAGATAACTACAGATTTAAAGGAAGAATAATATCTCTGGACTCCTAACAAACCAACCGGTTCAATCATGTTGTTAACACTCCCCCTTAATCAGAACTTAGACAAGTTCAGATTATGCTTGAACTCCTCAAATGGTCTTGAAGATAATGCCTTGGTAAAACCATCCGCAACCTGATCTTTAGATGGCACAAACTGAATCTCTAGCTCCTTGTTGGCAACTCTTTCTCTCACAAAGTTTGAGTGATAGTCTATTTCAATGTGCTTGGTTCTTGCATGGAAGACATGATTCGCTGACAAATATGTGGCACCAATATTGTCACACCAAAGACAAGGGGTTTTAGTGTTATATATTCCAAGCTCCTTCAATACCATTTCTACCCAGATAATTTCTGCTGTTGCATTCGCCAGTGCCTTGTACTCTGCTTCTGTACTGGACCTGGAAACCATGGCCTGTTTCTTTGCACACCATGAAATGAGATTATGACCAAAGAACACTGCAAAGCCACCTGTGGACCGTCTGTCATCCAAACATCCTGCCCAATCAGAGTCAGAAAATGCACTAACAAGAGTAGATGATGATCTACTGAATGTCAGTCCAGTACTTAAAGTGCTTTTCACATATCTCAATATACGCTTGGCAGCAGTCCAATGTGTTGTAGTAGGTGCATGAAGGAACTGGCATACTTTATTAACAGCAAAAGAAATGTCAGGTCTAGTAAGTGTCAAATACTGAAGTGCACCTACCACACTTCTGTAATTTGTGCCATCTTCTTGACTCAAAGGATCACCTTCTGCAAGTGACAACTTTTCTCTACTGGATAGTGGAGTTGGCGATGGTTTGCAATTCTGCATCCCAACTCTAGTCAAGAGATCAGTTGCATATTTTTCCTGAGACAGATGCAGACCACCATGTGTGTTTCTCTTAACCTCAATACCAAGGAAGAAATGCAAGTCACCCAAATCTTTGAGAGCAAACTCTGAATTCAGATCTTTCAACAAAGCTGTGATTGCATCATTGGATGAACTTGTAACAATAATACCATCAACATAAACAAGCACAAATATGGATGTATGGGACTTGTTATAGATGAACAATGATGTATCAGACTTGGAAGGATTAAAACCAAGCTTTTGCAGTTTGGAACTTAAGCGAGAGTACCACGCTTTAGGAGCCTGCTTCAGTCCATAAAGAGATTTATCAAGTCTGCAAACATGAAAAGGTGCATTTTTATCTTCAAACCCAGGAGGTTGTTTCATATATACTTCCTCTTCCAGAACACCATGAAGGAATGCATTCTGCACATCTAGCTCTCGCAGACTCCATCCTCTTGACACAACAATGGAAAGAACAAGACGAATTGTAGCAGCTTTAACCACAGGACTGAAAGTGTCCTCATAATCTATTCCATACCTTTGCTTGAATCCCTTTGCAACATGTCTTGCCTTATAGCGATCAATTGTACCGTCAGACTTTCTTTTTATTCTAAATACCCATTTGGAGTCAATCAAATTTTTACCTTGATGGGATGGAACCAAGTGCCTAGTCTTATTTTTCTGAAGTGCACAAAACTCCTGTTCCATAGCCTTCTTCCACTTCGGGTCAGAAAGTGCCTCATGGAACGTGCGAGGTTCTCCTGATGAAGAAGCAACTAAACCATATTTAATTTTACAATTAGTAGGCTGAATTACCCCTGCACGGAGACGAGTATGTGGCGGAGTGACTGTAGAAGATCCCACCGCCTGCTCCTGTACAGGAGATCCCACACCAGCCAGGCTGCCTCCTGCAGTGGCCGCCGGATCATCTGTGGTGAAAACAGACGTTGAAGAAGGCGGGTTCGGCACAGAGGATCCCGCCAGCCAAGCCAAATCAGCGTGGGATCCCAAGCCGGTCGGGTCTGCGCCCGTCGAGCGCTGCGAGTCCTGCGGGGCCTGCTGCCGGATGTAGCAACGCGGCTCTGCCACAAAACATGTGGAAGGAGGGCCCCCATGGGGAGACGTGTCGGGCGCGGGTTGGTGGAGCAGGCGCACTCGGGCGAGCGACCCAGCAGGAGGCCGCGTGTCAGCGGGTGGTTGATGCAGAGGTGCGCCCGAGGGGGAACCACCCGTGCTGTCGGGCTGACAGGGGGCCGATCCCGAGGACGATCTGATTGGCTGCTGCGGGCGCGATCCCGAGGGGGATTCTGGCCGCGTGCTGTCGCTGCTAGGCAGGCACATAAGATATGGGTTGTTTGAGACATTCTGTACATCATTCTGACTCGAATTTTTTTCTGCTGCTTCCACATCTGACCCTGCAACACTTGAAGACTCAGGAATATGGTTATGAGAGTTAGTCACGTGATCATAAAAATTATCAGCCCCATTGTAAACACTGGATAATTGAGGTGGAAGAAGTAGAATCTCTTTCTTAAGGAGAGCACCAGGATTTGGATGGAGATGCGCAAAGGGAAAGATAGTTTCATCGAACACGACATCACGAGAAATATAGACTCTCCCTGTGGGAATATCGAGGCACTTAACCCCATTGTGTTGAGTGCTATAGCCAAGAAATACGCATTGCTTTGATCGAAACATAAGCTTGCGATTATTATAAGGACGAAGGTTAGGCCTGATGGAAATATGCCCTAGAGGCAATAATAAAGTTGTTATTATTTTATATTTCCTTGTTCATGATAAAGGTTTATTATTCATGCTAGAATTGTATTGACCGGAAACTTAAATACATGTGTGAATACTTAAACAAATACCGTGTCCCTAGTGAGCCTCTACTAGACTAGCTCGTTGATCAAAGATGGTTAAGGTTTCCTAACCATAGACATGAGTTGTCATTTGGTAATGGGATCACATCATTAGGAGAACGATGTGATGGACAAGACCCATCCGTTAGCTTATCATATGATCATTCTGTTTATTGCTACTGCTTTCTTGAATGTCAAATACATGTTCCTTCGACCATGAGATCATGCAACTCCCGGATACCGGAGGAATACTTTGTGTGCTATCGAACGTCACAACATAACTGGGTGATCATAAAGATGCTCTACAGGCATCTTCGAAGGTGTCTGTTGAGTTGGCATGGATCGAGACTGGGATTTGTCACTCCGTGTTTCGGAGAGGTATCTCTGGGCCCTCTCGGTAATACACAACATAAGAACCTTGCAAGCAAAGTGACTAAGGAGTTAGTTACGGGATGATGTATTATGGAACGAGTAAAGAGACTTGCCGATAACGAGATTGAACTAGCTATGGATATACCGACGATCGAATCTCGGGCAAGTAACATACCGACGGACAAAGTGAATTACGTATGTTGTCATAACAGTTCGACCGATAAGATCTTCGTGGAATATGTAGGAACCAATATGGGCATCCAGGTTCCGCTATTGGTTATTGACCGGAGAGTTGTCTCGGTCATGTCTACATCATTCCCGAACCCGTAGGGTCCGCAAGCTTAACGTTCGTTAACGATATAGTGTTATATGAGTTATATGAATTGGTGACCGAATGTTGTTCGGAGTCCCGGATGAGATCACGGACATGACGAGGAGCTCCGAAATGGTCCGGAGGTAAAGATTGATATATAGGACGATGATATTTGGACATCGGAAGTGTTTCGGAATGTACCGGGTAGAAATCGGGTCACCGGAAGGGGTTCCGGACCCCCTGGGAAGTTAATGGGCCAAATAGGAGGAACACACCAGCCCACAAGGGGCTGGTGCACCCCTCCTAGGCCGCAGCCCATGGGGAGAGAAGGAAAGGGGGGAGTCGGCCTCCCCCTTCCTTTCCTCTCCCCCCTCTTTCCTTTCTCCTCCGGCAAATATGGTAGGGGGGGGGGCGGCTAGGGAAGGAGGCCAAGGAGGATTCGGCCTCCTTGGCTGCTCCCTCCTCCACCCACCTATATATATACGGGAGGGGGGCGCCACACAAAGCCACACCAATTGCTTAGCCGTGTGCGGCGCCCCTCTCCACAGTTCCATCCCTCGGTCATATTCTCGCAGTGCTTAGGCGAAGCCCGGCAGAGATAGTTGCACCACTACCATCACCACGATGTCGTGCTGTCGGAACTCATCCACTACTTCGCCCGTCTTGCTGGATCAAGAAGGCGAGGACGTCATCGAGCTGAACGTGTGCTGAACGCGGAGGTGCCGTACGTTCGGTGCTCGGTCGGTTGGATCGCGAAGCTGTTTGACTACTTCAACCGTGTTGTCTCAACGCTTCCGCTTACGGTCTATATACTACAAGAAATTTGTTAATCCATGACAGTTTCAATCCGTCATAGGACTATGGAAAACCATCATGGATGCGTATGCATGACGGACTCTAAATCCGTCATGTATATCGCGTCATAATTGGCAACATGGCCTTCATGACGGATTTTTGACCGTCACCGACTTGCCCTAGGCCCGTCCAGGCCCAAACCTTCGTGACGGACCTTTCCGTCATGGATATACGTGATATGGCAGCTGATGTGGCATCATGGTCGATCTGACTTGGCAGCCCAACAATACAGCCCAATTTATCTTTCTACAAATATTTAGGCCCACGTAGTCCATTGTTTATTGGGCCTTCAACCATTTTTTCATTACGTTAATATTCTTTTAGTTTGCCTTTTATACACATTTATTATACTTGCACGGTCTAGATCATTATTGTCCTTGGCCTATTCAGACCCATCTTCGGCCCAGGTTGCCAATATTTGATCCACACGAAAAAAAGTAAAGAATCTCCATTTAGCAAAGAAAAACAATAATATAGTGCACAAATACGGATTCACAACTACAAAATTCAGATCACCAGAATAGATTACAATTACATATCACAATCACACTGGAGGTTTGGATACTTCATACATATAATCTGTGTTGTTCCTTGTCTTGAGTGTAGTATCATCTGTTCCATCCCAAGTGGAGTTACCCTTCTAAACTAAACTCGAGTGTAACATCTTCTGTTCTACCTCAATTACCTGCAGAAGAATAGCAGAAAACAAATTGTGAGAACTATTAGCATGAGGAATAAATTATGTGAAACATTCACCCAAACATTTATTTAAAATGATAGTGATTAGCTCGCCCATAATAAAATGACAGGAACAAGGAACAATATACAGCAACATCACATTCTTCAGTCAACATGCCCATTTTTAGCAGCAAGCAAACAAGAATTTTGGCATGCAAAAAGAACACATATGCACGTCTTAGTATCATACAGAAAGAAATCAAATTTGAATATTAGAAGTGAGATGGTTGGTGGAATACCTATCCTGGCAGATTAGAGAATAAGTCAGTTGATATGTGGCTAGAACAAATCTTTACTGGGACATTTGAAAGAAATGTCCTATTGAAACAAAAAAAACATGAAATGATTAAACATGTACATTTCAGTCAACATGTACAAGTTTTAAACTTGCGAATTTCGAGGCCAAAAAGAAAAGTGAGCCGTTGATAGTGTCCATCGAACAGCTCAAAATGGTGGGATTCACAGCTACAGTAGTGGCTACAATACGAACAAAGGCACTACTAATTTCTAGAACCATCGTATCAGCCAACGCAGGAAAAGTTCAAGGCACACGCACTAACAGCTAGACCGCAAGTGTCCGCGGCATTGCACACTAATGTATCTAATCAGCGAGATTTGGAAGCTCTCGGTGAAGCTTTTTTAAGATGGCTACAATGCAAAATACTAATTCTAAACATGTGAACCTTTACATACAAATCAGAATGGCTTGAACAATGGACTCAATGAAGCCATACATGCAAGAAGGTGTTGTATTTGAAGGGATAAGATTTGTATCCATCAATTGAACCCTGCACGTGTTGTGCACATACCCGCCTACTAGTATATGTAATATTTCACTTAACCACTACGTAAAATGAAAGATATAGATTGAACCATAATCCAGAGCAATAATATTTGGTA
Organism: Thinopyrum elongatum; assembly: GCA_011799875.1. NCBI lineage: Eukaryota > Viridiplantae > Streptophyta > Magnoliopsida > Poales > Poaceae > Thinopyrum > Thinopyrum elongatum. The sequence continues at coordinate 687,160,695 of CM022303.1, read as the reverse complement.
CAAAATGTTTTCCTTAAAAGGCCAACAACTCAATGAACACACAGGTAAAAAGTAGGACCAGGAGCAACTCAACTGACGATGTAGTGAAAGCAAAAGACTCGGTTCAAATAAACACAAATAATGGTCTAAATGATTTTGGTTCCCAGGTTAGTCAATTAACTCAGGGGCAGAGCCTATTTACTTTGGGCTAAAAGTTGTTGATTGGTTGCTTAAATGAATGTAACTCTATCATGTGCATGGTATGGGAATTCCCATGGGAAATCCTCTGCTGTACAATGCCCTTCGTGGTGTCAGTACATCTGCTATAAATTAAACTTCACCTCTAAGACTAAGAGGCCCCGTGCACATTCAGAATCTCAAACTGAATTCTGCACTATGAGGTTGATACTTTTTGAGTTGCTTGGCTCAACTTTTATGATCTCTATCATTGTTTGTAGCTCTGTTAGAGTTGTGTTGCCAGTTGTGTCTGGAGTCACTGTATAAATAACACTCATTACTTTTTAAACAAATAATTTTGTATATTCATAGTTTAGAATGACTAAGCACTGTTAGATATGGTGCTTGCACACTGTTGCCTTTTACGTACGAGATTAAGCAGTGCACTTTTCACTTGCCCTAAAATGCACTGTAACTAACTGCTAGAAGGTTAATTTTACATAAAAAGAGTATCATTTAGTTGCTATCTACATACACTTCCAGCTAGATAATTTTAGCAGAGGCTCTTGGGAGCTACATATTGTTATTATCTATTATTTGTCTAAAAGTATTTTTTATCTACAGATACAATCTGCAGAGACGGTCTGTTTATGAGTGCTACCTGTTCGAGCCACTACTACTTTTGATCGTTGGCCAAGATATCAATATCTTTATGCTGAAATAACTCCTCCAGATTCTACTATTTCTCTGATAGTCTTATTGAGGATTAGTTTCAGTCTGTCTGCTTAGATTACTCAATAGTTGTACTTTAAGCATACCATCTTTTCAGTTTCATATATACCCTACATCATATTTTGATCCATCTCAATGATGTATATCTGTAAAGTAAATTGACACATACAAACACAACATGACCTTGGAAACTATGTAAGCACCCCACATATATTCGTTACTAATACATGTTCATGAAGAAAAGATGTAAATATAAATCTATACATTAAAAAAAGATCAGTCACATCAACGTTTATGCAAAATATAAAATGTAATACATCATCTTGCTATCTTTCCAAAACAATTATTCCCTGCCACAAAAGTTACTTCACTGCAAAGCACTATCCTGGCATCCTAAATGGATAGTTATTCGATTAATGGGGAGCGAAAAGAGTTCTCACCTTCACAGCAAGTGGTCCGGCGAGGTCAATTGTGGCGATGCGAATAAGGCCAAGGAGTGCTGAATAAAGCAGTGGTCAACCCCTCCTCTCCTAGTGCGGATTGTGAAGAAGACCGGAGCATCGGGGCAGCCGTCCTTGGTCCTGGGCAGCGAGTAGGCGACAACGTCCATCTCGCCGACCTCAACCACCTTCCTCATGACCACCGCGGCCATGACGACGAGCAGGGGGCTGACCTTGACACGGATGCGGGAGCGCCGCTATGAGCGCGTGTGCCCCCATCAAGGATCTGAGTAGGCCTCATAGGGGGAAAGTGTGGGGGGCGGTGGAGGAGTGATAGAGGGTGGGAGACGGAGGTCGAGCGGGAGATGGTTGGGGTCGCGGCGCGGGAGATCGAGGGGGTGGCAGCCGCAAGTGGAGGAAGGCTGGGCATGGATCTGAATCGGGAGCAGAGAGGGAGAGGAGGCGGCGGCGGCTGTGGGTGGAGGTGGATTAGGGTTTCCGTGGTCGTGGGGGAGAGGCGCGAGGCTGTGGCCTCTCGGGCTGGTGGGCTGTGGAGATAAATGGGTTGGCTCCAAATTTTTTTAACTCCCCGCGTCGACGACTTGAATGTTTTCTCCTCTGCGCGCTTCCTGTTTTGGACTTTGCTGCGCACACGACTTGTTTTTCCTTCGCGCGCTTTGCTTCAGCCTATTTCATACTTTGGTGTCTCTGCCCTTGGGTGCCTGGTACTAGACCTGATTCATGTTGGGCCCACATGTTTGTATGCTACATAAGTCTATTCGTTCAGTTTGGAGCCATCTAATTTCATTAGGATCCTTGTTTTTTTTACAGTATTGAAAATTCAAATTACAATGTAACTCATATGACTATGCCACATTAGTAGGAGCAATTCGAGACGGTCCGTATGGTGTATGAAGGGGGGAAAAGCTAGGCCCGGTTGGTCTATCCGTGACGGTTTTCGTGACAGTACCTCCACATCTATCATTAAGGGGCTACAGTTTTTGGGCCCAAACACATATTGCTAGTCGGTGACGGTTTCCATGACGGATTTCTAGAACGTCACCAGGAATCCGTCATGGATTAACAGGTTTCTTGTAGTATGAGGGTACGTAGACACACTCTCCCCTCTCGTAGCTATGCATCTCCATGGATAGATCTTGCGTGTGCGTATAAATTTTTTGTTTTTCATGCAACATTCCCCAACAGTGGCCTCAGAGCCAGGTCTATGCGTAGATGATATGCACGAGTAGAACACAAAGGGTTGTGGGTGGTGATGTTCATACTGCTTACCACCAACGTCTTATTTTGATTCGGCGGCATTGTGGGATGAAGCGGCCAGGACCAACCTTTCATGTCCAAGTACATGAGACCGGTTCCACCGACAAACATGCAACTTGTTTTGCATAAAGGTGGCTGGCAGGTGTCTGTTTCTCCCACTTTAGTTGAATCGAATTTGACTACGGCCGGTCCTTGAAGAAGGTTAAAACAGCAAACTTGATAAATCACCGTTGTGGTTGTTTTTGGTAGGTAAGAATGGTTCTTGCTAGAAACCCGTAGCAGCCACGTAAAACTTGCAACAACAAAGTAGATGACGTCTAACTTGTTTTTGCAGGGTATGCATGTGATGTGATATGGTCAAGACATGATGTGATATATGTTGTTGTATGAGATGATCATGTTTTGTAATTTATCGGCAACCGGCAGGAGCCTTATGGTTGTCTCTTTATTGTATGAAATGCAAGCGCCATGTAATTGCTTTACTTTATCGCTTTGCGTTAGCAATAGTTGTAGAAGCAATAGTTGGCGAAACGACCACGACGCTACGATGGAGATCAAGGTGTCAAGCTGGTGATGATGGAGATCATGACGATGCTTTGGAGATAGAGATCAAAAGCACAAGTTGATGATGGCCATATCATGTCACATATTTTGATTGCATGTGATGTTTATCCTTTATGCATCTTATTTTGCTTAGAATGACGGTAGCATTATAAGATGATCCCTTCACTAAATTTCAAGATAAAAGTGTTCTCCCTGAGTATGCACCATTGCTAAAGTTTGTCGTTTTGAAGCACCTCGTGATGATCAGGTGTGATAGATTCTACATTCACATACAACGGGTGTAAGCCCGTTTTACACAAGCAGAATACTTGGGTTAAACTTGACGAGCCTAGCATGTACAGACATGGTCTCGGAACATTGGAGACCGAAAGGTCAAACATGAGTCATATAGTAGATATGATCAACATGGAGATGTTCACCATTGATGACTATCCCATTTCACGTGATGATCGGACATGGGCTAGTTGATTTGGATCATGTATCACTTATTTAACTTGAGGGATGTTAATTTAAGTGGGAGTTCATTAGTAATTTGATTAATTGAACTTAATTTATCATGAACTTAGTCTTGATAGTTTTTGCATATCTATGTTGTAGATCAATGGCCCGTGCTACCGTTCCCTTGAATTTTAATGCGTTCCTAGAGAAAGCTAAGTTGAAAGATGATGTAGCAACTACACGGACTGGGTCCGTAACTTGAGGATTATCCTCATTGCTGCACAGAAGAATTATGTCCTTGATGCACCACTAGGTGATGGACCTGCTGTAGGAGCGGCTGTAGACGTTATGAACGCCTGGCAGGCTCGTTCTGATGACTACTCAATAGTTCAGTGTGCCATGCTGTACGGCTTAGAACCGGGACTGCAAAAGTGTTTTGAACGCCATGGAGCATATGAGATGTTCCAAGAGCTGAAATTGATATTTCAAGCTAATGCCTGGGTTGAGAGATATGAAGTCTCCAACAAGTTCTTTAGCTGTAAGATGGAGGAGAATAGTTCTGTCAGTGAACACATACTCAGAATGTCTGGGTACCACAACCACTTGACTCAACTCATAATTGATCTTCCGGTTGAGACTGTTATTGACAGAGTTCTTCAGTCACTGCCACCAAGCTATAAAGGCTTCGTGATGAACTATAATATGCAAGGGATGGAGAAGACAATTCCTGAGCTCTTCGCGATGCTGAAATCGGCGGAGGTAGAAATCAAGAAGGAGCATCAAGTGTTGATGGTTAACAAGACCACTAGTTTCAAGAAAAAGGGCAAGGGAAAGAAGGGGAACTTTAAGAAGAATGGCAAGCAAGTTGCCGCTCCCACGAAGAAACCCAAAGTTGGACCCAAGCCTGAAACTGAGTGCTTCCAGTGCAAAGGGACTGGTCACTGGAAGCGGAACTGCCCCAAGTATTTGGCGGATCAGAAGGATGGCAAAGTGAGCAAAGGTATATTTGATATACATGTTATTGATGTGTTCCGTACTAAGGCTCGCAGTAGCGCCTGGTTATTTGATACTGGTTCGGTTGCTCATATTTGTAACTCGAAACAGGAGCTACGGAATAAGCGAAGATTGGCTAAGGACGAGGTGACGATGCACGTCGGGAATGGTTCCAATGTTGACGTGATCGCCATGGGCAAGCTACCTCTACATCTACCTTCGGGATTAGTTTTAGACCTCAATAATTATTATTTGGTGCCAGCGTTGAGCATGAACATTATATCTGGATCTTGTTTAATGTGAGACGGTTATTCATTTAAGTCAGAGAATAATGATTGTTCTATTTATATGAGTAACATCTTCTATGGCCACGCACCTTTTTGTGAATGGTCTATTTTTGTTGAATCTCGATCGTAGTGATACAAATATTCATAATATTGATGCCAAAAGATGCAAAGTTAATAATGATAGTGCAACATACTTGTGGCACTTCCGTTTAGGTCATATTGGTGTAAAGCGCATGAAGAAACTCCATGCGGATGGACTTTTGGAATCACTTGATTATGAATCATTTGATACTTGCGAACCATGCCTCATGGGCAAGATGACTAAAACTCTGTTCTCTGGAACAATGGAGCGAGCTACTGATTTGTTGGAAATAATACATACTGATGTATGCGGTCCGATGAATGTTGAAGCACGCGGCGGGTATCGTTATTTTCTAACCTTCATAGATGATTTGAGTAGGTATGGGTATATCTACTTGATGAAACACAAGTCTGAAACATTTGAAAAGTTCAAAGAATTTCAGAGTGAAGTAGAGAATCATCGTAACAAGAAAATAAAGTTTCTACGATCTGATCGCGGAGGCGAATATTTGAGTTACGAGCTTGGCCTTCATTTAAGAAAATGTGGAATTGTTTCACAACTCACGCCACCTGGAACACCACAGCGTAATGGTGTGTCCGAACGTCATAACCGTACTTTATTAGATATGGTGCATTCTATGATGTCTCTTACCGATCTGCCACTATCGTTTTGGGGTTATGCATTAGAGACAGCTGCATTCACGTTAAATAGGGCACCGTCTAAATCCGTTGAGATGACACTGCATGAACTATGGTTTGGCAAGAAACCAAAGCTGTCGTTTCTTAAAGTTTGGGGAAGCGACGCTTATGTGAAAAAGCTTCAGCCTGATAAGCTCGAACCCAAAGCGGAGAAGTGCGTCTTCATAGGATACCCTAAAGAAACAATTGGGTACACCTTCTACCACAGATCCGAGGGCAAGATCTTTGTTGCCAAGAATGGGTCCTTTCTAGAGAAGAAGTTTCTCTCGAAAGAATTGAGTGGGAGGAAAATAGAACTTGATGAGGTAATCGTACCTTCGCTCGAATTGGAAAGTAGCTCATCAGAGAAAACCGTTCCCGTGATGCCTACACCAATAAGAGAGGAAGATAATGATAAAGATCATGAAGCTTCAGATCAAGTTACTACTAAACCTCGTAGGTCGACCAAAGTACATTCCGCACCAGAGTGGTACGGTAATCCCGTCCTGGAAGTTATGTTGTTAGACAACGACGAACCTACGAACTATGAAGAAGCTATGATGAGCCCAGATTCCAGCAAATGGCTTGAGGCCATGAAATCTGAGATAGGATCCATGTATGAGAACAAAGTGTGGACTTTGGTGGACTTGCCCGATGATCGGCAAGCCATTGAGAATAAATGGATATTTAATAGGAAGACAGACGCTGATGGTAATATCACTGTCTACAAAGCTCGACTTGTTGCGAAAGGTTTTCGACAAGTTCAAGGGGTTGACTACGATGAGACTTTCTTACCCGTAGCGATGCTTAAGTCTGTCCGAATCATGTTAGCAATTGCCACATTTTATGATTATGAAATCTGGCAAATGGATGTGAAAACTGCATTCCTTAATGGATTTCTTAAAGAAGAGTTGTATATGATGCAACCAGAAGGTTTTATCGATCCTAAAGGTGCTAACAAAGTGTGCAAACTCCAGCGATCCATCTATGGACTGGTGCAAGCATCTCAGAGTTGGAATATACGGTTTGATGAGGTGATCAAAGCGTATGGTTTTATACAGACTTATGGTTAAGCCTGTATTTACAAGAAAGTGAGTGGGAGCTCTGTAGCATTTCTGATATTATATGTGGATGACATATTGTTGATTGGAAATGATATAGAATTTCTGGATGGCATAAAGGGATACTTGAATAAGAATTTTTCAATGAAAGACCTCGGTGAAGCTACTTTGATGAAGTTTTGAAGAAGTTCAAAATGGATCAGTCAAAGAAAGGGTTCTTGCCTGTGTTGCAAGGTGTGAAGTTGAGTCAGACTCAATGCCCGACCACGGCAGAAGATATAGAGAAAATGAAAGTCATTCCCTATGCCTCAGCCATAGGTTCTATTATGTATGCCATGCTGTGTACCAGACCTGATGTGTGCCTTGCCATAAGTTTGGTAGGGAGGTACCAAAGTAATCCAGGAGTGGATCACTGGACAGCGGTCAAGAATATCCTGAAGTACCTGAAAAGGACTAAGGACATGTTTCTCGTTTATGGAGGTGACAAAGAGCTTGTCGTAAAGGGTTACGTCGATGCAAGCTTCAACACTGATCCGGATGACTCTAAGTCACAAACCGGATACGTATTTATATTGAATGGTGGAGCTGTCAGTTGGTACAGTTCCAAGCAGAGCGTCGTGTCGGGATCTACGTGTGAAGCGGAGTACATAGCTGCTTTGGAAGCAGCGCATGAAGGAGTCTGGATGAAGGAGTTCATATCCGATCTACTCCCTCCGTCTAGGTGTGTAAGTCATCTTAGGTTGTGCACCGTGACCAAGGCGGAGGGGAAAACGAGAGAACTTAATGCCTTTTTGCTAATTAATAGCATTGCATGCAATGAACTAACCACTGCATGTCATGTTTGGTAGTCTCAAGTCATTCAAAGCATGCACGGCCCACATCTCTTATTGGTTAATATGTCATGAACCAAGAAACGAGGAGTGAGTTAATGTCCCGTGCCTAAGTGTTTTGGGATTATTTGGTTTTTGTAAGGTGACTTACATACCTAGACGGAGGGAGTAGGTGTAATACCTAGTGCATCGGGTCCAATGACAATCTTTTGTGACAACACTGGAGCAATTGCCATAGCAAAGGAGCCCAGGTTTCACAAGAAGACCAAACACATCAAGAGATGCTTCAACTCCATTCATGAATATGTCAAGGATGGAGACATAGAAATTTGCAAAGTACACACGGATCTGAATGTGGCAGACCCGTTGACTAAGCCTCTTCCGCGAGCAAAACATGATCAGCACCAAGACTCCATGGGTGTTAGATTCATTACTATGTAATCTAGATTATTGACTCTAGTGCAAGTGGGAGACTGATGGAAATATGCCCTAGAGGCAATAATAAAGTTGTTATTATTTATATTTCCTTGTTCATGATAAAGGTTTATTATTCATGCTAGAATTGTATTGACCGGAAACTTAAATACATGTGTGAATACTTAAACAAATACCGTGTCCCTAGTGAGCCTCTACTAGACTAGCTCGTTGATCAAAGATGGTTAAGGTTTCCTAACCATAGACATGAGTTGTCATTTGATAACGGGATCACATCATTAGGAGAATGATGTGATCGACAAGACCCATCCGTTAGCTTAGCATATGATCGTTCTGTTTATTGCTACTGCTTTCTTGAATGTCAAATACATGTTCCTTCGACCATGAGATCATGCAACTCCCAGACACCAGAGGAATACTTTGTGTGCTATCAAAAATCACAACATAACTGGGTGATCATAAAGATGCTCTACAGGTATCTCTGAAGATGTCTGTTGAGTTGGCATGGATCGAGACTGGGATTTGTCACTCCGTGTTTCGGAGAGGTATCTCTGGGCCCTCTCGGTAATACACATCATAAGAAGCTTGCAAGCAAAGTGACTAAGGAGTTAGTTACGGGATGATGTATTACAGAACGAGTAAAGAGACTTGCCGGTAACGAGATTGAACTAGGTATGGAGATACCGACGATCGAATCTCGGGCAAGTAACATACCGACGGACAAAGGGAATTATGTATGTTGTCATAACGGTTCGACCGATAAGATCTTCATGCAATATGTAGGAACCAATATGGGCATCCAGGTTCCTCTATTGGTTATTGACGGGAGAGTCATCTCGGTCATGTCTACATCATTCCCGAACCCGTAGGGTCCGCACGCTTAACGTTCGTTGACGATATAGTGTTATATGAGTTATGTGAATTAGTGACCGAATGTTGTTCGGAGTCCTGGATGAGATCACGGACTTGATGAGGAGCTCCGAAATGGTCCGGAGGTAAAGATTGATATATAGGATGATGATATTTGGACACCGGAAGTGTTTCGGAATATATCGGGTAGAAATCGGGTCACCGGAAGGGGTTCCGGACCCCCCGGGAAGTTAATGGGCCATATGGGCCAAAGGGGGGAACACACCAGCCCACAAGGGGCTGGCGCACCCCTCCTAGGCCGCAGCCCATGGGGAGAGAAGGAAGGGGGGGGGGGGTCGGCCTCCTCCTTCCTTTCCTCTCCCCCCTTTCCTTTTCCCTCCGGCAAATATGGTAAGGGGGGGGGGCTAGGGAAGGAGGCCAAGGAGGATTCGGCCTCCTTGGCTGCTCCCTCCTCCCCCCCACCTATATATATACGGGAGGGGGGCGCCACACAAAGCCACAACAATTGCTTAGCTGTGTGCATCGCCCCTCTCCACAGTTCCGTCCCTCGGTCATATTCTCGTAGTGCTTAGGCGAAGCCCTGCAGAGACAGTTGCACCACCACCGTCACCATGCCGTCGTGCTGTCGGAACTCATGCACTACTTCGCCCGTCTTGCTGGATCAAGAAGGCGAGGACGTCATCGAGCTGAATGTGTGCTGAACGCGGAGGTGCCGTACGTTCGGTGCTCAGTCGGTTGGATCGCGAAGCTGTTCGACTACTTCAACCGCGTTGTCTCAACGCTTCCGCTTACGGTCTACGAGGGTACATAGACACACTCTCCCCTCTCGTAGCTATGCATCTCCATGGATAGATCTTGCGTGTGTGTAGAAATTTTTTGTTTTCCATGCAACGTTCTCCAACAAGGCCAACAAGCACACCCAAACACATGAAGAGAGGAATAATCTAGCCTAGCATGGAGAAGGCGTTGCATAGGAGTTTCATTGTTAATGACTCGACTAGGCAACAATTTGAGGGGCATGGAGGCACCAGCAAGGAGAGCCAAGCCAACCTCAATGATATGCCTATGTTTGCGTTCGGCAGAACCGTTTTTTTGGTGTGCATGGGGGCATGAAACATGATGTGAGATGCCTAATGTTTGAAAAAATGAGCCTAATTTCTCGTATTCGCCACCCCAATCAGATTGTATTGCAAGATTTTTTTTATCAAATTGGTGTTCAACAAGTGCTTGAAAGTTTTTGAAGACTTGGAAAACATCAGACTGTTTCTTAAGAAGATAGATCCAAGTAAATTTACTGTAATCATTTATGAAACTGACATAGTAATCATGTCTACCAAAAGAAGTAGGGGTAGGACCCCGCACATCAGAAAAAATAAGTTGTAAAGGTTTGGTAGAAACACTACTTGATACAGGATAGGGCAATTGATGATCCTTTGCCCTTTGACATGAATCACATATAGTTTCAGAACTACGCTCACCAACACAAGGGAGCTTATTATTTCTAAACACTTGTTGAACAATAACAAAAGATGGATGTCCTAAACGTGCATGCCACCATTCCGATGAGAGTTTGATGACACCAAAGACTTGTTTATTGAAGCTTCTAAATTGAGGAATCAACGGATATAGCCCATGCACACATCTACCTCGATAGAGAATTCTCCTCGTGGCCTGATCCTTGATAAAAAAGAAGTAAGGGTGAAATTCCAGAAATACTTTGTTATCAATAGCAATACGATGCACAGAAAGGAGATGCTTTGATGTGTCAGGACAATGTAAAATATTTCTAAGATGAATATCACGATGCGGGGTTTTGACAATTGAATGACCAACATGACATATCTCCATACCTTCTCCATTGGCGTTGTGAACTTGATCTTGACCCCTGTACTGTTCGGCCATGGTGACCTTCTCAAGCTCATTCGTGATGTGGTTGGTAGCTCCATAATCAATGTACCAATTTGTGTCTACACCATAGGGTGTCTGCAGCGGCTGCAATTTTCTTCCTCTGGAAATTGTTTTCAGCATAGCGCCAATCACAATCCTTGGCGATGTGGTTAGTCTTTTTTACAGATCTGACATTTATTTTCATATTCATCATACCCTTGAAACACGCACCCTTGATTGTTGTTGTGGAGAGGACGCTGGTTGTTGTAGTTGCCGCCACCACCGCCATTGTACTGGTTTTGGCCGCCACCTCCACCGAAGTGGCCGCCACCGCTACTGTAGTGGCCGCCGCCGCCACCATAGTGGCTGCCGCCACCGTGGCCACCATTGTAGTGGCCGCCGTTGCCAGCGTCTCCACCATAGCCGCTGCTGTTTCCACCACCGCGCCCTCCTCCTCTGGAGGGACCGCACGAGGCAGATCGGGAAGCGCCACGGCGGCCTCACGAAGCAGCCATGGCAGTGGATTTGAAAGAGTCGACGCCGGTGCCGTGGAACATCTCCATGCGCTGATCAAAGTTGGAGACCATACTGAACAGATCTTCGGTGGAGAGGGGCTCGGTGCGGACATCGAGGGCTGAAACAATGGGTTGGTACTCCATGTCCAGCCCGCCAATGATGAAAGAGATGAGTTCATCTTCGGTGATAGGTTTTCCAGCAGCAGCTAATTCATCAGCCAAGGATCGCATGTACCCAAAGAATGCGCCGGCTGTTTGGGATCCCTTTTGGGCATTGGTGAGGCTAGTGCGGATATTGTTGACTCGTGACCTAGATTGCCAAGAGAACATGCTAACTATGGCTGACCATAGTGTATGGGATTGCTCATGCGAGGCAACCTGGATGAGTACTTCTCGGGATAGGTTATTGAGGAGATAGGCAAGAACCTGCTGGTCCTCGCGGTGCCAGACTGTATGAGCTGGGTTCGGGATGGTTTGATCTTTTTCTTCAGAATTTTTGGTGGTGATGTTTTTTGGGTTCGGGATAGGTTTTGTCTAGATATCCGTACATGCCTGCAGCTCTAATCTGCGATAGCACCTGAGCTTTCCATAGCACAAAGTTGGTGCGGGTAAGCTTTTCAGAGACTTGAGAAGTCAGTATGGAGGAGGAAGATGAGGAGGACGCCATGGCAGGAGGAAGGTGGTTTTTGGGCTAGATGTGATGGAGAGGAAGGGCTCTGGTTACCATGTGAGAATAATGAAGCGTCTCAATCTCCAACATGGAGACCCGCGTGAGTATATATTGATTGGCAATGGTTATACAATCGTGCTAAGCACGTTAGGTGTTACAGGAGATCGAGAGGGAGAGAGAGATCCTTCGGCAGGAGATTACAGGAGGTTACAGAGGATAGCAAGATAACTACAGATTTAAAGGAAGAATAATATCTCTGGACCCCTACCAAACCAGCCGGTTCAATCATGTTGTTTAACAGTGTAAACTTGAAAATTGGCTCAAATCGGATAAAAAGGGCAAGTCATCAATGTGCCAGCAGAGATGTGTGTGGCAACAGATCAAATCTCCCCATAAAAGGGAAAACACAGAACTCTTCCGATCGTCCGACGGCGGGGAGGGTAGCGATGGCCATCGTCCTCCTCCCCATCTAGATCCACGAGTAAGCGATGCTATCATCCTCCAGTTTATCCTCCCCCGTAGGTGTTCCCATTAGATAGATCGCTTTAGAGTCCCTTTTTCCATTGACATATGATTTCTACATCCCTGCAGCAACCCATGGAAGAGGCACCGGTGGGCAAGTTGGGCAGGTTCGAGCATCACCATGGCGTCGCCGATGCACGCAGCTCGCCACCATCATTTCGGATGGAGGACCTTCCTGCGGTATTTTCCATTCCATCAGGCCCTTTTTTTTCCATACATTACATCAAGGGAAATTAATTATTTACTAAATGTTCGCTTACATTACTTCATGCTATTTTTAAGTGAGGCTCATTGTTTAGGGCATCTTGCATAACAGCATAGTGGAGTATTTAACAAAAAACTACCACAATTCATCGAGCCCATAAACTACCACTTTTTCTCTAATCTTTAACTAAAAACTACCACATCGACTTAATGACTGATTAGCAAAAAATGAAACCTGATTATGACAGGCTGGACCCACTTGTCAGGGCTGACATGGCATTGAGTTTTTTGACCATTTGTGTAAACTGTTAAGTTACAGATGGACATTTTATCGAACACTTGGTGTGCACCGACACCTGCGACCGCCCGCTCAGGAGCTCGACGGCCACGAAGGAGGAGCTTGCCGCCGACGGCAGGATCTCTACGGCTGCGCAGGAGGAGCTTGCCGCCGTCGGCAGGAGCTCGACAGCCGCGACCGGGCCCCGCCTCCACCCGTCACTACGCGCCGCGTCTAGCCGCTGCCGTAGGCAGGAGTTCGCCGCCGCGCTGGCCTCCGCGAAGCCGGGCGAGCTGGTTATCGCGCCGCCTCTAGCCGCTGCCGCGGGAAGGAGCTCGCCGCCGCCGGGCGACCTGGTTGCCGGCCGCCACTAGCCGCTGCCTGGGCAGGACCTCGCCGCCGCCAGGGCGAGATGGTTGCCGGCCGCCTCTAGCCGCTGCCGCGGGCAGGACCTCGCCGCCGCCAGGGCGAGCTGGTTGCCGGCCGCCTCTAGCCGCTACCGCGGGCAGGAGCTCGCCCCCGCGTTGGCTGGCCTCCGCGCCAACGGGCGGGCTAGCCGCAGCGCCGTTGGGACAAACCCCGACATTTTCTTGCCCTTCTTTGATGTCTTGTAGGCCACAAATGCGGGCCAGTGATCTCTTAACTTCTCATATCGGCCGGTGAAATCTGCAGTCTTCCCTTTGTCGACAAACTTTGTGTTCAACTCTTTCTTCCACCTCCTGAATAGATCTGCCATCTTCTTAAGAGCACGCGCCTTGACCTTTGGCTCTATAACTGGCGTATTCGGATCCTCCTCTGGCGGTAGGGTGAAATTTGCCTTCAACGAGGTCCAAAGATCATCTTTCTGTCTATCGGTGACATAAGAAACTTCAGGGTCGTCCTTAGCCGGCTTATTCCATTTCTGGATGCTGATCGGGATGATGTCCCTAACAATAGCTACGCACTGAGCAACAAATGTGTCCTTGGTCCGCTTGGGTTCAATCGGTTGGCCATCGTCCGCGAGTTCTGTGATCGTGAACCTTTCATCCTGGCGCAACCTTTTCTTCGGGCCTCGTCTCGTTACAGAAGTTTGGCTCGATCCGGAGGGCTATAAAAGAAGAAAGAAGCGTTAATATATGTACATACCAAAACAATTAATGCATCAATTAGTCAGCACAGGCTTAATTAATATATATACCTTGCCGGACTTTGCAACAGCTCCCTCCTCCGTTCGGTCACCGGAGCCGTCATCATGGTCTCCTTCTTCCTCCGCCATTCGGTCACCGGAGCCGTCATGATCATGTCCTTCCTCCTCCATTGTTCGATCACCGGAGCCGTCATCCTCTCCTTCCTGACCATCGGTGTTGTTGAGAAATGACAAGACATCACCTCCGCCGAGGATTATATCGCCCAACAACTGTTCTTGTTCCAAGTCTCTTTGCTCCATAGTTTCTGCAAATATATATTACAACATGGCAATATACAAACATGAGAGATGGATATATTAGTGGCAAACATAGACCTAGCTAATATCACAACAAGGGATCATATTAGTGGCCTCGACGCTTCTACCGTTTGGGGTGGCCTCGACAATGCTTCTAGGGTTTGGCCTCGACAACGCTTCTAGGGTTTGGGGTGGCCTCGACAATGCTCTTTTAACTTGGTAAATTTGGGTGGCCTCGACACTTCTAGGGTTTGGGGTGGCCTCGACAACGCTTCTAGGGTTTGGGTTGGCCTCGACGCTTCTAGGGTTTGGTCGGGTGAGAGGGGGTTGATTGACGTCCCCCCTCATGTTGAAGAGTTACCGGAGTTTTCTATGAACCAAAGAAATACTACCTATCACATGACATGTCCAGCGACCGGACCGGACCGCCTCTCTCATGAATGTCCGACAAGGGATTCTCTTAACCTTTAAGGGATTTAAAAAAATGGCGCCATTCTGGATGTGCAGAAAATGGTCCATATTTTTCCTGATCTCATCTACCCTTCTATATGTCACGTTGTCTAGTGTCAAAGGATTCAAGAAAACCATGGCTTCATCATTAGCCGGAAGTAACAGGCGCATGATGGTACGAAGCTCTCCAAAGTTGTTTTGGAACGGAGTCCCGGATAAGATAATTCGCTTTTTGGTACGAAGTTCAGCAAGAGCCTTCCGAATATCGCTATTTGGAAGGCCTTTGCTGAACTTCGTACCAAAAAGTGAATTATCCTATCAGGACTCCGTTCCAAAATAACTTTGGATAGCTTCATACAATCATGCGCCTGTTACTTCTGGCTAATAATGAAACCATGGATTTCTTCAATACTTTGACACAAGAGAACGTGCACATATAGAAGCGTAGATGAGATCAGGAAAAATATGGATCAACTTAATTATGCACATCCATAATGGGGCATTCTTGATAAATCTCTTATTAATGGGGGAATTCTTGATAGATCCCTTATTAAATGTTGCATATGTCAAAATTTAAACTTTGACATATGATCAAACTTTGACATATGATCAAATGTTGCATATGTCAAAATTCAAACTTTGACATATGAGCAAACTTTGATATATCTCCACCGCGATATAAAATGATACATAGATGACAACAATTCTTTATTAGAAAGCAAACCCGATATCCGACATATCTACATATCGTCCGATATATCTAGACTTGTTTTTCCTATATATCTAGACTTGTTCCGGTTTGGGGTGGCCTCGACAACGCTTTTTCGGTCCCGGTTTGGGTGGACTCGAGAGTTGGTCGGGCGAGAGGGGGTTGATCGACGTCCCCCTCATGTCGAAGTTACCGGAGTTTTCTATATGAACAAAAAAAATTCCACATGACATGTCCGACGTCCCCCCTCATGTCGAAGTTATCGGGGAGGGGGTAGATGACAATCACCCGTCATGACATGTCCGACGTCCGACGTCCCCCCTCAAGTCATGTCCGACGTCCCCCCTCATTTTAACTAATTTCTATGAACAAAAAAATATTCTATGAACAAAAAATATATTCTATGAACATCATATATATATACATCCATCCATATGAACATATATGAACAAAAAAATACATATAGCCACATATATGAAAAAAATACATATATGAAAAAAATGCTATGAGCCGGGGTGGCGCGACGGCTCACAGCGGGGGCGGCTGGCGACGGCGACGGCGGGGGCGGCGAGGGTGCCAAGTTCGTGTGGCAGGATTCCGGCCGCGGGTGGGCTGGCAGGGGCAGGGGCGGGCCGGCGGGGGGCGTGCTGGTGTTGCAGGGGCGGGCGGTGCAGGGGGCTCGGGGCGGGCAGGGCGCGGCGACGGCGTCGATCGGGGCAACGACGACGTCGGGGACGGCGTCGGGGCAGGTCGGCGATGGCGACGACGGCGAGGAGGGCAGCAGCAGCAGGGGCGCGGCGGCGTCGTCGAGAGAAGAATGGCGGGTGGGTTGAAATTTGCTAAGTCCTGACTTATATAGCAAACCCTTTGGTCCTGGTTCGTGCCACCAACCGGGACCAAAGCCCACCTTTGGTCCCGGTTCGTGCCACCAACCGGGACCAAAGGTCAATTTCCCGCAGCCCAAAGGGCGGGAAGCAGAGACCTTTGGTCCCGGTTGGTGGCACGAACCGGGACCAAAGGGTGGCATTGGTCCCGGTTGGTGCCTCGAACCGGGACCATGGTCCCGGTTCGAGGTCCCGGTTGGTCCCGGTTCGTGCCACCAACCGGGACCAATGGTGTGCTTGCATAGGGGCGTGGTGGGAGTTTAGTCCCACCTCGCTAGTTGAGAGAGTGCCGCACCTGTTTAAAAGGCGCGGTGCGCCTGAGCCTTCGAGCTACTCTCTAAAGCAGGCTTACGGGCCTAACCTCTCTGTATATGCCTGTGGGCCTACTGGGCCTTCTGCGGGCCTGAATCCTGGCCCACCTGGCTAGTTGGGTTTCTAGTCGTATTCAGGCCGTGGTGGCCCAGTAGGCGGCATTTTTTTATTTTTTTCCAGTTTTTTGTTTTGTTTTTTGCATTATTTATTTTCTTTTGTTTTTTGCTTTATTTTTTTAATTCTTTTTGCTGTTAGGTCACAAAAATTATAAACTTTCTGTTAGTGCCATTAGTTTTCAAATTTGAATAGTTGAAATTTGAATTCTTTGAAATTTGTGTGAATCACTAGTTTGTGAATAACTTTACTATAAAACTAGCTTTTTTAGTGATTCTTTTTCCTGCTATTTAATATTACTGTGTTTTATCATTATATTCAAAATAGATTTTGCTATTTTAGTTTCTAACAAAAAAACTCTTTATGATATTCTTTTTGCTATTAAAGTTTCTAACAAAAAAATTCTTTATGATAATTCTTTTTGCTATTAATGTTTTGAACAAAAAATACTTTGATAATTTTAGTTCATACATTTTTTATAATTTTAGTTTCAAAAATACTAGAAGTTTATAAAATGTTTTTAGTTGATTCCTTTTGCTATTAGAGTTTTGTAAAAGCTTTTTAGTTGATTCTTTTTGCTATTGAAGAATATTATAGTTTGTTTTAGTTGATCATAACATAATTTTTAATGGATTTTTTAGTGATTCTTTGCTATTAGAGTTTCATAAAAGTTTTCTAGTTCATTCTTTTTGCTATTAGTTCATTCTTTGAGCTAAATGACCCTGAAATTGAAAAATACTTCAAATGAACTGTGAAAAGGTTTAAAGTTGGCATGGTATCATCATTTCACCCACATAGCATGTGCTAAAAAGTTGTGAGGGTTATGGCAAAAACTGGATGCACTTCGTTTACAAAATGGACAATCTCTTTCGAAGTACCAGGGTTTCGGACGAATACTCATCTATTACAAAGGGATTTCATTTTTTTGAACTTATTTGAACTCCAGATTTTTTGTGTGTTCAAAATGCACCATTCAAAGCCACATCATCAATTTTCAACCCTTTCTGACTTCATTTGGTATTTTTCATGCATTTTCTGATTTTTTTGAGCTAAATGACCCTGAAATTGAAAAGCACTTCAAATGAACTGTGAAAAGGTTGAAAGTTAGCATGGTATCATCATTTCACCCACATAGCATGTGCTAAAAAGTTGAGAGGGGTACGGCAAAAACTGGTTGCATTTCGTGTACAAAACGGACAATCTCTTTCGAAGTATCCGGGTTTCGAACGGAAATTCATCTGTTACAAAAGGCATTTCATTTCTTCACATGTAACAGCAGTGATATTCTAGATCAAAGGCATCATTATAATAGTTGTGGAGAGAAAGTATTCACTTTTTCTTCCCTTGTGTCATTTGCTTATTGCGCCGTAACCATGGATAATCTTTATCTTTTAACAGGGTGCTTGGGTCAGCCTTGACTTTGAAGGGAGGAATTTCATGAAACTTTTCATAATCTTCAGACATGTCTGTCTTGCCCTCCAATCCCACGATGTCTCTTTTTCCTGAAAGAACTATGTGGCGCTTTGGCTCATCATATGATGTATTCGCTTCCTTATCTTTTCTTTTTCTCGGTTTGGTAGACATGTCCTTCACATAGAAAACCTGCGCCACATCATTGGCTAGGACGAATGGTTCGTCTGTGTACCCAAGATTGTTCAAATCCACTGTTGTCATTTCGTATTGTGGGTCTACCTGTACCCCGCCTCCTGACAGATTGACCCATTTGCACTGAAACAAAGGGACCTTAAAATCATGTCCATAGTCAAGTTCCCATATGTCCACTATGTAACCATAATATGTGTCCTTTCCCCTCTTGGTTGCTGCATCAAAGCGGACACCGCTATTTTGGTTGGTGCTCTTTTGATCTTGGGCGATCGTGTAAAATGTATTCCCATTTATCTCGTACCCTTTGTAAGTCAATACAGTCAAAGATGGTCCCGCTGCCAACGAGTACAGCTCATCAGAAACAGTGTTGTCACCCATGAGACGTGTTTGCAACCAACTGCCGAAAGTCCTGATGTGTTCACATGCAATCTAGTCATCACACTGCTCTGGGTGTTTGGAGCACAGAATATTCTTCTGTTCATTGACTTATAGGGTCACCAAGTTAGAATTCTGTAGAACTGTGTATTGTGCTTGAGACCAAGAATGCCCGTCCCTACATATTATTGAGTCCGCTCCTAGCGTGCCTTTGCCAGTCAGTCTCCCCTCATACCGCGATTGAGGGAGACCAATCTTCTTAAGGTCAGGAATGAAGTCAACACAAAACCCAATGACCTCCTCTGTTTGATGGCCCGTGGAGATGCTTCCTTCTGGCATAGCACGGTTATGAACATATTTCTTTAAGACTCCCATGAACCTCTCAAAGGGGAACATATTATGTAGAAATACAGGGCCCAGAATGGCAATCTCATCGACTAGATGAACTAGGACGTGCATCATGATATTGAAGAAGGATGGTGGGAACACCAGCTCGAAACTGACAAGACATTGCGCCAAATCACTCCTGAACCTTGGTAGGTTTTCTGGATCGATCACCTTCTGAGAGATTGCATTGAGGAATGCACATAGCTTCACAATGGCTAGTCGAACATTTTCCGGTAGAAGCCCCCTCAATGCAACCGGAAGTAGTTGTGTCATAATCACGTGGCAGTCATGAGACTTTAGGTTCTGGAACTTTTTCTATGGGATATTTATTATTCCCTTTATATTGGATGAGAAGCCATACGGGACCTTCATACTGAGCAGGCATTCAAAGAAGATTTCCTTCTCTTCTTTGGTAAGAGCGTAGCTGGCAGGACCTTCATACTGCTTTGGAGGCATGCCGTCTTTTTCGTGCACACGTTGCTGGTCCTCCCGTGCCTCCGGTGTATCTTTTGTCTTCCCATACACGCCCAAGAAGCCAAGCAGGTTCACGCAAAGATTCTTCGTCACGTGCATCATGTCTATTGCAGAGCGGACCTCTAGGTCTTTCCAATAGGGTAGGTCCCATAATATAGATTTCTTCTTCCACATGGGTGCGCGTCCCTCAGCGTCATTCAGAACAGATAGTCCGCCGGGACCCTTTCCAAAGATTACTTGTAAATCATTGACCATAGCAAGTATGTGATCACCAGTACAGACGGCGGGCTTCCTCCGGTGATCTGCCTTGCCTTTGAAATGCTTGCCTTTCTTTCGACATTGATGGTTGATCGGAAGAAATCGACGATGCCCCAGGTACACATTCTTCCTGTATTTGTCCAAATATATACTTTTGGTGTCATCTAAACAGTGCGTGCATGCGTGGTATCCCTTGTTTGTCTGTCCTGAAAGATTACTGAGAGCAGGCCAATCATTGATGGTTACAAACAACAACGCATGTAGGTCAAATTCCTGCTGGTCTTGCTCATCCCACACACGTACACCTTTTCCATTCCACAGCTGTAAAAGTTCTTCAACTAATGGCCTTAGGTACACATCAATGTCGTTGCCGGGTTGCTTAGGGCCTTGGATGAGAACTGGCATCATAATGAACTTCCGCTTCATGCATGTAACACCCCTGTGTATTAGTCACTGTGATCAACTGCTAATAATGCCAAGTCATATCATTTGCAGTGCTTAGTAATAGTGATTAACCAAAGCAATTCAAACTCTATTCTGGAAATCAACTCAAATTCAAAAGTGCAAAATAAATTTGCTCAAACACTATGGGAAAAATGTTCACTAAATAGCAAATAATCCAGAAGCATTTATAAAAATATGAACAATGATAATGGAATTAGTTAGATGATTCCAACCACATGAAACAACACCAAAACAGAATTATTTAATCGAATTAAATTCATATCAAATCCAAAAGAAATCCAAATTTGCCCAAACCAATTTTTGGTGAAAGGTAAAATTGCATTGTAATATTGGGGACAACTCTCATGTTTTGCAAAAGAGCACAAGTGGCCTAACTATTTCAAAACAGAAAAGAATAAAAGAAAATAGAAAACAGAAAACAGAAAAATAAAACGAGGCACTGTGCACCGGGCCTAAGTGCACAGTGCCCCGACCACAGCCCACCAGGCCCATTCCCTCCTCTCTCTCCTGCGTGTCGCCATGGCCATGGTCGAGCGCCCGCGCGCCGGCGAGGCGCCGACACGCCGACGCTCCACCGACGCTACAGGGCAGCGGAGGAGATAAGGACGAGACCATGCCTCCCCCCTGGCCTCCCCTGTCACTCTCCCCCTCTCTCCCTCGCTCATCCGAGCTCTTCTCCCTCTCCGGATCCATCGTCCGAGCGCCACCGTAGCCACTCGCCGTCGTTTCCGTGGCCACCAGCCTCGCCGCGCCTCGCCGTGATGCCGTAGGAGTTCCTCGTCGACCGCCTTGCCGCCTGGTGCCTGCGGTTGGAGCTGGAGAGCACCCCAGGCAGCGCACGACGCCACCCCCTTCCGTTTCGGCTCCGACGAAGTCCGTCGTCTCCGGCGAGCCCCTGCTGCTACTAAACCGCCAAGGGCCTACGTGAGTGCCGCACGGTGAGCCACAGCGCCTCCCCATTTTCTTTCTTCGCTCTGGCTAGTCAGTAGACGCCGCTCCACGTGAGCCCGAGCCGTTGCCGCGAAGCTCGTCGCCGGCGAGCCCCCGGTGACCCAACGAGCTCGGAGCCGTGTCCAACACACTCACCGCATCGCGTAGAGCACGCCTAGGCCTCGCGCTCGAGCTGTTGCACACCGTAGCTCCATTTCCGTTGAAGGCCCGTACGCGTCGCCACTTTTGCTCGTCGCCGGCGAAGTTTCCGGCCAAGTCCGGCCACGCAGCTGCCACAGTTCGACGCGGCTTGCTCTGCTCGTTCGAACGCACCCTCACACGCGTGAAATGGACGCCTGTAGACGAAATCCGTGGCGCGCCCGTGCCTCCGCCGTGTCTGGAGGTTGCCGGCGTTGAGCCGCCGGCCACCACCGACGTGGCGCTCGCGTGGCAACGCCTGGGCCACTGACTGGTGGGCCCAGAGGCCCCGGTTGACCAGTTGACCTGGTCAACTGCGGTGATGTGGCATTCACTGTCGCTGACTCGCGGGCCCCACCGCTTATTAGGTTAAATAAAACATTTTAATAAATAAAACTAATTAGATTAACTAATCACCCACTGACACCCGGGGCCCACATCCCCCTAATTACCTCTGATCAGTTTAATTCACTGTTAAAAGTAATAGAGGCTGACATGTGGGTCCCACTAGACCCACATGTTAGATTTGACCAAGTCAGCGTCACTGTTGACTGCTGACATCACCTCTGCATCATGCTGACGTCATAAATCAATTCTGTTAATAAAAATAATTCCAGAAAAATCATTTAAACTTCGAAAATTAATAACTTTTAAACCATAGCTCAGATCGAAAAACTTAAAACATGAAAGTTGCTTAGAACGACGAGACGAATTTGATCGTGTCGTCTGTTTTGATGCCGGAACCCCCTACGTAGGTGAAACCGCAACTTCAAGGCCGTATCTGGTAGATGAATAGTGCATAATCATCGGATAATAAATCCAACTTAAATCCTAAAATAACTAAAATGACCTAGATGCATCTTTAGGCAACGCTGCACTGCATCTTAGCATAGCATACCCTATGTTGCATCGTTTGCTGTGCATTTATATGTTTCTTCCCCCTCTTCTCTCTCGATAGACCCCGACGTCGACGTAGCTCCCGAGACTGACGCAGCTCCGGAGGTCGACTACGCTCCAGATGATGAGTCCCTTGCCGCCGAGCTACCAGGCAAGCACCCCCTTTTGAGCATTCCGATATCGCCCATTCTCTTCTCTCTTATGCTTGCATTAGAATCTGCTGCTGTTACTGTATCCTATATCTGTTGCATAGCCTGTTTACTTGTAACCTGCTGTTGATACTTACCTGTTATCCTAAACTGTTTAGAATAGGTTGGGTAGAGACCATCAGAGACCCCACTTATCCCGACTGCCCCGCTGGATGATCAGAAGACCCGAGCAACGGGAACGAAGACCAGGCCCCGACACCGCACGACACTTCCCCTTAATCGCTCGACTCTACTGGGTTACTATCAAGTGCCGAGGGTGATACCTCGTCAGCACTTCTGATGATAACCTTGTAGGTTAGTTAATCGGACATGGTCAGTGAGGGTGATTCCTCCTACACGACCCCCGAAACTGACACTGTCGTGCAACTCCTCAAGAGTGGACATTGAGGGTGATTCCTCTTACGTTCACCTTGACGGTTATGTCAGGTGGGGATCCAACGAGGGTGATGCCTCGGATTCCTTCTTGATGTGGTAGCCACATGGATGACTTACATTACTGATGTTACTGTTCTTACTGGATAAAGACGGGTCGGCCCTGAGGGGTACCCGCGCGAGCTTAATTGCGAGGAATGTGGAGTCGGGTGGACCTGGATGGTGCCCGAGTAATGAATATGAGGCGTGGCCGGGCATTCCTAGCCCTTGCCGCAAGTCCTAGAGATGGGGCGACGGGGTCACATCTTTCGTGAGTCTCTGCTCGTTTCCGCACTACCAACACACTAACGGTTTGGATATTTGATCTGAGGGGCCTCTGGCCTGATAGCACTAACCATCACGTGGGCATAGTATGGGCGTTCTGCGTCGTATACTTCAGCCGAGGCTTAATGGATGTCAGTGACTAAGCGGCGCGCGCCGAGTTGGACTGGTTACGCAACTGCGCTTGTATTAAGGGGTTGCTAGGTCTGCTCTCGGCCGCCTGACGCAACGTGCAGGAGTTCCCGGGGTGATGGCCCAAGACCCTTGGGGGCATAGGTTTAGTCCGGCGTGCTGACCTCTCTGTTAACTATTTGGTCGGGTTGCGGCGTATCGTTTGGCCGAGGCCGGGCATGACCCAGAAAAGTGTGTCCGGCCGGAGTTAATCGAGCGTGGTGGGTAAGTTGGTGTACCCCTGCAGGGAAGAAAACATCTATCGATAGCCTGTCCTACGGTAACGGACACTCGGAGTTGTATCCCGATTGGTACAACTAGAACTGGTGACTTGAGATGAAATGGATAGTATGGCTCTGGGATTGCTTTCTCGCAGGGAGTCGAGGAAGGATCTCTGGCCGAGGTTGATAACACTACTACTACTTTACATTATGTTATTCTGCACTCTCCTTATGCTGCAAGACTGATGAAGATGCTGAAGAAGCTAGTCTTCGATAGGACTAGGCTTTCCCCATCTATTCTGACATTTCTGTAGCCCAGTCCACTAAAACAGCCCTCCTTTGAAAATGTTGCATATGTAGTGTAGATCCTTGCTTGCTGAGTACTTCAGATGAGTACTCACGTTTGCTTTATTTTCTTTTTCTCCCCATATCCATATGTCGCCGCTAGATGACGGAGCCCCTGAGTTAGCTGCCCCCGTCGACGACTATGGCTACTACTACTACCCTCCCGGCGAGTACTACTACGAGGAGCCGACAGACGACCAGGAGTAGGATTCGGAGGGTCCTAGGCAGGAGGCCTACGCCTTTCGATCATAGTGTTTTATTTTGTCCCGCCTTCCTAAAGGCTTATCTCTATTTCTATAATATATCTGTACCCAAATATCTGATGCTTCCGCTGACACTTGTATGCCATCGAGCTACATTTCAAGCCCTCGAGGCCCTGGCTTGTAATATAAAGCTTGTATGACTTTATTTATGTTTTAGAGTTGTGTTGTGATATCTTCAAGTGAGTCCTTAGGCTTGATCGTGTGCATTTGCATGTATGATTAGTGCACGATTAAGCCGGGGTCAACACAATGCACAGCCAAGGAGGAAGGTTATAGATACATAGAGTCACGGGCCAGGTGCTATGATTGCTGCTCTGCTGCCCAAAAGGATTAATGCCATCCGCGCTTAAACCAAACCATACGTTCCTTGTGTCACCTGCAAAGTCCCCCCACTTTCTCTCGATTTTTCCCCACTGCGACCCGTCAGTGGGTGCTCTCAACTTCCCGTCGTTCGTACGGTCCTCTTTGTGCCATCGCATCAACTTGGCATGCTCTTTGTTTCTGAACAGACGTTTCAACCGTGGTATTATAGGAGCATACCACATCACCTTGGCAGGAACCCTCTTCCTGGGGCGCTCGCCGTCAATATCACCAGGGTCATCTCGTCTGATCTTATACCACAATGCACCGCATACTGGGCATGCGTTCAAATCCTCGTATGCACCGCAGTAGAGGATGCAGTAATTAGAGCATGCATGTATCTTCTGCACCTCCAATCCTAGAGGGCATAGAACCTTCTTTGCTCCGTACGTACTGTCGGGCAATTCGTTATCCTTTGGAAGCTTCTTCTTCAATATTTTCAGTAGCTTCTCAAATCCATTGTCAGATACAACATTGTCTGCCTTCCACTGCAGCAATTCCAGTGTGGTACCGAGCTTTATGTTGCCATCTTCGCAATTTGGGTACAACCCTTTTTTGTGATCCTCTAACATGCGATCGAACTTCAACTTCTCCTTTTCACTTTCACATTATCTCTTTGCATCAACAATGACCCGGCGAACATCATCATCGGGCACATCGTCTGGTTCCTCTTGATCTTCAGCTTCCCTCGTTGCAGCATCACCGTATTCAGGGGGCACATAGTTGTCATCATCCTCTTCTTCTTCGCTGTCTTCCATCATAACCCCTCTTTCTCCGTGCTTGGTCCAAACATTATAGTGTGGCATGAAACCCTTCTCAAACAGGTGGATGTGAAGGATTTTCAAGTCAGAGTAAGACTTCGTATTCCCACAGACAGGGCATGGACAGCACATAAAACCATTATGCTTGTTTGCCTCAGCTACTTGGAGAAAATTATGCACGCCCTTAATGTACTCGGAGGTGCGTCTGTTACCGTACATCCATTGCCGGTTCATCTGCGTGCATTATATATAAATAAGTGTGTCAAAAACCATTACAGAACATCATGAATACAGAAGTGACCAAATTAATAGAAGTTCATCATCACATTAAAACCAAAGTACAGTAGTGATCAAATGTTATTACTGAAAAAATAAATACATAAAGTTCATACATAGTTCTCATTGAACAACATATAGCTCTCTAGAGCGTCTAATTAAACCATTTCAATGCAACAACAAATGCGATCATAATCGCAACTAAGGTAACAATTGATCCAATGGCATAATGATACCAAGCCTCAGTATGAATGGCATATTTTTTAATCTTTCTAATCTTCAAGCGCATTTTATCCATCTTGATCTTGTGATCATCGATGATATCCGCAACATGCAACTCCAAAGCCATCTTCTCTTCCTCAATTCTTTTCAATTTTTTCTTCAAGTAATCGTTTTCTTTTTCAACTAAATTTAACCTCTCGACAAGAGGGTCGGTTGGAATTTCCGGTTCACATACCTCCTAGATAAAACATCTATGTCACGTTGGTCGGCATAATTGTCATAAGCACTAAATGAAACAAATAGTTATAAAAGATAATATATACCACATCCGAATCATAGACAGGAAGAGGGCCGACGGGGGCGGATACCAAAACCATCGCACTATATAATAACAAACAATAATAAAAGTAAGAAAATTATACAAGTATCAATCTAAATCATACAAGTAAGAATTTTTTTCTTTTAGAAAGAAGATAAGAACAAGAGGCTCACCACAGTGGTGCCGGCGACGAGATCGGCGCGGGCGATCGACGGCGGTGAGGACAGGGATGGGACAGGACGGACCGCCAAACCTAGACAAATCTTGAGGAAAATGGAGTTTGGACAAGGAGATTTGAGAGGAGAAAGCTTAAGTGTGGCTCGAGCATTTCATCGAACACCTCATGTGCATAGGAGGTGAGCTAGAGCACCACAAAGCTCTCCCACGGCCGGCCAAAAAAACAGAGCAGTGCACTGCTCTGCTCGCGGGCAGGGGGTATATATAGGCCTCTCTTTAGTCCCGGTTGGTGGCTAAAACCAGGACTAAAGGTCCACATTTGGTCCCGGTTCCAGCCACCAATTGGGACTAAAGGTTGTGGGCCAGGAGCGAGGCCCATTGGTCCCGGTTCGTGTCTGGAACCGGGACCAAAGGGGCCAGACGAACCGGGACCAATGGCCCCCGAGGCCCGGCCGGCGCCCTGGCCTCACGAACCGGGACTGATGCCCCCTTTGGTCCCGATTCGTGAGAGAACCGGGATTAATGCCCTTTTCAGGCCTGGACCAAATCCCTGTTTTCTACTAGTGAAGGGGGCCCCACCTCCCAACCAATCTCCTCCATATGTGGAGGCTGCCTCTGTTGGGTAACGCGACAGTAAACAAAAACATTCCGACCTACGGACCAGCCCAGGACCACTATGAAGATGTATACAAGGTTTGATCTGATCGTTACTGACTCATAGCGCAGTGGAAGGAGAGCCGATGAAGATCGTTGTTGCAGATCCCCGCAGCTAGGAATTTATAACCTCCCAACCGCGAGGATGTTCTCCCTCATTTGCTCCTCAGACGGTCTCCCGGACAGCCCTCCGGGAGGTAGTCGGACAGTCCCTCAGATGGTCTCTTGGACGGTTACTCGGATGGTCACTCGGATAGCCCTCTGGGAGGTCCTCAACGAGTCCCTTGGACGGTCTCTCGGACAGCCCTTCGGGAGGAACTTTCAGAATCTCGACGATCACTTGGACAACCCTTTGGGAGGCACTCTCGAACTAAGATCGAACGTATGACCTCTCTACTTGGTTGCACACATACGGTGTCACCTATCCGGCAGGGCTTCGCCGTCCAGAACTAATCCCTACTGGAAACTAGACAACCTTTCGGCACTACGAAACTGTTTCGTCTGAGGGAGAAAGAAAGGCAGATCATGCATGCCATTTGTGAGAGAGTTTTGAGTGAGTGTGGAGAGCTCCTCTCCACCTCTATATATAGTGGTGGAAGGGGTGGAGGGGGGCTGAAATATCAGCCCACAAAGCCCCTCCCCCCACAAAAACATGCACCCACCAAAGGTGGGGAGATGTCCCATGGGGGTCCCCCTTACCACCATGGTCCACTATATGTGGGGGTTGCCCCCCACCATGCCCCCCATCACCTTGTCCACTAACAAGGGAGCACCCACAAAAACAACCCCCACGAAACATGGGATCTTGTCCCCTCTCGCTGGGACAAGATGTTTTCCGCGTATAATTTCCGAAAAAATTCCTGAAGTTCCTAGAACATTTCCGACACCCTCTAAAATATTCTGGACGTGATCCGAAACATTTTCGGTATGGTGGTTTTATTCCAAAACATTTTTGGTTTCTCCGAAACAATTCCAGTTTTCTCTCCGGAACTTTTCTGTCATCTCTGAAACTTTTCTGGTGACTTTCGCTCAGACTCCTTGTCTAGTATTCAACAGATAGATGACCCTTAAGTGTGTGACCCGTAGGTTCGGTGAAGTATAGACATGACTAGAACACTTTCTGATCAATGATCAATAGCGGAACCGTGGACATCCATATTGACCCCTATACCTACACGAATAAATATTCGAGTGAACCTCTAGTTGCCGTGTGCTATTCCTGTTGCTTCACGATATGTTACAAATACCCGAGGTGAGATTTAACAAACCCCAAAATTCATGAAGCAAGTGGGAAGGAACTCGATACTCTCATGGTCTAAGGAATTATGCAAATGTTAACTTTCTTTGTGTTATTTACCATTAACTTGTGATGAATGTATCTCATAGCATAACATCAAATTGGGTCGATTCAACACAAGTGTTCTTCTAACATTGTGTCCTCAAAGTTGCCGGCATAGTCATGCCCATGATAAGGAAACAGAACCATCATGCAACACTTAAGCTAGTCTTAGAGGCCAGACTAGGAATACATTTTACCGTTTATTATTCCACACGTGCATATGAGTCTTCCTCCGAGCCTCGTGGTTATTGCAGACTCAAGAACCATAGCAGTTATAGCACGGAATATAATAATAATTATGAACATGGAGATAAATAATAACATTTATTATTGCCTCTAGGGCATATCTCCTACAGACTCCCACTTGCACTAGAGTTAATAATCTAGTCAATGCTAATGCACTTTACACCTATGGCATACCGGTGTAAAATATGCATCGCTTGTGGCATAGTCCTTTTCCAACGGATCTGACAACTTCAGGTCCGTGTGTATCTTGCATGTCCTCGCATTTTCACGCTTTTACAAAATTCATATTTTGTGTGGAATGGCTTTGTATATATGTGAATCACTGGTCGAACCTTGATTCCTCAGACTGAGCTATGGAGCAACTATCTACAATAGTGTTCCATTGACCAAAGTC
Organism: Thinopyrum elongatum; assembly: GCA_011799875.1. Taxonomy (NCBI): domain Eukaryota; kingdom Viridiplantae; phylum Streptophyta; class Magnoliopsida; order Poales; family Poaceae; genus Thinopyrum; species Thinopyrum elongatum. Next base: position 687,131,646 of record CM022303.1, on the reverse strand, counting down.
ATCTTGGAACAATACTAAGTTCATGAATGAACTATATGATTCAACATCTTCTTTGTCACTTCTAAAGCAGCAACATACTAGCCTCTGTTATATAATTCGTCACAGTAACTTGTTTTGAACAATTCAAACTTTACTGTGCCACCATTTTGTGTATTACACAAAAACCATTAACTTAAATTGAAAATCGCATGGAGCATTGATGAAGACTGTATCAATGTAACTTCTTACAATGAACTCTTCATAATCTCCGCCTGCAAGAAAACATGTCATCAGTGCTACTTTAGTACTCAACGACATTTTTCACTGTTGTCCTATGATCAACACTTTGATCACTTTGGTATCTTACTCGCAACTAATTTGGAGTATAGGACATATCTGGTTGTTTTACAAACCATGGAATACATGATTAATCCAAACACAAAAGTGGGTGGAATCTCCATCATGTATTTTGCTCATCAGTGTTTTAGGACACCGAGTCTTGCTAAAACTCTTTCCATGTGACTTCGGCAAGAATCACTCCTTGGCGTTCTCATGCTAAAACTTTTAGCACCTTGTCAATATGTATTTTGGCTTAGCCCTATTAGGCAATATTATCTCCATAGATAATTATGCCTAATATCGAGGCTACCTGGCCCAAGCACTTCATCGAAAAAATTATTTTTCAAAGAAGTCCTATTTCGTGTCAAGAAATTTATATTTATTTCCAATTAACAATGTGTCAAGCACACAAAGTTTTTAGTAATATTATTATGCTCCCACTTACTTTCTTGTAACGACAAGCATCTTCGCTATCCATTGATGAAATCCAACTCTTTTGACTATTTCATAAAAAATGAAGATTCCAACTCCATTATGCTTTCTTTCATCCATTACTGGAACTCTGAAGTTTGCACACTTACTAGCATCCTCTGGTTCGACAAAATACTTTGGACTGTATCACATACAAGTCCTAGTTTGCATTTCCATTTCATGGAAATCCTTTTGGCGTCCATGTATCATATCTCATGATTGAAATATGTATTAATTGCTAGTTTAACCCAAACCGACTTTAAGCATCGCTACGGCGAGACAAGCTTGCCGTAGTTAATTCCTTGAATTTGTTATAAGCAACAAGTCAAGCTTTATGGATAAAACATTTTTATCCGTATCAGTTTATAGTTCCATTATAATTCGTTTAGACTCTAAGTCTTCTGAAGGGTTTATCAAGATTTAATCTTGAATCATTCATGGAGACTATCTTGGATTATATTGGCATTTAGCCAATTCCGGAGTCAGGGCCCATCAACGCTTCCTTGTGTATTGTAGGTATACTGTTGTCCAACAACAATATCTCGTTTGCGCACTTGAGAGGTTTGCATGAGTTTCGCCTACGTGGTTCAGCTGCAAGATCTACCGAAGTCCATACATATCATGTACAGGCTTCCGCATCAGTCGCAGTAGGAAACCCTGAAATTACTTCCAAGGTTTCTTTCCTTTGAGCTGACGACGAAGATACTGTTATCTCGTCGAGTTGCACTGTCCTCCCACTCACCCTTTTGCAAGAAACATTTTCTTCAAAATCATACCGCTCTTTGTGGCAAACCTTTTGCCTCGGTATAGTGATGGAGGAATTCCCAATAATTTGGGATAACTTACAAAGTAGCACTTGTCTGATTTGGAATAGGTTTGTAAATATTTTAGACAAGCCCCATATTCCAAATGTTAAGAAAAGACATAACATGGTTGGGCATACCATACCAAGGCGTTATTTCAATAGATCTGATGGCGCTCTTTTCAGTGTAAAAACCTCAGTCTCTGAAGCATTACTTTAAAAGGGGTAATGGCAAATTGATTTATGTCATTTTTATCTTACCATGTCACAAATGGTTTGATTACATCTTCACGGACTTTCCACTCACAGTGGTGTTCCAGGAGGTGCAAGTTATGAAACTCTTTCACAACTCATCAGACATTCGCTAAACTTGTAACTCAAATATTCTTTTCCGCAATCTAATTGCAAAAACATAATTTTCTTGTTACAATAATTTCTACTTCATTTATAAAACCTTTTGAACGATTTCAAAAGATCCAGACTTATGTCTCATTAGCAAATATTTGCATATCTACTTGTGTCATCTCTGAAGATAGACAAATCCACTGCTAGCAACAACCTTTATTGGACTACACACATCAAAATGTATGATCACCAATGAGTTGGTTTGTTCGTTCCTTCTTGCCTGTGAACGGTATTTTAGTCACTTCACTTATGGACGAAAGTTGCAAGTGTCAGATGATTCATAATCAAATGACTTCAAAATCCATCATAATGGAATTTCTCCATGCGGGTTTCTCTAATGTGACCAAATGCAGTGCCACACATATGTGGTATTCTTTTAGTCTTGCGACATTTAGCGTCAGTGTCACGGATGTATTATATTATTATCAATATTCATAACATACATCTCATTCATAATGAAAGTATGGTCCTCATGTTATTCATAACATCGAAGAACAATTGTTCTCTCATGAACAACCTTCTTGCAACAAACATTATGCAATGGGCTAAAGTGAATAAAACTCTAAAATGAATTATGAAAATAAATACAGAGGTAATACGCTGATGGAAGGTGTAGTAACTTTTATTATGTTCCCAACCCGTATCTAAACCTCATTTCTGGCAAGTCTTTTAGGCCGTAATAGTTCTTGCATCGAGCTGCAACGGAATGCAATCGAACGGGTATCCCTATGATAAATTTTTAATCACAATGCCCAAGAATTAGTGACTAACTGTTTAATCACAATTCCCAAGAAATATATCTTGGACCAGCCTTCTATACATCAATAACTTGTATGACATTCATACATGAGCTGGATATTCTAGTCTTCATTTTTTTTGCCTTTATACTTCTAACAGTTTTACCTCCAATATTTCTCCTACTCTCAGAAGAAGCACCCAACGTTAAGAGTGGCGTCAGCCCCGGACTTCCTAGGTGTGTAAGTCTTACTAACACCCTTCGGACTTTTCCTTTCTCTTTAAGTTGTTGTTTTGTTCACCTTCATCATATGACAGGCGTTCTTCTGGATCCCTCTCTTATCAGTCAAATGCATAGTAAACATTTTACTAATACTTTGCAAACAAACATTGCTTTGGATATTTCATATCTTTTAGCCTTAGTTTGTATCTGAAACTATTTTCCAGTTCCATGATTATCACATAACTATCCAAACTTATGAAGTTCGGGTCTCATGGAAGAAAACATATTGCACTTGACAGTAACGGAATTATAGCTTTTGGATCGAAGGACAAGAGTCACATCATCCATAGCATTAGCGGGAGAATACCGAAAGCATGTGATAGGACAAAGTCCTTCTCGGCACGTTTGATGACAATCCTCACATTACGTTACCAACCGTAAAGTTTTAACCAGATATTTAATAGCTATTCAATTATAATAGGGAAGGTGAAAATGCGAGCCATTATTCTATAACTTTTATGCAAATTTCACTTAGACAATGTTCATAATTAATTGCACTAGTGTTTAAACAATTCAATCCTAAAGTGCGCTCCCACTCAAATCAATATTTTTCATATTAGATTGTGAGTGATTCAAGACCCGTGTCTTGATTGTTCGCCACGATGGTAGCATCACAGATGACGAAAATCTCAACTGGTAGGCCAACTTGCCAATCACATCTCTATGTGACTCTTTCAATTTGCACTTAGTGATTTAACAGTTTAATTGATTCAAGAACCATGTCTCGATTTCTCGCCATGATGGTAGCATCACAGATGACAAAAATCTCAACCAGGAGGCCAACTTGCCAGTCACATCTCTATGTGACTCTTGTTCATCTTTCGATGCACGTGTTTCGAGCTCAGGACTTTCCTGCCTGAATGTCAAGACAACCAAGTGATCTCGCTGCGAGGTATCAACTCACCGTCTTGCACTTTCCAGTCGTTCGTACCCATGGTAGCATGTGGCACCCCGAAAGGATACATGCTGTGACGGTGCTACACCTGGGAGAACACTAACAACTTGATATTTTAAGTGAGAGATCACCCTATTAAAAAGCGACTACCGCACAATCAAAAGGGTGCATCATAAGGGATAAACATATCAGGCAATTCATAACAGCATGATATGGTATATCCCTTTCTGACGGAGAAGTCTTTAATTTCTTCGTCTTCGGCATTTGCGTCATGTTGGGGAACGTTGCACGGAAAACAAAAAAAATTCTACGCACACGCAATATCTATCCATGGAGATGCCTAGCTACAAGAGGGGGAGTGTGTCTACGTACCCTCGTAGACTGTAAGTGGAAGTGTTAGATTAACGCGGTTGATGTCGTCGAACAATCTTCATGATCCAACCGACCGAGCACCGAACGTATGGCACCTCCACCTTCAGCACACGTTCAGCTCGGTGATGTTCTCGCCTTCTTGATCCAGTAAGATGACGAGGTAGCGGATGAGTTCTAGCAGCATGACGGCGTGGTGACGGTGATGGTGATGCTATCTCAACAGGGATTCGCCTAAGCACCGCGAGAATATGACCGAGGGTCTAAACTGTCGAGGGGGGCGCCGCACACGGCTAAGACAATGTTGTGTTGTGCTAGGCGCCCCCCTCCCACATATATATAGGTGGGGGTGGAGGGAGTAGCCAGGAGGCGCCCCCAAGTAGGCCGGAATCCTACTTAGGGTCCTCCCCAAGTGGTGCCTTCCCCTTCCTTATTTGGAGTGCGGGAGGAAGGAAGGAGGAGGTGGTGCCCCCCTTTCCTTTCTCTCCTGAGGAGGGAAAGCCAGGAGGGGCCACCCCTCTCCTTTCCTTCCCCTAGGGCCGTCCAGCCAAGGGAGGAGTCACACCAGCCCTCTAGTGGGCTGGTCTGTCCTCTCCTTTGGCCCATAAGGCCCATCACTTGCCGGGGGGTGCCCGGAAGCCCTTCTGGTGACCCGTTAACTTCCCGGTACGTCCCAAAACACTTCCGGTGTCCAAATACCATTGTCCTATATATCAATCTTTACTTCTCGACCATTTCGAGACTCCTCGTCAGGTCCGTGATCTCATCCGGGACTCCGAACAACATTCGGTCACCAATTCACATAACTCACATAACACTATATCGTCAACGAACGTTAAACGTGCAGACCCTACGGTTTCGGGAATGATGTAGACATGACCGAGATGCCTCTCCAGTTAATAACCAATAGTGGAACCTGGATGCCCATAGTGGTTCCTACATATCCCATGAAGATCTTATCGGTCGAACCGCAATGATAACATACGTAATTCCCTTTGTCCGTCGGTATGTTACTTGCCCGAGATTCGATCGTCGGTATCACCATACCTAGTTCAATCTCGTTACCGGCAAGTCTCTTTACTCTTTCCGTAATACATCATCCCGTAACTAACTCCTTAGTCACTTTGCTTGCAAGCTTCTTATGATGTGCATTACCGAGAGGGCCCAGAGATACCTCTCCGAAACACGGAGTGACAAATCCCAGTCTCGATCCATGCCAACTCAACAGACACCTTCGGAGATACCTATAGAGCATCTTTATGGTCACCCAGTTACGTTGTGATATTTGATAGCACACAAGGTATTCCTTCGGTATCCGGGAGTTGCATGATCTCATGGTCTGAGGAACATGTATTTGACATTCAAGAAAGCAGTAGCAATAAACAGAACGATCATATGCTAAGCTAACGGATGGGTCTTGTCCATCACATCATTCTCCTAATGATGTGATCCCGTTATCAAATGACAACTCATGTCTATGGTTAGGAAACCTTAACCATCTTTGATCAACAAGCTAGTCTAGTAGAGGCTCACTTGGGACACAGTATTTGTTTATGTATTCACACATGTATTTAAGTTTCTGGTCAATACATTTCTAGCATGAATAATAAACCTTTATCATGAATAAGGAAATATGATAATAACCATTTTATTATTGCCTCTAGGGCATATTTCCATCAGTCTCCCACTTGCACTAGAGTCAATAATCTAGTTCACATCGCCATGTGATTAACACCCAAAGAGTTCACTAGAGTCAATAATCTAGTTCACATCGTCATGTGATTAACACTCAAAGAGTTCACTAGAGTCAATAATCTAGTTCACATCACCATGTGATTAACACTCTAAGGTGTGATCATGTTTTGCTTGTGAGAGAGATTTCTAGTCAAATGGGTCTGTGACATTCAGATCCATGTGTATTTTGCAAATTCTTATGTCATACTGTAGATGCTGCTATCACTCTTTACTTGGAGCTATTTCAAATGACTGCTCCATTATACGTATCTGGTTTGCTACTCAGAGTTTATCCAGATCGGTGTCAAAGCTTGCATCGATGTAACCCATTACGACGAACTCTTTATCACCTCCATAATCAAGAAACATTTCCTTAGTCCTCTAGTTACTAAGGATAATTTTGACCGCTGTCCATTGATCCACTCCTGGATCGCTCTTGTACCCCCTTTGCCAGACACGTGGCAAGGTACACATTAGGTGTGGTACACAGCATGGCATACATAACAGAACCTACGGCTGAGTGATACGTCTCCAACGTATCTATAATTTTTGATTGTTCCATGCTATTATATTATCTATCTTAGATGTTTTATATTCATTTATATGCTATTTTATATGATTTTTGGGACTAACCTATTAACCTAGAGCCCAGTGCTAGTTTCTGTTTTTTCCTTGTTTTTGAGCTTCACAGAAAATGAATATCAAACGGAGTCCAATTGACCTGAAAATCCACGGAGAATATTTTTGGGAAATATAAAAAATACTGGAACGAAAAGTTATCGGAGAGGAGTCCCGAGGCCACCACAAGGGTGGAGGGCGCGGCCCGCCCCCTAGGGCGTGACCCGCCCCCTACGGCGCGCCCTCTGTCCTTGTCGTCGCCTCGTGGGCCTCCTTGACTTGTCCCTGACAACAACACCTCCTATAAATCCCAAAACCTTCAGAACATAACCTAGATCGGGAGTTCCGCCGCCGCAAGCCTCTGTAGCCACAAAAAACCAATCGGGACCCTGTTCCGGCACCCTGCCGGAGGGGGAAATCATCACCGGTGGCCATCTTCATCATCCCGGTGCTCTCCATGATGAAGAGGGAGTAGTTCACCCTCAGGGCTGAGGGTATGTACCAGTAGCTATGTGTTTGATCTTTCTCTCTCTCGTGTTCTTGATTTGGCACGATCTTGATGTACTGCGAGCTTTGCTATTATAGTTGGATCTTATGATGTTTCTCCCCCTCTACCTTCTTGTAATGGATTGAGTTTTCCCTTTGAAGTTATCTTATCGGATTGAGTCTTTAAGGGTTTGAGAACACTTGATGTATGTCTTGCATGTGCTTATCTGTGGTGACAATGGGATATTCACGTGATCCACTTGATGTATGTTTTGGTGATCAACTTGCGGCTTCTGTGACCTTGTGAACTTATGCATAGGGGTTGGCACACGTTTTCGTCTTGACTCTCCGGTAGAAACTTTGGGGCACTCTTTGAAGTTCTTTGTGTTGGTTTGAATAGATGAATCTGAGATAGTGTGATGCATATCGTATAATCAAACCCGCGGATACTTGTGGTGACATTGGAGTATCTAGGTGACATTAGGGTTTTGGTTGATGTGTGTCTTAAGGTGTTATTTTAGTATGAACTCTAGGGCTGTTTGTGACACTTATAGGAATAGCCCAATAGATCGTTCAGAAAGAATAACTTTGAGGTGGTTTCGTACCCTACAATAATCTCTTCGTTTATTCTCCGCTATTAGTGACTTTGGAGTGACTCTTTGTTGCACGTTGAGGGATTGTTATATGATCTAATTATGTTATCATTGTTGAGAGAACTTGCACTAGTGAAAGTATGAACCCTAGGCCTTATTTCCAAGCATTGCAATACTGTTTTCGCTCACTTTTACCACTTACTACCTTGCTGTTTTTATATTATCAGATTAGAAAAACCTATATCTACCATCCATATTGCACTTGTATCACCATCTCTTCGCCGAACTAGTGCACCTATACAATTTACCATTGTATTGGGTGTGTTGGGGACACAAGAGACTCTTTGTTATTTGGTTGCAGGGTTGTTTGAGAGAGACCATCTTCATCCTACGCCTCCCACAGATTGATAAACCTTAGGTCATCCACTTGAGGGAAATTTGCTACTATCCTACAAAACTCTGCGCTTGGAGGCCCAACACGAGTCTACAAGAAGAAGGTTGCGTAGTAGACATCAAGCTCTTTTCTGGCGCTGTTGCCGGGGAGGTTAGTGCTTGAAGGTATATCTTTAGATCCTGCAATTGAATCTTTTAGTTTCTTGTTTTATCACTAGTTTAGTTCATAAAAGAAAACTACATAAAAAATGGATTTGAGGTTGCCTCATATGCTTCATCTTTTTAATGTCTTTCGTGAAAATGATGGAAAGGATAATTGTGCTCAAGTGTTAGAAGAAGAAGTCTGTAAAATGTTTGGCTTAAAACCTTCGTATGATGAGCATTATTGCAATATTGTTAGTATGAATTCTTTGAATATCCGTGATGCTAATGATATGCAAAGCCACGAGCTTGGGGATGCTATGTTTGATGAAGATGATATTTTTAGTCCCCCAAGTTTTGATGAGAAAATTTATTATGATGAAAGCATGCCTCCTATTTATGATGATTATATTGATGAAAGTGGGTTTGGAAGAGTGTGAACTCTAGGTAGTAGTGATCCCACTATTTTGGAGGGTGTTGAATCTTATTATAATGATAAAAGTGGATTTGGAGAGGTCATGACTTTATTTAGTAATGATTCCACTATTTCGGAAGAGGTTCCAATTGATTATGAGAACAAAGTTGCTATCTATGATGATTATTGTGATGACATGTATGCTATAAAGAATAATGATAACCATGAAACTTGTCATCATGATTTTAATTTTCAATTGGATTATGCCTCACATGATAGTTATTTTGTTGAGTTTGCTCCCACTACTATTCATGAGAATAAATTTGCTTATGTGGAGAGTAGTAAAATTTGCATGCTTGTGGATCATGAAAAGAATGCTTTATGTGATAGTTTTATTGTTGAATTCATTCATGATGCTACTGAAAATTATTATGAGGGAGGAACATATGCTTGTAGGTATTGCAATAATATCAAGTTTCCTCTCTATGTGTTGAAAATCTTGAAGTTTTACTTGTTTTGCCTTCCTATGATAGTTGATTTTTGTTCCCATAAATTGTTTGCTCACAAAATCTCTATGCATAGGAAGTGGGTTAGACTTAAATGTGCTAGTTATATGCTTCATTATGCTCCCGTTATGTTTCAATTCTTATCTTTTATGTGAGCATCATTGAAATCATCATGCCTAGATAAAAAGGCATTAAAGAAAAGCGCTTGTTGGGAGACAACCCAATATTTACCCCTACTGTTTTTGTGTGTTCACATGATTAGGCTACAGTAGTAATCATGTTTTATAGCTTTTGTTTCAATAAAGTGCCAAGTAAAGCCTTTGGGATAGTGTGGTTGATAGTTGATTTGATTCTGTGCAAAAACAAAATTTTTTACGTCCAGTAACAGAATTGTTAAAATTCACTGGAAAGCGTAAAAACTCTGAATTTTTTTACAGAGGATTGATAAAGAAATTTTCTACGTTTTCCCAATTTTAATTCAGATATTTACAGACTGTTCTGTTTTTGACAGATTCTGTTTTTGATGCATAGTTTGCTTGTTTCCTAGTTTCTATGGCTTATATTGCTCAATATAAATTGTAGAAATGATAGGGTATAGTAGGTATCATGTGATAAATTTTTTGAATCTTGTCTTGACAGTACCAAAGTGAATGATTTGTTTTATCATACTAACCCATCTCACGAAGTTCCGTTAAGTTTTGTGTGATTGAAGTTTTCAAGTTTTGGGTGAGATATCAATATGAGGAGAACAAGGAGTTATAAGACCCTAAGCTTGGGGATTCCCAAGGCACCCCAAGGTAATATTCAAGGAAGATCCAAGCAACTAAGCTTGGGGATGCCCCGGAAGGCATCCCCTTTTTCGTCTCCAACATCATCGGTAAATTTACTTGAGGCTATATTTTTATTCACCACATGATATGTGTTTTGCTTGGAGCATCATTTTATTTTATTAGGACTTGCTTTCTGTTATTTAGAATAATGTTTTGTATCTTTTAGTTCAATAAAAAGATCAAGTGTAGCCTTTACCATGCTTATTTTGCAAGTCTACATGTTGCTGTATTGAAAACAGAAAGTTTTCTATTGTTGTCTGAATTCTTCTGGAAAGTAAGAACATGATAAAATCTTGAAATTTTTACACGTTCAGAAATAACAAATTTTTTACAGTGTGGTAATTTTTTAGAATTTTTGGAGTTAGGGAATTATGATTACAATTGCACTCTTTACAGACTGTCCTGTTTTGACAGATTGCTGTTATGTTTGCATTGTTTGCATATGTTTGCTTGTTTAATGATTCTATTTGAGGATAGGAGTATTAAATATGCAGAGGAATTTAGTATGCAATGTTAAATAATAATTTTAGTGATTTTCGACAATAGAGAATGATAAGGTTTTGCATTTGATTTATACTAACTTTTCTCACGAGTTCTTGTTGAGTTTTGTGTGGATGAAGTTTTTAAGATTTAGGGAAACCGTGATATAAAAGGAATTAAGGAGACACAAAAGCTCAAGCATGGGGATGCCCAAGGCATCCCTAGTTAATATTTCAAGAAGTCTCAAGCATCTAAGCTTGGGGATGCCCCGGTAGGCATCCCACCTTTCTTCATCAAGAATTATCGGTTAGGCCTACGTTTTTGCTTCTTCACACGATGTGTGATATTTTTAGAATGTCATTTTATTTTGTTTTGCTTACTATTTGAATAAAGTACTTAAGATCTAAATTTTCTTTATGAGAGAGAGTCTTCACATAGCTACTTAATTATTTGACTACTCATTGATCTTCACTTATATCTTTTTGGAGTAGTTTGTCATTTACTCGCGTGCTTCACTTATACCCTATGAGTAAATGGTTGAATGAATTGAATATCATAAATCTGAAATTATATATATTTCATATGCTTATACCATGGGGAGTAATGACTTCACATATAGGAAGTAGAGGTGGTAAATTTATTGAAAGTTAGCAAACATAGTATTGGTCACTTGAACAATTCATGAAAGAATATTGAAGGAAGAGAGATTTCACATATAAATATACTATGTTGGACATCTTCTATGATTGTGAGCCCCATTAATTATTTTCAAACTTGAGCAAATTAGTTGAAGTTAGACAAGGAAGACAACGTAATGAGTTATGCTTGGGTATATTTGTATAGAAGTTATATTGTTATGGATCCTCCAACATGTGGTGCTTGCTATTTAGAATCTTTTGCTAGCCAAAATTTATGTACTAAGCGGGAATACTGCTTGTGCATCCAAAATCCTTGAACCAAGTTTCTTCCATGAGTGTCCACCATATCTACCTATATGCGGTATTTACCTGCCATTCCAAGTAAATTTGCATGTGCCAAACTCTAAACCTTCAAATAATAATCTATTTTGTATGGCCGAATCACTCATGTAGCGACTAGGGGCTGTGAGTATCTTCCATGCTAGGTGGGTTATTCTCACGATGAGTGTTGATTCACTTGTCATTCACGAGAAAGTGGCTGGTAATCGGGATGCCCAGTCCCGTGATCAAAAGATCAAAAACAAAATTTCAAATAATTAAACAAAACTCCCCCAGGAAAGTTGTTGGTATGGACGGCACCCGTGAATTCGGCTAGCCGTGGAGTGTGATTATTGGTGGAGGGGGAGTAAAAACTTTACCATTCTGTTTGGGAACCGCCTATAATGTGTCTAGCATGGAAGATATTGGGAACTCTTGGTTGTTATGTTGACAATGAAAGCATACCTCTCAAAATTATTTTCGTCCCTGTTTTAAAAGCTTTGAGCTTTGGCACCTCTGCAAATCCCTGCTTCCCTCTGCGAAGGGCCTATCTTTTACTTTTATGCAAGAGTCAGTAGTATTCCTTCTCATTCCAACCTACTCTTTAGTTGGCAAGCATCATGTGATGGGGAAAGATCTAAGCATATATGGCCATTCAAATAAATTTGATCATGAATTATTATTGTTGACAATTATCTATATGATAAATAAGTTGGGAGGCGAAACATTAAGCCCCTATCTTTCTCTGTGTTCGACGGATGCTATTTGTTCTAAAAATATGCTTTGAGTGGTAGCAATCATGGAAGACTATATGATAGTTGAGTATGTTGGATTTGCTAAATCAAAGCTCTTACATAGACCCTTCCTGAAAATAAGATGAATTGCAATTGTTTGATGACTGAGAACATAGTTTGTTAGTTTTCAAGAAAGTTTATGGTCTATGCTTTAACATGTGAATAGCTTGTTACTTGATCATGAAAAGTTTTATGATATGAGCTACTGTTATGATATATAATGATGCTAGAAAAAGTGATTGAAATTATCATTGATCAAACTTGTGCACTTGCCAGCATTCCACATCAAAAATTCTGTTTTTATCATTTACCTAGTCGAGGACGAGCAGGAATTAAGCTTGGGGATGCTTGATACGTCTCCAATGTATCTATAATTTTTGATTGTTCCATGCTATTATATTATCTATCTTGGATGTTTTATATGCATTTATATGCTATTTTATATGATTTTTGGGACTAACCTACTAAGCTAGAGCCCAGTGCCAGTTTCTGTTTTTTTTTCTTGTTTTTGAGCTTCGCAGAAAAGGAATATCAAACGGAGTCCAATTGACCTGAAAATCCACGGAGAATATTTTTGGAAATATAAAAAATACTGGAACGAAAAGTTATCGGAGAGGAGTCCCGAGGCCACCACAAGGGTGGAGGGCGCGCCCCCCCTAGGGCGCACCCTCCATCCTTGTCGTCACCTTGTGGGCCCCCTTGACTTGTCCCTGACGCCAACACCTCCTATAAATCCCAAAACCTCCAGAACATAACCTAGATCGGGAGTTCCGCCACCGCAAGCCTCTGTAGCCACCAAAAACCAATCGGGACCCTGTTCCGGCACCCTGCCAGAGGGGGAAATCAACACCGGGGGCCATCTTGATCATCCCGGCGCTCTCCATGACGAGGAGGGAGTAGTTCACCCTCGGGGCTGAGGGTATGTACCAGTAGGTATGTGTTTGATCTCTCTCTCTCGTGTTCTTGATTTGGCACGATCTTGATGTACCGCGAGCTTTGCTATTATAGTTGGATCTTATGATGTTTCTCCCCCTCTACCTTCTTGTAATGGATTGAGTTTTCCCTTTGAAGTTATCTTATCGGATTGAGTCTTTAAGGATTTGAGAACACTTGATGTATGTCTTGCATGTGCTTATCTGTGGTGACAATGGGATATTCACATGATCCACTTGATGTATGTTTTGGTGATCAACTTGCGGCTTCCGTGACCTTGTGAACTTATGCATAGGGGTTGGCACACGTTTTCGTCTTGACTCTCCGGTAGAAACTTTGGGGCACTCTTTGAAGTTTTTTGTGTTGGTTTGAATAGATGAATATGAGATTGTGTGATGCATATCGTATAATCAAACCCGCGGATACTTGTGGTGACATTGGAGTATCTAGGTGACATTAGGGTTTTGGTTCATGTGTGTCTTAAGGTGTTATTTTAGTACGAACTCTTGGGATGTTTGTGACACTTATAGGAATAGCCCAATAGATCGATCAGAAAGAATAACTTTGAGGTGGTTTCGTACCCTACAATAATCTCTTCGTTTATTCTCCGCTATTAGTGACTTTGGAGTGACTCTTTGTTGCATGTTGAGGGATTGTTATATGATCTAATTATGTTATCATTGTTGAGAGAACTTGCACTAGTGAAAGTATGAACCCTAGGCCTTATTTCCAAGTATTGCAATACCATTTTTGCTCACTTTTACCACTTACTACCTTGCTGTTTTTATATTTTTAGATTACAAAAACCTATATCTACCATCCATATTGCACTTGTATCACCATCTCTTCGCCGAACTAGTGCACCTATACAATTTACCATTGTATTGGGTGTGTTGGGGACACAAGAGACTCTTTGTTATTTGGTTGCAGGGTTGTTTGAGAAAGACCGTCTTCATCCTACGCCTCCCACAGATTGATAAACATTAGGTCATCCACTTGAGGGATATTTGCTACTGTCCTACAAAACTCTGCGCTTGGAGGCCCAACACGAGTCTACAAGAACAAGGTTGCGTAGTAGACATCACTGAGGCATAGGGAATGACTTTCATTGTCTCTCTATCTTCTGCCGTGGTCGGGCTTTGAGTCTTACTCAACTTCGCACCTTACAATACAGGCAAGAACTCTTTCTTTGACTGATCCATTTTGAACTCCTTCAAAATCTTGTCAAGGTATGTACTCATTGAAAGTCTTATCAAGCGTCTTGATCTATCTCCATAGATATTGATGCTCAATATGTAAGTAGCTTCATCGAGGTCTTTCATTGAAAAACTCTTATTCCAGTATCCTTTTATGCCATCCAGAAATTATATATCATTTCCAATCAACAATATGTCATCCACATATAATATTAGAAATGCAACAGAGCTCCCACTCACTTTCTTGTAAATACAGGCTTCACCGTTAATCTGTATAAAACCATATGCTTTGATCACCTCATCAAAGCGTACATTCCAACTCCGAGATGCTTGCACTAGTCCATAGATGGATCGCTGGAGCTTGCACACTTTGTTAGCACCCTTAGGATCGACAAAACCTTTTGGTTGCATCATATACAACTCTTCTTTAAGAAATCCATTACGGAATGTAGTTTTGACATCCATTTGCCAGATTTCATAATCATAAAATGCGACAATTGCTAACATGATTCGGACAGACTTAAGCATCGCTACGGGTGAGAAAGTCTCATCGTAGTCAACACCTTGAACTTGTCGAAAACCTTTTGCAACAAGTCGAGGTTTATAGACAGTGATATTACCATCAGCGTCTGTCTTCCTCTTAAATATCCATTTATTCTCAATAGCTTGCCGATCATCGGGCAAGTCCACCAAAGTCCATTCTTTGTTCTCATACATGGATCCTATCTCAGATTTCATGGCCTCAAGCCATTTGTCAGAATCTAGGCTCATCATAGCTTCTTCATAGTTCGTAGGTTCGCCGTTGTGTAACAACATAACTTCCAGGACGGGATCACCGAACCACTCTGGTGCGCAATGTACTCTGGTCGACCTACGAGGTTCAGTAGTAACTTGATCTGAAGTTTCATGATCATTATCTTCCTCTCTTGTTGGTGTAGGCATCACGGGAACGGTTTTCTCTGATGAGCTACTTTCCAATTCGAGAGAAGGTACAATTACCTCATCAAGTTCTACTTTCCTCCCATTCACTTCTTTCGAGAGAAACTCCTTCTATAGAAAGGACCCATTCTTAGCAACAAAGATCTTGCCCTCAGATCTATGGTAGAAGGTGTACCCAATTGTTTCTTTAGGATATCCTATGAAGACGCACTTCTCCGCTTTGGGTTTGAGCTTATTAGGCTGAAGCTTTTTCACATAAGTGTCGCATCCCCAAACTTTAAGAAACGACAGCTTAGGTTTCTTGCCAAACCATAGT
Source organism: Thinopyrum elongatum (assembly GCA_011799875.1). NCBI lineage: Eukaryota > Viridiplantae > Streptophyta > Magnoliopsida > Poales > Poaceae > Thinopyrum > Thinopyrum elongatum. The sequence goes on along the minus strand of CM022303.1, from coordinate 687,116,038 downwards.
TCATACGGTGTCATCTCAACGGATTTAGACGGTGCCCTATTTAACGTGAATGCAGCTGTCTCTAATGCATAACCCCAAAACGATAGTGGCAGATCGGTAAGAGACATCATAGAACTCACCATATCTAATAAAGTACGGTTACGACGTTCGGACACACCATTACGCTGTGGTATTCCAGGTGGCGCGAGTTGTGAAACAATTCCACATTTTCTTAAATGAAGGCCAAACTCGTAACTCAAATATTCGCCTCCACGATCAGATCGTAGAAACTTTATTTTCTTGTTACGATGATTCTCTACTTCACTCAGAAATTCTTTGAACTTTTTAAATGTTTCAGACTTGTGTTTCATCAAGTAGATATACCCATACCTACTCAAATCATCTGTGAAGGTTAGAAAATAACGATACCTGCCGCGTGCTTCAACATTCATCGGAGCGCATACATCAGTACGTATTATTTCCATCAAATCAGTAGCTCGCTCCATTGTTCCGGAGAATGGAGTTTTAGTCATCTTTCCCATGAGGCATGGTTCACAAGTATCAAATGATTCATAATCAAGTGATTCGAAAAGTCCATCCGCATGGAGTTTCTTCATGCGCTTTACACCAATATGACCTAAACGGCAGTGCCACAAGTATGTTGCACTATCATTATCAACTTTGCATCTTTTGGCATCAATATTATGAATATGTGTATTACTACGATCGAGATTCAACAAGAATAAACCATTCACAAGGGTGCATGATCATGAGAGATATTACTCATATAAACAGAATAACCATTAGTCTCTAACTTAAATGAATAACCATCTTGCAATAAACAATATCCAGATATAATGTTTTATGATCAACGCAAGCACCAAATAACCATTATTTAGGTTTAATACTAATCCCGAAGGTATTACGAGCATGCCGATGATGATCATATCACTCTTGGAGACACTTCCAACACACATCGTCACCTCGCCCTTAGCTAGTCTCCGTTACTCCGCAGCTCCTGCTTCAAGTTACTAATATTAGCAACTGAATCAGTATCTAATACCCAGACGCTGCTAAGAGCACTAGTGAGGTACACATCAATAACATGTATATCAAATATACTTTTGTTCACTTTGCCATCCTTCTTATCTGCCAAGTATTTTGGGGCAGTTCCACTTCCAGTGACCATTTCCTTTGCAGTAAAAGCACTCAGTCTCGGGCTTGGGTCTAGCTTTGGGCTTCTTCACGGGAGCGGCAACTTGCTTGCCGTTCTTCTTGAAGTTCCCTTTCTTTCCCTTGCCCTTCTTCTTGAAACTGGTGGTCTTGTTAACCATCAACACTTGATGCTCTTTCTTGATTTCTACCTCCGCTGATTTCATCATCACGAAGAGCTTGGGAATCGTTTTCATCATCCCTTGCATATTACAGTTTCATCACGAAGCTCTAGTAGCTTGGTGACAGTGACTGGAGAAATCTGTCAATCACTATCTTATCTGGAAGATTAACTCCCACTTGATTCAAGTGATTTTAGCACTCAGACATTCTGAGCACATGCTCACTGGCTGAGCTATTCTCCACCATCTTGTAGGCAAAGTACTTGTCAGAGGTCTCATAACTCTCAACATGGGCGTGAGCCTGAAATACCAATTTCAGCTCTTGGAACATCTCATATGTTCCATGGCGTTCAAAACGTCTTCGGAGCCCCGATTCTAAGCCGTAAAGCATGGTGCACTAAACTATCAAGTAGTCATCAGATCGAGCTTGCCAAATGTTCATAACATCTGCATCAGTTCCTGCAACAGGTATGTCACCTAGAGGTGCATCAAGGACATAATTCTTCTATGCAGCAATGAGGATAATCCTCAAGTTACGAACCCAGTCTGTGTAATTGCTACCAACATCTTTCAACTTAGCTTTCTCTAGGAACGTATAAAAAACAGGGGAGCTACAACATGAGCAATTGATCTACAACATAATTTGCAAAAACTATCAAGACTAAGTTCATGATAAATTAAGTTCAATTAATCAAATTACTAATGAACTCCCACTTAAATTAACATCCCTCAGGTTATCTAAGTGATACATGATCCAAATCAACTAACCCATGTCCGATCATCACGTGAGATGGGGTAGTCATCAATGGTGAACATCTCCATGTTGATCATATCTACTATATGACTCATGTTCGACCTTTCGGTCTCCAGTGTTCCGAGACCATGTCTGTACATGCTAGGCTCGTCAAGTTTAACCCAAGTATTCTTCTTGTGTAAAACTGGCTTACACCCGTTGTATGTGAACGTAGAATCTATCACACCCGATCATCACGAGGTGCTTCGAAACGACAAACTTTAGCAATGGTGCATACTAAGGGAGAACACTTTTATCTTGAAATTTAGTGAAGGGATCATCTTATAATGCTACCGCCATTCTAAGCAAAATAAGATGCATAAAGGATAAACATCACATGCAATCAAAATATGTGGCATGATATGGCCATCATCATCTTGTGCTTTTGATCTCCATCTCCAAAGCAACGTCATGATCTCCATCGTCACCGGCACAACACCATGGTCTCCATCAACGTGCCGTCACGTGGTCGTCTCACCAACTATTGCTTCTACAACTATTGCTAACGCATAGCGATAAAGTAAAGCTATTACATGGCGCTTGCATTTCATACAATAAAGAGACAACCATAAGACTCCTGCCGGCTGTAAATATATATTACAAAACATGATCATCTCATACAACAACTTATATCACATCATGTCTTGACCATATCTCATCACAACATACCCTGCAAAAACAAGTTAGACGTCCTCTACTTTGTTGTTGCAAGTTTTACGTGGCTGCTACGGGTTTCTAGCAAGAACCGTTCTTACCTACGGAAAAACAACCACAATGGTGAATTATCAAGTTTGCTGTTTTAACCTTCTTCAAGGACCGGCCATAGTTAAATTCGATTCAACTAAAGTAGGAGAAACAGACACCCGCCAGCCACCTTTGTGCAAAACAAGTTGCACGTCAGTCAGTGGAAACCGGTCTAATGTACGTGGACATGTAAGGTTGGTCCGGGCCGCTTCATCCCACAATGCCACCGAATCAAAATAAGACATTGGTGGTAAGCAGTATGAGCATCACCGCCCACAACTCTTTGTTTTCTACTCATGCATATCATCTACGCATAGACTTGGCTCATGATGCCACTGTTGGGGAACGTTGCATGGAAAACAAAAAAAATTATACGCACACGCAAGATCTATCCATGGAGATGCATAGCTACGAGAGGGGGAGGGTGTCTATGTACCCTCGTAGACCGTAAGCGGAAGCGTTAGAACAACGCGGTTGATGTCGTCGAACAATCTTCACGATCCAACCAATCGACCACCGAACATATGGCACCTCCGTGTTCAGCACACTTTCAGCTCGGTGACGTTCTCGCCTTCTTGATCCAGCAAGACGACGAGGTAGCGGATGAGTTCCAGCAGCACGGCGGTGTGGTGACTGTGATGGTGATGCTATCTCAACAGGGCTTCACCTAAGCACCGTGAGAATATGACCGAGGGTCTAAACTATGGAGGGGGGCGCCGCACACGGCTAAGACAATGTTGTGTTGTGCTAGGCGCCCCCCCTCCCACATATATATAGGTGGGGGGGGTGGAGGGAGCAGCCAGGAGGCGCCCCCAAGTAGGCCAAATCTTACTTGGGGTCCTCCCCAAGTGGCGCCCCCTTCCTTATTTGGAGTGCGGGAGGAAGGAAGGCGGAGGTGGCGCCCCCCCCCCCTTCCTTTCTCTCCTGAGGAGGGAAAGGCAGGAGGGGCCACCCCTCCCCTTTCCTTCCCCTAGGGCCGGCCAGCCAAGGGAGGAGGCGCACCAGCCCCCTAGTGGGCTGGTCTGTCCTCTCCTTTGGCCCATAAGGCCCATAACTTGCCGGGGGGGGGGTGCCTGGAACCCCTTCCGGTGACCCAATAACTTCCCGGTACGTCCCGAAACACTTTCGGTGTCCAAATACCATCGTCCTATATGTCAATCTTTTCTTCTCGACCATTTCGAGACTCCTCGTGAGGTCCGTGATCTCATCCGGGACTCCAAACAACAGTCGGTCACCAATTCACATAACTCATATAACACTATATCGTCAACGAACGTTAAGCGTGCGGACCCTACGGGTTCGGGAATGATGTAGACATGACCGAGACGCCTCTTCGGTCAATAACCAATAGAGGAACCTGGATGCCCATATTGGTTCCTACATATTCCAGGAAGATCTTATCGGTCGAACGCAATGACAACATATGCAATTCCCTTTGTCCGTCGGTATGTTACTTGCCCGAGATTCGATCGTCGGTATCTCCATACCTAGTTCAATCTCGTTACCGGCAAGTCTCTTTACTCGTTCCATAATACATCATCTCGTAACTAACTCATTAGTCACTTTGCTTGCAAGCTTCTTATGATGTGCATTACCGAGAGGGCCCAGAGATACTTCTCCGAAACACGGAGTGACAAATCCCAGTCTCGATCCATGCCAACTCAACAGACACTTTCGGAGATACTTGTAGAGCATCTTTATGATCACCCAGTTATGTTGTGACGTTTGATAGCACACAAGGTATTCCTCCGATATCCGAGATTTGCATGATCTCATGGTCTGAGGAACATGTATTTGACATTCAAGAAAGCAATAGCAATAAACAGAACGATCATATGCTAAGCTAACGGATGGGTCTTGTCCATCACATCATTCTCCTAATGTTGTGATCCCATTATCAAATGACAACTCATGTCTATGGTTAGGAAACCTTAACCATCTTTGATCAACGAGCTAGTCTAGTAGAGGCTCACTAGGGACACGGTATTTGTTTATGTATTCACACATGTATTTAAGTTTTCGGTCAATACATTTCTAGCATGAATAATAAACCTTTATCATGAATAAGGAAATATGATAATAACCATTTTATTATTGCCTCTAGGGCATATTTCCATCACGTCGGTCTGCTCCTTCACGAAGATTGCCACCACCTTGTCGATGCATCGGATAATATTGTTATCTCTATAGCTAATAAAATTAGTGCATTACATAAGGTTGACACGCAGGTCATTAAAATGACAATCATATGGCTCCAGCCATCATGCCGAATAATGACATGCAGGTCATGTTAATTAATTTACATCATATAGTCATTTCATATGTAATCAAATTAGTATGATAAAGACTATACCACATCTCTTGCACATCTCATGTCATCCTGCAAAACCAAGTTAGACGCCTCTAATCGGTTTATGCGAAATTTTATTTTATCTGGCTTCTAAGGTTTCGAAACAAACCGAAGCTACCAACGTTTATCATCAAGTATGATTATTCAAGTTGCTAGATTAACTTTACGGGGCGTATGAAACACGAGATAAAAAATCTCGAGCCCCATACTGAACTTCGTCACACCCATGATCCCCATGCAGATCATATCTGCATTGCCCTTTAGTCTGTGAAACATCCATGTTTCTCAACTATGGTGGAACCCAAAGACACTGAAGCACATTGTTGATCTATCAACTAGTCATGCTCAGGAGCAGCTAGAAGGATTGCAGATTTCCAGAACTTTGTAAGATTCCACCATGCCGTCAGGATCAGGACTATGCAAATTCAAGGGAAGCAACAAGAACATCGAGTAATAGATTTCATCTGCTACCCGCACAAATAATTTTCAGCAATAGAACTCATCTACTACAAAATTATATTGTACAACACCCATACATCTCGTGTATTCTAGATCGTAACCTGCATCTACGCATAGCACGGCTCTTGATGCCACTGTAGGGTAACGTGACAGAAAACAAAAATATTCCGACCTACGCACCAACCCAGGACCACTATGAAGATGCATACAAGGTTTGATCTGATCATTACTAACTCGTAGTGCAGCGGAAGGAGAGTCAATGAAGATCATTGGTGCAGATCCCTGTAGCTAGGAATTTACAACCTCCCAACAGCGAGGATGTTCTCCCTTGTCTGCTCCTCAGACGGTCCCCCGGATAGCCCTTCGGGAGGCAGTCGGACAGTCCCTCAGACGGTCTCTCAAACGGTCACTCGGACAACCCTCCGGGAGGTCCTCAAATAGTCTCTCGGACAGCCCTCCAGGAGGTCCTCAAACTGTCTCTCGGACAGCCCTTCGGGAGGAACTTTCAGAATCTCGGACGGTCACTCGGACAGCCCTTCGGGAGGCACTCTCGAACGAAGATCAAACGTACGACCTATCTACTTGGTTGCACACATACGGTGTCACCTATCTAGTAGGGCTTCACCCTCCAGAACTAATCCCTACCGGAAACTAGACAACCTTTCGGCACTACGAAACTGTTTCGTGTGAGGGAGAAAGAAACGCAGATCATGCATGCCATTTGTGAGAGGGTTTTGAGTGAGTGTGGAGAGCTTTTCTCCACCTCTATATATAGTGGTGGAACGGGTGGAGGGGGGCTGAAATATCAGCCCACAAAAGCCCCCCCCCCAAAAAAAACATGCACCCACCAAAGGTGGGGAGATGTCCCATGGGGGGTCCCCCTTACCACCATGGCGCCCCCAACATGGGGCTGCCACCTCCTCCCAACACAGCCCACTATATGTGGGGGCTGCCACCCACCATGGGGGGACCCCCTAGCAACTTGTCCACCAACAAGGGGGCACCCCCAAAAACAGCCCAAAACAGCCCCCATGAAACATGGGATCTTGTCCCCTCTCGCTGGGACAAGATGTTTTCGGCGTGCAATTTCCAAAAAAAATCCTGAAGGTCCCAGAACATTCCTGGTACCCTCTAAAATATTCTGGATGCGATCCAAAACATTTTCAGTACGGTGGTTTTATTCCAAAACATTTTCGGTTTCTCAGAAACAATTCCGGTTTTCTCTCCGGAACTTTTCCGTCGTCTCCGAAACTTTTCCGGTGACTTTCTCTCAGACTCCTTGTCTAGTATTCAGTAGATAGATGACCCTTAAGTGTGTGACCCCACAGGTTTGGTGAAGTATAGACATGACCAGAACACTTTCCGATCAATGATCAATAGTAGAACCGTGGACATCCATATTGACCCCTATACCCACACGAAAAAAATATTCGAGTGAACCTCTAGTTGCCACGTGCTATTCCTGTTGCTTCATGATATGTTACAAATACCCAAGGTGAGATTTATCAGCATCCCCGTGGATCAACAACTTTGTCCACTATGCCAGTTACCTCATTACCGGTTTTGTTCTCTTTTCTCATTCCCGCGTTCCGGTACCCCCGTGATCAGATCACGATGTGTCTGGCCAGACTATGATGGATACCGTAACACCGAGAAGGCCCAAAGTATATATCTCCATCGTCAGAGGAGCAAATCCCAATCTGGAACTATCAAGTCCCCTGTCATATTTTTCCATGAACCCGTATGCCACCGTAATAGCCACCCTTTTACGGATGACATTTAATAAACCCCAAAGTTCATGAAGCAAGTGCGAAGGAACTCGATACTCTCATGGTCTAAGGAATTATGCAAACATTAACTTTCTCTGTGTTATTTACCATTAACTTGTGATGAATGTATCTCATAGCATAACATCAAATTGGGTCGATTCACCACACGTGTTCTTCTAACATTGTGTCTTCAAAGTTGCTGGCATAGTCATGCCCATGATCAGGAAAATAGAACTATCATGCAACATTTGAGCTAGTCTTAGAGGCCAGACTAGGAATAAATTTTACCGTTTATTATTCCACATGTGCATATGAGTCTTCCTCCGAGCCTCGTGGTTACTGCAGACTCGAGAACCATAGCAGTTATAGCACGGAATATTTATACGTCTTCAACATATCTATTATTTTTGCTTGTTCCATGCTATGATATTATTATTCTTGGATGTTTTTATTATCATTTTATACACTTTTATATCATTTTTGGGGACTAATCTATTAACTTAGTGCCACGTGCCAGTTCCTGTTTTCTGCCCTGTTTTTGTTTCGCAGGAAATCAATATCAGATAAGATCAAATCGTCCCGAAACTTTTTGAGGATTTTTTATTGGAGATAAGGATCACCAGGAACTTGGAGGCCAAGGAAGATCACGTTGGAGGCCCCACACAACACTAGGGCGTGCCCCAGTGTTGTGTGGGGCCCTCCCTGCGCCTCTTGACCTACTTCCACTTCTATAAATTCACAAATATTCCAGAAACCCTAGGGGAGCATACGAAATACTTTTTTCGCCGCCGCAAGTCTCTGTTCTCAAGATCCCATCTGGAGGCCTTTTCCGGTACTCCGCTGAAGGGGGAAATCATCACGGAGGGGCTCTACATCATCCTTGCCGCCTCTTCGATGATGCGTGAGTAGTTCACCACAGACCTACGGGTCCGTAGGTAGTAGCTAGATGGCTCTCTCTCTCTTTGTGATTCTCAATACAATGGTCTCCATGATCTTCATGGAGATCCATCCGATGTAATGACTTTGTGCGGTGTGTTTGTTGAGATCCGATGAATTGTGAGTTTATGATCAGATCTATCCTTGTTTTATTTGAGTTCTTTGCTGATCTCTCTTATGCATGATTTAGTATAACCTTGTATTTCTTCTCCGAAGTTTTGGTTTGGTTTGGCCAAATAGATTGGATCTTCTTGCAATGGGAAGAGGTGCTCGATAATGGGTTCGATCTTGCGGTTTTCAGTCCTAGTAACAGAAGGGTAGTTGATACGCATGTATTGTTGCCATTAAGGATAACAAGTTGGGATGAATTCTTATATGCTTTTGTCTTGACTACATCATGTCATCGTTCTTAATGCATTACTTCGTTCTTATGAACTTAATACACTAGATGCATGCTGGATAGCGGTCGATGTGTGAAGTAATAGTAGTAGATGCAGGCAGGAGTCGGTCTACTTGATTTGGATGTGATGCCTATATCATGATCATTGCCTTGGATAGCGTCATAATTATGTGCTTTTCTATAAATTGCTCAACAGTAATTTGTTTACCCACCGTATGCTATTTTCTTGAGAGAGATGCCACTAGTGAATCCTACGGCCCCCCGGTCTACTTTTATCATAAGATCTATCGTCTCCCATCAACTTGCCAATTTCTAGCGCTGCTGCACTTTTTTATCTTTTATTTATTTATCAATCTATCATATATCATTTAATCTCGTTTCTTGACTGCCGAGAGATTGACAACCTCTCGTTTGCGTTGGGTGCGAAGGTTTGCGCTGTGTGTGCAGGTGCTGTTTACGTGGTGTTGCTTGGTTCTCCTACTGGATTGATAACCTTGGTTTCTTAACTGAGGGAAATACTTCCTCTACTGTGCTACATCATCCTCTCCTCTTCGGGGATAAAAATCCAACGCAGTCTACAAGTAGCAAACATAATTACGAACATGGAGATAAATAATAACATTTATTATTGCCTCTAGGGCATATCTCCTATAGCCTCCCACCATGCCCCCCCCCAACATCCTTCAACCAAATGTGGCCAGCCCCACAAAGGGGGCCCCACGCAAAAACAGCATCACACGAATCGTGGTATCTTGTCCCCACTCGCTGGGATAAGATGTTTTTCCGCGCATTCTAAGTGGAAAAATTTTGGAAGGTCCCAAAACATTCCTGGCACCCTCTAAAATAATTCTGGATGCGCTCTGAAACATTTTCGGTATGATGGTTTACTCTGAAACAATTTTCATTTTCTCGAAAACACTTCCGGTTTTCTCTCAGAAACTTTTCTGGTGACTTTCTCCCTGGCTGCCAGTCTAGTACTCAGCAGATAGATGAACCTTAAGCATGTGAGCCAGTAGGTTTTGTGAAATACAGACATGACCGGAACTCTTTCTGATCAATGATCAATAGCGGAACCGTGGACTTCCATATTGACCCATATACTCACACGAATGAATATTCGAGTGACCTTTAGTTACCGTGTGATGTTCCTGTTGCTTCGCAATATGTTACAAAAACCCGAGGTGAGATTTATCGGCATCCCCTTGCATCAACAACTTGTTCACTATGCCAGTTTCCTCGTTACCGGTTTTGTTCTCTTTTCTCGTTCCCATATTTCGGCATCCCTGTGATCGAATCAGGCTGTGTCTGGACAGACAATGATGGATACCGTAACACCGAGAAGGCCCCAAGAATATCTCTCCATCGTTGGAGGAGAAAATCTCAGTCTTGAGCTATCTAGTCCCTTGTCATACTTTTCCTTGAACCCCTAAGCCACTGTAAGAGCCACCCTGTTACGGATGACGTTTAATAAACCACAAAGTTCATGAAGCAAGCATGAAGGAACTTGCTACTCTCATGGTCTAAGGAATTATGCAAACGTTAACTTTCTTTGTGTTATATACCATTAACTTGTGACGAATGTATCTCATAGTATAACATCAATTGGGTTGATTAAACACAAGTGTTCTTCTCGCATTATGTCCTCAAAGTTGCCGGCATAGACATGCCCATGATCAGGAAAATGTAATCATCATGCAACACTTGAGCTAGTCTTTGAGGCATGACTAGGAATACATTTTGCCATTTATTATTACAGACGTGCATATGGGTTTTCCTCTTAGACTTTATGGATATACGGACTCAAGGACCATTGCACTTATAGCATGGAATATAAACATAATTATGAACATGAAAATAAATAATAACATTTATTATTGCCTCTAGGGCATATTTCCTACAGACTCCCACTTGCATATGAGTCTTCCTCTGAGCCTCGTGGTTACTGTAGACTCGAGAACCATAGCAGTTATAGCACGGAATATAATAATAATTACGAACATGGAGATAAATAATAACATTTATTATTGCCTTTAGGGCATATCTCCTATAGACTCCCACTTGCATTAGAGTCATTAATCTAGTCAATGCTAATGGACTTTACACCTATGGCATACCGGTGTAAAATATGCTTCGCTTGGGTGGGGCTGTTTGACATGGTGAGGCGACGCAGGGACGATGGTGGCTGTGAGTTTCTACGGCGGTGTGGCCATGGCGGTCTCGGGTTCGAGCAGAGGAGCGAGGGAGAGAGGGCAGAGGAGGGGATAGGCATGAGAGAGAGAGAGAGAGAGAGATAGAGGGACAAGGTCGAGGGCGCCCTGGGTGCCACAGTGGTGCGACTAGAAGGCTCGAGGTGCCCCGAGAAAGTAGGAGGTGGATATTCGCGTGTGCGCACACCGCGTCCACATGCCCTCGTGCCGGAAGGCACGAGGTTGAAGATAGTGGAGCCCTTGTTGGGCTGGGCCGCACAGCTCGGCCACCAGGTAAGCCTTCTCTCTCAGTCTTTTCTGTTTTCTTTCCTGATTTCTATTTTCTGTGTGTTTTTATTTTGGTTCGCTAACCAAATTATTTTTGTTGCTTCTGAAAAATATTGTGGGAGCTAAATGAATTATTCCAAATCCCCACAATTTTTTTCAGAATTATGGGAGCTGTAACTAATTTTGTAACAATTTATAACCCCGATTCAAATAACTAGTCAGTTAAATCAAAGCCCAAATATGTCCTGGAAAAATGTGCACCATTTTTGGTAGAGGTTTTAACCTTGCTCCCTGAATCATGAACATATTTTAAGGGTATTTTGGGTTCATTGAAAATATTTGAATTTGATCTATTTGATTTGGTTTGGTGCCAGGTTTGATCATCCCCATTTCAAGTTTAAAAGAAAATTTAGACATGATGCAATCAAGGAGAGCTATCCTAGTGCATACCAAAGCTAGTGACAACTACCCCCACTAAACAAGAATCTCGTCCCGAGATTCAAGACGTAAGGTAGGAGGGAAGACGGGACACAAAACTAACACAAACTTCATGATCTAGATTGCACTTCTTGAAGATGTTGATCCATTGCATCATATTGATCTGGACATCTCTGTTTCGAGAACTTCATCCAAACAAGAAGACAAAAGAAAGGAAAACTCTACAAGAATTGATCTCCTCGCATTTTCACGCTTTCACAAAATTCATATTTTGTGTGGTCTTGGCTTTTGTATATATGTGAATCACTGGTCGAACCTATATTCCTCAAACTGAGCTATGGAGCAACTATCTACAATAGTGTTCCATTGACCAAAGCCATCTTGGAACCATAGTAAGTTCATGATTGAACTATTTAATTCAACAACCTCTTTGTCGCTTCTCAAGCGGCAACATACATAGCCATCATTATAGAATTCGCCACAGTAACCTGTTTGGAACAATTCCAGCTTACTGTGCCACCATTTCGTGTATCACACAAACCCTTAATTTAAATTTAAATTTGCATGCAGTACTGATGAAGACAGTATCGATGTAACTCCTTACAATCATCTCTTCATGATCTCTGCTTGCGAGAAAACATGTCATCAGTGCTACTTTAGTACTCAATGACATTTTTCACTCATGTCCTATGATCAAAACTTTGATCACTTTGATATCTTACTCACAACTAATTTGGAGTACTGGACATATCTGGTTGTTTTACATACCATGGAATACATGATTAATCCAAACACAAAAGTGTGTGGAATCTCAGTCATGTACTTTGCTCATCAGTGTTTTAAGGACACCGAGTCTTGCTAAAACTCTTTCCATGTGACTTCGGCAAGAAACTCTTCTTGGTGTTCTCATGCTAAACTGTTTTAGCATCTTGTCAATATGTATTTTGGCTTAGCCCTATTAGGCAATTCTATCTCCATAGAAAATTATGCCTAATACCGAGGTTACCTAGCCCAAGTACTTCATCGAAAACTATTTTCAATGAAGTCCTGATTCGCGTCAAGAAATTTATATTATTTCTAATCAACAATATGTCAGGCACACAAAGTTTTAGAAATATTATTATGCTCCCACTTACTTTCTTGTAAACACAAGCATCTTCGCTATCCTTGATGAAATCAAACTCTTTGACTATTTCATTAAAACGAAGATTCCAACTCCATTATGCTCTCTTCTATTCATTGCTGGAACTCCGAAGTTTGCACACTCACTAGCATCCTCTGGATCGAGAAAAAACTTTGGACTGTATCACATACAAGTCCTAGGTTGTATTTCCATCTCATGGAAATCCTTTTAGCGTCCATATATCATATCTCATAATTGAAATATGTATTAATTGCTAGTATAATCCAATCTGAATTTAAGCATCACTACGGTGAGATAATCTCATCATAGTCAACTCCTTGAATTTGTTATTGCAACTAGTCGAGTTTTATGGATAAAACACTTTTATCCGTATCAGTTTATAGTTCCATTAATATTCGTTAGACTCTAAGTCTTCTGGCGGGTTTATCAAGATCTAATCTTGAATCATTTATATGGATACTATCTCGGATTATTTTGGCATTTAGCCAATTCCAGAGTTAGGGCCCATCAACGCTTCCTTGTGTATCATTGGTATACTGTTGTCTAACAACAATATCTCGTTTGCACACCTTAGAGGTTTGCATGAGTTTTGCCTATGTGGTTCAGCTGCAAGTTCGACTGAAGTCCATACATCTCATGTACAGGCTTCCGTATCAGTCACAGTAGGAAACTCTGGAATTACTTCCAAGGTTTCTTTCCTTTAACCTGATGATGAAGATACTGTTATCTCGTCGAGTTGCACTGTCCTCCCACTCACCTTTTTGCAAGAAACATTTTCTTCAAAATCATACCGTTCTATGTGGCAAACCTTTTGCCTCTGCATAGTGATGGAGGAATACCCAACAATTTGAGATAACCTACAAAGTAGTACTTGTCTGATTTGGAATAGGTTTGTAAACATTTTACACATGTCTTATATTCCAAATGTTAAGAAAAGACAAAACATGGTTGGGCGTACCATACCATGGTGTCATTTCAACTGATCTGATGGCGCTCTTTTCAGTGTAAAAGCTGCAGTCTCTAAAGCATTACTTTAGAAGTGATAATGGCAAATTAACTTATGTCATCTTTGATCTTACCATGTCATATATGGTTTGATTACATCTTCTCGGACATTCCACTCTCAGTGGCATTCTAGGAGGTGCAAGTTATGAAACTCTTTTCACAACTCATCAGACATTTGCTAAACTTGTAACTCAAATAGTCCTTTCCTCAATCCAATTGCAGAAACATAATTTTCTTGTTACAATATTTTCTACTTCATTCTAAAAACCTTTTGAACTATTTCAAAGGATCCAGACTTATGCCTCATTAAGCATATATTCACATATCTACTTGAGTCATTACTGAAGATAGACAAATCCACTGCTAGCAACAACACTTATTGGACTGCACACATCTGTATGTATGATTACCAATAAGTTCCTTGCTCATTCCTTATGGCATGTGAACGGTATTTTAGTCACTTTACTTTTGGATGAAAGTTGCAAGTGTCAGATGATTCATAATCGAATGACTTCAAAATCCATCACTATGGAATTTCTCCATGCCGGTTTCTCCAGTGTGACCAAACACAGTGCCACACAAATGTGGTATTCTTTTAGTCTTGCGACATTTAGCGCCAGTGTTATGGATGTATAATATTATCATTAATGTTCATCACATACATCCCATTCATAATGGAAGCATGACCCTTATGTTATTCATAACAGTGAACAACAATTGTTCTTTTATGACCAACCTTCTTGCAACAATATTATGCAGTGGGCTAGAGTGTATAAAACTCCCAAATTAATTATGAAAATAAATACAGAGGTAATACACTGATGGAAGGTATAGTAACTTTTACTATGTTCCTAGCGCGTATCTCAACTTCTTTACTCGCTAGTCGTTTAGGCCATAGTAGTTCTTGCATCGAGTTGCAACAGAATGCAATCGAACGGGTATTCTTGTGATCAACTTTTAATCACAACACCCAAGATTCAGCGATTAACAATTTAATCCTAATTCCAAAGAATTACTTTTTTGACCAACCTGCTATACATTTACAACTCGTATGACATTCATACCTGAGCTGGACCTTCCAGTCTCCTTCCTTTTTGCCTTTATACTTCTAACAGTTTTACTTCCAATATTTCTCGTACTCAGATAAGAATCAACCAACTTTAAGAGTAGCGTTAGCCATGGACTTCCTAGGCGTGTAAGTCTTACTAACACCCTTCGGACTTGTCCCTTATCTCTAAGTTGTTGTTTTATTCACCATCATCACATGACAGGCGTTCTTCTGGATCCCATCATCTCTTCACTCTAATGCACAGTAAACACTTTACTAATATTTGCAAACAAACATTGCTTGGGATATCTCATATCAGCTAGCCTTTGTTTGTATCTGAAACTAATTTTCAGTTCCATGAATATCTCATAACTATCCCAAACTTTTGAAGTTCGGGTCTCATGGAAGCAAGCATATTGCACTTGACCCTGACAGAATTCTAGCTTTTGGATCGAAGGGCGTGAGTCACATCATCCATAGCATCAGCGGGAAAATAATAAAAGCATGCAATAGGACAAAGTCCTTCTCGACAGTCTTGAGGACAATCCTCACATTACGTTAGCAATCGTAAAGTTTTAACCAGATAAATAACTGCTATTCAAATTTAACAGGGAAGGTGGAAACGCGAGCCATTTTTCTACAACTATTATGCGAATTATATTTAGACTAGGTCCATAATTAATTGCACTGAGAATTAAAGAATTTAATTCTAAAGTGCACTCCCACTCAAATCAATATCTCTCAGAATTGATTGTGAGTGATTCAATATCCGTGTCTTGATTGTTCGCCATTGGTGTAACACCACTGATGATGAAAATCTTAACCGGTAGGCCAACTTGCCAATCAAATCTCTATGCGACTCTTGTTCATCTTTCGATGGACGTGTTCCAAGCTCATGACGTTCATGCCTGAACGTCAAGACAACCAAGTGATCCTGCTGTGAGGTCTCATCGTCACCCACCTTACTCCTCTCTAATCATTCATACCCGTGTGACATGGCGCACCCCGAAAAGATACGTGTTTTAGACGGTGCTACACTTGGTAGAACACAAACTACTTGATATTTTAAGTGAGAGATCACCCTAATAAAAGCGACTACTGCGTAATCAAAAGGGTTCAAATATAAGGGATAAAGATCTCAGGCAATTCATAATAGCATGATATGGTATAGCCCAGTCCGATGGAGAAGTACTCATTGTCTTCATGAAATTTCAGCCAAAAACATTGTCGTGGCAGCAGTTTCGAAAACTGCTGCTGTGGCAGAACTTTTCTGCCCAGGCATGTTTCTTTAGCTCTTCCTCCTCCGCCTTCATGTATGGCTTTTTACGTCTGTGTGCACCTCTGCAAAACTTGTCACCACCTTGTCGATGCACTAAATAATATTACTATCTCCATAGCTAATAAAATAATGCATTACATGAAGGTTGACACGCAGGTCATTAAAGTGACAATCAAATGGCTCCAGCCATCATGCCGAATCATGACACGCAGGTCATGTTAATTAATTTGCATCATATAGTCAAATTAAATATGACAAAGACTATACCACATCTCATGCACATGCATCCTGCAAAACCAAATTAGATGCCTCTAATTGGTTCATGGAAAAATTTATTTTACATGGCTTCTAAGGTTTCGAAACAAACCGAAACTACCAACGTTCATCATCAAGTATGGTTATTCAAGTCACTAGATTAACTTTGCGTGGCGTATGAAACACAAGATAAAAAATCTCAAGCCCCATAATAAACTTCGTCATACGCAAGAACCCCGTGCAGATCATATCTGCATGCCCTTTAGTTTGCTAAATTTCATCTTTCTTTAACTATGGTGGAACCCAAAGAACCGAAGAACTTTGTTGATCTGTCAACCAGCATACTCCGGAGAAGCATAGAAGGATCGTCGATGGCCAGAACTTTGTATCAAAGTTCCATCAAGCTGTCAAGATCAGAAATACACAAATTCAAGGGAAGTAACAAGAACATCAGCTAATAGATTTCATCTACTACCCGCACAAATAATTTTCAGAAATAGATCTCATCTACTACAAAATTATATTATGCAACACCCATACATCTCATGTATTCTAGATCATAACCTACATCTATGCATAGCACGCCTCATGATACCACTGTAGGGTAATGCAGCAGAAAACAAAAAATTGTTCTATTGACTAGCCCAGGACCACTATGAAGATGCATACAAGGTTTGATCTGATCGTTACCAACTCATAGCACAACAGAAGTAGAGTTGGTGCAGATCCCTGAAGCTAGGAATTTACAACCTCCCAACCGCGAGGATTTTCTCCCTCGAACAGTCCCTCAATCGGTCCCACGGACAGAACCTTGGATAGAAAATCAGACAGTCCCTCGAATAGAAGATCAAACGTACGACCACTCTACCCAGTTGCACACATACGGGGTCACCTATCCAGCAGGGCTTCGCCGCCCAGAACTAATCCCTACTGGAGACTAGACAGCCTTTTGGCAGTACGGAACTATTTCGTGGAGGGAGAGAAAGAATGGCAGATCATTGCATGCCTTGTGGTGATAAACTTGAGGTGTGTTGGAGAGCTCCACTCCACCTCTATTTATCGCGAAGGAAGGGATGGCGGGGGCTAGATATGGCAGCCCAAAAAGGTGGGGCCCCCTCCAAAACATGCACCCACTAAAGGTGGGAGGTTGCCCCATGGGGCCCCCCCTCCACACCTTGGCCGGCCAACATGGGGCTCCCCAAGGGGGCCTCACCACCCAACCAAGCTCCTCCATATGTTGGGGTTACCTCCCACCATGTCCCCTGAAGGAAATATGCCCTAGAGGCAATTATAAAGTTGTTATTTCATATTTTCTTATTCATGATAAAGGTTTATTATTCATGCTAGAATTGTATTGATCGGAAACTTAAATACATGCGTGAATACATAAACAAATATCGTGTCCCTAGTAAGCCTCTACTAGACTAGCTCGTTGATCAAAGATGGTTAAGGTTTCCTAACCATAGACATGTGTTGTCATTTGATAACGGGATCACATCATTAGGAGAATGATGTGATGGACAAGGCCCATCCGTTAGCTTAGCATAATGATCGTTCAGTTTATTGCTATTGCTTTCTTCATGTCAAATACATATTCCTTCGACTATGAGATTATACAACTCCTGGATACCAGAGGAATACCTTGTGTGCTATCAAACGTCACAACGTAACTGGGTGATCATAAAGATTCTCTACAGGTATCTCCGAAGGTGTTTGTTGAGTTGGCATAGATCGAGATTAGGATTTTTCACTCCGAGTATCGGGGAGGTATCTCTGGCCCTCTCGGTAATACACATCATAAAGCTTGCAAGCAAATGACTAAGGAGTTAGTCACGAGGTGATGTATTACGGAACGAGTAAAGAGACTTGCCGGTAACGAGATTGAACTTGGTATAGAGATACCGACGATCGAATCTCAGGCAAGTAACATACCAATGGACAAAGGGAATTACGTATGTTGTCATAATGGTTCGACCGATAAAGATCTTCGTAGAATATGTAGGAGCCAATATGGGCATCCAGGTTCCGCTATTGGTTATTGACCAGAGAGGTGTCTCGGTCATGTCTACATAGTTCTCGAACCCGTAGGGTCCGCACGCTTAACGTTCATTGACGATATAGTACTATATGAGTTATGTATGTTGGTGACCGAATGTTGTTCGGAGTCCCGGATGAGATCACGGACATGACGAGGAGCTCCGGAATGGTCCGGAGGTAAATATTGATATATAGGATGATATGGTTCGGCCAAGGGGTAAAGCCCACGGGGCTTTAGGTCGGTGCAAAAGGAGTTTTGCGGAGGCCAGGAGGCCAGACGCCGAGGCCCATGGCGTCTGGGCCAGACGCCAAGGATTGTGGCGTCTGGTCCTGGAAGTCCGAGAAGGACTCTTCCTTACGGGCAAAACCGACTTTGAGGAGGCTCTTTCTCCAAGTTACGACCCCAGGGCTCAACATATAAATAGAGGGGTAGGGCTAGCACCTGGAACACATCAAGAATCACCAAGCCGTGTGCTGGCAATCCCGTCCCCTCTAGTTTATCCTCCGTCATAGTTTCCGTTGTGCTTGGCGAAGCCCTGCGGAGATTGTTCTTCACCAACACCGTCACCACGCTGTCGTGCTGCCGGAACTCATCTACTACTTTGCCCGTCTTGCTGGATCAAGAAGGCGAGGATGTCATCAAGCTGAATGTGTGCAGAACGCGGAGGTGCCGTATGTTCGGTACTTGATTGGGACGGATCATGCAGGTGTTCGACTACATCAACCGCATTGATAAACGCTTCCGCTTAGCGATCTTCAAGGGTATGAAGATGCTCTCCCCTCTCATAGCTATACATCTCCATGGATAGATCATGCGTGTGCGTAGAATTTTTTTTGTTTTCCATGCAACATTTCCCAACAGTGGTATCAGAGCCAGGTCTATGCATAGATGATATGCACGAGTAGAACACAAAGAGTTGTGGGCGGTGATCGTCATACTGCTTACCACCAATGTCTTATTTTGATTCGGCGGTATTGTTGGATGAAGCGGCCCGGACCAACCTTACATGACCACATTCATGAGACCGGTTCCACCGACAGACATGCAACTAGTTTTGCATAAAGGTGGCTGGCGGGTGTCTGTTTCTCCTACTTTAGTTGAATCAAATTTGATTGTGGCCGGTCCTTGTTGAAGGTTAAAATAGCAAACTTGATAAATCACCGTTGTGGTTTTTTTGCCGTAGGTAAGAACGGTTCTTGCTAGAAACCCATAGCAGCCACGTAAAACTTGCAACAACAAAGTAGAGGACGTCTAACTTGTTTTTGCAGGGTATGTTGTGATATGATATGGTCAAGACATGATGTGATATACGTTATTGTATGAGATGACCATGTTTTGTAAGATATCTGGCAACCGGCAGGAGCCTTATGGTTGTCTCTTTATTGTATGAAGTGCAAACGCCATGTTATTGCTTTACTTTATCACTATGCGTTAGCGATAGTTGTAGAAGCAATAGTTGGCGTGACGACCTCAACGCAGCGACGCTACGATGGAGATCAAGGTGTCGAGCCGGTGACGATGGAGATCATGACGATGCTTTGGAAATAGAGGTCAAAAGCACAAGATGATGATGGACATATCTTGTCACATATTTTGATTGGATGTGATGTTTATCTTTTATGCATTTTATTTTGCTTAGAACGACGGTAGCATTATAAGATGATCCCTTCACTAAATTTCAAGGTATAAGTGTTCTCCCTGAGTATGCACCATTGCTACAGTTCTTCGTTTCGAGACACCACGTGATGATCGGGTGTGATAGACTCTAAGTTCACGTACAACGGGTGTAAGACAGTTTTACACATGCAGAATACTTGGGTTAAACTTGACGAGCCTAGCATGTACAGACATGGCCTCAGAACACTGGAGACAGAAAGGTCGAACGTGAATCATATAGTAGATATGATCAACATAGAGATGTTCACCATTGATGACTACCCCATCTCACGTGATGATCGGACATGAGTTAGTTGATTTGGATCACGTATCACTTAGATGAGTTAAGGGATGTCTATTTAAGTGGGAGTTCATTGGTAATTTGATTAATTGAACTTAATTTATCATGAACTTAGTCCTGATAGTATTTGCAAACCTATGTTGTAGATCAATAGCTCGCGATGTAGCTCCCCTATTTTGATATGTTCCTAGAGAAAAATAAGTTGAAAGATGATAGTAGCAATGATGTGGACTGGGTCCGTGATCTGAGGATTATCCTCATTGCTGCACAGAAGAATTATGTCCTTGATGCACCGCTAGGTGACAGACCGATTGCAGGAGCAGATGCAGACGTTATGAAATGTTTGACACGCTCAGTATGATGACTACTTGATAGTTTAGTGCACCATGCTTTACGGCTTAGAACCGGGACTTCAAAAACGTTTTGAACGCCACGGAGCATATGAGATGATCCAAGAGCTGAAATTGGTATTTCAGACTAATGCCCATGTTGAGAGGTATGAGACCTTTGACAAGTACTTTGCCTACAAGATGGAGGAGAATAGCTCAGCCAGTGAGCATGTGCTCAGAATGTCTGGGTACTACAATCGCTTGAATCAAGTGGGAGTTAATCTTCCAGATAAGATAGTGATTGACAAGAGTTCTCTAGTCACTATCACCAAGCTACTAGAACTTCGTGATGAACTATAATGTGCAAGGCATGACGAAAACAATTCCCAAGCTTTTCGTGATGCTGAAATCGACGAAGGTAGAAATCAAGAAAGAACATAAAGTGTTGATGGTTAACAAAACCACTAGTTTCAAGAAAAAGGGCAAGGGATAGAAAGGGAACTTCAAGAAGAACAGCAAACAAGTTGCCGCTCCCATGAAGAAGCCCAAAGCTAGACCCAAGCCTAAAACTGAGTGCTTCTACTGCAAAGGAAATGGTCACTGGAAGCGGAACTTCCCCGAATACTTGGCAGATAAGAAGGATGGCAAATTGAACAAAGGTATATTTGATATACATGTTATTGATGTGTACTTTACTAGTGTTCATAGTAGCCCCTGGGTATTTGATACCGGTTCAGTTGCTCAGATTAGTAACTCAAAATAGGAGCTGCAAAATGAACATAGACTAGTTAAAGGCGAGGTGACGATGTCTGTTGGAAGTGATTCCAAGGTTGATAAGATCACCATCGCATACTCCCTCTACCTTCGGGGTTAGTGTTGAACCTAAATAAATGTTATTTGGTGTTTGCATTGAGCATGAATATGATTAGATCATGTTTATTGCAATACGGTTATTCATTTAAGTCAGAGAATAATTGTTGTTCTGTTTACATGAATAAAACCTTCTATGGTCATACACCCAATGTAAATGGTTTATTGAATCTCGATCGTAGTGATACACATATTCATAATATTGATGCCAAAAGATACAAAGCTGATAATGATAGTGCAACATACTTGTGGCACTGCCATTTAGGTCATATTGGTGTAAAGCGCATGAAGAAACTCCATGCAGATGGACTTTTGGAGTCACTTGATTATGAATCATTTGATACTTGCGAACCATGCCTCATGGGCAAGATGACTAAAACTCCGTTTCTCCGGAACAATGGAGCGAGCCAATGACTTATTGGAAATAATACATTCCGATGTATGCGGTCCGATGAGTGTTGAGGCACGCAGCGGGTATCGTTATTTTCTGACCTTAACAGATGATTTGAGTAGATATGGGTATATCTACTTAATGAAACACAAGTTTGAAACATTTGAAAAGTTCAAAGAATTTCAGAGTGAGGTGGAGAATCATCGTAACAAGAAAATAAAGTTTCTACGATCTGATTGTGGAGGTGAATATTTGAGTTACGAGTTTGGCCTTCATTTAAAACAATGTGGAATAGTTTCACAACTCACGCCATCTGGAACATCACAGCGTAATGGTGTATCCGAACTTCGTAACCGTACTTTATTAGATATGGTACGATCTATGATGTCTCTTACCGATTTACCACTATCGTTTTGGGGTTATGCATTAGAGACAGCTGCATTCACGTTAAATAGGGCACCATCTAAATCCGTTGAGATGACACCGTATGCACTGTGGTTTGGCAAGAAACCTAAGCTGTCGTTTCTTAATGTTTGGGGTTGCGACACTTATGTCAAAAGGCTTCAGTCTGATAAGCTCGAACCCAAATCGGAGAAGTGCATCTTCATAGGATACCCTAAGGAAACGATTGGGTACACCTTCTACCATAGATCCGAAGGCAAGATCTTTGTTGTCAAGAATGGAACCTTTCTAGAGAAGGAGTTTCTCTTGAAAGAAGTGAGTGGGAGGAAAGTAGAACTTGATGAGGTAATTCTACCTTCTCTCAATTTGGAAAGTAGCACATCAGAGAAATCTGTTCCCGTGATGCCTACACCAACTAGAGAGGAAGCTAATGATGATGATCATGAAACTTCAGATCAAGTTACTACTGGACCTCGTAGGTCGAACAGAGCACGTTCCGCACCAAAGGGGTACGGTAATCCTGTCCTGGGAGTCAAGATTACTAGACCATGGCGAACGTACGAACTATGAAGAAGCTATGATGAGCCCAGATTCCGACAGATGGCTTGAGGCTATGAAATCTGAGATAGGATCCATGTATGAGAACAAAGTATGGACTTTGGTGGACTTGCCCGATGATCGGAAAGCCATAGAAAATAAATGGATCTTCAAGAAGAAGACAAACGCTGATGGTAATGTCACCATCTAGAAAGCTCGACTTGTTGCGAAAGGTTTTTGACAAGTTCAAGGGGTTGACTACGATGAGACTTTCTCACCCGTAGCGATGGTCAAGTCTGTCCGAATCATGTTAGCAATTGCCGCATTTTATAATTATGAAATCTGGCAAATGGACGTCAAAACTGCACTCCTTAATGGACTTATTAAAGAAGAGTTGTATATGATGCAACCAGAAGGTTTTTTCGATCCTAAAGGTGCTAACAAAGTGTGCAAGCTCCAGCGATCCACTTATGGACTAGTGCAAGCATCTCGGAGTTGGAATATACACTTTGATGATGTGATCAAAGCACATGGTTTTATACAGACTTTCGGTGAAGCCTGTATTTATAAGAAAGTGAGTGGGAGCTCTGTAGCATTTCTAATATTATATGTGGATGACATATTGTTGATTGGAAATGATATAGAATTTTTGGATAGCATAAAAGGATACTTGAATAAGAATTTTTCAATGAAAGACCTCGGTGAAACTACTTATATATTGAGCATCAAGATCTATAGGGATAGATCAAGACGCTTAATAAGACTTTCAATGAGTACATACCTTGACAAGATTTTGAAGGAGTTCAAAATGGATTAGTCAAAGAAGGAGTTCTTGCCTGTATTGTAAGGTGTGAAGTTGAGTAAGACTCAAAACATGACCACGGCAGAAGATAGAGAGAGAATGAAAGTCATTCCCTATGCCTCAGCCATAGGTTCTATAAAGTATGCCATGCTATGTACCAAACCTGTTGTGTGACTTGCCATGAGTCTGGCAAGGGGTTATAATAGTGATCCAGGCGTAGATCACTGGACAACGGTCAAAATTATCCTTAGATACCTGAAAAGGACTTAGGAAATATTTCTCGGTTATGGAGGTGATAAAGAGTTCGTCGTAAAGGTTTACGTCGATGCAAGCTTTAACACCGATCCGGATGACTCCAAATCTCAATCTGGATACATATTGAACATGGGAGTAATTAGCTAAAGTAGCTACATGCAAAGCATTGTAGACATAGAAATTTGCAAAATACATACGGCTCTGAATTTGGCAGGCCCGTTGACTAAACTTCTCTCTCAAGCAAAACATGATCACACCTTAGTACTCTTGGTTGTTAATCACATGGCGATGTGAACTAGATTATTGACTCTAGTAAACTCTTTGAGTGTTGGTCACATGGCGATGTGAACTATGGGTGTTAATCACATGGTGATGTGAACTAGATTATTGACTCTAGTGCAAGTGGGAGACTGAATGAAATATGCCATAGAGGCAATAATAAAGTTGTTATTTCATATTTCCTTATTCATGATAAAGGTTTATTATTCATGCTAGAATTGTATTGATCGGAAACTTAAATACATGTGTGAATACATAAACAAATACCGTGTCCCTAGTAAGCTTCTACTAGACTAGCTCGTTGATCAAAGATGGTTAAGGTTTCCTAACCATAGACATGTGTTGTCATTTTATAACGGGATCACATCATTAGGAGAATGATGTGATGGACAAGACACATCCGTTAGCTTCGCATAATGATCGTTCAGTTTATTGCTATTGCTTTGTTCATGTCAAATACATATTCCTTCGACTACGAGATTATGCAACTCCCGGATACCGGAGGAATACCTTGTGTGCTATCAAACGTCACAACGTAACTGGGTGATCATAAAGATGCTCTACAGGTAACTCCGAAGGTGTTTGTTCAGTTGGCATAGATCGAGATTAGGAATTGTCACTCCGAGTATCGGAGAGGTATCTTTGGGCCCTCTCGGTAATACACATCATAAAGCTTGCAAGCAAATGACTAAGGAGTTAGTCACGAGGTGATGTATTACGGAACGAGTAAAGAGACTTGCCGGTAACGAGATTGAACTAGGTATAGAGATACCGACGATCGAATCTCAGGCAAGTAACATACCGATGGACAAAGGGAATTACGTATGTTGTCATAACGGTTCGACCGATAAAGATCTTCGTAGAATATGTAGGAGCCAATATGGGCATCCAGGTTCCGCTATTGGTTATTGACCGGAGAGGTGTCTCGGTCATGTCTACATAGTTCTCGAACCCGTAGGGTCCGCACGCTTAACGTTCGTTGACGATATAGTACTATATGAGTTATGTATGTTGGTGACCGAATGTTGTTCGGAGTCCCAGATGAGATCACGGACATGACGAGGAGCTCCGGAATGGTCCGGAGGTAAAGATTGATATATAGGATGATATGGTCCGGCCAAGGGGTAAAGCCCACGGCGCTTTAGGTCGGTGCAAAAGGAGTTTTGTGGAGGCCAGGGGGCCAAACGCCGGAGACCTTGGCGTCTGGCCCTGGGCCAGACGCCGAGGCCCATGGCGTCTGGGCCAGACGCCAAGGATTGTGGCGTCTGGTCCTAGAAGTCTGAGAAGGACTCTTCCTTACAGGCAAAACCGACTTTGAGGAGGCTCTTTCTCCAAGTTACGACCCCAGGGCTCAACATATAAATAGAGGGGCAGGGCTAGCACCTGGAACACATCAAGAATCACCAAGCCGTGTGCCAGCAACCCCATCCCCTCTAGTTTATCCTCCGTCATAGTTTCTGTTGGGCTTGGCGAAGCCCTGCGGAGATTGTTCTTCACCAACACCGTCACCACGCCGTCGTGCTGCCGGAACTCATCTACTACTTCGCCCGTCTTGCTGGATCAAGAAGGCGAGGACGTCATTGAGCTGAACGTGTGCTGAACGCGGAGGTGCCGTACGTTCGGTACTTGATCGGGACGGATCGTGAAGGTGTACGACTACATCAACCGCGTTGATAAACAATTCCGCTTATCGATCTTCAAGGGTATGAAGATGCACTCCCCTCTCATAGCTATACATCTCCAATGATAGATGTTGCGTGTGCGTAGAATTTTTTTTGTTTTTCATGCAACGTTTCCCAACAACCCCCTCAACATCCTTCCACCAAATGTGGGGAACCCCACAAAGGGGGCTCCACGCAAAAACAGCATCCCATGAATCATGGGATCTTGTCCCCTCTCGCTGGGACAAGATGTTTTTCCCCGCATTCTCTCTGGAAAATTTTTGGAAGGTCCCAGAACATTTCCGGCATCCTCTAAAATAATTCTGGATGTGCTCCAAAACATTTCCGGTGTGATGGTTTACTCCGAAACAATTTTTGGTTCCTCTGAAACACTTCTGGTTTTCTCTCTGAAACTTTTTCGTCGTCTCCGAAACTTTTTTGGTGATTTTCTCCCTGGTTCCCAGTCTAGTACTTAGTAGATAGATGGCCCTTAAGCATGTGACCCTGTAGGTTCAGTGAAATATAGACATGACCGGAACTCTTTTCGATCAGTGATCAATAGCGGAACCTTGGACATCCATATTGACCCCTATACCCACACGAATGAATATTCGAGTGAACCTTTAGTTACCGTGTGCTGTTCCTATTGCTTCACGATATGTTACAAAAACCCAAGGTGAGATTTATTGGCATCCCCGTGAATCAACAACTTGTTCACTATGCCAGTTTTCTCGTTACCGGTTTTGTTCTCTTTTCTCGTTCCCGTGTTTCGTCATCCCTGTGATCGAATCACACTGTGTCTGGCCAGACGATGATGGATACCGTAATACCGAGAGGGACCCAAGAATATCTCTCCATCATCGGAGGAGCAAATCCCAGTCTTGAGCTATCTAGTCCCTTGTCATACTTTTCCATGAACCCGTAAGCCGCCGTAATAGCCACCCTATTACGGATGACGTTTAACAAACTCCAAAGTTCACGAAGCAAGCATGAAGGAACTCGATACTCTCATGGTCTAAGGAATTATGCAAACGTTAACTTTCTCTATGTTATATACCATTAACTTGTGACGAATGTATCTCATAGTATAACATCAATTGGGTCGATTCAACACAAGTGTTCTTCTAACATTGTGTCCTCAAAGTTGCCGGCATAGACATGCCCATGATCAGAAAAGTGTAATCATCATGCAACACTTGAATTAGTCTTAGAGGCATGACTAGGAATACATTTTGCCGTTTATAATTCCACATGTGCATGTGGGTTTTCCTCTGAGACTTTATGGATATACAGACTCAAGGACCATTGCAGTTATAGCATGGAATATAAACATAATTACGAACATGGAAATAAATAATAACATATATTATTGCCTCTAGGGAATATATCCTACAATAAACTACGCCCTCAGGCAACCAATAGCGTCACACTACTAGGCCAAGCCCATCTACAGTTGTAGCTAAGTTACGCACGCAGCGGCGGATAGCAACATCACGCTCATGGGCCATAGCCCATGAGATTGAGAGAGAGGAGGAGGGGTTGCGGCTGTGTTCACCTAGTGGAGGCCCAGTGGGTGGAGCCAGTGGCTGGGACAGGCCGGGTGGCTGGCGCCACGTTTGGCCGTGCTGGCCGCGAGAGCCCACGGGTGGTGTCGCCTCTCTGCCGCAGGGGCGAAGCAGGCGGTGCTGCGTGCTGGGGGTCCGGTGGCGCAGTGCAGGGGAGCGGCATGTGCGGATCTCATAGCGGGGAGCATGGGAAATGACGACGGTGCTCGGATCCTTCTAGATCTGGAGTCCAGCGGGGCGACGGCGGATGGCGGGCTTCTCTGGCGACGGCCATGCACCATGGGAGCTCCCTGAATAGAGAAGAGAGAGATGAGGGAGGTCAGGGAGGAGGGAATGAGAGAGGAGAAGGGAGAGAGAGTGGAAAGGCGACGGGCTGCCAAAGCTCGTCGGCGGCTATGCCGATGGCCGGACGGCGGGGATGCGGTGGGACGGAGACCGGCGGCGTGAGCGAGAGGCAGCTTCGGGCGCGGGAGCTCGGGAACGGGCACTGTGGGGCGGCTGCGGTCGGACACGTCCGGGGCACACGGATGGACGTGTCTGGGTGGTGGTGGGGGCGCTGGGAGCCAATGGATCAAGATCTGATGGCCAGATCTAAGGGGAAAGCTAGGGTTTCAGGAATGGGGCTAGGAACTGTAATTTGGAGGTGGGAGGCTGCCCAAAAATGGTAGGGGCGGCATCTATATATATAGTAGGTGGCTATGAGAGGGGCGTTTTGGACGACGAGCACCGTGAAGCTCGGAATCTCAGCCAGCTGTTCGCCCTTTGGGACGTGTGTATCGTGCTTCTATATTTGGGAAAAATAACGTCAGCAGGAGATACAGAGGTGCCGTGGGGTAGTGTGTTAGCTTTCTACATGGGCTGCCGGTGGATTGTATGACTGCACGAACATTATGTGCCTCCTGGGCGCATTTAAGCTGGTACGAACGGTTGACTTACGTTTCGTTGCTGTTCGCCGCGCTGTATATCTGCTTGGCTGGCACACTAGCTGCCTAGTCAGCGCCTAACTACTACGAAATTCTCAAAAAAAAAAAAATTTACTATGCTAACTAGCACACACACCATATGTTGTTTCTGTTTTTCTTAGTTGACGCTGTTTCTATTTCTGGTAGCACACCAAACGTGTATGTGTGCACGATTCAAACAGGAAAAAATCTGCATGAAAAAACTTCTTTCACACATATATTTTTTGAAGAAAAAATAATTTGTTTTATGTATAGAAAGTGAAAAGACGGTCGTGTATTGCAAGAATAAATGTATTCGCCTAATTATAGAAAATCATGCAATTTTGAAACTCTGGTCACATATTACTAAAATACACAATGAACACTTCTTAAAATAAATGCTAAACAATTTCTGGACACACGGCATACATTTTTCAAAATATGCAGTTAAGAATTTTTAAGAATACAATGAACATTTTTTAAATACACGTTGAACATTTTGTAAATTTACGAGACACAAAATTATAAAATATGTGACTAACATTTTTTTTTCGCCGTACATAAATTTTACATATACGGTTCATGGTAGTCTCGAACCAACCATTTTTTTGTTCACCGTACATGAATTTTACATGTACGGTCTAGGTGGGTTTATCCGAAGTAGTTCTCTAAATCGCGTGAGTTGTCTGATAGCCGG
Source organism: Thinopyrum elongatum (assembly GCA_011799875.1). Lineage (NCBI taxonomy): Eukaryota > Viridiplantae > Streptophyta > Magnoliopsida > Poales > Poaceae > Thinopyrum > Thinopyrum elongatum. The sequence continues at coordinate 687,086,907 of CM022303.1, read as the reverse complement.
TGGGCTACCATGTAATCAACTCCAACTCAAGTGGTTGGGTTTCGGTACCCTTTTCTTCCCTTTAACATATGAGACGCACTCTCATGCGTATTCAAGAAAATGAATTTTACATTTGTGTTTCTAATTTGAATATGAAAAATTGTCATATAGTAGAGTCATGTAGCGAGTCCTACCAGGACTTCATTTTCCTTTTTTCAATTTACTAGTTTGTTAGAGGACAATAATTTTAGCTGCCGGCGGCACCAAATCTCACGATGCACTGAGATACTTTCGGATGCATGGAATATATGTGGTTCGCCCGGTGCAAATGGTGCTACCGGTCAACATGGAATTCACAATTTCACACAAGAAATACCGGCTGAACGGCGAATTGCCAACAACATTTGTTAGTTTTACACGATTATAGAAAACATATATATATAAATTGTTCGCTCATGAAAAAAAAAATTTACGTGCTTCGCTGATTATTTCGTATTTTCTATGCAGATCATCATGATCATTCCAAAAAATCTGATTTTTTTAGTCCAACTACCCGAACAAATTTTAAAGGAAATTCCGCAAAAAAAAAAATATCAAAGGAAAGTGCAGTTAATGCATGCACCGTGTTGTCGAATCAACTCTGATAAGTAATTATGCACCACAAGCTCGTCAGGCTAGGCTCAATGTGTGAGGTGAGATGTAGAACTTCCGTGCATGTACAGCAAGGAGGACTTGGGATGGGCTTGCGTGTAGACTTACAGAAGTGCTGTGCACTGCGTACTGTCGCCGAATACGGCATAAAATAAATTACTGACTACCTGAATACATCCCCTAAAGAAAAGACAACCTGAATACACGCAATGAATATGGTCTATGGCCTCATCACGAACCATGTTGGTGGCCCAGATACCGAGCTCCATGCAGCTCGAGCGCCATCCGGCATTTTCGAGGTGGCTAGGGGCTATATTTGGGCTGTGATAAGATGGTTGGGCCATTTAGAAGAGAGGGTAAAGGCTCAGTTAGACAATTTTAATTGCAATTGCATTTATTAATTTATCCGGCTACTAGTGCCTCCATATTCGATCGTTCGGGCGCCAAAAGAACTCCGATTTGGATGTAATTTTAAACGTAGCCTCGCTAGCTTATAATGAGGCCACATGCTTCATCCCAAGTTGATTAGAGACCGTTTGACATTTATTTAGAAAATATCTCCACTTATTAAATAAACGGAGGGTTTGCATTACGGGTGATAGCTAGGCTTGTGCAAAATTGCAAAATAATTTGGGTAGCTCCCAAACATCACAACAAGGTCGTGTCCAATGGTTCGGGGTGAGTCTCGATCCAGAACACCGAAATAGAGAAGGGGTTTACTTATTCACCATCTAACAAAAATGGCAAAATAAAATATTCAAGTTAATTATTTAATTAATGCCATCAATTTCTAATTTGGGGAAAACCCCAGGCTGTTACAATCGACACCACTAACAAGGGATCTCGTCCTGAGATCCACGGTGAGGCAGGGGAAAGAGAGTTGGCCTATGAATCTTCGCTGTCCATGTTGCTCTTGTCGACCCCACTAACAAAAGTCCTTTGCATCATGTCGAACACGATGTTCTTCCCATTGAGTGGATCGATAGCGCAGGTCAAAACTAGTAGGTTGGTCAAGAGAACGTCCACCCACGATGGAATCCTAAACTTTGAAAGTCGGGGAAGAGAGCAGACTTAAATCACGCGATGGGTAAGAAGGGAATAGAGTAAGATCAGGAATAAAAGAATCTTACTTAGAACTATCCAACGCATTTTAGAAAATAATGCTAGACTCAACTTCGTCCGTTAGTGAGGTTATCCTACAGGCATATGCAGAGCATACATGCTTCATCAACCATTCGTAACGAAACATCATTGGTTTCCCAACCTAAGCTCTAAAATAAAATGAACAATAGCTATAAGGGCTTGTTGATCTCGGGCTGTCACAACTCTCCCCCTCTTACAAGAATCTCGCCCCGAGATTTAGGAAGAAAACAGGTCGGGGGACTCGGATCTAAGGTGATCTTCGTGTTCCCAAGTTGCATCTTTGTTGGAATGATGAGACCATGGACCTTGAATAATTTGACATAGTTGTTGCGAGTACGGCGTTCAGCTTCATCGAGAATGCGAATGGGTCACTCTTGATAAGAAAGATCATCTTGGAATTCAATAGTCTCATAGTCCAGAGCATGTTTTGGATCTTTGAAACAATGCTTGAACTGAGAGAAATGGAACACATCGTGTAAGAATGTAACCTGTCCAAAGTGCACAACGTGTAAAGAAACAATTCTGAAGGTATACAACTGTGCCAACTGGGTGCCGAAATGGTCTCTTTCATCGGAGAATTGAGCAACTTTGGAGAGGCGATCGATAACAATGAAGATGGAATCATTTCCCTTTTTGGACTTTGGAAAACCTGCAACGAAGTCAATGTCGATTTTATCCCACTTCCATTTAGGAATCTTGAGGGGCTGAAGACATAACACCTGGACGTTGATGTTCCGCCTTGACACGGCGACAGACATCACATTCAGAAAAAAAGAGCAATCTCGCACTTCATCCTAGTCCACCAATATGTGTGCTTCAAATCTTGATACATTTTGGTGCTACTAGGTTGGATAGAGAGGAGCCCTTAGCTTCGAGAAGAATTTGATTTCTCAAATCGCCATGCTTAGGCACAACAAGACGACCTTCAAAGAACACCTCTCCTTGATTCTCCAGAGAGCATTTGAACTTGGGAATGCCATATTTAATGTCTTCTATAACCTTCTTGATCATACCATTAGAAAGGTGAGATTTGCGGATTTGATCTTCAAGAGTTGGAGTTACTTCGAGACTAGCAAGATAGCTTTGAGGAACAACTTCAAGGTTGCTTCTAGAATTGATCGCAAAGAGAAGGATGAGACGATTCAAGAATGATATTAATCTAAGAAAAGATATATTTGAAGCTCGTGTGGTCGGTGAAGATTTCATAACAAAAAGGATCGAGATGGACCTAGAGGGGGGTGAATAGGTACAATTACAAATTTTAATTATTACTTAGCAATTTTAGGCAATAGTGCGGAATATGAAAGTGAGCCTAACAATTGCAAAGGTGATTCTAGTTCTAGTAATATAATCAACCGACACCAAGTAGTAAGGCAAGCAACCACAAAAAGATATAACAAGTAAAACAAAGCACAACTAACCACATGTAAGGAGTTAGGGTTAGGGTTAACTGAAACTCCGGAGACGAGGATGTATCCCAATGTTCACTTTCTTGGAGGGAAGCTATCACCGTTGGAGGAATGGGTGTTACCACGAAGGCACACCAACACCACAAAGACTCACCCTATTCTCCTTGAGATATCACCACGAAGGCGATTTTCAACCACTAGTGGTAGACCTTGAGTTGGTCTCCAAACCTTCACAAACTTTTCGGGGGTAATCACAATGAACGATTCCTCTCTGAAGAACTCCGACCACCTAGGAGTCTCCAACCTCCAAGAGTAATAAGAACGGTGGGGAAAAGCTCAAGACTTGCTCAAATCATGAATTCCTTTGGTCAAGAGAGGGGGGAGGAGTGAATCTATCACTTGGTTGATTTTCTCTCAAGAACTCTCACAAATCCCTCCGAGACCTAAAATTTGGTGACGGAGGAAGTGAGATGGAGCACTTGTGTTCTTGGCGGAGTTTAAAATGAAGTGGTCAACACTCTCCCGGAGTGGGAGAGGGGTCTATATAAGGTAGCTCCAAATAGAGCCGTTTGAGTGTAAAGTCTGTGTAAGTACCGGACATCCGGTCTAGGACCGGACATCTGGTGGCTGCGATGTGTGCACAGACAGAAGAAGGGCTAAGGCAAAGTACATAGGGGGACCGGACATCCGATGATGTACCAGACTTCCAGCGGTGCAATGAGCAATCGGACATCCGTCCCGGATAGCATAGCGTCTGTTGGGTTGCGGCCGAATTTCCGGTATGCACCAGACATCCAGAGCTAGGGTGATGGACCGGACATCTGGTGGGTACCAGACATCCAGTGGCAAGAAGTCGTGCACAAGTAGATAAGGAGCCATAGGCATAACACATCGGGGGACCGGAACATTGAGCCACCGGACATCCGGTGCCTACCGGAAGTCCGGCCAAATTGACATAGCCACTGGTGCCTGGGGACCGGATTTCTGGTGTGTACCAGACATCCAATGCCAGGATGATGGACTGGACATCTGGTGTATACCGGACATCCGGTATGACAGTGATGGCCGTGGCAACATAGGTGGTGCACTATGGTTTAGGAAGTCCTATATAATTTTTCTGTGAAGTATAGAACTAGAATTTCTTGGCTGGTGTATGGGTGTAGCATTTGCACTGAATAAGAGTGGAATGAAGGCAAATGGTGTGAACATGAAATATGTTAGAAACCATGAGCTTGAGCTTATCTCTTGGGATCCCATCGATCCCCTCTTAATGGTGCGAACGTGAAATATGTTAGAAACCGTGAACTTGAGCATATATATATATCTTTGTTTCTCTGTTCTTGAGCCATATTCATTTAAATGGGTCCATGATCCATACACAATGATTTCACGGGGACTAAAACATGTGATACACTTAGCAAACATGATTAGTCCCCTATATGTATATTGTCATCAACATCAAAACATACTTAAGGGCAAGATTGCACTTTCAACACCCCCCCCTTTTGGTAGTTGATGACAACATACATATAGCTCTCAAAATATAAGGGAATGAAGCATGTGAGAGCAAATTGTTTATATGTTTTTAGATGAGCTCCCCCTTAATGTGTGCATAGTTGATTGTTAACCTTAATGAATTGCACATATTAACCATTTGCATGAGAGGGTTTTTCAATGCTTAACTCATACAATCAATAAAGCATTTGACCAAAATATTTGTATCATTTAGGGATCATGGCAAATTAATAGGGTGTAATGACATGTAGGAGGTAATTTTTTATATGAGGTTCTGAACTCAACCACATATCAACCATCATAACATAATATAACCTCATAACTTAACATAGGTCTCGAATGATAGCAATACAATAAGTTCAACATCTCACACGTAGTCATGACACACATAGTTTTAAACATATTACAACAAAAGGTTCACATGTCACAAAGATCCAAATAAAACACTGCAAGACATGTGACCGCTACACAACATAAAACCTTTCGAGCAACCTAGTATACCACTTCTCCCCCTTTGGCATAAAGTACCAAAAAGGGCGAATGGAGCTAATGCACACCATAAAATCACTCGCCATGGACGCCGTCGTCGCCGCTAGCCAAAATCTCTCGCCATGGACGCCGTCGTCGCCGCCAGCCACCTCGTCAAAGAAATCAGCACACTCTGGGCCAAAAGGAAAGTTGAACATAGACGCGGAAGGAGTGGCCGGAAGAGGGTCGTCGTCGCTCACCGGGCTGCCGCCACAAGAGCGAAGACGCTGCTTTAGCTGGTTCTTCTACACAATCAGACAAGACTGCACATCATTGTTCTGGGAGTAGTTGAAGGTGATGGCCTTCATAATAGCAGATTGGGACTTCCAAAGGAAGCGAGCAATGTGACCAAGGGGCTCTGACAGGGATGATGCCCTTTTGACAGGAATAGCAGGACCCTTTCCCCTTCCAGTTACCTTCACCATTGCCTTCTCAGTCATGTGGTCTAGAACAACCCATTTCTTGTGAACATGAGTTGAGGCAATAGGGAAAGTAGCAGTGGCATTGCTAAGAGCTTGGATGAACGGAGCATGAGGAAAGCTGCGCTTATGCTGGAAACTCGCAAGACGGATCTCATGCCACAAGTAATTTGCAATGTCAATAGGGCGAGATGGATAGTCATGCATACGAACCATGAGATCAATGGCATAGCTATTGCACTTGGAACGATCTCCAATCTTAGGATATAGTGTGCGAAGCACACACTGATAGAGGATGAAGTATGGAGAGTGCCAGATAGATACCTCATTTCGTTGATTTGCCTTTTCCTCCTCAGTCAGCTCACGAGTTGGCTTCACAAAGCACATAGAGTCAGCAATGGTCTTGGGCTTATGGTTTTTATTGGCACTATGAATCTTGAACCCCTGACCAGAGAACCCAAGAGCTTCAACAAACTATGCATATGTAGCACTCAGTTTTGTGTCATCCACATCCAAGAGAGAACATTGTCCTTTCCAAAATGACAAGTGGCATAGAACTGGTGAATGGCAGTAGAGTTCCAGTCACAGCGGAAAGCAAATGCAGAAGCAAGATCCATGTTGTCAATTATCTAAATAACACCTAGGAACAACTCAGGATGATCACGAATATGTTGAAGGTCAAGGCCTTTGGGAAGTATCACATTGGAAAAGATGTCAGCCTGAACACGGGTATAGAACCGGCTATCCTCAGCATCATGAGCAATGGAAAACTAATCAACATCACGGCGAAATTCCTTGTATGGAACCTTCCCATGGTGGTGAAATCCGTAGGCTGACAATCGTGACTAAGGGGGGTCTCCATGGATATCTGACGGTCATCCACAACCGGCATCTGTCTGACAGACACACACATGAGGAGGCTTCCTGGTTCCTGACTTGGATTGTCCAACAGGCACATTAGGAACAAGATCCTCCTCCTCGTATTCTTCCTCAATCCCATCATCACGAGGATCATCACTCTCCTGAACATAGTCCTCATCCTCACTGTCACTATCCTGATGGACATAGGAAGGACGAGGACGACCTCCATGAGTGCGACTGCCACTAGCCTCTTCAGCACGAAGAGTGGAACACTTCTTTGGCCGAACACGTTCTTTGGAGTCGGTGCAGCTTTGGCGACGAGGGGCTGAAACACGATAGATAGATAGATAGGATAGTGAGTGTGCATGCCGGGGGAATAGATGAACTAAATAAATAGAAGCATAGGAGAGGTTGAAAAACCGCCCATGTACCTAGGGCAAACCCTAGGTTATTGAAAATTTCCCAACACCTCGTAAGCAAAAGTTTCTACTTAGCGCATAATAGGAAGTACATGACCTAGAAAAAGATGCTATGGAATCTAGGACATGAGGAAATAATCATCTCATCTAGTATGAACATGAGAATACATGGTGATATAGATGGAGAAAAAAAATTAGGGAAAGATCATGGGACAAAAGAGGTCATACGACGAGACGAGGGCCCCGGGGCCGTCTTCTTCCTGGTGTCCTTGGTCTTCACCATGGTGGAAATTCCCCGACAAGCCGACGAACAAGCCTGGCACCAACGAATCCTCCAACTGGTCCAACCACTCCACCAAATCAAGAATAGCATGGAGGAGAAGGTAAATCAAGGCAAGAGAAAGGGTTGGTGAAGGGATCGGGGACCGGGAGCTGTGGAGATGAAGGGGAGGAGTAATGAGGGCTCCCGACGGCGCTGGTGGAGAAGAGAGAGTCGTGGGGGGAAGAAGAAGGAACTGCCCCTTCGATCCCCCCCCCCCCCCCCCGCGGTTCTTTGTTAAGTCAGGAATCGGCCGCACCAGACATCCGGTATGTACCGTATATCCGGTCCCTGGAGTGTGTGACTGGTTTTGTATCGGCAGAGGAAAAAGTTTCCAGCGATCGGACGTCCGGTGTGCGTATCGGATGTCCGGTGGCTGATGATTGTCAACACAATTCTGACAAAGAAATTTGAAGGGCTTTGCAGCCACCGGATGTCCGGTCGGATGACTGGATATCCGGTGACCAAATTTTGGATAGAGCAAAGTGTGACAGATTTGAGAGGGCACATGGGAAATTTTGGCACACACACAAAATGATTTCTTTTTGTCACAGTGAACATAGATAGATAGATAGCGTGCACACACACATAACCGATGGATTTGAATAGAGATCAACCTTGTAGAATTATAGGGGTCTATGCACTCAACTTTACAAAATGCAAATTCTAAAGGCCAAAGATGAGTGTGCTACCCATATTAGTCATATAATGGCATATTTATAGCCTGTCCACTCAAAGATTATCGAAATGAAGACCAACCTCTCAAAAGAGAGGGCGGTGGCCTAGGCCACCATGTTTGAGCATATGTGACTTGCACCTATAAGATTTTAACCTTGGGCCCAATATCACTACTCCATCATTAAAGCACATTTGTCACGTAAAATGGACATACTGACTTTGATGTTATTTTATTTGTGCATCATATAGAGAGAAGAAGATTCATGAATTGAATTTCTCCCCCTAAATACATGTCTGTATCTAGATAATATTAAGCAAGTGCATGTATGAGTGCAAGATATCATATAATGCTATCAAGCTCCAAGATACCAAGTTCACGCCTTAGTTGGCAAAACCTTGCTTCGTCCAATGGCTTGGTGAAGATGTCGGCAAGTTGCATATCGGTGCCAACATGAGCTATCTTAATATCTCCTCTTGCAACATCATCTCGTATAAAGTGGTGATGAATGTCAATATGCTTGGTGCGAGGATGTTGAATGGGGTTGTTGGCGATCTTGATGGCACTTTCATTATCACATAGAAGAGGCACCTTCGTGTAAACAATTCCATAGTACTTCAAGGTTTGCCTCATCCATAACAATTGTGTAGCACAACTTGCGGTGGCCACATACTCGGCTTCGGCGATGGCGAGGGAGACACAATTTTGCTTCTTCGAGGACCAACTTACCAAGGAGCGTCCAAGAAATTGGCACGAGTCATTGGTTGACTTCTGATCCACCTTATCTCCGGCCCAATCCGCATCCGTGTACCCGATGAGAACAAACTTGGCATCCTTGTTGTACCAAAGGCCCAACGTTGGGGTGTGAACAAGGTATCTAAGAATGCGCTTAACCGCCAAATGGTGGCTAGGAGTAGCTTGATGTCTCGCACACATGCCAACACTTAACATGATATCCAGTCTAGGTGCACAAAGGTAAAGCAAAGATCCAATCATAGAACGATATATAGAGGGATCAAAAGGTATACCATTTGTGTCTTCATCAAGATTTCCTTTAGTTAGCATGGGTGTCTTGCAAGGTTTGGCATTTGTCATTTCAAACTTCTCAAGAATGTCCTTGGTATACTTGGTTTGAGAGAGAAAACTTCCTTCATTGAATTGTTAAATTTGAAATCCGAGAAAGAACTTTAACTCTCCATTGAGTGACATCTCAAAATTGTTGGTCATGGAGGCTGCAAACTTGTTACAAAGATCAAGGTTAGGTGAACCAAATATTATGTCATCTACATAGACTTGGCATATGACCAAATCACCTTTTCCCCTCTTAGTAAAAAGAGTGGCATCAATCAATCCCCGCAGAAAACCATCATCAAGTAAAAACTTCTTAAGATGATCATACCAAGCCCGTGAGGCCTGTTTGAGGCCATACAAAGCCTTATGAAGTTTATACACATAGTCTTTGTGGTGGCGATCAATGAAACTGGGTGGTTGTGCAACATATACCTCGTCTTGTAGAGTACCATTAAGAAAAGCACTTTTCACATCCATTTGATGTAAAGTAAAACCATTGAAAGTGACACAAGCAAGTAAGATGCGAATGGATTCAAGACGGGCAACGGGAGCAAAGGTCTCATCAAAGTCCAAACCTTCAGCTTGTGAGTACACTTGTGCCACTAACCTTGCCTTGTTTCTAATGATTGTTCCGTTCTCATCAAGCTTGTTCTTGAAGATCCAATTGGTTCCAATGACATTATGATCTTTCCCGGTTGGCCTCTTCACTAATGACCACACCTTGTAGCAGGCAAATTTTTTCAATTCTTCTTGCATTCGAAGAAGCCAATTCGCAACCTCCAATGCTTGTTGTACCTTGAGTAGCTCAACACTAGACACAAATGAGAAATGAGCACAAAAGTTCATCAATTATTTATGAGTAACCGTACCTTGTGACAATCCCGTTAGCATATTGTCTACATCCACACGCCCAGCCACTCTAGGCCAGCTGGAGATTTGGTTTCCTCGTGGTTCAACTTCATTTCCATCATCTTCATCAACATGATTCTCTGAAGATGGAGCAAGATCATCCACATGTGCATCATCTTGATCTTGATCATCTTGGGGATCTTGCACATTTGCTTGTGGAGGGTCTTGTTCTTATTCTTGGATAGTGGGCTCATCTTGAGTAATGTGATCTTGTGTTGGTATAGAGGATGAAGTTTATTACAAACGTATAATGCTTGAGTCTCCTTCCACATATTCATGAGGCACTTGTTCCATAGGAAGAAGAGCACCAACACCCATGGCCAAGATATCTTGGGAAGGATCTTCATCACCTACATCACATAGATCAACTTGCTCCCCATGGGAGCAATTAAATTTATCAAACACCACGTCAAAATTTTCTATAACAAATCCACTGAATTTGTTGTAGACCCTATAGGCGTGAGAGTTTGATCCATAGCCAACAAATATACCCTCAATTGTTTTGGATTGAAATTTAGCTAACCGATCTTTCTTGTTAAGAAAGAAACACTTATAACCGAATACTCGGAAGTATTTGACATTTGGCTTGTTCCCGGTTAGGAGCTCATATGGGGTCTTATGCAAAATCTTGCGAAGGTAGAGCCGGTTGGATGCATGACATGTGGTGTTGATAGCTTCGGCCCAAATACTATGCGGTACTCATCCAACATGGACCTCACCATCTCCACTAGTGTTCAGTTCTTTCTCTCGGCTACACCATTTTATTGAGGGGTGTATGGTGCGGAGTATTGTTGCTCAATCCCCTCATCACTAAGGAACTCTTCCAAGGTGTGGTTCTTGAACTCGGAACCATTGTCGCTTCTTATTGCCAAGATCTCTTTGTTGAACTTGCGTTGAGCTTGCTTGGCAAAGTCAGTGAAGGTGAACTTCGCCTCATCCTTGGACTTGAGGAAGAACACCCACGTGTATCTTGAGTAATCATCAACAATGACAAGACCATACTTCTTCCCACCAAGACTATCCCATGATGGAGGCCCAAAGAGATCCACATGAAGGATCTCCAAAGGCCTTGAAGTTGATACAACATTCTTGGGTGGGTACTTTGCTTGATGTTGCTTCCCAGTTATGCATGCACTACACACACGATCTTTCTCAAAAGAAACATCAGTTAGTCCAAGGATGTGTTCACCCTTTAGGAGATCTTTAAGATTTCTTATGTCGACATGGGCTAGCTGGCGATGCCATGGCCACCCCCTGTCACCCTTAGCCATTAGACAAGTTGCATGGTAAGTGCTCTCTTTTGAGAAAACAACCGTATAAAGGTTGACATCCAACTCTCCAACAAAGGCCACTTCGAGAGTATCTCTCCTAAATACTTTCACATCCGTTTATCCAAATAGTGTATCATAACCTACGGAAGACAATTGGTGAACTGAAAGCAAATGATATTTAAGGGATTGGACAAGCATGACATTTGAAAGGGACATGTCATTAGTAATATCCACCTTGCCCAACCCAAGTACCTGTCCTTTTGATCCTCCTCCAAACACAATGCTCATATATGGTTTGATAGATTTCGTGAAGTCCGTGAGCAATTTGCCATCTCCGGTCATATGATTGGTGCATCCACTATCGAGCACCCATTTGACTCCACCGGAGAAAGCACCCTACACACAATTTAAGTCTTTGTTAGAGGCACCCATTTTGCAATGGGACCTCTCAAGTTAGTAATAAGGGTCTTTGTAACCGAAATAGCATAATAGCGGAACGCATTGCGAGGACTGATACGTCTCTGACGTATCAATAATTTTTGATTGTTTTATGCTATTATATTATCATTCTTGTATGCTTTACATGCCATTTTATATTATTTTTATGGACTAACCTATTAACTTAGTGCCCAGTGCCAGTTCCTGTTTTTTGCATGTTTTTTGTTTTGCAGAAAAACCATACCAAACGAAGTCCAAACACGATGAAACTTTACGGTGATTATTTCTGGACAACAAGAGACCCTAGAAGCTTCGAGGAGAGACCAGAAGATCTATGTGGGAACCCACAAGCTCAAGAGGCGCGCCCTGGAGGGGGGTGCCATCAGCACTTGTGGGCCCCTTAGACCTCCGTTAACCCTAATCTCTGGCCTATAAATTCCCTAATATTCCCAAACCCTCAAAGCGAGACTCGAAACAATTTTATCGCCACCGCAAGCTTCTATTTTTTCGCGATCCCATGTGGAGGCCTTTTCCAGTACTCTGCCAGAGGGGGAAACCATTAGGGAGGCAATCTTCATCGACTATGCATCAGTAAGTTTAACGGTCTACTTGTCATGGACGTAATGCCTATGCATTGATTATGCCATGAAGAATCACAATCATAACTATGTGTAATTCTGTCAATTACCCAACAGTAATTTATTTACCCACCGATGCTTTGCTTATGAGAGAGATGCCTCTAGTGAAACTATGGCCCCCAGGTCTATTTTCCATCATTACTAAAAAACCTACAATTGCTCACTATTTTTATTTACTTTTATTTTATTTTATTTTTTCACCTATCACTATCAGATTTAATCCTTGCAACTGGCGAGAACAAGGGGATTGACAACCCCCTTGCCTTAGTTGGGTGCAAGCATTTGCTTTGCGTGCCTGCAAGTGTTGTTTACGTTGTCTGTGTGTCGTTTCCTTCTAGTTCGATAAACCTTGGTTCTTAACTAAGGGAAATACTATCTACTACTATACTACTTCACCCTTCCTCTTCAGGGAAGCCCACAAACTCTACAAAGAGTAGCAGAAGAATTTCTGGCGCCGTTGCCGGGGAGACTTCACCAACAATCCAGGTGCTTTCACTCACAATTATCAATTTTCTTTTTTTATTTTCTTTGCCATTTGCTTTTTATTTGCCTTCTGTTTTTCCTCCTCTAAAAAATTAAAAATACAAAAAAATGTGTTGCTATCTTTGCTTGAATCGCTATCATGTCTACCGCAGAAAATACTAAATTGTGTGATTTCTCAAATACTAAAAATAATGATTTTATTAGTACACCTATTGCTCCTCCCGCCACTAGTGCGGAGTCATACGATATAAAAGCTGCCTTGCTAAATCTTGTTATGAAAGAACAATTTTCTGGAAATCCTAATGAAGATGCTACATCCCATCTTAATACTTTCGTTAAATTATGTGATATGCAAAAAATAAAAAATGTGGATAATGATATTGTGAAACTTAAATTGTTTCCTGTCTCTCTTAGAGATCGAGCTAAAGCATGGTTCTCATCTTTACCGAAAAATAGTATTGATTCATGGTCAAAGTGTAAAGATGCTTTCATCGCTAAATATTTTCCTCCCGCTAAGATAATATCTCTTAGAAATCATATTATGAATTTTAAACAACATGAGCAAGAACATCTTGCACAATCATGGGAGAGAATGAAATTAATGCTTAGAAATTGTCCCACGCATGGATTGAGCGTATGGATGATAGTGCAAAACTTTTATGCGGGACTAAACTTTGTTTCAAGAAACCTTCTAGATTCAGCTGCACGTGGAACATTTATGGGAATAACACTTGGAGAAGCCATGAAGCTTCTCGACAACATGACGACAAATTACTCCCAATGGCACACCGAGCGCGCTCCAACAGGAAGAAGGTAAATTCTATTGAGGAAGTGTCCTACGCGAGTGAGAAAATTGATGCTATCATGACTATGCTTACTACTAAGAGTGCTTCCATTGATCCTAATGATGTTCCTCTATCTACTTTGATTGAACAAAATAATGATGCTATTGATGTGAACTTTATCTCGAGGAACAATTTCAATAATAATGCTTATAGAGGGAATTTCAATAATCCTAGGCCGTATCCTAGTAATCCCACTAATAATTATGGTAATTCCTATGACAATTCATATAATAATAATATGATACCTTCTAAACTTGAGAACAATATTAAAGAATTCATTAGTTCTCAAAAGGCTTTCAATACTATGGTTGAAGGAAAATTGAATAAGTTTGATGATATGACTACAAATATGGATAGACTTATGCATGATGTGGATATTCTTAAGATTAGAATTTTGCCACCTAATAAGCATGAAATGCCTGAATCTCTAAAAGCTATCCAAGTCTCCATTGATTATACTAGAAGAATGATTGATATGCTTAGAGCTAGGAGAAAGCGAGAAGAGAAAGAACCTGAATTGCATTCTCTAGCTAGTAATGACGAGGACATTAAAACTATAGGAGTTTCTACTATTGATTCTTTATTTAGAAATATTAAAATTAATAATGATGGGACTGAAGATGAGTCAACTTTAAGTAGAAGGCGTCCCAATAATTTGGAGGGTGATGATCATAATGCTATTAATGATAAAAGTGGGTTTGAAGAGGTTAAAACATTAGATAGTGATGTACCAACTACTTTGTATTATAGGGAATTTGATTTTGATAGTTGTTCTTTAATTGAATGTATTTCCTTGCTTCAATCCATGATCAATTCACCTAATGCCTATGAAAAGAATAAAGCTTTTACTAAACATATTGTAGAAGCTCTTATCAAAGCTCATGAAGAAAAAACTTGAATTAGAAGTTTCCATACCAAGAAAATTGCATGATGAATGGGAACCCACAATTAAAATTAAAATTAAGGATTATGAGTGCAATGCTTTGTGTGATCTAGGAGCTAGTGTTTCAACCATGCCTAAAGCTTTATATGATGTCCTAGGTTTCGCTAATATGAATGAATGTTCTTTAAACTTGCACTTACCGGATTCTACAATTAAAAAGCCTATGGGTAGAGTGAATGATGTGCTTATACTTGCTAATAGGAATTATGTATGCATGGACTTTATTGTGCTTGATATTGAATGTAATCCGTCTTGTCCCATTATACTTGGTAGACCGTTTCTAAGAACTATAGGTGCGATAATTGACATGAAGGAAGGTAATATACGGTTCCAGTTTCCTCTAAAGAAAGGAATGGAACATTTCCCTAGAAATAGAATTAAACCTCCTTATGAATCTATAATGAGATCCACCTATGGTATTGCTTTAAAAGATGGCAATACTTGATACTATGCATTATGCCTAGCTGGGGCATTAAACAATAGCGCTTGTTGGGAGGCAACCCAATTGTTATCCTTTACTTTTGCTTTTTGTTTTTTGTGTGTATACATGATTATTGCTACTGTAGTAATTATGTTTGTATCTTTTCTTTTGATTTTGTGCCAATTTAATCCTTTAGGTTGATGTGGATGACTGTCTATTTGGTTCTGTGCAAAAACAGAAACTTTTACCTCCAGTATATGAATTGTCATTCTGTACTCGAACATGATTAATTGCTGAAATTTTTACACTGTACTGCTATGTAAATTTTTTACGTTGTCATAATTTTTCAGAATTTTTAGAGTTACAGAAGTATGATGATTAATTAGATCATTTTGTGTTATTCTGTTTTAGACAGATTCTGTTTTATTGCATAGTGTGCTTATTTTAAAGTTTCTATGGATTGTATCGGGGGGTATAAGTCATGGAGATGATAGAATATAGTAGGTATTATGTAAGAACAATTGTGAATATTTCTTTGACAGTACGCAAGTGAATGATTTATTTTATTATACGAACGCATCTCATGAAGTTTTGGTAAGTTTTGTGTGGCTGAAGTTTTTAAGTTTTGGGTGAAATGACGATGGAAGGAAGAATAAGGAGCGGCAAGAGCCTAAGCTTGGGGATGCCCAAGTACCCCAAGGAAATATTCAAGGAAGATTGAAGCATCTAAGTTTGGTGATGCCCCGGAAGGCATCCTCTCTTTCGTCTTCAATCTATCGGTAATATCACTTGGAGCTATATTTTTATTCGCCACATGATATGTGTTTAGCTTGGAGCGTCATGTGTTTTTGTTTTATTTGTTTGCTTATTTTCACAATCATTGTTTTTTTATCACACCCAATTATGAGAGACACAGATTCATCACAATTTATAGAATGCTCATTATACTTCACTTATATCTTTTGAGTTGAAGCAATTGCTCATGTTCTTCACTTATATCTTTTGAGCATGGCGATATATATATATATATATATATATATATATATATATATATATATATATATATATATATATATATATATTATAGTAATCATTTGCACTCTCTTGCTTCACTTTTATATTTTTGAGAGTTAAATAGGTAGTGGTAATTTGCATGAGTTATATGTTTAGTCCAAAAATGATAGGTATACAACGATTGTATAATAAAAACTTGCATGAAGATCACTGAATATGATATGTTTGATTCCTTGCAATAGTTTTGCGATATTGAGATGGTAATATGTGGGTGTACTAGTGGATAATTTTGGTTTAGTAAAAATATTGGTGTTAAAGTTTGTGGTTCCCGAAGCATGCATGTATAGCCTCTAGTTTCGTGATGAAGTTGGAGCATGATTTATTATTGATTGTCTACCTTATGAGTGGCGGTCGGGGACGAGCGATGGTATTTTCCTCCCAATCTATCCCCCTAGGAGTATGAAAGGTCATGCTTTGCTTCGAGGGCTAATAGGCTTTTGCAATAAGTATTTGAGTTCTTTATGATTAATGTAATGTCTTGGACTTGAGCACTTCCACCTATCCATATTTTGCTAGCCTCTTCGATACCGTGCATTGCCAACTCTTACCTCGAGACTTGGTGTGAACTTCGCCGGTGCATCCAAATCCCATGATATGATACGCTCTATCACACATAAGCCTCATATATCCTTCCACAAAACAGCCACCATACCTACCTATCATGGCATTTCCATAGCCATTCCGCTATATATTGCCATGCAACTTCCACCACCATCATTTCCATGACTTGAGCATTCATTGTCATATTGCTTTTCATGATCATATAGGCTGACATGATATCTTGTGGCAAAACCACTGTTCATCATTGTTATACATGTTATGCTAGATCATTGCACATCCTGGTACACCGCCAGAGGCATTCATATGTAGTCATATTTTTTAGTTTATCGAGTTGTAAGTAAACTGAAGTGTGATGATCATCATTATTAGAGCATTGTCCCAGTGAGGAAAAGAATGGCGGAGACTTATGAGTCCTCGAAAAAGTGGGGATGAGGTCCATCAGACTATTCTAGAAAAATAAAAAGAGAATAAAAGAGAAAAAAAGAGAGAAGGGACAATGTTACTATCCTTTTACCACGCTTGTGCTTCAGAGTAGCACCAT
The DNA here is from genome assembly GCA_011799875.1 of Thinopyrum elongatum. NCBI lineage: Eukaryota > Viridiplantae > Streptophyta > Magnoliopsida > Poales > Poaceae > Thinopyrum > Thinopyrum elongatum. The sequence goes on along the minus strand of CM022303.1, from coordinate 687,069,793 downwards.
GTACTTCATATAGAGAGTCTCCATGATTTTCACTTTCATATACTAGTGGGATTTTAACATTATAGAACTTGACTTGCATATTCCAATGACGAGCTTCCTCAAAATGCTCGAGGTCTTCATGAGCAAGTAAGTTGGATGCACACCCACTTAGTTTCATATAGAGAGCTTTCATACACTTATAGCTCTAGTGCATCCGTTGCATGGCAATCCCTACTCCTCACATTGACATCGATTGTATGGCCTCTCCATTGCCCAACGATCAGCCTCATTGATGTGAGACTTTCTTATACCTTTTTTTCGTCCCTTATGAACCCCCAATCATCATTCTCTTTGCCATCCAAAGTGCCAAGTCCTTGACTCACGCTCAAGTATTGCGTGAAAGTTGAAAAAGTTGAAGCAAGAAAAAGTATGATTTGATTACTTGGCTTGTCATCGGTGTAGTTCATGATTAATATCTTTGTGCTAGGAAGACTAAGCATGCTATGCTATTATGATTTTGTTGGGATAGCATTCTTTAGCATTTATATTTTGAAAGGCAATAATTGTTTGCCAGTATTCTTGTGTATTATTGTTTTGATGTCAAATTGATAGACTATTGCCATGAATCATTCGTATCTCAATATTCATACCGCAAATATATTACATGATCAAAGAAACATGCTAGGTAGCATTCAACATCAAAAAATTTGTTTTTATGATTTACCTACTCGAGGACGAGTAGGAATTAAGCTTGGGGATGTTGATACGTCCCCGATGTATCTATAATTTTTAATTGTTTTATGCTATTATATTATCATTCTTGTATGCTTTACATGCCATTTTATATTATTTTTATGGACTAACCTATTAACTTAGTGCCCAGTGCCAATTCCTGTTTTTTGCATGTTTTTTGTTTTGTAGAAAAACCATACCAAACGAAGTCCAAACACAATGAAACTTTACGGTGATTTTTTCTGGACAAAAAGAGACCCTAGAAGCTTCGGGGAGAGACCAGAAGATCTATGTGGGAACCCACAAGCTCAAGAGGCGCGCCCTGGAGGGGGGCGCCATCAGCACTTGTGGGCCCCCTAGACCTCCGTTAACCCTAATCTCTGGCCTATAAATTCCCTAATATTCCCAAACCCTCAAAGCGAGACCCGAAACAATTTTATCTCCACCGCAAGCTTCTGTTTTTTCACGATCCCATGTGGAGGCCTTTTCCAGTACTCTGCCGGAGGGGGAAACCATTGGGGAGGTAATCTTCATCGACCTTCCTGCCTCCATGATGATGTGTGAGTAGTTCCTTCAGGATCTACGGGTCCATAGTAGTAGCTAGATGGCTTTTCTCTCTCTCTCTCTCTTTGATCTTCAATACAATGATCTCCTCTGAGATCTATTCGATGTAATTCTTGCGGAATGTTTGTTGGGATCCAATGAATTGTGGGTTTATGATCAGATTATTCATTGATATTATTTGAGTCTCTTGAGATTTATTTGCCGCATAATTTTATAGCTATGTATGCTTTCCAATCTATAAGTCTTCTTTAGCCAATTGGATGAGTAGATCTTCAGAGGGAGTGGTGCATAGTAGTGGGTTCAATCTTGCGGTTAGCCTTACTCTGTGACAGGAGGAGCCGAGGCACATATTTGTATTGTTATCACTAAGGAGAAAATGACGGGTTTTGAACGTATTGCTTGGTCTTACTTTGTGTACATTATGTCATCTTGCTTAATGCGTTACTCTATTTATCATGAACTTAATTCTTTGAGATGCATGTTGGATAGCGGTCTTGGGGTGGAGTAATAGTATTAGACGTCAGTAAGTTTAACGGTCTACTTGTCACGTACGTAATGCCTATGTATTGATTATGCCATGGAGAATCACAATCATAACTATGCGCAATTCTGTCAATTGCCCAACAGTAAATTGTTTACCCACCGATGTTATGCTTATGAGAGAGATGCCTCTAGTGAAACTATGGCCCCCTGGTCTATTTTCCATCATTACTAAAAAACCTACAATTGCTCGCTGTTTTTATTTACTTTTATTTGTTCACCTATCACTATCAGATTTAATCCTTGCAACTGGCAAGAACAAGGGGATTGACAACCCCCTTGCCTTAGTTGGGTGCAAGCATTTGCTTTGCGTGTGTGCAGGTGTTGTTCATGTTGTCTGTGTGTCGTCTCCTTCTGGTTCGATAAACCGGTTCTTAGCTAAGGGAAATCCTATCTGCTACTGTACTACTTCACCCTTCCTCTTCAAGGAAGCCCAACAACTCTACAGAGAGTAGCAAGGACCAACAAATTTAGTATAAACATCTCCATCCTTTGCCTTATGAAGCACATAGGATGGAGGAATAACTTCTTTTGCCTTGTTGGGAGTGGGTTTGCCCCTAGTGTCCTTCCCACTCTCAACCTTATCTTTTTCCTTTCTCCATGTGTCCTTCACGAACAAATACAACCTTTTGAGTGGTTGTGTTCTTTTGGGGAGTAGCAACCTTTGTCTTGCTAGAACTTGGGTTAAACCCAATCCCTTCTTTGGCAACCACCTCCTTGTGGTGACTCAACACTTCATTGAGGTTCTTTTCTCCTTGAACACACAACATGAGCCCTTTCTCAAGTTGGGCCCTTAGAAAACGGTTCTCTTCAATAATAGATGCTTGATCACAAGTAGAGTTAGTAGCACAAGCATCAACATTTATGAATGTAGGAGTATGAGCCTTGCCAACAGTTTCTAGATGAGTGAGTCGAAGACTCTCAAAACTCTTTTTAAGTTTAGTGAGCTCTTCCTCCTTTGTCTTAAAAGACAAGGTGAGAAGCTCAAGATCCTTAGAGAGAGTAGCATGAGACTCTTCGAGCTTGCTCTTATCATTGGTAAACTCTTTGCAAGACTTCTTTGCCTTTTACAAGGAGGTTAAATCCTTGGCATGTTGATCAATCGAGTTTTAATGTTTAAGGATAATTCATCATTTCGTGCTTCCTCATACATGACTTTCCGCTCAAGGAGTTCATACTTCTCCTTTTCCTTGGTAACGAGGGTCTCGAGTTCCTTAATGAAAGTGGTGTGCTTACCCACCATTTCCATAAGCATACGAAACATAGTGAACTTCTTTCCTTTGAGAGAGCCCATGAATTTGCTCATCTTATCAAACAATGCATCATTTATATCATTTTCATCACAATTATACTCTACATCAAGAAATTCATCACTAGAGGGACTAGGGATGAACAAAGGAGGGTTTACTCTAGGAGTTACCTTAACCTTGACCGAAGAGACATGTTGCTCCTCGTCATCCACAACCGCCTTAGCCATTAAGCACTTGTGAGCGTTACCCTTGTAGTCCTTCATGTAGTTGTAGGTGACAACATCACCACTCTTGTTGACGAGTCTCAACGTGCTTTGAGAATTTTGGGCTACACCGGCAACCACCACCAACATCATTGGGTCGGATTCTTCTTGAACAACCATGGCCTTCCCATCTCTCCTCTTGAACTTGGAGTTCATGGGGTTTGGCAACAACTTCTTCTTGACAAAGGTCTTCTTGGGAAACCTTGGTCTATATTCTCTCTTCTCATAGGGGCAAGCATCGGAGAAGTGTCCTGACTCATCACAGTTATAGAAATTCCTAACTTTCTTCTTCGAAAATCTTCCCTTGAAAGCTCCCAAGCTAAACTTCCTCACAAAGAGTGCCATGTCTTCATATGAGGGGCACTCATCCGAGTCAATCTCACCATATTCTTCACCATCTTCTTCTTCCTCATCACTTGGTTCTTCAACATACACTTGTTTGGCCTTCAAAGCAAGGTTTATCTTTGATGACCCGCCTTGCATGGCAAGATGTCTTCTCCCATTGCTCTTGTGTTCTTAATATTGCACGAATGTAGCAACAACATCATCGAGAGTCAAAGTCTTGAAACCATACTCACGCTTTATGTCCCACACCATCTTATCATGATATGCTGAGAGAGCGGTCAACAACTTTTCCACATGGTATCGGTTTGTCATGTTGAAGCCATCTTGAGTCTTGTCACAATTGAAGCACTAATGTCCACGACAAGAGTCTTGAGGCGCTTGTGAAGATGTTGGGGTGTCTCATCCCTTTCCATGCAAAAGTAATGCAACTCACTTTTGGCTATTTCGTATCTTGTTTGTTGGAGAGAGGTGGTACCGGTGTTGGTCATCACAATGTTGTCCCATAGCTCTTTCGCACTTGTGAGATGAAGATATGGTTTCCTCTGATCATCAGACATGCCTTGCCTTATAAGAGCACATGCGGATGAGTTGAGGTGCCTATCGTAGGCCTCTTGAGGAGTGAGATCATTTGGGCAGACGGGGTTGTAGCCGGTCTCCACGAGGTCCCACATCTCATCGGAGGTAAACCTAAGATGATCCTGCATAGCAACCTTCCAAAGAGAAAAGTTTGCCTTCTCATCAAGTAAAGGAGGAATACCGAAAAAGTTATACTTAGGTTTCTCAATTTTAGCTTTTGGGTAAATCCATTGATACCCGGTGGTGTTTACACCCAATGGAGGTTGGGTGGGAGGAGGAGGAGCGGTTGAAGCATTTGCCATCGAAGGTATACCTCCCGTGTTGATGATAGGTACAACAGTTGGGACGAAAGCGGTGATCCTCGCTTCTACCCTAGCATCAATTTCTGCTTCTAGTTCAAGTTTTTGTATGGATAGCGCTTTAGCCAAATTCTCGGAGGAAAATAACTTATCATCGTCATCCGATGGTAAGACAACTTGTGCCTGAGGATTCTCAAGCACCAGAAGTACTGGGGCCCCATCTTGAGCCATCTCGCTCTAGGGTGATTAAGCCACAAGAATAGAGCACGAGGCTCTGATACCAATTAAAAGGATTGAGATGGACCTAGAGGGGGGTGAATAGGTACAATTACAAATTTTAATTATTACTTAGCAATTTTAGGTAATTGTGCGGAATATGAAAGTGAGCTTAACAATTGCAAAGGTGATTCTAGTGCTAGCAATATAATCAACCGACACCAAGTAGTAAGGCAAGCAACCACAAAAAGATAGAACAAGTAAAACAAAGCACAAGTAACCACAAGTAAGGAGTTATGATTAGGGTTAACCGAAACTCCGGAGATGAGGATGTATCCCGATGTTCACTTCCTTGGAGGGAAGCCAGTCACCGTTGGAGGGATGGGTGTTACCATGAAGGCACACCAACACCACGAAGGCTCACCCTATCCTCCTTGAGATTTCACCACAAAGGCAATTCTCAAACACTAGTGATAGACCTTGAGGTGGTCTCCAAACATACACAAACTTCCTCTATGAAGAACTCCTACCGCCTAGGAGTCTCCAACCTCCAAGAGTAACAAGAACGATCGGGAAAAGCTCAAGACTTGCTCAAATCATGAATTCCTTTGTTCAAGAGAGGAGGAAGGAGTGGATCTATCACTTGGTGGAAAATCTCTCAAGAACTCTCACAAATCTCTCAGGGATCTAAGATTTGGTGAAGGAGGGAGTGAGAGGGAGCACTTGTGTTCTTGGGGGTGTTTAGAATGAAGTGGTCAACCCTCTCCCAGAGTAGGAGAGGGGTATATATAGTGTAGCTCAAAATAGAGTCGTTTGAGTGTAAAGTGCCTGTAAGCACCGGACATCCGGTGGCTGGAAGTCAAGCAGAGCCAAGTGAAGAACATAGCAAAAGTGAACTGGGGAACCGGACATCCGGTGGTGCAATGGGCAACCGGACATCCGCCCCAGAAAGCATGGCTTCTGTTGGGTTGCAGCCAGATTTCTGGTATGCACCGGACATCTGGTGAATACCGGACATCCAGTGGCAGGAAATCACGCATAGGAGGGACTGGACATCCGGTGGTGTACCAGACATCTGGTGGACCATTGATCCACCGGACATGAGGTGTCAACCAGAAGTCTGGCCTGGATAGGCAAATCTATGGGTGCCATATGACCGGATTTTCGGTAGAGAACGGACATCCGGGGCCTTGATGGTATACCGGACATCCGGTGGCACAGAGATATCATGTTTGGTTTTCTCAGCCCTGAATATGATATTTGTGACAAACAAGACTAGGGCTAATGGCAAGTGTATGAGTGATGCATTTTCACTGTATATGAGTGGAATGAAGGAAAATGATGTGAACGTGGAATAGCTAAGAACCGTGAACTTGAGCTTATCTTTTTGTGAAACCCATCGATCCCCTCTTAATAGTGCGGGATCCCTATACATAAGAACAAACCGAAAAAGGCTATGCCTATATATGTATATCTTCGTTTCTCCTTTCTTGAGCCATATTCATTTAATTGGGTCCATGATCCATACACAATGATTTCATGGGAACTAAAACTTGTGATACACTTAGCAAACATGATTAGTCCCCTATATGTATATTGTCATCAACATCAAAACATACTTAAGGGCAAGATTGCACTTTCAGCAGTACAATCAAAACTAAATGATTTCAAACATCCCTGTGTTCATTTTGAGACATAGAAACATAACAATTTTTTTAAGTAAATATGTAGTTTGCCTCAAATTCTTTTCAAAAAAAGAGATGCAAGGCAGCGACAATCAACTATCGTATTGTTCTTTTAAAACTGACAAATTGTATATATATTTGTTCAGTGACCAGTTGACCATGACTGCAGAAATCTACACGACAACATGTTTTCAAAACATATCCTGAAGCAAAAATGGATGGCATGAAAAAAAGAGGCTCAATTCTCCATGGATAGCACGATTGCACCACATGCTAAACTGAAGTAAAATTGAACATATAAGCTATATCATGATTTGTATAAATGTGCAAGAAACATTTTTTCCTACATAGTTTTATATCTACAGTCCATCTCCTACAAATCATACGATGATCCATACCTTGCTAATTGGCCATCAGCAACACATTCTTAAAAAAAATAGAAGAACCACGCGTTTCATTCAAACATACAAAGCACAAACATCATACACGCAGCCCTCACCTGGAACCATCCAGCACAGCTGTCCATGAACATTTGTAGAAAGAACCCTAGGAAAAAGAAAATTAGATCAAAGTCCTCGTGGATCTTTGTGAGCAAAGGCCATTGTCTTCAACGCCGACTGCGCCTCCACCGTGCACCACCTCCTCATCTCCGCCACAGCTCCAGAATGGAAACGACATGCATACGTCGTCTCCATCATAGGCTTTGAATACCGCATGTGTGCCCGTTGCCATGGATGGGAACTAAGGTCCGGTTCCAGTACATCGGCCGGGAACACACCCCGGGCACGACAGGCCAGACCTTCACCATCGCAGGGAGAGGAGGAAGGAGATAAACACAGACGGAGCCGGAATCGAGGAAGAAGACGCTGCCCTTTAGAACGGGGATAGCAACCCAAAACTCATGTACCAAAGCACCCCAGATCCGATCCTGGGCACCCCACCCTCACTGATCTTCCGCCAACGATGGAGCTCTCGCTGGCGGCTCGAGGAAGAGACCCGATGGTGACCATTATTCTGACGCAAGGCAGTGCCATCCTCGCCTGGCCATCGCCGCTCGAAAGCAAACCAAAACCTTAAATCTACACCCTACCGCGCCACGGGCTCACCACGGGGTCTCCCCCACCTCCAGGTGTCGAGGGACGGCCGCCGGAGGCGAGGGAGACCGCCAGATTTACCCAACCGGAATTCCTAGCCCGAGCTGCCTCGCGGTTGCCTTTCCCCTATGTGAACAGTGACTGGGAGATCGAGAGAGGGAAAGCTCCTCGGCTCCATGAATATTTTCCAGATGCGCATAAAAGGAACCTAAAAATCTGACAATACTTCCCTTGAAAGGATGGTAGAAAACAGAATGGCAACAATGTCGCACGGTGCCTCTGCTCTGTAAGCTGCATAGCAAGACACATCATGAACTTCCAAGCAAATTACTTTGAATCCAAATCATATGGTAAGACATATGAACTTGCAAGCAAATCTTTATTGAGAGCTCATGGGAATTCCTAATCACCACAAGGTGGTGAAAGTTAACCAAAGATACACCTTGAAGTTGCCTATCTCGTGATCCATAAAGCAGCAAGGGTTGCCATAAAAATCATATTCCAAAGAAGAAACAACCTAAACATGAAAATCAATGGGTTATTAAACATCGAAGTAAGAACCAATTTTTTTATATTCACACAAAAGCAAAGAGTATAGAAGTGAAACAGAATAAATATTATATTGGTCATTTCACCAAGTCAAACAAAAGCACTAAATTTATGTAATGCAAAATTAGAAAAAGGAGAAAAATAGCACACCTCCCAGCAAAAGTTTGTGATCCTTTGATTTTGCACTGACAACCAGATCACTGTCATCTATTCTTCTGTAATATATTCCTTGGTGTCTTCTAAAATATCAATCGAAACAAATGTGTGTAAAACAGAGGTTATGATACGCAGACTGCACATAGCAAACTCTATGGCTTACTAATACCAACATGATCAATAACGACATTTACTCTTTTAGATTCATTGAAAGTATATCTTGCTAAATGAAGCTTACAAAGAGCTTGTTGTCCATTTGTTGCTCAAATTGGACGAGAAAATACTTGCTTAGAGAACCGAAGCATAGCAATCTTCACACATCAAACTGAAAGTGAACAACAACAACAACAACAACAACATAGCCTTTAGTCCCCAACAAGTTGGGGTAGGCTAGAGCTGAAACCCATAGGATCTCGCGACCAAGTCATGGTTCTGGCACATGGATAGCTAGATTCCATGCACCCCTGTCGATGGATCAAATTGAAAGTGAACATGCCACAGAATATGTCAACACCTGGTAAATTGACGGTCTTTCGATACCGAAAATTGAACGTAGGATTTCACAATTTTGGATGGTCTTTCCACAACAAGCATGAAATAAAAAAATTATGAGATACGAATAGCAGAAATCGAGTTGAAAGTTGAAACTGCATAGATCTGAAAAGTCACTCACGCAATGAATAAATTATTGTGCAATCACAACTACAACTGAAAAATTAAGCTACCACATCGGACAAAGTCCAGTTTCATGGTATGAATGAAAGTGAGGCATAAAGCAACAAAATAATTATTTTTGTTGCCTGACATGCAGCCAGATGTAAACTCACTGACTCAGAGAACATAAAGATTGGGGCTTAGGACCAACATCACCTTCGCTTCTTCATACTCAACTATTTTCTGAAATAAAATATATACGTTTTCAGTGCTAAGTGAATACTTTCTAGCTCTGCAATTGGTTATGTACTACAACAGAGAAAAAGAATGCGTTTAATAAATACCATATTAGTTCTTTGTGAAGGCTAAACAAATCAACATGGAGACAGAGGCATAGTGTCTAGCGTCTGGTCGGCCGATGACACTATGCAGTCGGTGTGCACGCTGTGCGGTTTTGTGTGAGTCATAACACAGAGCTAAAAGCAAAACATTTCATCTCTATATGGCTCAGTGGTCTGAGTAGCACACAGACTGCTGCACTAGAAATGCTGGCATTCAAATAGGTGTCAATCCAGGTAGAAAAAACTGAGGAAAATGCATGCAAGTGCCATAGAAATTCAGAGCAGGTCTTGATAAATTCGTGGACTCTAGCATTGCTCGGATTAAGAGTGAGCAAATATATGACAGTATATAAGCAGGGTCTAGGACATGATAATCTAGTGAATAAAGGTATATAAATAGTACAACAATAAACATTGCCAATGGAGCATGAAGCGATCAGTTACTGAACCAAAAATAATTTAGAGGGGACCTAACCATGTAACCAAATAAAGAATAAGCATAGATTAGCAATAGCACAGATTTAATGTGGAAATAGGACGGCCTCTACTAATTCAGTACAATTCGTTCTTTTGATGGACTGCACGACATACAGACTTACCAAGAAAAAGAAGGAACCATCATATGTCTATTTCCTAAGCTGATCACAGAGCTATGCAACTGAAGGGAAAACAATTAAGGATAAGCAATTACTAAGAGTGAAGTAAAGAACATGACAAAGAAAACATTTTTTTCTCCAGTCAAGCCTAATTGGCTGGCACAAGAAATATGTACAATGATCGCTCTTACACAAAGATTAACAACATTAAATATCAATACTTTCCATACGTAAGTATCTTCGGTGAGTCTCTTGAGGTGAAATAGGACGTGTCAACGAATAGCTACCCGTGAGTGACCACCGGTTTCTTGATATATAAACCAGAAGACGACAATGCCTGGACCTGTCTCTTATTTATGGTCATGGCATTAAAGACGAACCGGAACTTTCGTCTTTCAGAATGGACCATTTCAATTTCTTAGTTGTTAGCTCCATTCTTGGGATACATATAATGTTTCCTACGTAAAAGGTATAGGAAAAATTTTGTACTGGATAGTTGATCGTTTGAAGCTGTTTATGAGTTCCATTAATCTTGTAAGTGAAAAACTCTTTACTGTATCTTATTCATAGACTGAGGTTTCCAACACGGGTGGTGAGTAACAAATAATTTTTATTTCATATAAAAACACAGATTAACATATTATATCTTCAAATATGTCACCCCCAACACCATTAAAAACGTTCATCGTTCAAAGTTGTTTATGAGTTCTAGAAGAAACTATTAGCAGTTATTTCCCAATACTCCGGGTGTCCCGACTCCCTTCTATCAGTATCGTCCATGTAAAACACGGACCAAGGGATCTATGCCACGCACTACAATATTATTTGGTTTAGCAGGGCTATTCAAACAGTAACACACTAGTAGAAAACAGGCCTTACGTTTTCACCTTTAGTCCCGGTTTGGTTTTGGCCCGGGACTAATGTGACCATTAGTCCCGGTTCCAACGGCTAGGAGTGGTCGGGGGCACGGGCATCATTAGTCCCGGTTCATTTGGGACCTATAGTCCCGGTTTGAGAGACAAACCGGGACTAAACGGGTGGTGGCAGGCTGGTGTCAGTCTGGGGGCACCCACGAGCCCCTTTAGTCCCGGTTTGTATCACAAACCGGGACTATAGGTGGACCTTTAGTCCCGGTTTGTATAACCAACCGGGACTAAAGACGTCCCTATATAAACCCTTCGTCGAGCCCGAGCCCATTCTCTCTGTTTTTTTCCTTCATCTCCTCTGTTCTTCCCCTTGCTCGAGCCCACCTCCATTTTTGCCAAAGATTTGTCAAGATTTGAAGGCACCCCATCTATCCAAGTGTTCACAAAGGTTAGTGTAACACCCCAAAAATTTAATCATATTTTTATTAAGTAAAATTTGGCCAGAAATAAAATTTTGATTTATAATAAGTCCATAAATAATTTTTGAGCCCTATTCTGTTTCTGACTTCCAAAATTCTTCCCTCCATATAGCAATTTTTGGAAATAATATTGTGGATTTGGTAGTTCTATTAAAACATTTCAATTATAGTTTAATAACAGTAAGAATTATTTTCGTAATAAAATTTTCTCAAAAACAATTCTTTTAAATAGCATTTTCAAATCTTTAAATACCTCTGTTGCACTAGAACTATTTTAAATAATTCTTTTAAATTTTCCAAAAAATTATGGGAGATCATGTGATGCCTATATATCACTTTGGTGCAAAAACCCAACTTGGTGTTTTGGAATTTTTGAGTGAAACAACCTCTTTTCAATTCTGTCCCATTCTTCAGTTTCAACTACAACCCCAATTTTCCTTGCTCCATTAATTCTAAAAAATTTCCCACTTATAGTCCTTCCAACCAAACCCTTAAGTCCAAAATTTTAGCTCCATTGGAATCATTTTAGTTCACCAAATACTTCTCTGTAATTTCTGTCCAGAACAGAAATTCTTCCAGACTTGCATTAGCAAGTTTCCTATTTTCACAAACCAACCCAACCACCCTCACTATCATCTAAGGAGACATCATCCTGACAAATTCCATGATCAACAAGAGTCCCTAGGTGGCCCTAGCATTTTGTCAAGCACCTTGTGTGCATGACAGAATTCTGCAAGTTTATGAAACTGCATATGGCACTTGATCCTCTGGCCAAATAATCTTGTCTACAACCATTATAGTTCATAGGAGCTACACCCTGTTAAGTATCACTTGCAGAAAAGCATCCTAGGGTGCCATGGCATTTCGTCGAGCACCTCGGGTGCACGCTCAGAACACGCCCAGAGTGCGTGTATTACACGCCCGAGCGCAACGAGCCCCTGCCGCCACGCTGCTGCCCTCCCATGGCTTGCCCCACACGCTTCACCGGCCACCTGCACCAGCCAAAACCTTCCCCGCACCGGAGCTTTCCCCCTGGCACTGCCCTCCACCGTCCCGAGCCGCCAACCGCCGTCACCTGTCGCTGTCACGGCGCCGCCCACGACGCGTGGCCCAATCCGCAGCCGCCAGAACATCCTTGCCTTAACTACGGTCGCCGCCGTCATCACCGACCATGTAACGATCACCACCGACCCATACCGGCCTCGACCGCGCCATGAATGCCCGCCGCCGTCGTGACTTCTCTGGGAAGCCACGGGAACCGACCTTGCCATGCTATTAAAAAAAACCTCCCTCGAGCTCCCTCTCCTCATCAGGAACTCTCGTCCATCTCCTGTAAGCCCCCTCAAGAAACTAAGTGACCGGAGAGGGCCGTCTCCCTCCTCTCTGGCATCTACTGCTGCCACCTCCGCCTCGGAGCTTGCCACCTCTCCAGTGCCTCCCCCTCTCCAGTCAGTGCACCAGAGGCCTCCCCGAGGTTCCGCGGATCGACCCCGCCCTTCAATTTCACCGGAGCAAGCTCTAGGGCGAAAGCCCTCTTCCACCCGACGACCTCCTCCGCCATGGATGAAGCCCTTCTCAACCTGAGCTTCCCGGCGATCCTTTACACTTCCCACGGATGCGGCATCTTCCCCTGAATCGATCCATGTGCCGAGCACCGCCGGGGATGCCCTGCAACGCCGGCAACCATCGCCGGAGCTCCTCCTCTGTTTCTGCCAGACGCGCGCGAGGAGGAGGACGGAGACCGGTCAAACCTGACCAGTGGGCCAGGCGGGCCCACTGTCAGTGACCCAGAGTCGCCAGAGAGTGGAGCTGGTTTTGCAACAAAGCCGTTTCCACGCAGAGGATACGTATTCCGCGAAATACGTCATCAACGTCATCAGCCTCCCAGGCGGCCGAACAGCTGGGCTCGGCCCAGTAACGGTTCACGTTTAAACTCCGCTCAGTGCGCTCCTCTGCTTTTCTTTTTTTTCCTTTTTCCAGTAACTTCCAATAATTCCACAGCCTCCATTTCAAATCCAAATCTGGTGTTTCAAATCTATACGGTCTAATAAAATCATTCTCTATTTCTCTAGATTAGGTGAACTTTTTTCCTAAGCCTTGTTCTTACTGGATTTATTAAATAGTCCATTTAATCATTTATTATAGATTAAAAATTCCATAAGTAATTCATATTAACTCCAAATAAATTGATTCTTTTTCTGTTATTTTTTATTTTTCATCTAGTTTATTTTGGTATTTATTTCAAAAATATTTGAAATAATTTTTGGCACTATTTTTGTTTTATGTAGTAATTTAAATGTTTTTGAAAATAGGAAATGGAGGGGAGATAAATATTTCAAACTTTTGGAGTGCTCCCAATATCTCTGCATGCTCAAGGCAAGCATCTTGAACATTTGATATGGTGAATGTTTTGTGGTTGCTAGCTAGAATATTTGAATCAGGGTTGTGATAATCTTTTATAGAATTTGCATATGGCCATTTTTGCATGCATGATCCATGGCTATTTTGCTGTCACCTTTAAAGCATGAAGTATGAGTGAGTATGGTTACTTTCACTTGTCATGTATGCCCGTGTTGTTATGGACTAAACTGCCGGAAAGAATCAGTCACAAGTAAAGTGACCGTGAGACTGAAATTTCTCGTGGTGACGAGAATGATCAGTAAGGGTATGTCGGGACATGCCGGGTGGTGATGCTGTTGGGTATCACCAAGGGATATATTGTGCTAACCACTGCAGGAAAACTTATCTTCCTGAGTCGACCGTAGATCGAGTCTTGTTCCGGTAACCCCCATACTTGATTCGTGCTGCCACTTGTCCCTGCCACAGGTGGGGTATGGTTCAGTAAGTTGTTAACCCCTTTCCGTGCACACACCACATAGAGGGCAATGATGAGGGTTTCCATGTTAGTGGACTAAATCTTGTCATCGGGTCAGGGGGCATGGGTGTTTTCAGTTGTGATTGAGAGGGGGGCACCCCTTGGAATCCGAGCGTATTAATAGTGATCCCATGCAGGATGTTGGTCTCTCCGTCTCAGAGTTTTTCTTGAACGATGATTTGGGTGATTCCTGGCATCCGGACGGTTAATCTGGTGTGTGCTTTTCAGGTGTGTTTTCAACCCAAAGACCGTAATGGGAATTAGTCAGTGTCACGGTACTGCCTAAAGAAATCCTTTACTTGTGGGTAAAGAGTACACCCTCTGCAGAGTTTAAACCTATTCGAATAGCCGGGTCCGCGGTTAAGGGCTACAGTATGGGTTGGTCAAGTGTCGGTCTTAGTGTCAGTCTTCGGAGGAAAATAATTAAAGATGCCTGAAATATTTTGCAGGATAATTTTTGACACCCTGATGCTACCTTGAATATTTTTTTATGCATGTTAAATATTATTATGGTTATGCATATTATTGAGGACTAACCCGTTTCTCTTATTTTGAATTTCCTGAGTGTCTCAGGGGCTGGCTAAACTACCCCGGGCACTCAGCTTTATTTTCAAGACCTCTCGTGGCGTCGCCTGAGTTCTCGGATGGTCCTGTCTCGTCCGATTTCTCTTTTAGACACTCGATTGGCATTTATCTTCAAGTCCTTCCATGGCGTCACTTGACACCTGACTGACATTTCTCTTCAAGACCTTTTCGTGGCGTCTCTCGAGTTAACAGGCGGTCCCGTCACTGCTCTTGTGGACACCCGATTGGCATTTCTTTTATTTTGCTGAATGTCACTTGGGCTGGCTAGACTACCCGTGGCATTCATTTGCTTTATTTCTAATAAGTTTGATCATAACTGACATGCTATGTTCACGTTCATATCATTTTATTGTCATGATTTAAATTTCCGTCAGCATGAGCATATGCATATAGTTTGGCTCATCATGATCATATATTTTTATCTGCTGCATTCGGTATATCTTTTGTTCATGATGTTTGCGAGTACATTCAAACGTACTCACAGGCTTGTCCCTGGCAATTTACTTGGCCAGGTTAGAAGTTCTACGTGGAGTACCACAGCGACGTCCGTGCGGAGCCTAGGATAGCAGCCATGCGGGATAGGAATTATCCGGGTCAACTGTTCCTGTGGGAATGGAGCCCCATCGACGTTGGAGAACCCCAAGCCGCTTCCGTCACCCGATATTACTGTTGTATCATTAGACCTTTATGGTCATGTATCCAATTCTTGTAATAGCTTGGTAATTTTGTAACAAGGACGTGTCCACCAGTAACAGTAATCCTGGGCTGGTGATGACACGAGTGGTTAATTTCTGGGATATTTTGTGTCCCCAAAATCCGGCCTCGGCAGCCTTGGTATCATAGCCAGGCTGACCATTGGCTAATCCTATCTTAGCCTGGTGGCTATCTCTAGGTTTTCACACTATCCACATCCCTTCCTGTCCTCAGTCAAGCCCATCCTATCCGAAAACCGCACAGTGGCCAGCCGACATCTTTTCGACAGTCGGTGCCCAACCTATCAACCTAGCCCATAGGTTGTATGCCTGTGGCCGACACCTAAGTTGTCCCATCCGCAAGCGTGTGATGGAAGACTCCGCTGGCTTATAAGAAAAGCCTTGCCTCGACTCAGCACATCACAGCCTTCACTCGCAGCCTGATATCCGACACCCCAAGATGCCTGGCCCCATCGTGCACCACGAGACCACCGCAGTCGAGCTTGAAGGCTTTGTAGCCATCCTCGCCAATCTCACCCGTCGTGCTCTCAGCATCGAAGAGCCGCCGGAGTATGTCGTATACCAGGAACACACGAGTGACTCCATCCATCACTTCTGGGCCACGGTGCACATCTATTGGAGGGGCATCACCGCAGAGCGCCCTTATCGGTTCACTGGGAGGAGGACCTCCGACGAGCCCCAAGCCATCCAACTTGCAGCCCGAGAAGCTGTAGTTCAACTCCGGCACTTGTCGCCGAGAGTTAACTGCCGCTCCTTCTACTACTACCCTAGTCGTGAAGGCTATGGTAGTCCGACCCATGTCGCCAATGGAGACCATGAGACGGATCCTGCCTTAGTGCATCTGGTGCGCTACCTGAGAGCGCAAGAGGCACTATTTGATTAGGTCACCCTTGATCTGATTGCCACCCACAGGACGCTTGCCCTCCTGCCCCGGTGAGAAGAGAAGCTGCACCCACCACCGACAGCCCGATAGTGTTGTTCGAGAGACCAGTCGAGCCCCCGGAGTCTGCCCCTGTTATCCATCCGGGCAATGCTTTCGTTTCCCCAGATGAACTCCATCGCCTCTTGGGGATTTTCTCCAATGGGACTGTAGCCACTACACCCCACGTGGGTCATCATCGCTACCCCAACCCTGCAGCTCCTCATAACACTCCAGTCAACTCCGATGTTGAAGCCCCCAGAGAAGCCTCAACGTCCGCGAGACACGCCCGTCTGGATGTCGACGAAGTGGACTGAGTCCGCCAAAGTAGTTGTCGAGTCCTAGTTACCCTGTTGCCCTGTAGATTCCACCATTGTACCGTAGACGATTATGTGTATGTTTCTAGCAGTGTGTAGAGTTTGATTGAAGGATGTGCTTTTGTGTTATTGCCTTGTGCATGATTGTTTGTATGTTGTGATTTGCATTTAGTTCCTCCGCCCTTAACAAATCTCGAGGACGAGATTTTCTTAAGGGGGGTAGAGTTTGTAACACCCCAAAAATTTAATCATATTTTTATTAAGTAAAATTTGGACAGAAATAAAATTTTGATTTATAATAAGTCCTTAAATAATTTTTGAGCCCTATTCTGTTTCTGACTTCCAAAATTCTTCCCTCCATATAGCAATTTTTGGAAATAATACTGTGGCTTTGGTAGTTCTCTTAAAACATTTCAATTATAGTTTAATAACAGTAAGAATTATTTTCATAATAAAATTTTCTCCAAAACAATTCTTTTAAATAGCATTTTCAAATCTTTAAATACCTCTGTTGCACTACAACTATTTTAAATAGTTCTTTTAAATTTTCCAAAAAAATTATGGGAGGTCATGTGATGCCTATATATCACTTTGGTGCAAAAACCCAACTTGGTGTTTTGGAATTTTTGAGTGAAACAACTTCTTTTCAATTTTGTCCCATTCTTCAGTTTCAACTACAACCCCAATTTTCCTTGCTCCATTAATTCTGAAATTTTTCCCACTTATAGTCCTTCCAACCAAACCCTTAAGTCCAAAATTTTAGCTCCATTGGAATCATTTTAGTTCACCAAATACTTCTCTGTAATTTCTGTCCAGAACAGAAATTCTTCCAAACTTGCATTAGCAAGCTTCCTATTTTCAAAAACCAACCCAACCACCCTCCCTATCATCTAAGGAGACATCATCCTGACAAATTCCATGACCAACAAGAGTCCCTAGGTGGCCCTAGCATTTTGTCAAGCACCTTGTGTGCATGACAGAATTCTGCAAGTTTATGAAACTGCATATGGCACTTGATCCTCTGGCCAAATAATCTTGTCTACAACCATTATAGTTCATAGGAGCTCCACCCTGTGAAGTATCACTTGCAGAAAAGCATCCTAGGGCACCATGGCATTTCGTCGAGCACCTCGGGTGCATGCTCAGAACACGCCCGGAGCGCGTGTATTACACGCCCGAGCGCAACGAGCCCCTGCCGCCCCGCTGCTGCCCTCCCATGGCTTGCCCCGCACGCTTCACCGGCCACCTGCACCAGCCAAAACCTTCCCCGCACCGTAGCTTTCCCCCTGGCACTGCCCTCCACCGTCCCGAGCGGCCAACCGCCGTCACCTGTCGCTGTCACGGCGCCGCCCACGACGCGTGGCCCAATCCGTAGCTGCCAGAACGTCCTCGCCTTAACTACGGTCGCCGCCGTTATCACCGACCACGTAACAATCACCACCGACCCTTACCGGCCTCGACGGCGCCATGAATGCCCGCCGCCGTCGTGACTTCTGTGGGAAGCCACAGGAACCGACCTTACCGTGCTATAAAAAAAACCTCCCTCGAGCTCCCTCTCCTCGTCAGGAACTCTCCTCCACCTCTTGTAAGCCCCCTCAAGAAACTAAGCGACCGGAGAGGGCCGTCTCCCTCCTCTCTGGCATCTACTGCCGCCGCCTCCGCCTCGGAGCTCGCCACCTCTCCAGTGCCTCCCCCTCTCCAGTCTCTGCACCAGAGGCCTCCCCGTGGTTCCGCGGATCCACCCCGCCCTTCAATTCCACCGGAGCAAGCTCCAGGGCGAAAGCCCTCTTCCACCCGACGACCTCCTCCGCCATGGATGAAGCCCTGCTCAACCTGAGCTTCCCGGCGATCCTTTTCACTTCCCACGGATGCGGCATCATCCCCTGAATCCATCCATGTGCCGAGCAACGCCGGCAACCATCGCCGGAGCTCCTCCTCTGTTTCTGCCAGACGCGCGTGAGGAGGAGGACGGAGACCGGTCAAACCTTACCAGTGGGCTAGGCGGGCCCACTGTCAGTGACCCAGAGCCGCCAGAGAGTGGAGGCGGTTTTGCAACAAAGCCGTTTCTGTGCAGAGGATATGTATTCCGCGAAATACGTCATCAACATCATCAGCCTCCCAGGCGGCCGAACAGCTGGGCTCGGCACAGTAACGGTTCACGGTTAAACTCCGCTCAGTGCGCTCCTCTGCTTTTCTTTTTTTTTCCTTTTTCCAGTAACTTCCAATAATTCCACAGCCTCCATTTCAAATCCAAATCGGGTGTTTCAAATCTATACAGTCTTATAAAATCATTCTCTATTTCTCTAGATTAGCTGAACTTTTTTCCTAAGCCTTGTTCTTACTGGATTTATTAAATAGTCCATTTAATCATTTATTACAGATTAAAAATTCCATAAGTAATTCATATTAACTCCAAATAAATTGATTATTTTTCTGTTATTTTTTATTTTTTATCTAGTTTATTTTGGTATTTATTTCAAAAATATTTGAAATAATTTTTGGCTCTGTTTTTGTTTTATGTAGTAATTTAAATGTTTTTGAAAATAGGAAATGGAGGGGAGATAAATATTTCAAACTTTTGGAGTGCTCCCAATATCTCTGCATGCTCAAGGCAAGCATCTTGAACATTTGATATGGTGAATGTTTTGTGGTTGCTAGCTAGAATATTTGAATCAGGGTTGTGATAATATTTAATAGAATTTGCGTATGGCTATTTTTGCATGCATGATCCATGTCTATTTTGCTGTCATCTTTAAAGCATGAAGTATGTGTGAGTATGGTTACTTTCACTTGTCATGTATGCCCGTGTTGTTATGGACTAAACTGCAGGAAAGAATCAGTCACAAGTAAAGTGACCGTGAGACTTAAATTTCTCATGGTGACGAGAATGATCAGTAAGGGTATGTCGGGACATGCCGGGTGGTTATGCTGTTGGGTATCACCAAAGGATATATTGTGCTAACCACTGCAGGAAAACTTAACCTCCTGAGTCGACCGTAGATCGAGTCTTGTTCCGGTAACCCCCATACTTGATTCGTGCTGCCACTTGTCCCTGCCACAGGTGGGGTATGGTTCAGTAAGTTGTTAACCCCTTTCCGTGCACACACCACATAGAGGGCTATGATGAGGGTTTCCATGTTGGTGGACTAAATCCTGTCATCGTGTCAGGGGGCATGGGTGTTTCCAGTTGTGACTGAGAGGGGGGCACCCCTTGGAATCTACGCGTATTAATAGTGATCCCATGCAGGACATTGATCTCTCCATCTTAGAGTTTTTCTTGAACGATGCTTTGGGTGATTCCTGGCATCCGGACGGTTAATCTGGTGTGTGCTGGTCAGGTGTGTTTTCAACCCAAAGCCCGTAATGGGAATTAGTCAGTGTCATGGTACTGACTAAAGAAATCCTTTACTTGTGGGTAAAGATTACACCCTCTGTAGAGTTTAAACCTATTCGAGTAGCCGGGTCTGCGGTTAAGGGCTACAGTCTGGGTTGGTCAAGTGCCGGTCTTAGTGTCGGTCTTCGGAGGAAAATAATTAAAGATGCCTGAAATATTTTGCAGGATAATTTTTGACACCCTGATGCTACCTTGAATATTTTTTTATGCATATTAAATATTATTATGGTTATGCATATTATTGAGGAATAACCCGTTTCTCTTATTTTGAATTTCCTGAGTGTCTCAGGGGCTGGCTAGACTACCCCGGGCACTCAGCTTTATTTTCAAGACCTCTCGTGGCGTCGCCTGAGTTCTCGGATGGTCCTGTCTCGTCCGATTTCTCTTTTAGACACCCAATTGGCATTTCTCTTCAAGTCCGACCGTGGCGTCACTTGACACCAGACTGGCATTTCTCTTCAAGACCTTTTTGTGGCGTCTCTCGAGTTAACAGGCGGTCCCGCCACTGCTCTTGTGGACACCCGATTGGCATTTCTTTTATTTTGCTGAATGTCACTTGGGCTGGCTAGACTACCTGTGGCATTCATTTGCTTTATTTCTAATAAGTTTGATCATAACTGACATGCTATGTTCATGTTCATATCATTTTATCGTCATGATTTAAATTTCCGTCAGCATGAGCATATGCATATAGTTTGGCTCATCATGATCATATATTTTTATCTGCTACATTCGGTATATCTTTTGTTCATGATGTTTGCGAGTACATTCAAACGTACTCACAGGCTTGTCCCTGGCTATTTACTTGGCCAGGTCAGAAGTTCTACGTGGAGTACCACAGCGACGTCCGTGCGGAGCCTAGGATAGCAGCCATGCGGGATAGGAATTGTCCGGGTCAGCTGTTCCTGTGGGAATGGAGCCCCATCGACGTTGGAGAACCCCAAGCCGCTTCCGTCAATCGGCACCAGATATTACTGTTGTATCATTAGACCTTTATGGTCATGTATCCAATTCTTGTAATAGCTTGGTAATTCTGTAACAAGGATGTGTCCACCAGTAACACTAATCCTGGGCTGGTAATGACACGAGGGGTTAATTTCTGGGATATTTTGGGTCCCCGAAATCCGGCCCCGGCAGTTAGCAACTTTGTCTTTTCATCTCTCATTGCTAGATTAGCTCATGCAATGCTCTATAAGTATAGTGATTTGTGGGTTTTAGTTTGGGAGTAATTTTGTGGGAGTTTATTTGATATATATGCAATTTGAGCTCAAATTAACTTCTTAGTTTGCATATTTGTATGTGTGGTTTACCTGATCTAGTGCCTTTCCGTCCTCACCGTCGTCGATCGTCCGCGTCATCCAGTCGCCGGCACCACCTGATCTAGCTAGCTTGGTGAGGCTCTTATCCTTTTTGTGAAAAAAAATTATTTGTATGATTAAGATAGTTGAGATAGTTGCTTAATTTTCTTACTTGTATGAATGTTTGTTATCCATCCCCGTCGGCCCTCGTCCAGTTTATGATTCAGATGTGGTATATATATTCTCTTTTATAACTATTTGTTGCATTTCGTGTTTATGACAATTATGCCCATCAAGTTGACATCGATATTTTTATCTAGGAGGTATGTTAACCGGAAATTGCAACCGACCCTCTTGTCGAGAAGTTAAATTTAGTTGAAAAAGAAAACGAGTATTTGAAAGAAAAATTGAAAAGAATTGAAGAAGAGAAGATGAAATTGGAGTTGTATGTTGCCGATGTCGTCGATAATCACAAGATCAAGATGGATGCAATGCTCTTGAAGATTAGAAAGATTAGAAAATATGCCGTTAATAAAGAGTCTTGGTATCATTATGCTGCTGAATCAATTGTTACCTTAGTTGCGATCTTGATTGCATTTGTTGTTGCATTTAAATGCTTTAGCTAGATAGTTGTATGTTGTTTTATGAGAATAAGTGTGTATGAACTTGTATTAATTTGGTTTTTTTGGTGTTGTGTAATGAAGATGAGCCGGCAATGGATGTACGATGACCGACGCTCTCCCCAGTTCATTAATGGCATGCAAAGTTTTCTGCGTGCGGCTGAGGCAAACAAGCGGAATGGTTTTATGTGTTGTCCATGTAGTGGCTGTAAGAATGATTGGAATTACTCTAACTCAAAAGTCATTCACGTCCACCTGTTTACCTCCGGTTTCATGTCCGGCTATAACTGTTTGACCAAGCACGGAGAAAGAGGGGTTCTAATGGAAGATAATGAAGATGAAGAGGATGATGACAACTATCCTAGGTTCCATGAATACGATGGTACTACAATGGGGGAAGAGAATGAAGAATAAGAAGCTGAAGAAGAGGCATCAGATGAGCCCACTGATGATCTTGGTCGGGCCATTGCTGATGCAAAGAGAAACTGCGAAAGTGAAAAGGAGAAGTTGAAGTTGCAGCGCATGTTAGAGGATCACAAAAAATTATTGTACCCAAATTGCGAAGATGAAAACACAAAGCTGGGTACCACACTGGAATTGCTGCAATGGAAGGCAGAGAATGGTTTATCTGACATGGGATTTCAGAAGTTACTGAAAATAATGAAGAAGAAGCTTCCAAAGGACAACGAATTGCCCGACAGTACGTACGAAGCAAAGAAGGCCGTCTGCCCTCTAGGATTAGAGGTGCAGAAGATACATGCATGCCCTAATGACTGCATCCTCTACCACGGTGAGGATTATGAGAATTTGAATGCATGCCCGGTATGCGGTGCATTGCGCTATAAGATCAGCCCCGATGACCCTGGTGACGATGTTGAGGGCGAGCGCCCCAAGAAGAGGATTCCTGCCAAGGTGATGTGGTATGCTCCTATAATACCATGGTTGAAACGTTTGTTCCAAAACAAAGAGCATGCCAAGTTGATGCATGGCACAAAGAAGACCGTAAGAAAGACGGGAAGTTGAGAGTACCCGCTGACGGGTCGCAGTGGAGAAAAATCGAGAGAAAGTGGCGGGACTTTGTAGATGACGCAAGGAACGTATGGTTTAGTTTAAGTGCAGATGGCATTAATCCTTTTGGGGAGCAGAGCAACAATCATAACACCTGGCATGTGACTCTATGTATCTATAACCTTCCTCCTTGGTTGTGCATGAAGCGGAAGTTCATTATGATGCCAGTGCTCATCCAAGGCCCCAAGCAACCCGGCAACGACGTTGATGCGTACGTAAGGCCATTAGTTGAAGAACTTTTACAGCTATGGGACATAAAAGGTGTACGTCTGTGGGATGAGCACAAACAGCAGGAATTTGACCTACGAGCGTTGCTGCTTGTAACCATCAATGATTGGCCTGCTCTTAGTAACCTTTCAGGACAGACAAACAAGGGGTACCATGCATGCACGCACTGTTTAGATGATACCGAAAGTATATATTTGGATAAATGTAAGAAGAATGTGTACCTGGGACATCGTCGATTTCTTCCGATCAAGCATCTCTTAAAAAAGAAAGGCAAGCATTTCAAAGGTGAGGCAGAGCACCGGAAGAAACCTCGCCACCGTACTGGTGATGATATACTTGATATGGTCAAGGATTCAAAAGTAATCTTTGGAAAGGGTCCTGCCGCACAATCTGTTCCGAATGACGCTGACGGACACGCACCCATGTGGAAGAAGAAATCTATATTTTGGGACCTACCCTATTGGAAAGACCTAGAGGTACGCTCTGCAATCGACATGATGCACATGACGAAGAATCTTTGCGTGAACCTGCTAGGCTTCTTGGGCGTGTATGGGAAGACAAAAGATACACCGGAGGCACAGGAGGACCAGCAACGTATGCACGAAAAAGATGGCA
Source organism: Thinopyrum elongatum (assembly GCA_011799875.1). Taxonomy (NCBI): domain Eukaryota; kingdom Viridiplantae; phylum Streptophyta; class Magnoliopsida; order Poales; family Poaceae; genus Thinopyrum; species Thinopyrum elongatum. The sequence goes on along the minus strand of CM022303.1, from coordinate 687,045,977 downwards.
CGCATCCAAAGTAGTATCAAGGTCCTGCCAACTACGCTCTTACCAAAGAAGAGAAGGAAATCTTCTTTGAATGCCTGCTCAGTATGAAGGTACCGTCTGGCTTCTCGTCGAATATAAAGGGAATAATAAATATGGCAGAGAAAAAGTTCCAGAACCTAAAGTCTCATGACTGCCACGTGATTATGACGCAACTGCTTCCGGTTGCATTGAGGGGGCTTCTACCGAAAAACATTTGATTAGCCATTGTGAAGCTATGTGCATTCCTCAATGCAATCTCTCAGAAGGTAATCGATCCAGAAATCCTACCAAGGTTACAGAATGATTTGGTGCAATGTCCTGTCAGTTTCGAGTTGGTGTTCCCACAATCCTTCTTCAATATCATGACGCACGTCCTAGTTCACCTAGTCGAAGAGATTGCCATTCTGGGTCCTGTATTTCTACACAATATGTTCCCCTTTGAGAGGTTCATGGGAGTCTTAAAGAAATATGTTCATAACCGTGCTAGGCCAGAAGGAAATCTCCAAGGGCCATGAAAATTAGGAGGTCATTGAGTTTTGTGTTGACTTTATTCCTGACCTTAAGCCGATTGGTGTTCCTGAATCGCGGCATGAGGGCAGACTGGGTGGAAAAGGCACGCTAGGACCGAAAGCAATAATATGTATGGACGGGCATTCTTGGGCGCAAGCACACTACACAGTTCTACAAAATTCCAGCTTGGTGGCTCCGTATATCGAGGAACACCTGGATAGTGTACGCTCCAAGAACCCGGAGCAGTTTGAGCCCTGGATCAAATGTACACACATGGAGTCATTTGGCGGTTGGTTGCAAACACGTCTCATGCATGATGACAGTGTTGGAGATGAGCTGTACTTGCTGGCCAAGTTACCATCTTCGACTATATCGACTTTCAAAGGGTACAAGATAAATGGGAATACATTTTACACGATCGCCCAAGATAAAAAGAGCACCAACCAAAACAGTGGTGTCCGCTTTGATGCAGCAAACACCAATAGGCCAAATGACACATATTATGGTTACATAGAGGAGATATGGGAACTTGACTATGGACGTGATTTGAAGGTCCCTTCGGTGCAAATGAGTCAATCTGACAGGAGGCGGGGTAAAGCTTGACCCGCGGTACGGAATGACCACAGTGGATCTCAACAATCTTGGGTACACAGACGAACCATTCGTCCTAGCCAATGATGCGGCGCAGGTTTTCTATGTGCAGGACATGTCTACCAAACCGAGAAAAAGGAAAGATAAGGAAGTAGACACATTATACAGTGAGCCAAAGCGCCACATAGTTCTTTCAGGAAAAAGAAACATCGTGGGAGTGGAGGATAAGACAGACATGTCAGAAGATTATGAAAAGTTTCATGAAATTCCTCCCTTCACAGTGAAGACTGACCGAAGCATCCTGTTAAATGGTGAAGATTCTCCATGGTTACGGTGCAAAGGGACACACGCGAAGAAAAAGTTTTATACCCCAAGATCCCACTCTGGGATGTGATCGGCTTTACCGTCATCACTTTCTTCTCTAGTGAGTAGCCGAGATAGGCCAGTTTGTACACGAAGTGCATCCAGTTTTTACCGTAACCCTCTCAACTTTTTAGCACATGCTATGTGTGTGTAATGATGATACCATGCCAAGTTTCAACCTTTTCAGAGTTCATTTGTAGTGCTTTTCAATTTCAGGGTCATTTAGCTCAAAAAAATCATTAAATGCAAGAAAAATAGCAAATGAAGTTAGAAATGGTTGAAATTTGAGGATGTGTCTTTGAATGGTGCATATTGAATGTACAAAAAGTTTGGAGTTGAAATAAGTTTAAAAAAATGAAATGCCTTTGTAACAGATGAGTTTTCGTCCGAAACCCTCATACTTCGAAGGAGATGGTCCAGTCTGTACATGAAGTGCGTCCAGTTTTTGCCGTAACCCTCTCAACTTTTTAGCACATGCTATGTTTGTGAAATGATGATACCATGCCAAGTTTCAACCTTTTTAGAGTTCATTTGTAGTGGTTTTCAATTTCAGGGTCATTTAGCTCAAAAAAATCATTAAATGCATGAAAAATAGCAAATGAAGTTAGAAATGGTTGAAATTTGAGGATGTGTCTTTGAATGGTGCATATTGAATGCACAAAAAGTCTGGAGTTGAAATAAGTTTAAAAAAATGAAATGCCTTTGTAACAGATGAGTTTTCGTCCGAAACCCTCATACTTTGAAGGAGATGGTCCAGTTTGTACATGAAGTGCGTCCAGTTTTTGCCGTAACCCTCTCAACTTTTTAGCACATGCTATGTGTGTGAAATGATGATACCATGCCAAGTTTCAACCTTTTCAGAGTTCATTTGTAGTGCTTTTCAATTTCAGGGTCATTTAGCTCAAAAAAATATTAAATGCATGAAAAATAGCAAATGAAGTTAGAAATGGTTGAAATTTTAGGATGTGTCTTTGAATGGTGCATATTGAATGCACAAAAAGTCTGGAGTTGAAATAAGTTTAAAAAATGAAATGCCTTTGTAACAGATGAGTTTTCCTTTGAAACCCTCATACTTCAAAGGAGATGGTCCAGTTTGCACACGAAGTGCATCCAGTTTTTGCCGTAACCCTCTCAACTTTTTAGCGCATGCTACGTGTATGAAATGATGATACCATGCCAAGTTTCAACCTTTTCAGAATTCATTTGTAGTGCTTTACAATTTCAGGGTCATTTAGCTCAAAAAATCATTAAATGCATGAAAAATAGCAAATGAAGTTGGAAATGGTTGAAATTTGAGGATGTGTCTTTGAATGGTGCTTATTGAATGCACAAAAAGTATGGAGTTGAAATAAGTTTAAAAAAATGAAATGCCTTTGTAACAGATGAGTTTTCAATTAAAACAGAATCTGTTTTTGATTAAAACACCTATTTAAAATAACCTAAAAAATACCTAATTGACCATACTGATAAAACACACTAATACTAAACAGCAGGAAAAAGAATCACTCAAAAATATATTTTTAAAGTAAAGTTATTCACAGACTAGTGATTCACACAAATTTCAAAGAATTCAAATTTAAACTATTCGAATTTGAAAACTACTGGCACTAGCGAAAAGTTTGTAATTTTTGTGACCTAAAGAAAAAAGATTCACTCAAACACTCTAAATATTGCCTGTTAATTAGTAGAAACAAAAGTAAAAAAATAAAGCAAAAAAGAAAACATGAAAAACACCTATAGTCCCGGTTGCCACCACCAACCGGGACTAAAGGTCCTTCTCCCGCCCGCCGATAAAACATACTAATACTAAACAGCAGAAAAAGAATCACTCAAAAATCTATTTTTAAAGTAAAGTTATTCACAAACTAGTGATTCACAGAAATTTCAAAGAATTCAAATTTAAACTATTCGAATTTGAAAACTACTGGCACTAGCGCAAAGTTTATAATTTTTGTGACCTAAAGAAAAAAGATTCACTCAAACACTCTAAATATTGCCTGTTAATTAGAAGAAACAAAAGTAAAAAAATAAAGCAAAAAAGAAAAAAAGAAAACATGAAAAACACCTATAGTCCCGGTTGCCACCACCAACCGGGACTAAAGGTCCTTCTCCCGCCCGCCGCCCACCACCGACCTATAGTCCCGGTTGGTGGTGGCAACCGGGACCAAAGGTTGGACCTATAGTCCCGGTGCGTGCCACCAACCGGGACTATAGACCCTATAGTCCCGGTTGGTGCCATGAACCGAGACTATAGGTCCCTGGGTATTTAAACCGCGTGCTCCTTCTCCCCCAAATTCCTCCTCTCCCTCTCGCCCGATCGACCACTCACTCTATCCCTCTCCGCCGCCGGCCTCCACACGTACGACGCCGTCAGGCTGCCCGACGAGCCGCCAGCGGCCTTCACGCGCCGTCCGAGCCCGCCGGCGCCGCTCTCCTCCATGTGCCCCGGCCGCCTCACCTCGCCGACGCCTCCCACGTGCCGCCCGAGCACGCCGGCCTCCACGCGCCGCCCGAGCCCGCCGGCGCCCCAAGTCCCCCCGCCCCGATGAGCCCAGCCACGCCGCTCCTCCACGCCGCCCAACCCCCACCCCGACGACCGATCGAGCCCCCTCCCCGCGGTGAGCTCCTCTCCGGCCATCTTTTTTTATTTTTGTTCATCTTTTTTTGTGTGTGTAGATGTATGGAATTTTTGTATGTTATGTGATGAATGTTAGATGTATGTAGAATTAGAAGATGTATATGTATGTAGGAATTTTTGGTTTTATGAACATGAAAAGAAAATGAGCATATGTAAAATTACATAGTTAATTGCAAGATATTGCATTTTGATGAACATAGAAAGTCTATTAGGAGATGGTGCTTTAGTGATGTATTTGCGAACATATATTAATGTTGCGTTGAACATGAATGCTGAATTTGCAAACATATATTGTAGAAAGTCTATTGTAGAAAGTGATGTATTTGCAAACATATATTAAGAAACTTCTTTAGTGATTCCACAAACATATATTAAGAATTCTGAATTTTTGCATAGAAAAAATTTGCATAGAATTTGTTCTTGACGTCAACAATGCCCGGCCCGCATCCTCATCGTCGACTCGGCAGCGACTACCTACTTGAGATGGGCCATGTCCGGTACTGGGCTCCACCGGGCTAGCACTAGGAGGTCCTACCTTCCGGGGCACGCAGCTTGGTGAGGAGGGCTCCCGTCGTTGACCCGGAGCTTCTTTGGTGGCGGTCGCGTGGGCCACTATCGGTGCAGAGGCAGTCGGTCCCCGAGGAGGTGGTACGTCGCCATGTCAGGGAGGAGGACGAGCACGTCCGTCTCTACATGGTGGCGTTGGACGTCAGGTTCTCCAATACCTGGCAGGTTCTTCAGGGATCTCACCTGAGCTATGATCCTGTGATGGTTCCTTCTCTTTGGGTGTCCACCGCCCGCGCCTCAGGAACCGCGAGTGAACTAGATTATTCGATAATATTCGATCTGTATTAGCTAGTGATGATATATGATAATATTCGAGATGTATTAGTGATAATACTCGAGATGTATTCGAGATTATATTTGATAATATTTGATGATGCATTAACTAGATTATTCGAGATGTATTAGTGATAATACTCGAGATGTATTCGAGATTATATTCGATAATATTCGATGATGCATTAACTAGATTATTCGAGATGTATATAGTGATATTATTCGAGATACATTCTAATTTGAATACTAAATTGTTTTATCTTTCTTCTGGATTAGTTAAGCTATGGACACTAGCGGCAGAGACGATGATCAAAATGAGATCATGTTCGACATGATCCGAAACCCAGAGAGTGAACCCAATCAAGATGACGGCTCACAATATCTTAACAATTCCGGTGAGGGAATATTTCTGGAAGAACCAACATACGAAGGCCATACAAACACTGATGGCGAAGGAATCGATCTTTAATTAACAAAGACCGATGAGGTATATATAAGGCCTCTGGTGATCATTACGTGTATTAATTGATTTGTATATATATATATATCATAACGAATCAATCTTTCTTATTTTAGCCCTCCGGATCAAGCAAATCTTCTACAAAATCAAGCAGGGTAGTACGAGGCCCGGCCAGAAAGTTGTCGGCTGCATAAAGTACAGCATCGATGAGATCAAACCAAATGGCGAACCGCTTGCTCCTAAACAGAATGCGGACAAATTTATTCGTCAGTGTGGAGCTATTGTCAGGGACCAAATCCCGATCTCCGTTCAAGAATGGAATAAGCCAAAGGAAGATCGAGGAGTTAGTTTTGTCGACGAAAGAGCAAAAGATCTTCTTTGGGATACGCTCATGTCACATTTCACCCTACCAGACCATCTCATAGATGCAGAACGGGAGAAAGTCAAGAAGAGTGCTCTTAAGAAGATGGCCACACAATTCTCCAACTGGAAGAAAAGATTATGGAATATGTACCTCGACGTAGAAAAGTAGACTCCAGAATTCACTGGACCAATGGAGAAGGTAAAAGAACACTGGGAATTATTTGTGGAGTTCAAATAATCGGAAGAAGCTCAGGAACGATCGAGGAAAAACAAGCTCAATGCTGCGGAAAAAAAGTTTCACCATGTTCTGGGTCCAGGTGGCTACAAGACTGGCCTGCCTAAGTGGGATGCATCTGAGGCCGAGATGATTGCTGCAGGGGTCACTCCAAAAACTTCGGGTTGGCCCGACAGGTGCAGGACTTGGTTTTATGCGCATGGGGGAAAGTTGGACCCAAAGACAGGGGAGATTATGGTGCAGGCAAGTCTTACAGAAGCCTCGAAAGATTTACATGATGCAATAGAAGCGGCTCGAACGGGGGCGTTCCAACCCGAGAGAGAGAACGACGAGCTTACACATGCCCTCGGGAATCCTGAACACCCGGGAGGAACACGAGGCAAAGGCGTTGTTCCGTGGTATGAGGGGTTTGCGGACTGGAACGACACTTACAGAAGCCGTTCGAGAAAGAAGAAGCCGGATGCAGACAGGCATCAAATGGTAGAATCAAAGAACGCGGAGTTGGAACACGCTTTCATGCGGCAGCAGGAGCAGATTGACACAGTTAGCCAACAAAGGGCGTCTCAGCAGCAGGAGCAACTAGATCCAGCATTGGATAGTACCATCCCATCTATGCCGAGAAGTAGCGTGGGTTCCGCGGGGGTCCCGGCCGATGATGCACTGCTGGCTCGCTACCCTATGGATGGTATCCAAGAGACGACAACTTGTGAGCTGCACATGAAAATGAAGAACATATCCATGAAGGTGGCGGATGGCTATGCTTTACCGAATGCACCTGGAGCAACCATCCACAGCAACCCGATTCCACCTGGCTATGCTCGTGTCGGGGTGGATGCAGTTCTGTCAGGATATGATTCATTGGAGCTTGACTTTCCTTGAGGTGAAGGGGAGCAGACACTGGGAGATGCCATATGTGGTCACAATGTATGGAGAAAGGAAAGCATCATGTTTCCAAACTCGGTGCCAGCAAGGCCACCGACTCCTCCTCCAAGTCCGCCGCGTCAGCCGACTCCTCCAACCCACCTCCAGACAGAGCGCATCATGAGTCTGCCATATCGATCTTCGCCGCGTCAGCCGAATCCACCCAAGCCCGAGACGGAGCCCAGAGCGAGTCCGCGATATCAATCTCTGCCGCGTGAGCCGACTCCAAAGCGGAAGAGAGCACCAAATAAGAAACCGGAGCCTCCTGCCAAAAAGAAGTTAGCTTACGAGCTGACTGAGGAGGAAACCACATTGGTTGTGGCTACCGAATTGAAGGCCCATTTTGGACCGAAACCGCCCCCGCCACCGAAGGAGAAAATACCTAATAAAGTCGTACAACACTTTCTGGATCTTGCTAAAACACCTCCGGAGAAAAGGCGACAATCAGACTATGAACGCTCTATTAGCAAGTCATATCATCAACGACAAAAAAATCAGCAGTCGAGCGGTTCAGGTAGTAATAATAAATGCGGGAAAACTGTTCCCCAGCTCATAGAACAGGCAGTGCAATTGATCCGCATGCTCAAGGAGAGTACCGATAGGGCGGTAATTATCGACGCTGATAGAGAGAGGGCTAGAGAGTTTGGTATCACTGTTGAACAACTCCTAGGCATGGAGGAAGTCCCCGCGGGGGAACTAGCATGGACATATGTCCGCGGGCAGCCTCTGGTCAGGCCTGGGGAGGAGCTTCTATCAACGCAAATGTACAAATTGCATCATTGGTACCCGAGAGAAGTAAAGGCCGGGCGAGAGAGCCTCATGATGAAAGTCAAGTCAGAGCATTACTTCCATGAAAAAGATTTGTGGGTTGAATTTCCAGAATTTTTCCAGCTATTCAATCAACAAGCACTCGAAAAATCTCTCGTCAGTTGCTATTGTCTGTAAGTGATTTCTTTCTGTAATTTAAGTCTCTAGCTCAGCTCGTTCATTGCCTGTAATTATTCTAACTATATTCTTTTGTGTGGTGTTCTGCAGAATGAAGATTTTTGAATTGAAAAGAGATGGAGTCTATGGCATTGGGTTCATTGACCCAAATACCGTTAATGAAAATGTGTTAATAGAACACCCTGAAGACACAGAGAATAGCTTGCTAATGTTTTTGAAGGAACTAAATACCAAACCAGAAATATTTTTGCCTTACAACTTCAAGTGAGTGTTACTGTCTTGTACTACAAATTCTATTTTTGCTTACTCGATGTTAAGTGTAGTTGATGAGTTATGAATGCCCGCTTATACAAACATGTGCGCAGATTCCACAGGATCATGGTAATCATTAGAGTAGACAAAGGACAAGTTGAAGTACTGGACTCACTGAGTAAACCCTGTGAAGAATACAGGGGCCTGTATTTGATGCTCAATAGGTAATTTCAATCATTATCGCACTATGTCGGCCTCTTTAGTTCATTTCCTGATATCAAGTAATTAATATATAACTCCTTTATTCATTTTCTTTGCCGGGCAGGGTTTGGAAAAGATTCATCAAAGAGGTCGTGAATGAATGGAAACCAGAGCTGAGATGGCGACGGGGCAAGGTAGTTAAGCAGTACTAGCTACGTCCGCGCACCTCTTTAACTCTAGTTTCAATACCATTATCATGCTTGATTATTATCTGATTGAATTCTATTCTCGTAAAGTGCGCGAGGTAGGAACCGGGGACCAATTTATGTGCATACCATGTTTTGGAGAAAATTCACTCTTTGACCGAAAGGAGCACAGATGACAGACATCTTTGGGTATGTAAACACTATTCACAATTTTTTTATCATGATCTAATATATATACACACAACTAATATATTCATATTGATCTCCTTCTTTAAAGATGCTGGAAATGCGGGAGATGCTCCTAACAAAGGACCGCATACGAGCACTTCAAGAGGAAATGGCGGGATTTTTGCTTGAGCAGGTCATATCTCCCGACGGAGAATACCATTTCACTGATCCATAATTATGATCTGCAAATTGTAGGAGAAATTATACATACCAAATTGTATATATGTGTGTATGGATGCATGGTCGCACGAGAAATTTGACGGCAGAAGAGGCAGTGGATGTGTTGTCATGTCAGTCAAGTCGTGCTCTACAAACGGAAGTCAGCTCCGTGGCACTTGCATGCACTCTGTTGTCATCATTCGCATGTGCCGCTCTGCTCATGCTCTATAGTGGCACTTGACGACTGCAGTAGCGTAAAATATGTTTGAAATGACAAAGAATTAAATGGAAAATAGAAAATCAAAAGGAAAAATAAACCATAAAACCTAAAACCCTAAACCCCTGAACCTTTTAGTCCTGGTTGGTGTCACCAACCGGGACTAAAGGTCCCCAGCCCCCGGCGTGCGTTGCCTGCCACGTGGCAGGGCTTTAGTCCCGGTTGGTGTCACCAACCGGGACTAAAGGTCCCCAGCCCCCGGCGCGCGCGGCCGGCCATGTGGCAGGGATTTAGTCCCGGTTCGTGGCCAACCGGGACTAAAGGGTGGGACCCTTTAGTCCCGATTTATTAGTCCCGGTTGGTGAACCGAGACTAAAGGCCCTTCTCAACCGGGACTAATGTCCCGTTTTCTACCAGTGACAGAGGGGGCTGGGTTTCGTAGGGCACTGTAACATTTTAGCCAGATTCCTCACTATCCAGTCCCCCGATTGGATATGTCGGCCCGTGGTGCATACTCTGCTCTACGTTTGACAGAGGTTGGTATTTACTGAATCCACTGTTCAGTGTCACGCGTGCCACCGAAGATGTTTCGGTTTCTGGTCCCACCATGACCCATCACGGTCAACAGCCGTATATTTTTATATTATTAAAAGTTACTTGTTAGACCTCTGTGAGGCCAACTCCAACGCATGACCCCAAATGGTCCGGCCCTGTCCGTACGGGGTAAACGAACACAATACTAGGCCCAACGTACGGGAGCAAACGGACAAATGTCCATTTTTTGTCCGCTTTCGCCTCATCCCCGGCCCGTATGCGTCGAAACGGACAGCGCGCGGACGGCCGGGACGCGCGCCCATGTCCTCCCCTGGCCTGCCCGTTGGTGGCACGCCCGCCCACTTTCTCTCCCTTTCCCCAAAACCCTCCCACGCTCCCCCTCCCCTCCCTCCTCCATGGCCGACGCCCTGAAGAAACCCGGCGACCCGGCCGCCACCAAGCGCCCCACGGTGAAGAAGAAGAAGGGCCCGAAGAAGGACCGGTCGCAGCTCACGCCGGCGGAGCTCGCGTGGCTCGACGAGGAATCGACCAAGAGGAAGGGCCAACCGAATACGTCGCCGAGGCCGCGATTGCGCATCAGGCCGTGCAGCATAAGGCCGACGTCGACCAAAACGAGGCCATCCTCGCCAAGGCCACGTAGGCAGCAATGACGCAGGCCCTCGTCATGATAGGGTTGTGCCGACCCGGGCCGGCCATTATCTCCGCCGCAGCCATGGCCGCGGCGAGCATAGGCCTCCAATGTGACGCCCCCGACTCAAGCGTGTGCTAATCATACACACAAATGCACACGATTAAGATTAGAGACTCACGGGAAGATATCACAACACAACTCTAGACACAAATAAAAGTCATACAAGCTTTATATTACAAGCCAGGGGCCACGAGGGCTCGAATACATAAGCTCGAGTACACACAAGCATCAGCGAAAGCATTAGTATCTGAGTACAGACATAATTCGACAAAGGTGCCTTAAGAAGGCTGAGCAAAACAACGACATCTAGATCGAAAAGCTGCAGGCCTCCTGCCTGGGAGCCTCCGAACTACTCCTGGTCGACAGGCTCAATGTAGTAGTAGGTGCCTCCGGGGATCTCCTGCTCCTGGACTCCATCGTCTGATCGCAGCAACCGGGTAGGGGAAAAAGAGGTAGCAAAGCAGCCGTGAGTACTCATCCAAAGTACTCGCAAGACTTACATCAGATCTATTCTAGTTATGCAACATTATCAAAGTAGGGGTTGTATCTGTGGACTGGACTACAGAATTGCCAGAATAGAGAGAAGGCCTAGCCTATCAAAGACTAGCATCTTGCAGCATTAGAAGAGTACAGATTAGCACATTATAAGGCAATAATTAAGTTGTAGCAAGGCCCAGATATCCTTCCTCGACTACCCCGCGAGGAAGCGATCCCAGGGCCAACATATTATTAAGTAGCACCAAGTATCTAGTTCTACTTGTAGTAGATCGGGATACAACTCCGAGCGTCCTGTTACTGTGGACACGGCTATTCGAATAGATCAACGTCCCTGCAGGGGCGCACCACATTACCCAACACGCTCTATTATCTTTGGCCGGACACACTTTCCTGGGTAATGCCCGGCCTCGGAAGATCAACACGTCATAGTCCTACCTAGGCTCTCCAGAGTGGTCATCACGCCGGTCTAAATCCTAAGTGCTCAGGGATCTGGGCCCATCGCCCATTGCACTCCTGCACGTTGCGTGACTGGCCGGGGACCAGACCTGGCTACCTCTTTATACAAAGCAGGTGCTTACGCGGTCCACCCCAACACTTATCCCGCATCTCTGAACTGCGACATCTGGAAAGCTTTCGGGAGAAATCGTACGACACCGGGTGCCCATAACTCATCCTGCGTGGCGGTTAGTGTGAAAAGGCCAGCGGCCAGCAAAGATCAAATATCCAATCTCGTTAACCGTGTTATTAAGAAATAACCGCGGACACCGACCAGGGACCAGGCCCACCTCTCTCCTAGGTGTCTCAACCTGCCCTGTTGTTCTGCCACAAAGAACCACTCGCGGGTACTCTCTGAGCCGACCCGACTTTAATCATATCATGTATCATGTATAATATGTATATATACATATCTGTGATCACCACCCGAAGGGATCACGGCCCGATAGTATAGCCTGGCAGACGGACAAGAATGTAGGGCCACTGATGGAATACTAGCATACCTATACTAAGCATATAGGACAACAGGTAAGTATCCATAGTCGTAGCAAGGACAGGCTATGCAGCAGTATAGGATCAACAGTAAGACAGTAACAGTAACACTACTCTAATGCAAGCAGCAGAGGGAAAGAATAGGTGGTATCGGAATGATCAAGGGGGTTTTGCTTGCCTGGAAGCTCTGCCGAGAAGGAGGGGTCGTCGACGACGTTGTCGTACTCAGCATTGTCGTCGGCAGTCTCGGGGCCTATCGAGAGAGGAGGGGGAAGAAACAATAAATACACGGCAAACAATGCAACACAAATGCATGACATGGCAATATGCTATGCTAGGGGTGTTCTAATGCAGGGCTAGGTATTTTGGTCGGAGTGGGAAAATATCTGGGAGTTTTCTCCCAGCTCCGGATGGTTATCGGTACATGGATCCGGAGGGAAGGTTCCACATTTGCAGTGTTAGAGTGGGTTGACAGGTATGTGGTTAGCCTATTCGGAATTGTCATATTTTTCTGATCGTTTTTCATATATAAAACTTTTCCATCCGAGCTACCGATTATATTCTACGAATTTCCGAAGTTTTAGCAATTTTCTGAAATTCTGCCAAGTTTGAGAATCCCTCAGTTTTAAACATTACTTAGCTGTTTTTCGAAAGGCTACAACTATTGTTCTGTCCACCCTATGATTTTGTGCCTTATATCCATTTTGAGCATTTTTCTGCGATCTACATGTTAGTATCACATTCATCCATATTAGATTTCATTTGCTTGATCAAAACTATGTTTGAAAAGTGCCTCCTAATGTTAATAGCTATGGCAGTATATATGTTTTCTTTGCTTTTCTGTTAACAGAACGTAGCATTTCGTGATTTTCATAGGATTTAATCCATGCATCAAATGGATTTGGTCCAATGGGGTAAAATGAAGTTTGTCAAATGTACTTTCTGTCCATATGATTTTTATCCAAATTAGAAGTCATTTTGTTGTTGATTTGCTGCAGTACAGAGGGGTAGTCAGTGTAGCCGTAGTAAAGCTAGCTACCGCTACAGTAACTAGCCGTAGCAGTAGTAGCTGAGCAGCAGGAAGGCAGAGGAGCAGCAGCAATGCAGCAGCGCAGCAAGGCGTGCGGCCAGGGCGCGGCCGGAGGCACGGGCTTGCGCGAGCGGGCGCGGTTGGGTGCGGCAAGGCACGCGCGCGAACGAGCCGAGCTGCAGGCAGCGGCGCGTGGCAGGAGCTAGCAGCAGCACGCAGCGGCTGAAGCAGTAGTAGAACGGGCAGCAGCAGGCGGCCGTAGAAGGGGAGAGCGGGCATGGCTGGCGTGCGGCCAGGGCGCGGCCGGTGCACAGCGGGGCATGCGTGGGGGCGCGGCCGCGGTGCGGTGAGCGCGGGCGAGGCCAAGGCGCGAGCGGGGCGCGGGCGCGGTGGCCGCGGCCACCGGCCGAACATGGGCGGCACGAACGGCGGCTACTGCTAGAGACAGAGGGGGGGAAGGAGGGTCGCCGCTCACAGCGAGGAGGCCGACGGCGAGCTCGGGATGGTCGGGGAGGTGCCGGTGATGGAGATCCGGGGCGGTGGCAGTGGCGGCCGAAGCGGAGCGAGTCGACGGATTCGACGGCGTCTTGGTGCTCCTGCTTGCGTGTGTGGACGTAGTCAATGGAGACGAACACGAGGAAGCCCCTGGACATGGCAGCACGGTGGTCCATCGTCGTTGGCCACGTGCGCGAGCGTCGGCGACGGGGCAGGGTCCTCGGTGGGGCTCGGGTTAGGGCGTGAGAGAGCGAGAGAGGGAAGAGTGGCGGCTAGGGTTTCAGGGAGGGGAGAGAGAGCGCCGAGGGCGGTCTTATCCCCTCTAGGGCAGCACTGCAGCGCATGGAGTCAGAGGCGCCGGGGCCATGGCGCCGAGGCCTTTCCCTGGCGCACGGGAGGTAGGGGAAGGCCGGCCTAAATGGGCTAGGCCAGATTGTTGCCACACATGGGCCAAGTGCATAGTGCATTTTACTATTTCCTTTTATCTTTTTCTGTAATTGTTTTTGCTACTGATCTGCAATTAGTTAGTGCACCAAATGACTTTAGTTCAACTTGAAACTTGCCATATAAATAGTTGGCAATATTATGAAGCTGCACAAAAAGATTGGGGATTATTTGAATTCATCTAAATTTGGTTTAATTATAAATGGGTTAAATGTAGCTGTTTTGGCACTGTTTTAAATAGGTTGGGGGCAAATTAATAATTCAAATAATATTGGTTTCTCCAAGACAATTACTTTGTGATTATTTGCAAAATTATGAACTTTTTTTGCATGATAGAAGAAGTAAATATTTGACATGCAATTTGAATTTGAATTGGACTTGAAGCAGATTTTGGACAAGTGGCATTTTGGCATAGAAAAGAATGATGACATGGCATCATTAGTGTGAGGTCACTGTAGCTAATCTCTAGGGGTGTTACAAATCTCCTCCACTACAAAAAATCTCGTCCCGAGATTTAAGCGGTGGACCAAGGGGTATCTTCGGGAGGACATACCTTTGCAAGTTTGAGTATCTGGAGGATAACTCAGGGAATGTGGCAGAAAGTATCTCTCGAATTGAAACTGCAGAAAAACATCGAGAGCAAGGTAAGAAGGTACAATAAGAAGTTTCAAGCGGATAGACAATCGTTCGATGCCTGAAACCGAGTGTGAAAGGGGGTTCAGAGCAACAAAGAATAATGTTGCATCTGATGCTAGAATAGATCATCTCTAGGAAGGTGGTTTGTGAATTACATACGAAGCCAAGCACGAGGAATAACTTTGGAAACATGGATGTACAAGAGAGTCAGGTTTCGATCCTGTGGAATTGTGGTGAGTGTGGATTAAGAGTAGGAAGGGCGATGACATCTTACACGGTCACGACAACAAGGCATGTCAAAGGATAGCTTGTCAGCTATGTCGGCAACAATGTCGGTACCAAGGGCGGGGACGAAGAGAACCATTTCCCCGCTCGTTAATACGAGGCGGGCCAATAGGCAAAGTTCTCGTCCACCGGTGTTACCGGAATGTCATCAGCAATAGTAACGGGGTTTTAGTTGACAAGGTTGTACACTGGGGTGTTTTCATAAGTAGAGGATTATTACTGCTTAGATCATATGAATCACAAGAAAAGGTTAAACAGATGAATGGAAAGGAAAATGTGATTATCAGATCAAACAGACCAATAGAAAGGGAAATGTGTTTATACAGAAGTATGAGGTGTATATCCTCCTCAAGAACAAGCGGAGTATGATATACAGGACAGGTCGGCAAGTAGATAACTATTTAGGTAAAGGGGCAAGGAGAATCATGACGTTTACCCATACAACGGTGTTTGGATAATTGATCAAGAAACATTTAGCATTGCGCTTCCACTGTTCTTGTTGATATTCGGAATACCACAATCATGCTTCGAGTAGCAATGATATGGTGTCAAGGTAAAGATTATTGGGTTCGAAGATCACAAGAGGTACAAAGGAACAATTCCAAGAATATCAAGGGAAGTAAGATGTAACCAAAACATGACCAAGTCTGTGTTGGCGGGAAGTCAAGGATGATGTTGATGATAACACAAATCGTCGAGGGACAAGGATGGTATTCCTCACCATGAATCCGATTTATAACTTGGAAGAAGTCAAAATGTTGGCGATGATCACGACACATTTTGTCGAGAGGTCTCAAGAGGACGCAATCGAACAGCGATGGCATCAAGCAAGGAAATGACGAAGTGGAAAGTTACGGGATCAACAGATAAGACGCAAGCTCGGAATTGGAGTTACTTTTCAAGACAACAAAATGATGTTGAAAACTCGACGTAAGCCTTGCTCACGGTCTGAAGAATTCATGCACCAAGAAGGATGAGGTAACACGGTCAACGGTAGCATGATAAGGGTGTAGCCGGTAGTCTAGGGATGACAAGATAGAATTTAAATTTCCCAGAAACAATTTACCAAAGGCAGAGGATGTAACACCCCGGTAGCTCTTCTATAGTAATCACACAATAATGGTGCTATGTCATCGCAATAAAATTGCTAAACCTCACTATGATCCAAACCGAGTTCAAATTCAAAAATTTAAAATATGGTCAAGTTAATAATTATTCAAACAACAAAACAAAATAGTTCACAATATTGCAAATAATCCCAAAGAAATTATAAAAATAAAATCAACATTATTTGAATCTTGAAATTGACCCTAGCATCCAGAAACAATGACTTTAACAGCCACTTAGTTTCTTTTCCAATTAAGCAAAATTCAAATAAAATTATTCAACTACCAAACTTTTTGCGACAGTGCAGAATGTCGCATAGTATTTAACTTGGCAAGTTCCACTTTTTTACTAAAGTCATTTGATAACAAAATCTATTGCAAAACAGAGCTGCAAAAATGAAACAGAAAAGGAATAAAGGAAATAAAACTAAACCTACTATGCACTACGGCCTGCTAGCTACAGTACCGGCCCAGCTGGCCACCACAGCCCAGCCCATCGCGTGGTCTTCCTCCTCCCCGTGTCACCACCAGACGCCATCGCCGGCGCCATTGCCGTGCGATGGGCGACACCGAGGCCACAAGGGCTCGCCTGGGAGTAGATAAGGACGTCCCCGACCTCGCCCCGAACCCTAGCCTCGCTCACTCCCCCCCCCCCCTCTCGCCCTGGATCCGCTTCTCCCCTCTCACCCGAGCGCCATCGTCGGCGTCCACTCGCACCCTTGTGGCCATCGAGCTGCTATCCAGGAGGACCGCCGTCATCTCCTCCATCGCCTGAGCCACTGGATTGGAGCCGGAGAGCAGCCTCGACGCTGTTTGCCTCGATCTCCTTCATCGGACGCCGCCGCTACCTCGTCGTCGATCCCCTCGACTCCGGCACCCCCTGGCTCCCCTAAGCCCCCTGCCGGCCCTCTGTGAGCCCCCCACATCCTCCCTCTTCCCTTGAGCTCTGGCTCCCCCACTAGCTAGCCCCGCCATCGCGTCCGAGAACTCGTCGCCGCCATTTGACTCTCCGCCGTGGCCATAGCTCGCAGAACTCGCGATCGAGCTTTGCCTCGTGTTCCTGGGCTACCCAGGAAACATCTGATGCCCTTTGGTCACATCGCCATATGTTGCAACCCTGAAACCGAGCTCGCCGAGCTCTGGCCATCGCCATTGCCCGTCGTCGACGTCACTTGGGACCTCCCTCGCTCCCACCCCTAGCACCGTTGGACGCGGCACTTCACGAGCGTTCGAACGCGACCAGCGACGAACGTTTTGGTGGCCTATAGCCGATTTCCGACGACATCCCGTGCGTCACCGCCGTGTTTTGGTCGCCTGCGGCTAAACGTCGGCGCCGCTGACGTGTCCGCCTAACCCAGCCGCTAATGACGTCCAGTGCCACTGACTGCTGGGACCCGCCCCCTAATTAACCACAACTTAATTAAACTGGCTAATTAACTAACCTAATTACTCCCTGACATGTGGGGTCTCCCCTCTAATTAGCCCTGGGTTAAATTTCACCTCTGATTAGATGGTTGAGACAATGACAGGTGGGACCCCTCCATTGTTCTAGTGGATAAGGTTGACTTGTCAGCGGCAGACTCAGCTGACTGGACCCACCAGTCAGCCTCTCTGTTGCATTTGCTCGGTACACTTCTGTGTACCCATAGCAATTAAATATTAATTTATTTTCGAATTAAATTAAATCCAGAAATTAGGAAATCAATTAAAAGTTTGAAAATTAATATAAAATAAACCGTATCTCGGATGAAATTACTTTATACATGAAAGTCGCTCAGAAAAATATGACAAATCCGAATACGCAGTTCGTTCGTCTGCCACGCGTCCCTAGCATAGCGAACCTGCAACCATCCCCCTCAGGTCCGTCTGTCCGAAAATGCCAAACACCGGGGATACTTTCCCGGATGTTTTCCCCCTTCGCCAGTAGCACCTAGTACTACGTTAGGTCACACCTAGCACCGCTATTTGCTTCATCATGCATCTGTTTGCATTGTATTCATTGTTTCTTCCCCCTCTTCTCTCCGGTAGACTTCGAGACTGACGCCACTGCCGATACCCCTGGGATCGACTACATTGACTATGACCCCTCCTTCTTGCCAGAGCAACCAGGCAAGCCCCCCCCCCCTTTGAACATGCCTATATCGCCTATTTTTTCTCCCTCATGCTTGCATTAGAATTTGCTACTGCTTTGAGTTATCCTATTCTGATGCATAGCCTGTTTATTGTAACCTGGTATTGATACCTTACCTACTTATCCTAAACTGCTTAGTATAGGCTGGATAGAGACCCACTAGAGACCCCACTTTGTCCCAGCTTCCCCCGCTGGATTTTCAGATGACTCGATCAACGTGATCGGCAACCAGGCCCTGGCATCGCACATCACCCCCTTAGTTGTACGACACTGCAGCGTTACTATCGAGTGCCGAGGGTGATACCTCGTTTAGCACTTCTGATGTTAACTCTGTAGAGTAGCTATTCGGTCGTGGTCCTCGAGGGTGATTCCTCCTTCACCACTCCCGATAACGACGCCGTCGTGCAACACCTCAAGTGTGAACCTCGAGGGTGATTCCTCCTAAGTTCACCTTGACGACTACATTAGGTGGAATCCATCAAGGGTGATTCCTCAGGTTTCCCCCTGGTGTTTGGACACACGGTTACTTTGACTTAACACAGAACCATGAAGACATCGGTAGGCCCTGAGGGGTACCCGCGAGTGATGTGGAGACGGGTTGACCTGGAGGGTACCCGAGAGTTAATTACGAGGCGTGGCCGGGCATTCTTAGCCCTTGCCGCATGTCCTCGAGACGGGGTGAGGGGGTCACATCGATCGTGAGTCTCTACTCGTTACCGCACTACCAACACACTAACGATTTGGATATTTCATCTGAGTGGGCCTCTGGCCCGATAGAACTAACCATCACGCGGGAAAAGTTATGGGCACTATGCATCGTAGCATCAGCCGAAAGCTCTGTTAGACGTCCAGTTCAGCATGGCGGCCGGGTAGGATCGTGCCATTGGCGCTGGTATCCACCCTGCACGCAATGACCCGGAGTGCACAGGGCGATGGCCCAAGACCCCTGAGTGCTTAGGATGTAGACCGGCGGGGACCTCTCTGCTGAGCTTTAGGTAGGGCTACAGTGTGTCATTTGGCCAAGGTCGGGCATGACCCAGAAAAGTGTGTCCGGCCGGAGTTAAGCGAGCGTGGTGGGTAAGTTGGTGCATCCCTACAGGGAAGAACTAATCTATGCATAGCCGGATCCTCGGTAATGGACGCTCGGAGTTGTATCCCTATCGATACAACTAGAACATAACATTGAGCTGAGAAATGGATAGCTCTGGGATCGCTTTCTCGCAGGGAGTCGATAAAGGATCTCTAGCCGAGGTTGATACTTAATGCTACTATTACTTTATGTTGTACTAATCTACACTCTTCTAATGCTGCAAGACCGCTGAAGATGCTAGTCTTCGATAGGAGTAGGCCTTCTCTCTATTCTGGCATTTCTGCAGCCCTGTCCACATATACAGCCGTTCTTTGATAATGTTGCATATGTAGTGTAGATCCTTGCATGCTGAGTACTTCGAATGAGTACCCACGGTTGCTTTGCTTCCTCTTTTTCCCCATTTCCATTTGATGCAACCAGACGACGGAGCCCCGGAGCCAGCTGCCCCCGTCGACGACTACTACTACCACCCCGAGGGTGGTTTCTACTACGAGCTTGCCGATGACTAGGAGTAGGATCGGAGGGTCCTAGGAAGGAGGCCTGCGCCTTTTCGGTCGTAGTGTTTTCTTTTGTCCCGCCTTCTTAAAGGCATGTCTGTTTTATCTTTTATGTCTGTACTCAGATATCTGATGCTTCCACTGACGCTTGTATGCGAGCTTATGTATTCGAGCCCTCGAGGCCCCTAGCTTGTAATATAAAGCTTGTATGACTTTATTTGTGTTTTATAGTTGTGTTGTGATATCTTCAAGTGAGTCCTTAGGCTTGATCGTGTGCATTTGCATGTATGATTAGTGCACGATTAAGCCGGGGGCGTCACAGGTTTGTATCAGAGCCGACTGCCTGTAGGAACCCCCCTTCCAAACTCCTTGGCTGAAGTTGAGTCTAGTATTTGAAAACTGTTTTACTAACATGGCTGTGTGGCTTACGGGCCCACGTCGCCAATTGGGTGGTATTAGGATCTTTTATTCCTTGTCTTTACTCTGGGACTCTGATCTCTCTTCTATTCGGGTTAAAGATTTTACTAACTCTGACATTAGGTTCTCGTAACCACTTCATCCCGGAGAGCCCCTTCACTATAGATGATCGCTTGCTTCGCCACAAGATTCTGCTGATACTCCTCGATGTTTCCCGAGACCCTGTGCCCACTGCTTTGCAGTTCCTGACCACCGATAATCCCCGTGAATAACATCCTTGCCGTTGTACCTTCATCCCCAGTTGCTCTTGTTGTTATAAGTTACCCCTAATACTCTCCGTTGTTCCGAGAATCCTTTGTGCTTTCTGCTTTGCAGCTTCTTTTCGCACTGCGGATAATTCACTTACCCGGGGTCCGTTCCTCCCCAGTTGTTCATGTGCTTTCCAAAATACTTTGAAATGCTATCTGATCTCCCAAAAATCCTCTGCAGCCTACTGCTCTTGATTTTCCTTGCCTACTTGCGTTATGGTTAACTCCACATGCCTAGCAATATTTATTAAAATCCTTTGTGATTGTCATCCTATTCCTATGGATTCAACGTGTGCATGAATACTCACAATCATCAATTAATCCTTAGAAATTTTCTTTTCGGCTCAGACATTATTTCGGATATGAGCTAGTTCTTGCCCAATCAAGATTTGATCGGGTGTGCATCTATGTCTGTTCAACCTATCCATCTTCGATCAGAGCATCTGATTCTAATACACCGATCTGGAAACCAAAATTTTCTTTGTATTTAAGCATCAAACTATTCAGATATTTCTATAATCCGATTCCTTTGCATCATTTCTCCCTCTGATTGATTACCGATACTCACATCAATTCCATCGTGAATCGCCAGATCCATTATTGGGTTGTTATCCGATAGTGTGCTTCACATCCAAAATTCTTGTGAGTTTTTCCCTGATACATATTGCCTTTGGTAAATTGTATCCTCTCCTTTTGTCAACCAGGCTCTGCTGACGAGCTTGTGTTAATTACTCCTGAAGATCGTGGTATATGTTCCTAAGATGCCCTGATGGGTTGAACCTATGCCTTCTTTAATCCGTGTGAATTCGATAATTTTTGCGGGTCATACTCCTCTGGTATTTCACCGGGTAGTTCTTCACATTCATATAATTTTTAACAAAGCAGTGAATGAAAGATTATCCATTGGAGAAGTGGGAGTCGACCTTGAACTTTGTGTTCATGCCCATAGACATGATGTAGATCTTATCATGGAAGCTTCTCTTAAAATCAATTGTTCCCTTGGTATAAGTTCATCTTTTACCTGTGAATTGATCTTTTGCAATCGTGGTTCCGACCATATCTTCTCCTTGATTCCATCCCTCGGATGGGTTAAAATATTTGTCCTCTGCAGATCATTTCACCTGTCCAACCTCTATTCTGATCAAGCTTCGAGTATTGCCCCCTGTTATCTCGAGGATATCGTGTCATTGCACTACCTCTTATGAAATCTTATCGGAGTAATACTCCTCACCGATTTAGCCCTTCCACGGGTTCTGGGTGGTTTGTCCACCGAGAACACCAATAAGCGAATCAAATCCACCCTATAACACATTGACCTTCTGCTTCCCTACTTCTTCTACTTGATCATGTTATGGTTCAATTACATCTTTCTGAAACCTTTCGATAAATCGTGTTGTGATCATTGTCAACATCTTTGACTTATCCCAAGTTATGAATTTAATTTGTAATACTTCCTTTTACCTAAATGGTGATCCACTTGCTATCCTGTCATGGATATCATGCTCTGCCTTCCTTGGGAGAGATATGCTCTTGATACTTATGTATTATCACATTTTCTTTCCATTGGTTTGTTTAACCTTTCTTGTGTTCTATATGATATAAGCAAAAATAATTCCCTGCTTATGTAAACACCTCGGCGTACAACCCTGTCAGGAGACCCCGTTACTATTGTTGATGACATACCAGTAACCACCGATGGACGAGAACTTTGCCTATTGGTCCGCCTAGTTTAACGAGCAGGAAAATGGTTCTCTTCATCCCTCGCCCTTGGTACCGACGATGTTACCGACATAGCTGACAGACTATCCTCTGACATACCTTGTTGTCATGAGCGATGAGATGTCACCGTTCACTCTACTTTTGATTGACCCTCATCATAGTTCCACAGGATCGGAACCTGACTCTCATGTATATCCTTGATTCCGAAGTATCATATGCTCTTGGCTTTGAGTGTTATCACGAGCCACCCTCTGAGAGATGATCTATTCCCGATGCTCTGAACCCCTTTACACACTCTGTTGAGGTATCGATCGGATGTCCATTCGCTTGAAACTTCCTATTGTACCTTCACACTTTGCTCTTGATGTTTTCCTAAGTTTCAACTCGAGAGATACTTCTGCCACACTCCCTGAATTGTCCTTCAGTTACTAACCCTATAAGGTTCAGTTCTCCCGAAGTTACCCTTTACTTCCCCACTAAAATCTCGGGACAAGATTTCTTGTAGTGGAGGAGATTTGTAACACCCCGGTAGCTCATCTACAGTAATCACACAATAATGGTGTTATGTCATCGCAATTAAATTGCTAAACCTCACTTTGATCCAAACTAAGTTCAAATTCAAAATTTTAAAATAAGGTCAAGTTAATAATTATTCAAACAACAAAACAAAATAGTTCACAATATTGCAAATAATCCCAAAGAAATTATAAAAATAAAATCAACATTATTTGAATCTTGAAAATGACCCTAGCATCCAGAAACAGTGACTTTAACAGCCACTTAGTTTGTTTCCAATTAAGCAAAATTCAAATAAAATTATTCAACTACCAAACTTTTTGCGACAGTGCAGAATGTCGCATAGTATTTAACTTGGCAAGTTCCACTTTTTACTAAAGTCATTTGATAACAAAATCTATTGCAAAACAGAGCTGCCAAAATGAAACAGAAAAGGAATAAAGGAAATAAAACTAAACCTACTATGCACTACGGCTTGCTAGCTACAGTACCGGCCCAGCTGGCCACCACAGCCCAGCCCATCGCGTGGTCTTCCTGCTCCCCGTGTCACCACCAGACGCCATCGTCGGCGCCATTGCCGTGCGATGGGCGACACCGACGCCACAGGTGCTCGCCTGGGAGTAGATAAGGACGTCCCCAACCTCGCCCCGAACCCTAGCCTTGCTCACTCCCCCCCCCCCCTCTCGCCCTGAATCCGCTTCTCCCCTCTGACCCGAGCGCCATCGCCGGCGTCCACTCGCACCCTTGTGGCCACCGAGCTCCCCGGCGCCTGAGCTGCTGTCCAGGAGGACCGCCGTCATCTCCTCCATCGCCTGAGCCACTGGATTGGAGCCGGAGAGCCACCTCGATGCCGTCTGCCTCGATCTCCTTCGTCGGATGCCGTCGCTACCTCGTCGTCGATCCCCTCGACTCTGGCACCCCTTGGTCCCCTGAGCCCCCTGCCGGCCCTCTGTGAGCCCCCCACATCCTCCCTCTTCCCTTGAGCTCTGGCTCCCCCACTAGCTAGCCCCGCCACCGCGTCCGAGAACTCGTTACCGCCGTTTGACTCTCCGCCGTGGGGATAGCTCGCAGAACTCACGACCGAGCTTTGCCTCGTGTTCCTGGGCTCCCCAGGAACCATCTGATGCCCTTTGGTCACCTCGCCATACGTTGCAACCCTGAAACCGAGCTCGCCGAGCTCCAGCCATCGCCATTGCCCATGGCCGGCGTTGCTTGGGACCTCCCTCGCTCCCACCCCTAGCACCGTTGGACGCGGGACATCACGCGTGTTCGAACGCGACCAGCGACGCCCGTTTTGGTGGCCTGGAGCCGATTTCCGACGACATCCCGTGCGTCGCCACCGTGTTTTGGTCACCGGCGGCTAAACGTCGGCACCGCTGATGTGTCCGCCTAACCCAGCCGCAAATGACGTCCAGTGCCACTGACTGCTGGGACCCGCCCCCGAATTAACCACAACTTAATTAAACTGGCTAATTAACTAACCTAATTACTCCCTGACATGTGGGGTCTCCCATCTAATTAGCCCTGGGTTAAATTTAACCTCTGATTAGATGGTTGAGACAATGACAGGTGAGACCCCTCCACTGTTCTAGTGGATAAGGCTGACTTGTCAGCGGCTGACTCAGCTGACTGGACCCACCAGTCAGCCTCTGTGTTGCATTTGCTCGGTACACTTCTGTGTACCCATAGCAATTAAATATTAATTTATTTTTGAATTAAATTAAATCTAGAAATTAGGAAATCAATTAAAAGTTTGAAAATTAATATAAAATAAACCGTATATCGGATGAAAATACTTTATACATAAAAGTTGCTCAGAAAAATATGACGAATCCGAATACGCAGTCCGTTCGTCTGCCACGTGTCCCTAGCATAGCGAACCTGCAACCATCCCCCTCCGGTTCGTCTGTCCGAAAATGCCAAACACCGGGGATACTTTCCCGGATGTTTTCCCCCTTCGCCAGGTAGCACCTAGTACTACGTTAGGTCACACCTAGCACCTCTATTTGCTTCATCATGCATCTGTTTGCATTGTGTTCATTGTTTCTTCCCCCTCTTCTCTCCGGTACACTTCGAGACTGACGCCGCTGCCGATACCCCTGGGATCAACAACATTGACGATGACCCCTCCTTCCTGCCAGAGCAACCAGGCAAGCACCCCCCCTTTGAACATGCCTATATCGCCTATTCTTTCTTCCTCTTGCTTGCATTCGAATTTGCTACTGCTTTGATTTATCCTATTCTGATGCATAGCCTATTTATTGAACCTGCTATTGATACCTTACCTGCTTATCCTAAACTGCTTAGTATAGGATAGATAGAGACCACTAGAGACCCCACTTTGTCCCAGTTGCCCCCGCTGGATTTTCAGATGACTCGATCAACGTGATTGGCAACCAGGCCCCGGCATCGCACATCACCCCCTTAGTTGTACGACACTGCAGCGTTACTATCGAGTGCCGAGGGTGATACCTCATTTAGCACTTCTGATGTTAACTCTGTAGAGTAGCTATTTGGTCGTGGTCCTCGAGGGTGATTCCTCCTTCACCACTCCCGATAACGACGCCGTCGTGCAACACCTCAAGTGTGAACCTCGAGGTGATTCCTCCTAAGTTCACCTTGACGACTACATTAGGTGGAATCCATCGAGGGTGATTCCTCAGGATTCCTCCTGGTGTTTGGACACACGGTTACTTTGACTTAACACAGAACCATGAAGACATTGGGTAGGCCCTGAGGGGTACCCGCGAGTGATGTGGAGACGGGTTGACCTGGAGAGTACCCGAGAGTTAATTACGAGGCGTGGCCGAGCATTCTTAGCCCTTGCCGCAAGTCCTCGAGACGGGGCGACGGGGTCACATCGATCGTGAGTCTCTGCTCGTTACCGCACTACCAACACACTAACGATTTGGATATTTGTTCTGAGTGGGCCTCTAGCCCGATAGCACTAACCATCATGCGGGAAAAGTTATGGGCACTCTGCATCGTAGCATCAGCCAAAATCTCTGTCAGACATCCAGTTCAGCATGGCGGCTGGGTCAGATCGTGCCGTTGGCGCTGGTATCCACCCTGCACGCAACAACCCGGAGTGCACAGGGCGATGGCCCAAGACCCCTGAGTGCTTAGGATGTGGACCGGCGGGGACCTCTTTGCTAAGCTTTAGGTAGGGCTGCGGTGTGCGTTTGGCCGAGGCCGGGCATGACACAGAAAAGTGTGCCCGGCCGAAGTTAAGCGAGCGTGGTGGGTAAGTTGGTGCACCCCTGCAGGGAAGAACTAATCTATGCATAGCCAGATCCTCGGTAACGGACGCTCGGAGTTGTATCCCGATCGATACAACTAGAACATAATGTTGAGCTGAGAAATGGATAGTATGGCTCTGGGATCGCTTTCTCGCAGGGAGTCGAGAAAGGATCTCTGGCCGAGGTTGATACTTAATGCTACTATTACTTTATGCTGTACTAATCTACACTCTTCTAATGCTGCAAGACCGCTGAAGATGCTAGTCTTCGATAGGACTAGGCCTTCTCTCTATTCTGGCATTTCTGCAGCCCTGTCCACATATACAGCCTTTCTTTGATAATGTTGCATATGTAGTGTCGATCCTTGCTTGCTGAGTACTTCGGATGAGTACTCACGGTTGCTTTGCTTCCTCTTTTTCCCCATTTCCATTTGATGCAACCAGACGATGGAGCCCCGGAGCCAGCTGCCCCCGTCGACGACTACTACTACCACCCCGAGGGTGGTTACTACTACGAGCTTGCCGATGACCAGGAGTAGGATCGGAGGGTCCCAGGCAGGAGGCCTGCGCCTTTTCGGTCGTAGTGTTTTCTTTTGTCCCGCCTTCTTAAAGGCATGTCTGTTTTATCTTTTATGTCTGTACTCAGATATCTGATGCTTTCGCTGATGCTTGTATGCGAGCTTATGTATTCGAGCCCTCGAGGCCCCTGGCTTGTAATATAAAGCTTGTATGACTTTATTTATGTTTTAGAGTTGTGTTGTGATATCTTCAAGTGAGTCCTTAGGCTTGATCGTGTGCATTTGAGTGTATGATTAGTGCATAATTAAGCCGGGGGCATCACAGAGGATACCGTTTACGAAAGGCATTATGTATCAGGGGAAGAACTCACAAGATTTTTGAATATGAATGACACTATCGGATATTAATCCAACAAAGGATTTGGTGGTCCAGAAGGGATCTGATGTGAGTATCGGTACTCAACCAGAAGCAGAAAGAAGGCGAAGGCACCAGATTATATAAACAACTGAATAATTCGAAGGTCAAATAAAAAGGAATTATGATTTCCAAAACGAAGGATCAAAAGCAGACACTCTGATCAAAGGATGAGTAAGTTGAATAGAACTAGAAGGACAATCAATTGCATCTTGATGGCCGAGAACCAACTCATGTCCAAAATGACATCTGAGTCGGAAGGATGAATTCTAGGAATTAACTGATGATAGCGTGTATCCACATACATATTGAATCAATGGCTCAGAATGACAATGACAAAGGATGTAGATGAATATTGCTAGACATATGGAATTAACCATAATGCAGGCAGATAAGAAATCAAGAGCAATAGGCTGCAGTGGATTCTCGGGAGATCAGATAGCATTTCAAAGTATTTGGTGAGACACATGAACATCTGGGGGTGAACAAATCACCGGTGAGTGTGAGCAATTATTCGTGGTGTATTCATACGGAAAGGAGCTGCAAGGCAGTTGTCACAAAGGATTTTCAGAATATCGGAGAGTATCTCAGGGTATCTTGTAATAACAAGAGCTAGTGGAACTAATGTATGAACGACAAGTGTATGAAGTTATCCATAAGGATTTATCGGTGGTAGGGAATTGCAAAGGTGGTGGGCACAAGAGTATCCGAAAAACATCGAAGAGTGCTTCGGAATGTCTTCATATATCAGGGGATGACCTGGAATGAGTGGCTCTCCGGAATGAAGTTGTTGCGTGATCCTAGAGTTAGAGTTAGTAAAAAAATTAACCCGAAGAGAAGAGTGATCAGAATCCCAGAGTAAAGGAGCGGAATAAAAGATCCTAACCCACCCATTGGCGACGTGGGCCCGTAAGCCACACAGCCATGTTAGTAAAACGGTTTTCAAGACTAGACTCAACTTCAGCCAAGGAGTAGGAAGGGGGGCTACCTACAGGCAGTCGGCTCTGATACCAGCTTGTGACGCCCCCGACTCAATCGTGTGCTAATCATACACACAAATGCACATGATTAAGATCAGAGACTCACGGGAAGATATCACAGCACAACTCTAGACACAAATAAAAGTCATACAAGCTTTATATTACAAGCCAGGGGCCACGAGGGCTCGAATACATAAGCTCGAGTACACACAAGCGTCAGCGAAAGCATTAGTATCTGAGTACAGACATAATTAGACAAAGGTGCCTTAAGAAGGCTGAGCAAAACAACGACATCTAGATCGAAAAGGCGCAGGCCTCCTGCCAGGGAGCCTCCGAACTACTCCTGTTCGGCAGGCTCAATGTAGTAGTAGGTGCCTCTGTGGATCTCCTGCTCCTGGACTCCGTCGTCTGATCGCAGCAACCGGGTAGGGGAAAAAGAGGTAGCAAAGCAACCGTGAGTACTCATCCAAAGTACTCACAAGACTTACATCAGATCTATTCTAGTTATGCAACATTATCAAAGGAGGGGCTGTATCTATGGACTGGACTGCAGAATTGCCAGAATAGAGAGAAGGCCTAGCCTATCGAAGACTAGCATCTTGCAGCATTAGAAGAGTACAGATTAGCACATTATAAGGCAATAATTAAGTTGTAGCAAGGCCCAGAGATCCTTCTGTAAGTGCATCTAGTGCCCCTTAGTGATTTTGGTGTATTGAAGACTTATAGGTTAAGGGACTAATGAGTTTGTGAGTGTACACAGGTCTATAAGTCTATGAGGAGTTTGTTATTTACGATGAATGTCGACCCCTAAAAATGAATGTCTTCAACTGAAGACTTTGGTTTTCTTGAAGACTTTGAAAGTGAAAAAATTGGTGTGACCCTGAAGACTTGATATTCATGCGAGGATTATGAAGCGTGAAGACTTTTGTTTTCGTAGTTTCATTTTCTTCTTCTTGAGTCATAGGAAACACTGTACTGTTAAAGGGGGTCGAGGTAAAACTAAGGAAAAATTTCCAAGTGATGCTCAACTCAAAATCCTACACCTACCCAATCCTTTCGAGTGAAGCCATTGGAAATCTCATACAGTTTAGTCAAGTTCTTCAGTGACAGAGACGAAGTTCTTCTGTTCTCTGAGGAATTTGTTCTGACTGAGGAGTTAGAAATTTGCCAGTGTGGATTGCCTACAAGTGAGGATTATGATAGCCCTGAGGAATTTGATACTCAAATTTCCGACCGTTGCTGTGCTACATGCCAGCTGTCCAAATATCCTACCCACCTAACGGTCATATCATTGAAGGGCATTTATGTCTTGTCATGTTAGGCTGCTCCCTAGGCTATAAATAGCCGCCCCCCTTCAACCACTAGCGGGGGGCTGCTCCGAGAGATAGATTGACACTTGTCATTTAGAGCATCCCATCCTCCGAGGACTTTGAGCGAAAATCATCAAGTGAGGAAAAACCCAAAAACCCAAACACCCACAAACCCAAAGTGATTGAGCATCACTGAAGAGATTGTTCCTGTGTGGAACCGACGCTTGTTACCTTTGAGGACTGTGCATCCTCCAGACGGTTAGGCGTCATGGTCTAGAGCATCCAAGAGGAAATTGTGGATTGCCGAGTGACCGAGTATGTGAAGGTTTGGAAGTCACCTGAAGACTTACCACGAGTGGTTGGGCGAGGTCTGTGTGACCTTAGCTCAAGGAGAATACGGTGAGGACTAGGTGTCCTGGACTGTGTGTTCAGGACTGGGTGTCCGGGACTGTGTGTCCTCAGGTTTAAATACCTAGCCGCTCCAACCAGACGTACAACTGTCACAGCAGTTGGAACTGGTCTACCAAATCAGTGTCTTCACCGAGCTACTGGTTCTATTTCCTCAACCCTTTCATTTCCTCGCATACTTGCTATGTATTTGGTCATTACTGTTTGAAGACTTTGACTGAAGACTTTCTCAATTTCCTCAGTTCAATTTCTTCAGTCAGTTTGTCTTCAGCCTGCTTATCATGTGTTTACGCTACTCGTACTCTGTGCTTGTTTTCATTTCATCATGATGACTGTGCTACTGCTCTGTTATGCTTGCATCTGAGTACTTATTCCGCTGCTAAGTACTTCGTCTCTTAGGAATTTCCTCACCTTGAAATTCCTCAGTGACGAATTTGTAAAAATCGCCTATTCACCCCCCCTCTAGTCGATATAACGCACTTTCAATTGGTATCAGAGCTAGGTACTCCCTTGTTCTGTGTGATTTTGGTTTAACCACCTGGAGTTTTAGTTATGTCGACTGCAGGCATGATCAAGGTCTCAGCTGGGTGTCCTACCTTCGATGGGACGGACTACCCCTACTGGAAGAACAAGATGCGCATGCATCTTGAGGCAATTGACAACGACCTCTGGTATGTTGTGGAAAAGGGTGTTCCCTCTGTCACTCCTTCCGTAAACGCTGCTGATGTGAAGAGATTCAAGCAACTCGACTCTCAAGCGAAGAATATCATATGTGGCCATCTGAGCAAAGGGCAGTATGGCAGAGTGAGTGCTTTGGAGACAGCTAAGCTTATCTGGGATAGGTTGTCCAAGGTCAACGAAGGAGTCTCAACTCAACGTGACTCTCGAGTTGACGTTCTTCGCAATCTCTTCAACCGCTTCAAAAGACTCGACAACGAAAATGTTCAGCAAACCTTTGATCGCCTCACTGACATTTCAAACGAGCTTCAAGCACTGGGTGCCACTGACATCACCGACCATGAGGTGGTGAAGAAATTGCTGAGGTCACTCGATTCTTCATTCGATACACTGGCACTGATGATTCAAGAACGTGGTGACTACAAGTCACTTGATCCTGCTGATATCCTCGAGAGGCTAAATACTCATGAATTCCAACTAGCTGAGAAGAGAGATCTCTACGGACCGAGCTATGGTAGATCTCGTGCACTAAAAGCCAAGGCAGTCTCTGAATCTGAAGATGAAGATTCTGGTAGCAGCCTTGGTGATCCTGAAGAACTGAGTCAGGAGCTAGCAATGCTCGTGAGGAAATTCCAGAAGTTCTCTAGACGTGGCCGATTTGGAAAATCCTCAAGAGATGATGACATGAAATCAGATTCCTCATCCCGTGATTACAAGAAGAGAACTTGCCATAAATGCAAGAAACCTGGTCACTACATTACTGATTGTCCTCAGTGGGAGAAGGAATCAAAGAAGAAGAAATACAAGGATGATAGTTCAGATGACTCTAAGAGGAAGAAGAAATCTTCAAAGTCCTCATCGTCAAGATCTTCAAAGTCTTCATCTCACAAGAAGAGCAGCTCCAAGAAAGCTCGGGCATTCATTGGCAAGGAAATGGACTCTGAAGCTGAATCTGAGGAACATGAGGAAGAGGAGGCATCTGAGGAGTCAGACTCTGGTGTGGCGAGCCTAGCCCTCGCTACTGCTTACGTTAGCAAGTCCATCTTCAACACCGAGGAAAATGGCTTCCCCAACACTGCTGATGACGGCAACGATGACTATGCTCCCACCTATTGCTTCATGGCAAAAGGTGCCAAGGTACTCAAATATCCCTCCTCTGAATCAAGTGAGGATGAATCTGATGATAACCTCAAACCCAGCTATTCCAAACTTGCTAATATTGCTGTTAAACAACAAAAGGCTTTGGAAAAGGTTCAAAATATGCTAGACAAAAGCGATGATCTGTTAGGTGAGGAAATGGATCGAACTCAAACACTGACTGATAATCTTCAGCAACTACAGTCTAAGTTTGACAACCTTCAAGGTCGTCATGAAACTCTCCTAGCCGATCATGAGAAGCTTTCTTATGAATTTCTTCAAAGAAAGCAAGATCTTGAGAAGCTAAGGGTGAGTCATGAAGATCTTCAGAAGGAAAATGATTCTTTGCTTGCTCAACAGATCAGTTCCGCTCAGGAAGAATTTATTCCACCATGCTTGAAATTCATTGAACGTGAAACTGCTAATTCTTCACCTGAATGTTCAAATGCTTCCATTGCTGCAAATTCTTCAACTGTCTCTGTGGTCACAAATTCCTCATCTGAGGATACCACTAGTATCACTGACGAAAATGCAGGGTTGAAGGAATTGTATGTGACAGGCATGTACAAAAGCCTCAAAGGGCATCAGACTCTTTGTGATGTGCTCAAAAAGCAGATCTTGAACAGGAACCCTAGGAAAGAGGGTATTGCCTTTGAGAGGAAACTCAATGCTGATGGAACCTACTGGAAACCGGAGCAGTATCCCAAAACCTCATGGGTTGCTGCGAAGGGACCTCCCGTAGATCCATCCACTTTATCTGGCTTTACTTGTGAATCCTCATATTCATCTGATGAGTCATTTGACTCCAACTATAAACTGTTCAAAAATCAGAATGGTGAGGTATTTGCTAGATATGTTGGATCTAACTGCAGGAACGGTCCCCCTATGAAGAAAATCTGGGTTCCCAAAAAGTGCCTTGAAAGTCTTCAGGTGAATGTCCTCATGACACCACCTGTGAAGAATAAGAACCCCAGATCAAATTCTTCATATGAATCAAATTCCTCACATGGATCAAAGTCCTCACATGAACATCATCGTGCTAACACTTCTGTTTCGCAGGGAAAGCCTAAGGGCTATGAATATATGCATTATTCTTCAAATCATTATGTTCATAAGTCCTCGAAGAATTTCTCTGCTTATTCATATGCTTACCCTAACCCCTCTTATGTGAAACGAAGTGGTCTGGTGTCTATGCCACCTTTCTCTTATGGAGCTCGCAGAATGATGAACTCTTTGCCACCCCTC
This sequence comes from Thinopyrum elongatum, assembly GCA_011799875.1. NCBI lineage: Eukaryota > Viridiplantae > Streptophyta > Magnoliopsida > Poales > Poaceae > Thinopyrum > Thinopyrum elongatum. The sequence goes on along the minus strand of CM022303.1, from coordinate 687,013,496 downwards.
CAGATGTGGGTGGTGAAGAAAAGGAACTAATCTCTTATGCAGGGTCAGGTCTCCAGATGAACTAAATCGTCTGAAGAATTTGCTGGAGACCTGAAATGCTTGAAAGGACGCAAGCTAATCATGAAGAAATGATTTATTCATTTCTCACGTCCTCACATTGCTATATATACATATGATGCTTTAATTGATGAAATATGTCTGATGAATTTGATGTCATATTCTTCACTCTGAAGTATATGAGTTCGTAAGATGCACTAATTCATCTGCAGGATGATTTACCCAAAGCTACTGAGTGGGTCCTCGATAGTGGATGTACAAATCACATGACCGGTGACAAGAGCTTACTGATGAACACTCCTTTATCTCCATCACACTTGAAGCATATCACCTACGCTGACAAAGGCAAAAGCAAGGTATTGGGTCTAGGTAGGGTTGCAATCTCAAAGGATCGACACATGGATAAAGTCATGCTTGTCGAGTCCCTCGGATTCAACCTCATGTCTGTCTCAATGCTTTGTGATCTTGATATGGTTGTTGTCTTTGGCAAATATCGTTGCTTAGTGCTCATGGAATCTGACAATTGCAAAGTCTTCGAAGGCTTTAGGAGAGGAGACTTGTATATTGTTGATTTCTCTGCAGGACCACAGCCTGCCTCTTGTCTACTTGCTAAAGCTTTAGAAGGCTGGCTATGGCATCGACGACTGGGTCATGCTGGCATGAGGAACTTACACACGCTCGTGAAGAAAAAGCACGTCATTGGCATCGAGGGTGTCAAATTCCTCAAAGATCATCTTTGTGGGGCTTGTGAGGCTGGAAAGATGACCAGAGCCAAGCACCCCTCGAAGACTATCATGACTACTTCTCGTCCTTTTGAATTGCTTCATATGGATCTCTTTGGCCCTACTCATTATGCCACACTAACAAATGCAGCATCTCTATATGGCTTTGTCATTGTTGATGACTATTCTCGTTACACATGGGTGCATGTCATTACTTACAAGACTGAAGTGCAGGAAGTCTTCAGACGATTTTCCTCAAGGGCTTCGACGAATTTCGGCGTGAAGATCAAGCATATACGTAGTGACAATGGGACTGAGTTCAAGAATACTGGTCTTGATGACTATCTCAATGAACTTGGTATTACTCATGAGCTATCTGCCCCATACACTCCTCAGCAGAATGGCGTTGTGGAGCGCAAGAACAGGACTCTTGTTGAGATGGCTCGCACCATGCTTGATGAATACAAGACACCTCGTCACTTCTGGCCTGAGGCAATTGATACTGCATGCCACATCATCAACAGGGTATATCTTCACAAATTCTTCAAGAAGACCTCATATGAACTCCTCACTGACAAGAAACCCAATTTGAGTTATTTCAAAGTCTTCGGTGCTAAATGCTGGATTAGAGATCCACATCACAATTCTAAATTTGCACCGAAAGCACATGAAGGTTTTATGCTTGGTTACGGAAAGGACTCGCACACCTACAGGGTCTTCAATGCCTATCACAACAAGGTTGTTGAAACTGTAGATGTGCGGTTCGATGAAACTAACGGCTCGCAAAGAGAGCACCTACCTCCTGTGCTAGATGAAAAGACACCTGAGGAAACCATCAAGTTCAAAGCTACTGAGGATGTCATTCCTACCGAAGAATCTGCTGAAGAAATCATTCCAGAACATGAAGAACAGCATGCTGGCGCATCTGAAGAAAATGGCTCTGAAGAAAATGCTGAGCCAAATCAAAGTCGTCAACCTGCTCATCCCCGCGTTGCAAATGAAGTACAGATTGAGAGAATCATCAACGACATCAACGTACCAGGTCCTCTGACTCGCTCAAAAGCTTCACATTCAATCTAACTTTTGTGGGCATTTTGCTTTCGTCTCTATCACAGAGCCCACCAAAGTTGATGAGGCATTTCTGGAGCCTGAATGGATTCAAGCAATGCAAGAGGAATTACATCAATTCAAGCTGAACAATGTGTGGGAGCTTGTCAAGCGACCGGACCCATGCAAGCACAATATCATCGGTACCAAATGGATCTACCACAACAAGCAAGATGAAAATGGCCTAGTGGTGAGGAACAAGGCTCGTCTTGTAGCTCAAGGCTACACACAGGTTGAAGGAATTGATTTCGATGAGACTTTTGCACCTGTTGCTAGACTTGAGGCTATTCGCATATTGCTTGCTTATGCTCACCATCATAATATCATCTTATATCAAATGGATGTGAAAAGTGCATTCCTCAATGGTAAGCTTGAGGAAGAAGTATATGTTGCTCAACCCCCAGGTTTTGAAGATCCTAAACATCCTGACAAAGTCTTCAGACTCAATAAGGCCCTCTATGGCCTCAAGCAGGCCCCTCGGGCGTGGTATGATACTCTGAAGGAATTCCTCATGAAGAAAGGCTTCAAACCCGGTTCACTCGACCCAACTCTTTTCACCAAAACCTATGATGATGAATTATTCGTGTGCCAAATATATGTTGATGATATTATCTTTGGCTGTACTAACCAACATTACAGTGACGAATTTGCTTACATGATGAGTGAGGAATATCAAATGTCCATGATGGGAGAATTGAAATTCTTCTTAGGTCTTCAAATTTGTCAACAACATAATGGCATTTTCATTTCTCAAGAGAAATACCTCAAGGACGTTCTGAGGAAATTTGGTATGCAAGAATGCAAAGGCGTCAAAATCCCTATGCCCACAAATGGCCATCTATGCACTGATGAAAATGGAATAGACTTCGATCAAAAGGTATACCGCTCCATGATTGGTTCTTTATTGTACCTATGTGCATCTAGGCCGGATATTATGCTTAGTGTTTGCATGTGTGCCCGTTTTCAAGCTACACCGAAGGAATCACGCTATAAGGCTGTGAAACATATTCTTCGATATCTAGCTCACACTCCAACACTTGGATTATGGTATCCCAAGGGCTCGGTTTTTGATCTCATTGGATATTCTGACTCTGACTATGCCGGTGATCGTGTGGACCGCAAGTCAACTTCAGGCACATGCCATTTCCTCGGACGATCCTTAGTATGTTGGTCCTCGAAGAAGCAGAACTGCGTATCACTCTCTACTGCTGAAGCAGAGTATATTGCTGCTGGTTCTTGCTGTGCTCAATTGCTATGGATGAAGCAAACCCTCAAGGACTACGGCATCAATGTGAAGAATGTGCCACTCTACTGCGACAACGAGAGTGCCATCAAAATTGCTCATAACCCAGTTCAGCACTCGAAGACAAAGCACATCGAGATTCGTCATCATTTTCTTCGAGATCATGTGTTGAAGGGTAACATCTCTATTGATCCCGTGAAGTCTGAAGAACAGCTAGCGGATATCTTCACAAAGCCCTTGGATGAGAAGAGATTTAGCAAGTTGCGGTGTGAGCTAAATATCTTAGAATCTTCGAATGTCCTTTGAAAAGGACACACATCCTAACACTTATGCAAATTGATGACTTAGATGTGCAACACACGAAGAAACATTTTTCTTCAATCAATGAAGACTAACCCTCTAAGTGTGAAGAAATTAATGAAGAATTTGATTCTCAGAGCCCTACGACAATTGTACGCGGTGTCTGAAATCATCATTCTTACACGGTGGGTCACGCCACCACAAAAAGTTGAAAATCTTCAAAATTTGAGTTTTTCATCATTGTGCAAATTCTTCAAATTTTCAAATTCTTCAACTTTGCAAAATCTTCACTCTTTCCGTCTATGTTCTTCATTGACTATGTATATATATTTGAGTTTTCTGTCCTCTACAGCATTCACTTATTGCTAATTCTTCAAGTTGTGTTTCTTCTAAGTGAATGTGATCGGACCCGTTCCCCCTCAATGCTAAACTCAATCCAGTCCGTTCACAAATTCTTCATGTGCGTTCTATTTGAAACCCGTTCAAAGTCTTCACTGTGTCCTTGACAGCTGAAGAATTTGCGAACGAAACATTAAAATATTCTTATCTGAATTTTCGGCTTTTGCCGTTCAAACCGTTCCTTATCCCTCGATAAGATTTATCTATTCACCCTCGATCTAACACGATCTCCACTTCACAGTTCGTGGGTGACACATGTCGCTAGGATGAGAAGGGTCAGGGGCACGTTTGTCCATTTTCTTCGGACGAGCGGTTTCTCACCTCTGCTATAAATACCCCTCACCCTCCTCAGAGCTCATTTACCCCGCTCGATCTTACTCCCTCGCTCAAGCTCTCAGACCTAGCGCCGCCGCTACACTCCATCGTCGCCGGTGAGGAAGAGCTTCACTGCCTCGACCTCGTCGCCGTCGTACTCACGCCGGCCGTGGAAATCCTCACTCCGCCGCCGCCGTAGCTGTTTTCCATCGCCAAGTTAGGGCGTGGAAGATCTGAACGGACGAACATCTCAACTGCCACTCTCAGTTCGTCATGTTCTTCGTCAAGGGTAAATAAAATTTATTTTTACTGCCCTTGTTGATTCTGATGATTTCCACAAAATCTTCAAAAGGTGTTTATTCTTCAACTTTCATGTTCTTAAACACCAACTTGCTTCTGTCCTTGATCAGTTTCTCTAAGCAACATTTTTCTTCAAGATTCCTCAATTGTGTGGATTTTCAATCTACACAACTCTGGAACCTAAGTCAAAAATGCTTAGTGAAATTCCTCAAGACACCCCTGGTCATCTTCCTCAAACTTGATACTTTTGAAAATCTTCTGAGAACGCATATGACCTCTCCAAAACTCTTCGCACCTATATTCTGTTCACAGGTACACATGTCCGCTGCTGAATCTCTAGGTTCTCATCAACTTAACTCATTTGCAGCGCTCCTTGAAGAAAAATTGCACACCTCATCAGAAAATTCGATTGTTCAAAACCCTCAAGTGAAGAAAATGGCTGATGGTAAAAGACCTCAGAAGGGAGGAAAGAGGCCAGAAACAAATACTGCTTTTGAGATCCCTGATGACATCTATGATGAATATTGTACTCCTGATGAAGCAACTCATGGCAAGGAGAACAAAAATCAGCGCAAAGTGCGCATTCAGAAGATTGAGAGGAGATGGGCAAGAGAATGGAGGGAATATCGCTATGTCACTCCCAAGTACATGAAGAAATTTGCTGTTAACCCTCCATGTCCAAGACCTCCATTGGCTCCTGGCCAAGAAGCTGATCCCACTAGCATCAGAAGAGGTGAGGAATTTCCTCAGGAGTGGGCTAAGCGTCAAGCCAAGCTGGCCAAAGTGGCTAAAGAGGCAGTAAAGAAATTCAATGAAGATTCTGTAGCTGCCGCCGCTGAGGCCTCTGCTATCAAGCCTAAGAAGGCTGTGCTAAAGAAATCAACTGTTAAGACAAGTTCCTCAGCTGCAATGCCCTCACGGCCTGTTCCTCAAGCAAATTCCTCAAAAGCAGCTCCAACTCCCTCGGTTGCAAAATCCTCAGCTGCTCCTGCAAAGTCCTCAGCACCTGTGCATCTTGCCACATGCCAAAGGACTACTGGAATCTCAATTGCTTCAGGAGTCTCTGCAAGTTCTTCAGCTCCACCTCAGTCTTCAACAACTCCGACCTTGCTGAAGAAAAAGGCCACTGCTGGACGAGGCACAAGGCCAAGTCCTCACAAGAAACAAGTCGCCCTTCAGGTTCCGTCAAGCGAAGACGAAGCTGATGATGAAGAATTAGCTAAGCTCATCAGAGATCGACAACAAAGGGCCGCTAGGGCCAAAGGCAGTGATGTGCCCCTCATGCTGGATCCAAGGAAGATCCTTGATTTTATTGATCTATGGCACAAGAACCCTAACACACCTTTGCCTGAATTAAACCTCACTCCTGGTCAAAGTCACATGTTGACGGCCTTCATAAATGAAGAAAAATGGAAATTTGAAAAGGCCAGGCATGTGAAGAAGGCTCAGTACAAGGAGGAGCGTTTTCTGAAGAACAATGTTGTGAAAATGTCTCCTGAAGAACTTGTGACTATGCAGGCTGAGATCAAAGAACTCAGTGATGAATTTCATGCATTCCATGCAGATTGGCTAGGCGCCAAAGTCAGATTCGTCAGAATGGCAAAAGGATTTACTCCAAGTGTTGCAGCTTCATCGCAACCCAAATTTCCTCAGACTGGAACATCTGTTCAGTCTGCTGAAGAAAATGAAAGCGCCAGAGCTGATGAAGAAATTCCAGTCTCTGAAGAAAATGCCAGGGCAACCTCCAATATTGCGCCTGAAGAGCAATCCAGGCCAGTTGAAGCATCTGCTACTGTGCCTGAGGAATCTGAACAAGCCAGGGCAACTGCATCAGTTGTGCCTGAAGAAATTCAACCAATTTCCTCTGCTCCTCCTGCACCGATGACAAGCATCAACCTTCCTTCTGCATCAGAAGCGAAGAAAACCAAGGCTGCGGAGCAAGCAGCTGTGAAGAAAAGGAAAGCATCTGCATCTTCAGAGTCTTCAGCCCCCAAGAAATTGAAGACTTTGAGGAGTTCATCTGAAAACCCAATTGATGCTCTTCCAATATCAAGCATGCCATCAAAGGAGATCATTCCCTTTGGTGAGGAATATGAAATTGCAAGTAAATCTGATGAAGAAATTCCTTCTGCTGCTCCGACAGAGCAGATGGATGAAGAAATTGAAGTGGATACTTTCCCTTCAACCCCACTGGTATCATCGCCCATGCCTCAGTTCACAGCTGAAGAGGCAGGCGTCGAAGGAACTGAAGAAGATGAGGATGTGGATATTGGGTCTACAACACCTATTCTGAATGATGACTTTTGGGAAAGTCATCACCCCAATTCACCTTTGACAACTCCTCTACATCATGTTCCTCAGTCTCCTGTGCAAACTGAAGAAATTCATACGGGCTCTGATGAACGTCAAGCTTCACTTCACTCTATACCTGAAGAAGTTCCAACCACTAGTGCTGATGTACATATGTCTGAAGAAATGAAGGCCAAGGCTGCTGCTGAAATTCCTCAGCCAGTAGCTCCAGTGGCTATACCTCAAGAGGCTATGAAGACTTCAACTATAAATCTTCAGCCCAAGCCACAGAACCCTCACTCCAAGAAGCAGAAGTTTAATGCTGAGGATTTCTTCAACGAGCACATATTCTTCACTGACTACAATCCCTATGACTCTGCTCGTCTTCGTCGCAAGCGTTTCTGGACTGCAAGCCAGATGAACTTCTACTCCTCATTGTTGGTTGATAAGGATAAGATCTTTGAACATGAGCAAATTCCTCATGTAGATATGGAATCGCTGCCCTGCTTCACACCAGTCCTCAGTGTTCTTCATGACTCTGGGTTACTCAATTTCTGCACCGACATCTGTGATTGGAATGAAGAACTCATTCTTCAATTCTTCGCCACGCTGCACATTACTGGAAATGTTGATGATGTCAATTCATGGGTATTGGACTGGATGACCGATAATACTCACTTCAAAGCACCGGCCTATGAATTGCTTCATGCCGTCCCAGTCAGTCCTCCCACTGAAGGTGCTAGGCTTCTCTATGTTGAACCTGAACTGTCTGATCATCTGATGCAAGTGCTGATGAAGCCTTTGAAGCCAGGCCAAGCTCCAAGGACCAAATTCCTCGTCAAGGAATTGCTCTATGTGCCAAGGACAGTCTATCTCATCTTGACCAAAACCCTCAGTCCAATCAAGGGCCACAACTCTGATGATGAAGAAGTTGTTGGCATTATGAAGAATCTGCTGTTCAATATCATTCATGGTATTCCTATCAACTACCATGATTTCTTCATGAGGACTTTGGCCAATGCTGCTCTGTCGCCTTTTGAGTTGAAGCCTTATGCTCCCTGGATCATGAGATTCATCAGATCAAGGTCTTCAATTCATTACATGGCTGACTTTCAAAATCATCTCAGCTTTTTGCCCCCTATTGAAGTCCTCAAACAGACTATTTCCTCAGCTGACAAGAAGGGCAAGGCTACTGTTATTGATGAAGGTACTCGTCCATTGGATGGAAAATTTCGCAAAGCTACTTCCTATTCCACCAATGATGACTCTGCAACTCAAGATTCTGCCGCCAAAGCTTCAGAACATCATCCTCAAGCCACAGCTCCGCGTGTGATGACTGATCGTGAACTTCTCCTTAGTCTTCATCAGAAAGTTGATCGAACTCACAAGTGGGTCAAGCGTCAGTTTGGTGCAATTCTTCAGAACATGACAGTCACTCAAAATACTGTGAAGAAGAATCACTACTACTTTCATGAAGTCTTTGACCGCACTTGGGCGATTCTGTCTAATCTTCATAGTGCTGAAGAACTCAAGGAGATGGGCTTCCAACAGGACTTTGACTGGTCCCAGCCACCTTCGAAGAAATTCAAGAAAGTCATAGTTCCTCAGCTTATTGCCAGTTCATATTCTTCATCGCGCGAGACGGATGAAGCTGAAGACTTGAACGACACTGCGGCAGGCCCTACCTCAACAGTCGACCCCAACAATGCTGGCACTCCTGCATCGACATCATGATGATATTCTTCAGGGGCATTAGTCCTCATTTTTCGTCCCTTTTGGTCATTCGATGACAAAGGGGGAGAAATTTGAGTTTAGTCTTCAAGCGGGTCTTATATATGGGTTATATTTCTGTTAAGTTACAACTCTTGCTTTTCTGAGGTGTTTGCTCTAATGAGTTGTAAACTTAAGTCCTATGATGGTCTGATACTTTTGAACTGCTTTCTGCATGCTTGTTTCCTCAAGTGCCTTAATGCACGCATGCTGAATTTCGTCAGACACCATATTTCATGATGCATTTCAAATTCTTCATATCATATGATAAATGCGTGTATGAATTTCAAGATATAGGAGGAGATCTCCATGATATTATTCAACAATGTGCATTTGCTATTTCAAAGCAAATTCTTCAAATATGCACATCTTCAGGGGGAGTTCTTCTATATCTTGCAGTAAAATTCCTCAATATTAGTATTTACACTTCATATGTTTATCCCCGTTGAAAACTTAACCTATATTGTCATCAATCACCAAAAAGGGGGAGATTGTAAGTGCATCTAGTGCCCCTTAGTGATTTTGGTGTATTGAAGACTTATAGGTTAAGGGACTAATGAGTTTGTGAGTGTACACAGGTCTATAAGTCTATGAGGAGTTTGTTATTTACGATGAATGTCGACCCCTAAAAATGAATGTCTTCAACTGAAGACTTTGGTTTTCTTGAAGACTTTGAAAGTGAAGAAATTGGTGTGACCCTGAAGACTTGATATTCATGCGAGGATTATGAAGCGTGAAGACTTTTGTTTTCGTAGTTTCATTTTCTTCTTCTTGAGTCATAGGAAACACCGTACTGTTAAAGGGGGTCGAGGTAAAACTAAGGAAAAATTTCCAAGTGATGCTCAACTCAAAATCCTACACCTACCCAATCCTTTCGAGTGAAGCCATTGGAAATCTCATACAGTTTAGTCAAGTTCTTCAGTGACAGAGACGAAGTTCTTCTGTTCTCTGAGGAATTTGTTCTGACTGAGGAGTTAGAAATTTGCCAGTGCGGATTGCCTACAAGTGAGGATTATGATAGCCCTGAGGAATTTGATACTCAAATTTCCGACCGTTGCTGTGCTACATGCCAGCTGTCCAAATATCCTACCCACCTAACGGTCATATCATTGAAGGGCATTTATGTCTTGTCATGTCGGGCTGCTCCCTAGGCTATAAATAGCCGCCCCCCTTCAACCACTAGCGGGGGGGCTGCTCCGAGAGATAGATTGACACTTGTCATTTAGAGCATCCCATCCTCCAAGGACTTTGAGCGAAAATCATCAAGTGAGGAAAAACCCAAAAACCCAAACACCCACAAACCCAAAGTGATTGAGCATCACTGAAGAGATTGTTCCTGTGTGGAACCGACGCTTGTTACCTTTGAGGACTGTGCATCCTCCAGACGGTTAGGCGTCATGGTCTAGAGCATCCAAGAGGAAATTGTGGATTGCCGAGTGACCGAGTATGTGAAGGTTTGGAAGTCACCTGAAGACTTACCACGAGTGGTTGGGCGAGGTCTGTGTGACCTTAGCTCAAGGAGAATACGGTGAGGACTAGGTGTCCTGGACTGTGTGTTCAGGACTAGGTGTCCGGGACTGTGTGTCCTCAGGTTTAAATACCTAGCCGCTCCAACCAGACGTACAACTGTCACAGCAGTTGGAACTGGTCTACCAAATCAGTGTCTTCACCGAGCTACTGGTTCTATTTCCTCAACCCTTCCATTTCCTCGCATACTTGCTATGTATTTGGTCATTACTGTTTGAAGGCTTTGACTGAAGACTTTCTCAATTTCCTCAGTTCAATTTCTTCAGTCAGTTTGTCTTCGGCCTGCTTATCCTGTGTTTACGCTACTCGTACTCTGTGCTTGTTTTCATTTCATCATGATGACTGTGCTACTGCTCTGTTATGCTTGCATCTGAGTACTTATTCCGCTGCTAAGTAGTTCGTCTCTTAGGAATTTCCTCACCTTGAAATTCCTCAGTGACGAATTTGTAAAAATCGCCTATTCACCCCCCCTCTAGTCGATATAACGCACTTTCACCTTCCTCGACTACCCCGCGAGGAAGCGATCCCAGGGCCAACATATTATTAAGTAGCACTAAGTATCTAGTTCTAGTTGTAGTAGATCGGGATACAACTCCGAGCGTCCTGTTACCGTGGACACGGCTATTCGAATAGATCAACTTCCCTGCAGGGGTGCACCACATTACCCAACACGCTCTATTATCTCTGGCCGAACACACTTTCCTGGGTAATGCCCGGCCTCGGAAGATCAACACGTCGTAGTCCTACCTAGGCTCTCCAGAGAGGTCATCACGCCGGTCTAAACCCTAATTGCTCAGGGGTCCGGGCCCATCGCCCCTTCCACTCCTGCACGTTGCGTGACTGGCCGGGGACCAGACCTGGCTACCTCTTTATACAAAGCAGGTGCTTACACGGTCCACCCCAACACTCAGCCCGCATCTTTGAACCGCGACATCTGGAAAGCTTTCGGGAGAAATCGTACGACACCGGGTGCCCATAACTCATCCCGCGTGGCGGTCAGTGCGAAAAGGCCAGCGGCCAGCTCAGATCAAATATCCAATCTCGTTAAGCGTGTTATTAAGAAATAACCGCGGACACTGACTAGGGACCAGGCCCACCTCTCTCCTAGGTGTCTCAACCTGCCCTGTCGTTCCGCCACAAAGAACCACTCGCGGGTACTCTCTGAGCCGACCCGACTTTAATCATATCATGTATCATGTATAATATGTATATATACATATCCGTGATCACCACCCGAAGGGATCACGGCCCGATAGTATAGCCTGGCAGACGGACAAGAATGTAGGGCCACTGATGGAATACTAGCATACCTATACTAAGCATATAGGACAACAGGTAAGTATCAACAGTAGTAGCAAGGACAGGCTATGCAGCAGTATAGGATCAACGGTAAGACAGTAACAGTAACACTACTCTAATGCAAGCAGTAGAGGGAAAGAATAGGCGGTATCGGAATGATCAAGGGGGTTTTGCTTGCCTGGAAGCTCTGCCGAGAAGGAGGGGTCGTCGATGACGTAGTCGTACTCAGCAGTGTCATCGGCAGTCTCGGGGTCTATCGGGAGAGAAGAAGGGGGAAGAAACAATAAATACACGGCAAACAATACAACACAAATGCATGACATGGCAATATGCTGTGCTAGGGGTGTTCTAATGCAGGGCTAGGTATTTTGGTCGGAGTGGGAAAATATCCGGGAGTGTTCTCCCAGCTCCGGACGGTTATCTGTACATGGATCCGGAGGGAAGGTTCCATGTTTGCAGTGTTAGAGTGGGTTGATAGGTATGTGGTTAGCATATTCGGAATCATCATATTTTTCTGATTGATTTTCATATATAAAACTTTTCCATCCGAGCTACGGATTATTTTCTACGAATTTCTGAAGATTTAGCATCAAATGGATTTGGTCCAATGGGGTAAAATGAAGTTTGTCAAATGTAGTTTCTGTCCATATGATTTTTATCCACACTAGTAAATATGCCCATGCGTTGCAACGGGAGAAATAATGTCAACTATTGTTCTGTCCGCCCTATGATTTTATGCCTTATATCAATTTTGAGCATTTTTCTGCGATCTACATGTTAGTACCACATTCATCCATATTAGAGTTCATTTGCTTGATCAAAACTTTGTTTGAAAAGTGCCTCCTAATGTTAATAGCTATGGCAGTATATCTGTTTTCTTTGCTTTTCGGTTAACAGAACATAGCATTTCGTGATTTTCATAGGATTTAATCCATGCATCAAATGGATTTGGTCCAATGGGGTAAAATGAAGTTTGTCAAATGTGCTTTCTGTCTATATGATTTTTATCCACACTAGTAAATATGCCCGTGCGTTGCAACGGGAGAAATAATGTTTCTTTTCATGTCTCTAGCTCAAGTACCTATGCATCATCGCAACGGGAGAACAACACATATGAGTGATATAGTTAGTGATGCTACCAAGATTCGTCATTACGAGAACTTTCTCATTTCCCAATTAAACTTAAGACACATCGTCTCACCCTTAACTCACATTTTCCGGCACCCACACCTACTTCCTCGCCTCGTCCCTGTCTCCAATGAGTTCCTAGCTCGCCCTCGTCATTGCCGGCTTTGGCCTCGAGCTCCGCATGGCTTCCTTCCAAATTGACTTGCACCCCCAAAAAATACAGTTGACTTAGAAATAGCCCGCACAAAACTATTTTGGGCCACTTATCGCAATGAGTGTTGAGTGCATGCAGGTTTTGACCGTCTAATCACTATTACCATCCTCTTCCTCTTTCTCTCAAAACAAAAACCATCCTCTTCCTCTTTCCACCATTTTCTAATTATCATCAAGTTCATCTCTGCCCACATGTTCATCTTGGCTCTTTGGCGCCTCTTTGTTCACCCCGACTCTATGTTGGCTGCACTGTTAGAAAATAAATTTGAAACAATAGAACTTATCATGTGTTGAGGATAAGGATGCAATGATTAATGCATAGAAGGCATACTTGTCCAAAAAATGACCCTCTAATAAAGCGACTATGTGACCTGCATATTGTTGCTGCCAGGTTATGTTCAGGGTCAGAATTTCAAGTTCGTTCAAGTGACTAAGTGATGGTGTTCAATCTTCATGGTTGTAAGTTCAAATATGAAAAGAACTAAAATATACCAAATACTGTGGCTGTTCTAACAAATTTAAATCTATTGCTAGTTGCTTAGATTCAACTTTTAGCCATGAATGTCAAGAAAAGTAGTTTCTCAACTCCCTGATAACAGCTGACACATCAAATACCATTTAATAATGTGCACAGTAAAACAACTTCTAAATCTCGACATACTCCTTTGAGTATTTAACTGTACACAATAGATAATGTGCATTAATGGTTGTAAGTTCCTACCAATACTTTTTTTGGACAGAACCTATGCTTATATGTAAATACTGGATTACTTAACAACGTCATTTGCATACACACCATACTGCCCACCCAGGATTCAGAAATACCTGACACTCTAGCGAGGGTAGCAAGATCATGAGCTACACAATTGCTACTTCTCTCAACTTTGAAGCACACACACGACTCACACATACTCTTAATCATCCTAGATTCAGCAAAGATCATACATGAGGTCGACAGATGCTGATGGTCAGAGTTGACAGCATTGATAACTACAATATTTCTACAGCATTGGGAGAGGCTGCATTTTAGACACTCAAAGAAAGCTGCAGCTTGAGCTTCCTCCGAGCTGTTTCAGATATTCGATATACACGTAGCAGAGAAAATAATTATGCTGCCCTGATTTCTGGCAATAATACCTGCTGTAGCAACCCCAGTATTAGGGATAAAAGATGCATCAATATTCACCTTAATCATACCTTTATCAGGAGGCTTCTAACAAGGATTAGCATTACAGATTCTGTCCTGTTTAGCAAACGAATTACAGATTGCAGAAATATGCCTGCAACGATTTCTTTCCCTTTTCCCTTGGGATCATCCTTTTGTAGTTCTCCATTAATCATCTTCACATAATTAACCGGGAACTCAACCAAGCTTTGAATATAACTTTTAGCGTCGCCCATGGATGATGTCATTTCATAGATGGCAGGCTCTCCACAATGTAAGCATCACAAGGCCTCTCTTCTCTTTGTCGATGCTGGCTAAAAGAAAAGTAATCAGTCTGGTCCATTATACCTGCAATTTTTATGAGTTGACGTTAGGGCTTAATGTTTCTCTACATTGGCTGTCCTAAATCTATCACACATTTGTGCATGATGGAAAATATGACACACTGAATTTCTTCCGAACTTCTTCTGAGATGTAACAACACAAGCAGTAAAAACAAGTAAGCAAACCTACCAATCGAGCTTTGAATGAATTTGTAAAATAAATGCACAATCCAGGTCGCATCCACACCAATTAATAAATTCAGCCTCAAGTTTCTACAGCCACATCAATTTGAAAAATCAAGAGAGAGGGAAAATCCAAAGCCGCAAAATCCACTGCCTCAAAGTTTAAGAACTTTACAGTAATATCTCTCTCTCTCTCAAATAGTTATTTTATCAAACCAGAGATGATTAAGAACTTGCAAATTTCCCGTTACTAAGTTCTGCTTGGTGCTTGCATTGTCGTAACAGCCAGCCTAAATTACTTCTATCAATGAAAAATCTCACAACCAAGTCAACATCCAGCAGTGGCACCGAGAGCACAAAAGTATAAAATTGTACCCCTAAGATACATCTGAAACTTCATTAGAAAGTGTGCAATTCGATGAGACGCTCTCACCATTTGATGAAATTGATGCAGCCAGTGTCATTGTTGAGGGTGAAGGACACTTCTGTACTCCTCTCCATCTTGCCAGTCACCATCCCAACGAGCCTGACCTGCAGACCACCCAACCTGGACAGACGCGTAAGAAGCCAACCTCAATGAACACAAAGCTGAGGAGATGCGTATAGTGGGTACTCACCTTGGCTGTCTCGACACGGCCACCCTTCTCGCCAGTGCAGGACAGCGGCAAAACGACGATCTGCTTCATGGTGATGAAAGAGGGTGGAGACCACCACCGTAAGGAGGCCAGACGCTTGGGTGGGAATCGACAGCAGGGTGGCGACGATGCTCGCCGCGGGAGCCGGGCGGACGGTTCCAACAGGTGCCACTGCCAATGTAATTAGAACACTTGTAGTCTTTCACTGAGCAAAGTGCAGATTACATGAAGTAAAGCTGGATGGCAATTATATGCTTCCTGTATGGGCAGAATACAACCATCGGCTATAGTAGAGGGAGAAGACTGGATGCGGTGTAAATCTCTCATCTCTTCAAATATGTCAACTGGAGTATTTCTCAACAATCCCTTGGATCTGCTCGGGAGTAAAGATTGACGCACTGGTATCGAAATCAGCACTCTCCAACTGCCTGCGCAACTGCATTGACAATAAAGTCGAGATAAGCATTACGCATTGCTTCTTCTGCTCATAAACACATAGCAAAAGTTTAGTTGTGTATGTTTCAGTGAGAGGGGGCAAGCATAGAACACATACAGTCTCAAGCATGACAGATTGGCTCTTGGCTTTCGGCACTGTGTTTTCTAATTTGAACAAACATCTCCAGTTGCTGTAACAGCAATCAAAAGGATGTAATTAGCATCTTCAATACAGTTAAGTTGAATGCTTCGAAAGAGGCACTATAAAAACATTTTTGATTCACCTGTTGTTGTAATTCCTGTTGAGTGTGCATTTTCTCGGCAAATTCTAGAGGCTCAAGCTCGGCCTCATCAATAGCCACCTCTTCTCTATCAAATTAAATAGAAAAAAATCAGAACATGGCTTTTAAACAACAGTTTAAGTCAACTCTGTAAACCACAAACTATTATTGCTAGAGAGCAGGTAATTGACACCGAGACTGACAAGATAGCTGAGAAGAGGGCATTGACAAATATCAAGGATGTGAACAGTTGCTGCTTGCAAGGCACATGGATGGTGGGCGTCGATTGCAGGCTATGCTGGTCTTTAACTCACATCACAGTGTCGCACCTTCCTTGATCAATACACATGTGCAATGCAACACAAATTACTATGACATGAGATAGCAAGACAAAAAAAATCAATCGCTAGTTCAAAAATCCTAGAAGAATTCAAGCACACCACCTACATCTTTCTTGCTGATCTTCATGGTCTTCTCCTGCAACATGCTAAGGCCGTTGACGCTCCACCACATGAACTGTGGGATGACCAATAGAGATCATGAAAAAAAAAGACTCCAGGCAACAACGTGGTCGTGGTTGTTCCATCAGGGCATTGCTGAGGACTGAGGTACACGCTCAGCAGCTGTTGTAGGCAGTAGCATGCGGCTGGGGAGATGGCCAGGCTCAGGAGCCTCATAGTTACTCCCCGTTCACTCCAGCAGCCCCCTCCTCATCCCGATCCCGTCAAATCCCATCCCCTCACCAACACCCGCAGAGGCAGAATGCAGTGCGGAGCAAATCCCACTTGCGGAAGGCAGTCATCGGAACCAGCAGTGACGCTGGTCGCCGCCGCGGCGTGGAGTTTCGTCGGCGGTGGAAGGACGCGTGGGTGGGGGCACATGGGCTAGGGTTAGGCGCGACGGCGGGTCGATTTCCGGCGGCGCAACGGCGGGGCGGAGTTCGGCGGCGCGACGGCGGGGCGGACTCCGGCGGCGCGCTGGAGGTGGAGACGGGACTGGGGTTCGTCGGTTGTGCGTGTGGCTAGGTTTTTTTGCCTTTCCAGGGAACCGCGGGTTGAATACTGGAAACGACAAGGCCCTTTTTTAAATAACGAAACGTTTTCTAAGATACAGTAGCAACTTAAAAAGGGACTGCGGGTTGAATTCTGAAAACCATAGGGACGTTTTTTCAAACATGTCGCGACGGTGAACCCGATAGAATTAATGTATGCTTTACTAGTATTAGCACAAATGCCCGTGCGTTGCAACGGGAAAAAAAATTATGTTCCTATAAACCATGGATGGTCGGGTCGAGGAACTATGTCACGGGATAAGTTGCTTATGACCAAAAAAATATGTATAATTTGAGGATCACGAGTTCATGACATGGAGCTTAGGACATGGGTGCCATTCAGAGTAAATTGATTTGACTGACAACGTTTTCTTTTCGTAAAACTTTTGATCTATTCATAACATCATGGCAACATAAAGAACATCAAAATAATAAAATGTAGTAAGTAATAACAGTTATGTCGAGCATTTCAATGGAAAATAAAATTGTTGCAAATTTAGTAACGAATATTAATGCCCATGACAACGTCTGGGAAAAAAATCTAGTTCCTATGAACAAAGATTGGCCAGGTCAAGGAACTATGTCACGGGACAACAGACGCTTATGACAAAAAAAAAGGAAGATCACGACACGGAGCTTAGAACTTGGGGTACGATTCGAGTAAATTGATCCAATTGACAATATTTTCTTATGGAAAAAGTTCTGTTTTATTCATAGCATCATTGTGATAATATAAAGCACATTAAAAGTAATTAAATTTAATGAGTAATCAAAACTACATCATTTGTTTCAACGAAAAATAAAATTAACACAGATTTTGTAAAGAATATTAATGCCGATGGCAACGTCCTCCTCTACCATGCATTATAAATCATTGTGCAACGTCCTCTCCAATCATTGTGCAATGTCTTCCTTTTATTATTTTGATGATGTTACTTGTGCGCCTAATCCCAATGGATGGTACTTTCTTTCTTTAGTACCTTGCATGTATGTGAAGCCCCATAATTACCGCACAATTCTGGGAATTATTTCCTACCCAATCAACGATGCATCTTTTTTTAGGGGGTGTTTGGTTGCAAGGGACTAGACTTTTTTTAGTCCCAGGGACTAAAGAAAAAAGATCCTCCAGTAGAGTCTTTTTCTAGTCCCTAAAGAAAAAGTCCCCTCTATTTGGTTACGTCGGGATTAAAAGGGACTTTTTCTAGTCTAGTCCCTGTAACCAAACAGGGCCTTAGATGCATGGCAAGCCCCCATGGTTGCGATGGTCAAGACTCGAGACTGCACTTGGTAATTCTACACAAATATGGCAATGGAAAAGAAAGATAAGGGTACCTTCCCACGTAATTGAAGCTTGGTAGTGGTCGTGGCGTGCTGATTCAATTAGCTTGGAGCAATCCCAGGTCAAGGTCACAACACCGGTGATTTGGATGCATGCATGGCTATACAGCTACATCGACAGCACTCGGTCCTTCAGCCTCCGCCGCTTTCTTATCTGATGAATTTTGCTGCTCTACTCCTGCTGCTATTGTATCACACAACAGAACTTGATCGAAAGACGAAATCTGCGTCCCCTGCGACCTCAAAGCTGGGCACGAATCCTTTTGTGACTGTGATTGAGATGTGTCTTCTCGACGAGTTCGTTTTAACTGCGTCACCTGCATAAGAGGACTCGGCAAGGATGGTCCTTGTCGGCGGCAGCGGCGAGGCCGCAGACGGAGGAGTTGAGCCGGAGAAGCTGCAAGACGCTCTTGTAGAATGCTGGCTCAGGTATGCGGCTCGATGACTGCTTTCCGAGACGCCGAGTACAAACGCCACGCTTGAACGATTCTTTTTGGAGAGATACACGTACAAGGCCAATGCTAGCTAGCCAACGCTAGCGCCTTGATTGATTTGTCCTCTGGTTAGAACGTATAAGTTGAGCGGATCGATTTCGCCGGCTACGGACGCACACACGACGAGATGCTAGTTGACGGCAACAGGCTTGCCGGTGGCGCGCGGTGGTCAGCACGTGCGCCAACGCTGAGGATGTGGAGGCGGAGCAGCATTGATTTCTTCCAGCGGAGGTAGCCGTCCTCGCCGTCCAGAGCAAAGGCAGCGGCGGCGACGACATTGATCCCTTCAATTGATCCCTTCACATCTACGGCGTTGCGATTCTTCCCACGATCTCACGATTTGATTACAGAAACGTGATCCTGGTTGTGCATATATATACACATATGAACGTGCAAACACCATCACAATACGAAATCGTAGATGAATCGGTTTTTCCAGCCACCTAAATGTTACGGACTCTATGACGTACGAACCGGACTAAGACGTACGAAACTTGAAGATCGATGTGGACGGACAAAAAACGGACGAAATTACGATGGTAAGAAGCAATAGCCCCTTTACTATTAGGTAAAGAAGTAAAGATAAAGATTAGAAGTCGTTTTGTTGTTGTTTTGTTGCAGTACAGAGGGGTAGTCAGTGTACCCGCTACCACTACAGTAACTAGCGGTAGTAGTAGTAGCTGAGCAGCAGCAAGGCAGAGGAGCAGCAGCAGTGCAGCGGCGCGGCGAGGAGCGAGGCCGGAGGCACGGGCTTGCGCGAGCGGGCGCGGTTGGGTGCGGCAGGGCACGCGCGTGAACGAGCCGAGCTGCAGGCAGCGGCGGGCGGCAGGAGCTAGCAGCAGCACGCTGTGACCGAAGCAGCAGGCGGCCGTAGCAGGGGAGAGCGGCCGGCGCACAGCGGGGCATGCGCGGGGGCGCGGCCGCGGCGCGGTGAGCGCGGGCGAGGCCAAGGCGCGAGCAGTCCGCGGGCACGGTGGCCGCGGCTACCGGCCGAACGTGGGCGGCACGGACGGCGGCTACTGCGGGAGACAAAGGGTGGGGGGAGGAGGGGCGCCGCTCACAGGGAGGAGGCCGACGGCGAGCTCGGGACGGTCGGGGAGGTGCCGGCGATGGAGATCCGGGGCGGTGGCAGTGGCGGCCGAAGCGGAGGGAGTCGACGGATTCGACGGCGTCTCGGTGCTCCTGCTTGTGTGTGTGGACGTAGTCGATGGAGACGAACACGAGGAAGCCCCTGGACATGGCAGCACGGCAGTCCGTCGTCGTTGGCCACGTGCGCGAGCGTCGGCGACGGGGCAGGGTCCTCGGTGGGGCTCAGGTTAGGGCGTGAGAGAGCGAGAGAGAGGGAAGAGTGGCGGCTAGGGTTTCGGGGAGGGGAGAGAGAGCGCCGAGGGCGGTCTTATCCCCTCTAGGGCAGCACTGCAGCGCGTGGGGTCAGAGGCGCCGCGGCCATGGCGCCTCGGCCTTTCCCTGGCGCACGGGAGGTAGGGGAAGGCCGGCCTAAATGGGCTGGGCCAGACTGTAGCCGCACATGGGCCAAGTGCATAGTGCATTTTACTATTTCCTTTTTATCTTTTTCTGTAATTGTTTTAGCTACTGTTCTGCAATTAGTTAGTGCACCAAATGACTTTAGTTCAACTTGAAACTTGGCATATAAATAGTTGGCGATATTGTGAAGCTGCACAAAAAGTTTGGGGATTATTTGAATTCATCTGAATTTGGTTTAATTATAAATGGGTTAAATGTTGCTGTTTTGGCACTGTTTTAAATAGGTTAGGGGCAAATTAATAATTCAAATAATATTGGTTTCTGCAAGACAATTACTTAGTGATTATTTGCAAAATTATGAACTATTTTTTTTTGCATGACAGAAGAAGGAAATATTTGACATGCAATTTGAATTTGAATTGGACTTGAAGCAGATTTTGAACAAGTGGCATTTTGGCTTAGAAAAGAATGATGACATGGCATCATTAGTGTGAGGTCACTGTAGCTAACCTCTGGGGGTGTTACAACCAACATGTCCCCAAGGAGGAAGACTTGGTTAGCGAACCGACAGAAGGAGATGTTCGACCAAGACGGCCTGAACTAGGAAGGCCTCGGCCGTGGACTATGGCTGCTCTTTTTGAAGGCTGGCTAGTGTGCCGGCCGCTAGCTTTTGTTGCCCGCGTGAAATTTGGGGGTTTGACCATTTTGTAGGCTCGCATATGTTTGTCGGCCGCTGACTTTGTTGCCGGCATGTACCATGGCCGCTGGCATGCGCTGCGTCTTTATTGCTTTGTATATTTGCAAAAATTTGCATGCAGCCAGACAAGATGCGGCCAAGATGCGTCCGCGTGTTGGGCGCACGACCGACGCATCTCAAAAACGGTTGGACATCGCCCCATCGCCATCATCAAACGAACAAAATCTAGACAAAACAGACGTCCATTTTGGGTGGTGAGAGTTGGCCTGAGCTCTCACGAATATTGCAGCCCAAACCGACCATGCATGCAGGATAAGCCCGCTGCATGCGTCACACGGCATCGTCATGAACAATGACCGTTCTGTTCATGCATGTCGCCGTACAGGCTAGTCACGAATAGGTACCTATTGCATGCACCAACCGCGGACTTTTTCGCTGATCTGATCCATTTGCTAAAGTTTAACACGATTTGATCCGTGTTTTAAAGTTTTTTTGGATTTGACCTATTTCAAGACGCCATCAATCATGGCGTCTAGTTTGCACTGAAGACGCCACGAACCCCGGTGTCTGTCCCTAGCCCACCTCCTGGTCAGCCCACACTAGTAGAAAAAGGCCCATTTGTCCCGGTTCATAAGGCCCATTTGTTTCGGTTCGGGAACCGGGACTAAAGCCCAACATCTTTAGTCCCGGTTCTTATACGAACCGGGACAGATGGGGCTCCACGTGGCCGCTGCGGCGAGCCCAGAGAGGAGGGCCTTTAGTCCCGGTTGGTAACACCAACCGGGACCAAAGATCATCCACGTGTCAGCAGCTGGAGCTGGGGTTTTTGTTTTTGTTTTTGAAGGGGGGGGGGGGGGGGTTTGGGTTTTGTAGGGTTAATTTAGGGGTTTCATATATTGTGTTAGCTAGCTAATAGAGAGAAGTGTCCTCTCTTATCTCCGTGCTTGGTCGACACTACGTACTATAACGTATAGAGAGGACTCGACACGCTAGCTAGTAAGCAAAAGAAGGAAACCATTAAGTACACAAGATCGTCATGAACATATACAGAGAGAAGTGATCGACCTCCTCCTTCTCCGAGAGATTGGTCGAACAACAAGTTTTCGTATATCTATCCGACGCTACTAGCTACATATATACAATATAAGATCCCTAACATCTGATGTCAAGTTCCACATGGTATTCTCCGGCTGGATTGATGACGTGGTCAAGAAAGAATCCAGCCAATTCCTCTTGAATTGCCTTTAAGCGATCTTGTGGTAGGAGTTCATCCCGCATCTGCCAAATCTAATTTGAAGAAGGGGGTCAATACATATATATGAATGAAACTCAACACAAATGATGGTAATAAAATAAAATTGTGGATATTATTGCTTACGCACTTCATATTGTTTTTCAGAGTAGCTCCGCTTAAAGGTCGTTGCGTTGTAGATGTACTCGCAAACGTAGTATCCACAAAAATTATTCCCGCCTTCCTGCCACAACCACTTTACGAGAAATAGAGGTCAATCAAACTGATAATCAAGCATTATAAATGGTATTGATGAAACTAGCTAGAATCAATGGGAGATGCGCGGAACTAGCTAGTAGTACTTACTTTCGGGTGTGTAAATCGCAGATCCCCCGGCAGTCCCGGAACTTCTGCGGTGAACACTTTTCAACCCTGCGAGACAAAGAAAATAATTACTTGATATCAGGAAATGAACAAAGTTGCCGATATGGTGCGATAATGATCGATTGAACTTATTTCTTGAGCATTTCAGTCATGGCCGCATACTCCTTGGGATCTTTTCGTTTTGAGTCTAAGACGGTTACTAGTCCCTGCTCAAGCTTAATCTTTAGGAGAATAAAGTGAAAGCTGCACACGCATGCATAACTCATCAATTACATTACTATAACCTCGAGTAATAATAGAAACCGAATATGCAGAAGACAGTAACACTCACTTGAAGTTGTAAGGAAAGAGTATTTTATCTTTGTTTTGATTTTTAAGCAACGATTGTAGCAAGTTGGCCTCGGTTTCTTTCGGATTATATTTAACCGTCCATTGTTGTATGAGATTTGTGTTAATGAACCCAATATCATAGATTTGTGCATTTCTGCATTCGACGATTTTCAATCTGCATAATATAGTGAGGATAATTATATATACATGCAATGAAAGAGTTTAACTATGTATAGAGACTTAATTACAGAAGTATAGTACTTACAGACAGTAACAAGTGATGATTATTTTATCGAGGACGCACGAACCGGGACGTATGCCCCCATGTGTCCCGGTTCCTGACTGAACCGGGACTAATGGGCTGGGCTGGCCTGGACCAAAGCTCTGTTTTCTACTAGCGCCAGTTGACCGTCCAACGTGGCAAATTTCGCCTCCGACTTAGACGTCAAGGACCTTGGCGTCTACCTAGCTAGCTGCGTTCATTTACAGCACTATGCATACATACGATTTTTAACCAGAGCAGATGACACGTGTGTACCAAAGTCCAGCAAGGAGGCACGTAGCCATGCAGCGAGACCTATCATCACCGCCTGCATAAATATCTACTATCTTATATGATTGTCTCATATGGTAGTATAGTGCAGTACAAGAGCTAGCTCGGCTATGATGCAAGAAAATGCAGCTAACTACGAGCTAGTGGGCAGGCTACGTACATGCGTTAAAAGCAACCGAGTGACAAGATGGATGCTACATTAAAAACCACCGCTCCTCCTCCTCCTCTTCGCACTTCCACCGCTCCCCCTCCCCCTCGCATGCCCAGCGTTGCCGGCGCTCCTCCTCCTCGTGCTCCAGCCGCATGAGGCGCTCCCCCTCGGCCCGTTCCTCCTCCAGCGCCCGGTCCCTTCACTGCGCGAGGTAGGATGCCTCCTCCTCCTCCGCCGTGTCCATCCACACGGGTGACGCGCTGACCCACTCCCGCACGATGCCCTGCCACTGGTACCTCTCCGTGGCTGCGGGTGGTGCTGGCGCGGGCTCCTGTTTGGGCGGCGCTGGGGCATGTGGTGTGGGTGGTGGCACTGGCGGTGGCGGGTAGACGCAGTCGCCGGCCACGGAGAGCTCGAGTGCCTCCTCTAGGGCAGGCCAGCGTGCGTCTTCCTCGCACTGGGACTCTTCGAGGGCGTGCTGGAGCGCCTCCTCCAGTGCGGCCTGGTACTCTGCCTCCGCCTCCACGTCGTCCTCCTCCTTCACCACTGGTGGCGACGGTGGAGAGTGGGCCTCGACCTGGACGGTGCCGCGGAGGTGCACATCGTGCTCTGTGGCGAACCAGACGTCCCAGTTGGGACTGTAGAGTAACGCAGCAGAAAACAAAAAAAATTGGTACTACGAGCACACCCAGGATCACTATGGAGATGCATACAAGGTTTTTGATCTGATTGTTACCAACTTGATGCGCAGCGGAAGCGGAGTTGGTGTAGATCGTCGGTGCAGATCCCCGCAGTTAGGATTTTACAACCTCTCAACTACGAGGATGTACTCCCTCGTCAGCTCACCGGATGGATCTCCGGGCAGCCCTTCGGGAGGCCTCAGGACAGTCCCTTGGATAGTCCCACCGGACGGATTCTCGGACAGCCCTTCGGGAGGCACTCACAGAATCTCGGACGGTCACTCGGACAGCCCTTCGGGAGGCACTCTTGAACAGCCCCTCGGGCAAAAAGATCAAAACTACGACCTCTCTACGGGGTTGCACACATACGGTGTCAGCTATCCGGCAGGGCTTCGCCGTCCAGAACTAGTTCCCACCGGAACCCAGACAGCCTTTCGGTTTCTATGAAACTATTTCGCTGGGAGGGAGAGAGAAGGCCAGATCATGCATGTCATCTGTATGTGAGAGAGAGTGAGTGTGGAGAGTGCATCTCCACCTCTATTTATAGGAGAAACCCAAGGGGTAGAGCACACTTGGAAATGCCAAAATGCCCATGAAAGGTGTCCTTCACAAGGGCATAAAGGGGAAAGCAAGTGGGCAAGTGGGGCTCCAAGGAGGAGCCCTCCCATGGCCGGCCATCACCCTTGTGGGTCCCCCCCCCCAAAGAGGTTCCCATCCTTACATGTCATCCCTTGATATTTTGGGGCAAAGCCCAAATAAGTGGCTTTCCAAAAAAGCAACCAAAAAGCGGGTTTCCCTATTCACGAAGACAATTCTCAGCGTCCGTTAAATCCAAAAATATTTCTGTAGGTCTAGAACATTTCCAGTACTCAATAAAATAATTCTGGACGCGTTCCGAAACATTTTCAGATCAATGATTTTCTTCAACGAAAAGCAACCAAAGCGGTTCCGGCAGCTCCGGAACATTTCCGGTTTTTTCTTCCGGATTAATTTCAGAAGTTCTCAGAACAATTCTGAATCCCTCCAAAAGGTTCCAGGTGTGTGCCGAAACCATTTTGACTTAATGGTATACTCCGAAACTACTTTTCGGTTTTACCGAAACTCTTCCGGTGTTCTCTCTCCGGAACTCTTCCGTTGTCTCCGAAACTTTTCCGGTGACTTTCTCTCAGACTCCCTGTCTAGTATTTAGCAGATAGATGACCCTTAAGCATGTGACCCTATAGGTTCGGTGAAGTATAGACATGACCGGAACACTTTCCGATCAATGATCAACATCGGAGCCGTGGACACCCATATTGACCCCTATACGCACACGAATAAATATTCGAGTGAACCTCCAGTTGCCGTGTGCTATTCCTGTTGCTTCATGATATGTTACAAACACCTGAGGTGAGATTTATCGGCATCCCCGTGGATCAACAACTTTGTCCACTATGCCAGTTACCTCATTACCGGTTTTGTTTTCTTTTCTCGTTTCCGCGTTCCGGCATCCCAGTGATCAAATCACATTGTGTCTGGCCAGATGATGATTGATACCGTAACACCGAGAGGGCCCGAGAATATCTCTCCATCGTCGGAGGAGCAAATCTCAATCTTGAGCTATCAAGTCCCTTGACATACTTTCCCATGAACCCGTAAGCCGCCGTAATAGCCACCCAGTTACGGATGACGTTTAACAAACCCCAAAGTTCATGAAGCAAGCATAAAGAAAATCGATACTCTCATGGTCTAAGGAATTATGCAAACGTTAACTTCTCTGTGTTATAAACCATTAACTTGTGACGAATGTATCTCATAGCATAACATCAATTCGGGTCGATTCAACCACAAGTGTTCTTCTAACATTGTGTCCTCAAAGTTGCCGGCATAGTCATGCCCATGATCAGGAAAACAGAACCATCATGCAACACTTGAGCTAGTCTTAGGCCAGACTAGGAATACATTTTACAGTTTATTATTCCACACGTGCATATGAGTCTTCCTTCGAGCCTCATGGTTATTGCAGACTCGAGAACCAAAGCAGTTATAGCACAGAATATAAACATAATTACGAACATGGGGATAAATAATAACATTTATTATTGCCTCTAGGGCATATCTCCTGCAGGGACTTTCTGCCGCGTACGTCGGGTCGCGGCGCTGCTCCGGCGTGAGGATAGCATGCCGCCTGCGGATCGCCTCCGCCCTCGTCCGCTCGGACTGCAGCACGGCTGGCACCGGAATGCAGTGGGGGTCGAGGTGCCAGCCGTGGGGGAGGTTGGCATCCGGCCTCGCCAGCGGGACGCGGTAATCCCAGTGGAACTGCGCCCGGTGTACCGGGATGTACAGCCGGTCCCGTGGCCGGCGAGACCTCCCCCCCCCAAAAAAAAAAGAAACAAACAAAAAAAATAAAAAAAAAAACATAAAAAAAAAAAAATAAACAAAAAAACACCAAAACCAACCCATAACCCAACAAAAAAAAAATACACCACTGCACCCCAACACACAAACACCCAACCCCCCCCCCCCCCCCCCCCCCCCCCACACCCCCTCCGCGGCACCAACGTCCACCTCACCAGACCGCGCGACGAGCTGGCCTCAGTGTCGTGCTTGGCCTTGGCCTTGCCCTTGCCGAAGAAGCCGGTCATGGCGTCTAGGGTTTCTGTCTGTCGGCGAGGGGGCACGCATGGCCAGATGTGGACGGGAGCGGGGAAATGAAGTGGATGAGCCCCCTGGCATGCTTGCAATTTAAAAAGCGTGAACTCCGGACACTTCTACTAGCTGCCATGGGGGCCCAAGTTAGGTGGGTGGCATTAAATTTGACCACGGCGGTGGTTTGGTGGCCGACAAGTGGGCCCGAGGCGGACGCGCGGCGTGTCCGTCTCGTGTCCGTGTGGACGCAAATCGGGCGTAAATTTGGGCCAGAAATGCATCCAGACGGACAACGCGTGAACGTGAATTGGGTTTGGGTCGGCGCGCTGGGCCGGCATTTTTGTCCGTTTCGACACAAACAGACACCCGCGGATGAAATGCGTCAGCGCGTTGGAGTTGCCCTTAAGACCCCGTGTATGCTAATCATTAGTAGGCTTTTTTTATGTTAACCAAGGAGGTGATGAACTACTACACTTGTTAGCCCATGCCCACGTACACTTGCATGCATCGATGCACTGGATGCATGTAGCATCCATCTTGTCACTCGGTTGCTTTTAAGTTTTAACGCATGTACGTGCCTGCCCACTAGCTCGTAGTTAGTTGCATTTTCTTGCATCGTAGCCGATCTAGCTCTTGTACTGCACTCTACTATCATATGAGACAACCATATAAGACAGTAGATATTTATGCAGGCGGTGCTGATAAGTCTCGCTGCATGGCTACGTGCCTCCTTTGCTGGACTTTGGTAAGCACGTGTCATCTGCTTTGGTTAAAAATCATATGCATGCATAGTGTTGTAAATGAACGCAGCTAGACAGGTAGACGCCAAGGTCCTTCGCGTCTAGGGTCGGTGGCGAAATTTGCCACGTCGGACGGTCAATTGGACTGACCAGGAGGTGGGCCAGGGACAGACACCGGGGTTCGTGGCGTCTTCAGTGCAAGCTAGACGCCACGGTTGATAGTGTCTTGAAATGGGTCAGATCCGAAAAAACTTTCAAGCACGGGTCAAATCGTGCTAAACTTCAGCAAATGGGTCAGAACAGTGAAAAAGTCCCCAACTACCCAGTATAGGCGCCTACCTGTGACCCTATTAGATGAGCCAAATAGACTGACAAAGCTGACTCCTAACCGCGCCCTACTCCCATACCTACTCTCCCTGCTGGAGGGAGAATATCAGGTGCTCCCGGGGATGCTCCTGCTCCCATGCTCCGATGTGACGTCAGCCGTAGATCTGTGGTCCAATGGACAACATCGCAGGAATATGGACCAAAGCGTCATTTCAGGGATGTTCGGGGGGTTTTCTGCAAAACTCGCATTGACCAAATGCTGCCGTTGGATCACATCGGAGCATGGGAGCAGGAGCACCCCCGGGAGCACCTGATATTCTCCCCCCTGCTGGAGCCTCTGCAAATTGCCTGCCTAATTAGCCTGACACTGCAAATGGCCTGCTGCTACAGTCTCCACAGCACGAATCTTGGCATCGCTGTACGCACTGGATAAGTGGGTGCCGGGACTCCTAGGTGCTGTCGCACCTTTCCGTAAAATTTAATGTCCAAAGTGGAATGCAAAGAGTACTGATCATAATCTTAGCCTGCAAACCAGTTGCGGACATGGCATCAGACTTCAAATAAGTCATGTGTTGGAAATATGCCCTGGAGGCAATAATAAAGTTATTATTATTATTATTATATTTTCATGTTCATAATTAAGTTTATATTTCTGTGTTATAATTGCAATGGTTCTTGAATATGAGATTTTGAAGGAAAACTCAGTTGCGTGTGTGGAAACATAAACATCAAACAGATCCCTAGTCATGCCTCTGGACTAGCTCATGTATTGATGATGATCATGTTTTTCTGATCATGGGCATTGTTAAAGTAACAAGTATGCCGGCAATAATGAGAACACCTTTTATTGTGAGAACAATGGTGTTGGATAGACCCAAATTATGAAATACTGTGAGATCACATCGTCATTATGTTGTCGGTATTTTTGTATAAAGTGTTAGCGTTTACTTTCATCCTTAGACCATGAGAATATTGTAGAACAACATACCGGATGGTTACTTTGAGATTGACAAACGTCACACTGTAACTGGGTTATAATAAAAGTAACTTACCACTACTAGGGAAAAGCCTAGCAATAGCGCGGGTAAAATGCCTATCAGTAGCGCGGGCGCCAGCGCTACTAGCAAGGTGCTACAACTAACTTGTAGCAGTAGCGTTCTTTGTCCCGCGCTACTGCTATACCTACTTAGCAGTAGCGTTGTCCTCGCCCGCGCTACTGCTAAGTAGCTTAGCAGTAGCGTTTTCCAGTACGGCGCTACTGCTAATTAACTGCAGCGCTTGAGTACGGTGCTACTGCATCCTGCTAAAGAGCGCTACTGCTATATTTTCACAATTTTTTTTGCTACGTATTTGCGATGTTTTTTTTATAGGTTTTATATAGTATTCTAATCATATCATAAACATGCAATATGCTCATCATATCATCCAACACAAATCATGTCGTCGTCTCATCATAATCACGATATAGCGATACAAGTTAAGTGATACGTCCATTTTGCATCATGTTTTATTGCTGTTATATATTAAGTTTTTGATCAATATAGCACTTCATGGAGTATTTCTAATGTCTTTTCTCTCTTAATATGCAAGGTTTACTCAAGAAGGGAGAATACCGGCAGCTGGATTTCAGGGCCTAAAAAAGCAACAACAGAGATACCTATTCTACACATCTCCAAATGGGCTGAATTTCAACGAGGAATTATTTTGGAATATATAAAAAATACTGTGCAAGAGAATAACCGAAGGAGGGCTGCCAGGTGCTCACACATCACCTGGGCGCCCCCCCCTGGGGCGCGCCCTGGTGTTGTGTGAAGCCCCTGGCCCACCTCCGGCCCTCTCCTTCTGGTATATAACTCATTTTACCCTAAAACTTTTATGGGGAGACTTTCGGGACGAGGCGCCGCCGCCACGAGGCGGAACTAGAGCAGGAGCAATTTGGCTCTCCGGCGGGCAGATTCCGCCGGGGACACTTCCCTCCGGGAGGGGCAAATCGAAGCCTTCGTCATCACCAACAACCCTCGCATCGTGGGAGGACCAATCTTCATCATCATCAACCACAGCACCATCTCATCTCCATCCCTAGTTCATCTCTTGTATTCAATCTTTGTGTCAAAACATTAGATTGGTACTTGTGTGTTTCTAGTAGTGTTGATTACTATTCATAGTTGATGCTAGTGGATTTGTTTGGTGAATTACTAAATGTCCAGATCCTTTATGTCATTTATTTCCTCTCTGATCATGAACATGATGATGATGTGTGAGTAGTTACTTTTGTTCTTGAGGACATGGGAGAAGTCTTGTCATAAGTAATCATGTGAATTCGGTATTCGTTTGATATTTTGATGATATGTATGTTGTGATTCTCTTAGTGGTGTCATCTGAACGTCGACTACATGACACTTCACCATTCATGGGCCTAAGGGAGCTCATTGTGGAGTAGTAATTAGATAATGGGTTGCTAGAGTGACAAAAGATTAAACCCCAGTTTATGCGCTACTCCGTAAGGGGCTGATTTGGATCCACATGTTTAATGCTATGGTTAGACTTTGTCTTAATTCTTCTTTCGTAGTTGCGGATGCTTGCGAGAGGGGGTAATCATAAGTGGGAGGCTTGTTCAAGTAAGAATAGCACCCAAGCATCGGTCCACCCACATATCAAATCATCAAAGTAGCGAACGCGAATCATATGAACATGGTGAAAGTGACTAGATGAAATTCCCGTGTGTCCTTAAGAACGTTTTTCTCATTATAAGTACTTGTTCCGGCCTGTCCTTTACACTAAAAAGGATTGGGCTATCTTGCTGCACCATATTTACATTTGTCACTTGTTACTCGTTACAAATTGTCTTGCTATCAAACTACTTGCTACCGCTTGTTTCAGTGTTTGCAGAAATATCCTTATTGAAAACCGCTAGCCATTTCCTTCTGCTCCTCGTTGGGTTCGACACTCTTACTTATTGAAAGGACTACGATTGACCCCCTATACTTGTGGGTCATCAAGACTCTTTTCTGGCACCGTTGCCGGGGAGTGAAGCGCCTTTGGTAAGTGGAAATCGGTAAGGAAACATTTTTTGCTACGTGCTAAAATTTACTGTTACTTGTCACTATGGAAAGTAATACTTTGAGAGGCTTGTTCGGGGTATCTTCACCTCTACCGAAAACCACTAGAGTTGACTCTGCACCACCTATTGATGATACTGAAGATGTTGCTTATGAAATTCCTGTTGGTCTTGTTGAGAAACTGCTAGCTAATCCTTATGCAGGAGATGGTACTAAACATCTTGATATGCACTTGATCTATGTGGACGAAATTTGTGGATTGTTTAAGCTTGCAGGTTTATCTGGAGATAGAGCTAAGAAGAAAGTATTCCATTTATCTATGGATGGAAAGGCCTCGACATGGTATAGGTTATGCGATGATATTGATACATGGGTTTGGAACCGGTTGAAATTGGAATTCCATCAGAAATTTTATCCTATGCACTTGGTTCATCGTGATCGGAAATATATCTATAATTTTTGGCCTCGTGAGGGAGAAAGTATCGCTCAAGCTTGGGGGAGACTTAAGTATATGCTTCATACATGCCCCAATCATGAGCTCTCAAGAGAAATAATTCTTCAAAACTTTTATGCTCGGCTTTCTCATAATGATCGAACTATGCTTGATTCTTCTTCAACTGGCTCTTTTATGAAGAAGACTATTGAATTTAGATGGGATCTTCTTGAGAAGATTAAGCGCAACTATGAGGATTGGGAGATCGACAAAGGTAATGAGTCAGGTATAAATCTTAAGTTTGATTGTGTTAAATCTTTTATGGAAACCGATGCTTTTCACAAGTTTAGCACTAAGTATGGACTTGACTCTGAGATAGTAGCTTCTTTCTGTGAATCATTTGCTGCACATGTTGATCTTCCTAAGGAGAAGTGGTTTAAATACCATCCTCCTTTAGATATTAAGGAAGAACCCCCTGAGCTTAAGGAGGAGAAAACTATTGTTTACAATGTTAATCCGGTTGTTCCTACTACTTATTTTGAGAAACCTCCTTTTCCTGTTAGAATTAAAGATCATTCTAAAGTTTCTTCTGTTATTAGAAAAAGTCATGTTAGAACTTCTGCATCTCCTGAGCAAATTAATGTTGAACCTAGCATTGCTTTAGTCAAGGATCTTTTGGTTGATGAATTAGATGATCATGTTATTCCTTTCTGTGATAATGCATCTAGAATTGCTAGTCCTGATACTAAGAATAAAAATAGACCCGTAGTTGGCATGCCTGTTATTTCTGTTAAAATTGGAGATCATTGCTATCATGGTTTATGTGATGTGGGTGCTAGCATAAGTGCTATTCCCTTTACCTTATATCAAGAAGTCATGAATGATATTGCACCTGCTGAGATTGAAGATATTGATGTTACTATTAAGCTTGCCGACAGAAATACTATTTCTCCACTTGGTATTGTCAGAGATGTTGAAGTCTTATGTGGTAAGATCAAATACACTGCTGATTTTCTTGTTTTTGGTTATCCTCAAGATAGCTTTTGTCCAATCATATTTGGTAGACCTTTCTTGAATACTGTTAATGCTAAAATAGATTGTGCCAAAGAAATTGTTAGTGTCAACTTTGGTGGTGTGTCTCATGAGTTTAATTTCTCTAAGTTTCGTAGACAACCACATGATATAGAGTTGCCTAGCAAAGATGAAATTGTTAGCCTTGCTGCTATTGCTGTGCCCCCTACTGAACCCTTAGAACAATATTTGCTTGAGCATGAGAATGATTTGCACATGAATGAAAGGAATGAAATAGATGAAGTTTTCTTTAAGCAGCCACCTATCCTTAAGCATAATTTTCCTGTTGAAACTCTTGGAGATCCTCCTCCACCTAAGAGTGGTCCTGTTTTTGAATTGAAGCAATTGCCTGATACTCTGAAGTATGCTTATCTTGATGAAAAGAAAATATATCCTATTATTATCAGTGCTAACCTTTCAGCGCACGAAGAAAAGAGATTATTAAAAGTTCTAAAGAAGCATCGTGCTGCTATTGGGTATACTCTGGATGATCTTAAGGGCATTAGTCCCACTCTATGTCAGCACAAGATTAATATGGAGCCAGATGCTAAACCCGTTGTTGATCACCAACGTCGATTGAATCCAAAAATGAAAGAGGTGGTAAGAACTGAAATATTAAAGCTTTTGAAAGCAGGAATTATCTATCCTATAGCTGATAGTTGATGGGTGAGTCCAGTTCATTGTGTGCCTAAAAAGGGTGGTATTACTGTTGTTCCTAATGATAAAGATGAGCTTATTCCTCAGAGGATAGTAACTGGTTATATGATGGTGATAGATTTTAGAAAATTGAATAAAGCTACTAGGAAAGATCATTATCCTTTACCTTTTATTGATCAAATGCTAGAAAGGTTGTCTAAGCATACACACTTTTGTTTCCAAGATGGTTATTCTGGTTTTTCTCAAATACCTGTTGCACAATCTGATCAAGAGAAAACCACATTTACCTGTCCTTTTGGAACCTTTGCTTATAGACGTATGCCTTTTGGTTTATGTAATGCACTTGCTACTTTTCAAAGATGTATGTCTGCTATCTTCTCTGACTTTTGTGAAAAGATTGTTGAAGTCTTCATGGATGATTTTTCCGTTTATGGAACTTCGTTTGATGATTGCTTAAGCAATCTTGATCGAGTTTTGTAGAGATGTGAAGAAACAAATCTTGTCTTGAACTGGGAAAAATGCACTTTATGGTTAATGAAGGTATTGTCTTGGGCCATAAAATTTCTGAAAGAGGTATTGAGGTTGACAAGGCTAAGGTTGATGCTATTGAGAATATGCCATGTCCTAAGGATATCAAAGGTATAAGAAGTTTCCTTGGCCATGCTGGTTTCTATAGGAGATTTATTAGAGACTTCTCTAAAATTTCTAGGCCTCTTACCAATCTTTTGCAAAAAGATGTTCCTTTTGTTTTTGATGATGATTGTGTAGAAGCCTTTGAAACTCTTAAGTCTGCTTTAATTTTGCACCTATTGTTCAGCCACCCAATTGGGATTTACCTTTTGAAATCATGTGTGATGCTAGTGATTATGCTGTTGGTGCTATTCTAGGGCAGAGAGTTGATAAGAAACTGAATGTTATTCATTATGCTAGTAAAACTTTGGACACTGCCCAAAGGAACTATGCTACTACTGAAAAAGAGTTTCTAGCAATTGTGTTTGCTTGTGATAAGTTTAGATCTCACATTGTTGATTCCAAAGTTACTATTCATACTGATCATGCTGCTATTAAATATCTTATGGAAAAGAAGGATGCTAAGCCTAGGCTTATTAGATGGGTTCTCTTGCTACAAGAATTTGATCTTCATATTATTGATAGGAAAGGGGCTGAGAACCCTGTGGCTGATAACTTGTCTTGATTGGAAAATGTGCTTGATGACCCACAACCTACTAATGATAGTTTTCCTGATGAGCAATTAGCTGCTATTAATGTTTCTCATAGTACTCCTTGGTATGCAGACTATGCTAATTATATTGTTGCTAAGTTTATACCTCCTAGTTTTACTTACCAGCAAAAGAAAAAGTTCTTTTATGATTTGAGACACTATTTCCGGGATGATCCACATCTTTATAAAGGTGTGGATGGTATTGTTAGACGTTGTGTGCCTGAGCATGGACAGGAACAAATTCTTCGGAAGTGTCACTCCGAAGCTTATGGAGGACACCATGCAGGAGATAGAACTGCACATAAGGTATTGCAATCCGGCTTTTATTGGCCTACTCTCTTCAAGGACGCTCGTAAGTTTGTCTTATCTTGTGATGAGTGTCAAAGGATTGGTAATATCAGTAGATGTCAGGAAATGCCTATGAATTATTCTCTTGTTATTGAACCATTTGATGTTTGGGGTTTTGATTACATGGGACCTTTTCCAAAGTCCAATGGGTATACTCATATTCTTGTTGCTGTGGATTATGTCACTAAGTGGGTGGAAGCTATCCCCACTAGTAGTGCAGATCACAACACCTCTATTAAAATGCTTAAAGAAGTTATTTTCTCAAGGTTTGGAGTCCCTAGATATATTATGACTGATGGTGGTTCACATTTTATTCATGGTGCTTTTCGTAAGATGCTTGCTAAGTGTGATGTTAATCATAGAATTGCATCTCCTTATCATCCTTAGTCTAGTGGTCAAGTTGAGTTAAGCAATAGGGAGATAAAGTTGATTTTGCAAAAAACTGTCAATAGATCTCAAAAGAACTGGTCTAAGAAATTAAATGATGCTTTGTGGGCTTATAGAACTGCTTATAAGAATCCTATGGGTATGTCTCCTTATAAAATGATTTATGGAAAAGCATGTCACTTACCTCTTTAATTGGAACATAAAGCCTTTTGGGCTATTAAAGAACTTAACTATGATTTCAAGCTCACAGGTGAGAAGAGATTATTTGGCATTAGCTCACTTGATGAATGGAGAACCCAGGCTTATGATAATGCCAAGCTATTCAAAGAAAAGGTCAAACGATGGCATGATAAGAGGATTCAAAAGAGAGAATTCAAGGTGGGTGAATATGTTTTATTATATAATTCTCGTCTTAGGTTCTTTGCAGGTAAACTCCTCTCCAAATGGGAAGGACCATACATTATCGAAGAGGTTTACCGTTCTGGAGCCATAAAGATCAACAATGCCGAGGGTACTAACCCGAAGGTGGTAAATGGACAAAGGATCAAGCACTATATTTCAGGTACACCCATTAATGTTGAAACTAATATTATTGACACAATTATACCAGAGGAATATATCAAGGAGTCCTTCCGAAACACTCCAAGATACTGAAAAAGGGAAAGGTACGTGATAGGGTAAGTAAACGGACTCCGAAAAATCTGCAAAAATATATTCTATTAGTTTTGGAATATTTAGAAAAATACAAAAATAAAAGGAAGCCGAGAGGGTCCACCAGGTACCCACACAGCACCTGGGCGCGCCCCAGGGTGGGGCGCGCCCTGGTGTTGTGTGGGGCCCTGGTGCACCTTCCCGACTCCGTTTTCTTCCGTTTACTTGTTTTGCAAGATAAAAAAATCTATATATATCCCCCGAATCGTTTTGACCACCGTATCGCGAGATATCTTCTGTTCTTGTTTCTTGCTGTTTTCTGCCAGATCTAAAAATCTCCATGGCCTCCTCAAGCTCTTCCAAGGACAAGTTCTTCGAGAACGTCATCAACCCTTACCTCCCGAAGGTGATGAAGCACCCTCAGGAAGTTGTGACTCGTGAGGGGGTGCTCCACATCTGGGATGTTCAAGGCCCAAAGAGGACCGGAAGCGTGGAGGAAAGGCTCGAAGCGGTGGAGCAAGAGATCTTCAAGTGCAAGGGGATGGTGGAGCGTGGACTTAGCGCCAACCACACTATGATCACGGCATTCACGCGTGAGAATAGGGTGGATAGCCAGTCTTTGGAGAACATCGTCCTCAAGTTTACCGACCGCATCGACTATCTTCAAGATCAAATCTATGATCTCCGGCGCCAAAATTATGAGTATGAAGAAAAAATCAGAGGTATGAGTTTAGCTGCAAGTTTCAGGGCTCCGGAGCCTTGCTCCGCGTATTATGGTGGAGAGACCACTCCATGGAAGCCAGAGGATAATCCTTCACCTTCATCACCCAAGGAAGAAGCTTGATCACACGGGTATGGGCACTCCCCTTGGCTTGTGCCAAGCTTGGGGGAGGTGCCCCGGTATCGTATCACCATCACTTTTATTATCCTTTGCTATTTTCAATTCGATCCTTAGTTATTCCGTGATCTAGAATAAAAGTTTGGTATGATCTATCTTTGCGTGTTAGTTTCTATCTATCTATCTATGTAATCGTGTGTGAGCTATATAATAAAGAGTAGTTTAAGTCTTGTGACGACCCTGGCTTAATCGTGCACTAATCATATACGCAAATGCACACGATCAAGCCTAAGGACTCACTTGAAGATATCACAACACAACTCTAAAACATAAATAAAGTCATACAAGCTTTATATTACAAGCCAGGGGCCTCGAGGGCTCGAATACATAAGCTCGCATACAAGCGTCAGCGGAAGCATCAGATATCTAAGTACAGATATGAAACAGAAACAGATAAGCCTTTACAAAGGAGGGGCAAAACAAAAGCTACGATCGAAAGGCGCAGGCCTCCTGCCTGGGACCCTCCGATCCTACTCCTGGTCGTTGGCAAGCTCGTAGAAGTAACCACCCTCGGGGTGGTAGTAGTAGTCGTCGACGGGGGCAGCTGACTCCGGGGCTCCGTTGTCTGGTTGCATGAAAAGGGAAAAGGGGAAAAGAGGAAGCAAAGCAACCGTGAGTACTCATCCGAGGTACTCAGCAAGCAAGGATCTACACTACATATGCAATATTATCAAAGAAGGGCTGTATATGTGGACTGGGCTGCAGAAATGCCAGAATAGAAAGAAGGCCTAGTCCTATAGAAGACTAGCATCTTCAGCGGTCTTGCAGTATTAGAAGAGTGTAGATTAGTACAGCATAAAGTAGTAGTAACATTAAGTACCAACCTCGGCCAGAGATCCTTTCTCGACTCCTTGTGAGAAAGCAATCCCAGAGCCCTAGTATCCATGTCTCATCTCAAGTATCCAGTTCTAGTTGTATCGATCGGGATACAACTCCAAGCGTTCGTTACTGAGGATCGGCTATGCATAGATTAGTTCTTCCCTGCAGGGGTGCACCAACTTACCCACCACGCTCGATTAACTCCGGCCGGACACACTTTCCTAGGTCATGCCCGGCCTCGGCCAAACGATACACCACAACCCTACCTAGGCTTAACGGAGAGGTCAGCACGCCGGACTAAACCTATGCGCCCAGGGGGCTGGGCCCCTCGCCCTGAGCGCTCCTGCACGTTACGTTCACGGTGGAGAGCAGACCTAGAAACCCACACTATCAAGGCGGTTGCTTAACGCGGTCCAACCCGGTGTGCGCCGCTCAGTCACTGACGTCTAGAAAGCTTCGACTGATGCATACGACGCAGAGTGCCCATAACTGTTCCCACGTGATGGTTAGTGCTATCGGGCCAGAGGCCCACTCGGGTCAAATATCCAAACCGTTAGTGTGTTGGTAGCGTATGGTAACGAGCAGAGACTCACGGTTGATGTGACCCCATCGCGTCGTCTCGAGGACTTGCGGCAAGGGCTAAGAATGCCCGGCCGTGCCTCATAATTTTCTCTCGGGTACCCTCCAGGTCAACTCGACTCCATATCACTCGCCACTTAGGCTCACGCGGGTACACCTCAGGGTCGACCCGCCTTTCCAAGTAACAGTTGTAAAGTCCAAGTATCCGTGTTTCCATAACATCAGGGGAATCTGAGGTATCACTCTCGTTGGATTCCTACTCGATGTATCCGTCAAGGTGAACTCGGAGGAATCACCCTCGATGGGTTCACACTTGAGGTGTTGCACGACAGCGTCGTTATCGGGAGTGGTGAAGGAGGAATCACCCTCGTTGACCACGACCGAGTAACTACTCCACAGAGTTAACATCGGAAGTGCTTACGAGGTATCACCCTCGGCACTCGATAGTAACACTGCAGTGTCATACAGATAAAGGGGATGTGATGTGCGATGCTGATACGTCTCCGTCGTATCTACTTTTCCTAACACTTTTCCTCTTGTGTTTGGACTCTAATTTGCATAATTTGAATGAAACTAACCCGGACTGACGCTATTTTCAGCAGAACTACCATGGTGTTGTTTTTGCGCAGAAATAAAAATTCTCGGAATGGAACGAAACTTTGCGAGGAATTTTTATACAATAAAAGAAAAATACTAGAGCCAAGAACCACCGAAGGGGGGCACCTGGGTGGGCACAACCCACCAGGGAGCGCCACCCCCTCCAGGCGCGCCCAGGTGGGTTGTCCCCACCTGGTGGCCCCGCAGACACTGAAACTGACGCTATAAAATCACATTTTTCCAGAAAAAAATCAGGGAGAAAGAATTATCGCGTTTCGCGAGACGGAGCTGCCGCCACCTCCTGTTCTTCATCGGGAGGCCAGATCTGGAGTCCGTTTGGGGCTCCGGAGAGGGGATCTTCGGTATTCGTCATCACCAACCCTTCTCCATCGCCAATTCCATGATGCTCCCCACCGGGAGTGAGTAATTCCTTCGTAGGCTCGCTGGTCGGTGAGGAGTTGGATGAGATTCATCATGTAATCGAGTTAGTTTTGTTAGGGCTTGATCCCTAGTATCCATTATGTTCTGAGATTGATGTTGCTATGACTTTGCCGTGCTTAATGCTTGTCACTTTGGGCCCGGGTGCCATGATTTCAGATCTGAACCGTTTATGTTATCACCATTATATCCATGTTCTAGATCCGATCTTGCAAGTTTTAGTCACCTACTACGTGTTATGATCCGGCAACCCCGTAGTGACAATAGTCGGGACCACTCCCGGTGATGACCGTAGTTTGAGGAGTTCATGTATTCACCATGTGTTAATGCTTTGTTCTGGTTCTCTATTAAAAGGAGGACTTAATATCCCTTAGTTTCTGATATGGACCCCGCTGCCACGGGAGGGTAGGACAAAAGATATAAGCACGTATGACTATTTACGGAATACATGCCTACATTATATTTATGAACTGGAGCTAGTGCCGTATCGCCCTAGGTTATGACTGTCACATGATGAATATCATGCAACAAATTACCGATCCAATGCCTATGATTTTCCTACATATTGATCTTGCTAAGTTACTACTGCTGCTTTTACTATTGCACTTGCTACGAAACTACTGCTATCACTGTTACCGTCACTGTTGCTGCTGCTACTATTATCAAAACTATCATACTACTTTGCTACTAATCACTTTGCTGCAGATAATTAATCTCCAGGTGTGATTGAATTGACAACTCGGCAGCTAATACTCTCAAATATTCTTTGGCTCCCCTTGTGTCGAATCAATAAATTTGGGTTGAATACTCTACCCTCGAAAACTGTTGCGATCCCTTATACTTGTGGGTTATCAAGACCTTTTTCTGGCGCTGTTGCCGGGGAGCATAGCTATATTTGTTGAGTCACTTGGGATTATTATCAAATTATCACTATGAAGAATCTGAAGGATGCTAAGACTAAGATTTTTCCCTCTAAGACGAGGGAAGGTAAGGAACTGCCATCTAGCTCCGCTTTAGATTCACCTTCTATTATAAGTAAACTTGCAACACCACCACATGCTATCAATTCTGATATGTCGCAAGTTATGGATGATGCTACTTCTGCTATGAATGCTACTCATGATGATGCTAGTACCTTGCCTAATGATAATGTGCCACTAGGTGAATTTCTTGATGAACAAATTGCTAGAGTAAGATAGCATGATATTGTTGAAACTGATGATGAGCTTGAAACTAAAATTCTTGAAACACCTGTTAGAGCTAGCCCTCCTAGATATGAACTGCCTAAGGTACCGGAAGGTTATGTTGTGGGTGAGGAGGCAACTAGAGATATTCTTGCTTGCAAAGATAGAGATGATCTAGAAAAATTATTAAGCAAGTATAAAGAAAGATCTTTGAATGCTAGAATGAAATGTGATCCTAAGTTTGCTACTTCACCTATCTTTGTTGATGATAAGGATTATGAATTCTCTGTCGACCCAGAGTTAATTACTCTGGTTGAATCTGATCCTTTCCATGGTTATGAAACAGAAACTGTTGTGGCACATCTTACTAAGTTGAATGACATAGCCACCCTTTTTGCTCATGATGAGAAAATTCGCTATTACTATATACTCAAATTATTTCCATTCTCATTAAAGGGTGATGCTAAAGGCTGGTACAATACTCTTGCTCCTGGTTCTGTGCGTAGTCCCCAGGACATGATTTATTACTTCTCTGAAAAATATTTCTCTGCTCATAAGAAACAAGCTGCCTTGCAGGAAATATTTAACTTTGTGCAAATTGAAGAAGAGAGTCTCCCACAAGCTTGGGGGAGGCTTCTCCGTTTGCTTAATGCTTTGCCTGATCATCCTCTTAAGAAAAATAAAATACTTGATATCTTCTATAATGGACTAACCGATGCTTCTAGGGATTTCCTAGACAGTTGTGCTGGTTGTGTTTTCAGAGAACGAACTATTGGGCAAGCTGAAGAATTATTGAATAACATATTGAAAAATTATGATGATTGGACTCTTCCTGAACCACCGCCTAAACCCACTCCGAAGAAGAGGGGTATTTTATATCTCAGTCCTAAAGATATGCAAGAGGCAAAGAAATCTATGAAGGAAAAAGGTATTAAAGCCAAGGATGTCAAAAATTTACCTCCTATTGAAGAAATACATGGGCTTGATACGCAACCACCACCTAAGGTGGTAGGGGTAAATTCTCTAATTAAATTCAATGATAATGATAATCCTCACAATATGCACCCTAGCCAAAGCCTTTATGAGTTTGAAAACTACATTAGAAAGCAAGATCACTTCAATGCAAATGTTATGAAACAGTTGAAATATAATTCTGACATGATTGCTCGCTTGAGTGACTTGTTATTTAGAATCTCAAATGATGTTAGAGGTGTAGGGAAGCATGCTTCTATGGTTCAAACTCAGTTAGAACAAGTTGCTAAATCTCAAAGAGAATTGTTAGATGAAATGAACAATAATAACAAGCTGTTAGAGTAATGACTAGAGGAGGTAGAATGACTCAGGAACCACTTTATCCTGAGGGACACCCAAAAAGAATTGAACAAGACTCTCAAAGAGTTGACACCGATGCACGTAGTCCTTCTAAAAAGAAAAAGAAGAAGAAAAATGATAGGACTTTGCATGCCTCTAGTGAACCTGAAGTAGAAAAACGTCCTCGTAATGATAATGAAATTTCTATCTCTGATGCTGAAACTCAATCTGGTAGTGAACACTCACCTTCTGATAATGAAAAAGGTAATGATGAGGTTCATGAAGAAACTCAAACAAATAATAAAGAACCAGGCAATGATGTTGAGATAGAACCAGCAGTTGATCTTGATAACCCACAACCTAAGAATAAAAGATATGATAAAGGAGACTTTGTTGCTAGAAAACATGGAAAGGAATGAGAACCATGGGTTCAAAAACCTATGCCCTTTCCACCTAAGTCAACTAAAAAGAAAGATGATGAAGAATTTGAACGCTTTGCTGAAATGATTAGGTCAGTCTTTTTGTGTACTTGCTTAACTGATATCTTAAAAATGCCTCCTTATGCAAAGTACATGGAAGACATCGTCAGCAATAAGAGAAAAATACCGGAAGCTGAAATCTTCACTATGCTTGCTAATTATACCTCTAAAGATGGAGTACCTAAAAAACTTGGAGATCCAGGAATACCAACTATACCTTGCTCCATCAAAAGAAATTATGTGAAAACTGCTTTGTGTGATTTAGAAGCTGGTGTTAGTGTTATGCCTTTCTCTTTATATAAAAGACTTGACTTGAATAAACTCACACCTACTGAAATATCTTTGCAAATGGCTGACAAATCAACTGCCATACCTATCGGTATTTGTGAGGATGTGCCCGTTGTTGTTGCTAATGTTACTATTTTGACTGACTTTGTTATACTTGAGATGCCCGAGGACGACAACATGTCGATTATCCTTGGTAGACCCTTTTTGAATACTGCAGGGGCTGTTATTGATTGCAATAAAAGCAAGGTCACTTTTCATATCAATGGTAATGAGCATACGGTGCACTTTCCGAAGAAACAATTCCAAGTGAATGGTATTAATGTTATTGAAAAATCTCCGACAATCACTATTGGAAGTTTTCAACTACCTCTACCTACTGTCAAAAAGAAATATGAAACGCTTATTGTTGGGGAAATTCATATCCCCGTTGAGGTAACTTAGTGACTTACGAAAGTTCTTCGGTTTCATGCTAATCGAAAGTGGTTGTTAATAAGACTTGATAAACCTTATTAATGGATCATTTTTGAGAGGTATGAAGTTGATGAATTTAGTGAGCACTACCTTCTGTCCCTACCTTTAGTTTTCTGTTTTTATTAGTTAAATAAAATAAAATGCCATGTTTTGTCTGTTTTCTGAGTTTTCCGTGCAATAAAAAAAAGATGACCCAAAAATAAAAGTTCTCAGAATGCTCTGAAAATTTAATACGATTTTTTCTGAATATTTAAGAATTTTTGGTGCAAATAATATCAAAGGGAGGTGCACCAGGTGGGCACAACCCACCTGGGCGTGCCAGAACCCCCAGGCGCGCCCTGGTTGGTTGTGGTCCCCACGTGGGCCCCCTCACTTATCTCTTCATCCCACATCATCACCTACCTCCAGAAAAAAAATCACCATTGCTCTTGCTTTCGTGTTCTTACTCTCAAACCCACGGATTTTGATCTCTTTGCTCGAAGCTCCGTTTCCGAAACTGTTTCGAGGGATTGTTGCTTGGTATGTGACTCCTCCGTTAGTCCAATAATCTTTTGCTTTAGTGGTTTATATTTTGAATAATTAGCTACTCTTGGTGCTACTGTAGATGTGCTTGCATGTTGAATTCTTATAGTTCTAAGTAGTTTGAATGCTTGTTATGGCCTCTATGCATCTCTATGAATAGTTGTTTTCAATCTTACAAAGTTTTGTTGACGAAAATTTGTGACACAATTTTTTTTAGAAAATTGTACGCAAATATTATGAACTTCTTTGGAAGGAGTTCTTCGAGGCAGAGGTCCTCGGAGGCATCTTCTAGTAGCAGCTCCGCTCATCGGTCTTATGTTGAACCGAGCGAAAGTTCCATACGAGATGTCGCCACCAAAACATGCTTATGGCCATGCGACGATTATATGGTGAGCGTGGGTATTAAGGAGGAATTTGAGCAGTATGTTCACAATGCCGAGCTCGGTCCCTACATTTCAGATAAGTGCAACCAACACCTCACTCTCACTGAATCATTTGTCAAAGGATTTAAATTCCATCCCCATGA
The DNA here is from genome assembly GCA_011799875.1 of Thinopyrum elongatum. Classification (NCBI taxonomy): domain Eukaryota; kingdom Viridiplantae; phylum Streptophyta; class Magnoliopsida; order Poales; family Poaceae; genus Thinopyrum; species Thinopyrum elongatum. Next base: position 686,969,773 of record CM022303.1, on the reverse strand, counting down.
GTCTAGGGTGTCATTTAAATTGTATGAAAATCCATGTACCATTTCTTTAGAGAGATTTGCTCATCACTGTAAAATCCCATTTTGGGGTTCGCTTGACGAACCACCAAGGTCTGAGTTTGAGATGTTCTTGACTAGTCTTTGTTATGGTGAAAATAGGGGAGTGACACAAGGTAGAATAAAGAGCATTCATTTTCCCGCAATCCAGTATTTCGCATTATTCAATGGAAAATGCATTGTAGGCAAACAAGATTGCAGTACACTTTGTGCTCCAGACTTGAGCCTCTTACGCACCGCACTCACTGGTGACAAAAGTTATAATCTTGGAGCGCTTGTTGCACGTAGGTTGCAACACAATGCTGGTAGTGTATATTTTTATGGTGGAATTTATGCCACACGCTTAGCAAGAGAGCTGGGTGTTTCACCTTTGCCCTATGATCCTATTTTACCCACGCAGTACCTAGACTTTGATGCTATGAAACGTCATCAGATCCTTAGAGGTGAACCCCATAATTTCACTTATAAATTACTGTTTAATAAGGATTCCGTTGTGGACACATATTTGCCTGCACCTGCTCTCTTTAATGTTCACAGTAGGGGAAGATATTATGTTCTCGAGAGCGAGGCCCGAGCTCATAACGCGGCAGTGGTGGCCGCACGGCAGGCTGCAGCCGCACCAAGAGCCTCCGTGAGTTATCACCCCGACCATTATGCAGGCTACTGAAGATTACCAAGCTAGGCCAAAAGCCTAAGCTTGGGGGAGTACGTATTTCCACCGACATTACATTCATGTTCACACATTTCATTCATCGGTGTCCACACTTTTTCATTGTATTATCCATGCTTAATTTATTTTCTTGCTTTCTTCTTGTATGTTTGAAAAACTTTGAGAAAATCCAAAAAAATATTTCTCACTTTTTTGATTTTTCTTCCTAGTTTAAATTCTTGTAGCACTAAAAAGAAAAACCCAAAAAGTTTTCCTTTTGCTTGTTGGGAGCTTTCCCGTGTAAATAGCTTTCCCATGTAAATAGTTTTCTCGTTTTTGTTTTTCCCCTTTTATTTGCTTTCCTTCAGAAAACCCAAAACTCCAAAAATATTTCAGTGTGTTTCTCTGAACTCTTTTCTTTTATTGAGTCGTACCGAGGAGAAGACCACGATGAAAATGTTGAGTGGCTCTCATATGCATAATTGTTAATATAACAAAGAGCCCAATTTACCTTGTCTTCTCCTTTTGAATAAAATGTTTGCATATTCCAGCTTAGTCCACGGCACTCTTGCACTATTATTATTTTCAAATCATTCGGTCGTGCAAGTGAAAGGCAATAATGACGATATTTGATGAACTAGCCGTGGCAGAGAGAAACGGGTATGAACTCGACTTGTTCTGTTTTTGTAAATATGTTTAACCTAGTATCCATGATTCAGCCTATTATGATAAAACATGTTTGCAATGACAATTAGAGATTATAGTTTCTCATGTCATGCATAAGTAGCTAGGAGTGGATAATGATTTATCTTGGATGTCAACATTGCGTTAATAAGATTGTGATGTAGTATGATGATATGGTATCCTTCTCTGAATGTACGAGTGGCTTGACTTGGCGCATGTTCATGCATGTAGTTGAATCAAAACCAACATAGCCTCTATGATATTTATGTTCATGGTGTTCATATCCTACTCATGCTAGTATCCAATGTTACTTACGCATAATGCATGTTCATGACCGTTGTTGCTCTCTAGCTGGCCGCTTCTCAACCTATTTGCTAGCCTTCGCCTGTACTAAGTGGGAATTCTGCTTGTACATCAAAAACCTTGAACCCAAGTTATTCCAGATTAGTCCACCATACCTACCTATATGCGGTATTATCCTGCCGTCCTAAGTAAATTTGCATGTGCCACCTCTAAAAAAAACTTCAAATAAATATCCTTTTTGTGTGCCTGGATTGTTCATAGAGCGACAGGAGGTAGTTGGTATCTTCCATGCTAAGCGGGTTATTCTCATGATGAGTGTTTATTCGCTCGTCCTTGCACGAAAGGGGCGATAATAGGGATTCCCAGTCCCGAACTCAAAACGCAAATAATTAAACAAACTCCCCTGGGACTGTTGTTGGTATGGACGGCACCCGTTGTTTTGGACAAGCCGTGGAGTGTGAATGTTGGTGGATGGGGAGTAAACCTTTACTTTCATCGCTTGGGAACCGCCACTAATGTGTTTAGCATGGAATATATTGATAACTAATGGTCGCGAAGTAAACAAGAAGGGTGCATCTCTCAAAATTTCATTTACCTATGTTTTAAAACCTGAGCTCTGGCACCTCTGCAAATCACTATTTCCCTCTGCGAAGGGACTATCTATTTATTTTAATGTTGTGTCATCACCTTCTCAAATAAGCGCCAGAACCTGAGAGCACTGTTGTCATGCTGATGCATTATGTATAGCTAATGTTGGGTGCATCATGACTGGATCTTTTCTACCATGAATTACAATGTTTAGTCGCTGCTCAGACTTTGGAGGTGCTCTGCATTTATGTTTTGCGGTCTCAGAAAGGGCTAGCGAGATACCACTATTGTCATATTATATCATGGTTGTTTTAATAACGTGTTGTTGTTCGAGATATCTTATTATTGCTCGCTAGCTGATTATGTCAATGTTATGAGTTAATATAATTTTTAAGAGTTATTGTCAATATGGTTAGTTATAATCTTTGATGAAAACCTGGGTGCTACTTAAGCTTATTTATGCAAACAAGAGCAAAAGAGTTCATAAAAGTTTTTCTTTTTCACTTTCAGTTTATCAACTGAATTACTTGAGGACAAGCAAAGGTTTAATCTTGGGGGAGTTGATACGTCTCTGTCGTATTTACTTTTCCTAATGCTTTTCCTCTTGTTTTGGACTCTAATTTGCATGATTTGAATGAAACTAACCCGGACTGACGCTGTTTTCAGCAGAACTACCATGGTGTTGTTTTTGTGCAGAAATAAAAGTTCTCGGAATGGAACGAAACTTTGCGAGGAATTTTTATACAATAAAAGAAAAATATTGGAGTCAAGAACCACCGGAGGGGGGCACCTGGGTGGGCACAACCCACCAGGGCACGCTACCCCCTCCAGACGCGCCCAGGTGGGTTGTCCCCACCTGGTGGCCTCGCAGACCCTGAAACCAACGCTATAAAATCACATTTTTACAGAAAAAAATCAGAGAGAAAGAATTATAGCATTCCGTGAGACGGAGCCGCCGCCAACTCCTGTTCTTCATCGGGAGGCCAGATCTGTAGTCCGTTTGGTGCTCCGGAGAGGGGGATCTCCGGTATTCGTCATCACCAACCCTTCTTCATCGCCAATTCCATGATGCTCCCCATCGGGAGTGAGTAATTCCTTCATAGGCTCGCTGGTCGGTGAGAAGTTGGATGAGATTCATCATGTAATCGAGTTAGTTTTGTTAGGGCTTGATCCCTAGTATCCATTATGTTCTGAGATTGATGTTGCTATGACTTTGCCATGCCTAATGCTTGTCACTTTGGGCCCGGGTGCCATGATTTCAGATCTGAACCATTTATGTTATCACCATTATATCCATGTTCTAGATCTGATCTTGCAAGTTTTAGTCACCTACTACGTGTTATGATCCGGCAACCCCGGAGTGACAATAGTTGGGACCACTCCCAGTGATCACCGTAGTTTGAGGAGTTCATGTATTCACCGTGTGTTAATGCTTTGTTCCGGTTCTATATTAAAAGGAGGCCTTAATATCCCTTAGTTTCCAATATGGACTCCGCTGCCACGGGAGGGTTGGACAAAAGATGTCATGCAAGTTCTTTACATAAGCACGTATGACTATTTACGGAATACATGCCTATATTATATTTATGAACAGGAGCTAGTGCCGTATCGCCCTAGGTTATGACTGTCACATGATGAATATCATCCAACAAATTACCGATCCAATGCCTACGATTTTCCTACATATTGATCTTGTTAAGTTACTACTGCTGCTGTTACTATTGCACTTGCTACGAAACTACTGCTATCACTGTTACCGTCACTGTTGCTGCTGCTACTATTATCAAAACTATCATACTACTTTGCTACTGATCACTTTGCTGCAGATAATTAATCTACAGGTGTGATTGAATTGACAACTCAGTTGCTAATACTCTCAAATATTCTTTGGCTCCCCTTGTGTCGAATCAATAAATTTGGGTTGAATACTCTACCCACGAAAACTATTGCGATCCCCTATACTTGTGGGTTATCAGATGCTGGGGCCTGGTCGTCGAGTCTTTCGATGATCCAGTGGGGCAACCGGGACAAGTGGGGTCACTAGGGTCTCTCTCCAGCCTATACTAAGCAGTTTAGGATAAGCAGGTAGGTATCAACAGCAGTTACAAAAACAGGCTATGCATCAGATATAGGAAAGCAGTAACAACAACAATCTCTAATGCATGCATAAGAGAGAAAGAATAGGCAATATCGGCATGTTCAAAAGGGGGGTACTTGCCTGGAATCTCTGTCGAGAATGAAGGGGTCGTCGTCGACGTAGTCAATCACAGGGGCATCGACATGTGTCTCGGGGTGTACCGGAGAAGAAGAGGGGGAAGAAACAGTAAATACATAGCAAACAGATGTATCACTAAGCATGACATGACGATATGCAGAGGTAGGGGGTGTTCTAACGTGGTGCTACACGTTGCAGACGAAGAGGGAAAACATCCGAAGGAGTTTTCCCGGCATTAGGCATTTTCTGGACAGACGAAAGAGAGGGGACGGTTACATGTTCAGCATGCTAGGGGCATGTGACAGATGAACAGATTGCATATTTGGATTCGTTGGATTTTTCTGAGCAACTTTCATATATAAATTATTTTCATCTGACTTATAGATTAATTTATATGATTTTTCAAAGATTAAAGGAATTACTGAATTACTAGATTCATTATTAAACCGAATTAAAAACAGAATACACTTTTTATACTCAGCATGGGCTAGCCACAGTCAATGACATGTGGGGCCAGGGGCAGGGCTGACCCAGTCAATTAGTCCAGTCAGTAGTTGACTGGTCAAATCTGGGTAGTGGGGCCCAGGTTTCATAGACTTAGGCACTTTTAATTTAATTTATCATCTTAATTTACAGCAGGGTCCACATGTCATAGGATCTAGACTAACTAACCTAACCACTAATTGCTACATTCCTAATTAACAAGGGATGGCCCTACTCATACGCACACACATAGCACGCACGCACTCGCACGGGAGCTCGGCCATGGCTGGTGTGCACGCACCGGCACAGAGGCCACGGCGGCCGAAGCTAGCAGCGGCAGGCATGTGAGCGGGCGTGGCTCGGCGCGCGTGGGCGGCCCAGCACGCTCAGGCAGGCACGGGCAGGGATGGCAGCAACAGCAGCAGGCAACGACGACAGTACGAGCAGCGACAGCGAGCAAAGCAGCAGCAGAGCATCACGAGCAGCGGTAGCAAGCAAGACAGCAGTAGATGAGCAGGCAACGACAAGCAGCTGCAGCAAGAAGCGACAGCAGCTAAGCGCTGCATGGGCGTTGGCGCGCGCGGAGGCGCAGCCATGGGCGAGGCGAGCGTGGGATCGGCGCTCCGGTGGCCATTTGGCCTGGGGTTTGGTCCTACGGGACGAGTATGATGCGCCGGTTCTGAAGGTGCAAGAAGCATAAGCACCTACAGCCAGTAACGGCGGCGGCCGCGAAGCCGAGCGGCGGTCGGAGCGTGGCTACGGCTGCAGCTCGCTACAAGGCATGTGCGGTAGCAGGGAGATGGGGGGGGGGGGAACGCAGTGGTGCTCACATCGAAGCTCGGGAAGACTCGGGGAAGCCGAAGGAACTCGGGGTGGCGCAGATCGAACGACGGATGGCGGCGGCACCGAGGTTGAAGACGACCTCGATCCCGTCATTGTAGGGTTCCCCGGTGTTGAGTTTGTGCTGTATATGGCGTAGGCGACGATGGCGGTCCTCTGGGACACGGTGGTGCGGCGCGGGGCAGCCGGTGGCCACGGGATCGAGCATGGCCATGGCGATGGTGACGCGTCTATGCACTGGGTCGGAAGAAGCGACGCAAGGAGGGGGAAAGAAGGGGGCTAGGGTTTGCCGGAGCATTGGGGGGGCTTATAGGGCGCTGAGGGGGCTTGGATGGCCGGCACGTCGTCACGGGAGCGGCCATGGCCGCGGGATGGCCGCCACGCCCTCCCCTGTCTCCTGTAGCGCAAGGAGGGAGAGGAGGTGAACTGGGTTGGGCCACTTCTATTACTAAATGGGCCAATGCACAAAAGCACCTCTGCCTTTTCCCTTGTTTAGTTATGTTACTTTCCTCACTTCAAAAAAAAAGTTCTGTTACTTTTTTTTGTAGTGTTTTGCAATTTATATTGCTGCTAAAAGAATTTTGTTCATTGTGAAACTTGGCACATAAATCTAGTGCATTAGCATAGGGCCACACACAAAGTTTCATGTGGTTTGGGAAATGTAAGACTATTTGTTGGAATTTAAAAGACCAAATTAAATGTTGTTGGCCCACTAAAATATTGCTAGGGCCAAAATAAAAAACCAATTTGAGATGATTTCTACATGATAATTACTTGAGGATTATTTTCAACATCTCGAACATTTTTGTCTCTCTGTTTGGAGAAATAATAATTTGACTTGTAATTAAATTTGAATTTGAATTCGGTTCGCAACAAAGTGAGGTTTAGTAAATTAATTGCGATGACATGGCACCATTTGTGTGTGATAACTGTAGATGAGCTACCGGGGTGTTACAAGTCTTTCCTCTTTTACTTTTATGTTTTGATCAAAAGGAAAGAAAGAATGAAAGGAAAAGAAAAAGAGAGATCATATGCTAATCTTATTGTGAGTAATGACATCACATAAAGAAAAGTATAAGTGGTAAAATTTATTGAAGATTGACAAACATAGCATTGGTCAATGATGCAATTCATGAAAAAGTTAATAAGGAAGAGAAGATGCACATGCAAATATACTATCTTGGACATCTTTTGTGATTGTGAGCACCCATTAAATATTATATGTCAAATGGTTGATGTTGGACAAGGAAGACAATGTAATGGGTTATGTTTGTTCACATTCACATAGAAGTTATATTGTCATGGATCCTTCAACATGGGGTTCTTGCCCAATACCTTTGCTAGCCAAATATTTCGCGCTAAGTAGAAATACTACTTGTGCATCCAAAACCCCTTAATCAAATACATGCCATAAGAGTCCACCATACCTACCTATGGATTGAGTAAGATCCTTCAAGTAAGTTGTCATCGGTGCAATAAAGCAATAAAAATTGCTCCTAAATATGTATGGTCTTTTAGTGTAAGGGAAAATAAGCGTGTTACGAGCTTGTGATGGCAAGGAATAAAAGCGATAGACTGCATAATAAAGTTTGCTATCATAAGGGGCAATATCACGTGACGTTCCTTTGCACTAAGAGTCAGTGCATCCAAAACTAAAAGCGCATGACAACCTCTGCTTCCCTCTGCGAAGGGCCTATCATTTACTTTTATACAAAGAGTCGAAGTTTCCCTTCTATTCCCTTTTTACTTTTATCTTTTGGCAAGCATCTTGTGGTGGGGGAAGATCTAGGCACATATATCCAGTTGAATATGGGTGGGCATGAGTTATTATTGTTGACATCACCCTTGAGGTGAATAAGTTGGAATCTCTATCTTCCTCTGTGTCCGGCTGAAACTTGATGCTCCATATGTATGGTCTGAGTGTTAGCAATTATAAAAGACTAAATGATAGTTGAGTATGTGGACTTGCCAAAAGGCTCCTACATGTGACCCTTCCGGAAAATATAATGAATTGCAATTGCATTGTTGACCAAGAACATAGTTTGTTAGTTTTCAAGGAAGTTTATGCTTCATACTTCAGCATTGTGGTGAATTGTTACTCATTCATATGAAGTTTATGTTAATGTTTGTTGCTACTATAATATTGTTCATGATGCTTCCATGTCCGCATTTTGTTTTTATCAACATCTCTCTCTCTAAGCATGCGGGCATTTTTTCGATTTCGGTTTTCGCTTGAGGACAAGCGAGGTCTAAGCTTGGGGGAGTTGATACATCCATTTTGCATCATGTTTTATTGCTGTTATATATTATGTTTTTGATCAATATATCACTTCATGGAGTATTTCTAATGCCTTTTCTCTCTTAATATGCAAGGTTTACACAAGAAGGGAGAATACCGGCAGCTGGATTTCAGGGCCTAAAAAATCTACAGCAGAGATACCTATTTTGCACATCTCCAAATGGGCTGAATTTCAACGAGGAATTATTTTGGAATATATAAAAAATACTGGGCCAGAGAACAACCGGAGGAGGGCTGCCAGGTGCTCACACAGCACTTGGGCGCCCCCCCCCCCCCCCCCCCCCGGGACGCGCCTTGGTATTGTGTGAAGCCCCTGGCCCACCTCCGTCCCTCTCCTTCTGGTATATAAGTCCTTTTACCCTAAAACTTTTATGGGGAGACTTTTGGGACAAGGCGCCGCCGCCACGAGGCGGAACTAGAGCAGGAGCAATTTGGCTCTCCGGCGGGCAGATTCCACCGGGGACAGTTCCCTCCGGGAGGGGGAAATCGAAGCCTTCATCATCACCAACAACCCTCTCATCATGGGAGGACCAATCTTCATCATCATCAACCACAGCACCATCTCATCTCCATCCCTAGTTCATCTCTTGTATTCAATCTTTGTGTCAAAACATTAGATTGGTACTTGTGTGTTTCTAGTAGTGTTGATTACTATTCGTAGTTGATGCTAGTGGATTTGTTTGGTGAATTACTAAATGTTCAGATCCTTTATGTCATTTATTTCCTCTTTGATCATGAACATGATGATGATATGTGAGTAGTTACTTTTGTTCTTGAGGACATGGGAGAAGTCTTGTCATAAGTAATCATGTGAATTCGGTATTCGTTCGATATTTTGATGATATGTATGTTGTGATTCTCTTAGTGGTGTCATGTGAACGTCGACTACATGACACTTCACCATTCATGGGCCTAAGGGAACTCATTGTGGAGTAGTAATTAGATGATGGGTTGCTAGAGTGACAGAAGCTTAAACCCCAGTTTATGCGCTACTCCGTAAGGGGCTGATTTGGATCCACATGTTTAATGCTATGGTTAGACTTTGTCTTAATTCTTCTTTCGTAGTTGCGGATGCTTGCGAGAGGGGGTAATCATAAGTGGGAGGCTTGTTCAAGTAAGAACAGCACCCAAGCACCGGTCCACCCACATATCAAATCATCAAAGTAGCGAACGCGAATCGTATGAACATGGTGAAAGTGACTAGATGAAATTCCCGTGTGTCCTCAAGAACGCTTTTCTCATTATAAGTACTTGTTCCAGCCTGTCCTTTGCACTAAAAAGGATTGGGCTATCTTGCTGCACCATATTTACATTTTTCACTTGTTACTCGTTACAAATTATTTTGCTATCAAACTACTTGCTACCGCTTGTTTCAGTGTTTGCAGAAATATCCTTATTGAAAACCGCTAGCCATTTCCTTTTGCTCCTCGTTGGGTTCGACACTCTTACTTATCGAAAAGACTACGATTGACCCCCTATACTTGTGGGTCATCATTAAGTGACATGTCTCGAATACAAGCAACTGCATGGTCATCACATACACATGTTTCATCATCTATATCTAAACAAAGATATAGAAGAGAAGAGCGATCACTATGAGCAAGAGCACGATAATGTAGTAGTTTTTGAGGCGCTGGTTCCGATCCCTCTCTCGTGCTAGCGTAACCTCAAGTAACTATCTTCCCCTTCGGCTCTGCTATCGAATCCTCTGTGGCTGCCGCCCGAAAAATGCAATATATATAGTTAAGCAACAGAAAGAGACAGAGTTAGCAAAAATAGAAGCAACATATCATAAGCATAAATAAGAAAGTTCATCGTACCCAAAATGCCCTAACTAGAGTGATCTTCGCTAGTTGACGAGGACGGTTTAATTACATCACAAAGTTTCTTCGTGCATAACTCAAAGTTTCGTCATAGAGAAAGTAGTGACTAAACGGACACATTGTCATATATCGTCAACCACTCCAACATGTCGTGGCATCCTTCCAAATCAGGGAGGAAGTCCCCGAGCGAAGTGAAATGCTTCATGTCGAGACGCTGAGCGGCTATGCGTGTTCGGTCGTCTTCCCGCGACATTTGCCCTTCTTCGTAGAACATCCCTGTTTTTTGGAGGACCTCCTTCATGATGATTTGGGCAAGTTCACACTGGATGTGATAGAACTCAGCTCGAAGTCGATGATCCGGGACATTTCCTAGTTTCTTTGCACATTGCAGAATATCGGCATCGCCGGATGTAGGTGACATGCGAAGGTTTTGGCGATCCTGTCTGTACTCCAGCATGTGGTGGAGGACATAGAATCCATCACTGAGAGTACCTCTCGGTTGCTGGATGCACCAGAAGTCGGTCTTATGGCCGAAGCAGGGAGCGCCGTTCCTTGTCTTCTTGGTTGTGATCTCTCCACCCCGTAGGCCGTAGCTTAAGATAGCACTGTCGAGAACAGACTTGATGTAGGTGTAATCCTTTTTCTTCAAGTTCTTTGACGAGTCCAAGTAAAGAGCGTGGGAGAATCGGAGGTAACGGATGATGAGGATGGCGCGCCCGTCGCTGCGCAAAATAAGTACACCTCAAATTAGCCTCCACGCATGCAAATGAATGATTGAAATTGAAGGAAGGATATCCGTGGATGACTTACATGGGATGATAAGGCAGGAGAATCGTCTCCTTGTCCTTATTGCCGACCATGAAATCGGCGATGTAGTTCCTCGCGTATTCACGGTGCATTGGGCAGACTGCCAAGAAGCCCTCGTGCATAAAGTACGGGTCAGCAACACAGATATAAGGTATTCGCTCAATCCTGATGATGTAGTTCAAGTACAAGGCAAAAAGGCAGACAAACGTAAAATCCAGCTTTGTCAAGTGAAACATGTCAAAGATGTAGTCTAATCGAAGGAAGAACTTTTCTGCGGGGAATGTCTGGACGTACAACCTTTGCTGCGGCACGTTAACCACGTAGAGCGGGTATCCTGGATTTTCTGAGGCGACAAGGCTTTTCTCTCTCCGCAGAACATCGTCATGAAGTCTCCTTAGATCGCCGTCTATGGCCTCTACTGCTGCCTTAGTTAGGATCGGATGACCGGGGATATGGTATTTCAGTGCATCTTTGATAGGTATACGGTCTTCAACCCGAGGCTGCGGAGGCGGCTGGCTCATAGAAGCAGCTTTGCCGCCATTTCGGCCTTTCTTCGGCCTCTTCCTATGCTTCTTTGCTACCGGAAGTGAGCCTATCATACGTTCATCCTCCGGCAATTCAGGCATCAACTCATCATGCTCAAACCTTGAGTCATACTGCTGAGCCATCAATCCTCCGTCGTCATAGGCGCCGGTATTGAGATACCGTAGAGGGTCATCATCCTCGTCCATGGCATCATGCTTTGCTTCTTCGACGGTGGCGACGTCATCAACCACTAATGGAGCCTCTTCCTCACGCCATCCGCTATCACCCGGCACGACAGGCGACGCTAATTGGGTAGGTGGGGTGTTGGTGTTCATACCTTGCTGAGGCTGCTTGGTCGTGGGTGTGCTCCCGGCCGCCTCCAGACGAAGTAGACTTTTCGGCCACAACAGGACCCAACGCTTGCAATCGCCAAGCCGCTGCGAAGTCTCGTCGTCATCTCCCCCTAGTGCTACCGGAGGAGCCAAATTCTCGTGGCCCGGTTTGACACTGGCCACGGAAACCTTGAAGACGTCAGGGGGGATCGCCCGGCTGTGGAACAATTGTTCCTTCGGCTTCACTATCATCGCCTTTCCCACGTCCACCTTCTGGCCGTTGATGGTGTACAGTATGGTGCATGGGGTTACATCGGCCTGCATACACATGTCTGCGACGTGAGACATCTGAAAGGCAACGGAAATGGGAGATTATACATATATTGAAGAGGGCCGGTGTGACAGGTAGTTACCGTGAGGGCGTCGAGCTCAGCCAAAGACGAAGCCCCACCGAGCACGCCAGAGACGGAGGAGGGGCTGCTAGGAGCAGGTGCAGGAGCAGGTACGGTTGCATGAGCAGGTGCTGGTGCAACGCTAAATGAACTGCTCCCGAAGAAGTTGGAAAGGGGAAAGTCCGCTGCCTCTTTATTTGGATTTTTCCTGCTCGAATCGATGACAGCCGGAAGGAAGGCACTATATGAAGCTGCCATTTCCTCTCTTGCGGTAGCTACCGCTGCTTTGACTGACTCTTCTTTGGTCTCAGCTACTTTCTTAGCAACCGCAATCTCAACCTTCTTGTCGATGTTTTCTTTGTTTAACATCCATCTTTGCTTTCTCTCCTCGGCGTCCTCACAGTAGTAGTGCTTCCACGTGGCGCTGTCTTCGACGCCGTGCACGCGTCCATACGATGGCCGAGTGTCCATCGGGAGTCTTTTCAATATGTTCAAGGCCCGGTTGAATGGGGTGTCCCACTTGGGCCTCGCCAACGCCTCAGACGGCGAGTCGCTTTTGGCCACAATCTTGTGCTGCAAAAGGTACGTGGATCGTTCACAAATGTGACTAAACAAGCAGTCAAATTGATCAGAAGCTAAAATTAGGGGGTAACTTAATAATTACCAGCAGTCTCATGAACTCCTTCGTGACCGCGTCCATTTCGAAAACCTTGTTGACTGGGTCCCAATGGTACCAGGCCCTGATGACGTCACGCTCCTGCGGGATGGTGAACTCCGCCAAGGGGTCTGGGATCCCTACACTTTCATGTTCTGCGTCCTCCTTGGCCCATATGGGCCTCTTCCCCGCGTAACCACGGCTTCCGAGGTGGTGGCACCCCATGTTCCTCTCTTGCAGCCCATTCATGTACTCCGAATTTTCTTTGGCAGCTTCAGCAGCGCATGCCTTTTCAATATTTCGAACTGCTCTTCTGTAATTGTCGGATTATCCTTTACAATCTCGGAGTAGGGTTCCTTTTTTCCGATGATCCGTTGTTTCACCCTTACTTTCCAGGCAGACAACGCGCCGCTAAACTTGCCCATGGCGCGCCTGTTTATCTTCTTCATTGTCGGGTCTTGCCACGGTTGCGTATATTTGATTTCATCCTGGCCCGGGAACAAGAATCTCTGGTGCAGCTTCTTAATGAGGGAGTGCTCCATATTTGGTATCTTCTTTAATTTTTCATCGTTGATGGTGGCGGTTTCCCGTAGGATGCAGTCTACTTGATTGCTGTAGCACATGCGCGCTTACGCAGGCTCTGTTGGCTCGAAATTGCCTGGGTCCACCGCCGTGACCACCAGTCTAGTAGTGCCGAGCTGGTTTGGGCGTCGTATCCTCTTCGGTTTCGGTTCTATACCGGCTAATTCGCCAGCATCGGCGCCGGTCTCGGCGCCTGTCTCGGTGTCGGTGCCGGTGTCGGTCTCAGTCTCGGATGTGACACGACGGTATTGCAACAACCGTTGCTCCTCCAGATAGTTCAAATAGGTATCTGCCGCCTCATAGACGTTGCAATTACCAGAACCCTCTCCTTCATCGTTGCTGGCCAGGTTTCCTACGATTAAGTCTAGTCAATTAATTCTAGACCTAATAAAATGAATAATGACATAAAAAAGGCCTATGTTTTGCTGGAATGTTGATTCATTACCATTGCGGCAAATCCCGGGCACTCAATATGTCCTAGTTTCTAGCACAAGTCATGCCGAAATTCACGGAAAATTTCGGCATGACCTTTGCTAAAAAGTTGACAAATCGAGCACCTGAAATTTGCTGGAACGGAAATGAATCAACATTCCGGCAAAACATAGGCCACTCGAAAACATTCCCTGCAAACAATGTTCAAATATCCATCTTCGACACCGCAACACATGTCCAAATATACACGAGCAACCACATGTCCAAATATACGAGTCCAAATTTCACAAGCTAATTCAAAAACTAAGTGTAGAAGAAAATTCAGTTAACTACTAATAGAACAAAATTCAGTTAACTTTAGTGCTCTATAATGATGAAATGAAAAAAAAATAGTTAACTACTAATTTCATTCATTTAGGTCATTCATTTAACTTCACCTAATTAACCTACTGTACAACTACTACTAGCAGCACTACTAACCTAATTAACCTAGTAAAACCCTACTGCCCTAACTAAAAAACATCTATTTAACATCTACTAGTACCACTACTACCCTAACCTAATTAACATCTACTAGTACCACTATATACTACTAGCAGCACTGCTGCAACATTTTCTTCATTTTGTTCTTTTAAAAAACATCTATGAAAACAAAAACCCTAATTAAACCCTACTGCCCTAGTTAAACCCTACTACCCTAACTAAATTTTTGCTCTAAACCCTACTGCCCTAACTAAATTTTTGCCCTAAACTAAAATTTTGCTCTAACCTAGCCAACCTAGTTAACCTAGCTAGTTGACCTAGTTAGTTAACCTAGCTAATTAACCTAATTAAACTAGTTAACCTAGCTAGCTAGTTATCTGTCAAATCCCTAGTCCATGAGAGAGAGAGAGAGGAGGGGTGGGGGGCTTACAGAGGATACTCGGGGAGGCGGCGAGGGCGGCTCCGGTGACGGCGAGGGAGGCAGGGGCGGCGAGGGAGGCAGGGGCGTCGAGGGAGCCAGGAGCGTCGGGGAAGGCTCCGGGGGCGTTGAGGGCGCGCGGCTCCGGTGGTGTCAAGGGCATGCGGAGGCCGACGGCGACGGCGGCGATAGCGCAGGGAGTGGGGATTTGGGGGAGAAGTGGCCAGTGGAGAAAGCCCGCGTGGTGGTTATCTCAAACTTAGCGGTAGCGCAGGTTTGGGAAAACGCTATAGCTAAGTTATCTATAGCGCTCGTACGTAAAACACGCTACGGCTAAAGGAAGTAGCTATCTATTTTCCTTTTTCTTTTCTTTTTTCTTTCTCCTTTATTAAGGAACTTAGCTATAGCGCGGTTCAGCAAAAAGCGCTACTGCTAGATTATCTATAGCGCATGTTGGAAACAAGCGCTACTGCTATTCTTTTCTCCTTTATTTTTCGTTTTCTTTACATTTTCTTTTTTTCCTTTCTCCTTTTTCTATTTCTTTCATTTTCATTTACTTTTCTATTTCTTTTTCAATTTATTTTCTTTTTCTTAGCAGTAGCGCTCTCCGCCGAAAACGCGCTTCTACAATGAACTTAGCGGTAGCGTGTTTTCCTGAGATCGCTACTACTATACCTAGCCTAGCGGCAACAGTGTGGGAATTATAGTAGTAGCGCTTTTTCCTGTAGGCGTGCTACTGCTAGAATCATATCGGCAGCGCGCTTTGTGCTCACGCGCTACGGGTAAGTAGCAGTAGCACCTTGTTTTAACAAGCGCTACTGATAAGCTTCCGTGTATAAGGTTTTCCCTAGTAGTGTACGGGTACGTTGGAAAAGTATGTCCTGGTACTCGATAGTTCAAGACTGGGATTTGCTGCTCTGACGATGGAGAGATACACTCCCGACCCACTCGGTATTACAGTATCCATCATCGTCTGGCCAGACACAATGTTTCAGATGATCTCAGGAGCATCCCGAAAGTGCCTAGGAAGGCTTCAGAAAATTTTCAGAGGGTTCTAGTGGGCTGACCCCTTGGCTGGCCCAAGGGGCAAAGGCCAGATGGGCCCTATTGGGCCCAAAAGTGGGGGCACATGAGGAGGCTTGGGGGGCAAGCCAGGGAGGCGAGTCCTAGGAGGACTCCCCCTCCCTGGTTCGGCCGACCTAAGGGGAGGCTCCTCCTCCAATTCGGCGAGCCCCCTGGTTCCACCACTACAAGAATTCTATTAATCCATGACAGATTCAATCCGTCACATATCTGTGCAAAACTGTCGTGGAAGGGAATACGTGACGGATCTGAAATCCGTCATGTATATTGCGTCATAATTTGACCACTGTACACTCCATGACCGATCATCAGAGACCGTCATGGTCCATGACGATTCTTGTCCGTCATGGATGGCACTAACCTGACGATGTTAACCTATCTACCACATCAGCATTTGACATGGATCTGACGTGGCAGCCGATGAAGTAATCGGCCCAATATGATTTCCAACCCACTAAATTTTAGCTCAATCAGCCGAATTGGAATTTTGGCCCATTAAATTTTTACGTATGTCCAAGGCACACAAGTTTCAATCCTGAAAATTAGCCCATCTCATTTGTCTTGGTCCATGAAAATTTTACGAATGTCAGTCTCATTTCATAAAATATATGCTCATGTCATTCAATAAAAGAAAACTACATCTCTCAACACATTTGTAAGTACCAGCAAAAAATTTAAATTAGAGTTATAGCCGAACAATACATCCGTCAAGTACTAGCAAAAAAAGAAACTTAAACTACAAACACCCTATGTTAACTAGTAGAATGCCCGTGCGTTGCTACATGCAAAATACAAAAAATTGAATCAAACAGATGACTAAGTGACATGAGTGAAGTCCTTCAAATATATATCATCTTTTATCTATCTATTTATTTATTTAGTGGATACATGAGAGAAACTATGAACCAGTCGCCTTTTTTTGTGGTAAAAGAAAATGGTTGTCTTCTTCGTCCTCTTCGTCTCGTCCCCACGACCCATTTTTCGACATTGGTCGCGGCTGGTGCCGATGTCGTGCACCACCTTCCCCGAGCCGCCCTTCTCCGTAGGTTCATCGTTTCCCCTGACATTCCTTTACCCCCCCTCCCTCTTCTAAAATTCCATGCTCGTTGTCGTCTTCTTCCTCCTTCCATCCTCATGCCAATGCCGTGTACCGCCCTGACCAAGCCGCCTTCTCCGACGGCCCAATGTTTCCCCCGACCATACCTATAACCCCCTCGCCCTTCTACGACGCCGTTGAGCACCCACCCTCCACTACCAACCCACCATCAATTATTGTTGAAAGTCATTAAGAATAATAAACTCCTTGGGTAAATGTTTAAAAATGAAATTACATTGCACCTTCACTGAACCATGCTAAACTTCAAGTGTACATTGCATGTTTAGTCATCTATATTGAGTAGTATATGCACCCGTTCATGGAGGCATGTACTGATGATGCCACTTACGGTGGTCCTATTTTAGAAGATGCTTGGTCATATAAAGGTGAATGTGGGCATGTGCTTGTTCATATGAAGGTGAATTTGGCTCCCATTTTTGGCCCTAAGATTTGCTGGGAAGTAGAGAAACTAACATAGACATGCCTATTGTTCCTGCAATTTCAGAGGCATGTTGATAGGTTACGGCAGTGGGCTACTATGGGTGCAGCTCTCCCATTCTCAAAAAAAAATATGCAAATCTCAGATGGTAAATACAGGATGCGGACATTAGTTCCCTATTTTTTGTTTCACAATTACTTGTTCAGCTTTATTTACCTCAATGATAATATAGATTTAGTCCAAGTGATCACCGAAAATACATAGTACACTTCGGCTACACTTAAATAAGCTTTCCATGTGATTGCTCAAAAAAACTTCTCAGGTGACATAAGAAATATAAGTAACTTTTGCTTGACAGTCACATCATTTGATATAATATATAGTGACAGTTAGTATAACAGTACAAAAAGACAAGCTATGTATACGAGAGATTATATAGATTTTCAGTCAACATGGCAACTCAAGTGAGCCTATTGATTAAATTACGTAGTTCATTGTTAAATGGTAAACACAGATTTAGAAGAGCCGCCATGCTCATCCGTCAAATATGCTACTCTATGCTTTTCTGCATGGAAGCTTACAAAGTGGCATTCTATTATAAGAGTGTTATTCTACTTCAAGTATAGTATTCTCAAGAAAGGATTGTATACCCAAAAGAACAGACCTGGCCTTATTTCATAAAACAACTTCAAAAAGGCTCACCATTTATCCAATGCTAGTAGTGTCTATAAAAGAGCTATTTTTTCCTACATCAATGAGTTAATACTTCGATCTCTACCAACTGGAAGCACAAATAACTATATTTAAAAACAGGAACATTTGCTATCTTCATCAGTAAATAAACAATAGAAAAGAAGAGGACAAAACCCAAATAATTCGGCATGAATGTTACATCATTTTTATTAATGTGCAAATACATCAAACATGTTCGACCAAGCAGTAATATTGCAGAAACATACAAACGATGAAGCTTAGAGCTTTGTTTTTACAACCGTTGTGCATGTTTCATTAGAGAGTAATGGAAACACTACAAAATTGAAATTTGGGTACTGTATGCTTTGCCATGATATGCATCAACTTCAACAAAAGAGAAGGAGGACAATATTTTAATTATGATTAGTGGTGAAAAAACAACGACCCCTTAGCTACTTCCTCTAGGATCAAACAAAGTACTAATACCAAGAAAAAGTGATTTCTTTCCTAAAGAATAAATAAGCTGTACTACCACAACAATCAGGACTTTAAGAGGCATCCCTCCCTCCCTCTCACTGAATACAAAATTCAAAAAACCTTGATATCATTTTACATAAAGAAAATAAAATTCAGGGTCTCTATCGTGGCCTTCTAGTTTATTGAAGGATAAAAAATGGAACTCAAATAGACTTGTGCACAATGATGATTTAGTATATGTAGGACAAAAATGGTATATCATTTTTTAGTGTTGAACGCAACTAAATGGTAAGCCTTGTGTACCCTCAGGGCATCAAAACCAAAATACTGCAATGAAAAATAAAGGGAAGTTGATAGGTCACACCACTCAAATTTACAGTGGTATATTTTCTCATCACCAATAGGAAGGATGCAAAGAATAGATAAAGATTTTCTCTCTATTGTGTATACATGATTATCTATTCTAGAACAAAGAAAAACAAGACGTGAAAATTACGATATCAACCACTTCAATGAATTCATGAAGTTGCTTCACCAAGGAGTCACTCTTTACCATATTGCTCGTCTTCTCCTCATTGTCAACAAAGTACTTGCTTGTCACTCCCTTCAGCTGATATGGTTGAGCCCAGGCATAACATGTAGTTGTTGCCCTCTTCAAAACCAAAAAGCATATTCTTTTAGGTACAGTTAAATTCAGAAGATATTACACAATAGTAAAGATTACTTACTTGAACACAAGATCATAAGAGTATGGAAGAAATAATTCATAACCTTATGGAGAAATAAAGGCATGAAACTGTTGTATAGTTAGTCCAGGATGAACGCAATCAAACCGGGATGGTAGCTCCTTCCTTTTTCAGTAAACTTACATTTTATGGAACATCAGAGTAGTTGAGAAATTCTTAGACACTCCCAAGCTATGAACTCAGGCGTACCTTAGTCTCTTGGCCGTCTAGTTCATCAAAGGCTTTATCCGCCTCATCTATGTCCTTAAAAGAAATACACGTAGAGTAAAACTCGCCTCGAATCCTTGAATCACTCTGTTGAAAAGGAAAATGAATAAATCACTAATCTATGCATATAATTTTATTGAACAAGAAACAAAAATTCTCAGAAAACCTTCTCATCGATGCTCAGCTTTCTAGAGAAAATTTGAAGTAGCTTTCGACAAAGAAGGTAGACTGGAATTCTATCAGCGATGCTCGGATTACTAGAGAAAATTTTAAGTAGCTCTTGACAAAGAACATAGACTGGAATTCTATGAGCATGCAACTTCATCTGATCAGGTTCAGGTACCTAATAAGAAATAAAAACAGACAAGTCATGTGGCAACTTGAATACCAACAATGACCGGATCGACACCATGGCGCCTGCAGCTGCCTCTCATGGACGCCATAGAGCGAATCCCCGCGTGGAGGCAGAGCCGTGCGGGGCGAACAGTGAGGAGTGATGAGCAGGGGAGAGATCGAAGGACCTGATGCAACAGCGGTTTCCACATGTGTCCTTGTCCCCGGCGATAGAGACGGCTCCCTTGTACCCGGCGGCTACCCTGTACCCGGATCTTATGAGAGATTGGGATTGTTGGAGGCGGTGGTGGCTACTCTGTACCCGGCTCTTGTCAGAGACGGGTGAGGCTAGGGATTTGGAGGGGCGTGTGGTGTTTTTTTTGGCGATTGCGTGTGGTGCTTTTGTTCACTGTTTTTGACTCACCTCCCACACCACCCCTCCCACCGAGAGTCAGGCTAATTAATATCCCGTGCGTTGCAACAGGGCATGCATATTTAGTAGTTAACAAGGCAATCATCTATCTCTCTATCTCGCATCCAGTGGACTCAAGCTAGATTATTCTAGATTTCAATTTCCACAACATGTGCATTCTTTTCCCTTACGTGACAGTCTATCAATTAGCAACACAATCTTGTACCACTAAAATGCAGAACACGAAAATAGCTACAAAGTAAACTTGAGCATGCTGCACTTACCAAAAGCTAGTTGTCTACAGAGTCAAAATTGAATGGATGAAGCCTTATCATCGGGGTTGGGGAGTCGCCTTATCATCATGATGGAGGGATCACCAGCAGCAAGCACGACCCCCATGCCACAGCCTGGACGATCATGGTTGGTGATGCGGCGGTCGCGACCAGCGCCACAAGCCCACAACTGACTATTTGCATGGCTCCCTCTCTTGCAGTGGCAGCACCATCTCGTGCTCCCCGTCAACTCGAAAAGGGGGATGCAGAGTGGAAGGCCTCACAGATGGCTCTGCTCTCCCTCAGGGACTCCTCCGCGGACTGCAGTGCCGCTACGGCCGCTCATTGAGACTTCTTGGTGTTGCCTTCATCAAGGATAAGAAAGTGGTAGTAATACGCCGCAGCCTGCATCATATTATTACTTTTTTGCTTAGTGACCAAAATTCAGTCATTTAATCATTTCAGAGTTCAGAGATATGAGCAAAGCCTGCATATGTACTTTTGCTTCCATGTGCTTCCACTTTACAAAGAGCCTGTGCTTTTCACCCCAGCCATCAAGCAGAGGTATGTCCGCGATGCTTTCATGTGCCTGCAGATGAAACCATCATGATTGTACATATTTTAAAACTGGGATAGATTATTATTTTTCTATGTTTTATTTGTTTATGAAATTATATTATGCTTCATGCGGAGATGAACAGTACATATACTTGGCATTTTCAAGCATAAGCAGAACTCTGACATATATACAAATATCATTATCCAAATAGAAGACGCAAAATAACCAGAAATCGATAGAAATGAATCAATGATGATGCCTATCTGCTGCCAGCACTTGACCATCTCACATGCCAGACTCCTTTTGACAGCCAGGGTAGCCTTTGGACGGTCAATTGCCAACCCAAGTTGAACATCAATTGCCTGGCAAACAAGCACAGACATAGATAGCATAATCGATGAACTAACCAAGAAGCCGACATCTCAACTACATGCTATCTTACCTGCACCGTGCCTGATGAATCATGTGACCTCTGTCTGACTCTCTAGGTAGTTACTATCAGATAATAACAAGAAAAAAAAAAGCATTATTGTTACCTGACCAAGTGCTTGCATGCAGGTAGCTTTCAGGACCCCTTCAGACAGGTCCACAGGAAAACCTTTCCTACACAATGGCAGTCAGTACTCAGTCCTTACTGAACCATAACTGAAGAAAAATGGAAGCTTGGAGCATTGCTCATCATGCCGGGCTGGCTAGGGCAAGTGGCAAGATCAGCACCTCTTTTAGGGCGACATCCTAGGAAGAACATGCTGCATGGCGCACTCCAGGTGCCCGGCCGCCTTAAGGAATATCTCGACAGAAGCGTGTTTGTTCTCTGGAAAGTGGAAAGTACAAGAGTACAGACATTCAGAAAGATTGAAACATATACTACTTGTTTGATTCAGTCGCAGTGGGAATTAACCTTCAGATACTTTGGCATGGTATCCTTCAAGAGATGTCTTTGGCAGGAGCTGGGAATTTGCTCGTGATAAACGGAGCATGGCCATCATGTGCAGCACCGACGGCACCTCGTACCAGGCGCTGGGCAGTGCCGTCTCCTGCCAACACAGAGACATGTTAATCTTCAGGTTTTATCCATGCAACAAACAAAGATTGACTATACCTCTGCATCATCTTCTTGATTCATCCATGCAAACTATATCTTGTCTTTCAACTCAGTCCCTTCAAATCAAATAATTAAACAAAAGAATGGTGTGAACAAGATATTGTCTTTTTTTTCCAAGAACCTCGACCATTTTCTGAGAAAATTAAGATGGATCAAGCACGAGGTCGAGGTGTACAGATCAAAGAGTTGAGTTACCATCCTTTGCCATCCCTAGAATGACTGGCAAATACTCCTCCAAGGCCTGCACAAGACCAGCGGACGACAACTCACGAAGCAGTATAGCAAATCACCTGTGGAGTCCTCAGGTGCCATCAGAGAGTCGTTCCCGCCGACGCCAGTGGCAGCCATGACAGGCGACCTCAGGCAAAGCGATGGTCCGTATGGCCGTGCAGAGAACGCGACCACGCTTTGCACTGGTCGGCGGCGTCTGGGGCGGCCGTGGGGATCGGCGGCGGCGGCGGCGTCAACGTTGTCCATGGGGATCTGTGGCAGCGACAGCATCTGCGTCGTCCGTGGGGATACGTGGCGGCGATGGCGTGTGGGGATCTGCGGTGGCGACGCCCCTGGGATCCGCGGCTGCGGCGGCGTCTGGGGAGCCACCGCGTAGGTGGTGGCAGTGGCGTCGTGCGGAGGGGGCGGCGGGGAGGCCGAGGAGGTGACGGGGGCGGGAGAAGAGGCGGCGGCACGGATCTGGTGGACTGCGAGGGAGATCGGAGATCGCGGCAACGAAGGATGGGATCGACAGGAGCGTTTTTTGTGCGGGGGTGGGGTTTTTTTTGCCTGTGTGGGATGGGGTGGAGCAGGGGAGGAGACGAAAAAAAAACCAGCGAAAAAAAAACGGTTGAAAGTGGTGGCACGAAAATAAACCATACTATTCAACCAACTCAAACACCAGAAGTAGAGATTCTGCAGCACCACAGCCCCGCTCAAGGACAACCAGGGGTCATCCCCATGCATTTCTGGACGCGGATCCAGCCATTGCCACCAACTTCATTGGAGGGAAAACCTTATACGCCAATATCTCACCTCAACCCATGCTCAATATTGCCTGCACGTCAACAAACCTTAAGACAACATCAAAAAATACGATGCATCTTGGCACGGCGCATACCCCGGCGGCATGGGGTGAGTGAGCTCATGTTTCATGTATGAACTATTCTTCAATTATTTTTAAAGAATATATATTCTTCAATTAGTTTGTATATGGATAGCGTTTTCCAATTACCATGCTCACTAATGAAAAATTACACCTTAAAAGTTAATTGTAGCAGCAAGTGGGCTGGTTTCTGTACGAACACCAAGACCATGGTCTCGGAGCTACAATTATCCTACGATATTAAATACTTTTGTGATAGGAACAACATATAATTTTGGTGGACTACCTAGTGAATCTTGGGATTAATCCTTTTTATTAATGTGATAATTTCTATTTTGTTAATATTTATGTGCATGCATGCAGCGACGAGCCATCAGAATCACTTTAGTTAAAAACTTTGATTAAATTACTTCCTAGAAAAGTCATGTTAGTATGATAATGATTACATATTAATTACCATGCTCCAAGCTTCATTAAATATCATGATTAATAGAAGAAAACATTTAACAGACAACGAACATGCAAAATGTTTTCCTCGTGGAAGATGGAGAATTACCTGTGTGAGTCTTGGTCCTTCTTTTACCATTTAACTAGTCAATTGTTTAAAAAGCTAGGGAGATACACCTGCAATGAGTTCAAGAACAGAATGAGATTTATTTGGTTCTTCTATATTCTTCTATAACAGCTTGGTGGAACTGGCACATTGCTTTCCTATTTCTTATCGTGTAATAATTTTAAAATGGACCTGATACAGATACGCTGGTTCCATGAAGTATCCATGCATTCTGGCACTGGGGATACTATTGTTGTAGTTCGATAACCATGGTGCGGAAGTGCTGGAGCACAGTTGGTTTCATGAACCAACAGCAGGCAAGTGCTTTTTGTTACCCATAAGTAAATCTGGAAAAGAACTTGCAATGGTTATCATCACGTTATGGGATGGTAACTCACACCATCCTGGAGACTTGTTGTCATAAAACACAGTTTCAAGGTTTACAGTAAAGATGCTTCCTCAGAACTTACTGTAGACACACCAGAGGCTGAGCAGCATTATGTAATGTTGTTGGTGCTGAGAGAACAAAACTATCTAAAGCTAATCATAAAACTGGCATGCATATTTTCTGATACTGTAGTTTTGGCTAAGTGCTAAAGCATAGGATCCCTTATCCCGAAAGCACACGCACACACTACATCACACAGAATACTCAAGGAACCATAGGCCATGGCCCACTCATTTTTGTTGCTACAAGTACATCAAATCAACAAATGTATTTCTATGCCTGATGCATAGAACAAGTTTCTCACAAAACAGTTCAGAAATAATATCGCCGGTATGTACAACCATAGCAGAAAGACTCGAATTTTGAACCATAGTTGTGGGAAAAGGAAAGTAGAGAGCATATATTCCACAGCTAGAGTTCCATGTGCACGTTGAATGTGAAGAAATCAACTATAAAACATTTGACATTGCCATGGACACTGTCAGGTACAAAAATGTACCATGCCTTCAACATGAGCAAATTATATGCGTGAAACGTCTACGCAGACATGGAGTTTCCACATGCCAAATTGACCATTATCATCCACAACTGAACATATATGACAGATTACAAAACAAGCTTCTCGCAGAACAGATACCATGTATGTGTACTGCCAGTAACAGAGGGCCTCAACGTCCTGAACCATAATCATGGGAGAAGGCAGAAAGCACATATATACATACCGACAGTGATGTCGCAGCCACCAGTGAACTCGCCATCGATGTTGAGATGCGGGAGTGTGGGCCAGCTGGAGTACTCCTCGAGCCCCTGCTGGAGCGCCTCATTGGCGAGCACATCGTGCATCTCAGGGTACGTCCAACGAGTGAAGGATCGGCAACACAATCTATCTATCTATACCTATACTAATTAGGCACTCCCTAAAAATTCCCACGTTAATCAGTAATTAGGAACCGTTCATCCGGTGGGACCGAATTATTACGGTGCAGATCGACCCATATAATCCTTGGCCAAATAATAATAATCAGTAATTAGATGCTGTTAATCTGGTGGGACTGAATTATTATGGTGGAGATCAACCCACATAATCCTTGGCAAAAAAAAGTCAACTCCATGGTCTCTTCCACGTTAATACTTGATTAAAGTAGATAATCATGTGTCAGCATTGTTTAATTTCTATTCGTCACCATTGGATGAATAGTGTTCTCTTAAGTTTCCTAGCACGTACACATCCTTTCTGGATACACATGCCTACATGCGTGCATCTCATGGACTCCTAATTGAGTTTTGCAAATATATATCTCTTTTATGCTCTCCCGATTGAAATTTCAGAAGAAAAAATTCCAAAGCGTACATATCTTGACACACATGCGTACATGCATATGTCTCATGGACTCTCCTGATTGAGTTCTGAAAATATAAATTGCATCTGTGCTCTCCCGATGGAAATCTTAGAAGAAAAAAAACCTCATCTGCATGCTATCGCAGATAGCCTTCTTCAGTTCGCCGCTCCTGCCCACGGATCATCATCGAGGGTCCCATACCACGGTTGTTTCTCACCAGTCATCCAGCCGCGTTTTTGTTCAAGCCATGCATGCCTTCAGTGTTTCATCCACGCTGAAATAACACTAAAAAATTGGGGTACGATGCAATCCATCTCCTGTCGTGGTTATCCATCAATCAGAAGTTATAATCATCGTAAATAGCTCAGATATTGTATATGACTGAACATATTGGTCATGACAGCCATGCAAAGTAAAGACATCATACTGTTTGTTGGCCATGTGTGCTACTACTAGACTAGACTAAGGGTTCCACGCTGTTGTTCTCCAATCCTCATGTATATATATATATATATATATATATATATATATATATATATATATATGGTTACTTACAAAATGCGGTTATAACTTATACAATTCAACAAAAAAATTCTTTAATTTACTACGTATTTCTGCATGATGCCATATACAAATATGTGTTAGACATAATTAACTTTTTATGTTAATTCCTTTATTAAAACCCCGACGATAATCTTCAAATAAAATATGTTTTATGGCAGACGAGAGAAGTGTGTGTACCGTTCATGACCAGCAAAACACAAACTCGAAGCATCAAAGTCATGCTGATTTCTTACAAGGGCAACCGAGGCGGTGGGCGCAGGTTCAGCGGAAACTAGATCCTACGTTGCCGAGTGTACCATAGAGGGACGTCCAACTCACATCGGCGTTCGTGCTCAATCCGACATATTATTCAACCCTAAGCTTCTGTTATTTGCAGACACATTTTTTCGAGAATGTACAATTAGACACGTTTAAATAATTAATTATCAGTGTACATTGTTGTGTCTTTGTTGCGAACATCTCATCTAGCCTACCCATGTATAACTCTTATGATTAACCAGTAACTATATGTTTCACTTTTTTCACACAAACACCCAACAGTATCACATGGCTTATGTCCAACTAAATAAAATCCAAATTAACCCACCAAAAAATATCTAAATTACATGGTTTAATATGTGAATCTTGCATACTTTCTATTGGCCGGGCTAAGAAAATTTATATTAATGTTCAATGAAATATTCACTCTCAGGCACAGTTTCTACATGGCATAATTGTTCTCTTCAAATTTAAAATGATCCATCCAAATTTTCCACATGACAAGATTGGGTAGATAGAGTGATCCTTTCATAGAATTTGTAATGATTTTTTAACATTTGATCGTACATAGCGATCTAAGTGACAGTGAAGTTGGAGATTGAGAATTTATCGTCATGCTAATTTCCAGGCTCAACTGCCTTTCAAAATCTAAATATATTATTTCTCCCTTTCAGTTTACTAAATGCATGAAGCATTTTTTTCTTACTATAGAACCTTAGATTTTATACTACAATCTATATATTTTAAATTTCAATACTTATTTTTTTACTTCTTAGTATTTCATCTCAAATAATGAGATATTTACTGAATATATTGTATACAAGCAAGAAGTTTAAATTAACATTGTGGATTCGAGAAGCCTTAAAATAAGAGTGGCTTCATTGACCAGATTCATACCAGCTTGCATGTTTCTCCGTTCGAAATATTATATCTGTTTTAAAATAATTTTGAAAGATTGTATGTCAAGCCAACTTTTCCAGGATTATAGATTGTTTTTTAAACAAGTTACGGTATGTTCAAGAATGAAACTATGATATTTTTATCTCCCTTTGAAATGGTCTATAGTACTCTTTAACATAATCTCTTACAAGATTGACATCCTTGGAGATTACTTTGCAATCACATTATGCATATGTAAATTTAGGCTTTGTGCATATTGTGTGCTAATACGGATGGCAGAGACAGTTGTATAGACCATATTATTATACGCACATTGCCCATTAGCTTGCTGACGTGCAGATCAGAACGGCCGGCGCAAGAGCCGTTGGATCCCATGCGTGGCTGCCGTCTGATGTGAACCACGTCTGCACGAGCGTTTCGCCAAGGAATAAATTTTCTTCAAAAACTTCAAAGAAATATATACTCTGCATATAAAATAGCTCGCCCGTGCGAACGCACGGGTTGACGACTAGTATATCTTAATTAAGAATGAAGCATGCAAGTATATCACAGAATCGCGAAAAATCTAGCTACATCATAAATACTAAGCAGTAACATACCTTGAGCAGTACATCAACACTGGCTACAGTTTCTGAGATAACAAATTAAGTTGTGTGCCAAAAGAGATCATAACCACTGGCTCCATTTTCTTGAAGCAGAAATGCTATAAGGCCAACTTCTAAGAAATCCATTCCTGAATTTTGAAACAGTGCAAGCACATTAATTCCATGAAAATGCCAGATGAAGCCTAGTTTGCCACACCTGCCATTTAAGCACTTAAATAACTGGCATACAAGACTAAGAAAAACAGACAATAGACTACACCGCAACACATGAGGAACATTACTAACCATGGCATATGTCAAAATTCGCATGCATAAAAGCAGGGGTTGCTCATTCAGTTGTCCCTTGGATCAGTACTTCAGTGGCATTACTCAACACATATACAGGAGATCTGAATCTAATTACCAGGCTAAATAATGTATACTCAAACAATCTGAATTCAATATCAAGTCAATTTTAATGCACTCAAATCCAATATCAGGCCAATTAATGTACTCAAAACAATCTGAATCCGAGCCAGACATGAAATTCATATTGACGAACCCCTCCTTGTATGCGAGGAAGAAGAGTGGATATATAGGACACATGGACAAACAACATGACAGGGATTTATTTGTTTGCAGATTGAGAACATGACAATGACATACAGACTTGCATTTGCTAACACAACATATCTTCCAGTTCCAGAGTACCAAGAAACAGAACCTATCTATTGCACATGTACCCAGAAATAACTAAATAGATAACCACGAACATCACCAATTATCTTTCACAGAATACAAATGAACCGCGGACCAATCGACTAGCCCTGCAGTAGGTAAGATCAGAGCTTAAAGGGGACGAACTCACCAACGGAGATGAGGACGAGGAGCAGGACGTAAGCGCCGGGCAGAGGCCCCTGGCAAAGCCGCGGAGGCAGCGCCCGTTGCTGCAGCGCGGATGGTAGAAGGGAGTGGCTAGATCCGTGGCTGCGGCGCCACCTGTATCTCACCATAGCTCGCCGCCGACCGAAGATGGATCCGTGGCCGCCGCACGGGACATTAGAGACTTCAAAATCCGGTGGTAGAGAACGATGAGCTCGCCGCCTCTACCGCCACCTTGGCCTTCTCGTCGGCGTCGATCTGGTTGAGATGGACAGCACATCATGGGTTTGCGCTGCTCGAGTGCGATCGAGGAAGGCGGATTGATCTGCGCTGGGAGGAAATGGACCCACCGCGACCACTACCGCCGCAGCTCTAGGGCGTGATCTGGACTGGGGTGGGGGGTACGGGCTAGTGGCCGTGGCCGTGGGAAAGATGGTGAGGGAGCGATGCACATAGAGGGGAGAAGAGAGGGGATCGATGGATCGGGAGAGGCGAGGCCTATTCTGTGGCGGCACCGGCATGGAGCGGGCGAAGGAAGATTGGTGGAGTGGTGGCGGCTGAGGGAACGGGAGGAGAGAATGGGGAACTAGGGTTAGGTGTGTGTGGACTGTGGAGTTAATAAATAAATGGGCTGGCTCAAAATTTTGCCACCCTGCCGCGTTGGCCACTTAAAAATTTGCACCTCCACGCGCTCTCTCAAACTTGAGGCGCGCCTTTTTCTTTCAAACTTTTATATACCACTGATTGACAAGTGGACCAAATAAGCGGTCACAACAGACACATCAGCATGAGCCATCCATGACGGCTCATATGGCAACTAAAGAAAGAAAAAAAGGCCATAGCGGGTCGATTCGTGACAGTTTCTGTGACGGTCCTTCAATGCCCGTCATCAAGGGGTTGCCGGTTTGGGGGTCATTCGCATCTTGTTGATCCATGACAGTTCCTATGACGGTTTTCATGAACGTCACCCAAAATCCGTCACGGATTAACAGATTTCTTGTAGTGCACCTATATATATGTGGGGAGGGCTCAACCAGTATAGACCAATCCTTTGGAGGAGCCCCCCTCCCACGCTGGCCTACACCCAGTTTTCTCTCCCCGTCTAATTTATTTAGATGGGTACGTCGCTAGGCTGCCTCTCTCTCTAGTTCTCCCGGTGATTCTTTGTGCTGGTCCATGAAGTGCTGCCTAATCTCTGGCTCGGTATGCGTGGATACCTTAGAGGAGTCATCTACTTTGACTCTAGATCAGCGGATAGTCTAGGAGAAATTCTCACGGCTGGGAGGTATAACCTAGCTGCGGGAATCATCGCGCTTCACCAACAATCTACACTGCTTCCATTGCGTTCTAGTTGATGAGATTGATCGTTATCCGTCTCTTCATAGTGTTCCTGGGTGTGATCGTATACCGGTAAAAAAATATTGCATAGTACGTTCCCCTACATCACGAACTTACTTGAAGGGAAAAGAACTTGGTGTTCAATTTCTGATAAGTACGTAATGGATGTGGCAGAGTTTCTCACCGACTAAGGACTCTTGGTTGAGCATGCCAAGATGTTCGAGTGAGTTTGGGTGCTTTGTTTCCTCGATGTCGCACGCCATATCTAGAGATGAGATAATAGTGCGGTGCACCAGTCAATTCCAGTAGGTTGTCAATGAGTGAAGAAAAAACAAAGAGAAATCCAGGGATTCGGGAGGGAGTTTTTGTGTTCTGCTACCTAGGATGTCAAGCACGTCCAGAACTATGACACCCTCGTTTATAATCGTGCACTAATCATACACGCATCAGGCACGATCATGAACGGTGACTCACGTCAATATGACAATACAACTCTACGACACAAATTTAAACATAAAATCTTATTTTACAAGCCAGGGCCACGAGGACCCATAATACATCAGTCATGAAAGCAAATATTATCTGAGTACAGACATAGTTTGACAAGTTTTGCCTTAAGAAGACTGAGCAAAATAATGACACTAGATCGAAAGGCAAGGCCTCCTGCCTAGGACCTCCGGACTACTCCTGGTCGTTGGTCTTCATGTAGTAACCACCATCGGGGTAACCTGCATCCGCGTTGCTACCAGCTGTTGCAGCAACCGGGTCGAATGAAAAGAGTAGCAAAGCAATGGTGAGTACTCATCCAAAGTACTCGCAAGACTTACATCAGAACTATACTAAATATGCATCGGTGTCAAAAGAATGGGGTAATATCTGTGGACTGAACTGCAGAAATACCAGAATAAGGGCGGAGAAGCTCATCCTAGCGAAGACTACATCTTTCAGCAGTAGAAGAGAGGAGCGTATATGGTATCATCTTGAACATACATATAGCAATAACCTGCCCAGAGATCCTCTCCTCGACTCACTAGGGGAAAGCGATCTCTGGGGGTATCTGTCTGTTATCTGACTGTGTTTTATCAAGTATCCGGTTTTAATTGTAAGAGGTCGGGATACAACTCCAAGTCGTCCTGTTACCATGGACACGGCTATTCGAATAGTTTAACTTCCCAGCAGGGGTGCACCACATAGCCCAATACGCTCAATTACCTCTGGTCGGACACACTTTTATGGGTAATGCCCGGCCTCGGATAATCGACACGCCGTAGTCGTACATAGGCTCTCCAGAGAGGTCAGCATGTCGGTCTACATCCTAAGCGCGAAGGGTTCATGGGTCAAACACACTAAGCACTCCTGCACGTTGCGTGAGTGGCCGGGGACCAAGCCCACCTCAGTATACACAGCAGGCAGTACTGCGCCACACCCCAACAATCAGCCCGCTCCATTGCGACATCTGACAGAGCTTTCGGGAGGAACGTATGACGCCGAGGTCCCCATAAACCATTATCCCGCATAGCGGTTAGTGCGTATATGCCAGTGGCAGTCTCAGATCAAATACCCAAATCTCGTTAAGTGTGTTATTATGAAGTAACCGCACACACCGACCAGGGACCAGGCCCACCTCTCTCTTAGGTGGTCTCTACATGCCCTGTCATCCCGCCACCAAGAATCACTCAGAGCTGTCGGGAACCCAGGCCCATCACTACCTGGATGGTACCACATGTCCCTTCAGCCCCTAGTCCGAACAGTACCATAAGTATTGTAGTATTATATAGTATATCCATGATCATTGCCCGAAGGGATCACGGCCCGTTTGAAAGGATCGATATGGTTGACTAGAGGAGGGGTGAATAGGCAACTACCAAATTTTAGCTTTACATAACAAATTTGGTTTAGCAACAAATAGGTTGTCTAGAAATGCAACTAGGTGAGCAACCTGTATGATGCTAACAACAAAGACAACAACAAGTAAGCAAGCAATACAACACAACAATATCTCGCACAAAGTAAAGGTAGAAATAACCACAAGTGGAGCCGATGAAGACGAGGATGTGTTACCAAAGTTCCTTCCCTTTGAGAGGAAGTACGTCTCCGTTGGAGCGGTGTGGAGGCACAATGCTCCCCAAGAAGCCACTAAGGCCACCGTATTCTCCTCATGTCCTCGCACAATGCAAGAAATCGTGATTCCACTAGTGGTGCCCTTGAAGGCGGCGACCGAACCTTTACAACAAGGTTGGGGCAATCTCCACAACTGAATTGGAGGCTCCCAACACCACCACAGAGCTTCAACACAATGGATTGTGGCTCCGAGGCGACCTCAACCGTCTAGGGTGCTCAAACACCCAAGAGTAACAAGATCCGCAAGGGATTACTGGGGGGAATCGAATTTCTCTTGGTGGAAGAGTAGATCGGGGCCTTCTCAACCAATCCCTAGAAAACCAACAAGTTTAATTGGCTAGGGAGAGAGATCGGGCGAAAGAGAGCTTTTGAGCAACAATGGAGCTTAGGAGGGAAGAGGTCAACCCAAGAAAGAAGAAGGCACCCTCCTTATATAGAGAGTCAAAATCCAACCGTTTTCTGCCCTGTGCCCGCAGCCAAGCGGTACTACCGCTCCTAGGAGCGATACTACCGCTTAGGCGGTACTACCTCGCATAGGTCTAAATACACTTAGTGTACCCACGGTAGTGCCGCCGGAGCGGTACTACCGCTGCCCCTGGCGGTACTACCGCTTAGGGGTTTTTAGAGCTGGAGAGGCAGCAGTAGTAGAGGGTGCCAGGGTGGCAGTACCGTGCGAAGCGGTACTACCATCCTAGTGCCGCTCTACTACCACTTAGGG
This sequence comes from Thinopyrum elongatum, assembly GCA_011799875.1. Taxonomy (NCBI): domain Eukaryota; kingdom Viridiplantae; phylum Streptophyta; class Magnoliopsida; order Poales; family Poaceae; genus Thinopyrum; species Thinopyrum elongatum. The sequence goes on along the minus strand of CM022303.1, from coordinate 686,936,985 downwards.
TAAAATGGAAACAGAAGCGCGCACGAAGGAAACCCCGCAAGCGGTAGTGGCGGCGGTAGTACGGTACTACCGTGCTACTACCGTCCTACTACCGTGAATTGCAAACCAGCAACAGAGAGTTGCATGCTTGGGGAAACCACAAGCAGCAGTGCCACGGTAGTACCCAGCGGTACTACCGTGGGCACCAGCGGTACTACCGCTTGTGTGCCACTGAATTTCCACAGAAAACATAGGAAGGACTACAGAGAAGGGAAAGGAAGCTGTGGGTGCATGTGGGGCTGTGTACGTGTCGATTGTAGGAGATATGCCCTAGAGGTAATAATAAATGTTATTGATTATCTCCCTGTTCATAATTAGGTTTATGTTCCATGCTATAACTGCTATGGTTCTCGAGTCTGCAAATAAAACGAGGCTCGGAGGAAGACTCATATGCACGTGTGGAATAATAAATGATAAAATGTATTCCTAGTCAAGCCTCTATGACTGGCTCAAGTATTGCATGATGATCCTGTTTTCCTGATCATGGGCATGACTATGCCAGCAATTTTGAGGGCACAATGTTAACAGAACATTTGTGTTGAATCGACCCGATTGATGTTATGCTATGAGGTTCTTTCGTCACAAGTTAATGGTTAATAACACAGAGATGGTTAATGTTTGCATGATTCCTTGGACCATGAGAGTATCGAGTTTCTTCATGCTTGCTTCATGAACTTTGGGGTTTGTTAAACGTCATCCGTAAATGGGTGGCTATTACGGCGGCTTACGGGTTCATGGAAAAGTGTGTCAGTAACTTGATAGCTCAAGATGGGATTTGCTCCTCGGCGATGGAGAGATATCTCTGGCCCTCTCGGTGTTACGGTATCCATCATCGTCTGGCCAGACACTTTGTGATTTGATCACGGGGTGCCGGAACATGGTAACGAGAAAAGAGACAATACCGGTAACGAGGTAACTAGCATAGTGGACAAGTGTTGATCCACGGGAATGCCAACATGTCTCACCTCGGGTATTTGTAACATATCACGAAGCAACAGGAATAGCACACGGCAACTGGAGGTTCACTCGAATATTCATTCGTGTGGGTATAGGGGTCAATATGGGTGTCCACGGCTCCGATGTTGATCATTGATCGGAAGGGGTTCCGTGTCATGTCTATACTTCACCGAACCTATAGGGTCACACGCTTAAGGGTCATCTATCTGCTGAATACTAAACAGGAGTCTGAGAGAAAATCACCGAAAAGTTTCGGACACCGAAAAGTTTCGGACAGCGGAAAGTTCCGCAAGAGAGGTCACCGGATGAGTTCCGGTGAAACTGAAAAGTTGTTTCAGGGATACCATTAAGTCAAAATGGTTTCGCACATGCCTGATAATTCTTAGAGGATACCAGAATCATTCTGGAAACTTCTGGGAATTTTCTGGAAGAAAAACCGAAATGTTCGGGGCTGCCGGAACCGCTTCAGATGCTTTTCGCAGATGAAATCACTAAACTGGAATTGTTCCAGAACGCATTGAAAATTATTTAGTGGGTACTGGAAATTGTTCTAAGCCCACATAAATATTTTCAGTTCGAACGGACGCTGAAAAATGTCGTCGTGAATAGTGAAAGTGCTTTTTGGGATTTTTATGGAAAGCACCTTTTGGGAATTTCCCAAAAGGCTTCTAGAATGCCTTAGGCACTAGGAGCCCCCTTGGGGGGGCCCCCAAGGGGTGGCCGGCCAAGCATGGTGGAGCTCCTTGGAGCTCCACATGGCACCCCTTTTTATCTTTATTCTTTATAAAAGGCATAAAGTGGGGGTACTTTGGGTTTTTTTGTATGACATCTTTACCCCTTGGCTTTCCTATAAAGAGGAGAGTGGGCTGCCCACAAATCTCATCCCTTGCTCTCATACACATGCCAAGATGTTATCTGGCTTCTCTCTCCCTCCCACGAAAAGAGTTTCGTAGAGCCGAAAGGCTGTCGGGTTCCGGCAGGAACTAGTTCTGGACGGCGAAGCCCTGCCGGATAGGTGACCCCGTATGTGTCAAATCTGTAGAGAGGTCGTAGTTTCGATCTTTGTGCCCGAAGGGCTGTCCGTGACGGTCTGAGTTCTGTAGTCCTCCCGGGGCTGTACGAGTACCGTCCGAGTTTCGAAGGTCCTCCCGAAGGGCTGTCTGCGACACCGTCCGGGGACTGTCCGACCGCCTCCCGGAGGGCTGTCCGAGGGGCAGATGAGGGAGTACATCCTCGCGGTTGGGAGGTTGTATCCTAGCTGCGGGGATCTGCACCGCCGATCGTCATCGCCTCTACTTCCGCTGCGCTTCGAGTCGGTAACGAAAATGATCAAACCTTGTATGCAGTCTCCATAGTGGTCCTGGGCTGGTGCGTAGGTCGAAAATTTTTGTTTTCTGCTGCGTTACCCTACGTGGCATCATGAGCCGTGCTATGCTTAGATGCAGGTTGCGATCTAGAATACATGGAGATGTATGGGGTTTGCACAATATAATTAGGTAGTAGATGAGTTCATTACTGAAAATTATTTGGGTCGGGTAGCAATGAAATCTTTTACCCGATGTTCTTGTTGCTTCCCTGGAATTTGCATATTTCTGATCTTGATAAGCAGGGTGGAGTTTCAATGTTCTGGCAATCCGATCCTGATTGATCAACGAAGTGCTAACATTTCATTGAATTCCACCGTAGTTAAAAGGAAAGATGAAATTTCACAAACAAAAGGGCAATGCAGATATGATCTGCACGGGGGTCATGCGTATGACGAAGTTTAGTATGGGGCTCGAGATTTTATTATCTCGGTTTTCATACACCCTGGAATGTTAATCTAGCGACTTGAATTATCATACTTGATGATGGACGTTGGTAGCTTCGGTTTGTTTCGAAACCTTAGAAGCCACGAAAAACTAGTTTTTTTGCATGAACCAATTAGAGGCGTCTAACTTGGTTTTGCAGGAGGGTTTACATGTGCATGTGATGTGGTATAGCAGTGCTCATAATAATTTGATTATGTATGAGATGACTATATGATGTAAATTGATTAACATGACCTGCGTGTCATGATTTGGCATGATGGCTGGAGCCATATGATTGCACTTTAAATGACCTGCGTGTCAACCTTGTGTAATGCACTTATTTTATTAGCTATAGGGATAGCAATATTATCTGGTGCATCGACAAGGTGGTGGCAATCTTCGCGAAGGTGAACACCGACGCAAATGCCGAAGACGAAGAAATACAAGACTTCTCCGTCAGAAAGGGCAATACCATATCATGCTATTATGAATTGCCTGAGATGTTTATCCCTTATGATGCACCCTTTTTGATTGCGCGGTAGTCGCCTTTGATTAGGGTGATCTCTCACAAAAATATCAAGTAGTTAGTGTTCTCCCAAGTGTAGCACCGTCACGGCACCTAACTTTTCGGGGTATCACATGCTAACATGGGTACGAACGATTAGGGATGTGTGAGGCGGGTGAGTTGAGACCTCGCAGCGAGATCACTTGGTTGTCTTGACGTTCAGGCATGAAAGTCATGAGCTCGGAACACACGCATCGAAAGATGAACAAGAGTCACATAGAGATGTGATTGGCAAGTTTGCCTACCGATTGAGATTTTCGTCATCAGTGATGCTACCATCAATGGCGTTGAATTGAAATGCGGATCTTGAATCACTCACAATCAATTATGAGAGATATTGATTTGAGTGGGAGCGCACTGTAGAATTAATTCTATTAATTCTCAGTGCAATTAATTTTGAACAGTGTCTAAGTGTGATTTGCATAATAGTTGTAGAATTATGGCTCGCATTTCCACCTTCCCTATTAAAATTGAATAGCTGTTAAATATCTGATTAAAACTTTACGGTTGGTAAAGTAATGTGAGGATTGTCCTCAAGAGTGCCGAGAAGGACTTTGTCCTATCGCATACTTTCGGTATTCTTTCGCTTATGCTATGGATCATGTGACTCTCGTCCTTCGATCCAAAAGCTAGAATTCCATTTCAGTCAAGTGCAATACATTTGCTTCCATGAGACCCGAACTTCGAAAGTTTGGATAGTTATGTGATATTCATGGAAATCTGAAAATCATTTTCAGAGACAGACAAAGGCTAAAAGATATGAGATATCCAAAGCAATGTTTGTTTGCAAACTATTAGTAAAAGAGTTTACTATGCATTAGACTGATAAGAGAGGGATCCAGTAGAACGCCTGTCATATGATGAAAGGTGAATAAAACAACAACTTAAAGAGAAAGGAAGTGTCCGAAGGGTGTTAGTGTGACTTACACACCTAGGAAGTCCGGGGCTAACGCCACTATTAAGTTGAGTGCTTCTTCTGAGAGTAGGAGAAATATTGAAAGTTAAACTGTTAGAAGTATAAAGGCAAAAAGAAAGAAGACTGGAATATCCAGCTCATGTATGAATGTCATACAAGTTTTTGATGTATAGAAGGCTGGTAAAAGATATAGTTCTTGGGAATTATGGATAAAGCATGTTAATCACTAATTCTTGGGTATTGTGAGACAATCACAAAGATACCCGCTCGATTGCATTCTGTTGCAATTCGATGTAAGAACTACTATGGCCTAAAAGACTAGCCAGAAATGAGGTTTAGGTATACACAGGGAACATAGTAAATGTTACTATACCTTCCATCGGTGTATTACCGTCTGTATTCATTTTCATAATTCATTTAAAGTTTCACAAACTCTAGCCCATTGCATAAGGTATCTTGCAAGAAGGTTGTTCATAAGAGAACTTTTGATGTTCGATGTTATGAATAACATAAGGGCCATACTTTCATTATGAATGAGATGTATGTTATGAATATTAATAATAATACATTACCTCTGGGTTTACTTTCATAATTCATTTTAGAGTTTCATACACTCTAGCCCTTTGCACAATGTTTGTTGCAAAATAATTGTTCATAGAAGAACAATTGTTGTTCAGTATTATGAATAACATGAGGGCCATACTTCCATCCTCGATGGGACATATGTTATGAATATTGATGGTAATATGATACATCCATAACACTGACGCTAAATGTCACAAGACTAAAAGAATACCACACAAGTGTGGCGCTACATTTGGTCACATTGGAGAAACCCGCATGGAAAATTCCATTATGATGGATTTTGAAGTCGTTTGATTTTGAATCATCTGACACTTGCAACTTTCCTCCGAAAAGTGAAGTGACTGAAATACCGTTCACAGGCCATAAGGAACGAGCAAAGAACTTATTGGTGATCATACATTTTGATGTATGTAGTCCAATCAATGTTGTTGCAAGTAGTGGATTTATCTATCTTCAGAAATGACTCAAGTAGATATATGGATATTTACTTGATGAGACGTAAGTCTGGATCTTTTGAAATCATTTGAAAGGTTTTCAAAATGAAGTAGAAGTTATTGTAACAAGAAAATTATGTTTCTACAATTCGATTGCAGAAAGAAATATTTGAGTTACAAGTTTAGCGAATGTCTGATGAGTTGTGAAAAGAGTTTCATAACTTACACCACCCGGAACACCACTGTGAGTGGAAAGTCTGTGAAGATGTAATCGAACCATTTATGACATGGTAAGATCAAAGATGACATAAATAAATTTGCCATTATCCCTTTTAAAAGGTGATGCTTTAGAGACTACGGCTTTTACACTGAAAAGAGCTCCATCAGGTCTGTTGAAATGACACCATGGTATGGTACGCCCAACCATGTTATATCTTTTCTTAACATTTGGAATATGGGGCTTGTGTAAAAGGTTACAAACCTATTCCAAATCAGACAAGTGCTACTTTGTAGGTTATCCCAAGTCATTGGGTATTCCTCCCTCACTATACCGAGGCAAATAGGTTTGCCACAAAGAACGGTATGCTTTTAAAGAGAATTGTTCTTGCAAAAGGTGAGTGGGAGGACAGTGCAACTCGACGAGATAACCAGTATCTTCGTCATAAGGTCAAAGGAAAGGAACCTTGGAAGTGATTCCGGAGTTTCCTACTGCGACTGATACGGAAGTCTCTACAATAAAATGTATGGACTTCAGTCGAACTTGCAGCTGAACCACGTAGGCAAGGCTCGTGCAAACCTCTCAGGTGCGCAAACGAGATATTGTTGTTAGACAACAGTATACCTACGATACACAAGGAAGCGTTGATGGGCCCTGACTCCGGAATTGGCTAAATGCCAATACAATCCGAGATAGTTTCCATATAAGTGATTCAAGATTAAAACCTTGATACACCTTTCGAAAGACTTAGAGTCTGACGAATATTTATGGAACTTAAAACTGATACAGATAAAAATGTTTTATCCATAAAGCTCGACTTGTTGCAATAACAAGTTCAAGGAGTTGACTACGATGAGATTGTCTCACCGTAGCTATGCTTAAAGTCGGTTCTGGTTGAACTAGCAATTAAGACATATTTCAAATCATGAGATATGAAACATGGATGACAAAAGGATTTCCATCTGATGGAAATAAAACCTAGGACTTGTATGTGGTACAGTCCAAAGTAATTTGTCGATCCAGAGGATGCTAGTAGGTTTGCAAACTTCAGAGTTCCAGCGATGAACAGAAGAGAGCAAAATGGAGTTGGAATCTTCGTGTTTTGATGAAATGGTCAAAAGGGTTTGACTTCATCAATGGGTAACGAAGATGCTTGTGATTCAAGAAAGTAAGTGGGAGCATAATAAAATTTCTGAAAACCTTGTGTGCTTGACACATTGTTAATTGGAATTAAAATTCTTGACACGAATTAGGACTTCATTTGAAAATAGTTTTTCAATGAAGTGCTTGGGCTAAATAGCTTTTATATTAGGCATGATGATCTATGGAGATAGATTTACCTAATAGGGCTGAACAAAGATACATATTGACAAGATGCTAAAACCTTTTAGCATTAAAAAAAACGCCAAGGAGTGATTCTTGCCGAAGTCACATGGAAAGAGTTTTCGCAAGACTCGGTGTCCCAAAAACACTGATGAGCAAAATACATGATGGAGATTCCACACACCTTCGTGTTTGGATTAATCATGTATTCCATGGTATGTAAAACAACCAGATATGTCCAATACTCCCAAAGTTGTTGCAAGTATAGATACCAAAGTGATCAAAAGTACTGATCATGGGACAACAGTGAAAAAGGGTCATTAAGTACTATAGTAGCACTGATGACATGTTTTCTCGCAAGCGGAGATCATGAAGAGTTCGTTGTAAAAGGTTACATCGATACAGTCTTCATCCATGCTCCAAGCGATTTTCGATTTATGTTAAGGGTTTTGTGCAATACACAATATGGTGGCACGGTAGTTGGAAATTGTTCCAAACAAGTTACTGTGGCGAATTCTATAACAGAGGCAAAGTATGTTGCCGCTTTTAAAAGCGACAAAGAAGATGTTGAATCATATAGTTCATTCATGAACTTAGTATGGTTCCAAGATGGCTTTTGTCAATGGGACACTACTGCAAGTAGTTGCTCCATAACTCAGTCTGAGGAATCCTGGTTCGACCTGTGATTCGCATACATACCAAGCCAAGTCCACACAAAATATGAATTTTGTGAAAGCGTGAAGACGCGAGGATATGCAAAGATACACACGGAGCTGAAGTCGTCAGATCCGTTGGACATTCAGGCTATACCACAAGCGAAGCATATTTACACCGGTGTGCCACAGGTGTAAAGTGCATTAGCATTAACTAGATTATTGACTCTAGTGCAAGTGGGAGTCTGTAGGAGATATGCCCTAGAGGCAATAATGAATGTTATTGATTATCTCCCTGTTCGTAATTAGGTTTATGTTCCATGCTATAACTGCTATGGTTCTCGAGTCTGCAAATAAAACGAGGCTCGGAGGAAGACTCATATGCACGTGTGGAATAATAAATGATAAAATGTATTCCTAGTCAAGCCTCTATGACTGGCTCAAGTATTGCATGATGATCCTGTTTTCCTGATCATGGGCATGACTATGCCAGCAATTTTGAGGGCACAATGTTAACAGAACATTTGTGTTGAATCGACCCGATTGATGTTATGCTATGAGGTTCTTTCGTCACAAGTTAATGGTTAATAACACAGAGATGGTTAATGTTTGCATGATTCCTTAGACCATGAGAGTATCGAGTTTCTTCATGCTTGCTTCATGAACTTTGGGGTTTGTTAAACGTCATCCGTAAATGGGTGGCTATTACGGCGGCTTACGGGTTCATGGAAAAGTGTGTCGAGTAACTTGATAGCTCAAGATTGGGATTTGCTCCTCCGGCGATGGAGAGATATCTCTGGGCCCTCTCGGTGTTACGGTATCCATCATCGTCTGGCCAGACACTTTGTGATTTGATCACGGGGATGCCGGAACATGGTAACGAGAAAAGAGAACAATACCGGTAACGAGGTAACTAGCATAGTGGACAAGTGTTGATCCACGGGAATGCCAACATGTCTCACCTCGGGTATTTGTAACATATCACGAAGCAACAGGAATAGCACACGGCAACTGGAGGTTCACTCGAATATTCATTCGTGTGGGTATAGGGGTCAATATGGGTGTCCACGGCTCCGATGTTGATCATTGATCGGAAGGGGTTCCGTGTCATGTCTATACTTCACCGAACCTATAGGGTCACACGCTTAAGGGTCATCTATCTGCTGAATACTAGACAAGGAGTCTGAGAGAAAATCACCGAAAAAGTTTCGGACACCGAAAAAGTTTCGGACAGTGGAAAAGTTCCGCAGAGAGAGGTCACCGGATGAGTTTCGGTGAAACTGAAAAGTTGTTTCAGGGGATACCATTAAGTCAAAATGGTTTCGGCACATGCCTGATAATTCTTGGAGGATACCAGAATCATTCTGGAAACTTCTGGGAATTTTCTGGAAGAAAAACCGGAAATGTTCCGGGGCTGCCGGAACCGCTTCAGATGCTTTTCGCAGATGAAATCACTAAACTGGAATTGTTCCAGAACGCATTGAAAATTATTTTAGTGGGTACTGGAAATGTTCTAAGCCCACATAAAGATTTTCAGTTCGAACGGACGCTGAAAAATGTCGTCGTGAATAGTGAAAGTGCTTTTTGGGAATTTTATGGAAAGCACCTTTTGGGAATTTCCCAAAAGGCTTCTAGAATGCCTTAGGCACTAAGGAAGCCCCCTTGGGGGGGGCCCCCAAGGGGTGGCCGGCCAAGCATGGTGGAGCTCCTTGGAGCTCCACATGGCACCCCTTTTATCTTTATTCTTTTATGAAAAGGCATAAAGTGGGGGTACTTTGGGGTTTTTTGTATGACATCTTTACCCCTTGGCTTTCCTATAAATAGAGGAGAGTGGGCTGCCCACAAATCTCATCCCTTGCTCTCATACACATGCCAAGATGTTATCTGGCTTCTCTCTCCCTCCCACGAAAAGAGTTTCGTAGAGCCGAAAGGCTGTCTGGGTTCCGGCAGGAACTAGTTCTGGACGGCGAAGCCCTGCCGGATAGGTGACACCGTATGTGTGCAAATCTGTAGAGAGGTCGTAGTTTCGATCTTTGTGCCCGAAGGGCTGTCCAAGTGACGGTCTGAGTTCTGTGAGTCCTCCCGAAGGGCTGTACGAGTGACCGTCCGAGTTTCGAAGGTCCTCCCGAAGGGCTGTCTGCGACACCGTCCGGGGGACTGTCCGACCGCCTCCCGGAGGGCTGTCCGAGGGGCAGATGAGGGAGTACATCCTCGCGGTTGGGAGGTTGTAAATCCTAGCTGCGGGGATCTGCACCGCCGATCGTCATCGACTCTACTTCCGCTGCGCTTCGAGTCGGTAACGAAAATGATCAAACCTTGTATGCAGTCTCCATAGTGGTCCTGGGCTGGTGCGTAGGTCGGAAAATTTTTGTTTTCTGCTGCGTTACCCTACATCGATTCCACCCATACCTTTCCAACGCGGACCCCCTCTTTATAGTATGGATTTCTACGACTCAAATCCACCAAAAAGAAATCGTTGAAAAATAACCGTCTTCACTCTTCACCATCGAGGGGTGATAAACTGTCTTGTGCCTATTAATATAATCTCTGAAAAGATCAATGCACCCGATTAGTCCGCAACACGCATTGTCATCAATCACCGAAACTACTAGGGTAAAATATGCCCTAACAATCTCCCCCTTTTCGGTAGATTGATGACAAAACGTGATTTGCACAAAAGATATATGAGATACATATGCAAACCAACAACCTACAAAATATAGACAGGCTCCCCCTAGATGTGTGCACTATTTGAGTATGCCTTTGGAATGCAAAGTGCACACACTAGGATCAACACTCCCCCTATATTTTATAGATGGGGTAAAACTTGCAACAACATAATATACAATGCTAAGCATGATTGCAATACGAACAATAAGCATAGACTCACACCCAAAGAGACATAATTAAGATAACTAGGGTAGCATATGTCTTACACCATATGATAGAGTCTCACACCAAACGAAAGCAAACGAAGATAAGGGTTCACAAGCAAAAATTTGAAGCAAATAAAAGCAAGCTTGTGACTCGGCAACACCCTGCAGAAAAAGCAAACCCCGGTCCTAGACTCTCACCCCCTTTGGCATCGAGACACCAAAAGGGCAAAGAGTGACACTACGCGCCAACAGGTGGTAGCACTAGTCTCCTCCCATGGACTCGTCGGAGTCCTCAGCCTCGGACTCCTCGTCAGATGCCTCCTCTGAATCTTCGGGATCCTCAGACTCCTCCTCCTCGTGCTCCTGCTTCGGAGCGGGTGCAGAAGTGCCGGCGTTGGAATCATCTGAGTTGGACCAGCGAGAATAAGAAGAAATCCACTTGTCTTCAGGAGTAATAACTTCCTCAGAGCCGCTCTGAACAGCAATATTAAGTTTCCTCATGATGGCCTTTGTCTGCTGATGTGCCTTCTTGGCATCCATGTGTGCCAAGTACATCTTATGCTGAACATCGGTCTACAGACAAAACAGCTTCTTCACCTTGCTCTTGAGCTTTGCTGCCCAACCAGATGAACCAGATGAGTGCTCGGGGTCGGGCACATAGTCAGAATCCTCCACATCCTCCCAAGTCGCAGGTGGCTCGCCCGCAGTCCTACGGGTAGGAGCCCAGAGCTCCTTCTGGTGCAAGTTGATCGACTCATGAGTAGTCAGAGGCCCAGTCTCAAGCGGCTGCCAGGGAACATGGAAGTCCAAGTGCTCACAATGAGTTTGAAGATGAAGGGAGCATAGATCGGCACGTGATCACCATAGGTAGCATTCACAAGTTCCTTCCACATCACATGAGAGACGTCCAAAACAGCTCATGTGCCCTTCTCAGAGTGACACAACAACAGCATATCCACCAAGTGTCCGTGCACCATGTCGAGGTTGCCAACTCGAGGAAAGAGAGTGCGCCGGAAAATCCGATCCATAATATCAAAGAAAGGCTTCAGCTCCTTCTTGGGTCCCTTATCAGTCATAGTGATGGTCATGCGGGGAAGCAGATTGTCCTTGTGAGTAGGTCCACCGTCATGGTGAGGGCGCAGACCAAGGGGCTTCTTCAGCCCCTCATCGTGATATCCCAGAAGGCTCATGAACTCTCCCCAAGTAGCACGAAGCTGTCTGTCGTGAGTCATCCAAATCATAGTCCTTTCCTCACCTATTCCAAACCACATGGTTGCAAAGAACTGAGCAACCATCTCTGCATCAAAATCATAGTTGAACGTCATGATGGGCACAATGTTGAACTGCACACAAAGGTCCAGAGCTTCTCCAAAGTATGCACGGTCCTTCTCCAAATGCTCAATGTTGATGGACTTGGTCTTGACGAACAAATTTTTCTTGGCCTTGATCCTGTCAAAATATACTAAAGATTGATCCTTGGTCCAGAAAGGATGGCTCACAAGAGATGTGTCTTGAGGACGACAATAGGGGTTCATCTCGCGGTACTGCCAATACTCATTTTGCTTCATTTCAGATGCAGACTTGACCGGAGCCTTTTCCTTGCGAGCAACTAACTTGACATTGGTCTTGCCCTTGTTCTTGCCTCTTGGGGGTTGACGACGAACTGGAGGTAAAGGTGGAGCAGTCTCTTCATCACCATCTGAATAAACAGGCCTTGCATAGTGAGTGCGTCCACGCTTTGCCGGGGGGTTCGCATTCTTGCGACGAGAGCCACTACCACCACCTGAACCGGACACAAAACAGTGAGGGAAAGCATGAATACAACCTATGCATAAGCCAAGAGAAAAAAAAGCGAGAAAGGAAGTGTTAGGTGAGTATTCTGGAAGTTGGGACCTCAGGTGGTAGTACCGCAGATCTGGAATGGTAGTATCGCCAGAGCAGTAGAACCGCTACTCTAGAGCGGTAGTACCATTCTGGGAACTGCCACACACGACCATCCCAGATCTGGTAGTACCGGAGGTCACAAATTTAAAAATACTCCACTAAAACTTCAATCCTCCTATCTAGCTGTCATCCAACGTCCTACTCAAGACCCGATTTAGCCAAAAATCGAGAAACCAATCATGCATTTCCCTAGAAACCTAGATTCAAAAAAAAGAACCGTAGGAACAACGAATGGGGGCAATACCGGGTTCCATGGCGAGAGGAGATGGTGGGGATGGACTCCACCGGACGAAAATGTGGAAGACGACACGGAATCGGCCAGTCGGGGCGGTGGCCGGGGCTGTTCTTCGTCACCTTGGAGAGAGAGAGGCGTGGGGAAGATGAGTGAAAGGGTATGGGGGGAGTTAGAACTCCCCCTGCCCGACACTTAACCCCACAACGTCCCTCTAAGTGGTAGTACCGGTTGGAGGAGCGATAGTACCGCCCCAGTACTACTGCCGGGTAGGAGGCCCAGTAGTACCGCTCGAGCGGTAGTACCGCTGGCCAGAGCGGTAGTACTGCTTGAAGCGGTAGTACCGCTCCTGCACAGCGGTAGTACCACAAGCAAGGAGACAGAACAGCCCAGGGAAAAAATGGCTTGTGCAAAAACTAGCGGTTGAAGAGAGAGATGGCTTAGGATGGAGACTCAAAAGGAACAGCACAGGGAAGAGACACTCCAAGTACAAAAGACAAGCAAAAGAAGGGCAAACTTGGAGTAACTCAAAACACAAACAACACTCTAAGGATACTAGAAGACGAAAAAACACAACGAAGCAACTCGAACAAGAACCTCTCAAGAGAGGGCGGTGGCCGAGGCCACCTATGTTTGAGTCAATTGGCATGGCACCGCGAAGATTTTAACCTTGGGCCCATGACCAAAACTTGTCTTTGAAGCACAAGTTCCATAAAAAATGGCTAATGTGAAAGACTAGATCGATTTATGCATAATGGGGGGAGGAAGAGTTCATTGAGAGAACAACACTCCCCCTATGTCCATGCCTACATCTAGAACAAGATAAACATGATGAATGCGGTAGGGTGTGACGAGATTCAAGCCACATTGCTCAAATCAATGATAGTTAGCTCATGCCTTAACTCACGAAATCTTGCTTCATCCAAAGGCTTCGTGAAAATATCCGCTAGTTGCTCATGAGTGTTGTGGTAGATAAGATCAATGTCCCCACGCTTGATGTGATCCCGGATGAAATGATGACGAATCTCAATATGCTTCGTCTTGCTATGTTGCACCGGATTGTATGAGATCTTGATTGCACTTTCATTGTCACATAGAAGAAGCACTTTGTCACAAATGACACCGTAATCCTTTAAAGTTTGCCTCATCCATAGCAATTGTGCACAACAACTTGCGGCGGCTACATACTCGGCCTCGGTGGTGGAGAGAGACACACAATTTTGCTTCTTCGAAGACCAACTCACCAAAGAGCGACCAAGGAATTGACACCCTCCGGAAGTTGACTTCCTATCCACACGGTCTCCCGCCCAATCCGCATCTATGTGTCCCATGAGATTGAAGGTTGCACCTTTGGGGTACCATAAGCCAAAGTTTGGGGTATGAGCCAAATATTGAAAGATTCGCTTGACCGCCACATAGTGGCTTTCCTTAGGTGCAGCTTGAAACTGTGCACACATTACAACACTCAACATGATATCCGGTCTAGATGCACAAAGGTAAAGCAAAGATCCAATCATGGAGCGATATACCTTTTGATCCACCGCTTTACCATTGGGATCAATGTCAAGTTGGCACTTGGTAGGCATTGGAGTCGATCTTGGCCGGCTTGACATCATCGAACTTGAATCTCTTGAGCATGTCTTGGGTATATTTGGCTTGGTTAGTGAAGGTTCATTCTCTTCTTTTCTTGACTTTGAACCCGAGAAAGAACTTCAACTCTCCCATCATAGACATCTCAAACTTCTCCGTCATTAGTGCAGCAAACTCATCATTGAAAGCTTTCTTAGGAGAACCAAAAATAATATCATCAACATATAGTTGGCATATGAACAAATCCCCTTTAACCTTCTTAGTAAAAAGAGTGGGATCGATTTTCCCAATTTCAAACCCACGGTCTTGCAACAACTCGATAAGGTGCTCATACCACGCACGTGGGGCTTGTTTAAGGCCATAGAGTGTCTTGTCGAGCTTGTATAAATGATTGGGGAACTTGGGATCCTCGAACCCCGGGGGTTGTTTGACATATACCAACTCATTAAGAGGACCATTAAGAAATGCACTTTTCACATCCATTTGTTGTAACTTAAAATCATGATGACTTGCATATGCAGGCAACATGCGAATAGATTCAAGACGAGCAGCGGGAGCAAAGGTTTCACCGTAGTTGATACCCTCGACTTGGTAGAAGCCTTGTGCTACCAATCTTGCCTTGTTGCGAGTGACAACACCGTTCGCATCTTGCTTGTTCTTGAATATCCATTTGGTTCCAATGACATTATGGTTCTCCTTTGGCCTTGGCATGAATTTCCACACCTTATTGCACTCGAAGTTGTTGAGTTCATCATGCATGGCTTCAAGCCAATCCATGTCCTCGAGCGCCTCATGTACCTTTTGGGGTTCAACACACGAAACAAACGTGTGATGCTCACAAAAGTTTGATAATTGTTTACAAGTGGTTACCCCTTTCTTTAAGCTCCCATAGACATTTTCCAAGACATGTCCTTGTTGCTTGAGTTTGGAAGCAATCTTGGCGGTGCGGCGCTCTAATAGCTCCTCCATAGACATATGAGGAGAATCATCTTGACCATCTTGAGCGTCGTCTTGAGCTTGCTCTTGATCATGAGCTTGCACTTGATCTTGAGCTTGCTCGGTGTCGTGATCATGATCTTGAGCATCATTTGGTGCATCACCATCATCTTGTGGTTGATCTTGCCCTTGATCTTGATCGCTTGGTTGAGGGCCTTCGGTTTGTTCTTCGGAAGCATGCGGGTCAATAGTTGGTGATGGCTCCACTTGCGTAGAGCATTGTTCTTCTCCTTCGGCCACAAGGGGTTCCTCAATTGGGAGTATTTGACCAATCCCCATTCTTCTTATGGCTTGGGGAGGAATTTCATCACCTGCATCACAAATACAACTTTGCTCCACCTGGGAGCCATTATTTTTCATCAAACTCTATGTTACACATCTCCTCAATGAGTCCATTGGACTTGTTGAGGACATGGTAAGCATGAGAGTTTGTAGCATAACCAACAAATATGCCCTCTTGAGCTCTAGGTTCAAATTTAGGCAAACGAACACCTTTCTTGAGAATGAAACACTTACACCCGAACACCCGGAAGTACTTGAGGTTGGGCTTGTTACCGGTAATTATCTCATAAGGAGTCTTGTTCAAGCCTTTGCGGAGGTAAAGCCGATTGGATGCATGACATGCGGTGTTGATGGCTTCGACCCAAAAGTTGTACGGAGACTTGAATTCCGCCATCATGGTCCCTGCCGCGTCCATCAACGTCTGGTTCTTCCTCTCCGCTACACCATTTTGTTGAGGGGTATATGGTGCGGAGTATTAATGCTTGATCCCCTCATCACTTAGGAACTCATCCAAGGTGTAGTTCTCGAACTCGGTGCCATTGTCACTTCTAATCATCAATATCTTTGCATCATGTTGGCGTTGAACTTCATTTGCAAAGTCGATGACGGTTTGTTGGGTCTCGCTCTTCCTCTTGAAGAAATATACCCAAGTGTATCTTGAATAGTCATCCACAATCACCAAGCAATACTTTCTTCCCCCAAGACTATCAAAGGATGGAGGTCCAAAAAGATCCATGTGAAGGAGCTCCAAGGGCCTCTTTGAGTAGATGATAGTTGTGGGTCGGTGAGCTGTCTCATGTAGCTTTCCTTCGATACAAGCACTGCAAGCACGATCTTTGGCAAAGCTCACATTTGTTAGTCCATGAACTTGATCCCCTTTGAGGAGACTTTGCAAAGATCTCATATTGACGTGAGCTAGATGGCGATGCCATTAGGCAAGTCGTGATCTTAGTGGGTCGCTCCGAGAAGTTAACCACATAGAGACCGTTCTCGACATGCCCAACAAAAGCTACTTTAAGAGTCTTGCTCCACAAAAGGGCCACAGTATCAAGATCAAAGAATGTAGAAAAGCCCATGAGTGCAAGTTGACGAACGGAAAGTAAATTGTATGCAAGGGTCTCAACAAGCATGACCTTCTCAATAGATAAATCATGAGAAATCACAACATTGCCAAGACCCAATACCTTAGATGTTGAAGCATCACCGAATTGGACATGAGTGGGCATATATGGGCTTGGTTGCACGTCCACCACCAAGTCCTTGCTCCCGGTCATATGATTTGTTGCTCCACTATCGAGAAACCATGACACCCCACCGGAAGCAAACTCCTACAAGAGATTAATGCTTGGATTTAGGTACCCATTTTTGGATGGGTCCTTTGATGTTAGCAACAAGGGTCTTAGGAACCCAAATAGACCATTCAATGTACTCATAAAAGGAACCAACAAATTTAGCATAAACATGCCCATCACTAGCACGGTATAAAACATAAGAAGGGTTAAAGTCGCCGGCTTTGTTGGGAGGGGTGGTCTTGCCCTTCTTGGCATTACCACCCACACCCTTGTCCTTCTTCTTCTCATGAGTACCTTCCCCCGCCTTGACAAATACTTCCTTGAGCGGGAGAGGTTGCTTGGTCTTGCTCTTCTTGTTCTTCTTTGACTTGGGTACAAACCCAAGTCCTTCCTTTCCCACAACTTCCTTTTGATTGCTCAAAAGGTCATTGAGGTTCTTCTCACCTTGTATGCAAGTCACTAGACCCTTCTCGAGTTGCTCTTTCAACCTAGCATTCTCCTCCACAAGGTGCACATGCTCACAACAAGGGTTAGTAGCATGGGCATTATCAATTAAAACAAAAGGAGGGCAAGGGGCTATCTCCTTAGTGAGTTTTACTTGGAGTTGATCATGAGACTCTTTTAGAGAGGTATGAGCACTCTTCAAATCCTTGTGAGCCTTGTCAAGTGTGTCAAAATCATCCTTCAGTCTATCATGGCCAACCCCAAGTGCAACCTTTTCGGATTTGAGCACACGAGTAAGAACAAGAGCATGATCATGATCTTTCCTTAAATTAGCAAAGTCATCATTGTGTGACTCCTCAAGAGCCAAACGATGACCTCGCTCTTCCTCAAGAGCAATGGAAAGATCCGCTATCTCATCGGCATAATCATGACTACGCCCCTCCAACTTAGAGATGGTTTCCTCATGAGACTCAATGATATCATTGGCCTCACCTAGTTGTTCCAAGAGAGCAACAAAGTGCTTCTTGGTCTCACCCTTGAGCTTACCCAAGAACAAGTCAAACTCATTTTCATCTACTTTTACCTCCTCGTTAACACCGAAACAGTCCAACAAGGAAGGAGAAGTAGTGATGGAAGTTTTGATGTTGGAGGTTACCTTGTTGGTGCCTTTGGCCATGAGGCACTTGGCAATGAGGTTCTCATTGGGGGCGCCGAAGAGTGACACCTTGGTTGGGGAAGATGTGGCAATGGCCACGGTGGCCGTTGCCATTCCTTCACCACTTGAATCTTCATCTTCATCATCGGAGATGTACTCTTCTTGCGCCACCAACCCCTTTTGTGGCACCTTCTTGGTGAAGTTGTTCTTGTTATGGAATGACTTGGCCTTGTCTTTGCGAATTAGCTTGCCACCATTGTCTTCCCTCTTCTCATAAGGACAATCCACCACAAAGTGACTCACATTACCATAGTTGTAGCAAGTCCTCACATGTTGCTTGCCCTTTGAGCCACTTGAGTTGTTCTTGGAGAAGTTGGGCCTTGAGTTTCTCTTGTTGCCCCAAAATTGCCTTGACGCAAGAGCCATGTGCTCGTGGTATGCATACTTTGTGTCTTCGGGGCAGCTTTCTTCTTCCTCCTCCTCTTCTTCTTCCGGAATAGCCTTGGCCTTCAAAGCAAGGTTGGGTGAGGCTTTCTTTGACCGTTGGACATGAGCTAGAGCGTTGTCGGTGGTCTTGTTCAAGATGTTCATTACAATAAACTTATCCAACACATCGCTTGAGGACAAGGTGTGAAAGTCCGGTCTTTGACGGATCACGGAGGACATGGCCTTGTTGAATGGCATGATGGCCTTGAGATACTTGCGCTTGATCCAATTATCATCCGTGTCCTTGCTCCCACGATCTTGGAGAGAAACCACGAGAGTTGTCAATCTCTGGTAGAGCTCACGAGGATCCTCTTCATCATTCATCACAAACTCATTTGCCTCATCAAGTATCACTTCAAAGTTGGAGCATTGAATGCTTGAGCTCCCTTGTACAAAGAGACAATATGTTCCCAACAATCTTTTGCACAAGTGAAAGGACGCAAGTGAGCTACATCTTCGGGAGGCACGGCGGCTTGAAGGATGAACAAGGCGGAGTGGTTGAATTGATTGTCCACCTCTTCTCTTGGGGTTAGGTTTTTTAGATCATGCGGATAGTAGCCTTGCTCAATGATTCTCCAAAGATGGGTTGAGCTATGATTCAAATGAGACTTGATACGAAAAACACAATTAGGAAAATCATTCTTCACAAGCTTAGGAGGAGGACCAAGGTTGTTAATATGAGGTGTAGGGACCGGTCTTCCATAGACCGGGGGAGGGGAAACCGCGGCATGAGTCCCCGACCCATTCTTTCCTTGAAGAAACTTAGCCTTATCACTACTAGCCCCCTCCTTAGCGGAGTTGGCATCCGACTCTGTGACAGTGGGATTAACCACATGCAACGGATCGGTAGAAAGTTTGAGACCATCAAGGAATTCTTTAAACAAGGATTTGACCTCGGTCGCCACAGAAGATTTAAGTGATGCAATTGCCTCATTTAAATCCTCTTGTGTGACCGCGTTCACTCCCTCGCCCTTGGGTAAGTCTCCATCCCTTGCCCCATTGTCAACTATACTCTTCGGGTGATAAAGCCCTTAATAAAGAGACGAGGCTCTGATACCAATTGAAAGGATCGATATGGTTGACTAGAGGGGGGGGTGAATAGGCTACCACCAAATTTTAGCTTTACTTAACAAATTTGGTATAGCAACAAATAGGTTGTCTAGAAATGCAACTAGGTGAGCAACCTATATGATGCTAACAACAAAGACAACAACAAGTAAGCAAGCAATAGAACACAACAATATCTCGCACAAAGTAAAGGTAGAAATAACCACAAGTGGAGCCGATGAAGACGAGGATGTGTTACCGAAGTTCCTTCCCTTTGAGAGGAAGTACGTCTCCGTTGGAGCGGTGTGGAGGCACAATGCTCCCCAAGAAGCCACTAAGGCCACCGTATTCTCCTCACGTCATCGCATAATGCAAGAAACCGTGATTCCACTAGTGGTGTTGAAAGGATCGAGATGGACCTAGAGGGGGGTGAATAGGTACAATTAAAAATTCTTAATTGTTACTTAGCAATTTTAGGCAATAATGTGGAATATGAAAATAAGCCTAACAATTGCAAGTATGATTCTAAGAGCTAAGCAAGGTAAGCAAGTAACACAAGTATGTGAGTAAGCAAGCACAATATGATATAAGTAAAGACTAAGAGACAAGTAACCACAAGTAGGAAGTTAGGGTTAGAAATAAGCGCAACTCCGAGAGACGAGGATGTATGCCGATGTTCACTTCCTTGGAGGGAAGCTACGTCACCGTTTAGAGAGGTGGGTGTTACCACGAAGGCACACCAATGCCATGAAGGCTCACCCTGTTCTCTCTTTGAGATATCACCATGAAGGCGATTCCCAACCACTAGCGGTAGACCTTTAGGTGGTCTCCAAACCCTCACAAACTTTTCGGGGGTAATCACAATGGTCGATTCCTCTCCGAATGACTCCTACCGCCTAGGAGTCTCCAACCTCCAAGAGTAACAAGAACGATGGGGAAAAGCTCGAGACTTGCTCAAATCATGAATTCCTTTGGAGCAAAGAGGGGGAAGGAGTGGATCTATCACTTGAGTGGACAACTCCTCTCAAATGCTCTCAAATCCATTAGGGATCTAAGATTTGGTGTATGAGTGTGAGAGAGAGAGTGAAAAGTGTTCTTGAGGATGTTAAAAGTGAATGGTCAAACCTCTCACGGGATAGGTGAGAGGTATTTATAGTATCAATCAATAAGTGGCCGTTGGAGCCACTTGGGAGCAGCTGTCGGACATCCGAGACTCACCGGACGTCCGAGGCTTCGGCAGATACCGGACGTCCGACAGGGACCGGACGTCCGACGTTTTGGCTCTGTAGAGAAGGTACCGGACGTTCGATGGTTACCGGACATCCGACGATTTGGTTCTGTCAAGGAAGTGTCGGACGTCCGGTGAACACCGGAAATCCGACATTTTGGCTCTGTAAAGGAAATGCCGGACGTCCGGTAGACACCGGAAATCCGATGTTTTGGCACTGTATAGGAAGTACTGGACGTCCGGTGGATACCGGCCGTCCGACATGTGTCGGTCGACCGATAGTGATAGGGAACAGAAGATGAGTGTTTAAAGAAGATCATTTGAGCAAGACTTTCGCGAGACCCCATGTTCCCCTCTTAATAGTGCGAGATCCCTATACTCAAGAACAAACATAAAGGGCCTAAGCCAGTAGACTTGTTTCTTCGTTCTTGAGGAAGATAAGTATTTCCATAGTCATAATCCACACACATGATCCAGAGGGGACTAAAACCTGAGATATACTTGACAAACTTTGTTAGTCCCTTATGTGTATATTGTCAATATACACATAGTTAAAAAAATAAGGTTGTTCTATACTTAAGACAGATTTGTTGAAGAGCATTTCAAGGCCTCGATGCACAAATATGAAGCGCTCCACCTCACAGTGATAATCATAAAAATCATATAAGCAAAAAATCATAATATCACCTCATACATAAAGTCATAGATAAAGTTGTAGGAGATATGCCCTAGAGGCAATAATAAATGTTATTATTTATCTCCCCATTCATAATTAGGTTTATGTTCCATGCTATAACTGCTATGGTTTTTGAGTCTACAAATAAAACGAGGCTTGGAGGAAGACTCATATGCACGTGTGGGATAATAAACGATAAAATGTATTCCTAGTCAAGCCTCTATGACTGGCTCAAGTGTTGCATGATGGTTCTGTTTTCCTGATCATGGGCATGTCTATGCCAGCAACTTTGAGGGCACAATGTTAGAAGAACATTTGTGTTGAATCGACCCGATTGATGTTATGCTATGAGTTACATTCGTCACAAGTTAATGGTTAATAACACAGAGATGGTTAATGTTTGCATGATTCCTTAGACCATGAGAGTATCGAGTTTCTTCATGCTTGCTTCATGAACTTTGGGGTTTGTTAAACGTCATCCGTAAATGGGTGGCTATTACGGCGGCTTACGGGTTCATGGAAAAGTATGTCAAGTAACTTGATAGCTCGAGATTGGGATTTGCTCCTCCGACGATGGAGAGATATCTCTGGGCCCTCTCGGTGTTATGGTATCCATCATCGTCTGGCCAGACACTTTGTGATTTGATCACGGGGATGCCGGAACACGGTAACGAGAAAAGAGAACAATACCGGTAACGAGGTAACTAGCATAGTGGACAAGTTGGTGATCCACGGGAATGCTAACATGTCTCACCTAGGGTATTTGTAACATATCGCGAAGCAACAGGAATAGCACACGGCAACTGGAGGTTCACTCGAATATTCATTCGTGTGGGTATAGGGGTCAATATGGGTGTCCACGGCTCCGATGTTGATCATTGATCGGAAGGGGTTCTGTGTCATGTCTATACTTCACCGAACCTATAGGGTCACACGCTTAAGGGTCATCTATCTGCTGAATACTAGACAGGGAGTCTGAGAGAAAATCACCGAAAAAGTTTCGGACACTGAAAAAGTTTCGGACAGCGGAAAAGTTCCGCAGAGAGAGGTCACCGGATGAGTTCCGGTGAAACTGAAAAGTTGTTTCAGAGGAAACCATAAAGTCAAAATGGTTTCGGCACATGCCCGATAGATCTTGGAGGGAGCCAGAATCATTCTGGAAACTTTTGGGAATTTTCTGGAAGAAAAACCGGAAATGTTCTGGAGCTGCCGAAACCACTTCAGATGCTTTTCGCAGATGAAAATCACTAATCTGGAATTGTTCCAGAACGCGTTAAAAATTATTTTAGTGGGTACTAGAAATGTTCTAAGCCCACATAAATATTTTCAGTTCGAACGGACGCTGAAAAATGTCATCATGAATAGTGAAAGTGCTTTTTGGGTTACTTTTTGGAAAGCCATTATTTTGGGCTTTGTCCCAAGATATTTTTTGGGGGTGACATGGATGGATGAGGCTCCCTTGGGGGGGGGCCCTCCTAGGTGTGGCCGGCCACATGGGGACTCCTCCTTGGAGCCCCCTCTTGTGCCTTGGTTTCACATTTGGGTCCTTGTGGAAGGACGTCATTCATGTGCTTTTTGGGTTTTATTGTAAAACCACCCTACCCCTTGGGATTTCCTATAAATAGAGGTGGAGGGGCAGCCCTCCAC
Source organism: Thinopyrum elongatum (assembly GCA_011799875.1). Taxonomy (NCBI): domain Eukaryota; kingdom Viridiplantae; phylum Streptophyta; class Magnoliopsida; order Poales; family Poaceae; genus Thinopyrum; species Thinopyrum elongatum. The sequence continues at coordinate 686,914,111 of CM022303.1, read as the reverse complement.
ACCCATCCCTTGCTCTCATACTCATGCCATGCAATTATCTGGCTTTTCTCTCCCTCCCACCAAAAGAGTTTCGTAGAGCCGAAAGGCTGTCTGGGTTCCGGTGGGAACTAGTTCTGGACGGCGAAGCCCTACCGGATAGATGACACCGTATGTGTGCAACTCTGTAGAGAGGTCGTAGTTTCGATCTTAGTGCCCGAGGGGCTGTTCGAGAGTGCCTCCCAAAGGGCTGTCCATGTGACGGTCCGAGTTCTGTGAGTCCTCCCGAAGGGCTGTCCAAGTGACGGTCCGAGTTCTGTGAGTCCTCCCGAAGGGCTGTCCACGACACCGTCCGGGGGACTGTCCAACCGCCTCCCGGAGGGCTATCCGAGTGGCGGATGAGGGTATACATCCTCGCGGTTGGGAGGTTGTAAATCCTAGCTGCGGGGATCTGCACCGTTGATCGTCATCGACTCTACTTCCGCTGCGCTACGATATGGTAACGAAAATGATCGAACCTTGTATGCAGTCTCCTTAGTGGACCTGGGCTGGTGCGTAGGTCGGAATTTTTTTGTTTTCTGCTGCGTTAACCTACAGTGGCATCAAGAGCCATGCTATGCGTAGATGCAGGTTGCGATCTACAATACATGGAGATGTATGGGTGTTGCACAATATAATTAGGTAGTAGATGAGTTCTATTACTGAAAATTATTTGTGCGGGTAGCAGATGAAATCTGTTACCCGATATTCTTGTTGCTTCCCTGGAATTTGCATATTTCTGATCTTGATAACAGCATGGTGGAGTTTCAATGTTCTGGCAATCCGCGATCCTGATTGATCAACGAAGTGCTAACAGTTCATTGAATTCCACCGTAGTTAAAAAGAAAGATGAAATTTCGCAGACGAAAGGGCAATGCAGATATGATCTGCACGGGGGTCATGCGTATGACGAAGTTTAGTATGGGGCTCAAGATTTTATTATCTCGGTTTTCATACACCCTGGAAAGTTAATCTAGCGACTTGAATTATCATACTTGATGATGGACGTTGGTAGCTTCGGTTTGTTTCGAAACCTTAGAAGCCACGAAAAACAAGTTTTTGCATGAACCGATTAGAGACGTCTAACTTGGTTTTGCAGGAGGGTTTGCATGTGCATGTGATGTGGTATAGCAGTGCTCATAATAATTTGATTATGTATGAGATGACTATATAATGTAAATTTATTAACATGACGTGCGTGTCATGATTCGGCATGATGGCTGGAGCCATATGATTGCACGTTAATGACCTGCGTGTCAACCTTGTTGTAATTCATTATTTTATTAGCTATAGAGATAGCAATATTATCTGGTGCATCGACAAGGTGGTGGCAATCTTCGCAAAGGTGAACACCGACGTGAATGCGGGAGACGAAGAAATGATAGACTTCTCCGTCAGAAAGGGCTATACCATATCATGCTGTTATGAATTGCTTGAGATGTTTATCCCTTATGATGCACCCTTCTTGATTGCGCGGTAGTCGCTTTTATTAGGGTGATCTCTCACAAAAATATCAAGTAGTTAGTGTTCTCCCAAGTGTAGCACCGTCACGGCACCTAACTTTTCGGGGTGCGCCATGTCCACATGGGTACGAATGATTTGGGAAGTGTGAGGCGGGTGAGGTCAGACCTCGCAGCAAGATCACTTGGTTGTCTTGACGTTCTTGCTTGATCGTCATGAGCTCGGAACACGCCCATCGAAAGATGAACAGGAGTCACATAGAGATGTGATCGGCATGTTTGCCCACCAATTGAAATTCTCGTCATTAGTGATGTCCACATCAATGGCGTCGAATTGAACTGTGGATCTTGAATCACTCACAATCAATTATGAGAGATATTGATTTGAGTGGGAGCGCACTGTTGAATTAACTTGTTTAATTCTCAGTGCAATTAATTTTGAACACTGTCTAAGTGTGATTTGCATAATAGTTGTAGAATAATGGCTCGCGTTTCCACCTTCCCTGTTAAAATTGAATAGCTGTTAAATATCTGGTTAAAACTTTATGGTTGGTAACGTAATGTGAGGATTGTCCTCAAGAGTGCCGAGAAGGACTTTGTCCTATTGCATACTTTTGGTATTCTCCCGCTAATGCTATGGATCATGTGACTCTCGTCCTTTGATCCAAAAGCTAGAAATTCCGTTTCAGTCAAGTGCAATATGTTTGCTTCCATGAGACCCGAACTTCGAAAGTTTGGATAGTTATGTGATATTCATGGAATCTGAAAATCATTTTCAGAGACAGACAAAGGCTAAAAGATATGAGATATCCAAAGCAATGTTTGTTTGCAAACTATTAGTAAAGGAGTTTACTATGCATTAGACTGATAAGAGAGGGATCCAGAAGAACGCCTGTCATATGATGAAAGGTGAATAAAACAACAACTTAAAGAGAAAGGAAGTGTCCGAAGGGTGTTAGTGAAACTTTCATGCCTAAGAAGTCCGAGGCTAACGCCACTCTTAAGTTGGGTGCTTCTTCTGGAAGTAGGAGAAATACTAAAAGTTAAACTATTAGAAGTATAAAGGCAATAAGAAAGAAGACTGGAATATCCAGCTCATGTATGATTGTCATACAAATTTTTGATGTATAGAAGGCTGGTCAAAGATATAGTTCTTGGGAATTATGATTAAATTGTTAATCACTAATTCTTGGGTATTGTGAGTTAATCACAAATATACCCGCTCGATTGCATTCTATTGAAACTCGATGTAAGAACTACTATGGCCTGAAAGACCAGCCAGGAATGAGGTTTTGATACACAGGGAACATAGTAAATGTTACTATACCTTCCATCGGTGTATTACCGTCTGTATTTATTTTCATAATTCATTTAGAGTTTTACACACTCTAGCCCATTGCATAAGGTATCTTGCAAGAAGGTTGTTCATAAGAGAACTTCTGATATTCGGTGTTATGAATAACATAAGGGCCATACTTTCATTATGAATGAGATGTATGTTATGAATGTTGCTAATAATATATTACCTCTGGGTTTACTTTCATAATTCATTTTAGAGTTTCATACACTCTAGCCCATTGCGCAATGTTTGATGCAAGAGGGTTGTTCATAAAAACAACAATTGTTGTTCAGTATTATGAATAACATGAAGGGCCATACTTCCATCAAAGATGGGATGTATGTTATGAGTATTGATAGTAATATGATACATCCATTACACTGAAGCTAAAAGTCGCAAGACTAAAAGAGTACCACACATGTGTGGCACTGCATTTGGTCACATTGGAGAAACCCGCATGGAAAATTCCATTATGATGGATTTTGAAGTCGTTTGATTTTGAATCATCTGACACTTGCAACTTTCCTCCGAAAAGTGAAGTGACTGAAATACCGTTCACAGGCCATAAGGAACGAGCAAAGAACTTATTGGTGATCATACATTTTGATGTATGTAGTCCGATAAATAATGTTGCAAATAGTGGATTTACCTATCTTCAAAAATGACTCAAGTAGATATATGGATATTTACTTGATGAGACGTAAGTCTGGATCTTTTGAAATCATTCGAAAGGTTTTCAAAATGAAGAAGAAATTATTGTAACAAGAAAATTATGTTTCTACAATTCGATTGCAGAAAGGAATATTTGAGTTACAAGCTTAGCGAATGTCTGATGAGTTATGAAAGGGGTTTCATAACTTGCACCTCCCGGAACACCACTACAAATGGAAAGTCTGTGAAGATGTAATCAAACCATTTATGACATGGTAAGATCAAAGATGACATAAATAAATTTGCCATTATCCCTTTTAAAGTGATGCTTTAGAGACTGCGGCTTTTTACACGGAAAAGAGCTCCATCGGGTCTGTTGAAATGATGACATGGTATGGCATGCTCAACCATGTTATGTCGTTTCTTAACATTTGGAATATGGGGCTTGTGTAAAAGTTTACAAACCTGTTCCAAATCAGACAAGTGCTACTTTGTAGGTTATCCCAAGTAATTGGGTATTCCTCCCTCACTATACCGAGGCAAATAGGTTTGCCACAAAGAACGGTATGCTTTTTGAAGAAAATGGTTCTTTCAAAAAGGTGAGTGGGAGAACAATGCAACTCGACAAGATAACAGTATCTACGTCATCACATCAAAGGAAAGAGACCTTGGAAGTAATTCCAGAGTTTCCTACTGCGACTGATACGGAAGTCTCTACAATAAAATGTATGGACTTCGGTCGAACTTGTAGCTGAACCACGTAGGCAAGGCTCGTGCAAACCTCTCAGGTGCGCAAACGAGATATTGTTGTTAGACAATAGTATACCTATGATACACAAGGAAGCGTTGATGGGCCCTGACTCCAGAATTGGCTAAATGCCAATACAATCCGAGATAGTTTCCATATAAATGTTTCAAGATTAAAATCTTGATACACCTTTCAGAAGACTTAGAGTCTAATGAATATTTATGGAACTAGAAACTGATACAGATAAAATGTTTTATCCATAAAGCTCGACTTGTTGCAATAACAAGTTCAAGGAGTTGACTACGATGAGGTTGTTTCACCGTAGCGATGCTTAAAGTCGGTTCGGGTTGAACTAGCAATTAATACATATTTCAAATCATGAGATATGAAACAAGTATGACAAAAGGATTTCCATCTGATGGAAATGAAACCAAGGACTTGCATGTGTTACAGTCCAAGGTATTTTGTCAGTCCAGAGGATGCTAGTAAGTATGCAAACTTCAGAGTTCCAGCAATGGACAGAAGAGAGCAAAATGGAGTTGGAATCTTCGTGTTTTGATGAAATGGTCAAAGGGGTTTGACTTCATCAATGGGTAACGAAGATGCTTGTAATTCAAGAAAGTAAGTGGGAGCATAATAATATTTCTAAAAACCTTGTGTGCTTGACACATTGTTAATTGGAAATAAATTTCTTGACACGAATTAGGACTTCATTTGAAAAAAGTTTTTCGATGAAGTGCTTAGGCTAAATAGCCTTTATATTAGGCATGATGATCTATGGAGATAGATTTACCTAATGGGGCTGAGCAATAAATACATATTGACAAGATGCTAAAACTTTTTAGCATTTAAAACGCCAGGAGTGATTCTTGCCGAAGTCACATGGAAAGAGTTTTTGCAAGAATCGGTGTCCCAAAAACACTGATGAGCAAAATACATGATGGAGATTCCACACACCTTCGTGTTTGGATTAATCATGTATTCCATGGTATGCAAAAACAACCAGATATGTCCAATACTCCAAAGTTGTTGCGAGTATAGATACCAAAGTGATCAAAAGTACTGATCATGGGACAACAGTGAAAGATGTCATTGAGTACTAGAGTAGTATTGATGACATGTTTTCTCGCAAGCAGAGATTATGAAGTGCTCATTGTAAGTAATTACATCGATACAGTCGTCATCAATGCTCCATGCGATTTTCGATTTAAATTAAGGGTTTTGTGTAAACACAATGTGGTGGCACAGTTAGTTGGAAAATGTTCCAAACAAGTCACTGTGGCGAATTCTATAACAGAGGCGAAGTATGTTGCCGCTTTTAAAGCGACAAAGAAGATGTTGAATCATATAGTTCATTCATGAACTTAGTATGGTTCCAAGATGGCTTTTATCAATGGGACACTACTGCAAGTAATTGCTCCATAACTCAGTCTGAGGAATCCAGGTTCGACCTGTGATTCACATACATACAAAGCCAAGTCCACACAAAATATGAATTTTGTGAAAGCGTGAAAACGCGAGGATATGCAAAGATACACACGGATCTGAAGTTGTCAGATCCGTTGGACATCAGGCTACACCACAAGCGAAGCATATTTACACCGGTGTGCCACAGGTGTAAAGTGCATTAGCATTAACTAGATTATTGACTCTAGTGCAAGTGGGAGTCTGTAGGAGATATGCCCTAGAGGCAATAATAAATGTTATTATTTATCTCCCTGTTCATAATTAGGTTTATGTTCCATGCTATAACTGCTATGGTTTTCGAGTCTACAAATAAAACGAGGCTTGGAGGAAGACTCATATGCACGTGTGGGATAATAGACGATAAAATGTATTCCTAGTCAAGCCTCTATGACTGGCTCAAGTGTTGCATGATGGTTCTGTTTTCCTGATCATGGGCATGTCTATGACAGCAACTTTGAGGGCACAATGTTAGAACAACATTTGTGTTGAATCGACCCGATTGATGTTATGCTATGAGTTTCATTCGTCACAAGTTAATGGTTAATAACACAGAGATGGTTAACGTTTGCATGATTCCTTAGACCATGAGAGTATCGAGTTTCTTCATGCTTGCTTCATCAACTTTGGGGTTTGTTAAACGTCATCCGTAAATGGGTGGCTATTACGGCGGCTTACGGGTTCATGGAAAAGTATGTCAAGTAACTTGATAGCTCGAGATTGGGATTTGCTCCTCTGACGATGGAGAGATATCTCTGGGCCCTCTCGGTGTTACGGTATCCATCATCGTCTGGCCAGACACTTTGTGATTTGATCACGGGGATGCCGCAACACGGTAACGAGAAAAGAGAACAATACCGGTAACGAGGTAACTAGCATAGTGGACAAGTTGTTGATCCACGGGAATGCCAACATGTCTCACCTCGGGTATTTGTAACATATCGCGAAGCAACAGGAATAGCACACGGCAACTAGAGGTTCACTCGAATATTCATTCGTGTGGGTATAGGGGTCAATATGGGTGTCCACGGCTCCGATGTTGATCATTGATCGGAAGAGGTTCCGTGTCATGTCTATACTTCACCGAACCTATAGGGTCACACGCTTAAGGGTCATCTATCTGCTGAATACTAGACAGGGAGTCTGAGAGAAAATCACCGAAAAAGTTTCGGACACCGAAAAAGTTTCGGACAGCGGAAAAGTTCCGCAGAGAGAGGTCACCGGATGAGTTCCGGTGAAACTGAAAAGTTGTTTCAGAGGATACCATAAAGTCAAAATGGTTTCGGCACATGCCCGATAATTCGTGGAGGGAGCCAGAATCATTCTGGAAACTTTTGGGAATTTTCTGGAAGAAAAACCGGAAATGTTCCGGTGCTGCCGGAAACACTTCAGATGCTTTTCGCAGATGAAAATCACTAATCTGGAATTGTTCCAGAGCAGGTTGAAAATTATTTTAGTGGGTACTGGAAATGTTCTAAGCCCACATAAATATTTTCAGTTCGAACGGACGCTGAAAAATGTCGTCATGAATAGTGAAAGTGCTTTTTGGGTTACTTTTTGGAAAGCCATTATTTTGGGCTTTGTCCCAAGATATTTTTTGGGGGTGACATGGATGGATGAGGCTCCCTTGGGGGGGCCCTCCTAGGTGTGGCCGGCCACATGGGGACTCCTCCTTGGAGCCCCCTTTTGTGCCTTGGTTTCACATTTGGGTCCTTGTGGAAGGACTTCATTCATGTGCTTTTTGGGTTTTATTGTAAAACCACCCTACCCCTTGGGATTTCCTATAAATAGAGGTGGAGGGGAAGCCCTCCACACCCATCCCTTGCTCTCATACTCATGCCCTGCAATTATCTGGCTTCTCTCTCCCTCCCACGAAAAGAGTTTCGTAGAGCCGAAAGGCTGTCTGGGTTCCGGTGAGAACTAGTTCTGGACGGCGAAGCCCTGCCGGATAGATGACACCGTATGTGTGCAACTCTGTAGAGAGGTCGTAGTTTCGATTTTAGTGCCCGAGGGGCTGTTCGAGAGTGCCTCCCGAAGGGCTGTCCATGTGACGGTCCGAGTTCTGTGAGTCCTCCCGAAGGGCTGTCCAAGTGATGGTCCGAGTTCTGTGAGTCCTCCCGAAGGGCTGTCCACGACACCGTCCGGGGGACTGTCCGACCGCCTCCTGGAGGGCTGTCCGAGTGGCGGATGAGGGTATACATCCTCGCGGTTGGGAGGTTGTAAATCCTAGCTGCGGGGATCTGCACCGCCGATCGTCATCGACTCTACTTCCGCTGCGCTACGAGTCGGTAACGAAAATGATCAAACCTTGTATGCAGTCTCCTTAGTGGTCCTGGGCTGGTACGTAGGTCGGAAATTTTTTGTTTTCTGCTGCGTTACCCTACAAAAGTCATACATCCACTTAATACACCCACTTAAAACATAGTGGTTCAACCTAACAAAGACAATCTTAACATAGATAGAATAATAACTAGTTCTCCCCCTTGGCATCAAGTACCCAAAAGGAACTGAGAGAACTAGACAGACAGTCACAGGTCATCATCATCATCGTTATGGGCTCCACTACCACCAGCATCGTCGAAGAAATCAGCCCACTCAGGCCCCGAAGGAAAGCCAAAGCCTGAAGGAGGAGCCGCTGAAAATCGCTCATCGTCACTAACATCAGTAGCCCCAGAGTCACGCAGACGAGACTTCAAGGCATTCTTGGAGGTGATCAGGTGAGTGACAACGTCATGGTTTTGTGTGCAGTTGAAGGTAAAGGCCTTCATCATGGCAGAGTGAGCCTTCCCAATAAAACGGGTAAGACGCCCAACAGATGCAGAGTTAGAGGAGGTAGGATGAGACCTAGCAGCAGATCTACGAGCAGGGGCAGACTTGGAGGAACCCTTGGGAGCCCAATCGTTCGCCATGTGAGGAGGAATAGTTGACTTCTCATGCACATGAGTCCGTTCAAGAGAGAATGGAGCAACACTCTCAATGAGAGCCTGAATGAAGGGAGCATGAGGGAAGGCCCGCTTGTACTGAAAGCTAGCAAGATGGAGTTCGTGCCACAGAAAATGAGGAACATTGATCTTACCTTTGGGAGACTCATAGAGGCGAGACATAAGATCAATGCAATAACTATTGCAAGATCCCTTGTCACCCATCTTGGGATAGATGGTGCAGATGACACATTGGTAAATGATGTAGAAAGGAGATCTCCAAATAGAGACTTGATTCAGATTCTTCATCTTATCCTCCTCAGAAAGATCTTCCAGATACTTAAGAAGATAGCCACAAGCCTCAACAGCTTTGGGTTTATGGTTGGGGTCATCCTTATGGATCTTGAATCCAATGTCAGGAAAGCCAAGAGCAACGATAAACTGAGCATAAGTGGCAGTGAGCTCGGTGTCAGAGGTCATCCAGGTGACGGTCTTGTCAGGACCAAAGAAGCATGTGGCATAAAATTGATGGATAACAGCATGGTTAAAGTCGTGCTGAAATGCAAATGGAGTAGCAAGACCGGATGACTCAATGAGTTCAATAGCACCAGGGTACTTCGCGGGATGAGCCCAAATGTGCTCCAAGTCAATGAAATGGTGCAGAGAGAGTCCCTTTGGGAGAACCACGAAGGTGTAGATGTCTGCCTGAACATTTGTGCGAAAACATTGATCCACAGAGCCTTGAACCACCTTGAATTGATCAACATCGTGACGGAACTTAAGATATGCAGGCTTGGGCACTTTGGTGAAATCCTTGAGGGCACGCCCATGAAGTTGAGGAGCCTCAAGAGATATGCGACGACCATCTGCATTTGGCTAAACCGGAGGAGGAGTAGGCATGTAGGTGGCCGTTCGAGAACCTGAAGAACAGATTGGGACAGCCACATACTCAGCGCGCTCTTCATATTGCAACTCCTCTTCATAGTCAGAGCCATCAGAAGAAGTGTCCTCGATCACAGGACATTTCCCAGCACACTTGCGCGGACGTTGATGCTCTTGCGAGTCATCAGACCCACCGCGATGAGAGGCGCGAGCGGAGACACCTCTGGTATTCTTGTGAGTAGTGTGTTTCACCCTTGGCATCGTGGGAAGATCCACCCCAGCACGAGGAAGGAGGGATCGACGGAGAGGAGGCTGGGGGCATGGCGATGCGGCTCCCCCAGCGACAGCGAGCGAGATCCAGCCCCAGGCAGCGCGGCGGTGGTCACAGACGCGGGGTGGGGAGGGGAGAAAATAAGGGCAACAGCCCAGTTAACCCTCTTCCCTGGTTTTATATGGGTTGCAGATTTTATCGGACGACCGACAGATGTCGGACGTCCGAAAGCTGATGAGAGCGCCAGATGAGTCAGGAAACAGATGACCGGAGAACCCCGGACGGCCGAGAGCTGGGATGACTACAGAGGTATGACGGGGAAATCTGCACAGCGGCCGGACGTCCGAGCGATGCCGGTTGACCGGTGGCTGTGAATCACCGGACATCCGACATGTGTCGGAAATCTGGTGTCAAATGATACTGATGACAGAAGGATAACTGAAATATATATTTATATATGAGGGATCTCACATAGTGTTTAGGTAGACATGCAAATAGTGTTTTGATGAAAAGAAGTGGCACATAGAGCACAAAGAATATGAACATATGACAAAGAGGTGATGACCTACGAGAAACTACATAAGCTGTTCTAATTATTGGGCGGCGGCCTAGGCCACCATGTTTGAGTAACTATGGTGTGGTGCTACAAGAATAAGAACCTTGAGCCCATTGCCACAACTCCATCAGTTTAAAGTACCATTGATAGAGGCGAGGGTGTCCCGATCTTTCGATGAGATGATAGCTATCGTTTTTGGTGGAGTAGACTTTGATGATACGACTACGAACGTGCGAGGACGTCGCGCCTTAGCAATCGCTAAACCAACTCCGAGAGGTTATTGACCACGCCGGAGCACAATCAACCTGACCACGAGGGTCTATCTCCTGCAAGCAAACGAAGAACAAGCAAGAAACTAAGATTTGCAATCTGGATATTGCGAATATAAGATGAAAGCTTTATTGATCAAGGTGGGGTTCTGTGACGTCTTGGTCTGGTCGTTGAACACAAACGAAGTACGCGAAGTTGCAGCTATGGCGAACTTTTAATCTAAACAAAACCCAAAGTCTAAACGGTGCCCTAAGGGCTGTATATATGGAGGAAGAGGAGGGGATTTCGTGGCCCTTGAAGGAGGGGTCCGAAACCAACCCTATCTCTTGTTTCCCCACACATACGGACTCTAAAAACAGCCTATACTCAAGTATTTCGAAAGTACATGGGCCTGGCCCAATAATAAGGTGACGCAGCACCTATAATAGCCTCTGGACGAAATTTATGAAGTGACATCTTGTATATTTCGTCCAAGGCTTCCTGCACTCATTATGGTGGCTTCAAAGTCCTGAAATCATCACTTGTAACTCCGTTCTTGTTCCCCTTGTGCATGCCATCATCTCCATGCTTGAACTTGCTCCAAGGTTCCTCTTTCTTGTCCAAGCTAGGCCCTTCATTTGTAAGCAAAACAAATGTATCCAATTTAGGCAGCATCATATTCTCATGAACTTTAGAATCATTACCAAGAAACGAAAGTACCTGATATTTTAATTGGCGTGCGCGAGCTCTAGTAATTGGTCCAGTATGTATAGAAGCAGGGGCTGTGGGTGTAACAATGGTATTGATGTCCTCATCATATATGGACTCAGAGAAATAGCAGATAAGCTGTGGTGGTATATGGTAGGGGCGATGATGATGGTGCGGCGGCGGCGTGACAACTTGTGAACAGAACTCGTAACTCTAAAGAACTAGACGCTAAGACCAGCAACTTGACACGACGATGCAACCACAAATTCAACAAAGCAAAAACCCTAAAAAGATTATGCAAAGGCTCAGATTGGTTCGGATATGATGAACTAACCCTAAATTTTTTTTTTTTGGCTTTTTCCTGGACTGTAGGTATGAAAAACAGACTCGATCTAAACTATGAAAAACTGTAAATCTCACCGAGCAACCTGGGAATCTGATACCACTTGATAGAGGCGAGGGTGTCCCGATCTTTCGATGAGATGATAGCTATCGTTTTTGGTGGAGTAGACTTTGACGATCCGACTACGAACGTGCGAGGACGTCGCGCGTTAGCAATCGCTAAACCAACTCCGAGAGGTTATTGACCACGCCGGAGCACAATCAACCTGACCACGAGGGTCTATCTCCTGCAAGCAAACGAAGAACAAGCAAGAAACTAAGATTTGCAATCTGGATATTGCGAATATAAGATGAAAGCTTTATTGATCAAGGTGGGGTTCTGTGACGTCTTGGTCTGGTCGTTGAACACAAACGAAGTACGCGAAGTTGCAGCTATGGCGAACTTTTAATCTAAACAAAACCCAAAGTCTAAACGGTGCCCTAAGGGCTGTATATATGGAGGAAGAGGAGGGGATTTCGTGGCCCTTGAAGGAGGGGGCCGAAACCAACCCTATCTCTTGTTTCCCCACACATACGGACTCTAAAAACAGCCTATACTCAAGTATTTCGAAATTACATGGGCCTGGCCCAATAATAAGGTGACGCAGCACCTATAATAGCCTCTGGACGAAATTTATGAAGTGACATCTTGTATATTTCGTCCAAGGCTTCCTGCACTCATTATGGTGGCTTCAAAGTCCTGAAATCATCACTTGTAACTCCGTTCTTGTTCCCCTTGTGCATGCCATCATCTCCATGCTTGAACTTGCTCCAAGGTTCCTCTTTCTTGTCCAAGCTAGGCCCTTCATTTGTAAGCAAAACAAATGTATCCAATTTAGGCAGCATCATATTCTCATGAACTTTAGAATCATTACCAAGAAACGAAAGTACCTGATATTTTAATTGACGTGCGCGAGCTCTAGTAATTGGTCCAGTATGTATAGAAGCAGGGGCTGTGGGTGTAACAATGGTATTGATGTCCTCATCATTTCTTTTGGCCAAAGATGAGACGGGATGTTGAGCGTTTTGTTGCTCGCTGCACTACATGTCAAAAAGCTAAGTCACGACTCAATCCTCATGGTTTATATATGCCTTTGCCTGTACCTAGTGTTCCTTGGGAGGATATATCTATGGACTTTGTTTTAGGTTTACCTCGAACAAAGAAGGGGAGGGATAGCATATTTGTTGTCGTGGATAGGTTCTCGAAAATGGCACACTTTATACCATGTCATAAAAGCGATGATGCTGTTAATGTTGCTGATTTGTTCTTTCGTGAAATTATACGCTTGCATGGTGTGCCAAATACTATTGTTTCAGATCGTGATACTAAATTTCTTAGCCACTTTTGGAGATGTTTATGGGCTAAGTTGGGGACTAAACTGCTTTTTAGTACTACATGTCACCCCCAAACTGATGGACAAACTGAAATAGTCAATAGAACATTGTCTACTATGCTTAGGGCTGTTTTGAAGAATAACAAGAAAATGTGGGAAGAATGCTTGCCTCATATTGAATTTGCTTATAATCGTTCATTGCATTCTACTACTAAGATGTGTCCTTTTGAAATTGTGTATGGTTTCCTTCCTCGTGCACCAATTGATTTGTTGCCTCTTCCATCTTCGGAGAAGGGTAATTTTGATGCTAAACAACGTGCTGAATTGATCTTAAAAATGCATGAGTTAACTAAGGAGAACATTGAGCGTATGAATGCTAAATATAAACTTGCTGGAGATAAGGGTAGAAAACATGTTGTGTTTGCACCTGGAGATCTTGTTTGGTTACATTTGCGTAAGGATAGATTTCCTGATTTGCGCAAATCAAAGCTAATGCCACGTGCTGATGGTCCTTTTAAGGTGTTAGAGAAAATAAATGATAATGCATATAAACTTGAGCTGCCTGCAGATTTTGGGGTTAGTCCCACTTTTAACATTGCAGATTTGAAGCCTTATTTGGGTGAGGAAGATGAGCTTCCGTCGAGGACGACTTCATTTCAAGAAGGGGAGGATGATGAGGACATCAATACCATTGTTACACCCACAGCCCCTACTGCTATACATACCGGACCAATTACTAGAGCTTGCGCACGCCAATTAAATTATCAGGGCCTGATAGAGGCGAGGGTGTCCCGATCTTTCGATGAGATGATATCTATCGTTTTTGGTGGAGTAGACTTTGATGATCCGACTACGAACGTGCGAGGACGTCGCGCCTTAGCAATCGCTAAACCAACTCCGAGAGGTTATTGACCACGCCGGAGCACAATCAACCTGACCACGAGGGTCTATCTCCTGCAAGCAAACGAAGAACAAGCAAGAAACTAAGATTTGCAATCTGGATATTGCGAATATAAGATGAAAGCTTTATTGATCAAGGTGGGGTTCTGTGACGTCTTGGTCTGGTCGTTGAACACAAACGAAGTACGCGAAGTTGCAGCTATGGCGAACTTTTAATCTAAACAAAACCCAAAGTCTAAACGGTGCCCTAAGGGCTGTATATATGGAGGAAGAGGAGGGGATTTCGTGGCCCTTGAAGGAGGGGTCCGAAACCAACCCTATCTCTTGTTTCCCCACACATACGGACTCTAAAAACAGCCTATACTCAAGTATTTCGAAATTACATGGGCGTGGCCCAATAATAAGGTGACGCAGCACCTATAATAGCCTCTGGACGAAATTTATGAAGTGACATCTTGTATATTTCGTCCAAGGCTTCCTGCACTCATTATGGTGGCTTCAAAGTCCTGAAATCATCACTTGTAACTCCGTTCTTGTTCCCCTTGTGCATGCCATCATCTCCATGCTTGAACTTGCTCCAAGGTTCCTCTTTCTTGTCCAAGCTTGGCCCTTCATTTGTAAGCAAAACAAATGTATCCAATTTAGGCAGCATCATATTCTCATGAACTTTAGAATCATTACCAAGAAACGAAAGTACCTGATATTTTAATTGGCGTGCGCGAGCTCTAGTAATTGGTCCAGTATGTATAGAAGCAGGGGCTGTGGGTGTAACAATGGTATTGATGTCCTCATCATCTTTTTTTCTTTTTCTTTTTTGCACTTTTTTTTTTGCTCCGCAACAATTTTTTTTCGAAAAAGTCTACAAATGGTCTAAAAACTGCCTAGCCAGAATTTTCCAGACTTAGTTTTTTTTTTTGAAACTGGAACTATTTTTCTTCTACGGGTAGCACGAAAATTGGGGAATCCGACTTGTTCACGACTCGCAGTATCGCGTGATCTGGAACTCTAAAATAAAGGAATAAATACTGGACTCGGACTAGGACTGGTGGCAGAGATGAATATGGTGGAACTCGGACTGGTGATGGTATATGACGGTAGTATATGTGGACTCGGATTGGTGGTGGTATATGGACTCAGATCGGTGGTGGTATATGGACTCAGAGAAATAGCAGATAAGCTGTGGTGGTATATGGTAGGGGCGATGATGATGGTGCGGCGGCGGCGTGACAACTTGTGAACAGAACTCGAAACTCTAAAGAACTAGACGCTAAGACCAGCAACTTGACACGACGATGCAACCGCAAATTCAACAAAGCAAAAACCCTAAAAAGATTATGCAAAGGCTCAGATTGGTTCGGATATGATGAACTGATAGAGGCGAGGGTGTCCCGATCTTTCGATGAGATGATAGCTATCGTTTTTGGTGGAGTAGACTTTGACGATCCGACTACGAACGTGCGAGGACGTCGCGCCTTAGCAATCGCTAAACCAACTCCGAGAGGTTATTGACCACGCCGGAGCACAATCAACCTGACCACGAGGGTCTATCTCCTGCAAGCAAACGAAGAACAAGCAAGAAACTAAGATTTGCAATCTAGATATTGCGAATATAAGATGAAAGCTTTATTAATCAAGGTGGGGTTCTGTGACGTCTTGGTCTGGTCGTTGAACACAAACGAAGTACGCGAAGTTGCAGCTATGGCGAACTTTTAATCTAAACAAAACCCAAAGTCTAAACGGTGCCCTAAGGGCTGTATATATGGAGGAAGAGGAGGGGATTTCGTGGCCCTTGAAGGAGGGGTCCGAAACCAACCCTATCTCTTGTTTCCCCACACATACGGACTCCAAAAACAGCCTATACTCAAGTATTTCGAAATTACATGGGCCTGGCCCAATAATAAGGTGACGCAGCACCTATAATAGCCTCTGGACGAAATTTATGAAGTGACATCTTGTATATTTCGTCCAAGGCTTCCTGCACTCATTATGGTGGCTTCAAAGTCCTGAAATCATCACTTGTAACTCCGTTCTTGTTCCCCTTGTGCATGCCATCATCTCCATGCTTGAACTTGCTCCAAGGTTCCTCTTTCTTGTCCAAGCTAGGCCCTTCATTTGTAAGCAAAACAAATGTATCCAATTTAGGCAGCATCATATTCTCATGAACTTTAGAATCATTACCAAGAAACGAAAGTACCTGATATTTTAATTGGCGTGCGCGAGCTCTAGTAATTGGTGCAGTATGTATAGAAGCAGGGGCTGTGGGTGTAACAATGGTATTGATGTCCTCATCATCCTCCCCTTCTTGAAATGAAGTCGTCCTCGACAGAAGCTCATCTTCCTCACCCAAATAAGGCTTCAGATCTGCAATGTTAAAAGTGGGACTAACCCCAAAATCTGCAGGCAGCTCAAGTTTATATGCATTATCATTTATTTTCTCTAACACCTTAAAAGGACCATCAGCACGTGGCATTAGCTTTGATTTGCGCAAATCAGGAAATCTATCCTTACGCAAATGTAACCAAACAAGATCTCCAGGTGCAAACACAACATGTTTTCTACCCTTATCTCCAGCAAGTTTATATTTAGCATTCATACGCTCAATGTTCTCCTTAGTTAACTCATGCATTTTTAAGATCAATTCAGCACGTTGTTTAGCATCAAAATTAACCTTCTCCGAAGATGGAAGAGGCAACAAATCAATTGGTGCACGAGGAAGGAAACCATACACAATTTCAAAAGGACACATCTTAGTAGTAGAATGCAATGAACGATTATAAGCAAATTCAATATGAGGCAAGCATTCTTCGTACATTTTCTTGTTATTCTTCAAAACAGCCCTAAGCATAGTAGACAATGTTCTATTGACTACTTCAGTTTGTCCATCAGTTTGGGGGTGACATGTAGTACTAAAAAGCAGTTTAGTCCCCAACTTAGCCCATAAACATCTCCAAAAGTGGCTAAGAAATTTAGTATCACGATCTGAAACAATAGTATTTGGCACACCATGCAAGCGTATAATTTCACGAAAGAACAAATCAGCAATATTAACAGCATCATCGCTTTTATGACATGGTATAAAGTGTGCCATTTTCGAGAACCTATCCACGACAACAAATATGCTATCCCTCCCCTTCTTTGTTCGAGGTAAACCTAAAACAAAGTCCATAGATATATCCTCCCAAGGAACACTAGGTACAGGCAAAGGCATATATAAACCATGAGGATTGAGTCGTGACATAGCTTTTTGACATGTAGTGCAGCGAGCAACAAAACGCTCAACATCCCGTCTCATCTTTGGCCAAAAGAAATGTGTAGCAAGTATATCCTCCGTCTTCTTCACGCCAAAGTGTCCCATTAATCCTCCTCCATGCGCCTCCTGCAACAACAAAAGACGAACGGAGCTAGCTGGAATGCATAGCTTGTTAGCACGAAACACAAATCCATCGTTAACGACGAACTTGTTCCATGTTCTCCCTTCCTTACAATTCTGCAATACATCTTTAAATTCAGCATCATGCACATATTGATCTTTGATGGTCTCCAAACCAAATATTTTAAAGTCAAGTTGTGAAAGCATAGTATAACGACGAGACAAAGCATCAGCAATAACATTTTCTTTACCCTTCTTGATAGAGGCGAGGGTGTCCCGATCTTTCGATGAGATGATATCTATCGTTTTTGGTGGAGTAGACTTTGACGATCCGACTACGAACGTGCGAGGACGTCGCGCCTTAGCAATCGCTAAACCAACTCCGAGAGGTTATTGACCACGCCGGAGCACAATCAACCTGACCCCGAGGGTCTATCTCCTGCAAGCAAACGAAGAACAAGCAAGAAACTAAGATTTGCAATCTGGATATTCCGAATATAAGATGAAAGCTTTATTGATCGAGGTGGGGTTCTGTGACGTCTTGGTCTGGTCGTTGAACACAAACGAAGTACGCGAAGTTGCAGCTATGGCGAACTTTTAATCTAAACAAAACCCAAAGTCTAAACGGTGCCCTAAGGGCTGTATATATGGAGGAAGAGGAGGGGATTTCGTGGCCCTTGAAGGAGGGGTCCGAAACCAACCCTATCTCTTGTTTCCCCACACATACGGACTCTAAAAGCAGCCTATACTCAAGTATTTCGAAATTACATGGGCCTGGCCCAATAATAAGGTGACGCAGCACCTATAATAGCCTCTGGACGAAATTTATGAAGTGACATCTTGTATATTTCGTCCAAGGCTTCCTGCACTCATTATGGTGGCTTCAAAGTCCTGAAATCATCACTTGTAACTCCGTTCTTGTTCCCCTTGTGCATGCCATCATCTCCATGCTTGAACTTGCTCCAAGGTTCCTCTTTCTTGTCCAAGCTAGGCCCTTCATTTGTAAGCAAAACAAATGTATCCAATTTAGGCAGCATCATATTCTCATGAACTTTAGAATCATTACCAAGAAACGAAAGTACCTGATATTTTAATTGGCGTGCGCGAGCTCTAGTAATTGGTCCAGTATGTATAGAAGCAGGGGCTGTGGGTGTAACAATGGTATTGATGTCCTCATCATCTTTTTTTCTTTTTTTTTTTGCTCCGCAACAATTTTTTTTCGAAAAAGTCAACAAATGGTCTAAAAACTGCCTAGCCAGAATTTTCCAGACTTAGTTTTTTTTTTTGAAACTGGAACTATTTTTCTTCTACGGGTAGCACGAAAATTGGGGAATCCGACTTGTTCACGACTCGCAGTATCGCGTGATCTGGAACTCTAAAATAAAGGAATAAATACTGGACTCGGACTAGGACTGGTGGCAGAGATGAATATGGTGGAACTCGGACTGGTGATGGTATATGACGGTAGTATATGTGGACTCGGATTGGTGGTGGTATATGGACTCGGATCGGTGGTGGTATATGGACTCAGAGAAATAGCAGATAAGCTGTGGTGGTATATGGTAGGGGCGATGATGATGGTGCGGCGGCGGCGTGACAACTTGTGAACAGAACTCGAAACTCTAAAGAACTAGATGCTAAGACCAGCAACTTGACACGACGATGCAACCGCAAATTCAACAAAGCAAAAACCCTAAAAAGATTATGCAAAGGCTCAGATTGGTTCGGATATGATGAACTAACCCTAAATTTTTTTTTTGGCTTTTTCCTGGACTGTAGGTATGAAGAACAGACTCGATCTAAACTACGAAAAACTGTAAATCTCACCGAGCAACCTGGGAATCTGATACCACTTGATAGAGGCGGGGGTGTCCCGATCTTTCGATGAGATGATAGCTATCGATTTGGTGGAGTCGACTTTGACGATCCGACTACAAACGTGCACGACGTTGCGCCTTAGCAATCGCTAAACCAATCTCCCGAGGTTACTGACGATGCTGAAAGCACGATCAGCCTGACCACGAAGGTCTATTCCTGCACGCAATCGAAGAACAAGCAAGAATATGATAATGCAATCTGAATATTGCGAATATAGATGAAGTATTGATAAAGGTGGGGATCCGAAAGCGGTCTTGGTCTGGTCGTTGGACACAAACAAAGTACACAAAGTTGCAATGGCTAACTTTTAACTAAACAAATCCCAAAGTCTAAACGGTGCCCTAAGGGCTGTATATATGGAGGAAGAGGAGGGGATTTCGTGGCCCTTGAAGGAGGGGTCCGAAACCAACCCTATCTCTTGTTTCCCCACACATACGGACTCTAAAAACAGCCTATACTCAAGTATTTCGAAATTACATGGGCCTGGCCCAATAATAAGGTGACGCAGCACCTATAATAGCCTCTGGACGAAATTTATGAAGTGACATCTTGTATATTTCGTCCAAGGCTTCCTGCACTCATTATGGTGGATTCAAAGTCCTGAAATCATCACTTGTAACTCCGTTCTTGTTCCCCTTGTGCATGCCATCATCTCCATGCTTGAACTTGCTCCAAGGTTCCTCTTTCTTGTCCAAGCTAGGCCCTTTATTTGTAAGCAAAACAAATGTATCCAATTTAGGCAGCATCATATTCTCATGAACTTTAGAATCATTACCAAGAAACGAAAGTACCTGATATTTTAATTGACGTGCGCGAGCTCTAGTAATTGGTCCAGTATGTATAGAAGCAGGGGCTGTGGGTGTAACAATGGTATTGATGAGCACTTGATAGAGGCGAGGGTGTCCCGATCTTTCGATGAGATGATATCTATCGTTTTTGGTGGAGTAGACTTTGACGATCCGACTACGAACGTGCGAGGACGTCGCGCCTTAGCAATCGCTAAACCAACTCCGAGAGGTTATTGACCACGCCGGAGCACAATCAACCTGACCCCGAGGGTCTATCTCCTGCAAGCAAACGAAGAACAAGCAAGAAACTAAGATTTGCAATCTGGATATTGCGAATATAAGATGAAAGCTTTATTGATCGAGGTGGGGTTCTGTGACATCTTGGTCTGGTCGTTGAACACAAACGAAGTACGCGAAGTTGCAGCTATGGCGAACTTTTAATCTAAACAAAACCCAAAGTCTAAACGGTGCCCTAAGGGCTGTATATATGGAGGAAGAGGAGGGGATTTCGTGGCCCTTGAAGGAGGGGTCCGAAACCAACCCTATCTCTTGTTTCCCCACACATACGGACTCTAAAAACAGCCTATACTCAAGTATTTCGAAATTACATGGGCCTGGCCCAATAATAAGGTGACGCAGCACCTATAATAGCCTCTGGACGAAATTTATGAAGTGACATCTTGTATATTTCGTCCAAGGCTTCCTGCACTCATTATGGTGGCTTCAAAGTCCTGAAATCATCACTTGTAACTCCGTTCTTGTTCCCCTTGTGCATGCCATCATCTCCATGCTTGAACTTGCTCCAAGGTTCCTCTTTCTTGTCCAAGCTAGGCCCTTCATTTGTAAGCAAAACAAATGTATCCAATGTAGGCAGCATCATATTCTCATGAACTTTAGAATCATTACCAAGAAACGAAAGTACCTGATATTTTAATTGGCGTGCGCGAGCTCTAGTAATTGGTCCAGTATGTATAGAAGCAGGGGTTGTGGGTGTAACAATGGTATTGATGTCCTCATCATCCTCCCCTTCTTGAAATGAAGTCGTCCTCGACGGAAGCTCATCTTCCTCACCCAAATAAGGCTTCAGATCTGCAATGTTAAAAGTGGGACTAACCCCAAAATCTGCAGGCAGCTCAAGTTTATATGCATTATCATTTATTTTCTCTAACACCTTAAAAGGACCATCAGCACGTGGCATTAGCTTTGATTTGCGCAAATCAGGAAATCTATCCTTACGCAAATGTAACCAAACAAGATCTCCAGGTGCAAACACAACATGTTTTCTACCCTTCCTTACAATTCTGCAATACATCTTTAAATTCAGCATCATGCAGATATTGATCTTTGATGGTCTCCAAACCAAATATTTTAAAGTCAAGTTGTGAAAGCATAGTATAACGACGAGACAATGCATCAGCAATAACATTTTCTTTACCCTTCTTGTGTTTAATGACATAAGGGAAAGTCTCAATAAATTCAACCCATTTAGCATGTCTACGGTTCAGTTTTGCTTGACTTTTAATGTGTTTCAAAGATTCATGATCAGAATGTATAACAAATTCTTTGGGCCATAAATAATGTTGCCATGTTTCTAAGGTCCGAACAA
The DNA here is from genome assembly GCA_011799875.1 of Thinopyrum elongatum. NCBI lineage: Eukaryota > Viridiplantae > Streptophyta > Magnoliopsida > Poales > Poaceae > Thinopyrum > Thinopyrum elongatum. The sequence goes on along the minus strand of CM022303.1, from coordinate 686,892,590 downwards.
GAGCATATAATTCTTTATCATAAGTAGAATAGTTCAGACTAGGCCCACTCAATTTTTCAGAAAAGTATGCAACAGGTTTGCCATCTTGTAATAAAACACCTCCTAATCCAATTCCACTAGCATCACATTCAAGCTCAAAAGTCTTATTAAAATCAGGAAGTTGGAGTAAAGGAGCATGTGTCAACTTATCTTTCAATACCGTGAAGGCTTCTTCCTGTGAGGTACCCCAAACAAAAGGCACATCCTTCTTTGTAAGCTCATTGAGAGGTGCAGCAATGGTGCTGAAACCTCTCACAAAACGCCTATAGAAACCAGCGAGTCCAAGAAAACTCCTCACTTGAGTGAACGTTTTGGGCTGTGGCCAACTCTCAATAGCTTCAATCTTGGCTTTGTCAACTTCAATTCCCTGTGGAGTAACAACATAGCCAAGAAAAGATACTCGGTCGGTGCAAAAGGTGCACTTCCCAAGGTTACCAAACAAACGTGCATCACGTAAAGCAATAAAAACAGCACGTAAATGTTCCAAATGTTCCTCCAAAGATCTGCTATAAATCAGTATATCATCAAAATAGACTACCACAAATCGTCCAATGAAAGCACGTAAAACTTCATTCATTAATCTCATGAAAGTACTAGGTGCATTAGTTAACCCAAAAGGCATGACTAACCACTCATATAATCCAAACTTTGTTTTAAATGCTGTTTTCCATTCATCCCCCAATTTCATACGAATTTGATGGTATCCACTACGCAAATCAACTTTGGAGAATATTGTAGAGCCACTCAATTCATCAAGCATATCATCTAGTCTAGGAATAGGATGACGATAACGAATAGTAATATTATTAATGCCTCTACAATCAACACACATACGCGATGTACCATCCTTTTTCGGCACTAGAATAATAGGAACAGCACAAGGACTAAGGGATTCGCGTATATAACCTTTGTCGAGCAACTCCTGTACTTGACGCATAATCTCCTTCATCTCCTCTGGATTGGTACGGTATGGCACACGGTTTGGCAACGAAGCACCGGGAATTAAGTCAATCTGATGCTCAATCCCGCGAATAGGTGGTAATCCCGGTGGCACGTCTTGTGGAAAGACGTCAGCGAACTCCTGCAAAATGTTAGTGACCGCAGGAGGCAAAGAGGAAGGCACGTCCTCGAATGAAAATAACGCCTCTTTGCACACAAAAGCATAGCAAACAGAATTGCTGAAATCTAGATCATCAATATCAGATTTGGTGGCAAGTAAGCATGCACTTTTCAATTTAATTTCAGAAGCAACACTAGATGGTTTATTATTAGGCTTCATTTGTTGCTCAAATTCTTTTGCCACAATCTGATTTTCACTCTTATTTTTCTCCTGTTTTGCTTTACTAGCTCTATTAATATCATCTTTCAAAATAGAATCAGGAGTCATAGGAAGCAAAGTAATATGTTTATACTTATGAACAAGAGTATACTGATTGTTTCTACCATGGTGTACAGAATTTTTATCAAATTGCCATGGTCTACCAAGTAATAATGAACATGCTTGCATGGGTACCACATCACAATCAACATAATCAGCATATGTAGAGATACTAAAATGCACACGAACAGTACGTGTTACCTTAACCTTGCCGCTGTTGTTGAACCATTGGATATAGTAAGGATGTGGATGTGGTCTTGTGGTGAGAGATAGCTTCTCCACCATCTCCATGCTAGCCAAGTTGTTGCAGCTCCCTCCATCTATGATGACGCGAACAGAACGTTCCTTCACAACTCCCTTTGTATGGAACAAATTATGCCTCTGATTTTGCTCAGCTTGTGTGACCTGCACACTCAAAACACGTTGAGCAACTAAACATTTATACCTGTCAGCGTCTTCAGGAGCCATGTATTGCGTCTCATGATCAGAATCATCTCCACCGTGTTCTTCACTTGTAATAAGAGCCAAAGTCTCCTCATCATAATCACTAGCGGACTCATACCCACCATCCTCAGTAGCAATCATAACACGCGGAGATTGGCATTCTCTCGCATAATGACCTCTTCCCTTACAACGACGACAAATAATATCATGTGTGTGCCCTGTTGATGCCATAGATGAAGAAGAGCTCTGGGCAGGCCCAGAAGGTGTACTCTTGGCAGATGGTGGTGGTGGTGCCTGTTTTCCTGTATCTCGGTTGGCATTGGCGGCTGAAGTCAGTGGGGCCGCAGTAGGACGTGTGGGAGTAGAGGAGGCATGTGGTGTCCATGATGAAGATCGACCTGCAGAAAAATTAGTTCGCGCCAATGCCTGTCGATCCTGCACTTCACGTTCAGCTTTACAAGCAAGATGGAATAAACGAGTGATATTATTATACTCCTTATACTCTAGAATGGTCTGAATCTCTCTATTTAATCCACCCATGAAACGTGCAAGCATAGCTTCATTCTCCTCAACAATACCACATCTGATAGAGGCGAGGGTGTCCCGATCTTTCGATGAGATGATAGCTATCGTTTTTGGTGGAGTAGACTTTGACGATCCGACTACGAACGTGCGAGGACGTCGCGCCTTAGCAATCGCTAAACCACCTCCGAGAGGTTATTGACCACGCCGGAGCACAATCAACCTGACCACGAGGGTCTATCTCCTGCAAGCAAACGAAGAACAAGCAAGAAACTAAGATTTGAAATCTGGATATTGCGAATATAAGATGAAAGCTTTATTGATCAAGGTGGGGTTCTGTGACGTCTTGGTCTGGTCGTTGAACACAAACGAAGTACGCGAAGTTGCAGCTATGGCGAACTTTTAATCTAAACGAAACCCAAAGTCTAAACGGTGCCCTAAGGGCTGTATATATGGAGGAAGAGGAGGGGATTTCGTGGCCCTTGAAGGAGGGGTCCGAAACCAACCCTATCTCTTGTTTCCCCACACATACGGACTCTAAAAACAGCCTATACTCAAGTATTTCGAAATTACATGGGCCTGGCCCAATAATAAGGTGACGCAGCACCTATAATAGCCTCTGGACGAAATTTATGAAGTGACATCTTGTATATTTCGTCCAAGGCTTCCTGCACTCATTATGGTGGCTTCAAAGTCCTGAAATCATCACTTGTAACTCCGTTCTTGTTCCCCTTGTGCATGCCATCATCTCCATGCTTGAACTTGCTCCAAGGTTCCTCTTTCTTGTCCAAGCTAGGCCCTTCATTTGTAAGCAAAACAAATGTATCCAATGTAGGCAGCATCATATTCTCATGAACTTTAGAATCATTACCAAGAAACGAAAGTACCTGATATTTTAATTGGCGTGCGCGAGCTCTAGTAATTGGTCCAGTATGTATAGAAGCAGGGGTTGTGGGTGTAACAATGGTATTGATGTCCTCATCATCCTCCCCTTCTTGAAATGAAGTCGTCCTCGACGGAAGCTCATCTTCCTCACCCAAATAAGGCTTCAGATCTGCAATGTTAAAAGTGGGACTAACCCCAAAATCTGCAGGCAGCTCAAGTTTATATGCATTATCATTTATTTTCTCTAACACCTTAAAAGGACCATCAGCACGTGGCATTAGCTTTGATTTGCGCAAATTAGGAAATCTATCCTTACGCAAATGTAACCAAACAAGATCTCCAGGTGCAAACACAACATGTTTTCTACCCTTATCTCCAGCAAGTTTTTATTTAGCATTCATACGCTCAATGTTCTCCTTAGTTAACTCATGCATTTTTAAGATCAATTCAGCACGTTGTTTAGCATCAAAATTAACCTTCTCCGAAGATGGAAGAGGCAACAAATCAATTGGTGCACGAGGAAGGAAACCATACACAATTTCAAAAGGACACATCTTAGTAGTAGAATGCAATGAACGATTATAAGCAAATTCAATATGAGGCAAGTATTCTTCCCACATTTTCTTGTTATTCTTCAAAACAGCCCTAAGCATAGTACACAATGTTCTATTGATTACTTCAGTTTGTCCATCAGTTTGGGGGTGACATGTAGTACTAAAAAGCAGTTTAGTCCCCAACTTAGCCCATAAACATCTCCAAAAGTGGCTAAGAAATTTCGTATCACGATCTGAAACAATAGTATTTGGCACACCATGCAAGCGTATAATTTCACGAAAGAACAAATCAGCAACATTAACAGCATCATCGCTTTTATGACATGGTATAAAGTGTGCCATTTTCGAGAACCTATCCACGACAACAAATATGCTATCCCTCCCCTTCTTTGTTCGAGGTAAACCTAAAACAAAGTCCATAGATATATCCTCCCAAGGAACACTAGGTACAGGCAAAGGCATATATAAACCATGAGGATTGAGTCGTGACTTAGCTTTTTGACATGTAGTGCAGCGAGCAACAAAACGCTCAACATCCCGTCTCATCTTTGGCCAAAAGAAATGTGTAGCAAGTATATCCTCCGTCTTCTTCATGCCAAAGTGTCCCATTAATCCTCCTCCATGCGCCTCCTGCAACAACAAAAGACGAACGGAGCTAGCTGGAATGCATAGCTTGTTAGCACGAAACACAAATCCATCGTTAACGACGAACTTGTTCCATGTTCTCCCTTCCTTACAATTTTGCAATACATCTTTAAATTCAGCATCATGCACATATTGATCTTTGATGGTCTCCAAACCAAATATTTTAAAGTCAAGTTGTGAAAGCATAGTATAACGACGAGACAATGCATCAGCAATAACATTTTCTTTACCCTTCGTTTGTGTTCAACGACCAGACCAAGACGTCACAGAACCGTGCAAGCATAGCTTCATTCTCCTCAACAATACCACATCTAATCATGCCAGTTTGTAATTCCTGATAATATTCTTCTACAGAATTTTTTCCTTGTCTTAAGCGCTGCAATTTTTGAAGTAATTCACGTTGATAATATGGTGGAACCCAACGAGTACGCATAGCAGTTTTCAAAGCAGCCCACGTAGCTGGAATAGGATATAATCTACAATGTTCAGACCACCATACACATGCAAAACTAGTGAAAGCACAAACAGCAGCAGCAACACGTCGTTCCTCGGGATATTGTAAACATGTAAAACGTTGTTCAGTTTCTAACTCCCAAGTAAGATATATATCAGGAACATATCTACCCTCGAATGGTGGAATATTCAATTTTAATTTAGGAAGATGGTTATGATCTCGTACCTGAAGTGGTGGTGCAGACCTACCATTGCGATTATTTGCATGTGGACGACATGGTGCTGGTGGTTGCACGTAGTTATGATTTTGATCAACCTCATCCTCATAATCGCCCGCATAATCATCCTCCTCCTCGGCACCAGCAGCAGCAGGAGCAGGAGCCAAAGAAGCATCAACAGTAGGTACAGCAGCACCAGAAGTTTGGCCATCCTCAAGAGGAACACGCTTCGCTCGTCCGAACTGATTTGGAAGGGGGCGTTGTTGTTGTCGTTGCAGAGGTGCGACAGGTGCAGCCGGTGGTGGTTGGGGAAGACGCGTGAGCAATTCATTAAACTTGTTATCCAGCATTGTCTCGAACGACTTCTCCATGCCATCTATCTTCTCCATGGCCTCTTCAAATCTGTTTAGCACATCTCCCACCTGGCCACTCATCATTTGCTGAAATTTATCATGCAACTCCTTGTTCGTCATGTTCTCCCAGTCAATCTCGTCGGCTTGTGATCCTGCCATGGTTAGCAGCAATAGAAACACACAAGAATATGATCCTACAGACTACTAGAAAGTGGTGGTGGTGTGGTGTGGTGTCACAAATCCGTCAAGCAAATCTCAAATTCTTACCAGTTCTTACCCAGCAGCAGGTGGTGATCGGCAACCTTTGTAGTCAAAACTCTCAGAGCTTGGATAGAGCGATTGCCAGGTGGTGTCGAACACACGATGTAGATGTATGTGGAGCTGGGAAGGCTTATGATATGGTAGCAAAAAGGGTCAGCAATAATCAATTCAGAGATGCAATGTTGAATAAACTCTCAACGACGGTACTGTGCTGGTCCTAGGCTAGACCGTGCTAGAGATGCGAGCCTAGAACACTAACAAAAATCACGGCGCTGCACGTAAACAAGGGAGGAGCACACTCTGAAATTTTAAATTTTTTTTTGCACTTTTTTTTTTGCTCCGCAACAATTTTTTTTCGAAAAAGTCTACAAATGGTCTAAAAACTGCCTAGCCAGAATTTTCCAGACTTAGTTTTTTTTGTTTTTGAAACTGAAACTATTTTTCTTCTGCGGGTAGCACGAAAATTGGGGAATCCGACTTGTTCACGACTCGTAGTATCGCGTGATCTGGAACTCTAAAATAAAGGAATAAATACTGGACTCGGACTAGGACTGGTGGCAGAGATGAATCTGGTGGAACTCGGACTGGTGATGGTATATGACGGTAGTATATGTGGGCTCGGATTGGTGGTGTTATATGGACTCGGATCGGTGGTGGTATATGGACTCAGAGAAATAGCAGATAAGCTGTGGTGGTATATGGTAGGGGCGATGATGATGGTGCGGCGGCGGCGTGACAACTTGTGAACAGAACTCGAAACTCTAAAGAACTAGACGCTAAGACCAGCAACTTGACACGACGATGCAACCGCAAATTCAACAAAGCAAAAACCCTAAAAAGATTATGCAAAGGCTCAGATTGGTTCGGATATGATGAACTAACCCTAAATTTTTTTTTGGCTTTTTCCTGGACTGTAGGTATGAAGAACAGACTCGATCTAAACTACGAAAAACTGTAAATCTCACCGAGCAACCTGGAAATCTGATACCACTTGATAGAGGCGAGGGTGTCCCGATCTTTCGATGATCCGACTACGAACGTGCGAGGACGTCGCGCCTTAGCAATCGCTAAACCAACTCCGAGAGGTTATTGACCACGCCGGAGCACAATCAACCTGACCACGAGGGTCTATCTCCTGCAAGCAAACGAAGAACAAGCAAGAAACTAAGATTTGCAATCTGGATATTGCGAATATAAGATGAAAGCTTTATTGATCAAGGTGGGGTTCTGTGACGTCTTGGTCTGGTCGTTGAACAGAAACGAAGTACGCGAAGTTGCAGCTATGGCGAACTTTTAATCTAAACAAAACCCAAAGTCTAAACGGTGCCCTAAGGGCTGTATATATGGAGGAAGAGGAGGGGATTTCGTGGCCCTTGAAGGAGGGGTCCGAAACCAACCCTATCTCTTGTTTCCCCACACATACGGACTCTAAAAACAGCCTATACTCAAGTATTTCGAAATTACATGGGCCTGGCCCAATAATAAGGTGACGCAGCACCTATAATAGCCTCTGGACGAAATTTATGAAGTGACATCTTGTATATTTCGTCCAAGGCTTCCTGCACTCATTATGGTGGCTTCAAAGTCCTGAAATCATCACTTGTAACTCCGTTCTTGTTCCCCTTGTGCATGCCATCATCTCCATGCTTGAACTTGCTCCAAGGTTCCTCTTTCTTGTCCAAGCTAGGCCCTTCATTTGTAAGCAAAACAAATGTATCCAATGTAGGCAGCATCATATTCTCATGAACTTTAGAATCATTACCAAGAAACGAAAGTACCTGATATTTTAATTGGCGTGCGCGAGCTCTAGTAATTGGTCCAGTATGTATAGAAGCAGGGGTTGTGGGTGTAACAATGGTATTGATGTCCTCATCATCCTCCCCTTCTTGAAATGAAGTCGTCCTCGACGGAAGCTCATCTTCCTCACCCAAATAAGGCTTCAGATCTGCAATGTTAAAAGTGGGACTAACCCCAAAATCTGCAGGCAGCTCAAGTTTATATGCATTATCATTTATTTTCTCTAACACCTTAAAAGGACCATCAGCACGTGGCATTAGCTTTGATTTGCGCAAATCAGGAAATCTATCCTTACGCAAATGTAACCAAACAAGATCTCCAGGTGCAAACACAACATGTTTTCTACCCTTCCTTACAATTCTGCAATACATCTTTAAATTCAGCATCATGCAGATATTGATCTTTGATGGTCTCCAAACCAAATATTTTAAAGTCAAGTTGTGAAAGCATAGTATAACGACGAGACAATGCATCAGCAATAACATTTTCTTTACCCTTCTTGTGTTTAATGACATAAGGGAAAGTCTCAATAAATTCAACCCATTTAGCATGTCTACGGTTCAGTTTTGCTTGACTTTTAATGTGTTTCAAAGATTCATGATCAGAATGTATAACAAATTCTTTGGGCCATAAATAATGTTGCCATGTTTCTAAGGTCCGAACAAGAGCATATAATTCTTTATCATAAGTAGAATAGTTCAGACTAGGCCCACTCAATTTTTCAGAAAAGTATGCAACAGGTTTGCCATCTTGTAATAAAACACCTCCTAATCCAATTCCACTAGCATCACATTGAAGCTCAAAAGTCTTATTAAAATCAGGAAGTTGGAGTAAAGGAGCATGTGTCAACTTATCTTTCAATACCGTGAAGGCTTCTTCCTGTGAGGTACCCCAAACAAAAGGCACATCCTTCTTTGTAAGCTCATTGAGAGGTGCAGCAATGGTGCTGAAATCTCTCACAAAACGCCTATAGAAACCAGCGAGTCCAAGAAAACTCCTCACTTGAGTGACCGTTTTGGGCTGTGGCCAACTCTCAATAGCTTCAATCTTGGCTTTATCAACTTCAATTCCCTGTGGAGTAACAACATAGCCAAGAAAAGATACTCGGTCGGTGCAAAAGGTGCACTTCCCAAGGTTACCAAACAAACGTGAATCACGTAAAGCAATAAAAACAGCACGTAAATGTTCCAAATGTTCCTCCAAAGATCTGCTATAAATCAGTATATCATCAAAATAGACTACCACAAATCGTCCAATGAAAGCACGTAAAACTTCGTTCATTAATCTCATGAAAGTACTAGGTGCATTAGTTAACCCAAAAGGCATGACTAACCACTCATATAATCCAAACTTTGTTTTAAATGCTGTTTTCCATTCATCCCCCAATTTCATACGAATTTGATGGTATCCACTACGCAAATCAACTTTGGAGAATATTGTAGAGCCACTCAATTCATCAAGCATATCATCTAGTCTAGGAATAGGATGACGATAACGAATAGTAATATTATTAATGCCTCTACAATCAACACACATACGCGACGTACCATCCTTTTTTGGCACTAGTATAATAGGAACAGCACAAGGACTAAGAGATTCGCGTATATAACCTTTGTCGAGCAGCTCCTGTACTTGACGCATAATCTCCTTCGTCTCCTCTGGATTGGTACGGTATGGCGCACGGTTTGGCAACGAAGCACCTTGAATTAAGTCAATCTGATGCTCAATCCCGCGAATAGGTGGTAATCCCGGTGGCACGTCTTGTGGAAAGACGTCAGCGAACTCCTGCAAAATGTTAGTGACCGCAGGAGGCAAAGAGGAAGGCACGTCCTCGAATGAAAATAACGCCTCTTTGCACACAAAAGCATAGCAAACAGAATTGCTGAAATCTAGATCATCAATATCAGATTTGGTGGCAAGTAAGCATGCACTTTTCAATTTAATTTCAGAAGCAACACTAGATGGTTTATTATTAGGCTTCATTTGTTGCTCAAATTCTTTTGCCACAATCTGATTTTCACTCTTATTTTTCTCCTGTTTTGCTTTACTAGCTCTATTAATATCATCTTTCAAAATAGAATCAGGAGTCATAGGAAGCAAAGTAATATGTTTATCCTTATGAACAAGAGTATACTTGATAGAGGCGAGGGTGTCCCGATCTTTCGATGAGATGATATCTATCGTTTTTGGTGGAGTAGACTTTGACGATCCGACTACGAACGTGCGAGGACGTCGCGCCTTAGCAATCGCTAAACCAACTCCGAGAGGTTATTGACCACGCCGGAGCACAATCAACCTGACCCCGAGGGTCTATCTCCTGCAAGCAAACGAAGAACAAGCAAGAAACTAAGATTTGCAATCTGGATATTGCGAATATAAGATGAAAGCTTTATTGATCGAGGTGGGGTTCTGTGACGTCTTGGTCTGGTCGTTGAACACAAACGAAGTACGCGAAGTTGCAGCTATGGCGAACTTTTAATCTAAACAAAACCCAAAGTCTAAACGGTGCCCTAAGGGCTGTATATATGGAGGAAGAGGAGGGGATTTCGTGGCCCTTGAAGGAGGGGTCCGAAACCAACCCTGTCTCTTGTTTCCCCACACATACGGACTCTAAAAACAGCCTATACTCAAGTATTTCGAAATTACATGGGCCTGGCCCAATAATAAGGTGACGCAGCACCTATAATAGCCTCTGGACGAAATTTATGAAGTGACATCTTGTATATTTCGTCCAAGGCTTCCTGCACTCATTATGGTGGCTTCAAAGTCCTGAAATCATCACTTGTAACTCCGTTCTTGTTCCCCTTGTGCATGCCATCATCTCCATGCTTGAACTTGCTCCAAGGTTCCTCTTTCTTGTCCAAGCTTGGCCCTTCATTTGTAAGCAAAACAAATGTATCCAATTTAGGCAGCATCATATTCTCATGAACTTTAGAATCATTACCAAGAAACGAAAGTACCTGATATTTTAATTGGCGTGCGCGAGCTCTAGTAATTGGTCCAGTATGTATAGAAGCAGGGGCTGTGGGTGTAACAATGGTATTGATGTCCTCATCAACCATGATCACATAGTGATGTCATAGTGACTTTGAGAGTGTTTGGTTTATTTGCACATCATATAGGGTGAGAGAACTCATGAGTTGAATGTCTCCCCCTAAATACATGCCTACATCAAGACATGACATGAAGTAAATGCATGCATGGGTACTAGACTTCACATAATGTTGACAAGTTCCAAGATACCAAGTTCATGCCTAAGTTGACAAAACCTTGCTTCATCCAATGGTTTGGTGAAAATGTCAGCGAGTTGCATATCCGTACCAACATGAGCAATATCAATGTCACCCTTTTGCACATGGTCTCTCAAGAAGTGATACCTAATATCAATGTGCCTGGTGTGAAGATGATCAATAGGACTCTCAGCAATCTTGATGGCACTTTCATTATCACATAGAAGAGGCACATGTCTATAGGTGATACCATAATCCGTCAAAGTTTGCCTCATCCATATTAATTGAGTTGCACAACTGGCGGTTGCAATGTATTTGGCTTCTGCGGTGGGGAGAGAGACACAATTTTACTTCTTCAAGGACCAACTTACCAAGGAGCGTCCAAGAAACTGACATGCACCGGAGGTGGACTTCCGTCCCACTTTGTCTCCAGCCCAATCCACATCCGTGTACCCAATGAGATCAAACTTGGCATCCTTGGGGTACCATAGACCCAACTTTGGGGTGTGAACAAGGTATCTAAGAATATGCTTAACCGCCTTATGATGACTTTCCCTAGGGGAAGCTTGAAATCTAGCACATATGCATACACTGAACATGATGTCTAGTCTAGATGCACAAATATAAAGTAATGAACCAATCATAGAGCAGTAAAGAGATGGGTTGAAAGGGATACCGTTTGTGTCTTCAGTGAGTACAATTTTTGTTGGCATGGGTGTCTTACATGGGCTAGCATTTGTCATGTCAAACTTCTCCAGAGTATCCTTGAGGTATTTTGTTTGAGACAAGAAAATTCCTTCTTGGAATTGTTGAATTTGAAATCTGAGAAAGAACTTCAAGTCCGCATTGAGTGACATTTCAAAGTTCTTGGTCATGGAGGCCGCAAACTTCTTGCACAAATGAATGTTAGGAGAACCAAAAATGATGTCGTCTACATAGATTTGGCATAAGATCAAATCACCCTTTTCCCTCTTAGTAAAAAGAGTGGGATCGATCACCCCTCTCACAAAACCATCATCGAGTAGAAACTTCTTAAGATGATCATACCAAGCACGAGGTGCTTGTTTGAGGCCATACAACGCCTTGTGAAGTTTATACACATAGTATTTGTGATCGGAATCAACGAACCCAGGTGGTTGTGATACATATACTTCTTCTTGTAGAGGACCATTAGGGAATGCACTCTTCACATCCATTTGATGTAATGTAAAACTATTGAAAGCAGCATAAGCAAGTAAGATGCGAATAGATTCAAGACGGGCAACGGAAGCAAAGGTCTCACCAAAGTCCAAACCTTCACCTTGTGAGTACCCTTTAGCCAATAACCTTGCCTTGTTGTGGATGATTACGCCATTCTCATCTTGCTTGTTCTTGAAAATCCATTTTGTTCCAATGACATTGTGTTCCTTAGTTGGTCTTTTGACTAATGACCACACTTGGTTGTGTTCAAAACTGTTCAACTCTTCTTGCATAGCAACGAGCCAATCATTGTCCATCAATGCATCTTGTACCTTGAGTGGCTCAACACTAGAGACAAATGAAAAGTGAGCACAAAAGTTTGTCAACTGTTTACGAGTGACTCTACCTTCAGATATGCCGGTAAGAATTTGATCAACATCAACACGACCGGCCACTCAGGGCATGATGGAGGTTATGGTTTCACGAGGTTCAACTTCATGTCCATCATCCACATCGTCAACATATGGATCATTAATGTGAGGTGGAAGATCTTCTTCTTCATATTGCATTTGTTGAGGTTCATCATCAATGATTGCACTTTCTTGTTCTTGCTCTTGGTGATGATCTTGTTCTTGAAGATGATCATGGTGAGGGACTTGGTCTTCTTCTTGTACTTGAACAATGGGCATCGGTTGAGCAATAGGAGCTTGTGGTGGTATGGGTGTTGAAATGGTTTGATGATGTGTGAAACTTCCATCTTCTTCTTCATCATCATGAGGTTCTTGTTCCATTGCAAGAAGAGCACCAACACCCATGGTCAAAATATCTTGAGAAGGATCTTCTTCACCTACATCACTTAGATCAACTTGCTCCCCATGGGAGCCATTAAATTCATCAAACACCACGTCACAAGTTTCTACAACACATCCATTGGATTTGTTGTAGACTCTATAGGCATGAGAGTTTGATCCATAACCAACAAATATACCCTCAATTGTTTTGGATTGAAATTTTCCTAAACGTTCTCTTTTGTTGAGGATGAAGCATTTGCACCCAAATACACAAAAGTACTTGACATTTGGCATGTTCCCGGTTAGGAGATCATATGGAGTCTTCTCCAATATCGTGCGGAGGAAGAGCCGGTTTGATGCATGGCATGTGGTGTTGACAGCCTCGGCCCAAAAACTATGTGGTGACTTGTACTCATCCAACATGGACCTTGCCATTTCCACAAGTGTATGGTTCTTCCTTTCGGCTACACCATTTTGTTGAGGAGTGCATGGTGTGGAATATTGATGCTCAATCCCTTCATCACTAAGAAATTCCTCCAAGGTGTAATTCTTGAGCTCGGAGCCATTATCACTTCTTATTGCCAAGATTTCTTTGTCAAACTTGCGTTGTGCTTTCTTGGCAAAATCAATGAAGGTGATGTTCGTCTCGTCCTTGGACTTGAGGAAAAACACCCATGTATATCTTGAGTAATCATCAACAATGACAAGTCCATATTTTTTTCCACCAAGACTATCCCATGAAGGAGGCCCAAAAATATCCACATGAAGGAGCTCCAAAGGCCTTGAAGTAGATACAATATTCTTGGGTGGGTGCTTTGATTGATGTTGCTTCCCGGCTATGCATGGACTACACACACGATCTTTCTCAAAAGAGATATTGGTTAGTCCAAGGATGTGATTACCCTTTAAGAGATCTTGAAGATTTCTCATGCCGACAAGGGCTAGCCGGCGATGCCATAGCCACCCCTTGCCGGCCTTGGCCATTAGACAAGTTGCATGGAAAGTGCTCTCTTTCGAGAAATCAACCGTGTAAAGGTTGCCATCCAACTCTCCAACAAAGGCCACTTAGAGAGTATCTCTCTTATAGACTTTCATATCTGTTAGTCCAAATAGTGTATCATAACCAACAGAAGCCAATTGGCGAACGGAAAGCAAATGGTATTTAAGGGATTGGACAAGCATGCCATTTGCAAGAGACATGTCATTTGTGATAGCCACCTTGCCCAAACCGAGTGCCTGTCCTTTTGATCCTCCACCAAACACAATGCTCATAAATGGTTGAATAGCTTCCATGAAATCGTAAAGCAATTTGCTATCTCCGGCCATATGGTTTGTGCATCCACTGTCGATCACCCATTTGACTCCACCGGAGAAGGCAACCTACACACAATTTATGTCTTGGTTAGAGGCACCCATTTTGCAATGGGACCTTTTAAGTTAGTACAAGGGTCTTAGGGACCCAAATAGCAAAAAAATAGAATGCATTACGAGGACCAACAAATTTAGAATAAACTTCTCCATCCTTTGTTTTACGAAGTACATAGGATGGAGGCATGAATTCTTTTGACTTGTTGAGAGTGGGCATGCCCCTAGTGACCTTCCCACTCACAACCTTTCCCTTCTCCTTGTGCCCTTCTCATACAAACGTCTCCTTGAGAGGTGAGGTGCACTTTTGAGAGGACATTTTCTTCTTGCTTGTGCTTGGGTCAAACCCAATCCCTTCCTTGGCAACCACCTCATTGTGTCGGCTCAATACCTCATTAAGGTTCTTTTGTCCTTGAGCACATGTCATGAGTCCTCTCTCGAGTTGTGCCTTTAGAAAGCGGTTTTCCTCAAGAATAGATGCTAGGTCACCACTAGAGTTAGTAGTACAAGCATCAACATTGATAAGAGGTGATGAGTAAGCCTTGGCTAGAGTTTCAAGATAAGTAAGTTTGAGAGTCTCAAAACTCTTTGTAAGAAGGGTGAGCTCTTCTTCCTTAGTCTTGAGGGACACAGATAGAAGCTCACAATCCTTAGAGACAGAAGCATGAGATTTCACAAGCTTACTTTTATCATTCATCAACTCCTCGCAAGAGTCCTTAGCCTTTTGCAAGGAGGCAAGTTCTTTAGCATGAACATCAATGTTTGCACCAATTTTCAAGCATAGTTCATCATTTCGTGCTTCCTCATATTGGACTTCGGCTCAAGGATTTCCTATTTTTCCTTTTCCTCGATAACGAGGGTTTCGAGTTCCTTAATGGTGATGGTGTGCTTACTCACCATCTCCATAAGCATACGAAACATATTGAGCTTCTTTTCTTTGAGGGAGCACATGAACTTATTTAGTTTAGCAAGCATAGGATCATCTATATCATCATCATCATAATTATCCTCCGCATCAAGATACTCATCACAAGGAGTAGACGGAGTGAAAAGAGGAGGGTTTGACCGTGGGGTTACCTTGACCTTGTCAGGAGAGTTTTGGCCCTCTCCATCTTCTACCACAGCCTTTGCCATTAGGCACTTGTGAGCATTGCCCTTGTAGTCTTTCATATAGTTGTAGGTGACAACATCACCACTCTTGTTGACTAGCCTCAAGGTGTTTTGAGAATCTTGAGCTACTCTGGCAACACCACTAACATCATCCGGATCGGATTCTTCATGAGCAACCATTGCTTTCCCATCTCTCGTCTTGAGCTTGGAGTTCAAAGGATTTGGCAACTTCTACTTGGGAAAGGTTTTGGGAAACCTTGGTTTGTCTTCTCTCTTCTCATAAGGGCAATCGTTGGAGAAGTGGTTGGTTTCTTCATAGTTGTAGCATTTTCTCACTTTCTTCTTCTGGAATCTTCCCTTGAATTTTCCCGCGCTAAACTTCTTGACAAAGAGGGCAATGTCTTCATATGAAGGGCTCTCATCGGAGTCAATCTCATCACCATCTTCATCATCATCATCATCTTCTTCTTCTTCACTTTGCCCTGGATAAGGCCGGGCCTCCTCCCTTCCCCCCTGGATGCTCCCCTCCATTCTCCCTCTCTCCCTCGCACGCTCGGCTCTCTCCTCCCCTCTCGCCCGAGCGCCACTGCCGATGCACCGCTGCCTCTGTCGCGGCCACCGGCGACCTCTCGTCCATCCGCGCTGTCCAGAGGGTCCGCCAGCGTCTGCTTCGACTCCCGGTGCAACTCGCTGGAGCCGAGGAGACCTGCTGCCACCGTTCGCCTTCGTCCCCATCTCCGACCGCCGGCGACCTCCTCTGTCTCCGGTGACCTACTGCTGCTACTAAACTAATGCCGGCTTTCCGTAGCCACTCGGTGAGCCTCATCTCCCTCAGCCTTCTCCCCCGAGCCGCCGCGTTTCTCCCTATAGCTAGCTCGCCGTTATGTCATGTTTCGGCCACCGCTCGTGCTCGCCGTAGCCGCCGTTCCCGACCACCGGAGCCCACGCCATTTGCGCAGATCGATGTGGCGTTTCACACTCGTTTGAACGCAAGCAAAAACGCGCGAAATGGTGCACCGTAGCGAAAACCCGAGCCGCTCCGGCGTTCGGCCGCCGCGGGAGAGCTCGCAGGAGCTTTTTCCAGCGACGCCGCTGACCTGGCAAGGCCTGGGGCCCACCCCAGGTCACTGCCAGTGGAGTCCCAGCACTGTTTGACCGCGTTGACCACTGTCAACGCGCGCGCACTATTCACATATGCCAATGACATGTGGGGCCCAGTTGACCTAATTACTGTTAACAGTTAATTAGTTAATTCTGTTAATTAGTAAAGTCACTGGCAGGCCGGTCCCACTAGTTAATTAATCTGTTAGTTTAATTTAAATCACTGTTAAACCCCTCTGAGGCTTACAGGTGGGTCCCACCTGCCAGTTTGCCCAGTCAGCTGGTCAGCCGACTGCTGACATAGTGATGACATCAGCATGATGTCCTATTCCTCTTTTGGCATTTCTGTCAATTTAAATAAAATCTGAAAATTGCTAAAACTTGTTTAATTCGTAGAAATTAATCCGTAGCTCGGATGGGAAAACTTTCTACATGAAAGTTGCTCAGAAAAATCCCAAGAATTTGACCGTGCCGTCTGTTTTCATGTCGGGACCCTCTATTTAGGTGAACCCGCAACTTTTCATCTGTTTTCGGTAGATGAATAGTGCATATATACCGGTTAATAATTCCAACTTTAATCCTAAAATAACTAAAATGGTTTAGACATGTATTTAGGCAACCCTGCACTGCATTCTAGCTGTCACGCTCTATGTAGCATATGTTTGTCATGTGTTTATCTGTTTCTATCCCCTCTTCTCTCCGATATATCCCTGTACCGATGTAGCCCCTGAGGACTGCTACTCCACCGACGACCCCTCCTTTGCCGCAGAGCTTCCAGGCAAGCAAACCCCCTTGATCATTCCTATATCGCCCATTCTTTCTCCCCCATGCTTGCATTAGATTTTGCTACTATATTTGATTGCTCCTATTCTGATGCATTGCCTGATTTTGTAACTTGTTAATGATACCTTATCTGCTGTCCTATATGCTTAGTATAGGTTGGTTAGTGAACCATCAGTGGCCCCACACCCTTTTCCTTGTTGCCATGCTTTACCACCAGTGACTCGATCAGTGAGATCGCTGCGCAGAGGCCGACACAGCACCGCACACCCCTTAGTTGTATGACTCTGCAGAGCTACTATCGAGTGCCGAGGGTGATACCTTCTACCTCACTCCCGATGATAACTCTGTAGTGTAACTAGTCGGTTGTGGGTTACCGAGGGTGATTCCTCTTTCATCACCTTCGATGATGACTCTCTCGTGCAACACCTCATGTGTGAACCCATCGAGGGTGATTCCTCCAAGTTCACCTTGACGGTTACAGCGAGTGGGAATCCATTAAGGGTGATTCCTCGGATTTCCCCTGGATGATATGGATACACGGGTACTTTGACATTCACACCAGACCTTTGTTAAAGACAGGTCGGCTCCAAGAGCACCCGCGAGATAATGTTGAAGTCGGGTCGACCCAAGGGTACCCGCGAGAGAGTCCTGTGGCGGCTGGCTGGTAGCGGTACCACCCAGGATGTGGTGGTAGCTCGGGACTTGTCCCGACAGCCGACACTGAACTTTTACTGTAGTCAGAGCGACAGGGCAGGCGGAGACCACCTAGGAGAGAGGTGGGCTTGGTCCCTGGTCGTGGTCCGCGAGATACCTAGTCGGAGCGGCCAAAGCACTGGTCATCTCCGCAAGCTCCTAATAACACGCTTAATGGATTTGGGTATTTGATCTAAGTTGGCCACTGGCCTATACACACTACCACCACGTGGGATAATGGTTTATGGGGCCCTCTATGTCGTATGTATCAGCGGAAAGCTTTGTCAGACATCCAGTTTAGCATTGCAGTCGGGACGGACCGGCGCCATCTAGGGCAGGGGTGGTGCCTTGGGCTTCACCCTGCACGCAATGACCCGGAGTGCTTAGGACGATTGACCCATGACCCCTTCGCACTTAGGATGTAGACCGGCGAGGACCTCTCTGCTGAGCCTAGGTGGGACTATGTCGTGTTGATTATCCGAGGCCGGGCATTAACCAGAAAAGTGTGTTCGGCCAGAGGTAATCGAGCGTGTTGGGTAACAGTAGTGCACCCCTGCAGGGAAGTTTATCTGTTCGAATAGCCGTGTCCACGGTAATAGGATGCTCAGTGTTGTATCCCGATCTATTACAACTTGAGCTAGATACATGTTACTTTAATAATATGTTAGCTCCAAGATTGCTTTCTCGCAGGGAGTCGAGGAAGGATCTCTGGGCTATGCTTCTACATGCTTGATACTTAATGGTATGCTACTAATCTGTACTCTTCTAACTGCTGCAAGATGCTAGTCTTTGATAGGCTAGGCCTTCTCTCTATTCTGGCATTTCTGTAGTCTAGCCCAGAGATACAGCCTTCCTTTGATAATGTTGTATAAATAGAATAGATCTAACGTAAGTCTTGCAAGTACTTTGGATGAGTACTCACGGTTTCTTTGCTACATTTTTTCCCTCTACTCGGTTGCTGCGATCAGATGGCGGAGCCCAGGAGCCAGCTGCTTTCGTTGATGGCTACTACTACCCCACCGGCGGAGCCTACTACTACATGGAGACCGACGACCAGGAGTAGATTCGGAGGTTCCCAGGCAGGAGGCCTTGCCTCTTTTGATCAGAGCCGTTGTTTGTTTTTGCCTTCTTAAGGCACCGTTGTCTAATTATGTCTGTACTCAGATTCTAATGTTTCACTGACATTTGTGTGTAAACGAGCTTATGTATTCGAGCCCTCGTGGCCCCTGGCCTGTAATATAAAGCTTGTATTATTTTATCTTGTGTCTAGAGTTGTGTTGTGATATCTCCCCGTGAGTTCCTGGGCTTGCTCGTGTGCTTTTGCGTGTATGATTCGTGCACAGTCGAGTCGGGGGCGTCACAAGTTGGTATCAGAGCCGACTGCCTGTAGGTAGCCCCCTTTCCAACTCCTTGGCTGAAGTTGAGTCTAGTCTTCAAAAACTATTTTACTAACATGGCTGTGTGGCTTACGGGCCCACGTTGCCAATGGATGGGTTAGGATCTTTTATTCCTCTTCTTTACTCTGGGACTCTAATCTCTCTTCTATTCGGGTTAAAGTTTTGCTGACTCTAACATTAGGTTCTCGTGTTCACATTCACCCGGAGAGCAGGATTGTCCGCAATTATTCCTTTCCATTGATCTGTTTAATCTGATCATCACATTTTCCTTTCCATTGGTCTATTTAACCTTTATTGTAATCTGGTTTTATCTGAGCAGTGACAATTCCCTACTTAAGTCAACACTCCCAAATAAAACCTTGTTACTATTGTTGTTGACATTCCGATAACCACCGTTGGACGAGAACTTGGCCTATTGGTCTGCCTCATCTTAACAAGCAGGAAAAATGATTCTCTTCGTCCCCCGCCCTTGGTACCGACGTTGTTGCCGACATAGCTGACAGACTTTCCTCTGACACGTCTTGTTGTCGTGACCGCGCAATATGTCACCGCCCTTCCTACTCTTAATCCACGCTCAGTGCAATTCCACAGAATCGAAAACCTGACTCTCCTGTACAACCTTGATTCTGAAGTATCCTTTGCACATGGCTTCGTATGATAGCACGAGCCACATTCCTAGAGATGATTTATTCTGGTATCAGACGCAATACTTATTCCAGTTGCTCTGAACCCCTTTCACCCTCTGTTTCAAGCATCGAATGATTGCCTATCTGCTTGAAACTTCTGCTACCTTCTTATAAAAGTATCTTGCTCTCAATGTGTTTCATGTGTTTCAACTCGAGAGATACCTTTATACCTCCTTCCCTGATATAATTGTCGGATGCCAACCCTTCCAGACATCCGTCCCTATAGAGTTTCCCCTCCTACCCTTTTCGTAAGTACGATGAAGATTCTGAAGAAAGGATGATGACTTCATCATGATGACCTGAAGCAGAGAAATGAAGACATCAACGAAAAGGATCAACTTCTTCGAGAAGGGCAACAAGAACCAGAAGATTCATTAGAATACGAAACCAGACCTTTTACCCCTTACTCTACCTCTTAATTCTCGGGACGAGAATTTCTTTGAGTGGAGGAGAGTTGTAACATCCCCAGATTACTAAACCCTGGTTAAGCTAATTAGTCATGCCAAGTCGTCATCATTAAACCCTAATAAAAATAATTAAGGAATAATCCAAACTCAATTTCAAATTCAAAACACAAGCCAAACTATTATTTCTTCAAACTATGAAACTAAATTGTTCAAAATTTAGCAAGTAATCATTAAGTAAGGGACAAATGGAAACTAATATTATTTGAATTGGTAAAATGCCCTGAACCAATTTAAATCAGTACCTAAACCACTTTTTTAAAATCATTTCTAATTATTCAAAATTCAAATGAAATTATTCAACTACCAAACTTTTTGAGGCAGTGCCTAAAAAAGCTTTGGATTTAATGGGACAAGTCCCATGTTTTTCCTAATTATTTGGGTAGCCCTACAAATTCTTTTCTATCTCTGTTATTAAACAAAAGAGAAAATAGAAAAGCAAAAGGGTCTAAGGGCCTTACCTGGTGCCGGCCCAGCCGGCCCATTCCCTATTCCCCTACCTGCCCCGCCCCCCGTGTCATCGCCGCTTTGGACAGGACCTCACCGCGCCGTCCGCAGCCGCCACGTCACCGGGGCAGTGGGCCCTGGATAAGGCCGGGCCTCCTCCCTTCACCCCTGGACGCTCCCCTCCATTCTCCCTCTCTCCCACGTGCACTCAGCTCTCTCCTTCCCTCTCGCCCTAGCGCCACAACCGACGCGCCGCTGCCTCTGACGCGGCCACCGGCGACCGCTCGTCCATCCGCCCTGTCCAGAGGGTCCACCGGCGTCTGCCTTGACTCCCGGTGCAGCTCGCTGGAGCCAGGGAGCCCTGCTGCCGCCGTTCACCTTCGTCCCCATCTCCGACCGCTGACGACCTCCTCTGTCTCCGGTGACCTACTGCTTCTACTAAACTAACGCCGGCTTTCCGTAGCCACTCGGTGAGCCTCACCTCCCTCTGCCTTCTCTCCTGAGCCGCCGCGTTTCTACCTAGCTAGCTTGCCGCTATGTCGCATTTCAGCCGCCGCTCGTGCTCGCCGTAGCCGCCATTCCCAACCACCGGAGCTCGCGCCGTTTGCGCAGATCGATGCGGCGTTTCACACTCGTTCGAACGCAAGCAAAAATGCACGAAATGGTGCACCGTAGCGAAAACCCAAGCTGCTCCGGCGTTCGACCGCTGCGGGAGAGCTCGCCGGAGCTTTTTCCGGTGACGTCGCTGACCTGGCAAGGCCTGGGGCCCTCCCCAGGTCACTGCCAGTGGGGCCCCGGCCCCGTTTGACCGCGTTGACCAAGGTCAACGCGTGCGCACTGTTCACCTATGCCACTGACATGTAGGGCCCGGTTGACCTAATTAATGTTAACAATTAATTAGTTAATTCTGTTAATTAGTTAAGTCATTGACAGGCCGGGCCCACTAATTAATTAACCTGTTAGTTTAATTTAAACCACTGTTAAACCCCTCTGAGGCTTACAGGTGGGTCCCAACTGCTAGTCTGACCAGTCAGCTGGTCAGCCGACTGCTGACACAGTGATGACATCAGCATGATGCCATATTCCTCTTTTGGCATTTCTATCAATTTAAATAAAATCAGGAAATTGCTAAAACTTGTTTAATTCGTAGAAATCAATCCGTAGCTCGGATGGGAAAACTTTCTACATGAAATTTGTTCAGAAAAATCACACGAATCCGACCGTGTCGTCTGTTTTCATGTTGGGACTCTCTACATAGGTGAACCCGTAACTTTTTGTCAGTTTTTGGCAGATGAATAGTGCATATATACTGGTTAACAATTTGAACTTTAATCCTAAAATAACTAAAATGGTTTAGATATGCATTTAGGTAACCCTGCACTGCATTCTAGCTATCATGCTCTGTGTTGCATATGTTTGCCGTGTATTTATCTGTTTCTTCCCCTCTTCTCTCCGGTAGATCCCGGTACCGACGTAGCCCCTGAGGACTGCTACTCCACCGATGACCCCTCCTTTGCCGCAGAGCTTCCAAGCAAGCAAACACCCTTGATCATTCCTATATCGCCCATTCTTTCTCCCACATGCTTGCATTAGATTTGCTACTATATTTGATTGCTCCTATTCTGATGCATAGCCTGATTTTGTAACTTGTTGATGATACCTTACCTGCTATCCTATATGCTTAGTATAGGTTGGTTAGTGAACCATCAGTGGCCCCACACCCTTGTCCTTGTTGCCATGCTTTACCACCGGTGACTCGATCAGTGAGATCACTGCACAGAGGCCGACACAGCACCGCACACCCCTTAGTTGTATGACTCTGCAGAGCTACTATCGAGTGCCGAGGGTGATTCCTCTTTCACCACCTCCGATGATGACTCTGTCGTGCAACACCTCAAGTGTGAACCCATCAAGGGTGATTCCTCCAAGTTCACCTTGATGGTTACATCGAGTAGGAATCCATCAAGGGTGATTCCTCAGATTTCCCCCTGGATGATATGGACACATGTGTACTTTGACATTCACATAAGACCTTTGTTAAAGACGGGTCGGCTCCAAGAGCACCTGCGAGATAATGTTGAAGTCGGGTCGACCCAAGGGTACCCGCGAGAGAGTCATGTGGCGGCTGGCTGTTAGCGGTACCACCCAGGATGTCGTGGTAGCTCGAGACTTGTCCCGACAGCCGACACGGAACTTGTACTATAGTCGGAGCGACAGGGCAGGCGGAGACCACCCAGGAGAGAGGTGGGCCTGGTCCCTGGACGTGGTCCACGAGATACCTAGTCGGAGTGGCCGAAGCAATGGTCGTCTCCGCGAGCTCCTAATAACACGCTTAACGGATTTGGGTATTTGATCTGAGTTGGCCACTGGCCTATACGCACTACCACCATGTGGGATAATGGTTTATGGGCCCCTCAACATTGTATGTATCAGCCGAAAGCTTTGTTAGACGTCCAGTTCAGCATTGCGGCCGGGATGGACCGGTGCCATCCAGGACAGGGGTGGTGCCTGGCTTCACCCTCAACGCAATGACCCGGAGTGCTTAGGACGATTTTCCCATGACCCCTTCGCACTTAGGATGTAGACCGGCGGGGACCTCTCTGCTGAGCCTAGGTGGGGCTATGTCGTGTTGATTATCCGAGGCCGGGCATTACCCAGAAAAGTGTGTCCGGCCAGAGGTAATCGAGTGTGTTGGGTAACAGTAGTGCACCCCTGCAGGGAAGTTTCTCTATTCGAATGTGGTGCCCCGCCTGAATACCACTGTAGCCAGACGATCGCCGCACACGCCAGCCTAGGAAATCATTCTGCCATGCGCTTTTACAATAAGTATCATGAACAGATGCATTTCTATTAATGGATATATAAGTCTTACAAAGTATATTACAAGGAGGATGGCAGCAGAAAATGCTATCTAAGGCAGCAAGGTCTTGGTACGGCTCCAATCCACAGGGATCTGACTGGGTTACTCTTCTAGCCTGTGGACACTCCAGCTTCTCTCGCTAGCGTTCATCGGATCCTTAGCTGAACCTGGCAACATTAAAGGCCGCTGAGTACTTTTGAATGTACTCGCAAGCAAACCAAATAACATATACACCAAGCAATGCAGTCCATGGCACTCAAGCATGTATTCGCTATCTTAACGGAATTAACTATCATGTTATGGCAGGATTATCTAGCAAGATTAATCATCTAGCAATATTAATCATCATGTCATAATAGGATTATCTAGCATGATAACTATTGGGTAAATACAGTAAAGTAAAGCATATCAAGTAAATAATCCATACTTCGAATATTCTCACGATCCAAATCTGATCCAAACTTTGCGGTCATCCGACCGTTTCTATCATAGCCATCCCATGGCTAACACCTCATATTTTAGACATCAACCGATGTCCATGCATCCGCGCTGTGAATCTGACGAGTCCTACCTTTCTCTGGTTCATTCTTAGCAATAACATTATATAGTTTATTCCTCCAGACTCCACACAGACCAAATAGTGTGACCTAGTACGAACTGTGTCCAATGACCGCGGACACGGCAATTCAAAAAGATTTACAGTCTACAGAGGTTGCGCACTTTAACCACACCATGGAGCTCCCGGCCTCGTACTTTAGTACATGTTCCCATTCGGGTGGACCGGTGCTGCTCCAACAAAACTTGTCTATTTCCCGGCACTCTAATGGTCCCTCCGACACTCATACCCCTTCTGGGTCTTGCCCTAGGTGGCCCCTGTGTCATTCCTGACACCTGCCACCATCATGGCCAACAAAACTGTCCCAAACGGGGTGCCGCGCGCATATAACCTGGGCTCACAAGGTTATCGCCGCCTACTTGATCAGGGTAGCACGCACACATAACCTTCCCTCTTTGGTGGTACCGATAAGAGGCAAGACAATAGACCAAGTTAAGGCCGTCCCATACCAGCGAGTGTGGCTGCGCTGATGAGCTCGGTTCAGTGGCACTATGACTCGATCCAGCCGACGAAGGAGGTTGTTATTAATAAATCACATTCTCCATTATGGCAATAATAACAATAGTACATAATGCACACATACCAAACTATCTCCTATGAGTCACTGGTGCGATGTTATGATAAATACTAGCAGGTAATGTAAACAGTAATACAAACCGTCAGGAGTTCAATTATTTCTAGCACAAACATAATCATTAATTAAACATGCAAGAATAACATAGAGCAATGCTTTAGGGCATATATCAGATGGTCGGCTTGCCTGGGGGTCGATGAATTCACCGGAGAGAAGTGCGATCACCTCGCGGAAGAATTCGCCGGAAAGGTTCTCTCTCGAAGGGTCTGAGTATGGGGCAGGGCAAAATGGTCGTTTTCAAAATGTGCAAACATTATGAAAATGATACCATCAGAACGGGCTCGACGAGTAGAGATCATGGGCTTTGGAATCACCTGATTCGGATTTGCAGGTAAAAAGATGTGGTTGTTTGAAGTAGAAGGGACCTTTCTGTAAATAAAATGCTTACATACAGGTTCCTGGCTGGAAATCTGATGGTGCCTTCTTTGAGCATACGCTTTCCAGAGCGGGAAACGTATTTTGAAATGACACGTTTTCCAGAAAAGACAACGTCTTCTCCCTAAGTACGCTTCCTATGTTGGAAAAAATACTTCCGCATATGCGTGACCACTTAAACGGAGGGCCCGCGCACTGAGTCACCGACGGCTGGGACCCGCGTGCCTTCTCTCTCCTCCCGTTTCTCTTCTTCCTCCTCCCCTGCTCTTCCCCGACGCAGTAATAGGAGCGCGGCTCCGGCAGCTCGCCGGCGCTCCGGTGGGCCTCGCGGTCGGCTGAGGGGACAGCCGAGGTCGCCATCGTGCGCCACATCCATAGGTGGATGACTCGGGCCGCGGGGAGGGCCGGAGGTGCGGCTACGGGCGGTGGCAGAAGCTGGCTGCCCCAGTCGACGGGGAGGGCTCCGGTGGTCGGGAGGCTGGGAGAGGGCATGAGCGAGGTTGCCGATGAGCACCGCATCCAGCAGGCACCTCCACGGGCACCAGGGAGGGCTACATGCGGGAATTGAGAGCGGGCGGTGGGTGGAGCTCGCCGGAAATTCGAGAGCTCCGACGAGGTAATCGGTCGGGCGCGGGTGCAGGAGGGAGCTAGAGGGAGAGGGAAGGAGGTTGTGGGTGCTGTGTGATGACCCCGGCTTAATCTTGCACTAATCATACACGCAAATGCGCACGATCAAGCCTAAGGACTCACTTGAAGATATCACAACACAACTCTACAACATAAATAAAGTCATACAAGCTTAATATTACAAGCCAGGGCCTCGAGGGCGCGAATACATAGCTCGATGGCATACAAGTGTCAGCGAAAGCGTTAGATATCTGGGTACAGATATATTACAGAACATAGAGATAAGCCTTCACAGAGGCAGGGCAAAACAAAAACTACGATCGAAAAGGCGTGGGCCTCCTGCCCTGGACCCTTCGATCCTACTCCTGGTCGTCAGACGGCTCCTCGTAGTAGTAGTACTCTCCGGGCTGGTAGTAGTAGTGATCGTCGCCGGGGACATCTGGCTCAGGGGCTCCGTCGTCTGGATGCGACAAAGGAATAAAGGGGGAAAAAGGAAAATAAAGCAAACGTGAGTACTCATCCGAAGTACTCAGCAAGCAAGGATCTACACTACATATGCAACATTTTCAAAGGGCGCTGTATATGTGGACTGGGCTACAGAAATGCCAGAATAGAGGGGGAAAGCCTAGTCCTATCGAAGACTAGCATCTTCAGCATCTTCAACGGTCTCGCAGCATTAGAAGAGAGCAGACCAACATAATGTAAAGTATAGCAGTAATGTCATCAACCTCGGCTAGAGATTCTTCCTCGACTCCCTGCGAGAAAGCAATCCCAGAGCCGTACTATCCAGTTCTCACCTCAAGTTCTAGTTGTACCGATCGGGATACAACTCCGAGTGTCCGTTACCGTAGGACAGGCTATCGATAGAAGTTTCTTCTCTGCAGGGGTGCACCAACTTACCCACCACGCTCGCTTAACTCCGGACGGACACACTTTTCTGGGTCATGCCCGGCCTCGGCTAAGCAACACGCCGCAACCCGACCAAATACTTAACAGAGAGGTCAGCACGCCGGACTAACCTATGCCCCCAGGGGTCTTGGGCCATCGCCCCGGACGCTCCTGCATGTTGCGTACACCGCCGGTGAGCAGACCTAGCAACCCCTTAATACAAGCGCGGTTGCGTTCCCAGTCCAACCCAGCGTGTGCCGCTCAGTTGCGGACGTCTATTAAGCTTCGGCTGAAGTATACGACACAGAACGCCCATACTATGCCCACGTGATGGTTAGTGCTATCAGGCCAGAGGCCCCTCGGATCAAATATCCAAACCGTTTAGTGGTTTAGGAGCGCGCGGAAACGAGCAGAGACTCACGATCGATGTGACCACGTCGCCCCATCTCGAGGACTTGCGGCAAGGGCTAAGAATGCCCGGCCACGCCTCGTAGTTATCTCGCGGGCACCTCTCAGGTCAACCCGACACCACATCACTTCGCATTCATGCTCGCGCGGGTACCCCTCAGGGCCGACCCGTCTTTAGTATCATGGTTCAGTGTTCAGTCATAGTAACCAAGTCTCCGTGTGTCTGACACCAAGGGGGAACCCTGAGGAATCACCCTCGATGGAATTCCCGCTCGATGCTATCGTCAAGGTGAACGAATGAGGAATCACCCTCGAGGTCCACACTTGAGAAGTTGCACGACGACGTCGTTATCGGGGGTGGTGTAGGAGGAATCACCCTCGCTTACCATGACCGAATAACTAACCTACAAGGTTATCATCAGAAGTGCTCACGAGGTATCACCCTCGGCACTCGATAGTAACACAGTAGAGTCAAGCATCTTAGGGGAAGTGACATGCGGTGCCAGGGTCTGATCTTCGATCCCGTTGCTCGGGTCTTCTTAGAGTCCAGCGGGGCAGTCGGGACAAGTGGGTCTCTGATAAGGCTCTACACATCCTATACTAAATAGTTTAGGATAGCAGGAAAGTATCAACAACAGGTTACAAGTAAACAGGCTATGCAGCAGATATAGGACAACAGTAGCAGCAGTAACTTCTAATGCAAGCATAAGAGAGAAGAGAGTGGGCGATATCGAAATGCTCAAAATGGGGGTGCTTGCCTGTTTGCTCAGCGGCAAGGGCAAGGTTGTCAACGGTGTCGTCGGGGACGTAGTCATACTCCGGAGCTGCGTCGGTCTTAGGAGCTACGTCGACGTCGGGGTCTATCGAGAGAGAAGAGGGGGAGGAAACAAATAAATACACGGCAAATAATGCAACACAGAGCATGACATGACGATATGCAGAGCTAGGGGGTGTTCTAACGCGGTGCTACACGTTGCCGACGGAGGGGAAAACATCCGGAGGGGTTTTCCTGGTGTTAGGCATTTTTCGGACAGACGAAAGAGAGGGGACGGTTCCATGTTAAGCATGATAGGGGCATGTGACAGATGAACGGACCGCGTACTCGGATTTGTTGGATTTTTCTGAGCAACTTTCATGTAGAAAACTTTTTCATCCGAGTTACGAATTATTTTATATGATTTTTAAAAGTTTATGTGAATTTTCAAAACTTTTTCATCTGAGCGACGCAGCAAGCAGCGGCTGCAGCGGCAAATAGCAGCGACGGCACAAGGGGTAGCCAGCAGCAGTACAACGACAATAGCAACAGCAAGCAACATAGTGGCAGTAGCTTGCGAGCAAGGGGCAGCAGTAATAGCCAGCAGCACAGGGCGGCGGAGAGCGCGGCGGCACGGCCGCGTGGCCGGCGCACCACGCCCAGGCGGACGCGGCCAGGGGATGGCTTGGGCGTGCGGGTACGGCAGGGGGAACCCAGGTCGCGGGCTGGGCGCGGTGAACGCGCCCAGAGGCGAGCGGGCACGCGGAGCTCTGAGCGAGCTCAAGGGCAGCGGCTACGGCACGGATTCCAAGGGGTAAAGAAGGGGAATTGGATGAGGGCCTCACAGCGGTTCTCGATGACGTGCTCGGGAGGCCGGGGGAGCGCTGAGGGAGGAGATCCAGGGCGGGGCAGCAGCGACCGGACACGGGGAAGACGGCTCGATCCCGGGCGTACGGCGTGACTTGGCTCGGGTTCTTCAGTGGGGACGAAGGAGACGACCGCGGGGATGCTTCTGGACACCTTGGTGCAGCAAGGGGAGGCCGGCGGCCGCGATGACGACTATGGCGCGGCGCCGGAAGCTTTGGCTCCTCTTCCAGATCGAGTGCGAGCGGGGGGGAAACGAGGGAACTGGGGGTCTAGGGTTTGTCCTGGGCTTGGGAATGGTCTTGTACACCGCGGGGGCTCGCCAGATGGTCGACACGGCGGCCATGGAGTCGTGGATGTGCGCCACGCACAGGTCTCTGCCTCCTGTACAGAGGAAGATGGAGAAGGCCCTGGTGGGCTTGGGCCGCGCTACTGTAGCTCTAGGCTTCTAGTGCACAGTGTGCGCTTGGCCCATTTTCTTTTTTTATTTAAGTTTTCTGCTTTATTAATTCCGTACTGTTTTCTACTTAATAGCCAAAGTAATTAAATTTAGTTCAACTTGAAATTTTGGCACATAATTAGTAGGCAATATTTTGAGACCACACACAATGTTTCACATCATTTGGAAAATTATAAATATTTGCTTATTTTGAAAAGGCCAATTTAAATGCTTTTGGACCACTTATTAATTTCCTAGGAATTTATTTGTGAGTCAAACCAAGTTGGTTCCAACATGACATTGATCAGGGAAATTGTATAGAACTATTCGAACATTTTAGTTTTATAGCTTGAGGAAAAATAATTTGACTTGTCTTTTAAATTTGAATTTGAGGTTGGTTTGGGACAAAGTGATGATTAGGAAAATTTAATTATGATGACGTGGCACCATTAATAGGAGTTTACTGTAGCATGACACCCGGGGTGTTACAAATCTCCCCCACTACAAGAAATCTCGTCCCGAGATTTAAGAGGTGGAGTAAGGGGAAAGTTCTGGTTACGGAATTCTAACGGATCTTCTCATTCTTGGTTGCTCTTCTTGAAGAAGTTGATCCCTTACGTTGATGTCTTCATGTCGCTGCATCAGGGCATCATGATGAAGTTGTCATTCTTCCTTCCGGATCTTCATCGTACTTACGGAAAAGATAAGGGGGAAAAACTCAGGAAGGACAGAGCTCGACACATGTTAGGTACATGGGGGCTATCTTAGTGAATGAGGCATAGAGGCTTCTCTCGAGCTGAAATCCAAGAAAGACAGCGAGAGCAAAGTAAGAAGGTGCAGTAAGAAGCTTCAAGCGGATAGGCAATCGTTCGTTGCCTGGAACAGAGTGTGAAAGGGAACTAGAGCAACAGGAATAATACTGCATCAGATACCAAATTAGATCTGTAGGAAGGTGGCTCGTGAATCACCTACGAAGCCAAGCGTGAGGAATAACCTTTAGAAATAGGGGTGTACAAGAGAGTTTGTTTTCGATCCTGTGGAACTGTGGGTTATGGGCCCACCATGTGGGTTAAAAGTAGAAAGAGTGATGACACCCTGCACGGCCATGATAGCAAGGCATGTCAGAGGATAGCCTGTCAGTTATGTTGGCAACAACGTCAGTATCAGGGGCGAGGGACGAAGAGAATCATTTTCCTGCTCGTTGAACGAGGCGGACCAATAGGCAAAGTTCTCGTCCATCGGTGGTTACCGGAATGTCATCAACAATAGTAACAGGGTTATACTTGACAAGGTTGTACACCGAGGTGTTTACATAACCAGGGAAATATTACTGCTTATATCATATAGATCACAAGAAAGGTTAAACAAAACAATGAAAAGGAAAAATGATTATCAGATTTAAACAGAACAATGGAAAGGAAAATGTGTATACACGGGTATTAGGTGTATCTCCTTCCCAAGAGCAAGCAGAGCGGGATAATCATGACAGGATTGCAAGTATATATCCATCTAGGGAAAAGGGGCGAGGAAACTCATGATTTTACCCATACAATGGTGTTTGGATAATTGATCAAGAAACATTTAGCATTGCGCCTCCAATGTTTCTTAATGATGTGCGAAGTACCACATTCATGCTTCGGGATGGCATTGACATGGTCATCAGGTAAAGGTCGAACCTTGGGAACACAAAGGATCCATCGGGAATTTCTAGAACACCTCATGCAATTTTATCAGGAAAAAGATGAGGATGTGGCCGATGGGTTCAGCAGCAATCCATCGACATGTCAAAAAGGATGTATTTCCAAAATTATATGAACATGTTTGTGTTGAGAGGGGAAAGCAAGAATGTTGTTGGTGATAACACAAATCATTGAGGGGCCAGGATGGTATTTCTCATCATGAATTCGATTGGTATCCTGGAAGAGCTCAGAATATTGATGATGATCACGACACATTTGTCGAGGGATTTAAAGAAGATGAAATCGATCGTCGGTGACATCTGGTCAAGGGAGGAGGAAGCGAAAGGTTATTGAAGCCACGGATACTACACAAGCTCGAAATCATGCTTGTTGTTCGAGGTGAAATGATAGGATGAGGAAGATTGACGTAAGCTTAGCTCATCGTCGGAAGTGGCTCCGGGCACAAGGACCAGGTAGCACAGTTGAAAGTTGGCACGATAAAGATATAGCCGATCAGGCTAGGAATGATGTGAAGGGGTATTAAACTTCCCAGTACAAGTACTAGGGATGATACCCGAAGGTAAATCGGAGTAGAGGTTGGACAGGGGAAATGATGTGCAAAGGATAAGTATTTTAACTTATACGGGAAATGAAATCAAGGAGGAAATATGGTCGGAACCACGTTTGCAAAGGATCAATTCTTAGATACAAGATGAACTTGTACCAAGGAAATAATTATTTTTACGAGCAGCTTCCATGATAAGTTCTACATCGGGTCCATGGGCATGAACACAAAGGTTCAAGGTCGACTCCCACTTCTTCAATGCATAACCTTTCATTCACTTCTCGTTTTCGAAGAAATTGTAGTGTTGAAAATTTATCTGGTGAATCACCAAAAGAGTATGACTCGCATAACTTTTTAGTTCACGCAGATTAGGGCAAGCATAAGTTCAACCCATCGGGACATTTTACAAATCCATACAACCATCAACCAAAGCAAGGGATGCGAGTTCGAAAGCAGAGTATCGAAGTCAAAGTAGATGATACAATTTACCGGAGGTACTAAATACCAAGGGAAGAGCTCATAAAATGTTTGAATATGAAGGATACTGTCGGATATTAATCCAACAAAAGATCAGGTAGATGACAAGGGATCTGACGTGAGTAGCGGTACTCAACCAAAAGAAGAAGGATGTGACGGCATAAAATTTTAGAAACATCGGAACAATCCGACGTTTAAGTACAAAGGAGTTATGGTTCAGAAACGAAGGAGTAGAAGCAAAAGCTCTGATCAAAGGGACGAGTAGGTTGAATAGAACTAGATGGACAACTTTAGCATTCCGTCTTGCAGAGATCTCCACCCATGGTTATGGGACATGTCTTGGTCAATAGTCAGTCCCAAGTCAATATGAAGAAGGAATGCACTGCCTTTCCGTGACATGTAAGCGGGGCGGATATACAGGTGGCAAGAAGTAGACAGTGCTTCAGTGCCAAAGGCAATGGCAACGGGGACGGACCAGCTCATGTCCGGAACGATGTCTGAGCCGGAAAGAAAATTTCCAAGGATTAATTGATGATTGTGAGTATTCGCACACACGTTGAATCCATAGGATCAGAATGACAATCACAAAGAATTTTAAAGAATATTACTAGACATATGGAGTTAATCCCGATGCAAGCAGGCAAGGAGAATCAAGAGGAATAGGCTGCAGGGGATTCTCGGGAGATCAAATAGCAATTCAATGTGTTTCGGAAAGCACTTGAATAACTGGGGATGATCGGATCCCCGGTAAATGTAAGGAATAATCTGTAGTGTGAAAGAGGCTGCACGGCAGTAGGCTCAAAGGATTCCCGGATTATCGAGAAGTATTACGGGGTATCTCGTACAAAAGGAGTATCTGGGAATGAAGATACAAACGGAAAAGATAGTTAGTTATCCACGAGGTTTTGTCGGTGGTCAGGAATTGCAAAACAGTGGCACAGGGTCTCGGTTAACGTCGAGGAGTATCTTCAGATTCTTCTGATGAAGCAGACGATCATCTATAGTGAAAGGGCTCTCCGGGAGGACGGAATTTACGAGATCCTAAGTGTCAGCGTTAGTTGATTTATTAAACACGAATAGAAGAGAGATCAGAGTCCCAGAGTAAAGACGAGGAATAAAAGATCCTAATACCACCCAGTTGGCGACGTGGGCCCATAAGCCACACAGCCAAGTTAGTAAAAATCGGTTTTGGACCACTGGACTCAACTTCGGCCAAGGAGTTGGAAAGGGGGGTTCCTAGAGGCAGTTGGCTCTAATACCAACCTGTGACGACCCCGGCTTAATCGTGCACTAATCATACACGCAAATGCGCACGATCAAGCCTAAGGACTCACTTGAAGATATCACAACACAACTCTAAAACATAAATAAAGTCATATAAGCTTAATATTACAAGCCAGGGCCTCGAGGGTTCGAATACATAGCTCGATGGCATACAAGTGTCAGCGAAAGCGTTAGATATCTGGGTACAGATATATTACAGATCATAGAGATAAGCCTTCACAGAGGCGGGGCAAAACAAAAACTACGATCGAAAAGGCGTGGGCCTCCTGCCCTGGACCCTCCGATCCTACTCCTGGTCGTCAGACGGCTCCTCGTAGTAGTAGTACTCTCCGGGCTGGTAGTAGTAGTGATCGTCGCCGGGGACATCTGGCTCAGGGGCTCCGTCGTCTGGATGCGACAAAGGAACAAAGGGGGGAAAAGGAAAATAAAGCAAACGTGAGTACTCATCCGAAGTACTCAGCAAGCAAGGATCTACACTACATATGCAACATTTTCAAAGGGGGCTGTATATGTGGACTGGGCTGCAGAAATGCCAGAATAGAGGGGGAAAGCCTAGTCCTATCGAAGACTAGCATCTTCAGCATCTTCAACGGTCTCGCAGCATTAGAAGAGAGCAGACCAACATAATGTAAAGTATAGCAGTAATGTCATCAAACTCGGCCAGAGATTCTTCCTCGACTCCCTGCGAGAAAGCAATCCCAGAGCCGTACTATCCAGTTCTCATCTCAAGTTCTAGTTGTACCGATCAGGATACAACTCCGAGTGTCCGTTACCGTAGGACAGGCTATCGATAGAAGTTTCTTCCCTGCAGGGGTGCACCAACTTACCCACCACGCTCGCTTAACTCCGGCCGGACACACTTTTCTGGGTCATGCCCGGCCTCGGCTAAGCAACACGCCGCAACCCGACCAAATACTTAACAGAGAGGTCAGCACGCCGGACTAACCTATGCCTCCAGGGGTCTTGGGCCATCGCCCCGGACGCTCCTGCACGTTGCGTACACCGCCGGTGAGCAGACCTAGCAACCCCTTAATACAAGCGCGGTTGCGTTCCCAGTCCAACCCAGCGTGTGCCGCTCAGTTGCTGATGTCTATTAAGTTTCGGCTGAAGTATACGACGCAGAACGCCCATACTATGCCCACGTGATGGTTAGTGCTATCAGGCCAGAGGCCCCTCGGATCAAATATCCAAACCGTTTAGTGGTTTAGGAGCGCGCGGAAACGAGCGGAGACTCACGATCGATGTGACCCCGTCGCCCCGTCTCGAGGACTTGCGGCAAGGGCTAAGAATGCCCGGCCACGCCTCGTAGTTATCTCGCGGGCACCTCTCAGGTCAACCCGACTCCATATCACTTTGCATTCATGCTTGCGCGGGTACCCCTCAGGGTCGACCCGTCTTTAGTATCATAGTATCAAGGTTCAGTGTTCAGTCATTGTAACCAAGTCTCCGTGTGTCTGACACCAAGGGGGAACCCTGAGGAATCACCCTCGATGGAATTCCCGCTCGATGCTATCGTTAAGGTGAACGAATGAGGAATCACCCTCGAGGTCCACACTTGAGAAGTTGCACGACGACGTCGTTATCGGGGGTGGTGTAGGAGGAATCACCCTCGCTTACCATGACCGAATAACTAACCTACAAGGTTATCATCAGAAGTGCTGACGAGGTATCACCCTCGGCACTTGATAGTAACCCAGTAGAGTCGAGCATCTTAGGGGAAGTGACGTGCGGTGCCAGGGTCTGATCTTCGATCCCGTTGCTCGGGTCTTCTGAATGTCCAGCGGGGCAGTCGGGACAAGTGGGTCTCTGATAAGGCTCTACCCATCCTATACTAAACAGTTTAGGATAGCAGGAAAGTATCAACAACAGGTTACAAGTAAACAGGCTATGCAGCAGATATAGGACAACAGTAGCAGCAGTAACTTCTAATGCAAGCATAAGAGAGAAGAGAGTGGGCGATATCGGAATGCTCAAAATGGGGGTGCTTGCCTGTTTGCTCTGCGGCAAGGGCAAGGTCGTCAACGGTGTTGTCGGGGACGTTGTCGTACTCCGGAGCTGCGTCGGTCTCAGGAGCTACGTCGACGTCGGGGTCTATCGAGAGAGAAGAGGGGGAAGAAACAAATAAATACACGGCAAATAATGCAACACAGAGCATGACATGACGATATGTAGAGCTAGGGGGTGTTCTAACGCGGTGCTACACGTTGCCGACGGAGGGGAAAACATCCGGAGGGGTTTTCCTCGTGTTAGGCATTTTTCGGACAGACGAAAGAGAGGGGACGGTTCCATGCTCAGCATGCTAGGGGCACGTGATAGATGAACGGACCGCGTACTCGAATTTATTGAATTTTTCTGAGCAACTTTCATGTAGAAAACTTTTTCATCCGAGTTACGAATTATTTTATATGATTTTTAAAAGTTTATGTGAATTTTGGGAATTATCATATTTAGATTAAACCGAATTGACCAAGTCAATTTGACTAGTCAAAAGGGTAGGTGTGGCCCACATGTCATAGACTATTTAACTAAACAAATAAATAAACCTAACTCATTTAATGAGGGTCTATATGTCATCTAGTACTAGATTAACTTAGCACTAATTAATACCTACTAGTAGTACTAATCTAAGTAAGGGCCGGCCATTACTGGGCATAGCCCAGCCGGCCACACGCACGGCGCACACACACACCACGCTGCACAAGGCACACACACAACACACGGGCGCACACGGCCATGGCCAGCTGCACGCACACACACCACGCCACACACACACACACACAGAGCTCGGCCATGTCCGGCCGTAGCAGCGGTGGCATCGACGGACAGTAGCGGCAGCAACAGGAGCGACGCAGCAAGCAGCGGCTGCAGCGGCAAACAGCAGCGACGGCATAAGGGGTAGCCAGCAGCAGTACAACGACAGTAGCAACAGCAAGCAACATAGTGGCAGTAGCTTGCGAGCAAGGGGCAGCAGTAATAGCCAGCAGCACAGGGCGGCGGAGAGCGCGGCGGCACGGGCGCGCGGCCGGCGCACCACGCCCAGGCAGATGCGGCCAGGGGATGGCTTGGGCGTGCGGGTACGGCAGGGGGAACCCAGGTCGCGGGCTGGGCGCGGTGAACGCGCCCAGAGGCGAGCGGGCACGCGGAGCTCCGAGCGAGCTCAAGGGCAGCGGCTACGGCACGGATTCCAAGGGGTAAAGAAGGGGAATTGGACGAGGGCCTCACAGCGGTTCTCGATGACGTGCCCGGGAGGCCGGGGGAGCGCTGAGGGAGGAGATCCAGGACGGGGCAGCAGCGACCGGACACGGGGAAGACGGCTCGATCCCGAGCGTACGGCGCGACTTGGCTCGGGTTCTTCAGTGGGGACGAAGGAGACGACCGCGGGGATGCTTCTGGACACCTTGGTGCAGCAAGGGGAGGCCGGCGGCCGCGATAACGACTATGGCGCGGCGCCGGAAGCTTTGGCTCCTCTTCCAGATCGAGTGCGAGGGGGGAGGAAACGAGGGAACTGGGGGTCTAGGGTTTTCCTGGGCTTGGGAATGGTCTTGTACACCGCGGGGGCTCGCCAGATGGTCGACACGGCGGCCTTGGAGGCATGGATGTGCGCCACGCACAGGTCTCTGCCTCCTGTACAGAGGATGATGGAGGAGGCCCTGGTGGGCTTGGGCCGCGCTACTGTAGCTCTAGGCTTCTAGTGCACAGTGTGCGCTTGGCCCATTTTCATTTTTTATTTAAGTTTTCTGCTTTATTAATTCCGTACTGTTTTCTACTTAATTGCCAAAGTAATTAAATTTAGTTCAACTTGAAATTTTGGCACATAATTAGTAGGCAATATTTTGAGACCACACACAATGTTTCACATCATTTGGAAAATTATAAATATTTGCTTATTTTGAAAAGGCCAATTTAAATGCTTTTGGACCACTTATTAATTTCCTAGGAATTTATTTGTGAGTCAAACCAAGTTGGTTTCAACATGACATTGATCAGGGAAATTGTATAGAACTATTCGAACATTTTAGTTTTATAGCTTGAGGAAAAATAATTTGACTTGTCTTTTAAATTTGAATTTGAGGTCGGTTTGGGACAAAGTGATGATTAGGAAAATTTAATTATGATGACGTGGCACCATTAATAGGAGTTTACTGTAGCATGACACCCGGGGTGTTACATGCTGGTGATGCTCGGGGAGGGCTCGGGCCGTGGCTTTTATAGCCGGCCGAGGCGAGTGGATGGGCACGGCCGCGGTGGTGATCTTATCGGCGCCCTGGCGTCTCCAGCGAGGTGGCCAGCGCCGGTTGGTGCCGACCTGACGCGTGGATGAGGGCGAGGCTGCACTGGCGCGCTCGAGAAGACTCGGGGAGGAAGAGGACAGCGGAGGGAGACGACGACGCGGTCACGGACGGGACAGTGCGGTAGCGGGGCTCGCCGTGGCGTGGGGAGAAAGAAGCCAGAGGGGGAGAAGGGTCCAGAGAGGAGACGTGGATGCTGCGGAGCCGTGAGACATGCTCGGACGAGCGAAGGCCGGCCAGAGGTGATTGCATGGAGCTGGCAGAGAGCAGAGCACCACTTTGGCGTGCTCTCCGTGTGGTCACCACGGGCACCACACATCCAGTGCACTTATTTGATTCTAGGCCATGTCAAACAGATACATCAGAGGTCAATGCCTTGACCTGTCAAGGGTTGGAGGGAAATGGAGACATGAAGTTGACTGATTTGAGCTGACATAGGTTCTGGACCAGAAATGGAATGGATTCTTGTGGAGAAATGGATGGAGGAGAGGAGCTGGATCTTTGTCACAAGGAAATGTGGTGGAAAGGTTTAGGTCCTGACCAAATTTTTGGTCATTTGGACCAAGTTTGAATGCACTCCCTTTGTAATGCAAAATTTGGTCCAGAAAATGGATTTTGAAGCTGTGCTCAAATGGCTTGGTGAAATAGGCTGAATTTTTGTGTAGAGCTATGATTTGGAAGTATGGAGGTACTGGCAAAATTCCAGCTCATTTGTAAATGCCAGAGTGGTGCCTCCTTCACAGAGCTTTCTAATGGACAGAAACCAAATGGAATTTTTGGGAGAAATTGGCTTGATAAAATGATATGAATTTTTTTATGCTCACATAATATAGGTAATGTGAGGTCCTAGATTAATTTCAAGAACTATGGAGTAATCTAGAATATAGTTGCTTCACAATCTCAAAATAGGTCTAGAAACAAAAACTGGATGATTCTCTCAAACTTTGAGCTGTGGAACTTGGGTTCTTGATGCAAATGGTGAATATATGGATAGGAGAAGCTCCACAAATTATTTGGGATTTTTCATGGCTACCAAAATGGTAGTTCCTTTGGAAAGTGCCCAAGTTGCAATATTGGCTTTAAATAGGAAAATGCAATTTCCCTTATTTAATTATTGCCAATATTTTTATGGGAGCTTAATATGATCACAAATAATATCCCCACAAGTTTTCATGAATTTGAAGATGGATGGGTATTTTCATGGATTTAATTCCTTTATTTGGCAAAAAAAGGAATTAATTTTAAATGAAAAATACTGCAAACGACTTGGCAATATTTTTGCATATCCAGGGTTGATTGATATAGGAGAGTCTCTGGGAAAAGTTTGGGAGACAACAGATCAAAGGAAATCGGGGTTCATTTGAAACTACGGGAATTAGGGTTTCCCTTCCGGATAATTTGGAGAGTAGGGTTTCGACGGCAAAACCCTGAGAAAGTATTATTGGTGGCAAGGTGGGATTGGAGAGAATCTTTGGTGTGATCGGAAAGGCAAGGCTATCTGACCACCTTCATATACCCAAGAGCGAGAGAAAATTCGATAACTCCGAAAGAAAAAGACGGGAGTCCAATCCCGCGAAGGAAAAAAATCAAGGAGCGAAAACCAAGGTGTCACAAACCTATGTCAGGACCCAACTATATTTCTGATGACGAACTAGGGATTTGAGGGAAAAAATTGGGGAACATCGCCCAGATCTGGGAGGTGTTGGTATTAGCTATATGTTTACTTAGCCATCACCGCAATTCAATGGAAGATTCGATGCTCTGGCCAGCCACAACCCGGCTGCCTTTATAGGTGGAAAGCGCTCCCGTCACAAGTGAAGAGTAACAGTAACAACCTGAAACGGTACAGTAGAAATCTAACGGTCGACGACGAACGGTTAAAGTGAGGCGCGATCTCATCCATCCATCTACTGAATCGTTATCTGTTATAACAGCTACAGCTAACTGAAGAAATCACTCCATGCGCTGCAGTCCTGACATTGCTCCCTCCTTGAGTGTCGACGTGTCCTCACGGCGTTGCTGCTGCTTCTCGCCAAGCACGAGTAGTGGTGCTGAAAAACTCCGGGAACGTGTATTTGATGAAATCAGCGTCTTCCCAGGTTGCATCTTCGGGAGGCAGGTTTATCCACCTTATAAGCCACTGCACAACTGGCAGGTTCTGTCGTGGGACTTGACGTACCTCCAGCACTTCCTCTGGACCTGTTTTGATTGTCCCATCCGCATTGACCAGTGGTAAGTTAGGGTCAGGTATAGATTTGTCCCCGATGTGTTTCTTAAACTGGCTAACATGAAACACTGGGTGGATTTGCACATCTCGTGGTAATTGCAACTTGTAAGCGGCTTTGCCCACTTTCTGAAGCACCAAAAATGGTCCATAGAATCTGTTTTGAAGTTTCAGTGCTCCTCTGAACCCAAAAGCAGCTAATCTATAAGGAGCCATCTTTAAATAAACTGGATCTCCCACTTGAAAGCTTCTTTCCACCCTCTTAGTATCTGCATATTTCTTCATCCTGTTTTGTGCCACCACCAAGTTATCTTTGAGTTGTTGCAATATCTGCTGCTTGGTAGCTAAGAAGTCATGTGCTTCTTCATCATCAGGCCCAGGGATTGCTAGCTCTGAGATGAGGGGTGGGGGAAATCCATAAAGAGCTTGAAATGGGGACATCTTAATGGCTGTATGATACGTTGAATTATACCAGAATTCTGCCAATGAGAGCCATGATAACCACTTGGTTGGAGCAGATGTAGTCATGCATCTTAAGTAAGTCTCCAAACACTGATTTACACGTTCTGTCTGGCCATCTGTTTGTGGATGATAAGCAGTACTGTACCTTAATTCCACATTAAGTGCAGAGAAGATATTTTTCCAAAGTTGACTGGTGAATATTCTGTCCCTGTCAGAGATAATCAGTTTTGGGGGGCCATGCAGCTTAATTATGTTATCCACAAAGGACTGAGCTACACTGAGCACTGAATAAGGATGAGATAGTGGTATGAAGTGGGAGTACTTAGTAAATCTATCCACTACTACCATTATCACATCTTTTCCTTGAGATTTAGGCAGTCCTTCAATGAAGCCCATAGATATATGCTGCCAAGCCATATCAGCCACAGGAAGAGGTTCTAGCAGGCCAGGTTGCAAGCAAGTTTCATGTTTTGCTCTTTGACATATAGGGCAAGCAGCAATGAAAGCTTCTACAGCTGTTTTCATACGAGGCCAATAAAATATGCTTTTGATCCTATGATATGTTGCCCTTCTTCCTGAGTGACCACCCACAGGAGAACTATGCAGGGCTGCAAGCAGTTTATGCCTTAATTCAGGGGTGTTACCCACATAAATTTTCCCTTTGTATCTTATTATTCTAGATGTTAAGGAATAGTCTGACATTGTATTATCCTTGTTTAAAAGCAGTCTCTCCAACAATTGCAAACTACTAGGATCTTGCTGGTAACTATTCACTAGATCTTCTGCCCAAACAGGAGTAGCTGCAGAGATAGCCATACATTTAGGAAGAACTCTTGACAGAGCATCAGCCACTTTGTTTTGAATTCCCTTTTTGTACTGAATGGTGAAATTAAATTCCAGCAACTTCATCATGAGTTTGTGTTGGACTCCTTCAGTGATTCTTTGATCAGTAATGAATTTCAGTGATTGCTGATCTATTTTAATGATCAACTCTTTCCCTAGAAGATAGTGTCTCCATCTTTTTAGTGCTTCTAATATTGCTAGGGCCTCTTTTTCATATGTAGACATAGCAGCATTTCTGGGGCATAGGGATGAACTGTAGAAAGATATTGGTCTGCCTTGCTGCATTAGGACAGCCCCAATTCCCTTTCCTGAAGCATCAGTTTCCAAAATGAATGGTTTGGAGAAATCTGGCAGGGCCAAAACAGGAGCAGAAGTTAATGCTTGTTTCAATTGTTGGAAAGCTTTGGTATGTTCAGGTAACCAATGGAAATTTCCCTTTTTGAGAAGATCATGCAGAGGTCTGCATATTACACCATAGCCCTTGATAAATCTTCTGTAATATCCTGCCAGACCCAAGAAACTTCTGAGCTTAGTGATATTCTCAGGAATAGGCCACTCAGCTATGGCAGAGATCTTTTGTGGGTCAGTAGCTACCCCATCTGCAGAAATGACATGCCCCAAATATTCAACTTTCTGAGCTGCAAAAACACACTTGGACATTTTGGCAAAAAGCTGATGTTCTCTTAAAAGATCCAGAACCAACTTGATATGTTCCAGGTGCTCTGTGAGGTTTCTACTGAAGATCAATATATCATCAAAGAAAACCAACACAAATTTCCTCAAATACGGACCAAATATAGTGTTCATTAATTCCTGAAATGTGCCAGGGGCATTGGACAGGCCAAATGGCATTACTAGAAATTCAAAATGACCCAAGAATGTTCTAAATGCAGTTTTATGGATATCTTCAGGTGACATTCTGATTTGGTGATAGCCAGACCTTAAGTCCAATTTGGTGAAATACTTTGCTCCATGCAATTCATCCAAAAGATCTTCTATAACAGGTATAGGGAATTTGTTTTTGATTGTAAGAGCATTCAGTTTTCTGAAGTCTGTGCACAGTCTCATTGACCCATCCTTCTTTTTAACTAACAACACAGGTGCAGCAAATGGACTCTGGCTGTGTCTGATGAGATGTGCAGCTAACAATTTTTTTATCTGCTCTTCCATCTCTTTCTTTTGATTTTGAGGCACCCTATAAGGTCTGACTTGTGGTGGAGCTGCACCTTCTACCAGAGGAATTTTGTGGTCCAAGGCTCTATGAGGTGGCAGTGTTTTAGGTTCCTCAAACAAATCAGCATACTGCAACAGTAACTTCTGGATTTGTGGGGGAGTTTTAAAATCCTCTGGTGCATCCATGAGTATGTTGTGGATTTGACACAAGAACACTTCAGGTCCTTTGTCCAAGAATTTATCCAATTTCTTAGCAGGCACTTCCTTCACACTAGCTGGAGTGGTGAACATTGCTGTTGATACAGTCTGCTTGCCCCCATGTGTGAAGCTGAATTGCTGTGCTGGAATATCAAATGAAACAGGGCTCACAGCAGTAAACCAGTCATAACCCAGAATTGCGTCATGGCTTGGTAGTGACAGCGTTCTGAAACTGTGAGAGAGTGTCATTTTGGAAATCTGAAACTGACAGTTAGGGACAACTGCAGTAGATGTTAGTATGCCCCCTCCAGCCACTGCAATTTTTCTAGGTTTGACAGGCAACATGTTGCAGTTTGCCTT
Source organism: Thinopyrum elongatum (assembly GCA_011799875.1). Taxonomy (NCBI): domain Eukaryota; kingdom Viridiplantae; phylum Streptophyta; class Magnoliopsida; order Poales; family Poaceae; genus Thinopyrum; species Thinopyrum elongatum. Next base: position 686,849,776 of record CM022303.1, on the reverse strand, counting down.
AACTGCAAAGTCTTGATTTATGAAGGATGTAGTGCTACCAGAATCCAACAATGCTACTGCTCTTTTTCCCATTGATATGAATGATTACTGTGGGAGTTGGAACTGCCAGTTGTTGTCCCATTGCAAAAGCAGAAATGAACATAGCCTGTTCTTCCTCAGTCACTTGCTCTGCCTGATCTTCTAACTGTTGTTCTTCAATATCATAAGTGACTTGCTCCTCTGGTTCCTGTTGCATGGCTTGAACATTTGGGACTAACTTACATTTTTGTGACCGTGCACCCACTTATCTCCACACCTCTAGCATTCTCCTACTTTCTTGATTTTCTGTGCATTATTAACAGGAATTTCAGTGTGTCTGACAGGAATTTGTTGCTGGACAGGAGGAGCAACATTCTGTTTTTGGATAAACCCTCCAGTGCTTTTCTGATAGTAGTTGTTATAAGGAACTGATGTCCTTTTTGTGTTTGTCACCATAGGGGGGTGACAAGGTTCTACATCTTTTAGCTAACCAGTATGCATTAGTAAGAGTTTGTGGTCTCAATGGTCTAATTTGGAATTTTATTCCTTCTCTAAGGCCATTGACATAGCATCTTACAAACCAAGACTCTCCTAATTCTGGATTTTCCTCTTGGACATCAGCCATAAGATCTTCAAATATTTTTGTATATTCTGACACAGTACTATTGGACTGTTTAACTGAATTGAACTTTTCCGTTAAGTCATAAGAGCCTTGTGCAGAGAATCTCTTAGTAATTTCTGTGCAGAATTCTTTCCATGTCACTTTCTTCTTTAGTAGTCCTGATCTTCTCAGCCACACATCTGCTTCACCAATGATGTATAATTGGGCCAGGGAAACTTTATACTCCTCTGGTGCACCTGACATCTAAAAATACTTGTTGCACTGCCTGATCCAGCCCACTGGGTCTTCACCTTCAAACCTAGGAAAATCTATTTTAGGTCCTTTTGTCAGAGACTTCATGAACTGGCACTGCATATCTTGTTCATAAGTTCTTGCATATCCCTGCCACAACTGCCTATCTCTGTTTTGTTGATAGTATTGCTGAAAAGCAGGAGTGTAAGTGGGCTGTCTGGCTGTAACTGGAGTGCCCAAGGGACTTGACTGCTCATGTCTGGTTGTAACTGGAGCAGCTGGTTTGCTGGTTCTGATGGGAGGCAAGTTCTACTGCTGCAATTCTTCTAATTGCCTGGTCTTTTCCTTCTCAACTTCCAGCTGTTTTCTAAGTTGCTCTGTTCTCAGTATTTGATTTTGCATTTGTTCTTGCGAGACTGTGGGTGATTTAGGCCTCTGTTGAGAGCTTGAAGGAACATCAGTTGTGCTTGCATTTGCTGGCGCCTTCACTAACGCTTGCAGCACTGAATTGATTGTGGAAAGCTGCTTACCCAAATCCAACACCACCTGCTCTACACTACCCATCTGCACATAAATATCTCCTTGTTTTGAATTGATGGAGTGAACATCATCATGCAGTTTCGCCATATCTGCCTGCATCTGCGCCTGGTCCTTCTGTAGGATCCCGAAATCCTCTCGGAGAGACAGCATTTCCTGCAGATCCGCCTCATCGATGGTCTTGGCGTGCCCCATCTCCTTGATCTAAAGAAGAGGCAAGGAATTTTACCACTGGATGAACCAGCAACCCGTGCTCTACTCCAGATCCTTCCGCCGCCACGATCCACGCCCCCAAGGTACACGGATCAGCACTCAGACGCGGAATTTTACCAGTTAAGCAAGGTGCTCAACCAACCGCTCTGGTTCGACCGATCTGCACCCGAACAACTCGCCGCCGCCAACGCCGCCGTCAATCGCCGCTGCCTGACGCCGCCTCCAGAACAAGGGTGGGAATTGGGTGGGAAATCGCTAGGAGAGAAGATTTTTGCCCACCAGAAGTTGTTTCCGCCGAGAATTCACTGGCTACTGATACCAATTTGTCAGGACCCAACTATATTTCTGATGACGAACTAGGGATTTGAGGGAAGAAATTGGGGAACATCACCCAGATCTAGGAGGTGTTGGTATTAGCTATATGTTTACTTAGCCATCACGGCAATTCAATGGAAGATTCGATGCTCTGGCCAGCCACAACCCGGCTGCCTTTATAGGTGGAAAGCGCTCCCGTCACAAGTGAAGAGTAACAGTAACAACCTGAAACGGTACAGTAGAAATCTAACGGTCGACGACGAACGGTTAAAGTGAGGCGCGATCTCATCCATCCATCTACTGAATCGTTATCTGTTATAACAGCTACAGCTAACTGAAGAAATCACTCCATGCACTGCAGTCCTGATAACCTACCCCCCTTAAGAAAATCTCGTCCTCAAAATTTTCGGGCTTACCTCCCGGCTAAGGGGGACCTACCTGTGTGCGACTTGGATCCATTAGTCGTCTTTGGTCTTTGTCTGTTCACTGGCCTTCTAATTACCTCTTCTGATCGCTCAGGTGCTGCCTTCTCAAACAGCTGTATTTCTCTTTCCAGTCAGGCAATCATTCTGTCCTGGCAGTTTGTTGCCGGAGGTCGGTGAGTAGCAAGCAACATGGACCGATAGCTTGGTTTACTAGGCCGGAAGCTAGCTGCTTGGTACTTTGTTGCGATACTCCGTACCCTGACTATCACGGGTGAGGCATCCTTTCTTGATACAAGGCTCACGGGATCTTATGGCCTCAAGTGACTAGGGGTAGCTTTCTTTCAGCCTTGTCGGAATGCTCAGTCTAACTGTGGGTTCCATATTGATGTTTCCTTCTGCCTCATACATTTAGACTTTGTCCTCATGTGATCAACGACTATGCTCCCAGAAAATACAATGGGATTGCTGCGGCATTGTTGTTTGGTATCCCTTATGATATTCGTCCCAGTTGGTAATGGGGATGGTGTACTTCTTCTGCACACTTCTTGCAGAATTGTTTTTCATCCCAAGATGTGTGCTTCTACTGACGGAGTCCTGGGTGAGCTGCATGAAGTGTGAGGTAGTCTGTTAAATATCACAGGGTACACAAGTGTGGAATCAACCCATGTTGATCTTTCCGGGGAACTTTCTGTTTGTCAAATCATACTGACGGTCTTATGTTTTTGTAGCCGAGATGACCAACTGGTCTGAGCCTTATCCCTCTGCAAAGATTTGAATCATGTCTGCCTTAACGGGCATATTTGCTGTAATTATCCCTTAGGAGCTGAGGACTTTTCTTCTGACACTAGATTCTGAGGGGTTGGGAGGATTTCGCAAGCCATTAGAGTCTGGCTCCCAAAATTTATCTCCAGAATATATCGATGTCACAACCGTTACTCCAGTATCTCGGTGATCCACAATCCAAGCGACAACGTGACCGAGCTATTGCTGCTATATCCTCAACTATGATGCCAGGCATGATCACAAGTAATCATAGACAGTAATCTCCCATCATGGCATCTACAAACTATCGATGCTGATGTGCATGTGCTTTTAGCTATTCTATCCGAATGTCTTGTTTCCATGTGAATTCAGATGGTCAAACCCTGTCGCTTATTGAGGTGGCTCTGCCTTATACATCCTCTGTAGTCCTTGCTATGACCACTGAGCTGAACATAATATGGCTATCATTCAGTGCATTTTTCGGAGCATAACCTCTTATCTCGGTTGATGGCCCATATTCATGATGAGTGCGGCAGGCTCACTTGTAACCGCAGATAGTGCATGGTTGTGGCCGCATATGCAAGAGTCTGACAGGGATTGGTAATATCACCTTGTCTGTGAGGCTTTGTTTAACTGTCGCGGATGTGGTTTATCTGAAACTTCTTTATTCTTGGGGGTTCCTCTTGGGAACATGTCATGATCTGTTAACATGGCTCCTTGGTCATATCCCAGCTTGTTGGGTTTGTACTCACAACTTACTCTTGCATATCTTGTACGGGTTGTTGTATTCATATCCTTCTTTGAACCATGGGGCTGATGTTCCTTTAGACATGGTCATTCCCTTGAATGAGTGGCTCGCATGAACTGATCAACTAGACTGCATGCTTACAACATATGCAGAGGTAGGATAAATCCTTTCATCATCAACTGAGCTCTGGGGCGGACATGTGTCCAGACTAGTTCGTGCTTCTGACAGGACTGGCGTGGGCACGATAGCATGCCGAAGAAGGCTGAATACCTTATGCTCGAAGCTTCTGCCAATGTAGTGTGCCGAAGAAGGCTGGGCATCGTACCTTAGAGGCTTTCCCTCATATTGCTTACTGAGGAAGGTCAAGGGCCTTATACCAAAAGCTTTATCGCAGTAGCCTACTATGGAAGGCTTAGTAACTTATGCCGAGGCTATCCGTACACCATACAAAGGAAGAGTGAGTGTCTTGCATTGTAGGCTCCCCTTGGTAGTTTGCTGCAGAGTGTTCGGTTGCCTATGCTAGAGGCTTTCCGCGGTAGCAGGCTGGGGAAGATTGGAGATTCATACCCCGGAAGATTTCCCCCTAGTGGCGTAGCGAGGAAGATTGGGAGTCTTGCATCGCAGGCTCCTCCCGATAACTTGCAGAGGAAGGCTGGGTTTCTTATACCAGAAGCCTTTCGCTGTCATATGCGGTTAGATTTATGGCTGATTCTGGCTTCCTTCCGTAGTATCTAAAATTTACCCATAGTCGAGCCACCACTTGGTATAGACCATATCTTGTCTAAAAATATTCCGTTGGTTATGCACACCGCTTGTCCTTCTGCTGGTCTGATCGTTGCTGTGGTAAAGGTTGCACATCCGTTGCAGACTTCATGTTGATAATTAATCTAGAATACTAGATGTTGCCAGTAGTAAGCGGTTGGTGGATAATTCCATTCGGTTTAGTTGTACTGCCAGGTATTCAAAATTCCCACTGATTCCGGGTAGCAGTGAACTTATTCATATTTCTCGCAAACCTTGTTCACTCTGCCCAGAAAATTTGGATGTGCACCGGTAAATTCCAAAATATGCTTTAAAATTTGTATCGACATACCAGAGTTTTGTTGTTGCTCTCGACACGTTCATATTCTTGAAATATGTCTTCTGTGGGTAATAAATGATTCTTGAGTCCATTAGGAAAGACTCAAGGTTCACCCCACTGACTGAAATAATCCTTGTGTCGAGGACCGAACAATTTGCTCTTGCTGGTGTCCATTCCTGATAGCTCATCTGGCTACTCCTTACGTATGATCTGTTCTGAGGCAAACTACCTCGGGTATAGTCTGGCCTTGTGGGTTGCTCGCAGATCCTGCTTCTGACCCATTCTCTATTCTTGATAGATCCGGTGTTGCTGTTCTGAATATCATGTGGTTGACTTGGCTCTGGCTGAGTTGGACTATTGAGTATTATCTGAGCTATGACTTGGTCTTCTTAGCAGTACTTGCGGATGGATCCAGTCGGAGCAAGAGAATGAAACTGACAAAAGAAGCAAGAATCACGAAAACCATGAAAATACCCAAAAAGCAAATAAAGCTCAAATTTTGCGGACCTTATACACGTGGCAAAAGATTCACTAGTATAACTAGTATAGCGCACTCGATGTACCTCTAAGGATTTAGAAGCAAAACACGCAATGCTCCTGGTGGCAATTGGTGTCGAGCTCCTACTACTCCCTTAGGGAACATCACACTTGACGCATGACCATAGCCAAAGCGGCTTAGTCAACGATCCTTGGATTGTCTGGAAAAGATGGAATTAATAGGCGTTTCCCAAAGGAAACTGGATTTAAGGAGAGAAATGCCATGGTTAGTAAGCAAGGTAAGGATATCTGGTTTACCTAGGGGTTCAGGGCTCATGGGTCGTTGCCTGGTGCGGACGTTTCCCACCGGAGGCAAAGACCACGGGAGTTGGGGTCTGATGGAGCCAAAAACCTATGGGGTTGCCTTATGATCAATTGTAGCCGTGCCAATTTGGCGAAGATGGCTGAAATCCATTTGGGCTTTCTACTGAGCCAGAGGCAATGAAGTCCAGCTAGGGTAACCTACAGTCAGCCTGGTTGCTCTGATACCATCCGTTGTGGCGCCCCGCCTGAATACCATTGTAGCCAGACGGTCACCGCACATGCCAGCCCAGGAAATCACTCTGGCATGCGCTTTTACAACAAGTATCATGAACACTGGCATTTCTATTAATGGATATATAAGTCTTACAAAGTATATTACAAGGATGATGGCAGCGGAAAATGCTATCTAAGGCAGCAAGGTCTTGGTACAGCTCCAATCCATAGGGATCTGACTGGGTTACTCTTCTAACCCGCGGACGCTCCAGCTTCTCTCGCTAGCGGTCATCAGATCCTTAGCTGAACCTGGCCACGTTAAAGGCCGCTGAGTACTTTTGAATGTTCTCGCAAGCAAACCAAATAACATATACACCAAGCAATACAGTCCATGGCATTCAAGCATGCATTCGCTACCTTAACGAAATTAACTATGATGTTATGGCAGGATTATCTAGCAAGATTAATCATCTAGCAATATTAATCATTATGTCATAACAGGATTATCTAGCATGATAACTATTGGGTAAATACAGTAAGGTAAAACATATCAAGTAAATAATCCATACTCCGAATATTCTCACGATCCAAATCCGATCCAAACTTTGCGGTCATCTGACCGTTTCTATCATAGCCATCCCATGGCTAAAACCTCATATTACAGACATCAACCAATGTCCATGCATCCGCGCTGTGAATCTGATGAGTCCTACCTTTCTCTAGTTCATTCTTAGCAATAACATTATATAGTTTATTCCTCCAGACTCGACACAGACCAAATAGTGTGACTTAGTACGAACTGTGTCCAATGACCGAGGACGCGGCTATTCGAAAAGATTTACACTCTACAGAGGTTGCGCACTTTAACCACACCATGGAGCTCCCGGCCTCGTACTTTAGTACATGTTAACATTCGGGTGGACCGGTGCTGCTCCAACAAAACTTGTCTATTGCCCGGCACTCTTATGGTCCCTCCGACAATCATACCCTTCAGGGTCATGCCCTGGGTGGCCCTTGTGTCATTCCTGACACCTGCCACCGTCGTGGCCAACAAACCTGTCCCAAACAGGGACCCGCATGCATATAACCTGGGCTCACAAGGTTATCGCCGCCTACCTGATCAGGGTAGCACGCACGCATAACCTTCCCTCTTTGGTGGTACCGATAAGAGGCAAGACAATAGACCAAGTCAAGGCCGTCCCATACCGGCAAGTGTGGCTGCGCTGATGAGCTCGGTTCAGTGGCACTATGACTCGATCCAGCCGACGAAGGAGGTTGTTATTAATAAATCACATTCTCCATTATGGCAATAATAACAATAGTACCTAATGCAAACATACCAACCTATCTCCTATGAGTCGCTGGTGCGATGTTATGATAAATACTAGCAGGTAATGTAAACAGTAATACAAACCATCATGAGTTTAATTATTTGTAGCACAAACAAAATCGTTAATTAAACACGCAAGAATAACACAGAGCAATGCTTTAGGGCATATATCAGATGATCGGCTTGCCTGGGGGTCGATGAATTCACCGGAGAGAAGTGCGATCACCTCGCGGAAGAATTCGCCGGAAAGGTTCTCTCTTGAAGTGTCTGAGTATGGGGTAGGTCAAAATGGTCATTTTCAAAATGTGCAAACATTATGAAAATGATGCCATCAGAACGGGCTCGACGAGTAGAGATCGTGGGCTTTGGAATCACCTGATTCGGAGTTGCAGGTAAAAAGATGTGGTTGTTTGAAGTGGGAGGGAGCTTTCTGTAAATAAAATGCTTACATACAGGTCCCTGGCTGGAAATCTGATGGCGCCTTCTTTGAGCATACGCTTTCCAGGAAACGTATTTTGAAATGACACGTTTTCCAGAAAAGAAAACGTCTTCTCCCTGAGTACGCTTCCTAAGTGGGAAAACGTACTTCCGCGTATGCGTGACCACTTAAACGGCAGGCCCGCACGCTGAGTCACCGACGGCTGGGACCCGCGCGCCTTCTCTGTCCTCCCCTTTCCCTTCTTCCTCCTCCCCTGCTCTTCTCCAACGCAGTAATAGGGCGTGGCTTCGGCAGCTCACCGGCGCTCCGGTGGGCCTCGCGGTTGGCTCAGTGGTCGGCCGAGGTCGCCATCGTACGCCGCATCCATAGGTGGATGACTCGGGCCGTGAGGAGGGCCAGAGGTGCGGCGACGGGCGGTGGCAGAAGGTGGTTGCCCCGGTCGATGGGGAGGGCTCCAGTGGTCGGGAGGCTGGGAGAGCGCACGGGCGAGGTCGCCGGTGAGCACCGCATCCAGCAGGCACCTCCAGGGGCACCAGGGAGGGCTACGTGCGGGAATTGAGAGCGGGCGGTGGGTGGAGCTCGCCGGAAATTCGAGAGCTCCGGCGAGGTAATCGGTCGGGCGCGGGTGCAGGAGGGAGCTAGAGGGACAGGGAAGGAGGTTGTGGGTGCTGGTGATGCTCGGGGAGGGCTCAGGCCGCGACTTTTATAGCCGGCCAAGGCGAGTGCATGGGCACGGCCACGGTGGCGATCTTATCGGTGCCCTGGCGTCTCCGGCAAGGTGGCCAGCGCCGGTTGGTGCCGACCTGACGTGCGGATGAGGGCGAGGCTGCGGTGGCGCGCTCGAGAAGACTCGGGGAGGAAGAGGACAGCGGAGGGAGACGACGATGCGGTCATGGATGGGAGAGTGCGGTAGCGGGGCTCGCCATGGCATGGGGAGAAAGAAGCCGGAGGGGGAGAAGGGTCTAGAGAGGAGACGTGGATGCTGCGGAGCCGTGAGACATGCTCGAACGAGCAAAGGATGGCCAGAGGTGACTGCACGGAGCTGGCAGAGCGCAGAGCACCACTTTGGCGTGCTCTCCGTGTGGTCACCATGGGCACCACGCGTCCAGAGCACCTATTTGACTCTAGGCCATGTCAAACAGATGCATAAGTGGTGAGTGACTTAACCTGTCAAGGTTTGGAGGGAAATGGAGACATGAAGTTGACTGATTGAGCTAACATAGGTTCTAGATAGGAAACGGAATAGATTCTTGTGGACGAATGGATGGGGGAGAGGAGCTGGATCTTTGTCACAAGGAAATGTGGTGGAAAGGTTTAGGTCCTGACCAAATTTTAGGCCATTTGGACCAAGTTTGAATGCACTCCCTTTGTAATGTATAATTTGGTCCAGAATATGGATTTTGAAGCTGTGCTCAAATGGCTTGGTGAAATAGGCTGAATTTTTGTGTAGAGTTATGATTTGGAAGTATGGAGGTACTGGCAAAATTGCAGCTCATTTAGAAACACCAGAGTGGTGCTTCCTTCACAGAGCTTTCTGCTGGACAGAAACTAGATGGAATTTTTGGGAGAAATTGGCTAGATAAAATGATATGAATTTTTTTATGCTCACATAATATAGGTAATGTGAGGTCCTGGATTAATTTCAAGAACTATGGAGCAATCTAGAATATAGTTGCTTCACAATCTCAAAATAGGTCCAGAAACAAAAACTGGATGATTCTCTCAAACTTTGAGCTGTGGAACTTGGGTTCTTGATGGAAATGGTGAAGATATGGATAGGAGAAGCTCCACAAATTATTTGGGATTTTTCATGGCTACCAAAATGGTAGTTCCTTTGGAAAGTGCCCAAGTTGCAATATTGGCTTTAAATAGGAAAATGCAATTTCCTTTATTTAATTATTGCCAATATTTTTATGGGAGCTTAATAAGATCACAAATAATATCCCCACAAGTTTTCATGAACTTTGGAGATGGATGGATATTTTCCTAGATTTAATTGCTTTAAATGGCAGAAAAAGGAATTAATTTTAAATGAAAAATATTGCAAATGACTTGGCAATATTTTTGCATATCCAGGGTTGAATGATATAGGAGAGTCTCTGGGAAATGTTTGGGAGACAGCAGATTAAAGGAAATTGGGGTTCCTTTGAAACTTCGGGAATTAGGGTTTCCCTTCTAGATAATTCGGAGAGTAGGGTTTCGACGGCAAAACCCTGAGAAAGTATTATTGGTGGCAAGGTGGGATTTGAGAGAATCTTTGGTGTGATAGGAAAGGCAAGGCTATCTGACCATCTTAATATACCCAAGAGCGAGAGAAAATTCGATAACTCCGAAAGAAAAAGACGGGAGTCCAATCCCGCGAAGGAAAAAAATCAGGGAGCGAAAACCAGGGTGTCACATCGAATAGCCATGTCCATAGTAACAGGACGGTCAGTGTTGTATCCCGATCTTTTACAACTTGAACTGGATACATGTTACTTTAATAATATGTTAGCTCCGGGATTGCTTTCTTGCAGGGAGTCGAGGAAGGATCTCTGGGCTATGCTTCAACATGCTTGATACTTTATGTTATGCTACTAATCTGTACTCTTCTAAATGCTGCAAGATGCTAGTCTTCGATAGGCTAGGCCTTCTCTCTATTCTGGCATTTCTGCAGTCTAGCCCACAGATACAGCCTTCCTTTGATAATGTTGCATAAATAGAATAGATCTGACGTAAGTCTTGCGAGTACTTTGGATGAGTACTCACGGTTGCTTTGCTACCTTTTTTTCCCTCTACTCGGTTGCTGCTATCAGATGGTGGAGCCAGCTGCTTCCGTCGATGGCTACTACTACCCCACTGGCAGAGCCTACTACTACGTGGAGACCGATGAGCAGGAGTAGATTCGGAGGTTCCCAGGCAGGAGGCCTTGCCTCTTTTGATCAGAGCCATTGTTTGTTTTCGCCTTCTTAAGGCACCTTTGTCTAATTATGTCTGTACTCAGATTCTAATGCTTTCACTGACGCTTGTGTGTAACCGAGCTTATGTATTCGAGCCCTGGTGGCCCCTTGCTTGTAATATAAAGCTTGTATTATTTTTTCTTGTGTCTAAAGTTGTGTTGTGATATCTCCCCATGAGTCCCTGGGCTTGATCATGCGCATTTGCGTGTATGATTAGTGCATGGTCGAGTCAGGGGCGTCACAAGAGGCTAGGGCGGCAGCGCGCCGGAAGGAGGCGGGGGCGCCGGCGTGCCAGAAGGAGGCGGGGTAGGTAGCTGCGGTGGATCGGGAGAAGATTGTGGGCGGCGGCGCGATGAAGTGAGGACGAGAGGGCAGATGAGATCGGGCAAGGGGGTCGTGCGAAGCGGGTGGGGTGATTTTTTTTCTTTGTACTGGTCAGGTGGGTTTCTCCGTAGTTCGGTAACATCCTTCGGCTCCTATATAGGACGCGTTAGGATCAGAATACTATTCTAATCCTGGGATTAGAAAAGTGTTACTCTATATATATATATATACGTCAACGAACAAGATACACAATGAATCTAGATAGGCTCAAAATGAATCCACTCCATACAATCCTCGCAAACAGGAGGGCGGTGACCGAGGTCACCATGTTTGAGCATACGTGACATGGCACCGCGAAGATTTTAACCTTGGGTCCATAATCACTACTCCATCATTTAAAGCACATAGTTTTAAGAACATAGTAACTTTGAGAGTGTTTGTTCGATTTCCGCATCACATAGAGAGAAGAGAATTCATGAATTGAATTTCTTCCCCTAAATATATGCCTACATCTAGACAAGACATGAAGTAAGTGCATGCATGCATACAAGATTTCACATAATGCTATCAAGCTCTAAGATACCAAGTTCACGCCTTAGTTGGCAAAACCTTGCTTCATCCAATGGTTTGGTGAAAATATCGGCAAGTTGCATATCCGTACCAACATGAGCAATATCAATGTCACCTTTTTGCACATGGTCTCTCAAGAAGTGATACCTAATATCAATATGCTTGGTGCGAGGGTGATCAACGGGGTTTTTAGCGATCTTGATGGCACTTTCATTGTCAGACAGAAGAGGCACATGTCTATAAGTGATACCATAATACTTCAAGGTTTGCCTCATCCATAGCAATTGTGTTGCACAACTTGCGGTTGCAATATATTCAGCTTCAGCGGTGGAGAGGGAGACGCAATTTTACTTCTTCAAGGACCAACTTACCAAAGAGCGTCCAAGAAATTGGCATGCACCGGAGGTTGACTTCCGACCCACTTTGTCTCAGGCCCAATCCGCATCCGTGTACCCAATGAGATCAAACTTGGCATCCTTGGGGTACCATAGGCCCAACTTTGGGGTGTGAACAAGGTATCTAAGAATATGCTTAACCGCCTTATGATGGCTTTCCCTAGGGGAAGCTTGAAATCTTGCACATATGCATATACTTTAAATGATGTCCGGACTAGATGCACAAAGATAAAGCAATGAACCAATCATAGAGCGGTAAAGAGATGGGTCAAATGGGATATCGTTTGTGTCTTCATTTAGAACAAGTTTGGTTGGCATGGGTGTCTTGCATGGACTGGCATCGGTTATTCCGAATCTCTCAAGAAGGTCCTTGAGATATTTGGTTTGACACAAGAATATTCCTTCTTGAAATTGTTGAATTTGAAATCCGAGAAAGAACTTCAAGTCCGCATTGAGTGACATCTCAAATGTCTTTGTCATGGACGCCGCAAACTTCTTGCACAAATGAATGTTAGGAGAACCAAAAAATGATGTCATCTACATAGATTTGGCATAAGATCAAATCACCTTTTTCCCCCTTAGTAAAAAGAGTGGGATCGATTACCCCTCTCACAAAACCATCATCGAGTAGAAACTTCTTAAGATGATCGTACCAAGCACGAGGTTCTTATTTGAGGCCATACAAAGCCTTGTGAATTTTATACACATAGTCTTTGTGATTGGGGTCAACGAAACCAGGTGGTTGTGATACATATACTTCCTCTTGTAGAGGACTGTTAAGAAAAGCACTCTTCGCATCCATTTGATGTGAAGTAAAACCATTGAAAGTGGCACAAGCAAGTAAGATGCGAATAGACTCAAGATGGGCAACGGGAGCAAAGGTCTCATCAAAGTCCAAACCTTCAACTTGTGAGTACCCTTGTGCCACTAACCTTGCCTTGTTTCAAATGATTACACCATTCTCATCTTGATTGTTGTTGAAGTTCCATTTTGTTCCAATGACATTGTGTTCCTTGGTCGGTCTTTCAACTAGTGACCACACTTTGTTGCGTTCAAAACTATTCAATTCTTCTTGCATAGCCACAAGCCAATCGTTGTCCGTCAACGCATTTTGGACCTTAAGTGGCTCAACACTCGAGACAAACAAAAAGTGAGCACAGAAGTTTGTCTATTGTTTACGAGTGAATCTACCTTCCGATATGTCGGTAAGAATTTGGTCAACGTCGACTCGACCGGCCACTCGAGGCATGATGGAGGTTAAGGTTTCACAGGGTTCAGCTTTGTTTCCATCATCAATATCTTCAACATATGGATTGTTAATGTGTGGTGGAAGATCTTCTTCTTCATGTTCCATTTGTTGAGGTTCACCATCGTCATAAGGTTCATCATCATCAATAGTCGCATGTTCTTGTTCTTGCTCTTGATGCTGATCTTGTTCTTGAGCTTGATCACGGTCAGGGTCTTGTTCTTGTATTTGAACAATGGGCTCCTATTGAGCAATGGGATCTTGTGGTGGTGTGGGTGTCGTAGTGGTTTGATCATGAGTGAAGCATGCATCTTCTTCCTCATCATCATGAGGTTCTTGTTCCATTGGAAGAAGAGCACCAACACCCATGGTCAAAATATCTTGTGAAGAATCTTCATCACCTACATCACTTAGATCAACTTGCTCCCAATGGGAGCCATTAAATTCATCAAACACCACGTCACAAGTTTCTACAACACAGCCATTGGATTTGTTGTAGACTCTATAGGCATGAGGGTTTGATCCATAAACAACAAATATACCCTCAATTGTTTTGGATTGAAATTTTCCTAACCGCTCTCTCTTGTTGAGAATGAAACACTTACACCCGAATACATGGAAGTATTTGATGTTTGGCTTGTTACCGGTTAGGAGCTCATATGGGGTCTTCTCCAAGATCTTGCGAAGGAAGAGCCGGTTTGATGCATGGCATGCGGTGTTGACGGCCTCGGCCAAAAAGCTATGTGGAGACTTGTACTCATCCAACATGGACCTTGCCATCTCCACAAATGTACGGTTCTTCCTTTTGGCTACACCATTTTGTTGAGGGGTATAAGGTGCGGAGTATTGATGCTCAATCCCCTCATCACTAAGGAATTCTTCTAAGGTGTAGTTCTTAAACTCGGAGCCATTGTCACTTCTTATTGCCAAGATCTCTTTGTCAAACTTGCGTTGGGCTTGCTTGGCAAATTCAATGAAGGTGATCTTCGTCTCGTCCTTGGACTTGAGGAGGAACACCCATGTGTATCTTGAATAATCATCAACAATGACAAGACCATACTTTTTCCCACCAAGACTATCCCATGAAGGAGGCCCGAAGAGATCCACATGAAGGAGCTCCAATGGCCTTGATGTTGATATGATATTCTTGTGTGGGTGTGCTACTTGTAGACTGCGTTGGATTTTTATCCGCGAAGAGGAGAGGATGATGCAGCACAGTAGAGTAAGTATTTCCCTCAGTTAAGAAACCAAGGTTATCAATCCAGTAGGAGAACCAAGCAACACCACGTAAACAACACCTACACACAAAACACAAACCCTCGCACCCAACGCAAACGAGAGGTTGTCAATCTCTCGGCGATCAAGTAACGAGATTAAATGGTATATGATAGATTGATAGATTGACAAATAAATAAAAGATAAAAAAGTGCAGCAAGTATTTTTGGTATTTTTGTATAAGTAAACAAGATAGATCTGATGGTAAAAGTAGACCCGGGGCCGTAGGATTCACTAGTGGCATCTCTCTCAAGAAAATAGCATACGGTGGGTAAACAAATTACTGTTGGGCAATTGATAGAAAAGCAAATAATTATGATGCTATCCAAGGCAATGATCATGATATAGGCATCACATCCAAATCAAGTAGACCGACTCTTGCCTGCATCTACTACTATTACTTCACACATCGACCGCTATCCAGCATGCATCTAGTGTATTAAGTTCAAGAGAATGAAGTAATGCATTAAGAACGATGACATGATGTAGTCAAGACAAAAGCATATAAGAATTCATCCCAACTTGTTATCCTTAATGGCAACAACACAAGCGTGTCAACTCCCCTTCTGTCACTAGGACTGAGCAACGCAAGATTGAACCCATTATCGAGCACCTCACTAAATCATCCATAAAAGAGATCAACAAAGAACTCAAATAAAACAAGGATAGATCTGATCATAAGCTCACAATTCATCGATCCCAACAAACACACCGCACAAAGTCATTACATCGGATGGATCTACATGAAGATCATGGAGACCTTTGTATTGAGAATCACAAAGAGAGAGAGAGAGAGCCATCTAGCTACTACCTACGGACCCGTAGTTCTATGGTGAACTACTCACGCATCATCGGAGAGGCGGCAAGGGTGATGTAGAGCCCCTCCATGATGAGTTCCCCCTCCAGTGGAGTACCGGAGAAGGCCTCCAGATGGGATCTTACGAGAACAGAGGCTTGCGGCGGCGCAAAAAGTATTTCGTGGACTCCCATGTGGGTTTTGGAATTCTTCTGAATTTATAGTGGTGGAGGTAGGTCGGTTGGAGCAAGGAGGTGTCCACATGGCACTCGGGCGCGCCCTGGTGCCATGTGGGGCCCTCCAGCCTTATCTTCCTTGGCCTCCAAGTTCCTGGTGGTCCTTATCTTCAATAAAAAATCATTAAAAAGTTTCGGGACGATTCGATCTTATCTGATATTGATTTTCTGTAAAACAAAAACAGGGCAGAAAACAGGAACTGGCACTTGGCACTAAGTTAATAGGTTAGTCCCCAAAAATGATATAAAAAGGTATAAAATGATAATAAAAACATCCAAGATTAATAATATCATAGCATGGAACAAGCTAAAATAATAGATTCATTGGAGACGTATCAAGCATCCCCAAGCTTAACTCCTGCTCGTCCTCAAGTAGGAAAGTGATAAAACATATTTTTGATTGTGGAATGCTACCCAACAAACTTCACATTACTTTCATAGCATAGACATGAGGACTTATATGATTCAAAGCAATAGTTTATAGTTTGACATGAAGACATAGATACTCAAGTGATGCTAACAAACAACCATGCCTTTCAAAATAACAATGCTAAAGAAAATTATCCCTAGCCCATTATGCTCAATCATTGACCCATTCATGAAACATACTCGAATATCAATCATACTCCATGCACACACATGACCCCCTAGTTGGTGCTTTTAATGAGAAGGAGGAGACTCAACATAAAAGTAAATAGAAAGGCCCTTCGCAGAGGGAAGCATTGATTTACAGAGGTGCCAGAGCTCAAGTTTTAAAAAGAGATGAAAATTTTATTTTGGGAGGCATGCTTTTCTCGTCAATGAGAACGACTTAAGGTTCCCAACACTTTTCACATTGGATACATCATAGACGATTCCCAAACAAAAAATAAAAGTTTTGCTCCCCATCATCGTTCCATGGTTTTGAGACTTTTGTCCCTTTTTTCCATTCACATTCGAAGGAGTTTGTTTACCACCATTCCTTATCACAATCCATGGCTAGCCGTATTCACGGGTGCCCTCCATACAATCCCATTCCAAGGAAATTCAAATTATTTTGGGACTGTGCATCCCTTTTTACCGCCACACTCTCGTGCAATGACAAGTGAATAAACACTCATCATGAGAATGACATATCCAACATGAAAATCATTGGCCACCCCTCACTGCTTCATGAGCGATACGGGCACACAAAAGAGAAAATATTTTTGAAAATATTTTTAGAGATGGCACATGCAAATTTACTTAGGACGGCGTTGAAATACCGTATATAGGTAGATATGGTGGACACAATTGGCAAAACTGGTTTAAAGGTAAAGGATGCAGAAGTAGTATTCCCACTTAGTGCAAATGGAGGCTAGCAAAAAGGTTAAGAAGCGACCAACTAAGAAACCATAATGATGCACATGCATACATAAAACATAACTAACATCGAATAATGCACCACAAGTAGGATGTAACTTCATTGCATAACTATTAACTTTACGTGCTTGCATAGGGAATCATAAACCTTAACATCACTATTCATACTAGAGCATAATTACTCATGAACATAACTCACATATCATCATCTACATATCTCAAAACTATTGCAAAGAATCAAGTTTTTCATGTCCCATAAAAATTTTATGCTAGTTTTCATTATTCTACTTGAATATTCATCACATGGGGACCAAGCTCATAGCTTGTGCAATTTACCATAACTATTTTCATACTCTCAAAAAGATATAAGTGAAGCATGAGGGCAAAATTTCTACAAAATATCTATCATTCTCAAAAATATGTAAGTGAAGCAAGAGAACAAGTTTCTTCAAAACATTCGCACCACCGTGCTCAAAAAGATATAAGTGAAGCACTAGAGCAACCACCTAGCTCAACAAATTAAAGTGAAGCACAAAGAGCAATTCTAACAAATTATGATGACATGAGGCCATCTCAAGCAAATGTGTTCAGAGATGATGATTGTGACAAACTAAAAATCAAATACTCATATCATACAAGATGCTCCAAGCAAAACACATATCATGTGATGAATAAAAATATAGCCTCAAGTGTGTTACCGATAGTCGTTAGAAGAAAGAGGGGATGCCTTCCGGGGCATCCCCAAGCTTAGACGCTTGAGTCTCCTTGGATGTTACCTTGGGGTGCCTTGGTCATACCCAAGCATAGGCTTTTGCATCTCTTCATTTCTTCATCCATCATCATCACACCCAAAACTTGAAAACTTCAATCACACAAAACTCAACAAAACCTTTGTGAGGTCCGTTAGTATAACCAAGCAAATTACTACTATAAGTACTGTTCAAAACCCATTCAAATTTTATTTTTCATTATAGGTACTGTGTTCTCACTTTCCCATGGCTTGCACCCCCCGATACAATCCATAGTTTCATCAAAACAAGCAAACAATGCATAGAAAACAGAATCTGTCAAAAACAGAACAGTCTGTAGCAATCTGTCGAAGAGCCATACTACTCTAACTCCAAAAATTCTGAAAAAATAGGAAAACATGTAAAATTTGTATATCAATCACCTGTAAAAAATTCAGACACATTCGACGCTCTGACGAATTTATAAAATTCCTGTACTGGGCGTCAAAGTTTCTGTTTTTCACAGAATTGCATTCACAAGCATCCACATCATCCCAAAGGTCTTACTTGGCACAAACACTAATTAAAATATAAAAAACCAACTCAAAACAGAGGAAAATAAAGGTTAATCAAAAGAACAGAAACAAAAAGTGAAAAATAAAAATTTATTTTATTCGTTGGGTTGCCTCCCAACAAGCGCTATCGTTGTACGCCCCTAGCTAGGCATAAAGCAATACATCAAGTATTGTCATCTTTGGATTTGGCTATTTTATTAAGGCTTTGTTCAAATCCGGGAGGCTCTTTACGCTTCCCATTTTCAGAAGAAGAAACCATTATATGATCCAAAATATCCAACCGTTTATTGCAAAGAGTGAGCAAGGTTTTTGTGCGGTTGATATTTCCACAAATATGTTTAAGAGGTTCATGAGACTTGTGTAATTCAACCAAGCTTTTCTGCAAATCACCCAACTTGTCCAGAATTTGGGAACCCTCTTTAGTGAAAATAAAAGCCTTTTGCAATGGGGGAGTTCCCAACATATCCACTATTATTTCATAAGCGGTGTTGGCCTCATTTTCAACAAAGTTCCCTTTTGCGGCAAAATCCAAGAGTTGTCTATGATGTAAAGTCAAACCAACATAAAAGGTACGAATCAAAATTTTCAGATCTCCTTTTATGGAACATATACGAAAAGATTCCAACAACCTATACCAAGCATCTTTAAGATTTTCTCCTTGTTTCTATTTGAAGTAAAGTACTTCAAAATCCGGTGACAACGGAGGGATAGATGAACCAGCCATAGCGATAAAAATGACGAAGAAAAAGAGGCAAATAAAAGTGGCAAAAGAAAAGGCAAATATTTTTGTAAAAAATTTTAGAAGTGGGGGAGATGAAAACGAGAGGCAAATGGCAAATAAGGTAAATGCAAAGGTAAGAGTTGAGAGTGTAGGTACTTGGTAATGTTGATGATGTCTCTCCGGCAACGGCGCTAGAAATTCTTCCTGCTACTTGTAAACTGCGTTGGATTTTTATCCCCGAAGAGGAGTGGATGACGCAGCACAGTAGAGTAAGTATTTCCCTCAGTTAAGAAACAAAGGTTATCAATCCAGTAGGAGAAACAAGCAACACCACATAAACAACACCTGCACACAAAACACAAACCCTCGCACCCAACGCAAACGAGAGGTTGTCAATCTCTCGGCGGTCAAGTAACGAGATTAAATGGTATATGATAGATTGATAAATAAATAAAAGATAAAAAAGTGCAGCAAGTATTTTTGGTATTTTTGTATAAGTAAACAAGATAGATCTTATGGTAAAAGTAGACCCGGGGGCCGTAGGATTCACTAGTGGCATCTCTCTCAAGAAAATAGCATACGGTGGGTAAACAAATTACTGTTGGGCAATTGATAGAAAAGCAAATAATTATGATGCTATCCAAGGCAATGATCATGATATAGGCATCACATCCAAATCAAGTAGACCGACTCCTGCCTGCATCTACTACTATTACTTCACACATCGACCGCTATCCAGCATGCATCTAGTGTATTAAGTTCAAGAGAATGAAGTAATGCATTAAGAACGATGACATGATGTAGTCAAGACAAAAGCATATAAGAATTCATCCCAACTTGTTATCCTTAATGGCAACAACACAAGCGTGTCAACTCCCCTTCTGTCACTAGGACTGAGCAACGCAAGATTGAACCCATTATCGAGCACCTCTTCCCATTGCAAGAAGATCTAATCTAGTTGGCCAAACCAAACCAAAACTTCGGAGAAGAAATACAAGGCTATACTAAATCATCCATAAAAGAGATCAACAAAGAACTCAAATAAAACAAGGATAGGTCTGATCATAAGCTCACAATTCATCGATCCCAACAAACACACCGCACAAAGTCATTACATCGGATGGATCTACATGAAGATCATGGAGACCTTTGTATTGAGAATCACAAAGAGAGAGAGAGAGAGAGCCATCTAGCTACTACCTACGGACCCGTAGTTCTATGGTGAACTACTCACGCATCATCGGAGAGGCGGCAAGGGTGATGTAGAGCCCCTCCATGATGAGTTCCCCCTCCGGTGGAGTACCGGAGAAGGCCTCCAGATGGGATCTTACGAGAACAGAGGCTTGTGGCGGCGCAAAAAGTATTTCGTGGACTCCCATGTGGGTTTTGGAATTCTTCTGAATTTATAGTGGTGGAGGTAGGTCGGTTGGAGCAAGGAGGGGCCCACATGGCACGGGGGCACGCCCCCCTGGGCGCGCCCTGGTGCCATGTGGGGCCCTCCAGTCTTATCATCCTTGACCTCCAAGTTCTTGGTGATCCTTATCTTCAATAAAAAATCATCGAAAAGTTTCGGGACGATTCGATCTTATCTGATATTGATTTTCTGTAAAACAAAAACAGGACAGAAAACAGGAACTGGCACTTGGCACTAAGTTAATAGGTTAGTCCCCAAAAATGATATAAAAAGGTATAAAATGATAATAAAAACATCCAAGAATAATAATATCATAGCATGGAACAACAAAAATAATAGATACGTTGGAGACGTATCAGGGTGCTTTGATTGATGATGCTTCTCGGCTATGCATGCACTACACACACGATCTTTCTCAAAACAAACATTGGTTAGTCCAAGGATGTGATCACCCTTTAAGAGATTTTGAAGATCTCTCATGTTGACATGGGCTAGCCAGCGATGCCATAGCCACCCCTTGTCGGTCTTGGCCATTAGACAAGTTGCATAGAATGTGCTCTCTTTCGAGAAATCAACCATGTAAAGGTTGCCATCCAACTCTCCAACAAAGGCCACTTCGAGAGTATCTCTCTTAAAGACTTTCACATCCGTTAGTCCAAATAGTGTATCATAACCAATGGAAGCCAATTGATGAACGGAAAGCAAATGATATTTAAGGGATTGGACAAGCATGACATTAGCAAGAGACAAGTCATTTGTGATAGCCACCTTGCCCAACCCAAGTACCTGTCCTTTTGATCCTCCACCAAACACAATGCTCATAAATGGTTGAATAGCTTCCATGAAGTCAATGAGTGATACGTCCATTTTGCATCATGTTTTATTGCTGTTATTTATAAAGTTTTTGGTCAATGTAACACTTCATGGAGTATTTCTAATGCCTTTTCTCTCTTAATATGCAAGGTTTACACAAAGAGGGAGAATGCCGATAGCTGGATTTCAGGGCCTGAAAAAGCTACAGCAGAGATACCTATTCTGCACATCTCCAAATGGGCTGGAATTCAACGAAGATTTATTTTACAATATATAAAAAATACTGGGCCAAAGAGTTGCTGGAGGAGGCCAACCACGTGCCCACATGGCACCAGGGCGCTCCCCGGGGCGTGCCCTGGTGCCATGTGGAGCCCCTGGCCCACCTCTGGCCCTCTCCTTCTGGTATATAAGTCATTTTACCCTAAAACTTTTATAGGGAGACTTTTGGAACGAGGTGCCACCGCCATGAGGCGGAACTAGAGCAGGAGCACTTTTGCTCTTCGGCGCGCAGATTCCGCCGGGGACACTTCCCTCCGGGAGGGAGAAATCGAAGCCTTCGTCATCACCAACAACCCTCTCATCGTGGGAGGACCAATCTTCATCATCATCATCAACAGCTCCATCTCATCTCAAACCCTAGTTCATCTCTTGTATTCAATCTTTGTACCAAAACTATAGATTGTTACTTGTGGGGTGCTAGTAGTGTTGATTACCTATCGTAGTTGATGCTAGTTGGTTTGCTTTGTGATTCACTAAATGTTCAGATCCTTTATGTTATTCAATACCCCTCTGATATTGAACATCATGATGATGAGTGAGTAGTTACTTTTGTTCTCGAGGACATGGGAGAAGTCTTGTCATAAGTAATCATGTGAATTCGGTATTCGTTCGATATTTTGATGATATGTATGTTGTGATTCTCTTAGTGGTGTCATGTGAACGTCGACTACTTGACACTTCACCATTTATGGGCCTAAGGGAATGCATTGTGGAGTAGTAATTAGATGATGGGTTGGTAGAGTGACAGAAGCTTAAACCCCACTTTATGCGCTATTTCGTAAGGGGCTGATTTGGATCCACACGTTTATTGCTATGGTTAGACTTTGTCTTAATTCTCTTTTCATAGTTGCGGATGCTTGCGAGAGGGGGTAATCATAAGTGGGAGGCTTGTTCAAGTAAGAACAGCACCCAAGCATCGGTCCACCCACATATCAAATCATTAAAGTAGCGAACGCGAATCGAATGAACATGGTGAAAGTGACTAGATGAAATTCCTGTGTGTCCTCAAGAACATTTGCATCATTATAAGTACTTGTTCCAGCCTGTCCTTTGCACTCAAAAGGATTGGGCTATCTTGCTGCACCTTATTTACATTTGTTACTTGTTACTCGTTACAAATTATCTTACTATCAAACTATCTGTTACCGCTTATTTTAGTGCTTGCAGAAACTACCTTACTGAAAACCGCTTGTCATTTCCTTCTGTTCCTCGTTAGGTTTGACACTCTTACTTATCGAAAGGACTATGATTGACCCCCAATACTTGTGGGTCATAAAGACTCTTTTCGGGCGCCGTTGCCGGGGAGTGAAGCGCCTTTGGTAAGTGGAAATTGGTAAGGAAACATTTTTTTACGTGTTGAAATTTATTGCTACTTGTCACTATGGAAAGTAATCCTTTGAGAGGCTTGTTCGGGGTATCTTCACCTCGACCGGAAACCACTAGAATTTCCTCTCCACCACCTATTGAAGCTACTGAAAATATTGCTTATGAAATTCCCACGGATTTGATTGAGAAACTGCTAGCTAATCCTTATGCAGGAGATGGAACTAAACATCCTGATATGCACTTGATCTATGTGGATGAAATTTGTGGATTGTTTAAGCTTGCAGGTTTATCTGGAGATAGAGCCAAGAAGAAAGTATTCCCTTTATCTTTGGAGGGAAATCCATTGACATGGTATAGGCCATGTGATGATACTGACACATGGGATTGGAATCGGTTGAAACTGGAGTTCCACCAGAAATTTTATCCTATGCATTTGGTTCATCGTGATCGAAACTATATCTATAATTTTTGGCCTCGTGAAGGAGAAAGTATTGCTCAAGCTTGGGGGAGGCTCAAGTATATGCTTCACACATGCCCCAATCATGAGCTCTCAAGAGAAATAATTCTTCAAAACTTTTATGCTCGGCTTTCTCGTAATGATCAAACTATGCTTGATTCTCTTCTTCGACTGGTTCTTTTACGAAGAAGACTATTGAATTCAAATGGGATCTTCTTGAAAAAAATTAAGCGCAACCATGAGGATTGGGAGATTGACAAAGGTAATGAGTCAGGTATAAATCTTGAGTTTGATTGTGTTAAATCTTTTATGGAAACCGATGCTTTTAAAAAATTTAGCACTAAGTATGGACTTGACTCTGAGATAGTAGCTTCTTTTTGTGAATCTTTTGCTGCACATGTTGATCTTCCTAAGGAGAAGTGGTTTAAATACCATCCTCCCATAGAAATTAAGGAAAAAAATGAGGTTAAGGAAGAAAAAGTTATTGTTTACAATGTTGATCCAGTTGTTCCTACTGCTTATTTTGAGAAACCACCGTTCCCTGTTAGAATTAAAGAACACTCTAAGGTTTCTTCTGTGGTTAGGAAGAGTTATGTTAGAACACCTACACCTTCTGAGCAGATTATGGTTGAACCTAATGTTGCTATAGTTAAAGATCTTTTGGTTGATGAACTAGATGAGCATGTTATTTCTTTCTGTGATAATGCATCTAGAATTGCTAGTCCTGATCCTAAGCTTAAGAATAGACCTGTGGTAGGCATGCCTCTTATTTCTGTTAAGATTGGAGATCATTGTTATTATGGATTATGTGATGTGGGTGCTAATGTGAGTGCTATTCCTTTTACTCTTTATTAAGAAGTCATGAATGGTATTGCACCTGTTGAAATTGAGGATATCGATGTTACTATAAAGCTGGCAGATAGAAATACTATCTCACCACTTGGTATTGTCAGAGATGTTGAAGTCTTGTGCGGTAAGATCAAATACCCTACTGATTTTCTTGTTCTCGGATCTCCGCAAGATGATTTTTGTCCCATAATATTCGGTAGACCTTTCTTGAATACTGTCAATGCTAAAATTGATTGTGCTAAGGAGATTGTTAGTGTTGATTTTGGTGGTATGTCTCATGAGTTTAATTTCTCTAAGTTTCGTAGACAGCCCCATGATATAGAATTGCCTAGCAAAGATGAAATTGTTGGTCTTGCTTCTATTGATGTTCCTCCTACTAATCCTTTAGAACAATATTTGCTTGATCATGAGAATGATATGCATATGAATGAAAGGAATGAAATAGATAAGGTTTTCTTCGATCAACAACCTATTCTTAAGCATAGTTTGCCTGTTGAAACTCTTGGAGGTCCTCCTCCACCTAAGGGTGATCCTGTTTTTGAATTGAAGCCATTGCCTGACACTTTGAAATATGTTTATCATGATGAAAAGAAATTATATCATGTTATTATCAGTGCTAACCTTTCAGGACATGAAGAAAAGAGGTTGTTAAAAATTCTAAGGAAGCATCATGCTGCTATTGGATACACTCGGGATGATCTCAAGGGCATTAGTCCCACTCTATGTCAGCACAAGATCAATATGCACTAGTAGAAAACAGGGCACTTGTCCCGGTTCCAGAGGGCCTTTAGTCCCAGTTCTGCAACCGGGACAAAACGATCGGGACTAAAGCACCTCGCTTTTAGTCCCGGTTGGCTTACGAACCGGGACTAAAGGAGCTCCACGTGGCCGCTGTGGGGCGCCCAGGCGGGAGGACCTTTAGTCCCGGTTGGTAACACCGACCGGGACTAAAAGGCAGCCACGCGTCAGCAGCTCCCAGGCGCTGGGTTTTTTTTTGAAAGGGGGGGTTTAGGGGTTTCATATTGTGTTAGCTAGCTACTACATATAGAGAGAAGTGACCTCTATTTCTCCGTGCTTGGTCGACGCTAGCTACTACATATAGAGAGAAATCGACGCTAGCTAGTAAGCAATGAAGGAACCATTAATTACACAACATCGTCATGCATGATCAATATATAGAGAGAAGTGACCTCTCTTTCTCCGTGCTTGTTGGTCGAACAACAAGTTTTCGTATATCTATTCAACGCTACTACAGATAGTACACGTTGATGCATATATATATATATACAATATAACATCTGTTACGATCCCTAACTTCATCGACAACCAAAATCGGTTTGCAATTCCCGTTGGCATTCTCCGTCTTTAGGAATGACGTGGTCAACAAAGAATCCCGCCAATTCCTCTTGAATTGCGCGTAGGCGATCAGCTGGTAGGAGTACGTCCCACTTCTGCCAGGTCTAATTTAAAGAAGGGGGGGTCAAATATATATATATATACATATATATATATATATATATATATATATAAAATCAACACAATTGATGGTGATAAAATAAAATTGTGAATATTGTTTACGTACTTCAAATTGTTGTTTAGTGAAGCCCCTCTCAGTGGTCTTTTGGCGAATGAACTCACAAACGTAGTATCCATAGAAATCATTTCTGGGTTGCTGCCACATGCACTTTACGAGAATATAGTTCAATCAAAATGATAATCAACCATGATAATGGTATTGAAACTAGAATCAATGAGAGATGCACGGAACTAGCTAGTACTACTTACTCTGGGTTGTGTAAATCGTAGCTCCGGTCTCCATTCACCCTTAAACCGCGTGATGAACTTTTTCCAAACCCTGCCCGGCAAAGAAAATGATTACTTGATATCAGGAAATGAACGAAAGTTGCCGATATAGTGCAATAATGATTGAACTTACTTCTGGAGCATTTCAATCATGCCCGCATACTCCGTAGCCTCTTTACGTCTCGATTCCAAGATAGTTACTGCTCCCTCGTCAAGCTGAATGGCTAGCAGAATAAAGTGGAACATGCGCGCGCATAACTCATCAATTACACTTAACCTCGAGTAAGCGAAACAGAATATGTAGAAGATAGTTGCACTCACTTGAAGTTGTAAGGAAAGAGTATTTCCCTTTTGTTTTGGTGTCGAAGGAACGACCTTAGCAAGATTTCCTCAGTCTCACCGGGGGTGTTCTGTACCATCCATTCATTTACGATATTTGGGTTAATGAACCCAATGTCATAGATTTGTCCGCTTTTGAATTCGATGATCTTCAATCTGCATAATATAGTGAGGATAATTATATACATGCAATTAACGAGCTAAGCTAGAGACTTAATTACAGAAATAATACTTACAGACAATAACAACTGATGAGACTTTTGTCGAGGCGGCTTGATTTTATAACTGAAAGAGTTCGTCAAATTCAACGTAGATCGAGTCGATTCCAATGAAGTCGTGCTCATCCTTAATTCCCTCCAAGATACTGCCCGTCCCATCCTTGCAGGTTTCCAAGTACCATTTATGTAATCTTCGCATCATCGTTGGTAGACCCCGTTCTAGATCATCACTTCTGACAAGACGCTTCCCGTGCTGGTATTTAAAGGTGTCTACCTTAGCGATTTCAAACTGTACATCATCGCCTAGGTAATCACCAGGAGTGAAACCAGGAGCAATGGCCGCTACCCCCGGGGTATCGGTAAACACCTTGAGCGGGGGGCATGATTGCTTTTCCTGTTCGCCGAGCTGGGGAATTGTTTTCCCACTTCTTGCACCACTACTGCTACTTTTCGACCGACTCATAACTTCGTCATGTGTCTTTGCAATAATGCGGTCATAGTTTGATAGCGGCAGAGGCGAAGGTGGTCGCGTAAGGACATCCAGAGTGCGATTCGCCTTTACCGGATCTATTTTTTCCTTTGGAGGTGGAACTTTCCGTGCAAATTGGCGTTTCACATCGGCAGCCACGACCTTATCGGTTTGCTTGTCAGTTAGCTCATATGGTAACTTGGCAAGAGGCTTGAGGCTTGGACCAAATTTGAATTTCATCCCATCTCTTGTACTGCTAGCCGCCGGAGCGGCAACGGCTCTCTTCTGCCATTGCTGATGAGGCGGAGTTCGCTGACGCGGCGAAGGAGGCAGAGTTCGCTGACGCGTCGCAGGAGACGGAGTCCGCTGATGCCACGGAGGAGGCAAAGGAGGATTCTGCTGAGGGGCCTCCTCCGCCGGAGTCGGCTGACGTGACGGAGACATCTAAGGAGGCGGAGACAGCTGACGCGCCGGAGCCGAATGAGGCAGCGGAGTCTGTTGAGGGGCCTCCTCCAGCTGAGTCTGCTAAGGCGGCGTCCAGTTTGGAAGCTTGATGTTCTCCTTTCTTCATAGGCAGGTACTCCTTAAGGCATTTTCCAGAAAAATTTCCCCTTCACCTATAGGGTACTCAAGCTCCAGCCCCTCAAATCCCTCCATTATTTCATCCACCCCGACAATAGCAAAGCCATGTGGAATCGGACGACAATGGAAAGTTCCCTCAGCTCGAGGAGGTAAGACAGAGCCGAGCGCCACCTTCAAGGTCAGGTTATGACATTTCGCCATTAGCACACAATGTTCATTCTCCGTGATACTGTCCACGGGGTAGCGAGGAGCCGTGATATCAGGCAGAACGAGCTTCATGGAAGCCACACTGCTTCTCCGCTGAGATGGTGGGGTAGCTTCGGTGGCTGTCGAACGAAGGATCTTCGTGCCGCTGATATGGTTGGCCGGTAGCTCGTTGGCTCTCAA
The DNA here is from genome assembly GCA_011799875.1 of Thinopyrum elongatum. Taxonomy (NCBI): domain Eukaryota; kingdom Viridiplantae; phylum Streptophyta; class Magnoliopsida; order Poales; family Poaceae; genus Thinopyrum; species Thinopyrum elongatum. The sequence continues at coordinate 686,821,959 of CM022303.1, read as the reverse complement.
GTTCCTCTAGTTTCGCTAATCTTGCATTGATCTTCTGCATTTCGCTTGCTTCCTCTTTCTTCTTTCTCTCTTGGTTTCTATAACCACCACTGTCGGGAAACCCATACACCCACGGAACAGAGCCTGATGTGCCTCGTGTTCGTCCAGGGTGTTCAGGATTCCCAAGGGCCTGTGTCAGCTCGTCATTCTCTCTGTCGGGATGTAACCTCCCTTCCTGCGCTGCCTTGATTGCTTCCTCAAGCTTCTTGACGGGTATTGCAAGTTGAGCTTTCGTACAAACACACTTCCCTGTTTCTGGGTCCAAAGTTCCCCCAACCTCGAAGAACCAAGTCCTTGACTGATCTGGCCAGTGCAATGTCGCTGGTTGGACCCCTTTAGCAAGCAGGTCTTGCTCAGCTTTGTCCCACGTAGGCCAGGCTTTGCTGTAGCCACCTGACCCCGTAACATGGTGATACTACTTCTTTGCAGCATTTAGCTTATTTGTCGCTGACCTTTGCTTGCCCTTGTCCGATTTCTTGTAGGCCACAAATGCGGGCCAGTGATCTTTTATCTTCTCATATGGACCGGTGAATTCTGGAGTCTTGTCTTTCTCGACAAACTTTTTGTTCAAATCTTTCTTCCAGTTGTTGAATAGTTCTACCATCTTCTTAAGAGCAAACGCCTTGACCTTATTCGGATCCGCCTCTGGCGGTAGGCTGAATTTTGTCATCAGCGAGGTCCAAAGATCATCTTTCTGTCTATCCTAGACATAAGAAACTTCAGGGTCCTTCTTCTTATTCCATTCTTGGATGCTGATCGGGACGCTGTCCCTAACAATAACTCCGCACTGATGTATAAATGTGTCCCTGCTCCGCTTGGGAGCAATCGGTTGGCCATCTCGACCGACTTCTTCGATCGTGAACCTTTCATCCTAGCGCAACCTTTTCTTCAGGCCTCGTCTCCTTACGGAAGTTTGGCTCGATCCGGAGGGCTAATTAAAAGAAGAAAGAAGCGTTAATATATGTACATACAAAACAATTAATTCATCAAGTCAGTAGAGGCTTAATTAATATATGTATATATACCTCGCCGAACTTTGCAACAGTTAAGGCTCCCTCCTCCGTTCGGTCACCGGAGCCGTCATGATCTCCTTCCTCCTCCATTCGGTCACTGGAGCCGTCATGATCTCCTTCCTCCTCCATTGGATCACCGGAGCTGTCATCCTCTCTTTCCTGACCATCGGTGTTGTTGGGAAACGACAAGGTGATATCACCTCCGTCACGGATTATATCCCCCAACAACTCTTCTTTTTCTAAGTCTCTGTCCATAGTTTCTGCAAATGTTACAACATGGCAATATACAAACATGAGAGATGGATTAGTGGCAAACATGGACTTAATCACAACAAGGAATCATATGCATATGAGCAATGGATTAGTGGCAAACATCATGCAAAGTTCACAAGTTTTATAACAGTTAGTTTTAGACGACCGTCGAGGACTCCTCCCCCCTCATGTCTGAGTTATCGGGGATATGTTGAATTCCAGAGAGAGTTAGGGGTGTTCTAATGCGGCACTGCACGATATAGGTGAAGGGGGATAACATCCGGGAATGTTTTCCCAAAGTCTGCATTTTCGGACAGATGAACCGGAGGGGGATGGTTCCAGGTTCGCTATGCTAGCTGCTTGTGATAGTCAGTTTCAGACAATCGTCGAGGACTCCTCCCCTCTCATGTCTGATGAGTCGTCCTATCTTTCAAGAGAGGATACTTTGTGGACTGCCTCTCTCATGGTCGTCGACGATACTTGCGGACCCCCCCCTCATATCGAAGTTATCGGGGATATGTTGAATTCCCGAGAGAGTTAGGGGTGTTCTAACGCGGCACTACACGATATAGGTGAAAAGTGCCACTTGATATTGATTCTAGAAACTGTTATAATTTACAAACTTTGTTAGATGATCGCCATTGATCTATAGTTCTAACGGAGACACTTCATATAAGTGTTTTACATGGACAAAAAAATTCTAACTTTGTTACAAACATATGAACATTTTCTATATACATCAATCCATCCATCCATACATATACATGGACAAAAAAATTCTATGAACATAAAAAATTTTAAGAAAAAAATTGCTATGAACATAAAAAAAATTCTATATACATCAATCCATCCATCCATCCATATATACATACATCAATCCATCCATCTATATGAAAAAAAAGTAAGAAAAAAATTTCTATGGACATAAAAAAAATTCTATATACATCAATCCATACATATATATATACATCAATCCATCCATCTATATGAAAAAAATTTAAGAAAAAGAATTCTATGAACATAAAAAAAATCTATATCCATCCATCCATATATACATACATCAATCGATCCATCTATATAAAAAAATTAAGAAAAAAATTCTATGAACATGAAAATGCAGGGCAGGGACGGCGGCTAAGCAGCAGGGGTCGGGGCGGTGGTGTCGGAGGGATTGACCACGGGTAGCCTCACCAGCACCCCGTAGCATTTCAAGATAGCAGGGCAAGCCAAGCCCCTTGCGCCTCCCGGGCATGTGGCCGGCTTCCTTGGGCCGGCTGGCCCAAGAGGCCGACTCCCAGATGGCGGTGCACCCTCAGAAGGCGACTTCGGGGGAGGCCAGGTCCTAGCAAACGGCCCCTCCTCCCCTCGGAGTCTGCGCCCATTCAATACGATAAGATGGGGCATGGCTACAGGGTCACCCATACCCACAAATCCCGGCGGGGCGTGGCTACAGGGCGGGCTGACCAAGCGGACACCCCTCAGACAGGAGCGGCACTGTAGCCACGTGGCCCGTGACACAGCCCTCGTCAGCGGGACCATGCTCCCACGACGGGCGGTCGGTACGGCCCGCAGGCGGCGGGCCCTACCCGTCCGTGAGCAACCGGAAGACGGTGCACCTCAAGAAGGCGGCCTCAGCGACAGACCGGCTTCAAGCAGCCGGCCTCTCCCTCCACTCGGAGTCAACGCGCCGTTACTCCGATGAGACGGGGTGTGGCTACAGTGAACACCCACCAGGTGGCGGACTGTAGCCATGCCTCCCCCGACGAGGCCCTCGTCAACAAGGGCAAGGCTACAGCAAAAGGCAATCAGCGTGGCCCGCAGGCAGCGGGCCCCACCTATCGGCCGAATCCTCGGCAGCCGGCGGGACCCATCCAGCAGCGGGCCCCAGCGGCCGGCGGAGAACCCGGCGCCCATAGACGCTGACATCCGGGTCCTACACCCGGCCCAATTACCATTGTACCCCTGGGGGGTAGGCCTATATAAACCCCCCAGGTTCGCCCATGCAAAGGGTTCAGCTCATCTCCCACGCCACTATACACACACATAGCTAGAGAAGCACTAGGGCTAGCCCTGCCCTTCTCCTTCCTCTAGCAAACAGCTCAAGGAGCAAGCTTGTAGCTACGAGATTGATCATAGTTATCATGCGGAGACCCCGCAGAGTAGGACTAGGGGTGTTATCTCCTCGGAGAGCCCCGAACCTGGGTAAGACTCGTGTTCGTTCGAGATATTGCTCACTCCCGCTTCCAGGGCCCGACGACGTACTCCTGTCCCCATCCATGATAGGCCACCCCCTGGCATATGTTGCAAGATTACCCCGACATTTGGTGACCACCGTGGGGCTAAGCGCACCGTTGGCCGGAGAAATGTTCTGGACGGGAACCATCTTCCGCTTCGACGAGCACGTCCCGCCTGGCCTGATCAGCCAGCCCGGCGCGCCCATTGGCGCATGCATCAGCGCGCCGCTTGGTGCAGGGGCGGCCTGCCCCATGAGCTGCCTTGCCGACCTCCTCGGCAAGGCTAGCCTCTCCGACGAGCCTGCTCCCGGCGCAGGAGCGGCGTCCCCTGCGAGCTGCCTCATCGACCACTTCGGCAAGCTTAGCATCACCAACGAACCGGCCTCCGACGTGGAGTCCGTCGGCTCCACCGACCCCTCCATCGAGCCCGTCGCGATGATCATCGACTCCAACGCGGCCTCCACCAAAAAATTCCCCACCGATGTGGTGGTCATCAACGATCCGCTCCCCCTTGTCGCCAGCGACGCCGACGCCAGCACCATCGCAGAGGTACTGGTCACTGGCCACGGCGACGATTCCGCTGGGGCTGCCCAGGACCCGCTGCGAGCGGCCATGCAGGGCCTGGCCACCCCAGTGGTTGCTAACGCTGATGGGGCGACACTGGAGGCATTCCATGTCTCGCTCCTTGGAAGCGCCAACAAGATGGCGGCCATGAGGCGCCGCTCTGAGGCCTGCCAGCACGAAATCGACCGCATAGCAAGCGGCACGCCAGCTGCTGCCAAACCCAGCCGAGCCGGCGCCGTTCGGCAATGCGGTGCGGCCATAGCCGGCATGCTGGGAGTTGGACGCCTAGTCTACGCCACTCCCATGGAGAACCTGCGTGCCGCCCAGGCGGCAGCAGATGAGCTGGATAACCTAGAGGGCGACGAGCGTCGCAGCTAGATGGCACGCCTCCAGGAGCTCCTTGACGCTGCGACCACATAGCAAGACGCGCGGCATCTTGCGATGGCAGCCGGCAAGCAAGCCGAGGACCATCCCCCCCGCCGTGAGCATGGAGCGACCTCCCGGTCCCCAGCAGGTGGGGACAGCGGTCAGCAAGACCCGGAGACGGCTGCTAGCCGTAGCCGGCGCACTCGCCTTACGGTTGTGCGCAGGCATGACGGCCGCCCATGAGTGGAGCACCGGTGGGACGAGGGTCCGCCTCCTCCTCGCAGGGAGAGGCTGGCCTCTTCGCCGCCTGTGGACCACACAACTCTTGGAGGCCGGCTTGGCCCCCGTGAAGGAGTCGGAGAGAATGACGCGCGCCACCGGATCGAGCGGCTTGCTCGGTCCCTAGCCGTAGAAGAAGAAGATGCAATCAGCCCGGCCTGCTTCGGCCCCCGCATTCGCGACGAGCCCTTCCCCAAAGGGTTCTCGCTTCCCCGAGATACTCCCAAGTACAACGGCTCTGTGAAGCCGGAGGACTGGCTGGTCGACTACTCCACGGCCGTCAGTATAGCAAACGGCAACAAGCGCGTTGCTGTGAAGTACGTTCCGCTCATGCTCTAGGGCACGGCCTGGACATGGCTGAATAGCCTCAAGCCGTACAGCGTCAATAGCTGGCTTGAGTTCAACGATGTCTTCATCGGCAACTTCACCAGCACCTACAAGTGGCCCCCAAGCCACGCGAACTCTCCATGTGCGTTCAGGGCCCAACCAAGTCCACCCGCGACTACCTGACGCGCTGGGCCGAGTTGTGCAACTCTTGCGAAGGGGTGCACGAGGTGCAGGCCATCGAGTACTTCACCGCTGGGTGCAGAGAGGGCACCTTGCTCAAGCACAAGCTCTTGTGTGACGAGCCGGCTACACTGGACGAGCTCCTGGTCGTGGCCGACAAGTACGCCACCACCGACTCCTCCATGATGTTAGAGATTCGAGTGGACGCGTCCGGGAAGATGCTCCCGCCGGCTACTCACACGCCGGCTGGTGACACTAACCGGCGCCAACATCCGAACGACAACAAACGCAAGGCTCAGCAGCCGGCTTCCAACAGCCGGCAGGTGGCAACAGTCGAAGACCAGCAGCCGGAAGGGCAATCCGGCCCCAAGCGTCAGAAGGGCGGCAAGGCCGCTTGGTTGCCCGCCTTCTCCTTCGAGCAAGCACTTGACGCCCCGTGCAAGTTCCACAGCGGCGCAAAGCCGTCCAACCACACCACTCGGAAATGCCACTGGCTCATCCGAATTGCCAAGGGTGAAGGCCTGCCGCCTCCGCCTCCCGGCCCGCTGGTTCTGCCTCCTCAGCAGCCGGCGGCCCGTCCAGTAGGCATGCTCCAAGATGAGTTCCCGGAGCCCAATGCCACATACGTCGTCTTCACCAGCCAAGCCGACGACAAGTACAGTCGGCGGCAGCAGCACCGCGAGGTCAACGCTGTCGGTTCAGAGGTCCCCCCATTCATGCACTAGTCCGAGAGGCCCATCAGTTGGAGCCGTGAAGACCACCCGGCCGAGATGCCCTCGCCGGGTGCTTATGCGATGGTGCTGGACTCCACCTTCTCAACAGAGAGGCGGGCTTGCCGCTTCTCCCAGATCCTGATAGACGGCGGCAGCAGCATCAACATCCTGTACCGCGACACCATGGAGAAGCTGGGTATCAAGGAAAAGCAACTCCTGCCCAGCCGATCCGTGTTCCATGGCATAGTCCCTGGGCTTTCCTGCTCTCCGATCGGCAAGATCAAGATTGATGTCCTGTTCGGCGACAAGACCCACTTCTGTCGTGAGCCAATCTGGTTCGAGGTGGTCAACTTGGGCAGCCCCTACCACGCGCTCTTGGGCCGGCCCGCACTAGCCAAGTTCATGGCGGTGCCGCATTACGCTTACCTAAAGATGAAGATGCCGGGCCCCAAGGGTATCATCACCATTGTCGGCGACTACCAGAAGTCACTCTCATGTGCTGCCGCCAGCAGCCAGCTGGCCGAGTCCCTCGTCATCGCTGAAGAGAAGTGCCTCCTTACCCGGGTGGTAGCCATGGCCAGCAAGTAGCCGGATATGCCATCTGACCCCAAGCACGTGGACGCCTAGGGCTCCTTCCAGCCGGCCAAGGAAACCAAGAAGATTGCCTTGGATCCGACGCACCCGGAGAGATTTGTTGTCGTGGGGTCAAACCTCGACAGCAAATAGGAAACGAGCTCGTCGATTTCCTTCGTGAGAATCGAGACATCTTCGCATGGTCTCCCAAAGACATGCTGGGTGTTCCGACGGATTTCGCCGAGCACAAGCTACATGTGAGGCCGGATGCTAAACCGGTCAAGCAACCCCTCTGCCGTCTGCCAGAAGAGAAGAGAAGGATTGTTGGCGAAGAGATCACCCGGCTTCTGGCAGCCGGCTTCATCATGGAATTATTCTACCTGGACTGGCTTGCCAACCCAGTCCTCGGTTTGGAAAAGAACAACAAGTGGCGCATGTGTATTGAATACACTAGCCTCAACAAAGCCTGCCCCAAGGACCCTTTTGCCTTGCCCCGGATAGATCAAGTGATCAACTCCACAGCCGGATGCGAGCTGCTGTCTTTCTTGGACGCCTACTCCGGCTACCACCAGATCAAGCTGAACCCGGCCGATCGGCTGAAGACTGCCTTTATCACACCATTCGGGGCCTTCTGTTACCTGTCCATGACGTTCGGCTTGAGAAATGCCGGCGCCATGTTTCAGCGTTGCATGCAGAAGGGCCTCCTCAAGCAACTCGGCAGAAATGCCCACGTCTATGTAGACGATATTGTGGTGAAGACGGAGAAGCGCGGCACCCTTCTGGAAGACCTCAAGGAGACGTTTGACAACCTGCGCCGCTTTCAGATCAAGCTCAACCCGAAGAAATGTGCCTTCGAAGTACCAGCCGGCCAGCTCCTTGGCTTCCTTGTCTCTGAGCGCGGAATCGAGTGCAACCCCGTGAAGATCAAGGCCATCGAGCAGATGCAAAGGCCAACCCGGCTGCGGGACGTCCAAAAGTTCACCGGGTGCTTGGCATCACTCAGCATGTTCATCAGTCGGCTGGGCGAGAAGGCCCTCCCACTGTACCAGCTGATGAAGAAGACCACCTGCTTTGAATGGAACGACCAGGCGGATGAGGCTTTCCTCCAGCTCAAGCGGATGCTGTCCACGCCGCCTGTTTTGGCCGCTCCTATTGCTAAAGAACCCATGTTCCTCTACATCGCCGCCACAAGCCGGGTGGTCAGCACCATGATTGTGGTCGAGCGCCCAGAGGACGGCAAGACCCAGCCGGTCCAGTATACTATCTGAGTGAGGTGCTGTCCGCCTCCAAGCAGAACTACCCCGACTACCAGAAGATGTGCTACGGCGTGTACTTTGCCGCCAGGAAGCTGAAGCAGTATTTCCAGGAGCACACTAGCATGGTCGTCTGCACCGCCCCCCTTGCCGAAATCATAGGCAACAGAGATGCATCAGGTCGGGTGGCGAAGTGGGCCATTGATCTGGCTCCACACACCATCCTCTACCAGCCCCGCCCCGCCATCAAGTCCCAAGCGCTGGCCGACTTCCTAGTTGACTGGGCCGAGACCCAGTACTTGCCGCCAGCGCCGGATTCCACTCATTGGCGGATGCACTTTGACGGCTCGAAGATGCGCACCGGTTTGGGAGCCGGCATCATCCTCACCTCTCCCAAAGGCGACAAGCTCAAGTACACGCTACAAATTCACTTTGCCGCCTCCAATAACATGGCCGAGTACGAGGCGCTCGTACACGGACTCCGGCTAGCCAAGGAGATTGGCATACGCCGGATTCTGTGTTACGACGACTTGGACTTGGTGGTCCAGCAGTCGTCTGGCGACTGGGACGCCAAGGATGCAAATATGGCGAGCTACCGCTTCCTCGTACAGCAGATCAGCGGGCACTTCGACGGGTGTGAGTTCCTTCACATGCCAAGGGCCGAGAACGAGCCAGCCGACGCCCTGGCCCAAATCGGCTCCACCCGGCGTCTCACTCCAGTGCCTGCGCAAGCCATCTATCAAGCCTTCGCCGGAATCAGAGTCCATCTTCATGCCGGCTGACCCCGGAGCAGTCGGATCCGGCTCGGGGACTTCAGCAGTCGGCCCGGGGACTTCGGCAGGCGGCCCGGGGACTTCGGCAGGCGGCCCGGGGGTTGCAGCACTTGAACCCAGCCCAGGGACTTCAGAACCCAGCCCGGGGACTGCAGTAGTCGGCTCGGGGACTTCAACGATGCAGCAAGCAGCGGCCGGCTCTGACCCGCCGCCTCCCAACCCGACCGCCCTGGTACCAGTTGCTATCATGATAGTGGTAGAAGCACCATCTTGGGCGCAGCCCATCCTCAACTTCCTGGTGAGCTGAGAGCTACCAGCCGACGAGGTCTTGGCCCGGCAGGTGTAGCGTCGGGCGCCAGCCTACAATAGTCAATGGAGAGCTTGTCAGGCGTAGTGTGACTGGTATCTTTTAGCGCTGCGTGGAGCCGGAGAAGGGCATGGCAATCCTCAAAGATATTCATCAAGGCGAGTGCGGCCACCACGCCGCCTCCAAATCCCTTGTTGCCAAAGCTTTCCGCCATGGATTCTTCTGGCCGACTGCTTTGGACAACGCCAAGGAGTTGGTCCGGAAGTGCAAGGGGTGTCAGCGCTTCAGCTCCAAGCAACACCTGCCGGCCTCTGCACTCAAGACCATCCCAATCACTTGGCCGTTTGCCATCTGGGGATTGGACATGGTGGGCCCGTTCAAAACAGCACACGGCGGCATGACCCATCTGCTGGTCGCTATGGATAAGTTCACGAAGTGGATCGAAGCAAAGCCAATCAAAAAACGGAATGGTCCGACTGCTGTCACATTCATTGCGGACATCACCGTCCGATACGGCATTCCGCACAGCATCATCACCAACAACGGCACAAACTTCGCCAAAGGCGCCTTGGCCCGTTTCTGCGCGACGCAGGGCATCCGACTGGACTTAGCGTCCGTTGCCCATCCGCAGTCAAACGGCCAGGTGGAGCGAGCAAACGGCCTCATCCTGTCCGGCATCAAGCCCCGACTGGTCGAGCCACTGGAGCGCTCGGCCGGCTGCTGGATCGAGGAGCTGCCGGCCGTCCTTTGGAGTCTTCAGACTACGCCCAACAAAGCAACCGGCTTCACTCCCTTCTTCCTCGTGTACGGGGCCGAGGCCGTCATCCCAACTGACATCGACTTCGACTCACCTCGCGTCACCATGTACACGGAGGCAGAAGCAAAGGAGGCGCGAGAAGATGGCGTCAATCTGCTGGAAGAGGCCCGGCTGTTGGCACTCAGCCGGTCCGCCATCTACCAGCAGAGACTACGCCGCTACCACAGCCGGAAGGTCAAGCCGCGTGCTTTCTGCGAAGGAGACCTTGTGCTCCGGCTGATCCAGCGAACAGCCGGCCAGCACAAGTTCTCGGCCCCTTGGGAGGGGCCTTTCATCATCAGCAAGGCCCTGGGCAACGACTCCTACTACCTCATCGACGCACAAAAGCCCAGGGCACGCAAGAGGGATGATTCCGGCAAAGAGACGGAGCGCCCATGGAACGCAAATCTTCTCCTCCCGTTTTACAGTTGATGCAGTGTATGTACCACGCTACCTTTTGAATTAAGCAAAGTCAAGATGTCCCTCGAAGCACACTCGGGGGCTACCTTTTTATCTATATGATAAGCTTGCCTATGAATGTATTATTTCATTCTTTCGCCCTGCACCGGGTCCGGTCAGCTGGCCCGGGGGCTCGCCGCCTCGACCTAAGTTGGCACCACCAGCAGTCGGCCAAGTAGTGTGCCGACATCTAAGCCCTCTCTTGCCTGAAGCCGCAGCTCGCAGAGCGACTGTCCGGCTGGCAAGAGCTAAAGGCAGGAAATGATGTCCACACGAAAAACGACTAAGGAAGAACGCCAGTGAAGGCCAAGCCAGCTACTCGCCTCATCCGTCCGGCTGCCCAGCAGCCGGCCGGCCGGCTTCTAGCTTGACTAGCTACGCTCTAGACGACCGAAGTAACTTGCCTATCCTAAACGGCCAAGTCCCTGCCCGGCCACAGACTACGGAGTGGCTGTTCGGCTGGCAGGGCGGCAGCCAAAGGAAGGCGGCAAAGGAAAAAGCCAAACGGAGCAAAAAGCTAAACCAAGCTGGAACCCGGCAAGAGCACAAGCATGTGTGAATTAAGTTATTTACATAGCAAAAGGCCCATGGCCAGCATTCAACGGAGTTTGAATTACACCCCCAGCGGGTGGAACTGTGCGTAATTAACTTGTTTGTTCAAAGCATAAGACAGAAAAAACTTGAAAGATAAGCGGCCGCTATGCCAAGGGCGCTACAGGCGGCGTGGACAGGTCGGCGGAGGCAGAGGCACCAGCTGGTGGAGCGTCTGACTGGCGGGTCTCAGCTTGGTCGATGTCGGTAGCAGTCAACGCGGCCTCCCGCGGCTCGCTGGTCGAAGCCCGATCGGGCTGAGGCTGGCCGGTCGCTCTGCCATCCGGTGCGACGTCCTCTTCTTCCTCGTCTTCATCGTCCTCACCTTCATCGCTGGAAGCGATCTCCTCCGTCGTGTCCTCCTCCTCCGCCGGGTCTAGCCCGAACCAGGAAGGCGGCACCTCAGCGCCATCCTCGTCCCGCTCCGGGATAAAGACGACAGTGTCAGAGTACTCGGCAAGGGTCGCTGCGCGTTTGACGAGCTCGTCGCGCACCGCATCCAGCTCCAGTCCGGCCTCCTGACGGAAGGTGGCCAGCTGGGCCAGCTCCACCCCTGGGTACCAGGCCTTGACGAACTCCAGCGCCGTCTGAGTGCCCGCTCGAGCCGCAGCGCCCTTCCAGGCCTCAAACCGTTCGACCGCCACCTCCAGCCAGTCGGCAGTCCGACTGGGGGTGCGAGGAACCTGAGCGTCCGGCCAGAGCCCGGCCAAGACCTGCGACCCGGCGCTCTGAAGACGGCGAAGCAGACGGCGCGCTGGCTCAAGGCGCATCTTGATGGCCAAGAGCTGCTCGCCCAGGTTGCGGGGCACATTCGGTGGAATGTCAGCACCCGTCCTCCTCCGCTATTCACGTCGTGCCTCGATTGCCTGGCAGATGGCGACGGAGCGACCGGGAAGAAATTCTGTCAAAAAGAAGACCAAGAACTTAGAAGCTAGCCCCCCAAAGCAGTCGGCGACTAGGCAACAAAGAAGAAAGGACATTACCTTCAACCATCTCCTCGATCACTCCGTAGCCGTCCGACAGCAGCTTCTCCCTCTCGACCCAGTCCGAGCGCTGAGTCTCGAACTCGGCCTTGAGGAGCGTTTTCCCGTCCTTCAGCTGCCGGACCTCCGTCTTGTGCTTCTCCGCCTGGTCCGCCAACTCCTTTGCAAGCCGGTCGTACTTCTTGGCGGCTTGGCTGCGCTCCTGCTCCTTGGCACGGAGCTCGGTCTCGAGCTCGCCCACGCGCGCCCGCAGCTGGCGGCGGCCCCTGCCAACACAAGAAAGAAACATCAGCATCAACCAAAAACAAGAAGTCGCCGGAAGATCTGGCCCGACTGCTCAGCAGTCGGCCTGAATCTCGGGGGCTACACCCAGCGAGCACGGAAAGACGGCCGTACTCACCTCGGCTCTCGTTCAGGTCGGCAGTCCGCTTGGCCGGTAGCTTGTTCTTGGAGTTGTAGGTGGCCGCGCGCAGATTGTGATAGTTCTGCAAGAAGAGCAATACTTCAACATTTAGAAAAATGCCTTGGAGTTCCAACCCACCTGCTCAGCAGCCGGCTCGGAACTTGGGGGATACACCCAGCGGGTGCGCTCGCGCGCCCCCACTGAAGACTGCAAAAAAAGCAAAAAGGATAACTCAAGCACGTACCCGAACAGTTGCCTGCATCGCCATCAACTCTTTCCCCGCCTGCAGGAGGGTGGCGCCATGGGCCTTGAACAAGTCAAGGACGTCCTGCACCGCAACGTTGAGGACACCCGAGCCGGTGCCCGACGTCCAGTCAGACGGAGCGGCGCTGGTGGCCTCGGCGTCGGTCGCCGACGAGCTCGTAGCCCCAGCTTCCATCGGCCTCGGCGCGGAGACCGCCCGCGCTGGGTGCTGGTGCGCAGGGACGCGGGTCGCGACCGCATGACTCACCACCAACTTAGTGCTAGATAGCGGCACCTCTGGCACTTCGGGCCGGCTGCCTTGCTTGCCAGCAGTCTGCGCGCGTAGAGGCACGCCCGTCTCCGGGATGACGGGGTCAGCCCTTCCCCTCTCCAGGGCCGTCTAGTCGGCCCCAGCTCCTCCGGTTGGCGCCTGGCCCTCCACCACCGACGGCTCCGTTTGCTGTGGACCGGTGGCCTCCGGAGCTCCGCTGCTCTCCGGCTCCTCCGCCCGCGCCTTGGCCGCTGCATCCGCCTGCTCCTTGGCCACTGCGTCGGCCTACGCCTTGGCCGCTGTGTCGGCCTCCGCCCGCGCCGCATCTGCTGCCTCCGCCTCTGCCTGAGCCACGACGTCTCGCTCCTGCTGCGCCTCCCACGCATTCCTCTCTGTCGCCTCCCGAAGGGCGGCGGCCGGGTCCAGGCGGCGGGCGTCTTTGGGGCCGCCTGCCAACCTAATCACCGAGGCAGACGGGGCCCGTGACACAGAAAGCGGAGCCCTACATAGCACGACAAGTGAAGAGAAGAAGTTTGGAAAGGAAAACCCAAGCGCAAGACAGAAATCCACAAGAGAAGGAAAGCCAAGACAGAAAGGATCAAGACGGAAAGCGGCCAAAATACTTACGTGGACACCATCGGACGCTGCTTCGGGCCCTTCCGGATGGCGGCTGCCTTCGCGGCCTCTTGCCGCTTGGTCGCGGCGACCGCGGACTTGGCCTTCTTCGACAGCCGGCTGCCGAACATCCCGACGTCGGCACAACGCTTCGAAGCACCGGGTGCTCCAGTCGGCGCCGCCGAGGAGCCGGTGCCCGTCCTGCCGACGCCTAGGGCACGGCAGGGCTCATCGTCTTCCTCATCGTCGTCCGGCCATTCCCCTATGCCGCCACCTACGGCCCCGCCTGCCGCATCGCCACCTCCAGCGGCATCATCCTCCTCCAACGCGGCCGCCCCCAGCTCGGGGTCGTCCACGTCACTCTCCGCGCGGTCCTCCATGTACCGATGGCCTGGATCCGGCGTGTCGGCCGCCGTCTGGCCTTGGAAGCGCTGCATCATAGCCTGGCAGTCAGGCGGCGCGAAGAACTTGACACAAGCAAAGAAAAATAATCAGAACTAACCGGAGGCGGCGGATTGGCGCGGCTGTACAGCTCTTTGCCGAACTGCCAGCTCTCCTCGTTGAGCTTGCAGTCGGAGAAGTAATTAATGAGCCGGACCACCTCCACAGTCGGCAGCGCCTTGGTGGACATCCGGCATGGGTCCCGACGGCCGCTCATGTTGGCGATCAGATGAGGCCGGGCTTGGAGGGGCAGCACCCGGCGTTCGACGAAGGCGGCCAGTAGATCCGACGCCTTGAGGCCCTCCGACTCCGTCATCTCTGGGAGCCGGGTGAGGGCGGTGGTGATGGCAGCCGACGGCGACTTCGGTCGAAATTTCCAGTTGCTCCGAGGCTCGAGCGGCGGGCCGGCTGCATAAGCCGGCAGGTTGACGTAGTCCCTCAACTCGTGGATGTTCCGGACGTAGAAATACGACTTCTACCAGAGTTTGGCCGACTCCAGCAGAGCAATGGCCGGGAAGCGGACCCCGGAGCCGGTGCGCCGCACCGCCACGCAGGCCCCGCACTGAGCCGCCTCGCCTTTGACGGCGGTGCCAAGCTTGAGGTAGAAGAGCTCCCCCCACAGCTCGAGCGTGGGCAAGACACCGAGGTACCCCTCGCAGAGGGTGACAAAGGCGGAGAGCAACACCACCGTATTCGGTGTGAGGTGGTGAGGTTGGAGATGGTAAAAGTCAAGAAAAGAGCGGAGAAAGCCGCTTGCCGGCAGGACGAAGCCGCGGAGGAAGTGGGTCCTGAAGACAACGAGCTCATCGTCCCTCAGTGCCGGCGAGATCTCCCTTTCGGGGGGGAACATGCACCACCAAGTTCGTCGTGTGGGGAAGTCACCGCGTCTGGCGGAGGAACTCGAGGTGGTCGTCGTGGACGTTCGAACCATCCCAATCGCCTCGCGCCATGCTTTATGGTTGCTTGGTGGCGGCGCGGCGAAGTCACGCGAGGCGAGGCCGCGGCGACGTAGAGAAGTCGAGCAACGGCGAGCTGCGGCGGCGGAGCGGCGCGGCGACGCGGCAGCAGTGAGGAGGCAGAAGAGGAAGAAGGTGGAGAACGGGGAGGGCGCGCGTGCGTTCTGCCGCACCCTCCTCCCCCTACTTATAGGCCCGCGGCAGCAGAGCCGAAGAGGCAGGATGTGGGGGCATGGGGATTAACTACGCCCGCGCCCCGCACGACCCCACATTTCTCGCGCTGTTAAAGCGCACATTCATTGCGCATGGGGAGGGCAACCGCCCACCTCGGCCGCAGCGGATCTGTGCGCGCGCCGAGGCCCTGTGGTGGTGGGCCCAGGCCTACGGCGACGTCCTGTCGCGCGCGTGGGCTGGCAGGCCGGCCTGGCCTGCTGGTGCCACATGGCACACGAGCAACGGACGGCAGGTGCGCCACCCGGTGCACGCGATGACTATTTGAATTCGACAGGCGGCTGGCCTAGCCTTGGCCGGCTCCTAGCAAACGGCTTCTACCAGACGGACAAAGCAGGAGATGCAGGACCTCTCGGAATAGGAAACTGCTGAGGCACTCCGGCTTGAGCCGCGGCGCCTCACCAGCTTCGGGGACTACTATCGGAGGGATTGACCACGGGTAGCCTCACCAGCACCCCGTAGAATTTCAAGATAGCAGGGCAAGCCAAGCCCCTTGTGCCTCCCGGACGTGTGGCCGGCTTCCTTGGGCCGGCTGGCCCAAGAGGCTGACTCCCAGATGGCGGTGTACCCTCAGAAGGCGACTTCGGGGGAGGCTAGGTCCTAGCAAACGGCCCCTCCTCCCCTCGGAGTCTGCGCCCATTCAATACGATAAGATGGGGCGTGGCTACAGGGTCACCCATACCCACAAATCCCGGCGGGGCGTGGCTACAGGGCGGGCTGACCAAGCGGACACCCCTCTGACAGGAGCGGCACTGTAGCCATGCGGCCCGTGACACAGCCCTCGTCAGCGGGACCATGCTCCCACGACGGGCGGTTGGTACGGCCCGCAGGCGGCGGGCCCTACCCGTCCGTGAGCAACCGGAAGACGGCGCACCTCGAGAAGGCGGCCTCAATGACAGACCGGCTTCCAGCAGCCGGCCTCTCCCTCCACTAAGAGTCAACGCGCCGTTACTCCGATGAGACGGGTTGTGGCTACAGTGAACACCCACCAGGTGGCGGACTGTATCCATGCCTCCCCCGACAAGGCCCTCATCATCAAGGGCGAGGCTACAACAAAAGGCAATCAGCGTGGCCCGCAGGCGGTGGGCCCCACCGGTCGACCGAATCCTCGGCAGCCGGCGGGACCCACCCAGCAGCAAGCCCCAGCGGCCGGCAGAGAACCCGGCGCCCATAGACGCTGACATCCGGGTCCTACACCCTTCCCAATTACCATTGTACCCCTGGGGGGTAGGCCTATATAAACCCCCCAGGTTCGCCCATGCAAAGGGTTCAGCTCATCTCCCACGCCATTATACACACACATAGCTAGAGAAGCACTAGGGCTAGCCTCGCCCTTCTCCTTCCTCTAGCAAATAGCTCAAGGAGCAAGCTTGTAGCTACGAGATTGATCATAGTCATCATGCAGAGACCCCGCAGAGCAGGACTAGGGGTGTTATCTCCTCGGAGATCCCCGAACCTGGGTAAGACTCGTGTTCATTCAAGATCTCGCTCACTCCCGCTTCCAGGGCCCGACGACGTACTCATGTCCCCATCCACGATAAGCCACCCCTTAGCATATGTCGCGAGATTATCCCGACAGGCGGCGGTGGTAGCGCAGGGCAGGGGCGGCGGCGGCAGCGCAGGGGAAGGGGGCGAAGCTCACTGGGGGTGCGGTGTCGGGAGCGGCGATGAGGAGCGTGCGGGCTCGGGGCAGGGCGTCGGCATCGGGAGGGCGGCGCAGCAGCCTGGTGGCGTTGGGGGCGGCGATGAGGAGCGTGCGTGCTCAGGGCAGGGTGTCGGCATCGGGAGGAGAATGGGAGGTTGGGGAAAATTTCCTAAGTGTTGGCTTATATAGTCACACCTTTGGTCCCGGTTGGTGGGACGAAAGGCCTCCCTTTTGTCCCGGTTCGTGCCACCAACCGGGACCAAAGGTGTATTTCGCCAGGCGAAAGGGCGGGAAGCCCAGACCATTGGTCCCGGTTGGTGGCTCGAACCGGGACGAAAGGGGGGCCTTTCGTCCCGGTTCGAGCCACCAACCGGGACCAATGGTCTGTGCTGCCGGATCCAAAACTTTAGTCCCACCTCGCTAGTTGAGAGGGGCTCGGAGTTGTTTATAAGCGCTGCTGCCGCTTCCCTCTCAAGCTCCTATCTACTGCCGGCAGTAAATGCCTATCTGACGCCCTGTTGGGCCTGCTTGCACTACGGGCCTGCATCCTGGCCCATCTCTAGGGTTTCTAGTCGTATGCTGGCCGTGGTGGCTAGTAGGTGGGCCTTTTTTTATTTTTTGCATATGTTATGTTTTTAAATTTTTAATGTTATTTTTTGCATATGTTATTTTTAGTTATATAATTTTAGTTGCATATATTTTATATAATTTTAGTTGCATAAGTTTTATTTTTTATTGATTCTTTTTAGTTGATTCCTTTTGCTATTAGAGTTTTATAAAAGCTTTTTAGTTTTCTATTAAAGTTTGTAACAAAAATACTTTATGAAAATTCTTTTTACATTAAAAGTTTTTAAAACAAATAAATACTTTGATACTTTAGTTAATATTATTTTGATTCTTTTTAGTTGATTCTTTTTGCTATTGAAAAATATTATATTTAATTGATTCTTTTTCGTTCATTCTTTTTGCTATTAGAATTTTATGCAAGCTTTTTAGTTCATTCTTTTTGCTATTAGAGTTTTATGAAAGCTTTTTGATTCATTATTTTTGCTATTAATTCATTCTTTGAGCTAAATGAACCTGAAATTGAAAGGCAGTACAAATGAACTCTAAAAAGGTTGAAAGTTGGCATGGTATCATCATTTCACCCACATAGCATGTGCTAAAAAGTTGAGAGGGTTACGGCAAAAACTGGATGCACTTCGTGTACAAAATGGACAATCTCTTTCGAACTATCAGGGTTTCAGATGAAAACTCATATGTTACAAAGGCATTTCATTTTTTTAACTTATTTCAACTCCAGACTTTTTGTGCGTTCAACATGTACCATTCAAAGCCACATCATCAATTTTCAACCCTTTCTGACTTCATTTGTTATTTTTCATGCATTTACTGATTTTTTTAGTTAAATGACCCTTAAATTGAAAAGCAGTATAAATGAACTCTGAAAAGGTTGAAAGTTTGCATGGTATCATCATTTCACCCACATAGCATGTGCTAAAAAGTTGAGAGGGTTACAGCAAAAACTGGATGCACTTCGTGTACAAAATGACAATCTCTTTCGAAGTATCACGGTTTCGGACGAAAACTCATATGTTACAAAGGCATTTCATTTTTTTAACTTATTTCAACTACAGACTTTTTGTGCATTCAACATGCACTATTCAAAGCCACATCATAAATTTTTAACCCTTTCTGACTTCATTTGCTATTTTTCATGTATTTACTGATTTTTTTTAGCTAAATGACCCTGAAATTGAAAAGCAGTACAAATGAACTCTGAAAAGGTTGAAAGTTGGCATGGTATCATCATTACACCCACATAGCATGTGCTAAAAAGTTGAGAGGGTTACGACAAAAATTGGATGCACTTCGTGTGCAAAATGGATAATCTCTTTCGAAGTATCACAGTTTCGGACGAAAACTCATATGTTACAAAAGGCATTTCATTTCTTGACATGTAACTGCAGTGATATTCTAGATCAAAGCCATCATCAGAATAGTTGTGGAGAGAAAGTCTTCACTTTTTCTTCGCGTGTGTCCCTTGCTTATTGCGCCGTAATCATGGATAATCTTCATCGTTTAACAGGGTGCTTGGGTCAACCTTCACTTTGAAGGGAGGAATTTCATGAAACTTTTCATAATCTTCAGACATGTCGATCTTGCCCTCCACTCCCATGATGTCTCTTTTCCCTGAAAGAACTATGTGGCGCTTTGGCTCATCGTATGATGTATTCGCTTCCTTATCCTTTCTTTTTCTCGGTTTGGTAGACATGTCCTTCACATAGAAAACCTGCGCCACATCATTGGCTAGGACGAATGGTTCATCTGTGTACCTGATGTCTACTATGCAACCTTTCTTCTTGTAGACGTTGTTGGGCCTCCAAGTGCAGAGTTTTGTAGGACAGTAGCAAATTTCCCTCAAGTGGATGACCTAAGGTTTATCAATCCGTGGGAGGCGTAGGACGAAGATGGTCTCCCTCAAACAGCCCTGCAACAAATAACAAAGAGTCTCTTGTGTCCCCAACACACCCAATACAATGGTAAATTGTATAGGTGCACTAGTTCGGCGAAGAGATGGTGATACAAGCGTAATATGGATAGTAGATATAGATTTTTGTAATCTGAAAATATAAAAACAACAAGGTAACTAGTGACAAAAGTGAGCAAAAACGGTATTGCAATGCTTGGAAACAAGTCCTAGGGTTCATACTTTCACTAGTGCAAGTTCTCTCAACAATGATAACATAATCGGATCATATAACAATCCCTCAACGTGCAACAAAGAATCACTCCAAAGTTCCTATCGGAGAATGTAGGACGAAAATGTGCATCAACCCCCATGCATAGATTACCCCAATGTCACCACAGGAATCCGCGATTTGAGTGCCAAAACATACATCAAGTGAATAAATAGAACATCCCATTGTCACCACAGATATCCCATCTCAAGACATACATCAAGTGTTCTCAAATCCAATACTCAATCCAACATAACGAAACCTCAAAGAGCAAGACTCAATTCATCACAACAAGAGATAGAGAGGGGAGAAACACCATATGATCCAACTATAATAACAAAGCTCGCAGTACATCAAGATTGTGCCAAATCAAGAACACGAGAGAGAGAGAGAGATCAAACACATGGCTACTGGTACATACCCTCAGCCCCGAGGGTGAACTACTCCCTCCTCGTCATGGAGACCGCCGGGATGATGAAGATGGCCTTCGGTGATGGTTTCCCCCTCCGGCAGGGTGCCGAAACGGGCTCCTGATTGGTTTTTCGTGGCTACAGTGGCTTCCGGCGGCGGAACTCCCAATCTAGGTTTCTTTCTGGGGGTTTCTGGATTTATAGGAGGTGTTGGTGTCGGGGACAAGTCAAGGGGGCCCACGAGGCGACGACAAGGTAGGGGGGCGTGCCCTAGGGGGGGCGCGCCCTCCACCCTTGTGGTTGCCTCGGGACTCCTCTCTAGTATCTTTTCACTCCAGTATTTTTTATATTTTCCAAAAATATTCTCCGTAAATTTTTAGCTCATTCCGAGAACTTTTATTTCTACACAAAAAAACGACACCACGGTAGTTCTGCTGAAAACAGCGTCAGTCTGGGTTAGTTCTAATAAAATCATACCAAAACCATATAAAATTGTTGTAAACATGGCATGAATACTTCATAAATTATAGATACGTTGGAGACGTATCAGCATCCCCAAGCTTAATTCCTGCTCCTCCTTGAGTAGGTAAATGATAAAAGAAATAATTTATGAAGTGTGAATGCTAGCAAGTGCACAAGTTTGATCAATAATAATTTCAATCACCTTTTCTAGCATCATTATATATCATAAACAGTAGCTCATCTCATAAAACTTCGCATGATCAAGTAGCAAGCTATTCACATGTTAAAGCATAGATCATAAACTTTCTTGAAAACTAACAAACTATGTTCTCAGTCATCAAACAATTGCAATTCATCTTATTTTCAGGAAGGGTCTATGTAAGAGCTTTGATTTAGCAAATTCCACATAATCAACTATCATATAGTCTTCCATTATTGCTACCACTCAAAGCATATTTTTAGAACAACTAGCATCCATCGACCAGAGAGAAAGATAGGGGCTTAGTGTTTCGCCTCCCAACTTATTTATCATATAGATAATTGTCAACAATAATAATTCATGATCAAATATATTTGAATGGCCATATATGCTTAGATCTTTCCCCATCACATGATGCTTGCCAACTAAAGAGTAGGTTCGAATGAGAAGGAATACTACTGACTCTGACATAAAAGTAAAAGATAGGCCCTTCGCAGAGGGAAGCAGGGATTTGCAGAGGTGCCAGAGCTCGAAGTTTTTTTAAAATAGAGGTGAAAATAATTTTGAGAGGCATGCATTCATTGTCAACGTAACGACCGAGAGTTCTCACTATCTTCCATGCTAGACACATTATAGGCGGTTCCCAAACAGAATGGTAAAGTTTTTACTCCCCCTCCACCAACAATCACACTCCACGGCTGATCCGAAACAGCGGGTACCGTCCATACAAACAACAGTCCTGGGGGAGTTTTGTTTAATTATTTGAAATTTTGTTTTTGATCTTTTGATCATAGGACTGGGCATCCCAATTACCAGCCACTCTCTCATGAATGATAAGTGAATAAACACTCATCGTGAGAATAACCCACCTAGCATGGAAGATACTGACAGCCCCTAGTCGCTACATGAGCGATTCAAGCATACAAAACAGATTATTATTTGAAGGTTTAGAGTTTGGCACATGCAAATTTACTTGGAATGGCAGGTAAATAACGCATATGGGTAGATATGGTGGACTCTCATGGAAGAAACTTGGTTCAAGGATTTTGGATGCACAAGCAGTATTCCCGCTTAGTACAGAAATTTTGGCTAGCAAAAGATTCTAAATAGCAAGCACCACATGTTGGAGGATCCATAACAATATAACTTCTATACAAATATACCCAAGTTCAACTAATTTGCTCAAGTTTGAAAATAATTAATGGGGCTCACAATCATAGAAGATGTCCAAGATAGTATATTTATATGTGAAATTTCTCTTCCTTCAATATTCTTTCATGAATTGTTCAAGTGACCAATACTATGTTTGCTAACTTTCAATAAATTTACCACCTCTACTTCTTATATGTGAAGTCATTACTCCCCATGGAATAAGCATATGAAGCATATATAATTTCAGATTTATGATATTCAATTCATTCAACCATTTACTCATAGGATATAAGTGGATCACGAGAGTAAATGACAAACTACTCCAAAAAAATATAAGTGAAGATCAATGAGTAGTCGAATAATTATGTAGCTATGTGAAGACTCTCTCTCAAAAATAATAATTTAGATCTTAAGTATTTTATTCAAACAGCAAGCAAAATAAAATAAAATGACATTTCAAGGATAGAACATATCATGTGAAGAAGCAAAAACTAAGGCTCAACTGAGGCTAACCGATAATTCTTGATGAAGAAAGGTGGGATGCCTGCCGGGGCATCCCCAAGCTTAGATGCTTGAGACTTCTTGAAATATTATATTGGGATGCCTTGGGCATCCCCAAGCTTGAGCTTTTGTGTCTCCTGAATTCCTTTTATATCACGGTTTCCCTAAATCTTAAAAACTTCATGCACACAAAACTCAACAAGAACTTGTGAGAAAAGTTAGTATAAATCAAATGCAAAACCTTATCATTATCTACTGTAGCAAATCACTAAAATTATTATTTGATATTGCATACTAAATGCCTCTGCATATTTAATACTCCTATCCTCAAATAGAATCATTAAACAAGCAAACATATGCAAACAATGCAAACATAACAGCAATCTGTCTAAACAGGACAGTCTGTAAAGAGTGCAATTGTACTCATACTTCCCAAACTCCAAAAACTCTAAAAAAAATCGACACTATAGAAAATTTGTTGTTACTCATTGTGTAAAATTTTCAAGATTTTACATAGTTCTGACTTTCCACAAGAATTCAGACAATGATAGAAAACTTTCTGTTTTCAAAACAGCAACATATAGACTTTTGCAAAATAAGCATGGTAAAGGCTATCCTTGACACTTTTATTGAAATAAAAGATGAAAAACATTAATCTAAATAACATCAAGCAAATACTAATAAAATAAAATGACGCTCGAAGCAAAACACATATCATGTGATGAATAAAAATATAGCTCCAAGTGAGGTTACCGATAATGTTGAAGACGAAAGAGGGATGCCTTCCGGGGCATCCCCAAGCTTAGTTGCTTGGATCTTCCTAGAATATTACCTTGGGGTGCCTTGTTCATCCCCAAGCTTAGGGTCTTGTCACTCCTAATTCTCCTCATATCGATATCTCACCCAAAACTTGAAAACTTCAATCACACAAAACTTAACAAAACCTTCGTGAGATCCGTTAGTATAATAAAACAAATCATTCACTTGGGTACTGTCAAAGACAAGATTCAAAATTTTTATCACATGAATCCTACTGTACCCTATCATTTCTACAATTTATATTAAGCAATATAAGCCATAGAAACTGGAAAACAAGCAAACTATGCATCGAAAACAGAATCTGTCAAAAACAGAACAGTACGTAAAGATCTGAATTATGCTCATACTTATGTTACTCCGAAAATTCTGAAAAATTAGGAAAACGTAGATAATTTGTATGCCAATACTATGTAAAAATTTCAGAGTTTTTACACATTCGAGTAAAAGACAGGAATTTTTGTACTGGACACAAAAGTTTCTGTTTTTGCACAGAATCAAGTCAACTATCAACCACACTATCCCAAAGGCTTTACTTGGCACCTTATTCAAACAAAAGCTATAAAACATTATTAATACAGTAGCTTAATAATGTGAACTCACAAAAACAGTAGGGGTAAATATTGGGTTGTCTCCCAAGAAGCGCTTTTCTTTAATGCCTTTTTAGCTAGGCATGATGATTTCAATGATGCTCACATAAAAGATAAGAATTGAAACATAACGGGAGCATCATGAAGCATATAAATAGCACATTTAAGTCTAACCCACTTACTATGCATAGGGATTTTGTGAGCAAACAATTTATGGGAACAAGAATCAACTAGCATAGGAAAGCAAAACAAGCATAACTTCAAGATTTTCAACACACAGAGAGGAAACTTGATATTATTGCAATATGTAGAAGCACATGTTCCTCTCTCATAATAATTTTTAGTAGCATCATGAATGAATTCAACAATATAGCCATCACATAAAGCATTCTTTTTATAATCCACAAGCATAGAAATTTTATTACTCTCCACATAAACAAATTTATTCTCATGAATAGTAGTGGAATCAAACTCAACAAAATAGCTATCATGTGAGGCATAATCCAATTGAAAATTAAAATCATGATGACAAGTTTCATGGTTATCATTATTCTTTATAGCATATATTTCATCACAATAATCATCATAGATAGCAACTTTGTTCTCATAATCAATTGGAACCTCTTCCGAAATAGTGGATTCATCACTAAATAAAGTCATGACCTATCCAAATCCACTTTTATCAATATTGTGAAAAGATTCAACACCCTCCAAAATAGTGGGATCAATACTACCTAGAGTTGACACTCTTCCAAACCCACTTTCATCAATATAATCATCATAAATAGGTGGCATGCTATCATCATAATAAGTATTCTCATCAAAACTTGGGGGATTAAAAATATCATCTTCATCAAACATAGCATCCCCAAGCTTATGGCTTTGCATATCATTAGCATCATGGATATTCAAAGAATTCACACTAACAACATTGCAATCATGCTCATCACTCAAAGATTTTATGCCAAACATTTTATTGCATTCTTCTTCTATCAATTGAGCACAATTTTCCTTTCCATCATTTTCAAGAAAGACATTATAAAGATGAATAATATGAGGCAACCTCAATTCCATTTTTTTTGTAGTTTTCTTTTATAGAGTAAACTAGTGATAAAACAAGAAACTAAAAGATTCAATTGCAAGATCTAAAGATATACCTTCAAGCACTCACCTCCCCGGCAACGGCGCCAGAAAAGAGCTTGATGTCTTCTACGCAACCTTTCTTCTTGTAGACGTTGTTGGGCCTCCAAGTGCAAAGTTTTGTAGGACAGTAGAAAATTTCCCTCAAGTGGATGACCTAAGGTTTATCAATCCGTGGGAGGCATAGGATGAAGACGGTCTCTCTCAAACAACCCTGCAACCAAATAACAAAGAGTCTCTTGTGTCCCCAACACACCCAATACAATGGTAAATTGTATAGGTGCACTAGTTCGGCGAAGAGATGGTGATACAAGCATAATATGGATAGTAGATATAGATTTTTGTAATCTGAAAATATAAAAATAACAAGGTAACTAGTGACAAAAGTGAGCAAAAACAGTATTGCAATGCTTGGAAACAAGGCGTAGGGTCATACTT
Organism: Thinopyrum elongatum; assembly: GCA_011799875.1. Taxonomy (NCBI): domain Eukaryota; kingdom Viridiplantae; phylum Streptophyta; class Magnoliopsida; order Poales; family Poaceae; genus Thinopyrum; species Thinopyrum elongatum. The sequence goes on along the minus strand of CM022303.1, from coordinate 686,797,003 downwards.
TCACTAGTGCAAGTTCTCTCAACAATGATAACATAATCGGATCATATAATAATCCCTCAACGTGCAACAAAGAATCACTCCAAAGTTCCTATCGGGGAACGTAGGACGAAAACGTGCATCAACCCCTATGCATAGATTACCCCAATGTCACCACGGGAATCCGTGAGTTGAGTGCCAAAACATACATCAAGTGAATCAATAGAACATCCCATTGTCACCACAGATATCCCATCGCAAGACATACATCAAGTGTTCTCAAATCCAATACTCAATCCAACATAACGAAACCTCAAAGAGCAAGACTCAATTCATAACAACAAGAGATAGACGACAAGAGATAGAGAGGGGAGAAACACCATATGATCCAACCATAATAACGTACATCAAGATCGTGCCAAATCAAGAACACGAGAGAGAGAGAGAGAGATCAAACACATAGCTACTGGTACATACCCTCAGCCCCGAGGGTGAACTACTCCCTCCTCATCATGGAGACCGCCGGGATGATGAAGATGGCCTCCGGTGATGGCTTCCCCCTCCGGCAGGGTGCCGAAACGGGCTCCCGATTGGTTTTTTGTGGCTACAGAGGCTTGCGGCGGCGGAACTCCTGATCTAGGTTTCTTTCTGGGTGTTTTTGGATTTATAGGAGGTGTTGGCGTTGGGGACAAGTCAAGGGGGCCCACGAGGCGACAACAAGGCAGGGGGGCGCGCCCTCCACCCTAGTGGTTGCCTCGGGACTCCTCTCTGGTATCTTTTCGCTCCAGTATTTTTTATATTTTCCAAAAATATTCTCCGTAAATTTTCAGCTCATTCCGAGAACTTTTATTTCTGCACAAAAAAACGACACCATGGTAGTTCTGCTTAAAACAACGTCAGTCTGGGTTAGTTCTAATAAAATCATACCAAAACCATATAATATTGTTGTAAACATGGCATGAATACTTCATAAATTATAGATACGTTGGAGACGTATCAGTACCCAAGATTGTTGAGATCCACTGTTGTCATTCCGTACTGTGGGTCTACCTGTACCCCGCCTCCTGACAGATTGACCCATTTGCACCGAAACAAAGGGACCTTAAAATCATGTCTATAGTCAAGTTCCCATATGTCCACTATGTAACCATAATATGTGCCCTTTCCCCTGTTGGTTGCTGCATCAAAGCGGACACCACTGTTTTGGTTGGTGCTCTTTTGATCTTGGGCGATCGTGTAAAATGTATTCCCATTAATCTCGTACCCTTGGTAAGTCAATACAGTCGAAGATGGTCCCCTGGCCAACAAGTACAGCTCATCTCCAACAATGTTGTTACCCATGAGATGTGTTTGCAACCAACTGCCGAAAGTCCTGATGTGTTCACATGTAATCCAGTCGTCAGACTGCTCCGGGTGTTTGAAGCGCAGAAAATTCTTGTGTTCATTGACATACGGGGTCACCAACATAGAATTCTGTAGAACTGTGTAGTGTGCTTGAGCCCAAGAATGCCCATCCCTACATATTATTGAATCCGCTCCTAGCGTGCCTTTTCCAGTCAGTCTCCCCTCATACCGCGATCGAGGGAGACCAATCGGCTTAAGTTCAGGAATAAAGTCAACACAAAACCCAATGACCTCCTCTGTTTGATGGCCCATGGAGATGCTTCCTTCTGGCCTAGCACGGTTACGAACATATTTCTTTAAGACTCCCATGAACCTCCCAAAGGGGAACATATTGTGTAGAAATATAGGACCCAGAATGGCAATCTTGTCGACAAGATGAACTAGGACGTGCGTCATGATATTGAAGAAGGATGGTGGGAACACCAGCTCGAAACTAACAAGACATTGCACCAAATCATTCTTTAACCTTGGTAGGATTTCTGGATCGATTACCTTCTGAGAGATTGCATTGAGGAATGCACATAGCTTCACAATGGCTAATCGAACGTTTTCCAGTAGAAGCCCCCTCAATGCAACCGGAAGTAGTTGCGTCATAATCATGTGGCAGTCATTTAGGTTCTTTAAATTTTTCTCTGCCATATTTATTATTCCCTTTATATTCGACGTGAAGCCAGACGGGACCTTCATACTGAGCAGGCATTCAAAGAAGATTTCCTTCTCTTCTTTGGTAAGAGCGTAGCTGGCAGGACCTTCATACTGCTTTGGATGCATGCCGTCTTTTTAGTGCACACGTTGCCGGTCCTCTCGTGCCTCCGGTGTATCTTTTGTCTTCCCATACACGCCCAAGAAGCCTAGCAGGTTCACGCAAAGATTCTTCGTCACGTGCATCACGTCGATTGCAGAGCGGACCTCTAGGTCTTTCGAATAGGGTAGGTCCCAAAATATAGATTTCTTCTTCCACATGGGTGCGCGTCCCTCAGCGTCATTCAGAACAGATTGTCCGCTAGGACCCTTTCCATAGATTGCTTGTAAATCCTTGACCATATCAAGTATGGCATCACCAGTACGGAGGGCGGGCTTCTTCCAGTGATCTGTCTCACCTTTGAAATGCTTGCCTTTCTTTCTTAAGAGATGGTTGGTCGAAAGAAATTGATGATGTCCCAGGTACACATTCTTCCTGCATTTGTCCAAATATATACTTTCGGTATCATCTAAACAGTGCGTGCATGCGTGGTATCCCTTGTTTGTCTGTCCTGGAAGGTTACTAAGAGCAGGCCAATCATTGATGGTTACAAACAGCAACGCATGTAGGTCAAATTCCTCCTGTTTGTGATCATCCCACACACATACACCTTTTCCATTCCACAGCTGTAAAAGTTCTTCAACTAATGGCCTTAGGTACACATCAATGTCATTGCCGGGTTGCTTAGGTCCTTGGATGAGCACTGGCATCATAATGAACTTCCACTTCATGCACAACCAAGGAGGAAGGTTATAGATACATAGAGTCACGGGCCAGGTGCTATGATTGCTGCTCTGCTCCCCAAAAGGATTAATGCCATCTGCACTTAAGCCAAACCATACGTTCCTTGCGTCACCTGCAAAGTCCCCCCACTTTCTCTCGATTTTTCTCCACTGTGACCCGTCAGCGGGTGCTCTCAACTTCCCGTCTTTCCTACAGTCTTCTTTGTGCCATCGCATCAACTTGGCATGCTCTTTGTTTCTGAACAGACGTTTCAGCCGTGGTATTATAGGAGCATACCACATCACCTTGGCAGGAACTCTCTTCCTGGGGCGCTCGCCCTCAACATCACCAGGGTCATCTCGTCTGATTTTATACCGCAATGCACCACATACTGGGCATGCATTCAAATTCTCGTACTCCTCACCACGGTAGAGGATGCAGTCATTAGGGCATGCATGTATCTTCTGCACCTCTAACCCTAGAGGGCAGAGAACCTTCTTTGCTCCGTATGTACTGTCAGGCAATTCGTTATCCTTTGGAAGCTTCCTCTTCATTATTTTCAGTAACTTCTCAAATCCCTTGTCAGATAAACCATTCTCTGCCTTCCATTCCAGAAATTCCAGTGTGGTACCGAGCTTTCTATTGCCATCTTTGCAATTTGGGTACAACCATTTTTTGTGATCCTCTAAAATGCGATCGAACTTCAACTTCTCCTTTTCACTCTCGCATTCTCTCTGTGCATCAACAATGACCCGGCGAAGATCATCATCGGGCACATCGTCTGGTTCATCTTGATCTTCAGCTTCCCCCATTGCAGTATCACCGTATTCAGGGGGATAGTTGTCATCATCCTCTTCTTCTTCGTTGTCTTCCATCATAACCCCTATTTCTCCGTGCTTGGTCCAAACATTATAGTGTGGCATGAAACCCTTCACAAGCAGGTGCAAGTGAAGGGTTTTCGAGTCAGAGTAATCCTTCGTATTCCCACAGATAGTACATGGACAATACATAAAACCATTCTACTTGTTTGCCTCAGCCACTTCGAGAAAATTATGCATGCCATCAATGTACTCGGAGGTGCGTCGGTCACTGTACATCCATTGCCGGTTCATCTGTGTGCATTATATAATTAAGTGTATCAAAAACCATTACAGAACATCATGAATAGAGAAGTGACCAAATTAATACAAGTTCATCATCACATTAAAACCAAAGTACTGTAGTGATCAAATGTTATTACTGAAAAAATAAATACATAAAGTTCATACATAGTTCTCATAGAACAACATATAGCTCTCTAGCTAGAGCATCTAATTAAACATACATTGAAACTAACATACAACTATGTAAAACATTTAAATGCAACAACAAATGCGATCATAATCGCAACTAAGGTAACAATTGATCCAACAGCATAATGATACCAAGCCTCATTATAAATGGCATATTTTCTAATCTTTCTAATCTTCAAGCGCATTGCATCCATCTGGATCTTGTGATCATCGACGACATCGGCAACATGCAACTCCAATTCCATCTTCTCCTCCTCAATTCTTTTCAATTTTTTCTTCAAGTAATTGTTTTCTTTTTCAACTAAATTTAACCTCTCGACAAGAGGGCTGGTTGGAATTTCCGGTTCACATACCTCCTAGATAAAAACATCTATGTCACATTGGTTGGCATAATTGTCATAAACACTAAATGAAACAAATAGTAATAAAAGATAATATACCACATCCGAATCATAGACAGGACGAGGGCCGACGGGGGTGGATACCAAAACCATGGCACTATATAATAACAAACAATAATAAAAGTAAGAAAATTTTACAAGTATATATCTAAATCATACAAGTAAAAAAAAATTATTTTAAAAAGAAGATAAGAACAAGAGGCTCATCACGGTGGTGCCGGTGACGAGATCGGAGCGGGCGATCGATGGCGGTGAGGACGGGGACGGGGACGGCACCCTACACATGTGCAGACTCTAAGAAGTTAATTTCAACTCAAATTGTGCATCTAAATCAAAAGAACTCCCACATACACTCCTCCACTAAAACCCACAAACCACTCTACTTCTAGAGCATTTGAAATGAGCTAAACTAGCAGTGAGAGATGAAACGATGAAGTTGCTAACCTTTTAGAACACTTGTGTAGTTGGTGCACCGCCAAACCTAGACAAATCTTGGGGAAAATATAGCATGGAGAGGAGAAAGCTTAAGTGTGGCTCGGGCATTTCATCAAACACCTCATGTGCATAGGAGGTGAGAACAGAGTAGCACAAAGCTCCCACCCTTCCACGGCCAAAAAACAGAGGAGATGGGGGGGCGTGGATATATATAGGCAAAACTTCAGTCCCGGTTTGTGTCTAAAACCGGGACTAAAGGCCAACATTTGGTCCCGGTTCCAGCCACCAACCGGGACTAAAGGGGTTGCGCTAGGAGCAAGGCCCTTTAGTCTCGATTCGTGTCTGGAACCAGGACCAAAGGGGTCAGACGAACCGGGACTGGTGCCTGCCGTGGCCCGGCCGGCGCCCTGGCCTCACGAACCAGGACTGATGCACCCATTGGTCCCGGTTCATAACAGAACCGGGATTGATGCTCTTATCTGGCCTGGACCAAAGCCCTGTTTTCTACTAGTGATGGAGCCAGATGCTAAACCTGTTGTTGGCCACCAACATCGATTGAATCCAAAAATGAAAGAGGTGGTAAGAACTGAAATATTAAAGCTTCTGGAAGCAGGTATAATCTATCCCATAGCTGATAGTAGATGGGTAAGTCCAGTTCATTGTGTTCCCAAAAAGGGTGGAGTTACTGTTGTTCCTAATGATAAGAATGAGCTTATTCCTCAGAGGATAGTAACTGGTTATAGGATGGTGATAGATTTTAGAAAGTTGAATAAAGCTACTAGGAAAGATCATTATCCTTTGCCTTTTATTGATCAAATGTTAGAAAGGTTGTCTAAGCATACACACTTTTGTTTCCTTGATGGTTATTCTGGTTTTTCTCAAATACCTGCTGCACAATCTGATCAAGAGAAAATCACCTTCACTTGCCCTTTTGGAAGTTTTGCTTATAGACGCATGCCTTTTGGTTTATGTAATGCACCTGCTACCTTCCAAAGATGTATGACTGCTATCTTCTCTGACTTTTGTGAAAAGATTATTGAGGTTTTCATGGATGATTTCTCCGTTTACGAAACTTCTTTTGATGATTGCTTAAGCAACCTTGATCAAGTTTTGCAGAGATGTGAAGAAACAAATCTCGTCTTGAATTGGGAGAAGTGCCACTTTATGGTTAATGAAGGTATTGTCTTGGGCCACAAGATCTCCGAAAGAGGTATTGAAGTTGATAAGGCTAAGGTTGATGCCATTGAGAAGATGCCATGCCCGAAGGATATCAAAGGTATAAGAAGTTTTCTCGGTCATGCTGGTTTCTATAGGAGATTTATTAAGGACTTCTCTAAAATTTCTAGGCCTCTTACCAATCTTTTGCAAAAAGATGTTCCCTTTGTTTTTGATGATGATTGTGTAGAAGCATTTGAAACTCTTAAGTCAGCTTTAATTTCTGCACCTATTGTTCAGCCACCTGATTGGAATTTACCTTTTGAAATTATGTGTGATGCTAGTGACTATGTTGTTGGTGCTGTTCTAGGACAAAGAGTTGATAAGAAGTTGAATGTCATTCATTATGCTAGTAAAACTTTGGACACTGCCCAAAGGAATTATGCTACTACTGAAAAAGAGTTTCTTGCAGTTGTGTTTGCATGTGATAAGTTTAGATCTTATATTGTTGATTCCAAAGTTACTATTCATACTGATCATGCTGCTATCAAGTACCTCATGGAGAAGAAAGATGCTAAGCCTAGGCTTATTAGGTGGGTTCTTTTGTTGCAAGAATTTGATCTTCATATTATTGATAGGAAAGGGGTTAATAACCCTGTGGCTGATAGCTTGTCTAGATTGGAAAATGTGCTTGACGACCCACAACCAATTGATGATAGTTTTCCTGATGAGCAACTAGCTGCTATTAATGTTTCTCATAGTGCTCCTTGGTATGCAGATTATGCTAATTATATTGTTGCTAAGTTTATACCTCCTAATTTTACTTATCAGCAGAAGAAAAAGTTTTTCTATGATTTAAGACATTACTTCTGGGATGATCCACATCTTTATAAAGAAGGTGTGGATGGTATTGTTAGACGGTCTGTGCCTGAGCATGAACAGGAACAAATTCTTCGTAAGTGTCACTCAGGAGCATATGGAGGGCACCACGCTTGAGACAGAACCGCACACAAGGTATTTGATGTCTACTACACAACTTGTTCTTGTAGACACGTGTTGGGCCTCCAAGCGCAGAGTTTTGTAGGACAGTAGCAATTTTCCCTCAAGTGGATGACTTAAGGTCTATCAATCCGTGGGAGGCATAGGACGAAGATGGTATCTCTCAAGCAACCCTGCAATCAAATACAAGAAATCTCTTGTGTCCCCAACACACCCAATACAATGGCAAATTGTATAGGTGCACTAGTTCGGTGAAGAGATGATGATAAAAGTGTAGTATGGATAGTAGATATGAGTTTTTGTAGTGCGAACAATAAAAAACAGCAAGATAGCAAATTGTAAAACAGAGCACAAACGGTATTGCAATGATGGAAAATGAGGCCTAGGATACATACTTTCACTAGTGCAATGTAGCGACCCGACCTCAAACGGTCAAGCCTCTGTGTATCTATGCCATCCCTGGATCAGTATGCTGGCACACACAGTACATCAATGTATATATCAAAGTGCAATCACATGTATAAATAACATAAAATTGATATATACCTCATAAATGTCAGCGGAAACAAATAGTCGGGTGTGGAGTCCCATCAACGCCATTGGCAGGTTGAGTGTAGACCGTAACCCTGTACTGTACTCTTACTCATCGGAAGAAAGTATCTGCAACATGATACATTGCAGCCATGTACGACAGTACATTGAATGTACCGGCAAGATCACAACATGAGAAAACAGATGATAAAACTATACTATATGCAAATTGGCTTTGTGGCTCTGTGTCTGAGTTCTGTTTTGCGTAAAAGCTGGTTTTATTTTCCCTACATCAAAGGAATATCAGGAGTCTGTACTACAGAGTTTTCTATCATGACATGGTTCCGCCAACTGATGTCTCATAGCCCAGAACAATCATAAGTTGCCCACAATTAAGTTATCAGTCCGGTGTTGAGAGTTCCGAGATAGATCCAAGTCCAGAGGCTCAAGTTGTCCGTAACCGGGGACACGGCTAATCGATTAGGTTTAAACCCTTTGCAGAGGTTTGTACACTTTACCCGCAAGATTCGATCCCTCCCGTTTCGTCCTCGCACTTCATGATGTTTGAGAACAGGACGATCGAAACATGGTCTTCCGAAGAGTTCCTCTGACCACTGTCCGGTGCTCATCCAATCCTACCATATTTCTACATCTGCTAGCACCGTCCCAGCCAGAGTAACCACTAAGGTCAACCAAGCTAGAGCCCATAATGACTTGCGGTTGCACAGGTAAGCTTCCGGGCATGAAGTATTCTTCCGTCTCTTTGAGTCTGGGTGAAGCTTTCCGCAAGATGTCATGGCGCTTCTCCATGCATCCCGGCCATCCACTGGTTTCTCCAGGGTGCCCGTCAACCGTCCTTCACCCAGTAGTGTGTATTGAATTCTTGTCTCGAGTCTTGAAGTCTTGAGGCCTCGAAGGTGCAGTCCTTGCAGATTCCAGCATGGAGTTGTCATCATTGACGTAGAGTCCTCCATTCTCACACCACTCCCGAACACTCGTACCAACCCCGTCTACTATAGCGTAGCATTTAAACTACATAACGTCCCGGGCTTGGTAATCAGGGAGATGGGTTCCTACCTCATGCATTCTACTCAACTACAAGAATTCAATATCACTACTGGAGGGATTATGAATGGTGACACTAAATGCAATAAAAACATAGGTATGAAAAGCATGGTCAAAGTGAACTTGCCTGGTATAGTTGATGAAGTTTATCGCTCTCATAATTCTGATAATCTACTCGTCACACTCCGAGAAAATCTATCGTAAACGAATAAAATCCGGTAAACACTCACGCCAAAAAGAAGAACCAAAAGAACATAGGAACAAAATATGTCATAGCGCGAAAATAACAACGTACTAAGGTTAAATAGGAAAAGAAAGTTCTTATGGTGTTGTAAGGTGAAAGGTGAAAGAATCAACTCAAAAGGGTTAAAGGATGATGAACTATTGCTTTATAAGCATAGGTTGAAGACACTATGGAAGATGATCCAAAGTATAAGGAGAACTACATGAATGTTACTTGATAGATAGCATATGCCATAAGAATTTGTTTACAAAAAGATTCAATTGAAACGGAGCACTACAACGCAAGTTATAGCGTAACGAAGCGTGAATATAATTGGAATTCAGAAATTCAAAGGTATCTGAATCGAAGTATGATGGATATGAATTGCTACTGTATATAGGAAGTCAATATTTACATGTAGGAAAAGAATCAATGAAACAAAAGATACAAGTAATTCAATATAGAATTGAATCAGCTTAGAACGGAGTGTGAACACTTTTGGGGACTAAACGAGTAATCTGAGTATGATCAAAATTATATGTTGAAATGATAAAACTAATAGTGTGAACGGAAAGATTACTTCAATACAAATCGGACGCAATTGGATTCGTCGAAAACGGAGCTACGGATAAAAGGATATGATCAAAAGAAATTTGAATATGAATCTGAACAAATTTCAAAAATCTGGAATTTGCAAAAAGTTTATTTGATAGTTTCATTGGATAGATGGGATCAAGACGAAAATCTAGGCATTGGTTTCATCTAATTTGGATAAACAAGTAAAAAGTTATGGTTATTTGAAAAATAAGGGCCAAGCTGTTTATGGAAAAGAAATAGCTACGGCTAAAGAATTCTAGAGCTAAAATGTAAATATAGAGACTAATTGATAATCTAACTATTCTACCCATAAGATCCTACGAAAAAATAAATAACTTGAAGGAAAACTAGATTTCTACCGTATTCTAGTCTAGAAATAATAAACTACAGGAGTAAAGGAAAATACGAAGAGAGTACCTTTAGAACGCAGAGAAGATACGACTTCAGAGAGGGGAGACGACTTTAAAAATTCCCGTCGGAGAGAAAAAATAATATTTTATTTTGTGGAAAGCTAGTTAAACCAAAAGATTGATTTAACCCGAGTTGGATGATTTTTGGGGCTCTATGGGTCTATATTTATAGGTGGAAGAGGTATGCGAAGGTCAAACGCTAGGCAATGTGGGACTAAATATATACGAAAAGAGGAGAAAAGAAAGGGAAAGGCAACCCATACTTCGACCGGCCGCGCGCCGTTTTTTTTTTTAACAAAATTTGTCCAAAGTGAAAAACAAAAAGAAAAAAAAATGGCTGGCTGGGCCTGGCCCATGTAGGATAGAAGAAACAAAAAATGATGGGGTGCCCGATGCCACTATGCTGCGCACGTGGGCAACAGTTAGTTCCAGGCGCATGCGCAGTTTTTGTTTTTTTAAATAGAAACAAAAAAGGAAAAGCTGAATAACGAAAATAAAAAAATTGTAAATAGCCATATTATATATCAAAATATTCAGAAAAATATTTCCTAAATCTTGAACATATTTTCAGCGGCAAGTAAATTCAACAAAAATTTAAATAAATTGAACAGTACTAGTGGTTCATTTAAAAACCAAATAAAAAATATTTTAAAATACCAAAATGATTTCAAACTCATTTTTCTCTACTTTTCTACTATAGGGAATCATTTTACCCTATTTTCCATATATTTTATTTTTGGAGAAAAATAATTTGAATAAAAACCAAATAAACCTCCAATTGAAAGTGATTTCAAAATACTTCCAAATGACGTTCAATTTGATTCTTGTAACTTCCAACTCATATTTCATATAATTGAAGAAGTCATTTTATCTTCTCTCTGAAAATCATTGAGTTGCATAAAGTTTCCAATTGAAATATTCCAATGGAATTCAAATCTTTTCAAAACCCTTTTCATTTTTTAAATGGAAGAAGTCATATCATCTTTCACTCTAGGGTTTTTGTGATGAAATGAATTTGAATTCATGAGGATCAAAATGCAAGGATGAAAGTTTGGGAAAGTCATTTCATTCCCTCTCATTCAACTTTCAAAAAGTTTCAAATTCCACTCAATTTCACACAATCAATCACACAATAGATAAATAATCAATCAAAACTATTTATTTAATATAACATTCCAAAATTTAGAATTTTGGGATGTTACAAACCAACCACACTTAAAATGAATCTCGTCCTCGAGATTCGAAGAGGCTAGAAAGAAAAAGGTTAGGGTTTGGGGTCTTCTAGCAAATCCATTGACCGGGAAGGTCTAGTGTGCTACCACACTTAAAAGCAGGGTTATGGTTCCGACGGAACTCATGTACTCCATCCTTTGGGTATGCAATGTCGGTCTTCTCACATCTTCGGAATCTTTCGGTAGAGCATAACGTTTTCTTCAAAATCTTGTATCCCTTCTTCATGGTAAGGTTCTTCCGATACTGGGTCTTCTTATCTGACGGGTCTGTCGCTAATACTAAACAACTAGCAAAATCTCATGGTGGCCCACCATTACCGGTTTCTCCTGCAGGAAAATAGTCTGGGTTGAATCTCACCGTATATCCTACGATTGGCAACGGTTGCCTGTACATGGATCAATCGTCCTACCATTCTAGGGTTTAAAAAAGGTTTTGACCTTGTCGTCTCTTTACTATGGGTAAGTCACTCAGATTTACCATTCCAAATAGCAAGAGCGAATGATAAGAGTAAGTTGGTATGGTGATCAATCCATTCCGCACCCAGATCATTACCCTGTATAAGGTTTAGCGAATCTCGTATTTCTAACACTCGGGCAGTCTCACAAGCATTGCAGAATTTCTCTTGTCCTCGAACTGGGTTCGGGTAAACCATTGTTTCTGCAAGCTGAATGAAACATCTATCGTTACTTCACAACTCTCAGGTTTTCGTAACCTCATAAGAAACGTCTGCTGATCAATTCACAACTTCTTCCAAAATTTCTTCTTCCAGGTGGGGGGGGGGGGGTACTCGATCCTTATTAATTCCTGGACCTGTGGGTTATGGGTCCACTTCAATACTTGCACAACTTTAACTTATCCTGGGAGTTACAATTGTTCCATATTCCAACATTACATCTCCTTTAAATCCAATAGTACTCCATTTCTTCATAACTATCGTATCAAAAGCAAAACTCCAACTATTTTTTTTTGTCCGAACTCCAGTCTGTGGAATATAATTATCCTTTCCATTGGTCAGGTGTTCCCACAGGGTACTACCACCCTTAAAATGTAATACACAAATCCATCTGTAGACCATATTTCTCATATCCTTGAAAATGGTCAACATCTGTGTTTTTAGAGTAACAACTCAAAAAAATCCACGTAAGAAATCATGACACATTAACTTTATTGATTTCATGAATTCATTACAATCTTTGAGCATCCATTACATAACTCAACTCATTGTACTCATGAAAGTAAATTGCTTCCTACTACACTTATTACCAATATCAAAATTCCAACTACTCAGCTCCAGCTTTCATCTTGTCTGGACATTTAGTAGCATAATGTCCTGCTTCCTTGCAGCGAAAATAGATGACTTCTGACAAGTCTTTGGGCTTCTTGGGGATCGTGTCTGCTCTTTGGGTTCTTGGCTTCTTCTCTGGACATTTATCAGCGTAATGACCTAAATCCTTGCACCGGTAACAAGTGATATTACTCAGGTCCTTCTCCGCAGAAATTGGGTTGGTCTGGGGATGCCTTTGTCTTCTCTTCTTGGGTCTCTCTGTAATTATCACAGCTTCTATTTCCTGAGGGTCAAACTTTACTTCTGCTGTCTAGAAGTCTCCGAGATACTCTTGGCTTTCCTTCGGGCAATACTGTGAGAAATGTCCTTCTTCTCCACATGAATAGCAAGCTTGGGCGAAAAATCTGTTTAGGCCTTCACCATCAGGGTCTTCAACAGCTTCCTTCATCACAGGTGCTTCTAAACTTTCCATGAGGGCTTCTTTCTGCTGATTGATAACTTCTTGTACCTTGGGGTAAAGGTGACACTGAGCAGGGTAGTGCGTAGTTCCTTCACACAGGAAACAAGTAACCTGCCCAGTCGGGCATTCTTTGGCTAAGTGATTTTCCTCACAATGAGGGCATCCATTCTTGTGTTCTTCATGGGTGTGTCCTATTTCTCCGCAAATCTTGCAGGCACAAGGTTTCTTCATCAGGTTATCACAGTGCTTCTGGATGAGACGTGATCTCAACAGAGTCTTCTTGAATTCCTCCCAGGTTTTTGCTCCGTTGCATCCTTGTATGGCTTGATGCATTTTCCACCAGGTTGCAGCACTCCCGGTAAAATACTGAAGAGCGTATTGAACCTCATACTTTCTTGCAATCAAATTTTTCCCGAATTGATCCTCCATGTTTTTAATTCATAGCTCTACCTCCAACTTAGGCATCGGTCCAGAGAATACCAGTCCAACTTCATTCATCATCTATGGGTCCAAGGGTTTTGGGATGAGATACGAGAGAAGAATGGAGGGATATACACACAATACAAACAAAAGTTTTGAAGAAACGGGTTTTATTTTGTGGCTGTCGGAAAAACATTAAACAAATGACAGCTCACAATCGTCGCAATCTAACGTAAGTATATAACATGGGTTTGGTCTTCTAAAGGTCAAATAAATCTTCAGAGTCTTCAATTTCTTCGAGTCTTCAGAGTCTTCAATTTCTTCGAGTCTTCAGAGTCTTCAACGGTTGTAGCTTCTTTCTCCGAAATGTATGGTGAAATACTCTTTACTCTGAAGTGGCCATCAGTTGTCCGATATCTTGTTCTTCTTGGAGCGGCTTCAGTTGATCCTTCGTGTGGTCAGAAGGGTAAAGGGTATATTCTAACTATTTGAGGTAAGAGGGAGTTTGTGGTAAAATCAGAAAAGATGAGAAGTAAGGGTCTTTTTAAAAACAAAGTTTTAGAAATATCCTGTCCTAGTGCTTTCCGATTTCTAGGGTCACGTCCTACAGTCAACATGTGCTCTGATACCATATCTGTAGCGACCCAACCTCAAACGGTCAAGCCTCTGTGTATCTGTGCCATCCCTGGATCAGTATGCTGGCACACACAGTACATCAATGTATATATCAAAGTGCAATCACATGTATAAATAACGTAAACTGATATATACCTCATAATTGTCAGCGGCAACAAATAGTCGGGTGTGGAGTCCCATCAACGCCATTGGCAGGTTGACTGTAGACCGTAACCCTGTACCGTACTCTTACTCGTCGAAAGAAAGTATCTACAACATGATACGTTGCAGCCGTGTAGGTCAGTACATTGAATGTACCGGCAAGATCTCAACATGAGAAAACAGATGATAAAACTATACTATATGCAAATTGGCTTTGTGGCTCTGTGTCTGAGTTTTGTTTTGCGTAAAAGCTGGTTTTATTTTCCCTACATCAAAGGAATATCAGGAGTCTGTACTACAGAGTTTTCTATCATGACATGGTTCCACCAACCGATGTCTCATAGCCCAGAACAATCATAAGTTGCCCACAATTAAGTTATCAGTCCGGTGTTGAGAGTTCCGAGATAGATCCAAGTCCAGAGGCTCAAGTTGTCCGTAACCGGGGACACGGCTAATCGATTAGGTTTAAACCCTTTGCAGAGGTTTGTACACTTTACCCGCAAGATTCGATCCCTCCCGTTTCGTCCTCGCACTTCATGATGTTTGAGAACAGGACGATCAAAACATGGTCTTCCGAAGAGTTCCTCTGACCACTGTCCGTTGCTCATCCAATCCTACCGTAGTTCTACATCTGCTAGCATCGTCCCAGCCAGAGTAACCACTAAGGTCAACCAAGCCAGAGCCGATAATGACTTGCGGTTGCACAGGTAAGCTTCCGGGCATGAAGTATTCTTCCGTCTCTTTGAGTCTGGGTGAAGCTTTCCGCAAGATGTCATGGCGCTTCTCCATGCATCCCGGCCATCCACTGGTTTCTCCAGGGTGCCCGTCAACCGTCCTTCACCCAGTAGTGTGTATTGAATTCTTGTCTCGAGTCTTGAAGTCTTGAGGCCTCGAAGGTACAGTCCTTGCAGATTCCAGCATGGAGTTGTCGTCATTGACGTAGAGTCCTCCATTCTCACACCACTCCCGAACACTCGTACCAACCCCATCTACTATAGCGTAGCATTTAAACTACATAACGTCCCGGGCTTGGTAATCAGGGAGATGGGTTCCTACCTCATGCATTCTACTCAACTACAAGAATTCAATATCACTACTGGAGGGATTATGAATGGTGACACTAAATGCAATAAAAACATAGGTATGAAAAGCATGGTCAAAGTGAACTTGCCTGGTATAGTTGATGAAGTTTATCGCTCTCACAATTCTGATAATCTACTCGTCACACTCCGAGAAAATCTATCGTAAACGAATAAAATCCAGTAAACACTCATGCCAAAAAGAAGAACCAAAAGAACATAGGAACAAAATATGTCATAGCGTGAAAATAACAACGTACTAAGGTTAAATAGGAAAAGAAAGTTCTTATGGTGTTGTAAGGTGAAAGGTGAAAGAATCAACTCAAAAGGGTTAAAGGATGATGAACTATTGCTTTACAAGCATAGGTTGAAGACACTATGGAAGATGATCCAAAGTATAAGGAGAACTACATGAATGTTACTTGATAGATAGCATATGCCATAAGAATTTGTTTACAAAAAGATTCAATTGAAACGGAGCACTACAACGCAAGTTATAGCGTAATGAAGCGTGAATATAATTGGAATTCAGAAATTCAAAGGTATCTGAATCGAAGTATGATGGATATGAATTGCTACTGTATATAGGAAGTCAATATTTACATGTAGGAAAAGAATCAATGAAACAAAAGATACAAGTAATTCAATATAGAATTGAATCAGCTTAGAACGGAGTGTGAACACTTTTGGGGACTAAACGAGTAATCTGAGTATGATCAAAATTATATGTTGAAATGATAAAACTAATAGTGTGAACGGAAATATTACTTCAATACAAATCGGACGCAATTGGATTCGTCGAAAACGGAGCTACGGATAAAAGGATATGATCAAAAGAAATTTGAATATGAATCTGAACAAATTTCAAAAATCTGGAATTTGCAAAAAGTTTATTTGATAGTTTCATTGGATAGATGGGATCAAGACGAAAATCTAGGCATTGGTTTCATCTAATTTGGATAAACAAGTAAAAAGTTATGGTCATTTGAAAAATAAGGGTCAAGCTGTTTTATGGAAAAGAAATAGCTACGGCTAAAGAATTCTAGAGCTAAAATGTAAATGCAGAGACTAATTGATAATCTAACTATTCTACCCATAAGATCCTACGGAAAACTAGATTTCTACCAAATTCTAGTCTAGAAATAATAAACTACAGGAGTAAAGGAAAATACGAAGAGAGTACCTTTAAAACGCAGAGAAGAGACGACTTCAGAGAGAGGAGACGACTTTAAAAATTCCCGTCGGAGAGAAGAAATAATATTTTATTTTGTGGAAAGCTAGTTAAACCAAAAGATTGATTTAACCCGAGTTGGATGATTTTTGCGGCTCTATGGGTCTATATTTATAGGTGGAAGAGGTATGCGAAGGTCAAATGCTAGGCAATGTGGGACTAAATATATACGAAAAGAGGAGAAAAGAAAGGGAAAGGCACCGTATGGGCCTTTACTTCGGCCGGCCGCGCGCATGCACAGCGCGGGCTGCGCTGCGTTTTTTTTTTAACAAAATTTGTCCAAAGGGAAAAACAAAAAGAAAAAAAAATGGCTGGTTGAGCCTGGCCCATGTAGGATAGAAGAAAGAAAAAAAAATGATGAGGCACCCGATGCCACTATGCTGCGCACGTGGGCAACAGTTAGTTCCAGGCGCATGCGCAGCTTTTTTTTAAATAGAAACAGAAAAGGAAAAACTGAATAACGAGAATAAAAATAAAATTGTAAATAGGCATATTATATATCAAAAATTTTATAAAAATATTTCCTAAATCTTGAACATATTTTCAGCGGCAAGTAAATTCAACAAAAATTTAAATAAATTGAACAGTACTAGTGGTTCATTTAAAAACCAAATAAAAATATATTTTAAAATACCAAAATGATTTCAAACTCATTTTTCTCTACTTTTCTACTATATGGAATCATTTTACCCTATTTTCCATATATTTTATTTTTGGAGAAAAATAATTTGAATAAAAACGAAATAACTCCAAATTGAAAGTGGTTTCAAAATACTTCCAAATGACTTTCAATTTGATTCTTTGTAACTTCCAACTCATATTTCATATAATTGAAGAAGTCATTTTATCTTCTCTCGTGAAAATCATTGAGTTGCATAAAGTTTCCGAATTTGAAATATTCCAAATGGAATTCAAATCTTTTCAAAACCCTTTTCATTTTTTAAATGGAAGAAGTCGTATCATCTTCACTCTAGGGTTTTTGTGATGAAATGAATTTGAATTCATGAGGATCAAAATGCAAGGATGAAAGTTTGGGAAAGTCATTTCATTCCCTCTCATTCAACTTTCAAAAAGTTTCAAATTCCACTCAATTTCACACAATCAATCACACAACAAACAAATAATCAATCAAAACTATTTATTTAATATAACATTCCAAAATTTAGATTTTTGGGATGTTACATGCAATCTCTCAACAATGCTAACATAGTTGGATCATAAGATTATCCCTCAAAGTGCAATAAAGAATCACTCCCGAGTTCCTATTAGCAGAGAACATAAGATAGAAATTGTTTGTAGGGTACGAAACCACCTCAAAGCTATTCTTTCTGATCGATCTATTGGGCTATTCCTATAAGTGTCACAAACAGACCTAGAGTTCGTACTAAAATAGCACCATATGACACACATCAACCAACTCTAATGTCACCTACATACTCCAATGTCACCACAAGTATCCATGAGTTAATTCTACGATATGCATCAAACAACTTCATAATCATAATATTCAATCCACACAAAGAACTCAAAGGAGCCCCCAAAGTTTCAATCGGAGAAAAGATAATGAAAACATGCATCAACCCCTATGCATAGATTACCCCAATGTCACCGCGGGAATCCGCAAGTTGAGTGCCATACATCAAGTGAATCAATATGATACCCCATTGTCACCTCGAGTATTCATTATGCAAGAAATACATCATGTGTTCCCAAATCTGAATATTCAATCCGACAAGACAAAATCTCAAAGGGAAAAGATTCAATTCATCACAACAAGGGTAGAGACGGGAGAAACATCATATGATCCATCTATACTAACAAAGCCCGTGATACATCAAGATAATGACATCTCAAGATCACGAGAGAGAGAGAGAGAGAGATCAAACACATAGCTACTGGTACATACCCCTAACCTCGAGTGTGGACTACTCTGTCCTCGTCATGGTGGCCGCCGGGATGATGAAGATGGCCTCTGGTGATGATTCCCCCCTCCGGCAGGGTGCCGGAACAGGCTCCAGATTGGTTTTCGGAGGATACAGAGGCGTGCGGCGGCGGAGTCCAAGTTCTAGGTTATCCATCGGAGTTTTCTATATATATGTGAATTTTTGGCATTGGTTTCACGCGAAGGGGAGCTTCAGGGGGCCCACACAACATCAGGCCACGCCCAAGGGGGGGCGCGCCCCGGTGTTGTGTGGGCACCCTGGGCATCTTCTGGTCCTTCCTTGAAGCTTCCTGGGGCTCTTTCCTTAGATAAAAAATCGTCAAAAAGTTTTGTTGCATTTGGAGAACTTTTATTTCTGCACAAAAAACAAGACCACAGTAGTTCTGCTGAAAACAGCGTCAGTCCGGGTTAGCTCTAATCAAATCATACCAAAACCATATAGAATTGTGATAAACATGGCATGAATACTTCATAAATTATAGATACGTTGGAGACATATCAGCATCCCCAAGCTTAATTCCTGCTCATCCTCGAGTAGGTAAATGATAAAAAAATGAAGTGTGAATGCTAGCATAGTGCATAAGTTTGATCAATGATAATTTCAATCACTTTCTCTAGCATCATAACAGCAACTTATTCTCATAAAACTCATCATGACCAAGTAGCAATCAATTCACATATTTATGGTTCAAACAATGCATTCTCTTGAAACTCAACAACCTATGTTCTTAGTCACCAAGCAATTGCAATTCAACTTTATTCAACAAAGTCTAAGAAAGAGCTTCACATACTCAATTATCATTTAGTCTTCCATGATTGCAAAGCATATTTTTAGAACAAATGGCATCCATCGAACACAGAGAAAGATAGGGGCATAATGTTTCGCCTTCCAACTTATTTATCATAGAGATAATTGTCAACAATAATAATTCATGATCAAATATATTTGACTGTTCATATGTGCTTAGATCTTTTCCCACCACTTGATGCTTGCCAACTAGAGAATAGGTTGGGATAACAAAAATTAATACTATTGACTCTTGCATAAAAGTAAATGACATGAAAGTAAAAGATAGGCCCTTCGCAGAGGGAAGCAGAGGTTGTCATGCGCTTTTTATTTTTGGATGCACAAACTCTTAATGCAAAGGAACATCATGTGATATTGCCCCTTGTGATAGCAACCTTTATTATGCAGTCTATCGCTTTTATTCTTCACCATAACAAGTTCATACCACGCTTATTTTCCCTTACAATAAAAGATCATATTTAATTTAGGAGCAATTTTTATTGCTTTTTGCACCGATGACAACTTACTTGAAGGATCTTATTCAATCCATAGGTAGATATGGTGGACACTCATGGCAAGAAACTGGGTTTAAGGGTTTTTGGATACACAAGTAGTATCTCTACTTAGTGCGAATTTTTGGCTAGCAAAAGATCCTAAGCAAGCACCACATGTTGGAGGATCCATAACAACATAAGTTCTATGCAAATATACCCAAACATAGCTCATTACGTTGTCTTCCTTGTCCAACTTCAACTAATTTGCTCAAGTTTGAAAATAATTAATGAGTATTCACAATCATAAAAGATGTCCAAGATAATATATTTATATGTGAAAGTTCTCTTCCTTATACTACTTATTCATGAATTGCTTGTATGACCAATATTGTGATTGTCAAGCTTCAAAAGATTTCACCATCTAAACCCAATGTGAAGCTACTACTAGGCATGATACAAACATATGAAGCACATATAATGTCAACTTTATGATATTCAATTCTTTCACAATTTACTCGAAGGATATAAGTGAAGAACAAGAGTAAATGAGAAACTACTCCAAAAAGATATAAGTGAAGATCAATGAGTAGTCAAACAGTTAAGTAGCTAAGTGAGGACTCTCTCTCAATCAAAGATTTCAGATCTAAGTATCTTATTAAAACAGCAAGCAAAAGGGAAATAAAAGGACACACCAAGTATAGCACATCTCATGTGAAGAAGTAAAAACTTAGGCTCAACGAAAAACTGACCGATAGTTGTTGAAGAAGAAAGGTGGGATGCCTACCGGGGCACCCCAAGCTTAGTTGCTTGAGACTTCTTGGAATATGAACTTGGGATGCCTAGGGCATCCCCAAGCTTGAGATTTTGTGTCTCCTTAATTCCTCTCATATCACGGTTTTCTTAAATCTTAAAAACTTCATCCACACAAAACTCAACAAGAACTCGTGAGATAAGTTAGTATAGATCAATGCAAAACCTTATCATTTTATACTATAAAAAATCACTAAAATTATAATTTAACATTGCATACTAAATGCCTCTGCATATTTAATACTTCTATCCTCAAATAGAACCATTAACCAAGCCAACATATGCAAACAATGCAAACATAACAGCAATCTGTCTAAACAGAACAGTCTGTAAAGAATGCAGCAAGATCCATACTTAATTAACTCCAAAAATTCTGAAAATTTACCAAACTGTAGATAATTTATAATATCATTCTGTGTCAAAATTTCAA
Organism: Thinopyrum elongatum; assembly: GCA_011799875.1. Taxonomy (NCBI): domain Eukaryota; kingdom Viridiplantae; phylum Streptophyta; class Magnoliopsida; order Poales; family Poaceae; genus Thinopyrum; species Thinopyrum elongatum. Next base: position 686,776,102 of record CM022303.1, on the reverse strand, counting down.
GATTTTATGACATACTGACTTTTCTAGGGAATTTTTGCACTAACAGCAAACTTTCTGTTTTGAAACAGCAACTCATTCACTTGCAAATTGAGCATGGTAAAGGCTACACTTGACATTTTTATTGAAGTAAAAGATACAAAACTTTATTCTAAATAACAGCAAGAAAAATTCAACAAAATAAAATGACGCTCCAAGCAAAGCACATATCATGTGACGAATAAAAATATAGTCCCAAGTGAGGTTACCGATAATGTTGAAGACGAAAGAGGGGATGCCTTCCGGGGCATCCCCAAGCTTAGGTGCTTGGGTATTCCTTGAGTATTACCTTGGGATGACTTGGGCATCCCCAAGCTTAGGGTCTTGCCACTCCTTATTCTCCTCATATCGATATCTCACCCAAAACTTGAAAACTTCAATCACACAAAACTTAACGGAACTTCGTGAGATGGGTTAGTATGATAAACACAAATCATCCACTTAGGTACTGTTAAAGACAAGATCCATAATTGTTCTCATATAAATACTACTGTACTCTATCATTTCCACAATTTATATCACTTAATATAAGCTATGGAAATGCTAAAACAAGAAAACTATGCTAACAAGGCAGATTCTGTCAAAAACAGAACAGTCTGTAATGATCTGAACAATCACCAAACTTCTGCAACTACAAAAATTCTGAAAAATTAGGAAAACGTGGGGAATTTGTATATCAATCATGTGCAAAAATTTCAGAAGCTTTTGACTCTCTGGTGATTTTTTATAATTTCTGCACTCGGAGCAAAAGTTTCTGTTTTTACACAGAATCAAGTCAACTATCATCCACACTATCCCAAAGGCATTACTTGGCACTTTATTGAAATAAAACATATAAATAATGATTACTACAGTAGATTAATCATGTGAACACACAAAAACAGTAAGTATAAGTGTTGGGTTGTCTCCCAACAAGAACTTTTCTTTAATGCATTTCAAGCTAGGCATGATGATTTCAATGATGCTCACATAAAAGATAAGAATTGAAACACAAAGAGAGCATCATGAAGCATATGACTAGGAAATTTAAGTCTAACCCACTTCCTATGCATAGGGATTTTGTGAGCAAACAATTTATGGGAGCAAGAATTAACTAGCATAGGAAGGCAAAACAAGCATGACTTCAAAACTTTCAACACATAGAGAGGAAACTTGATATTTTTGCAATATGTAAAAGCATGAGTTCCTCTCTCATAATAATTTTCAGTAGCATCATGATTGAATTCAACAATATAACTATCACATAAAGCCTTCTTTTCAAGATCCACAAGCATAGAAAATTTACTACTCTCCACATAAGAAAATTTCTTCTCATGAATAATAGTGGGAGCAAACTCAACAAAATAACTATCATGAGATACTTGATTGACATAATCAAATGGAAAATTAGAATCATGATGACAAGATTCTTGGTTACCACTATTCTTTATAGCATACAAGTCATCACAATAATCATCATAAATAGGAGGCATACAATCATTATAACAAATTTCCACATCAAATCTTGGGGGACTAAAAATTTCATCTTCATCAAACATAGCATCCCCAAGCTTGTGGCTTTGCATATCATTAGCATCGTGGATATTCATAGAATTCATACTAACAACATTGCAATCATGCTCATCATTCAAATTGGACATTTTATAGAATTCTTCTTCTATCAATTGAGCACAATTTTCAGAATCCTTATTTTCAAGAAAGACATCATAAAGGTAAAGCATTTCATGCAACTTCAATTCCATTTTTTTGGAGTTTTCTTTTATAAAACCAAACTAGTGATAAACAAGAAACTAAAAGATTCAATTGCAAAATCTAAAGATATACCTTCATGCACTAACCTCCCCGACAACGGCGCCAGAAAAGAGCTTGATGTCTACTGCACAACTTGTTCTTGTAGACACGTGTTGGGCCTCCAAGCGCAGAGTTTTGTAGGACAGTAGCAATTTTCCCTCAAGTGGATGACCTAAGGTTAATCAATCCGTGGGAGGCGTAGGATGAAGATGGTATCTCTCAAACAACCCTGCAATCAAATACAAGAAATCTCTTGTGTCCCCAACACACCCAATACAATGGCAAATTGTATAGGTGCACTAGTTCAGCAAAGAGATGATAAAAGTGTAGTATGGATAGTAGATATGAGTTTTTGTAGTGGAAACAAAAAAAACAGCAAGGTAGCAAATAGTAAAACGGAGCACAAACGGTATTGCAATGATGGAAAATGAGGCCTAGGATACATACTTTCATTAGTGCAATCTCTCAACAATGCTAATATAGTTGGATCATATGATTATCCCTCAAAGTGCAATAAAGAATCACTCCCGAGTTCCTATTAGTGGAGAACATAAGATAGAAATTGTTTGTAGGGTACGAAACCACCTCAAGGCTATTTTTCTGATCGATCTATTGTGCTATTCCTATAAGTGTCACAAACAGCCCTAGAGTTCGTACTAAAATAGCACCATATGACACACATCAACCAACTCTAATGTCACCTACATACTCCAATGTCACCACAAGTATCCATGAGTTAATTCTACGATATGCATCAAACAACTTCATAATCATAATATTCAATCCACACAAAGAACTCAAAGGAGTCCCCAAAGTTTCAATCGGAGAAAAGATAATGAAAACTTGCATCAACCCCTATGCATAGATTACCCCAATGTCACCGCGGGAATCCGCAAGTTGAGTGCCATAACATACATCAAGTGAATCAATATGATACCCCATTGTCACCTCGAGTATTCATTATGCAAGACATACATCATGTGTTCCCAAATCTGAATATTCAATCCGACAAGACAAAACTTCAAAGGGAAAAGATTCAATTCATCACAACAAGGGTAGAGAGGGGAGAAACATCATATGATCCATCTATATTAACAAAGCCCGCGATACATCAAGATCATGACATCTCAAGATCACGAGAGAGAGAGAGATCAAACACATAGCTACTGGTACATACCCCTAACCTCGAGGGTGGACTACTCCCTCCTCGTCATGGTGGCCGCCGGGATGATGAAGATGGCCTCCGGTGATGATTCCCCCCTCTGGCAGGGTGCCAGAACAAGGTCCAGATTGGTTTTCGGAGGATACAGAGGCGTGCGGCGGCGGAGTCCAAGTTCTAGGTTATCCATCGGAGGTTTCTATATATATATGTGAATTTTTGGTGTTGGTTTCACGCGAAGGGGAGCCTCAGGGGGCCCACACAACATCAGGCCACGCCCAAGGGGGGGCGCGCCCCAGTGTTGTGTGGGCACCCTGGGCATCTTCTGGTCCTACCTCGAGGCTTCCTGGGGCTCTTTCCTTATATAAAAAATTGTCAAAAAGTTTTGTTGCATTTGGAGAACTTTTATTTCTGCACAAAAAAACAACACCACGGTAGTTCTGCTGAAAACAGCGTCGGTCCGGGTTAGTTCTAATCAAATCATACCTAAACCATATAGAATTGTGATAAACATGGCATGAATACTTCACAAATTATAGATACGTTGGAGACGTATCAGTATTGCAATCCAGTTTTTATTGGCCTACCCTCTTCAAGGATGCTCGTAAGTTTGTCTTATTTTGTGATGAATGTCAAAGAATTGGTAATATCAGTAGACGCCAGGAAATGCCTATGAATTATTCTCTTGTTATTGAACCATTTGATGTTTGGGGTTTTGATTATATGGGACATTTTCCTAAGTCCAATGGGTATACACATATTTTAGTTGCTGTTGATTATGTTACTAAGTGGGTAGAGGCTATCCCCACTAATAGTGCTGATCACAACACTTCTATTAAAATGCTTAAGGAAGTTATTTTCCCTAGGTTTGGAGTCTCTAGATATTTAATGACTGCTGGTGGTTCGCATTTTATTCATGGTGCTTTTCGTAAGTTGCTTGCTAAGTATGATGTTAATCATAGAATTGTATCTCCCTATCATCCTCAATCTAGTGGTCAAGTTGAGTTGAGCAATAGGGAGATAAAGTTGATCTTGCAAAAGACTGTCAATAGATCAAGAAAGAATTGGTCTAAGAAATTAGATGATGCTTTGTGGGCTTATAGAACAGCTTATAAGAATCCTATGGGTATGTCTCCTTACAAAATGGTTTATGGGAAAGCATGTCATTTACCTCTTGAACTGGAACATAAGGCTTTTTGGGCTGTTAAAGAACTTAACTATGACGTCAAGCTTGCAGGTGAAAAGAGTTTGTTTGACATTAGCTCACTTGATGAATGGAGGACTTAGGCTTACGATAATGCCAAGTTGTTCAAAGAAAAAGTTAAAAGATGGCATGATAGGAGAATTCAGAAACGAGAATTCAAAGTGGGTGAATATGTTTTATTGTATAATTCTTGTCTTAGATTCTTTACAGGTAAACTCCTCTCCAAATGGGAAGGACCTTATGTCATCGAGGAGGTTTATCGTTCCAGAGCTATCAAAATCAATAATGCCGTGGGAACCAACCCGAAGGTGGTAAATGGACAAAGAATCAAGCACTACATCTCAGGTACACCCATTAATGTTGAAACTAATGTTATTGATACTATTACACCAGAGGAGTATATCAAAGAGTCCTTCTGGAACACTCCAGAATAATTAAAAAAGGAATAGGTATGTGATACGGTAAGTAAACCGACTCCAAAAATTCCGAAAAAATATCTACAGTCCGTTTTGGAATATTTAAAAAATTACGAAAATAAAAGGAAGCCGAGAGGGGCCACCAGGTGCCCACATGGCACCTGGGCGCGCCCCTCTGGGGTGCGCCCCAGTGCCATGTGGGGCCCTGGTGCACCTTCCTGACTTTGTTTTTCCTCTGGTATACTTGTTATGCAAGATAAAAAATCTCTATATACTCCACGGATTGATTTAACCACCGCATCGCGAGATATTTTCTGTTCTTGTTTATTGTTGTTTTCTAGCAGATCCAAAAATATGTCATCCCAGGAATCTGCTAGGGAGAACCATGTCCCTCCGGTCTATGAAGAAACGGAGGCTGATCTGAAAAGGATGGACGTCTCGGAGATGAAGCAGGAGAAGCTCAAGGAAACCAAGGGCAAGAAGGTGATGGAGAACCGTGGCTCAGAAGAAGAGCAATCTGCCGTCATGGAGGAGACTGCGGAGGAAGAAGATATCCTTTAACCCTACTATCACATACTATCTCATCCTCTTATTGAGGCCCTGAAGTTATTCAAAACAGTCTGTGTTCGCAATACTTATCTCACCCGTGAAGTTATTTTGTTGTAGAAGCACGTCATAGCCCTCCGGAGCGTGAACCGCAGATTGATAGCTTTGATGGAATTAAAGGACAAGGTTGCGGCATCACCACCATCACCAAAGGAGGGAGCTTGAACACACGGGTATGGGCACTCCCTTTGGCTTGTGCCAAGCTTGGGGGAGGTGCCCCGGTATCGTATCACCATCACTCTTATTATCTTTACCTATTTTCAGTTTGATCCGTAGTATTTCATGATCTAGTAGAATAAAAGTTTAATATGATCTATCTTCACGTTTTAGTTTCGCGATCTATCTATCTATGTAATCGAGTGAGAGTTATATAATAAAGAGTAGTTTGAGTTTTGCTTATTTATTTTTATGCATCAATCAAAAGCAATGAAAAGAATGAGAATCATGTGCTAATGTTATGGTGAGTAATGACATCACATAAAAAAGGTATAAGTGGTAAATTTTATTGAAGGTTGACAAGCATAGCATTGGTCATTGGTGCAATTGCATGAAAATGCTAATAGGGAAGAGAAGATTTACATGCAAATACACTATCTTGGACATCTTTTGTGATTGTGAGCACCCACTAAGTATTGTATGTTAAACGGTTGATGCTGGACAAGGAAGACAACGTAATGAGTTATGTTTGTTCATATTCACATAGAAGGTATATTGTCATGGATCCTCCAACATGGGGTGCTTGCCCAATATCTTTGCTAGCCAAAATTCCGCACTAAGTAGAAATACTACTTGTGCATCCAAAACCCTTTAACCAAATTCATGTCATGAGAGTCCACCATACCTACCTATGGATTGAGTAAGATCCTTCAAGTAAGTTGTCATCGGTGCAATAAGGCAATAAAAATTGCTACTAAATATGTATGATCTCTTATTGTAAGGGAAAATAAGAGTGGTACGAAAGTCTGATGGTAAAGAATAAAAGCGACAAACTGCATAATAAAGGTTGCTATCACAAGGGGCAATATCACGTGTTGTTCCTTTGCATTAAGAGTTAGTGCATCCAACACTGAAAGTGCATGACAACCTCTGCTTCCCTCTGCGAAGGGCCTATCTTTTACTTTTATGAATTTACTCTTATGCAAAGTGTCAACGTTACTCTCTCTATTCCTTTTATTTTATTCTTTGGCAAGCATCTTGTGGTGGGGAAAGATCTAGGCACATATGTCCAGCTGAATGTGGGTGAGCATGAGTTATTATTGTTGACATCACCCTTGAGGTGAATGAGTTGGGAGGCAAACTTATAAGCCCCTATCTTTCTATGTGTCTGGCTAAAACTTGATGCTCCATATGTATGGTGTGAGTGTTATCAATTATGAAAGACTAAATGATAGTTGAGTATGTGAACTTGCCAAAAGGCTCCTACATGTGACCCTTCCTGAAAGTATGATGAATTGCAATTGCATTGTCGACTGAGAACATAGTTTGTTAGTTTCCAAGAAAGTTTATGCTTCATACCTCAACATTGTGATGAATTGTTACTTGCTCATGAGAAGTTTATGATAATATTCATTGCTGCTATAATATTGTTCATGATGCTTCCATGTCCGTATTTTATTTTTATCGACACCTCTCTCTCTAAGCATGTGGGCATGTTTTTCGATTTCGGCTTTCGCTTGAGGACAAGCGAGGTCTAAGCTTGGGGGAGTTGATACGTCCATTTTGCATCATGTTTTATTGCTGTTATTTATAAAGTTTTTGGTCAATGTAACACTTCATGGAGTATTTCTAATGCCTTTTCTCTCTTAATATGCAAGGTTTACACAAAGAGGGGGAATGCCGGCAGCTGGATTTCAGGGCCTGAAAAAGCTACAGCAGAGATACCTATTCTGCGCATCTCCAAATGGGCTAAAATTCAACGGAGATTTATTTCAGAATATATAAAAAATACTGGGCCAAAGAGTTGCTGGAGGAGGCCAACCAGGTGCCCACATGGCACCTGGGTGTCCCTCCCTGGGGCGCGCCCTGGTGCCATGTGGAGCCCCTGGCCCACCTCTGGCCCTCTCCTTCTGGTATATAAGTCATTTTACCCTAAAACTTTTATAGGGAGACTTTCGGGATGAGGCGCCGCCGCCACGAGGCGGAACTAGAACAGGAGCACTTTTGCTCTCCGGCGGGCAGATTCCGCCGGGGACACTTCCCTCCGGGAGGGGGAAATCGAAGCCTTCGTCATCACCAACAACCCTCTCATCGTGGGAGGACCAATATTCATCATCATCATCAACAACACCATCTCATCTCAAACCCTAGTTCATCTCTTGTATTCAATCTTTGTATCAAAACTATAGATTGTTACTTGTGGGGTGCTAGTAGTGTTGATTACCTATCATAGTTGATGCTAGTTGGTTTGCTTTGTGATTTACTAAATGTTCAGATCCTTTATGTTATTCAATACCCCTCTAATCTTGAACATCATGATGATGAGTGAGTAGTTACTTTTGTTCTTGAGGACATGGGAGAAGTCTTGTCATAAGTAATCATGTGAATTCGGTATTCGTTCGGTATTTTGATGATATGTATGTTGTGATTCTCTTAGTGGTGCATTGTGAACGTCGACTACATGACACTTCACCATTTATGGACCTAAGGGAATGCATTGTGGAGTAGTAATTAGATGATGGGTTGCTAGAGTGACAGAAGCTTAAACCCCAGTTTATGTGCTATTCCGTAAGGGGCTGATTTGGATCCACACGTTTATTGCTATGGTTAGACTTTGTCTTAATTCTCTTTTCATAGTTGTGGATGCTTGCGAGAGGGGGTAATCATAAGTGGGAGGCTTGTTCAAGTAAGAACACCACCCAAGCACCGGTCCACCCACATATCAAATCATTAAAGTAGCGAACGTGAATCGAATGAACATGGTGAAAGTGACTAGATGAAATTCCCATGTGTCCTCAAGAATGTTTGCATCATTATAAGTACTTGTTCCGGCCTGTCCTTTGCACTCAAAAGGATTGGGCTATCTTGCTGCACCTTATTTACATTTGTTACTTGTTACTCGTTACAAATTATCTTACTATCAAACTATCTGTTACCGCTTATTTCAGTGCTTGCAGAAACTACCTTACTGAAAACCGCTTGTCATTTCCTTCTGCTCCTCGTTGGGTTCGACACTCTTACTTATCGAAAGGACTACGATTGACCCCCTATACTTGTGGGTCATCAAAGAGCAACTTGCTATCTCCGGTCATGTGATTGGTGCATCCACTATCAATCACCCATTTGACTTCACCGGAGAAGGTAACCTACACACAATTTAAGACTTGGTTAGAGGCACCCATTTTGCAATGGGACCTCTAAAGTTAGTAACAAGGGTCTTAGGAACCCAAATGGCATAGAAGCGAAAAGCATTACGAGGACCAACAAACTGAGCATAAACCTCTCCATCCTTTGTCTTACGAAGCACATAGGATGGAGGCATGAACTCCTTTGGTTTGTTGGGAGTGGGAATACCCCTAGTGGCCTTCCCACTCACAACCTTGTCAACTTTAGCTCTTCCTTTCTCCTTGTGCCCTTCACGCACAAATGTCTCCATGATAGGTGTGGTGCACTTTTGAGAAGACATTTTCTTCTTGCTTGTGCTTGGGTCAAACCCAAGCCCTTCCTTGGCAACCACTTCATTGTGTTAACTCAACACCTCATTAAGGTTCTTTTGTCCTTGGGCACATGTCATAAGCCCTCTCTCAAGTTGAGCTTTTAGAGAGCGATTCTTCTCAAGAATAGATGCTAGATCACCACTAGAGTTAGTAGTACAAGTATCAACATTTATAATAGGTGAGGAGTAAGCCTTTGCTAGAGTTTCAAGATAAGTATGTTTGAGTTTCTCAAAACTCTTTATAAGAAGGGTGAGCTCTTCTTCCTTAGTCTCAAGAGACAAGGTTAGAAGCTCACAATCCTTAGAAAGAGTAGCATGAGACTCTTCAAGCTTACTCTTACCATTCATCAACTCCTTGCAAGCGCTCTTAGCCTTTTTCAAGGAGGCAAGTTTCTTAGCATGCTCATCAAGGTTTGCACCAATTTTTAAGCATAATTCATCATTCCGTGCTTCCTCATATTGGACTTTCCGCTCAAGGATTTCATATTTTTCATTTTCCTTGGTAACGAGGGTTTCGAGTTCCTTAATGGTGATGGTGTGCTTACTCACCATCTCCATAAGCATATAAAACATAGTGAGCTTCTTTCCTTTAAGGGAGCACATGAACTTATCAATTTTAGCAAACATGGGATCATTCATATCATCATCATCATGATTATTCTCCGCATCAAGATATTCATCACTAGGAGTAGGAGGAGTCAAAAGAGGAGGGTTTGGATGAGGGGTTACCTTAACCTTATTGGAAGAAGTTTGTTGCTCACCGTCCTCCATCACGGCCTTAGCCATTAGACACTTGTGAGCGTTGCCCTTGTAGTCTTTCATGTAGTTGTAGGTGACAACATCACCACTCTTGTTGACTAGCCTCAAGGTGTTTTGAGAATCTTGAGCTACACCGGCAACACCACCAACATCATCGGTATTGGACTCTTCTTGAGCAACCATTGCCTTTCCATATCTCTTCTTGAGCTTGGAGTTCAAAGGATTTGGCAACTTCTTCTTTTCAAAGGTCTTGGGAAACCTTGGTCTATCTTCTCTCTTCTCATAGGGGCACTCATTGGAGAAGTGGTTGGTCTCTTCATAGTTTTAACAAGTTCTCACTTTCTTCTTTGGGAATCTTCCCTTGAATTTTTCCGCGCTAAACTTCTTGACAAAGAGGGCAATATCTTCATATGATGGGCTCTCATCTGAGTCAATCTCATCATCTTCTTCTTCACTTTGCTCTTCCTCATACACATGCTTGGCCTTCGAAGCAAGATTGGTCTTTGGTGATGAGCTACCATGCATGGCAAGATGTTTTGTAGCATTAGCCTTGGATTCCTCAAACAATTGGAACGTGGAGATGATATCATCGAGAGATATTTCCTTGAATCCATATTGGTGCCTTATGTCCCACACCATTTGGTGATGATAAGGAGCGAGAGCATTGAGCAATTTGTCCACAAGAAACCGCTTGGTCAAGTTGAATCCGTCTTAGGTCTTGTCACAATCATAAGACTCAATGTCGGCGGCGAGAGTCATGAGACGCTCAAGAAGATGCTTGGGGGATTCACCTTTCTCCATACAAAAGTATTGCAATGCTCCTTTGGCAATTTCATATTGAGCAAGTAGGAGAGTGGAGGTACCGGTCTTGCTCATCACAATGCTATCCCACAATTCCTTGGCATTTGTGATGTGAATGTATGGCCTTTTCTGCTTGTTTGTCATGCCCTTCCTTATGAGCATGATTGTGGTGTCATTGAGATGCTTGTCATATGCTTCACCCGGTGTGAGATTCTTCGGGTCGATTGGGTTGTAGCCGTTCTCCATAATCTCCAGCATCTCATCGTTGGCGAACCTAAGATGGTCCTGCATTCTAACTCTCCACAAAGAAAAATTGGCAGTGTCATCAAGCAAAGGAGGCTTACCCCCAGGGTTATACTTTGGTTTCTCCACTTTAGATTTTGCATAAAGCCATGACAAACCAGAGGTATCACTAGCAGGAGGTTTTTGGCCCAAGGGAGAACGATTCGCATTTGGCCCCAGAGCCACACTACTTGAATTATCAGGTGGTGTGGGATCCAAGGTTAATGCGGTCAACCTCAATTGGACCAAGTCCTTAATGGAGGCATCATGCTCCTTCTTCTGCTTAGCAAGGACCCATTCCAAATCCTCAGAAGTGAAGGACTTGGGCTCTTTCGAAGAAGAGGCATCCTTCCCTTCAGGATTTGCAACCAAGGGGGTCCCATCAGGGTTCATCTTGCTCTAGGGCGGTTAAGCCACACGAATAGAGAACAAGGCTCTGATACCAATTGAAAGGATCGAGATGGACCTAAAGGGGGGGTGTATAGGTACAATTATAAATATTAATTATTACTTAGCAATTTTAGCCAATAATGCGGAACATGAAAGTGAGCCTAACAATTGCAAAGGTGATTCTAGTGCTAAGCAAGGTGACTAAATACAACAAGTATTTAGATAGGCAAACACAATATAATGAAAGTAAAGACTAAGAGACAAATAACCACAAGTAGGGAGCTAGGGTTTGGGATAACCGCAACTCCGAGAGACGAGGATGTATGCCGATGTTCACTTCCTTGGAGGGAAGCTACGTCACCATTTAGAGAGGTGGATGTTACCACAAAGGCACACCAATGCCACGAAGGCTCACCCTATTCTCTCTTTGAGATATCACCACGAAGGCGATTCTCAACCACTAGTGGTAGACCTTGGCGTGGTCTCCAAACCCTCACAAACTTTCCGGGGGTAATCACAATGTTTGATTCCTCTCCAAAGAACTCCTACCACCTAGGAGTCTCCAACCTCCAAGAGTTACAAGAATGATGGGGAAAAGCTCAAGACTTGCTCAAATCACGAATTCCTTTGGTCAAGAGAAGGGGAAGGAGTGGATCAATCACTTGATTGGACAACTTCTCAAGAACTCTCTCAAATCCCTCCGGGATCTAGGATTTGGTGTATGAGGTTGAAAGAGAGAGAGTGAAATGTGTTCTAGGGTTAGTTCAAAGTGAATAGTCAACCTTCTCCCAGAGTGGAAGAAGGCTATATATAGTGGTAGTGCAAATATGGCCGTTGTAGTGTAAGTGGTTGTGCGGGCCGGACATCCGGCCAATTGAAAAAAAAACTCACACATTATACACAGGACAGAGCAAAAACACAGAGTTCCCGGACATCTGGGAGGGACCCCGGACATCCGGCCTCCCAGGAAGACCTGAACATCCGGCATGTTGCCAGACATCCGGCGATTATAGCACGAAAGGTTCTTCGGTACTAGATAGGTTGAGTCGGATATCCGGGGGAGTCCCGGACATCCGAGCAGGGTGTGAACGCCCGGACATCCAGCAGTGAGCCGGACATCCGGCGACCATACAATGAAAATATGTCATGGTACTGGATAGAAGGTGTCGGATATCCGGGGAGGCCCCGGACATCCGGGAGAGGGGGCCCGGACATCCGGCGGAGGGCCGAACATCCGGCCGTCTGGGACAGTAAGTAGCAGTCTTCTCTGTGTTATGCAGGCCAGATGTCTGGCCTGGCCCCGGACATCCGGCCACCCTGTGCTTAATGTTCTTATCAGAGAAAGTGAGGGTGAGAGTGTGTGGAAATGATTGAACACTCACTTGTTGGAATATGATGGCATTTAGGTGTGGTGGCTAGATAGTAGAAACAAGGGATTGCAATGACTTGAGCACATCTTTCACTAACCGTACCGATCCCCTCTTAATAGTGCGGGATCCCTATACTCAAGAATAAACAACAACGAGACCCGTAGACCTCTTGTTTCTTCTTCCTTGAGTCATATCAATTCTGTACGTCTGTGATCTACACACATTGTCATACGGGGACTAACCCCTGAGATTTACTTGACAAACATAGTTAATCCCCTACATGTACATTGTCATCAACATCAAAATACGATGTAAGGGCACGATTGCACTTTCACGAAGAAGCTCGACGTAAACTTAGCTCATCGTCGGAAATTGTGCTTTGGGAAGAAGGACTAGGTAGCACAGTTAAAATTAGCATGATAATGATGCAGCCAATCAGGCTAGTAATGACATGTTTGAGTTTAAATTTCCCAGCAACAAATTACTAGGAGTAATGAACCATAGTGTGGATTCGAGTCACTTGCCAGAGTTCTCGAGTGGCGAACAACTCAAACCTGCGGAGTGACTAAAATGGTGAGAAGTATTATTCCAGCAATAATTCACAAGAGGCAGTGCAATGGCACGATATCCCTGAGATACCAGAGGGTAATACTCGAAGGCAGAACAGAATAGGAGCTGAACTGGATCATTGATCTGTGGAAAGCAGATACTTTAACCGTGTCAAAAAATAGATGAGGCACGGGATTGGATTCCTCTTAGATATATCAAACGAGGATAGCATGGTCGGAAGCATAGCTGCACAGTATCAAATTAAGGATACCGAAGAATCATACAAATGAATAAATATTTTTACAAGAAGCTTCCGTGATAAGATCTACATCATGTCCATGGGCATGAACACAAAGGTTCAAGGTCGACTCCCACTTCTTCAATGTATAACCTTTCATTCACTACTCTGCAAAAGAAAACATTTTGTGTTTGAAAATGTACCTGGTGAAATACCATAAGAGTATGACCCGTAGAAGTTTCCGGGTTCACACTGCTTGCAAAAAGCATAGATACAACTCATCAGAGGAGTTTAGGAAGTTATACCAAACTTATAGAAGCAACGGATACAAGCTCGAAAGCAGAGGGCTGACGACATGGGGTAGAGGATAAAATTCGCCAAAGGCATTTTGTATCAGGGGAAATTCGTCAATGATTTAAAACACGAAGGAACTGTCGGGTAGTAATCCACCAAAAGATCAGGTGGTCTACAAAGAATCTGATGTGAGTATTGGTACTCAACCAGAAGAATGCAAGCGCATCGATTTATGGAAACACCTGAATAATTCGAATCTTAAATACAAAGGAATTATGATTTCGAAATCGGGGGATCAGAGGCAGATGCTCTGATCAAAGACGAGTAAGTTGAATAGACTTCGAGGCACAACTGATCAAACTTGATTGGTCAAGAACCAGCTCATATCCGGAATGACGTCTGAGCCAGAATGATAATTTCTAAGGATCAATTGATGATTGCGAGTATTCACACGCATGTTGATTCAATAGGATCAGAATGACAATCGCAAAGGATTTCAATGATGATTGCCGAACACCTGGAGTTAACCACGAGTGTAAGTAGGCGACAAGGAATTTCAACAGCAGTAGGACATATAGGATTCTTGAAAGTCGGAGAGTATTTCGGGGTATCTTGTAATAACAAGAGCAACTAGGAATGAATGTATGAACGGCAAGTGTACATAGCTATCCATAGCGATTTATCGGTGGTAGGGAATTGTAAAAGCGGTGGGCACAAGGGACTCGGGGAAACATCAAAGAGTGCCTAGGAAGGTCTTGATATATAAAGTGATGATCGGGAATGAGTGGCTCTCTGGAATGAAGTCGTTACGAGAACCTAGAGTTTTTAGCAAAATCTTTAACCCGAAGAGAAGAGAAATAAGAACCCAGAGTAAAAGATGCGGAATAAAAGATCCTAATCCCATCCATAGGTGATGTGGGCTCATAAGACACACAACACAGTTAGTAGTTTAGAAAATAGTTTTTCAAGACTAGACTCAACATCGACCAAGGAGTTTTAGGGGGGGGGGGGTTCCTACAGGTATTCGGCTCCGATACCAACTTGTGACGCCCCCGTTTATAATCATGCACTAACCATACATGCATCATGCATGATCACGAAAGGTGACTCGCGTCAATATCACAACACAACTCTATGACACAAATTTAAACATAAAATCTTATATTACAAGCCAGGGCCACGAGGACCCATAATACGTCAGTCATGAAAGCAAATATTATCTGAGTACAGACATAGTTAGACAAGTTTTGCCATAAGAAGGCTGAGCAAAACAACGACACTAGATCGAAAGGCAAGGCCTCCTGCCTGGGACCTCCGGACTACTCTTGGTCGTCGGTCTCCACGTAGTAACCACCATCGGGGTAACCTGCATCCGCGTTGCTACCAGCTGTTGCGGCAACCGGGTCGAATGAAAAGAGTAGCAAAGCAACGGTGAGTACTCATCCAAAGTACTCACAAGACTTACATCAGAACTATACTAGATATGCATAGGTGTCAAAGGAATGGGTTAATATCTATGGACTAAACTGCAGAAATGCCAGAATAAGGGGGGAGAAGCTCATCCTAGCGAAGACTACATCTTTCAATAGTAGAAGAGAGGAGCGTATATGGTATCATCTTGAACATACATATAGCAATAACATGCCCAGAGATCCTCTCCTCGACTCCCTGGAGGAAAGCGATCTCCGGGGGTATCTGTCTGTTATCTGAGTGTGTTTTATCAAGTATCTGGTTTTAGTTGCAACAGGTCGAGATACAACTCCAAGTCGTCTTGTTATCGTGGACACGGCTATTCGAATAGTTTAACTTCCCTGTAGGGGTGCACCACATAGCCCCATACGCTCAATTACCTCTGGCCGGACACACTTTTCTGGGTAATGCCCGGCCTCGGATAATCGACACGTCGTAGTCCAACCTAGGCTCTTCAGAGAGGTCAGCACATCGGTCTACATCCTAAGCGTGAAGGGTTCATGGGCCAATCACTCTAAGCACTCCTGCACATTGCGTGACTGACCGGGGACCAAGCCCACCTCTGTATACACAGCAGGCAGTACTGCGCCTCACCCCAACAATCAGCCCGCTCCATTGCGACATCTGACAGAGCTTTCAGGAGGAACGTACGACGCCGAGGGGCCCATAAACCAATATCCTGCGCATCGGTTAGTGCGTATATGCCAGTGGTAGTCTCAGATCAAATACCCAAATCTCGTTAAGCGTGTTATTATGAAGTAACCACAGACACCGACCAGGGACCAGGCCCACCTCTCTCCTAGGTGGTCTCTACCTGCCCTGTCATTCCACCACCAAGAATCACTCGGAGCTATCGGGACCCAGGCCCATCACTACCTGGATGGTACCACCTGTCCCTTCAGCCCCCAGTCCGAACAGTATCATAAGTATTGTAGTATTATATAGTATATCCGTGATCATTGCCTGAAGGGATCACGGCCCGTTACTATAGCATGGCAAACGAACAAGGTGTAGGGCCACTAATGGGACTATAGCATAACTGTACTAAGCATAGTAGGATTACAGGTAAAGTATCAACAACAGTTTAACAAAAGTAGGCTATGCAACAGAATAGGATCTACCGATAAGACACCAATTGAACTCCGACTCCCTAATGCAAGAAGTAGAGAGAAAGAATAGGCGATATCGGAATGATCAAGGGGGTTTTGCTTGCCTGGAAGCTCTGCCGAGAAGGATGGGTCATCGACGACGTAGTTGTACTCAGGGGTAGCGGTAGTCTCGGAGTCTACCGAAAGAATAGAGGAGAGGGGGAAACAGATAAATAACGGGCATACATACGCAAGACAGATGCATGTCATGGCAATGTGTGATGATGATATGCTCTAATGCATCCCTAGAACATTTTTAAAAGAAGAGGGAAAACATCTGGGAATGTTTTCCCAGCTCCAGGTATTATTCGATCAGATGATCCTGATGCAAAATGTTCAGGTTCATTATGTTAGAGGGGTTTGACAGGTATGTGGATGACATATTCAGATTCGTTGTATTTTTCTGATCAACTTTCATATATAAATTATTTTCATCTGAGTTATGGATTATTTTATATGTTTTCAAAGTTTAAATGATTTTCTGAATTTTTTGAAATTTATTTAATGTCGAAATTACATATGGAAATCGCTAAGTGCACACAGAAGTGTACACAGTAATGTGCACCAGAGGCTAGCAGGTGGGGCCCGTTAACCAGGTCAACTGCCCAGTCAGCAGGTCCAGTCAACAGTCAACAGGGTTATTGACTAGTCAAACCTGACTGGTGGGTCCCAGATATCATTGACTTAGTGTTAAATTAATGTTTAATTAAGCTAATTAATTAGAGGGGACCCACATGTCAGTGACATATTTCAATTAACAGAGTTTAGTTAATCCATTTTAATTAACTGGTGAGGTGGGGCCCAGTGGTCAGTGGATCATTAGTGGGTGCATTAGTGGCTAACGATGGCCTGACACGCGGGGTCCACCTGGCGGTGACCCACTGACGTTCGAACGCCGGCGCGCGTGCCGGTGACCAAAACGCGGCGGCGCGGCGAGGGAACCCGTCGGGATTCGGCCATAGGCGACCAAAACAAGCGTGGTTGAGCGTGTTCGAACGCGCACGATGAGGTGCGCCAGATGGCGGCAACAACGTGTGCGGGGGTGGTCGGAGGTGAGTGCTGCAATGACGGCAGACGGCGGCTGGAGCACGGGTCCAATGATTTCGGCATTTTCGTGCTCAACATGACAAGTGGCTGGGCTCGATGGCTCCCTGGGAGAACCAGGAGCACGCCACGGTGCTCAGACGCGAGCTGGGGCAGCCCAAGCTACGGCGGCGAGCTCAACAGCGGCGGCGGGGCTACGGCAGTTGCAGCAGCAAGCTAGGAGCTCAAGATCGAGCGGCAGGGAGAGGGGTTTCGTCGGGAAGCTCACCGAGAGGCATAAGGAGGCCCGGTGAGAGGTTAGTAGCAGCAGATGATGAAGCAATCGGCGATGGCGCGGCGGGGCCCAAGGTTGAAGACGAGCTCGATCCCGTCGATGCGGTGGCTCCGAGCTTCTGCTCGTGGGCGAGGAAGACGAAGCAGACAACGGCGGTGGAGCCATGGAGACGCGCTCGCTCGGCTTGCGAGGGGAAGAACAGATCGAGGCGGGGGGGGGGAATAGGGGAGCTAGGGTTTCGCCAGGGGATCGACGGCGACCTAGTAGACTCCGGGGAGGGGCTGGATGGCTGCCGCGTGGCCATCCGCGGCCATGGACGTGCGCGCGGCGTCCAGCGCGCCTCGGTGAGCAGTAGGAAGAAGAAGACCGGCTGTTGGGCTGGGCTACCACTGTGCACTCGCGGCCCAGTCCAACAGTGGTTTCTTTCCCTTTTTCTTTTTCCATTTACTGTTTTTAATTTCTTTTCTGTTTTGCATTTCTTTTCTATATTAAATAAATTTAGTTGAAACTAATATTTAGCACATAAATAGTAGGCAATGTGTTGAGCTAGCACAACAAGTTTCAATTTATTTTGAATAGTTTAAATTGAAATGGCTCAAATTAATGCTGTTGTTGCTGTTTTAATTAGGTTAAGCCCATTTTAAATATTCAAATGGGGTTGGTTAATTCATGACAATTACTTAGTGAATATTTGCAACCTAACCAACAATTTTGTTTTACTGTTTGAAGAAATAAAAACTTGACTTGCAATTTGAATTTGAATTTGACTTTAATTTTTATCAAGGTGCAATTTAGCTTAGCAAAATCAGATAACATGGCATCATTAGTGTGAGATTATTGTAGCATGATTATTGGGGCGTTACAAGAGCCGTGGCAGTGGCGTGCTCCCGCCGCTCGTGCACCCCCATGTTCACGTTGATCATACCAACGACGCTCTGGATTTTGTGCGGCGACATCTAGGTAGCTCCATCGCGGGAACGGAAGAGGCAGAGGTCGGGCCCCGCCAACGCGATGAAGAAGATCGGGGGTGGAAGCGGCGGAGCTCGGGGCGAGGCGCAGGCAGCGGAGCTCGAGGGAGTGGAGGCTGGAGGCCAGTGCCGCAGCGTGTGATGATGGCGGCGGGAGACGGGAGCGAGACAAGCGCGCGAGATGGGTGGTGGCGGGTAGAACTGAAATGGGAGAGGTCGGGCTAGGATATTTGCTGCGAGCTGTCATCAGAGAGAGAGAGAGAGAGAGAGCGGCGCACCTGAGCATGCCCCCCCCCCCACCCCACCTACACTGCCTGCTCGAAGGCGGCTCAGCCCTGGGAGGCTGGCAACAACAACAACCGACGAAGAGGATGAAGAGTGGCTGCGTGAGCTCTTCTCTTGGCCGCCGTCCATGAGAGCCGTCCACCCCACAGCCGTCCACGAGCCCTTCTTGCGGCGGGCGGAACCTCGCCGGAGATGACCCCCATCCCGGATCTAGCGGAGAAGACAACCATGGCGTCGAGGAGAGGTGGCGGCATGAGTGAATGGATCGGTGGAGAGAGGGGCAAATGGGAGGCCACGGAACCCAGAGACGGTGATTGGGGTTCGCTAGTGAAAAGACTAAAATGCCCCTGCGTCGGGGATGAAATCACGTGGTACCACCATGGGGCTGTCCCTTGCTATCTAGGCCGTCCATTACCCGATCCAATGGCCGAAAATCTCAAAGCTGAGAGAAGCTCCCTTAGAGCATGTACAATGCATAGCCCCATGGTGATGCCTCACATACCATGTAGGATCGGATAACATATAAAGTAGGTTCAGATAGGGAAGCGGAATCCTCTGCAGGAGGCGGGTGCTTGGAGAGAAAAAGTGTGGTCCTGTGTCAAAAACTGAAAAGTTTGGAGTGAAAAGTAGAGATGCATGTGTAGTAGAGTCTTTATTTTCTATTTCTTAATGAGGTCTACTAATAGTAGCTTGCATTGGAGAGAAAAAATAAATGTAGATGCCTCAAACTACTTTTTGTGATGGACATCTGTATCCATATGCCACCACTGTACGTGCCCTTATTCGGCATCATTAATCTCGTGTGATGATCCGCATCCCACTCCGCATTAGAGCATGGCTAATAGAAGAGCCTGCTACTGGCTGTATATCGGTGCCACATCATCCAAAGGCTTGATAAAAGACTACTAGTATAATAGGCTGGCTGTAGGCTGGCTATTAGATGGACTGTACTATTCAATGTTTGCATGTGAAGAGGGTCAAACACTCGCACATGATTGACAGGTAGGACGGAGCGCTTGTGTTTAGCACCTCACGCCGGCTGCATGCTGGCTGTATTGCATCGGAGATTGAGCTGCAGCCGGGCGATACGTGGAGCACCAGCTCTTCTCTCTTTCTTTATTTCTCGCTCCTCCAGCAAGGATTTTGCTGACATTTAAAACCTTATAGCCAGGTGACTAGGCGGCTTATTATACTTGCTCTTACGCCAAGGCCACGCGCCAACTCCGACCCCCGACCCCGCCGCTCAGCCCGCATGGACCCCACCGACCAGCCGCCGGAGGAGGCGTACTCCGTGTGGGCCCTCCCGCCGGAGCCCGTCCGCGACCGCCTCCGCGCCGCGCACGGCGGCCCGGCCTTCGAACCGCACGCCACCGTCGTCGGTGCCGCTCCGCCGCGCTCGAGGCCCTCCGCGCCGCCGCGGCTGCCGGCGTCGCCCGCGGCGACTTCTTCTACCAGTGCGTCTACCTCCTCCTCGAACCCACCCCCGAGGTTAGCCTAGCTTAACTCCTCCTCTCCTCCCAGAGATTTCCTACTTCCGCAAGTGTGAATCGAGAGGTCGATGCGTTCTGATGTGTGACTTGCTAAACGTTTCGAAGTTACACTTGTGATTGCAAATACGTCTTCAGTTTTTTCCCCCGATTATTTGTTCTGCACTTGTGCTTATGTCAAGTTATCTGAATGTTGCAGGTGATCCAGACAAGCGATCACTTCTGTGCCCACATTGGGCTATCAGAGATCAACCCGTGAGTGTAGCACCTGACTACCTGTATTTTGATTCCGAAACATAACAAGTTGCGGACAATTCGATTCATGGTTTACACGATTGCAGCATATATGTCACATGTCAGCCTCTTGTACGGGGATCTAACTGACGAAGAGAAGGAAGCAGCAAGGAAGAAGGTAGAGGAAATGTACAATGAATTATGTGGACTGCAGTTTGAGATCTCTGAGCTCGCACTTTATATAACGAATACCGAGGACAAAGGCTTGGAATCCTGGGAAGTGGTGGAGGTATCAGGTATGTCACCTTGGGAAGAACCGAAGAAGTGATCGGTTTCCTCCCGATGATGCTTCTGCTGTAAGTTTGTGACTGCTCTTGGATTCTTGTAACACTAAGTTTTAAGTGTTTGATTTGCTTCTAGTAGCCCTTCTGCTTTGAATAAGGAATAATGTAAGTATTGGACCTATCTTGGGTTTGCTTTGCCACTTGTGGGCCTTAATACAAAGTTGGCCAATATTGCCTTTCATCTAAAAATCTTGGGTTTTCTTTCAAAAATATTTTTGATGATTTACAGTGTGTTGATTTATTTAATACTGTAGAACTTATTGAATTCAACGCCTGAGTTTATCTTTTGTATTCCCTCAAGAATGCTTTCCATGATCAGATGATTAACTAATAACTGAGATATATCCCATCAAGCTCATCATAGCTGAAGATGCATATAATGCTGCATATTTAGATGATACAGGGCATTCTATATAGTTCACATTATTTGTGATACAACATTACAGTACAGCATACAATGGTCTGTACTTTGTACTCCCTCCGTCCCATAATATAAGAACTTTTTCCATGAAAAACGTTTTTATATTATGGGACGGAGGGAGTAGTTTCTAGTCTCTACTCCCCTTGAGAACTTTCGGGCCTAAACCTTCTTCCGCCTGATCCACTTTCCCTTTGACAGTTGAAATATGAGGCAGCCACAATGTTGAGGTGGTACTGACGTGCAAAGCTCCTGCAGCTGAAGTTGTGTCGCATGTCTGGTACAAAAACTGTACCCCTACCTAGTTGCTGGAACAGCACAAATACCATCCGGTGGATACCAGATCTTGGTTCTGGTCTTTCATAAACTACAAGCTCTTGGCCTGCAAGAGAACCGTGGTAGTATTAAACTAGTTAAGAATTTAAGAGTAATTCAACTGGGTGGAAACATCTAGTCATTTATCTGCAACGTAGTTTACTCTCTTCAATTCTAGGAAAATAGGAATCTTTTTATGTAATCTTCATGTACATGTGTAACCTTTATATAAAAAAAATTGAGTTGGAATCTATTAATTATGTTGTAGTCCACAGGTTTGAGGGGGGAAATTTTAACATGGCCCGATTTCTGCATCCACAAAATTCAGCTAAAACCAAAAATCACATGGAACAAATTGGTATGCATATGACATCATACCGAAACTGACACCAGTTGTTCCAGGGATGTCTGCCACCATCCTACACAGGGGGGAAGATACTATATCACAGTGAGAAAACAGGTGGGTGGAGGGTTTGGAATCATATTGGCGAGAATAAGAACATGCGTTTGATTTACCAGTGCAAGTACTCCCTTAGTGATGGGTGACTTGGGCTTGGGGCGTCTGGATCCACCAGTATCTTTTCAAGTCAAAGACAAAATCAAACAAGCTAACATATGATTTGTTTGAGTTTGCTAATGCTAGGAGTAAAATTTCTCAATTATCTATGAGACCTTTTGTTTCTATGAGATTCCTTCACAATTGTACTAATAAACCATGTAAAAGAGTTAAATAACCGAAGGGATTTGCATGTACTCTTCACCAGTACAGTTAGAAGCTTACCAGTGTCAGTGTGTGCCCGCAGCAAAACAAAAAGAGAAGCTTACCAGTGTGTAGAGAACTCTCATGTCATTGCCACCGATATCAACTCGCGGCTTGCTTGCGACTGCAGATGGTCTTAGCTCAGCACCTGCCAGAAGTTGCCTATTGTTGTAGGCTATCCTGAGTGGAACAGTTGATGTAAATGGATCAAACACATCGTGTATAACATGAGCCACAACCAATGGATCCGCTGCCGACATGCATCTACTTGAGGAGGACTAGCAGTTAACAAACATCCTTGTCTGTTGTTATTCTGATAACCTACTCTATGGACCTGAATAATTTGTTGGTGTCTATGCACCAACTACTTGTATTGCGCGATCTTCCAAGTTTTTGATGCGTCATCACCTGTGTACATGGAACGTCCTTGATATTTGTCGATTAGGAAAAGATCCTGACCTTTATAGAGTAGTCAGGCCGTACTGCTGTAGATATTTCGACATGCATGCTTAAGTCATCCGATTTTTGGCGCAATCAAGCTGTTCCTTTGATCACATCCCCTTTGGAAATAATAATAATAATAATAACGGGTAGTCGTCGACAACGTAGGCCGTATCCTAGACCCCGCCTCGCTGGCACCACCACCTATCGTCGCCCGTGGGTGACGAGGCCTCCCGCTTGGCTTCTCTCGTTTTGTTTCCTCCACTCGCGTCACTCCCCTCTTCTCTTCCTCCTGATCGGTTCGGAGAGGCGGGAATCGTCACTAGCTTGGACAATCCTGCGAACGTTCTGTCAATAGATTTTTTTCTTTTTTTAGGGTTGTTCTGTCAATGGTTTTTTTTTTTTAAGTAGATTATGTCGATAAATTTCCGCAGAAAACCGAAACCGAACAGCACGCAACCTTTGGCACACCCATGCCGCGGCCCAACAGGCCCTGCCGGGCCCACCAAGGCCCACGACCGTGTGTGGAGCGGAGCAAAGACACTGCACACCAGCCACCGGTGATTTTTTTTTTTTGCGAGAGAAATTTCCAATCTATTCATCAATCATGGCGGTACAGAGAACACTAGAGGTAATAAAAATTACAACCAGGTCCATGGACCACCTAGCAACAACTACAAGCACTGGAGCGAGCCGAAGGCGCGCCGCCGTCATCGTCGCTCCCTCACCGGAGCCGGGCAAACAGTCGGGAAGTCGTCGTGCTAAGGCCCCAAAGGCCACCGATGATTCTAACTCTGTGCATTCGGTTTATACGGTTTTTTGGTTTGTATTGTATTGATACTTCGGTAAATACGGTATGAAATTAAAATACGGTTCTATTTCGGTATATACCAAATTATTTCGGTATGGTTTCGGTATATACCATAATAACCAAAATTGACGCGAATTTGAAAATGACATAATAATATTATACTCCCTCCGTCCGGAAAAGCTTGTCCCGAGCTTAGTTCATTTCAAATTTTGCAAAAAAAACCTTCTCGTTTTAAATCTCGTGTTGATCCCCCCTCACCTCTGCTTCTTCCTCCTTCGACCACGGCTGGACCAAGCGGCCGTCGTAGCCACCGTCGGCAGCCGCCGTAGAAACAGCGGGCGCCCACCTGCGCCGCCGCTCACCTGCGCCGCTGCCCCGTCGCCCACCTGCGGTTGCTCCTCCAAGGCGACCACCTCGACGGGCGCCTCCTCCTCGTCGCCCTGCTCGCGTCCCTGGCCGGTTCCTCGCGCCCGCGGCAACTCCAGCCGCCGCTGCCAACCCCGGCCATGCTGCTCCTTCTCCTCTGCCCGTGCGCCCGCGCGGCTGCTTCTCCCCTGCCGCCGGTGGAGCTCTGCCCGTGCTGCTGCTGCTGCTCCTCTGCCCGTGCTGCTGCTGCTCCTCTGCCGCTGATCCAAGTGACCGTGCCGTGCTGCTGCTGATCAGAACAATTTTGCTCCTCTGCACTCTGAAGAAGGTACTCCATCAGAGTACTGTACCTGAAAATTAGTGAAGTTGATTTACTGTTAACTGAATCATGACAATGCCAATCATGGAGTACATTCAGGTGTTAACTTAAAATTCATGGAGTACATTCATTTTAATACAGAAACTGCTGCTGATCATTGTGAACAAAATCATGGATTGCTGTTAACTGAAAATTAGTGAAAGAAACTGCTGCTGATCATGGATTACTGTTAATTAAAAATAGAGCATCTGGCTTGTCTTATCATGGTGATGAGAACTGCTGCTGATCAGTGATTGTTTCTTGTTGTCAATTGATTCTTGATGCATTCAGTAGATGCATAATGCATGATCATGGATGCATTCAGTAGAAAGCAAGCCTAAAGTTTCAGAACTGCAGTACTCCTATTGTCAACAAGAGTACTCCAAAACTGTACTGTAAGGAGTTGCTCCTCTGCTCCTTGTGCTGTTGCTGCTCCTGCTCCTATTCCACCATCACTGGAGTATTATGGTGTTGTTATGATCTGAACAATTTTACTGTAAGGAGTTAACTGAATATGATCACTGGAGTAGTTAACTGAATATAATAGTGCAGTATGGTCACTTGGAGTAGTAACTATGGAGAGTATACTCCATAGTTAACTGAATTTACTGTCTGCACATAATATAATAGTGCTGTAGAACTGTTGCTGCAACACTGTTAAAAAGAGGTGCTGAATTTAAACCATGGAGGTGCTGAATTGATGACTGGAGTTTGTAGCTCCATATGATAGGAGTAATTTGGCCACAACAAGAAAAATTCAAATAAAAGAGCAATTTGGCCACAACAAGAAAGATTATGATTATATGCTAACCATTCATCTTTTGTACTCTTGTTATGATTATATGCTAACCATTCATCTTTTGTATACTCTTGTTATGAGTACAGATAGGAGCACACAACTATGGATTTGAACTTGATGGCTGAAGAGGAAGATGAAGCTCAACAAGATGAACAAGCTCAACAAGGTGATGCTATGGATTTGAACTTGATGGCTGATGAGGAGGATGAAGCTCAACAAGATGAACAAGCTCAACAAGGTGACGCTATTGATTTGAACTTGATGCCGGAAAAGGAGGATGAAGCTCAACAATATGAAGATCTTGAATTGAATTGGCTTCCTGAAGAGGAAGAAGCTCAAGAAGAAGAGGCTCAAGAAGATGCAGAAGATGAAGAAGCTCAAGAAGCTCAAGAGGAAGAAGCTCAAGAAGCTGATTTTTTTTTTAGAAAAGGAGGACCCCCGGCCTCTGCATCTGGACGATGCATGCAGCCACTTTATTAATTATTCACACAAGACCTTACAAAGTCATACAACAGTAAGACTAAAGCCACCTTCTAGGCAACATCTGTCGCTACTCCTATCCAGTTGATATAGGGATGCTGATAGTCTGGGCCTAATACCAAACAGACCTCGCAGCCAAACCTAACATCTAAGACCTGAGGTCCCAACCAGGACGCCTGCTGGGTATGGGGCACCCACCAGTCCGGCGCACTCCTCAACCAGGACGCCTGCCGGGTATGAGGCCGCCGCAGCCACCTGCCACCAATCCATCTTTAGTGATGTACTGCTGCATCTACCTTGCCCGGTCTAGCTGCCGTCGACGCCACCACGACGCCAGACAACGCCACCATCCTGTGCTCGTCCATCATCACACGCCCACCTGCGAGACCCCGCTTCTCCATGCCGCCGAGACCCGCCGTCGTCGACGCGAGAGAAGGAACGCCACACCACCTCACGCCTCTTCCATCCGGTGCCGCTCCACAAACGATGCCCCCAATAGGGAACACGACACCGCAGCGCCGCCATCGTCCGATCCGGTGATCTTAGGATTTCTCCTGGAGCGACACGAGCAGGTTGACGATAGTTGCTTGACGATGCCTTCATCAAGGTAACGGCGTAGACGCCGCCATCGCCCGCCATGACCGGAGTCGGCTCGGATTTCACCGACGACTATGTCTCCCCAACTCGCCGCCGGTGCTAATAGTGGGATCCAAGATCCGTCACTACCAGCCTGGCCAACCGCCTTCGGTGGAGAAGGCAGCCACCGCCACCATGCCCGGGCCAAGAGACCCGGACGTCCTCGTGCCGCGAAGATTACCCAGGGAGGATCTCCTCTTGCCGTTGTCGAGACGAGGCGCAGCCGCAGTGGATCTCGATCCAAACCCCTCGGGCCCAGATC
Organism: Thinopyrum elongatum; assembly: GCA_011799875.1. Classification (NCBI taxonomy): domain Eukaryota; kingdom Viridiplantae; phylum Streptophyta; class Magnoliopsida; order Poales; family Poaceae; genus Thinopyrum; species Thinopyrum elongatum. The sequence continues at coordinate 686,749,655 of CM022303.1, read as the reverse complement.
AGATCTCATCGCAGCCAAAATCGCATCCGCCAAACGGCCGCCGGAGATCTCCTGGCCACCGCCAACCCGCTGCGCATTGCCGTTGGAGGAGGAGGGAGATGGACGCCGCTGCCCCCACGCGTTACCGCCGGCCAAGGACAGCGCCGCCGCCGCCGCCTCACCACAGGGGCTTCGCCCCGCGGCGTCCTCAGCGACGGCGGCGGTAGTGGGAGGCGATGGAAGGGGAGGGCTGAGGGCGGTGTGGACGGGGACTCCCCGGGGGCGGCGCGCCGCCGCCGCCTAGGGGGAGAGAGGTCCTCCTCGTATATGCTTGTTACCAGCTCAAGAAGCTGATGCACAAGGTAATTCAAAAAGGAAGGAGCTGTCAGACAAGGAGAGGTTTGGTGTTTGCTTTGCGAGTAATCGAGCTCAGAGATGGAGAGGTTCACCTATATGACAAGGTGCTCACTGCAACTATGTTGGATATTCACCTGCGAACAGTTCAAAGAATATGGAGCGACGCCAAAAAACAACTTGCCTTAGGCCAAGAAGTTGATGTTTCAAGCAAGAAGAAGGGGAACAGTGGTAGAAAGAGAAAAGAGCTAGATCTGGCGAGAACAACGACAATTCCACTGAACAAAAGAAGAACAATCCGATCTCTGGCAAGGTGTTTAGGTGTTCCCCGGTCGACCCTACACGACAGGTTTCAATTGCAAGAGCTAAAACGCATCACGAGCACCATCAAGCCCACCCTCAAGCCACATAACAAGATAGCGAGACTAAAGTTCTGCATATCCATGATGGATGAGCAATGAATATCAACTCCTTGGCCTAGTTTCAAGCCAATGACCAATATGGTGCATATAGATGAAAAATGGTACGACATGACCCGAGTGAAGAGTAGTTACTATGTACTACCTGGAGAACCAGAACCGAAGCGCACCGTGCCCAATACTAACAGCATTGGGAAGGTAATGTTCTTAACTGCTGTGGCCAAGCCTCGATATAACGATGATGGGGAGCTGACATTCGATGGAAAGATTGGCATTTGGGCGTTCGTGGTAGAGACCGAGGCACAACGAACCAGTCAAAACAGAGATAGAGGAACGATAGAGATGAAACTAGTGAAAGTAACCAGACCTGTCTGCAGAGATTACCTGATCAATAAAGTTATCCCTGCAATCCAGGACAAATGGCCTGACGGTGACGAGGGCACAACAATTTTCATCCAACAAGATAATGCAACACCGCATGTCCTCCCTAATGATGCAGGTTTTTTAGAAGCTGTGGAACAAACAGATCTGAACATTCGATTATTACGGCAACCACCAAACAGCCCTGAGCTCAATGTTTTAGACCTTTGTTTCCACTGCTCTCTCCAATCCCTAACCGACTGCAGAGCACCTATGAATATCCAGGAATTGGTACAGGGTGTAGAAGAGGAGTTTGAGAACTATGATGCCCATAAGCTGTTCAAAAGCTTTATGACATTGCAAGCAGTCATGGTTGAAGTGATGAAAGATCAAGGAGGAAATAATTACAAGATACCGCATCTGCACAAGGATCGTCTACAGAATGGTGAAGAGGAAATAGTCGGTGTATATTGCAGCACTGAGCTAATTGCTGACACGAAGGCTATTATAGAAGAAGGAAATGAGTAGATAGAGAAAGGAAAAAGAAAGGGAAAAGGAAAGGGAAAGGAAAAGGAAAAGAAAAAGAAAGGATAGGTGTATGTCATGTGTATGTCTTGTGTATGTCATGTGTCATGTGTATGTCATCTACAGAATTATTTGAATATTTTTTGAATTTATTTGAATTATTTGGATTTATTTGAATTGATTTTGAATAATTTGGATTAATTGGATTTATTTGTATTAATTTGGAATTATTTGAATTAGCTAGATTTATTTGAATTAATTTGACAATAAAATCTTATGATAAGGTGTAAAGACAAAACTCCAGTTGAGAGAAATAATATCTTCATTGAGGGTCATTACAAGATGTAAATACTCCCTCTCTGTTCACATGTACAGGGTCATTACAAGGAGTAAGAAGAAGAAGAATCTAAAGCATATGCTAGGAGCTCTTGTACAGGGTCTTGATTAGATTCTTCTTCTTATTCTTCTTCCTTCTTCTTTCTTCTTCTTCTTCTTCTTCATTCTAGAGATGAGAAAGGAACAATATTGGTAGAGATGCTACTATGGTTCATTTATCTGTCAAAAGAAGCATTTTGGATTATCACAGCAAAAGAAGCATTTTATACAGTACACTAAATTTAGTCAGAACACTAGTGACTTTTAGACTGAATTTTACTGGACTTGGTGATTTTACTGAGCATAATCCATCACTAGTGACTTCTAGATAATTAAACTTCATAATTAAACACAATCTGACATTAAGAGAAGAGTTAAGATTTACTGAACTTGGTGATGGTAGATCAAAATCTCAGTATGACACTGAATTTCTAAACATCTGAATTACAATGCAGGATGTTGACAGTAAATGAATGCTATCGATTAGGCTAGATTTTGGACACATTTTGTGCAATCACTGAACTACAGTGGACAATTTTGTTAGCTAGCAGCTCCTGAAGAATTACCAATGACATGCACCCAAGGCAAGCAATGGTTAATGATGGAACACAAAACAGATGGATAAACCACAGGGCAGGACTTTGCTGCATTTCTTCATAGATGAATTTGGATAATAGGGATGCAAAAATAGAAATGCAGATCATGGCTACATGAAAGTGCATATCTGGATAATCACATCAAATGGGTATCTGCAGAGGCATAAAGAATAAACCGAAATATCTATAGATGAGAATTCAAATAGCTGAACTGCCTTGTTGCAACAGCCATGAAAAATAAACAGCTGAATTGCTGTTGCACTTTATGCAGTCTGAACCATTTTGGATTATCACTAGAAACTGAATCTAGCAGTCTGAAGCATTTTTATGCAGTAAAGAAATTGATTGCTTTTATTCCTTTCTTTTGTTCGGAAGCATCCATCGATGGTGCGGATCTACTGAAATGTTCTGTGGAGCTTGCATCTTTAAGCAAAAGATCGCACCCAGTCAAGGTAGTGCAAAACTTGCTGCCAGTTAAGCTAGTTTTTCTCAGAAAACTGATTAGGACCCCCAAGAAACCAGTTAATCTGATGTATAATGTGCATCTCATTCAGACTTGAGATGCAAAAATACCCTCTCCCTCCTTGCTGCCTTTTTCCTTTTTTTATGCATCCATTCAGTGATTCGAATGTTCTGTGGATTCATAAGATGCAAAACTTGCTGTCACCAACTCTGTGCATGCATAAGATGCAAAACTTGATCTTCTCCGTGGGCGCAGGGGTAGGGCGACCAACCGATCGACCTCGCCAACACCTGGAGGCTAGCCGTGGTCCTCGTGGACTCCCTACGCCGGCGCAACCCGCAAGCAAGGCCGCGACCAGAAAACACGCCGCGAGCGGAAGCTTATGCTCCAGTTCAGTGGCAATGCAGAATTTTTATGCAGTTTGATGGCGGCGGGTGGGTTACCTGATCTGCAGGTCGGCGGCGGGCTTGAGGAGGTTGGAGACTTCTTCCCCGGCAGCGGCGTCTCGGCGACCCACACGGCGGCGCGCGCTTGGAGAAGTCCACGGCGGCGCACGCTTGGAGAAGACCGGCTTCGTGGTCGACGGCGTCCAGCCAGCGAGGAGGTGGTCGACGACACGCAGGGGCAGTTCCGGCTCGCCGCCCTCAGGGAAGGACACCGTCGGATAGCAGATCGAAAAAATCAAGGCTTCTCCTCGCCGTGATTCGCCATGGGGAACGAGGAGAGGAACGAGGAGGGGGAAGCAACGTGGCGGCGGCGTGGGGCGGGGGAGCTCCGGCAACGCGCAGGGGAGCTCTGGCGCGGGGGAGCAGAGGAGGGGAGCTCTGGCGCGGGGGAGCTGAGCAAGGGAGCTCCGGCGCGGAGGAGACGAGCAGGGGAGCTCTGGCTCGAGGGTGACGAGCGGGGAGTGCGTGGTTTGTCGGAGGAAAGGAGAGGGGGTTTTCGCAAAATGTCGCCGGGACATCCTTTTTTGGACGGAGGGAGTACAAATTTATGACTCCAAACACATAGGAGTACTTTTTAATACAAACAGTATATAAGTATATATGCATGCATGGATTCATGCCTTGATGGCTGGTCGTGCATACAAATGTGCAATGCATACTTTGCTTTGTTTAATTCAGTCACGTCATCGACTACTTGTATGGTTGTTCACTCAAAAATTATAAATATATTTTTTACTTCGGTTAATTCGTTTAACCGTTTGATTTTTCGGTATATACCAAAAAAACCAAATTTCAAAACGGTAAGGAAATTTCATACCATACCGAAACCAGAAACCATAAAAACCGTAAAATTGGTTCGGTTCGGTTTATTTTCAGTATGTTTTTTGTTTGGTTTTAAAATGCACATAGTGAGGTGACTCCACTAAAAAAGAAAAGAAAAAGGCCACCGGTGAGGGGAGCGGGACGGCGACGAACTAGGCGGATCCTGTCCCTCCATCCCCGCATCAACGGCCGAAGACGCGCCGGATCCGGTTTTGGTGTGCCCGAGGGATCCAGAAGTGGGTGGGGTAGACGGCATATAAAATCTTCTTCCTCTCGCTCTCTGTCTTGCCTTGTAGAGGAGGAAGAAGGAACAAGGAGAATCCGAATTCCCTCCGGTTCTATCCACTGCTCGTCTCTGAACTCGGTCTTCCACTTTGTCTGGCGTCTCGAGAAGAAGAGAAGCGGGGCAATTTGGTTCTGGGAGGGGGGTTGGAGCACCGGGAAGGAAGGCGGCAATCTGTTCTAGGTACTCGTATATCCCGTCTGATCATCTCGCGTTTCTCCTTGCTCATTTGTTCTCGCCCGGAGCGATTTTGTTGGGTGGGGAAAGTGGACCTGGAAGGTTTGCGCTCCGGTGAAGTTTTTTTTTTCCCTGTGATTCATCTCTTCGAGTTATTCTGCTTGTGATTTGGTTGGATTCTTGGTTTCTCGGGTCTGGTTGTTTGATCTGAAAGATCTAGTTCCCTTTCTTCTTCTGGGATTTCCTAAATTCTACTTGCGCTTGGTTTTTCCATGATGTGATTCTTCTGGTTCCGCTGTGTTATCTGTTCCATATGAAGTGAGGGGTAATCTGGAGTGGATGATTTGAATCCAGTTCGCCGGTTATGCGTTTCCGGTTCCGGGTGAAGTAGTAATTTGTTATCTGGATCGATTCCGCGGAGCTGCATTATGGCATGGGCTGCATCGAGTTGCGCGCCTACGATTGAGCATAATCTGCATGTTTTTGCGATGATTCACGTGATTGGGAGCGAGTAGATGATTAGGATCGGGCGATTTCGACGACTATTTTCCACTGCTTGTTCGCAAGTTGCAGGTTTGTATCATCTGTGCCATCTGGTTTTTTTTTTAGAACAATCTGTGCCATCTGGTGTGCCCCCCTTGTTTTTGGCTGGTGCTTTTGTATACTATACTATTGTAACGCCCGGTAGTTAAGCTACAGTAATCACACACTACTGGTGCCATGTCATCGCAATTAATTTGCTAAACCTCACTTTCCTCCAAACCGAGTTCAAATTCAAAATTTAAAATAAAGTCAAAAATAATATTTCTTCAAATTGCAAAACTAAAGTGTTCATAATTTTGCAAATAAACACTAGGTAATTTTCCTATATGAACCAACATTATTTGACATATTTAAATGACCTTAATTAACTAAAACAGTACCTGAATCAGCCCATTTAAATCATTTCTATTTAAACAAAATTCAAATGAATTCAAATAACCACCATACTTTTTTGTGGCAGTATTAGATATTGCAATATAATTATGTCGCCCAACTCCATACTTTACCAAAGTCATATGGTAGCAAAAGAAATGCAAAACAGAGTGAAAACAATAAAACAGAAAAAAAAATAGAAAAGGGATGAAGAGGCACTGTCCACTTAAGTCCGTTAGCTCCCACCGGCCCAGCCCACTAGAGCCTTCCCCTACCTCTCGCTACAGAGGCAGAGGAGGGCGTGGCGGCCATCCACCGGCGCCATAGCCGGCGTGGTGCACGTGCCGGCCATCCCGGACCTCCCCGACGCCCTCAAGACGAGCCCCGCTACCCCCTGCGAACCCTAGCCCCCAATCTTCCCCCTCCTCGCCCCTCTCTCTCGATCTGTAGCTCGTCTGAGCGTAACCATCGTCATGTCGTCGCCGTGCACGCGGCCATCGGCCACCGTTCGCCGCACCGACGAGTCCAGGAGGACCGCCATCGTCGACCTCGTCTTCTCCCTGAAGCAAATCGAGGGAAGACGCCCCGTATGCCTCGCCGTCGCCGATCTACTCCGCCACGGTCATCGGCGTTCGTCGCCGGTTGCCGCAGCTCCGGCGCCTCCCCGACCTCCCCGAGCACGCCAACCACCTCCCAGTGAGCTCCTCTCTCGATCCCCCCTTTCCCCTCGTCGAATCCGTCGCCGTAGGCCGTCGTAGCCGCCGCATCAGAGTTCTCTTTGAGCTCGCGCTCCCCACCCCGCAGCCGCGCCCGCGCCTCGCGCCCTGGCTGTGCTCGCCGCGAGCCCCAGGCCGCCCCTGCGCCCGCCCCATGCGCGCCCTCGGCCGCGCGCCCGTGCGCCTCGCCTGCGTTCCGCCGCCGCGCTGGCCGTGCCCGCTCGCCCCTGCTGCAGCTGCTTGCGGCTGCTCTGCGTGCCGCCCTAGTTGCTGCTTGTACTGCTGTCGCTGCTACGTGCTGCTGTTGGTGGTCTTGCTGCTTGCCGCGGCTGCTACTCCTCTGCCCGCCGCCGCTGCTACTGCCCCGCGCGCGCCCGCTACCGCACCCTGCCGCTTCCCTCGCCACGCCCGTGGCTGTGTTCCCCTGCGTCGCTGGCCGCGTCCCTGCCTTGCCTGCCCGCGCCGTGCCGCTGCTACTTGCTCTGCCTGTACTGCTGCTGCTACAGTAACTGAACTTTACTGTAGTGGTACCTAGCTTTGCTGCTGCTACTTTGACTACCCCTTTTGGCACCAACAAAATAGCTAGCAGACGATCCTTAACATGAGAAAAGCTAATATGAGTGGAAAGAATACTTAACAAGCTCCATTTTACTCCATTGTCCAAGTCCATTTGATACATGGATTAAATCCTATGAAAATGACAAAAGGCTATGTTCTGTTAATTGAAAAACAGAAAAACAGAAATACTGCAGTAGCACTTTTCAGACAAAGATTTGAATAAGCAAATGGACACTAACGTAGATGGACTTGATGCTGTCATGTAGATCACAGCAAAGTGCTCAGATTTGATATAAGGCACTAATTCATAGGATGTATAGAACACTAGCTATAGCCTCTGGAAAACAGCTAAGTGATGTTAAAAAACTGAGGGATTCTCAGACTTAGCAGAATTTCAGAGAATGCTAAAAACTTCGAAAATTTGTTGAAATTCATCCGTAGCTCGGATGGAAAAACTTTATACATCAAAGTTGATCAGAAAGACGAGACGAATCCGATGGTGCCCTCTGTGCGGCTGTCACATGCCTCTAACACTGCAAACATGGAACCTTCCCCCTCCGGGTCACCTGTCCGATAATTGCCCCGAGCCGGAAAAATATCCCTAGATATTTTCCCGCCCCGTCTGTAACGTGTAGCACTGCGTTAGATCACCCCTAGCATAGCTTTTTGCCATGTCTTGCTTTATGATTGCATTTGTATGCCGTGTATTTATCTGTTTCTTCCCCCCCTTCTCTCCGGTAGATCCCGGTACAGACGTAGCCCCTGAGGACTACTACTCCACCGACGACCCGTCTTTTGCCGCAGAGCTTCCAGGCAAGCAAACCCCCCTTGATCATTTCAATATCGCCTATTTCTTTCCCCCTCGTGCTTGCATTAGAATTGCTACTGTTACTGTTGTCTCCTATTCTGATGCATAGCCTGTTTTTGTAACTGCTGTTATTGATACCTTACATGTATCCTATATGCCTAGTGTAGTTTGGTTAGCGATCCATCAGTGGCCCCGCATTCTTGTCCGTGTTGCTATGCTTAGCCTCCGGTTGTTTTGATCAGTATGATCGAGGTACTGAGACCGACACATCACCGCACACCCCCTTAGTGTACGACTCGACGGAGCTACTATCGAGTGCCGAGGTTGATACCTCTTACCGCACTTCTGATGATATCTCTGTTGTGAAGCTAATCGGTTATGGATTATCGAGGGTGATTCCTCTTCCACCATCCCCAATGATGCCTCCGTCGTGCAACCCCGCAAGTGTGGACCATCGAGGGTGATTCCTCCCGGTTCACCTTGACGATTTACATCGGGTAGGAATCCTTCGAGGGTGATTCCTCAGATTTCTCCTTGATGTTTTGGACACACAGTTACTTTACTGTTACTTCTGCCCCCTGTAAAGTCGGGTCGTCCCCGAGGGGAACCCGCAAGAGGTGTGAAGACGGGTGACTGTGAGAGTATCCGCGAGATATTTACGAGGAACGGCCAGGCATTCTTAGCCCTTGTTGCAAGTCCTCGAGATGAGGCGACGGGGTCACATGATCATGAGTCTCTGCTCATCGCCGCGCGATCCCAATGCACTAATGGGATTTGGATATGTGATCTGAGTTGGCCACTGGCCTATACGCACTACCACCATGCGGGATAATGGTTTATGGGGCCCTCTACGCCGTATGCATCAGCTGAAGCTCTTCAGACATCAGCAGTTGAGCGGCGCGCGCCGGGTTGGACTGGGAACGCCTGTGCTTGTATTAAGGGGGCTAGGTCTGCTCACCGGCCGCGTACGCAACGCGCAGGAGTGCAATGGGCGATGGGCCCAAGACCCCTGAGTGCTTAGGATGTAGACCGGCGTGCTGGCCTCTCTGTTGAGCCTAGTTAGGGCTGCGGTGTGTCGATTGGCCGAGGCCGGGCATGACCCGATAAAAGTGTGTCTGGCCGGAGTTAATCGAGCGTGTTGGGTAATAGTAGTGCACCCCTGCAGGGAAGATATATCTATTCGAATAGCCGTGTCCACGGTAACAGGACGCTCAGAGATTATCCCGATCTACTACAACTAGAACTGGATACCTCAGACCTTTGTGGAAGTCGGGTCGGCCCTGAGGGGTACTCGCAAGAGTTTGTGGAAGTCGGGTCGGCCCCGAGGGGTACCCGCGAGAGCTATTGCGAAAGTCAGGTGATCATGAGGATACCCGCTAGATAACTGGATACTGGTGTTACTTTAATAATATGTTAGCTCCGGGATTGCTTCCTCGCGGGGTAGTCGAGGAAGGATCTCTCGGCTTTGTTACTATAATAACTACTTTATTTTATGCTGCTATTCTATACTCTCCTCATGCTGCAAGATGCTAGTCTTCGATAGGCTAGGCCATCTCTCTATTCTGGCATTTCTGCAGTCAAGTCCACATATACAGCCTTCCTTTGATAATGTTGCATACATAGAATAGATCTGATGTAAGTCGTGCAAGTACTTTGGATGAGTACTCACGGTTGCTTTGCTACCTCTTTTTCCCCATACCCGGTCGCTGCGATCAGATGGCGGAGCCCAGGAGACAGCCGCCCCCGTCGACGACTACTACTACCCCGATCTGATGTAAGTTATTGTAACAAGAAAATTATGTTTCTACAATTAGATTGCGGAAAGGAATATTTGAGTTACAAGTTTAGTGAATGTCTGATGAGTTGTGAAAAGAATTTCATAACTTACACCTCCCGGAATACCACTGTGAGTGGAATATCCGTGAAGATGTAATCAAACCATTTATGACATGGTGAGATCAAAGATGACATAAATCAATTTGCCATTATCCTTTTAAAATTAATGCTTTAGAGATTGCGGCTTTTACATTGAAAAGAGCGCCATCAGATCTGTTGAAATGACGCCATGGTATGGTACGCCCAACCATGTTATATCTTTTCTTAACATTTGGAATATGGGGCTTGTGTAAAATGTTTACAAACCTATTCCAAATCAGACAAGTGCTACATTGTAGGTTATCCCAAGTTATTGGGTATTCCCCCACCATTATACCGAGGCAAAGGGTTTTATCACAAAGAATGGTATGCTTTTAAAAGAGAATGGTTCTTGCAAAAAGGTGAGTGGGAGGACAGTGCAACTCGACGAGATAACAGTATCTTCATCATCAGGTCAAAGGAAAGGAACCTTGGATGTGATTCTAGAGTTTCCTACTGTGACTGATGCGGAAGCCTCTACATGAGATGTATGGACTTTGGTCGAACTTGCAGCTGAACCACGTAGGCAAAACTCGTGCAAACCTCTTAGGTGCGCAAACGAGATATTGTTGTTAGACAACAGTATACCTACGATACACAAGGAAGCGTTGATGGGCCCTGACTCCGGAATTGGCTAAATGCCAATACAATCCGAGATAGTTTCCATATAAATGATTCAAGATTAAATTTTGATACCCCTTTCGGAAGACTTAGAGTCTGACGAATATAAATGGAACTATAAACTGATACAGATAAAAATGTTTTATCCATAAAGCTCGACTTGTTGCTTATAACAAATTCATGGAATTAACTACGATGAGATTGTCTCACCGCAACGATGCTTAAAGTCGGATCGGGTTAAACTAGCAATTAATACATATTTCAATCATGAGATATGATACATGGATGCCAAAAAGATTTCCATGAAGATGGAAATGCAACCTAGGACTTGCATGTGATACAGTCCAAGGTATTTTGTCCATCCAGAGGGTGCTATTGAGTATGCAAACTTCAGAGTTCCAGCAATGGACAGAAGAGAGCAAAATGGAGTTGGAATCTTCATTTTTGATGAAATAGTCAAAAGAGTTTGATTTCATCAATGGATAACGAAGATGCTTGTGGTTACAAGAAAGTAAGTGGGAGCATAATAATATTTCTAAAAACCTTGTGTGCCTGACACATTGTTGACTGGAAATAATATAAATTTCTTGACACGTATTAGGACTTAATTGAAAATAGTTTTTTGATGAAGTGCTTCGGCTAAGTGGCCTTGATATTAGGCATAATCATCTATGAGATAGAATTGCCTAATAGGGCTAAGCCAAAATACATATTGACAAGATGCTAAAATAGTTTAGCATTAAAAACGCCAAGGAGTGATTCTTGTCGAAGTCACATGGAAAGAGTTTTTGCAAGACTCGGTGTCCCAAAACACTGATGAGCAAAATACATGATGGATATTCCACACACCTCTGTGTTTGGATTAATCATGTATTCCATGGTATGTAAAACAACCAGATATGTCCGATACTCCCAAGCTGTTGCGAGTATAGATACCAAAGTGATCAAAGTACTGATCATGGGACAACAGTGAAAAATGTCGTTGAGTACTAAAGTAGCACTGATGGCAGGTTTTTCTCGCAAGCGGAGATCATGAAGAGTTCGTTGTAAAAGGTTACATCGATATAGTCTTCATCAATGCTCCATGCGATTTTTGATTTAAGTTAAGGGTTTTGTGTAATACACGATATGGTGACACAGTTAGTTGGAAATTGTTCCAAACAGGTTACTGTGGCGAATTCTATAACAAAGGCTAAGGCCCTGTTTGTTTGGGCTTTTGCTTCTGCTTTTGCAGCTTTTCCATTTTGGCCAAAAAGCCATAAAAGCTCCTAAATAGGTGCTTTTGGAGCTTTTTTGGCTTTTAATGAATCAATGTAACAATATTAAGCTCTAAAAGCCATAAAAGCTCCAAAAGCACCTATTTAGGAGCTTCTATGGCTTTTTGGGCAAAGTGAAAAAGCTGCAAAAGCAAAAGCAAAAGCCCAAACAAACAGGGCCTAAGTATGTTGAATCATATAGTTCATTCATGAACTTAATAAGGTTCCAAGATGGCTTTGGTCAATGGGACACTATTGTAGATAGTTGCTCCATAGCTCAGTCTAAGGAATCAAGGTTCGACCAGTGATTCACATATATACAAAGCTAAGTCCACACAAAATATGAATTTTGTGAAAGCGTGAAAACGCGAGGATATGCAAAGATACACACGGAGCTGAAGTTGTCAGATCCATTGGACATCAGGCTATACCACATGCGAAGCATATTTTACACCAGTATGCCATAGGTGTAAAGTGCATTAGCATTGACTAGATTATTGACTCTAGTGCAAGTGGGAGTCTGTAGGAGATATGCCCTAGAGGCAATAATAAATGTTATTATTTATCCCCATGTTCCTAATTATGTTTATATTCCGTGCTATAACTGCTATGGTCCTCGAGTCTGCAATAACCACGAGGCTCGGAGGAAGACTCATATGCATGTGTGAAATAATAAACGGTAAAATGTATTCCTAGTCTGGCCTCTAAGACTAGCTCAAGTGTTGCATGATGGTTCTATTTTCCTGATCATGGGCATGACTATGCCGGCAACTTTGAGGGCATAATGTTAGAAGAACATTTGTGTTGAATCGACCCGAATTGATGTTATGCTATGAGATACATTCGTCACAAGTTAATGGTTAATAACACAGAGAAAGTTAAGGTTTGCATAATTCCTTAGACCATGAGCATATCAAGTTTCTTCATGCTTGCTTCATGAACTTTGGTGTTTGTTAAACGTCATCCGTAAATGGGTGGCTATTACGGCGGCTTTCGAGTTCATGGAAAAGTATGCCAAGGGACTTGATAGCTCAAGATTGGGATTTGCTCCTCTGACGATGGAGAGATATTCTTTGGGCCCTCTCGGTGTTACGGTATCCATCATCGTCTGGCCAGACACAATGTGATTTGATCACGGGGATGCCGGAACACGGGAACGAGAAAAGAGAACAAAACCGGTAACGAGGTAACTATCATTGTGGACAAGTGTTGATCCATAGGGATGCCGATAAATCTCACCTCGGGTGTTTGTAACATATCGCGAAGTAAAAGGAATAGCACACGACAACTGGAGATTCACTCGAATATTTATTCGTGTGGGTATAGGGGTCAATATGGGTGTCCACGGCTCCGATGTTGATCATTGATCGGAAAGTGTTTCGGTCATGTCTATACTTCACCGAACATATAGGGTCACACGCTTAAGGCTCATCTATCTGCTGAATTCTAGACAGGGAGTCTGAGAGAAATTCACCGAAAAAGTTTCGGAGACAACGGAAGAGTTTTGGAGAGAGAACACCGGAATAGTTTTGGTAAAACCGAAAAGTTTTTTCGGAGTATACCATTAAGTCAAAATGGTTTCGGCACATGCCTAGAAATTCTTGGAGGGTGCCAGAATTGTTCTGGGAACTTCTGGGATTTTTTCGAAGAAAAAAACCGGAAGTGTTCTGGAGCTACCGGAACCGCTTTGGTTGCTTTTCGCTGAAGAAAATCATTGATCCAAAAAAGTTTCAGAATGCGTACAAATTTATTTTAGTGGGTACTAGAAATGTTCTAGGCCTACAAAAAAAAGTTTCGAAATTACGGTCACAGAAAAATGTCTTTATGAATAGTGAAAGTGCTTTTTGGGTTACTTTATGGAAACCACCTTTTAGGGCTTTTCCCAAAAGGCTTCTAGAAGGACTTGGGGATCAAGGAACCCCCTTTGGGGGGGCCCCATGAGTGTTGGACGGCCAAGGGTGGAGCTCCTCCATGGGGCTCCACTTGTCATCCTTTTATGCCCTTTATGTGTGACATAAAGTGTGGGCATTTTGGGTTTTTCATGTGCCCCCTACCCCTTGGGTTTTCCTATAAATAGAGGTGGAGAGGCACTCTCCACACTCACTCTCTCTCACATACACATGCCATGCATGATCTGGCTTTCTCTCCCCCTCCCAGCAAAATAGTTTCGTATAGCCGAAAGGCTGTCTGGGTTCCGGTGGGAACTAGTTCTGGACGGCGAAGCCCTGCCGGATAGATGACACCGTATGTGTGCAACCCCGTAGAGAGGTCGTAGGTTCGATCTTTTGCCTATGGGGCTGTTCAAGGGTCCTCCCGAAGGGCTGTCCGAGTTACTGTCCGAGTTTCGAGGGTCCTCCCAAAGGGTTGTTCGTAACATCGTCCGGGGGACTGTCCGACCGCCTCCCGGAGGGCTGTCCGGGGAACTATCCGATGGACAGATGAGGGAGTACATCCTCATGATTGGGAGGTTGTAAATCCTAGCTGCGGGGATCTGCACCGACGATCAACATCGATTCTACTTCCCCTGCGCTACGAGTCGGTAACGATCAGATCAAAACCTTGTATGCGTCTCCATAGTGATCCTGGGCGTGCTCGCTGTACCGATTTTTTTTGTTTTCTATCGCGTTCCCCTACAGTTTTCTATTAGTGACTGTTGGGGAACGTAGCAGAATTTTAAAATTTTCTACGCATCACCAAGATCAATCTATGGAGTCATCTAGCAACGAGTGAGAGGGGAGTGTATCTACATACCCTTGTAGATCGCGAGCGGAAGCGTTCAAGAGAACGGGGTTGATGGAGTCGTACTCGTCGTGATCCAAATCACCGATGACCGAGCGCCGAACGGACGGCACCTCCGCGTTCAACACACGTACGGAGCAGAGACGTCTCCTCCTTCTTGATCCAGCAAGGGGGGAGGAGAGGTTGATGGAGATCCAGCAGCACGACGGTGTGGTGGTGGAAGCAGCGGGATTTCAGCAGGGCTTCGCCAAGCGCTACTGGAGGAGGAAGAGGTGTCACGGGAGGGAGAGGGAGGCGCCAGGGGCTGAGCTCTTTCTCCCATGCACCTCCCCACTATATATAGGGGTGGAGGGGGCTGGTTTCTTTCCCTCCAAGTCCATTGGGGCGTTGGCAAAGGTGGAAGGAAAGAAATCCCATCCTTTCCCTTCCCCACCGATTGTTATCCCCCTTTTTTAGGGATCTTGATCTTATCCCTTCGGGATATGATCTTATTCCTTCTAAGGGGGAATCTTGGTGCGCCTTGACTAGGGGTGTGGGGCCTTGCCCCCACTACCCACATTCATGTGGGTCCCCCCATGCAGGTGGGCCCCACTCCGGAACCTTCTAGAACCTTCTCGGTACAATACCGAAAAATCCCGAACATTTTCCGGTGGCCAAAATAGGACTTCCCATATATAAATCTTTACCTCCGGACCATTCCGGAACTCCTCGTGACGTCCAGGATCTCATCCGAGACTCCGAACAACCTTCGGGTTACCGCATACTAATATCTCTATAACCCTAGCGTCACCGAACCTTAAGTGTGTAGACCCTACGGGTTCGGGAGACACGCAGACATGACCGAGACGACTCTCCGGTCAATAACCAACAGCGGGATCTGGATACCCATGTTGGCTCCCACATGCTCCTCGATAATCTCATCGGATGAACCACGATGTCGAGGATTCAATCAATCCCGTACGCAATTCCCTTTGTCTATCGGTACGATACTTGCCCGAGATTCGATCGTCGGTATCTCGATACCTTGTTCAATCTCGTTACCGGCAAGTCTCTTTACTCGTTTCCGTAACACATCATCCCGTGAACAACTCCTTGATCACATTGAGCTCATTATGATGATGTCCTACCGAGTGGGCCCAGAGGTACCTCTCCGTTACATGGAGTGACAAATCCCAGTCTCGATTCGTGCCAACCCAACAGATACTTTCGGAGATACCCGTAGTGCACCTTTATAGCCGCCCAGTTACGTTGTGACGTTTGGTGCACCCAAAGCACTCCTACGGTATCCGGGAGTTGCACAATCTCATGGTCTAAGGAAAAGTTACTTGACATTGGAAAAGCTTTAGCAAACGAACTACACGATCTAGTGCTAGGCTTAGGATTGGGTCTTGTCCATCACATCATTCTCCTAATGATGTGATCCCGTTATCAATGACATCCAATGTCCATGGTCAGGAAACCGTAACCATCTATTGATCAACGAGCTAGTCAACTAGAGGCTTACTAGGGACATGTTGTGGTCTATGTATTCACACATGTATTACGATTTCCGGATAACACAATTATAGCATGAATAACAGACAATTATCATGAACAAGAAAATATAATAATAACCATTTTATTATTGCCTCTAGGGCATATTTCCAATAGTCTCTCACTTGCACTAGAGTCAATAATCTAGTTACATTGTGATGAATCGAACACCCATAGAGTACTGGTGTTGATCATGTTTTGCTCGTGAAAGAGGTTTAGTCAACGGATCTGCTACATTCAAATCCGTGTGCACTTTACAAATATCTATGTCTCCATCTTGAACATGTTCACGTATGGAGTTGAAGCGACGCTTGATATGCCTGGTCCTTTTGTGAAACCTGGGCTCCTTGGCAAGGGCAATAGCTCCAGTGTTGTCACAGAAGAGAGCCATTGGACCCGACGCATTTGGAATGACTCCTAGGTCGGTGATGAACTCCTTCATCCATACTGCTTCGTGTGCTGCCTCCGAGGCTGCTATGTACTCCGCTTCGCATGTAGAACCCGCCACGACGCTTTGCTTGCAACTGCACCAGCTTACCGCTCCACCATTCAAAATATACACGTATCCGGTTTGTGACTTGGAGTCATCCGGATCTGTGTCGAAGCTAGCGTCGACGTAACCCTTTACGCCGAGCTCTTCGTCACCTCCATATACGAGAAACATATCCTTAGTCCTTTTCAGGTACTTCAGGATGTTCTTGACCGCTGTCCAGTGTTCCTTGCCGGGATTACTTTGGTACCTACCTACCAAACTTACAGCAAGGTTTACATCAGGTCTGGTACACAGCATGGCATACATAATAGACCCTATGGCTGAGGCATAGGGGATGACACTCATCTCTTTTATATCTTTTGCCGTGGTCGGGCATTGAGCCGAGCTCAATTTCACACCTTGCAATACAGGCAAGAACCCCTTCTTGGACTGATCCATATTGAACTTCTTCAATATCTTATCAAGGTATGTGCTTTGCGAAAGACCTATGAGGCGTCTCGATCTATCTCTATAGATCTTGATGCCTAATATATAAGCAGCTTCTCCAAGGTCCTTCATTGAAAAACACTTATTCAAGTAGGCCTTTATACTTTCCAAGAATTCTATATCATTTCCCATCAGCAGTATGTCATCCACATATAATATGAGAAATGCTACATAGCTCCCACTCACTTTCTTGTAAACACAGGCTTCTCCATAAGTCTGTGTGAACCCAAACGCTTTGATCATCTCGTCAAAGCGAATGTTCCAACTCCGAGATGCTTGCACCAGCCCATAGATTGAGCGCTGGAGCTTGCATACCTTGTCAGCATTCTCAGGGTCGACAAAACCTTCCGGTTGTATCATATACAACTCTTCCTTAAGAAAACCATTAAGGAATGCCGTTTTGACGTCCATTTGCCATATCTCATAATCATAGTATGCGGCAATTGCTAACATGATTCTGACGGATTTCAGCTTCGCTACGGGTGATAAAGTCTCATCGTAGTCAACCCCTTGAACTTGTCGATAACCCTTAGCGACAAGCCGAGCCTTATAGATGGTCACATTACCATCCGCGTCAGTCTTCTTCTTAAAGATCCATTTATTTTCTATGGCTTGCCGATCATCGGGCAAGTCAGTCAAAGTCCATACTTCGTTTTCATACATGGATCCTATCTCGGATTTCATGGCTTCAAGCCATTTGTCGGAATCCGGGCCCGCCATCGCTTCTTCATAGTTCGAAGGTTCACTGTTTTCTAACAACATGATTTCCAGGACAGGATTGCCATACCACTCTGGTGCGGAACGTGTCCTCGTGGACCTTCGAAGTTCAGTGGTAGCTTGATCATGATCATTATCAATAACTTCCTCTCTAGCCGGTGTAGGCTCCACAGAAACATTTTCCTGTGCTGCGCTACTCTCCGGTTCGAGGGTCATCTCATCAAGCTCCACTTTCCTCCCACTTACTTCTTTCGAGAGAAACTCTTTCTCTAGAAAGGATCCATTCCTGGCAACAAAGATCTTGCCCTCGGATCTTAGGTAGAAGGTATACCAAATAGTTTCCTTAGGGTATCCTATGAATACGCATTTTTCCGACTTGGGTTCGAGCTTCTCTGGTTGAAGTTTCTTCACATAAGCATCGCATCCCCAAACTTTCAGAAACGACAGCTTAGGTTTCTTCCCAAACCATAATTCATACGGTGTCGTCTCAACGGATTTTGACGGTGCCCTATTTAAAGTGAATGCGGCAGTCTCTAAAGCATAACCCCAAAAGGATAGCGGTAAATCGATAAGAGACATCATAGATCGCACCATATCCAATAGAGTGCGATTACGACGTTCGGACACACCATTACGCTGAGGTGTTCCAGGCGGCGTGAGTTGTGAAACAATTCCACATTTCCTTAAGTGCGTGCCAAATTCATGACTCAAATATTCTCCTCCACGATCTGATCGTAAGAACTTTATTTTCTTGTCACGTTGATTCTCAACCTCACTCTGAAATTCCTTGAACTTTTCAAAGGTCTCAGACTTGTGCTTCATCAAGTAGACATACCCATATCTACTCAAATCATCGGTGAGGGTGAGAACATAACGATAGCCACCGCGAGCCTCAACACTCATTGGACCACACACATCAGTATGTATGATCTCCAATAAGTTGGTTGCTCGCTCCATTGTTCCGGAGAACGGAGTCTTGGTCATCTTGCCCAAGAGGCATGGTTCGCATCTATCAAATGATTCATAATCAAGAGACTCCAAAAGTCCATCTGCATGGAGTTTCTTCATGCGTTTAACACCGATATGACCAAGGCGGCAGTGCCACAAGTATGTGGGACTATCGTTATCAACCTTGCATTTCTTGGCATTCACATTATAAACATGTGTAACATCACGTTCGAGATTCAATAAAAATAAACCATTCACCAGCGGGGCATGACCATAAAACATATCTCTCATATAAATAGAACAACCATTATTCTCAGATTTAAATGAGTAGCCATCTTGCATTAAGCGAGATCCAGATACAATGTTCATGCTCAAAGCTGGTACTAAATAACAATTATTGAGGTTTAAAACTAATCCCGTAGGTAGATGCAGAGGTAGCGTGCCGACGGCGATCACATCGACCTTGGAACCATTCCCGACGCGCATCGTCACCTCGTCCTTTGCCAGTCTACGCTGATTCCGCAGTTCCTGCTTTGAGTTACAAATATGAGCAACCGCACCGGTATCAAATACCCAGGAACTACTACGAGTGCTGGTAAGGTACACATCAATTACATGTATATCATATATACCTTTGGTATTGCCAGCCTTCTTGTCCGCCAAGTACTTGGGGCAGTTTCGCTTCCAGTGACCGTTTCTCTTGCAATAAAAGCACTCAGTCTCAGGCTTGGGTCCATTCTTCGACTTCTTCCCGGCAGCTGGCTTACCGGGCGCGGCAACTCCCTTGCCGTCCTTCTTGAAGTTCTTCTTACCCTTGCCCTTCTTGAACTTAGTGGTTTTATTCACCATCAACACTTGATGTTCCTTTCTGATCTCTGCCTCCGCTGACTTCAGCATCGCATATACCTCAGGAATGGTCTTTTCCATCCCCTGCATGTTGAAGTTCATCACGAAGCTCTTGTAGCTAGGTGGAAGCGACTGAAGGATTCTGTCAACGACCGCGTCATCCGGGAGATTAACTCCCAGCTGAGACAAGCGGCTGTGCAACCCAGACATTTTGAGTATGTGCTCGCTGACAGAACTATTTTCCTCCATCTTACAGCTATAGAACTTATCGGAGACTTCATATCTCTCGATCCGGGCATGAGCTTGGAAAACCATTTTCAGCTCTTCGAACATCTCATATGCTCCGTGATGCTCAAAACGCTTTTGGAGCCCCGGTTCTAAGCTGAAGAGCATGCCGCACTGAACGAAGGAGTAATCATCGGTGCGTGTCTGCCAAACGTTCAAATCGTCTGGCAGTGCTGGGAGAGCAGGTGGGTCACCTAACGGTGCTTCAAGGAAATATGATTTCTTGGCAGCTATGAGGATAATCCTCAGGTTACGGACCCAGTCCGCATAGTTGCTACCATCGTCTTTCAGCTTGTTTTTCTCTAGGAACGCGTTGAAGTTGAGGGTAACATTAGCGTTGGCCATTTGATCTACAAGATAGATATGTAACATTTAGACTAAGTTCATGACAATTAAGTTCATCTAATCAAATTATGTAATGAACTCCCACTCAGATAGACATCCCTCTCGTCATCTAAGTGATACATGATCCGAATCGACTAGGCCGTGTCCGATCATCACGTGAGACGGACTAGTCATCAACGGTGAACATCTCCATGTTGATCGTATCTTCTATACGACTCATGTTCGACCTTTCGGTCTCTTGTGCTCCGAGGCCATGTCTGTACATGCTAGGCTCGTCAAGTCAACCTAAGTGTATTGCTGTGTAAATCTGGCTTACACCCGTTGTATTCGAACGTCAGAATCTATCACACCCGATCAACACGTAGTGCTTCGAAACAACGAACCTTCGCAACGGTGCACAGTTAGGGGGAACACTTTCTTGAAATTTTAGTGAGGGATCATCTTATATGCTACCGTCGTTTTAAGCAAATAAGATGCAAAAACATGATAAACATCACATGCAATCAAAATAGTGACATGATATGGCCATTATCACTTCGCTCCTTTTGATCTCCATCTTCGGGGCTCCATGATCATCATTGTCACCGGCATGACACCATGATCTCCATCATCATGATCTCCATCATCGTGTCTTCATGAAGTTGTCTCGCCAACTATTACTTCTACTACTACGGCTAACGGTTAGCAATAAAGTAAAGTAATTACATGGCGAATTTCAATGACACGCAGGTCATATAATAAATTAAGACAACTCCTATGGCTCCTGCCGGTTGTCATACTCATCGACATGCATGTCGTGATTCCTATTACAAGAACATGATCATCTCATACATCACATATATCATTCATCACATCCTTTGGCCATATCACATCACAAAGCACTTGCTGCAAAAACAAGTTAGACGTCCTCTAATTGTTGTTGCAAGTTTTTACGTGGCTGCTATAGGTTTCTAGCAAGAACGTTTCTTACCTACGCCAAAACCACAACGTGATATGCCAATTTCTATTTACCCTTCATAAGGACCCTGTTCATCGAATCCGATCCGACTAAAGTGGGAGAGACAGACACCCGCTAGCCACCTTATGCAACTAGTGCATGTCAGTCGGTGGAACCTGTCTCACGTAAGCGTACGTGTAAGGTCGGTCCGGGCCGCTTCATCCCACAGTGCCGCCGAATCAAGATAAGGCTAGTAACGGCAAGAAGATTGACAAATCGACGCCCACAACTACTTTGTGTTCTACTCGTGCAAGATACTACGCATAGACCTGGCTCATGATGCCACTGTTGGGGAACGTAGCAGAATTTTAAAATTTTCTACGCATCACCAAGATCAATCTATGGAGTCATCTAGCAACGAGTGAGAGGGGAGTGTATCTACATACCCTTGTAGATCGCGAGCGGAAGCGTTCAAGAGAACGGGGTTGATGGAGTCGTACTCGTCGTGATCCAAATCACCGATGACCGAGCGCCGAACGGACGGCACCTCCGCGTTCAACACACGTACGGAGCAGAGACGTCTCCTCCTTCTTGATCCAGCAAGGGGGGAGGAGAGGTTGATGGAGATCCAGCAGCACGACGGTGTGGTGGTGGAAGCAGCGGGATTTCAGCAGGGCTTCGCCAAGCGCTACTGGAGGAGGAAGCGGTGTCACGGGAGGGAGAGGGAGGCGCCAGGGGCTGAGCTGTTTCTCCCATGCACCTCCCCACTATATATAGGGGTGGAGGGGGCTGGTTTCTTGCCCTCCAAGTCCATTGGGGCGTTGGCAAAGGTGGAAGGAAAGAAATCCCATCCTTTCCCTTCCCCACCGATTGTTATCCCCCTTTTTTAGGGATCTTGATCTTATCCCTTCGGGATATGATCTTATTCCTTCTAAGGGGGAATCTTGGTGCGCCTTGACTAGGGGTGTGGGGCCTTGCCCCCCCTACCCACGTTCATGTGGGTCCCCCCATGCAGGTGGGCCCCACTCCGGAACCTTCTAGAACCTTCTCGGTACAATACCGAAAAATCCCGAACATTTTCCGGTGGCCAAAATAGGACTTCCCATATATAAATCTTTACCTCCGGACCATTCCGGAACTCCTCGTGACGTCCAGGATCTCATCCGAGACTCCGAACAACCTTCGGGTTACCGCATACTAATATCTCTATAACCCTAGCGTCACCGAACCTTAAGTGTGTAGACCCTACGGGTTCGGGAGACACGCAGACATGACCGAGACGACTCTCCGGTCAATAACCAACAGCGGGATCTGGATACCCATGTTGGCTCCCACATGCTCCTCGATGATCTCATCGGATGAACCACGATGTCGAGGATTCAATCAATCCCGTACGCAATTCCCTTTGTCTATACCTTGTTCAATCTCGTTACCGGCAAGTCTCTTTACTCGTTTCCGTAACACATCATCCCGTGAACAACTCCTTGATCACATTGAGCTCATTATGATGATGTCCTACCGAGTGGGCCCAGAGGTACCTCTCCGTTACATGGAGTGACAAATCCCAGTCTCGATTCGTGCCAACCCAACAGATACTTTCGGAGATACCCGTAGTGCACCTTTATAGCCACCCAGTTACGTTGTGACGTTTGGTGCACCCAAAGCACTCCTACGGTATCCGGGAGTTGCACAATCTCATGGTCTAAGGAAAAGTTACTTGACATTGGAAAAGCTTTAGCAAACGAACTACACGATCTAGTGCTAGGCTTAGGATTGGGTCTTGTCCATCACATCATTCTCCTAATGATGTGATCCCGTTATCAATGACATCCAATGTCCATGGTCAGGAAATCGTAACCATCTATTGATCAACGAGCTAGTCAACTAGAGGCTTACTAGGGACATGTTGTGGTCTATGTATTCACACATGTATTACGATTTCCGGATAACACAATTATAGCATGAATAACAGACAATTATCATGAACAAGGAAATATAATAATAACCATTTTATTATTGCCTCTAGGGCATATTTCCAACAGTCTCCCACTTGCACTAGAGTCAATAATCTATTTACATTGTGATGAATCGAACACCCATAGAGTACTGGTGTTGATCATGTTTTGCTCGTGAAAGAGGTTTAGTCAACGGATCTGCTACATTCAAATCCGTGTGCACTTTACAAATATCTATGTCTCCATCTTGAACATGTTCACGTATGGAGTTGAAGCGACGCTTGATATGCCTGGTCCTTTTGTGAAACCTGGGCTCCTTGGCAAGGGCAATAGCTCCAGTGTTGTCACAGAAGAGAGCCATTGGACCCGACGCATTTGGAATGACTCCTAGGTCGGTGATGAACTCCTTCATCCATACTGCTTCGTGTGCTGCCTCCGAGGCTGCTATGTACTCCGCTTCGCATGTAGAACCCGCCACGACGCTTTGCTTGCAACTGCACCAGCTTACCGCTCCACCATTCAAAATATACACGTATCCGGTTTGTGACTTGGAGTCATCCGGATCTGTGTCGAAGCTAGCGTCGACGTAACCCTTTACAACGAGCTCTTCGTCACCTCCATATACGAGAAACATATCCTTAGTCCTTTTCAGGTACTTCAGGATGTTCTTGACCGCTGTCCAGTGTTCCTTGCCGGGATTACTTTGGTACCTACCTACCAAACTTACAGCAAGGTTTACATCAGGTCTGGTACACAGCATGGCATACATAATAGACCCTATGGCTGAGGCATAGGGGATGACACTCATCTCTTCTATATCTTTTGCCGTGGTCGGGCATTGAGCCGCGCTCAATTTCACACCTTGCAATACAGGCAAGAACCCCTTCTTGGACTGATCCATATTGAACTTCTTCAATATCTTATCAAGGTATGTGCTTTGCGAAAGACCTATGAGGCGTCTCGATCTATCTCTATAGATCTTGATGCCTAATATATAAGCAGCTTCTCCAAGGTCCTTCATTGAAAAACACTTATTCAAGTAGGCCTTTATACTTTCCAAGAATTCTATATCATTTCCCATCAGCAGTATGTCATCCACATATAATATGAGAAATGCTACAGGGCTCCCACTCACTTTCTTGTAAACACAGGCTTCTCCATAAGTCTGTGTGAACCCAAACGCTTTGATCATCTCGTCAAAGCGAATGTTCCAACTCCGAGATGCTTGCACCAGCCCATAGATTGAGCGCTGGAGCTTGCATACCTTGTCAGCATTCTCAGGGTCGACAAAACCTTCCGGTTGTATCATATACAACTCTTCCTTAAGAAAACCATTAAGGAATGCCGTTTTGACGTCCATTTGCCATATCTCATAATCATAGTATTCGGCAATTGCTAACATGATTCTGACGGATTTCAGCTTCGCTACGGGTGAGAAAGTCTCATCGTAGTCAACCCCTTGAACTTGTCGATAACCCTTAGCGACAAGCCGAGCCTTATAGATGGTCACATTACCATCCGCGTCAGTCTTCTTCTTAAAGATCCATTTATTTTCTATGGCTTGCCGATCATCGGGCAAGTCAGTCAAAGTCCATACTTCGTTTTCATACATGGATCCTATCTCGGATTTCATGGCTTCAAGCCGTTTGTCGGAATCCGGGCCCGCCATCGCTTCTTCATAGTTCGAAGGTTCACTGTTGTCTAACAACATGATTTCCAGGACAGGATTGCCATACCACTCTGGTGCGGAACGTGTCCTCGTGGACCTTCGAAGTTCAGTGGTAGCTTGATCATGATCATTATCAATAACTTCCTCTCTAGCCGGTGTAGGCTCCACAGAAACATTTTCCTGTGCTGCGCTACTCTCCGGTTCGAGGGTCATCTCATCAAGCTCCACTTTCCTCCCACTTACTTCTTTCGAGAGAAACTCTTTCTCTAGAAAGGATCCATTCCTGGCAACAAAGATCTTGCCCTCGGATCTTAGGTAGAAGGTATACCCAATAGTTTCCTTAGGGTATCCTATGAATACGCATTTTTCCGACTTGGGTTCGAGCTTCTCTGGTTGAAGTTTCTTCACATAAGCATCGCATCCCCAAACTTTCAGAAACGACAGCTTAGGTTCAAACCATAATTCATACGGTGTCGTCTCAACGGATTTTGACGGTGCCCTATTTAAAGTGAATGCGGCAGTCTCTAAAGCATAACCCCAAAAGGATAGCGGTAAATCGGTAAGAGACATCATAGATCGCACCATATCCAATAGAGTGCGATTACAACGTTCGGACACACCATTACGCTGAGGTGTTCCAGGCGGCGTGAGTTGTGAAACAATTCCACATCTCCTTAAGTGCGTGCCAAATTCATGACTCAAATATTCTCCTCCACGATCTGATCGTAAGAACTTTATTTTCTTGTCACGTTGATTCTCAACCTCACTCTGAAATTCCTTGAACTTTTCAAAGGTCTCAGACTTGTGCTTCATCAAGTAGACATACCCATATCTACTCAAATCATCGGTGAGGGTGAGAACATAACGATAACCACCGCGAGCCTCAACACTCATTGGACCACACACATCAGTATGTATGATCTCCAATAAGTTGGTTGCTCGCTCCATTGTTCCGGAGAACGGAGTCTTGGTCATCTTGCCCAAGAGGCATGGTTCGCATCTGTCAAATGATTCATAATCAAGAGACTCCAAAAGTCCATCTGCATGGAGTTTCTTCATGCGTTTAACACCGATATGACCAAGGCGGCAGTGCCACAAGTATGTGGGACTATCGTTATCAACCTTGCATTGCTTGGCATTCACATTATAAACATGTGTAACATCACGTTCGAGATTCAATAAAAATAAACCATTCACCAGCGGGGCATGACCATAAAACATATCTCTCATATAAATAGAACAACCATTATTCTCAGATTTAAATGAGTAGCCATCTCGCATTAAGCGAGATCCAGATACAATGTTCATGCTCAAAGCTGGTACTAAATAACAATTATTGAGGTTTAAAACTAATCCCGTAGGTAGATGCAGAGGTAGCGTGCCGACGGCGATCACATCGACCTTGGAACCATTCCCGACGCGCATCGTCACCTCGTCCTTTGCCAGTCTACGCTGATTCCGCAGTTCCTGCTTTGAGTTACAAATATGAGCAACCGCACCGGTATCAAATACCCAGGAACTACTACGAGTGCTGGTAAGGTACACATCAATTACATGTATATCATATATACCTTTGGTATTGCCGGCCTTCTTGTCCGCCAAGTACTTGGGGCAGTTTCGCTTCCAGTGACCGTTTCCCTTGCAATAAAAGCACTCAGCCTCAGGCTTGGGTCCATTCTTCGACTTCTTCCCGGCAGCTGGCTTACCGGGCGCGGCAACTCCCTTGCCGTCCTTCTTGAAGTTCTTCTTACCCTTGCCCTTCTTGAACTTAGTGGTTTTATTCACCATCAACACTTGATGTTCCTTTCTGATCTCTGCCTCCGCTGACTTCAGCATCGCATATACCTCAGGAATGGTCTTTTCCATCCCCTGCATGTTGAAGTTCATCACGAAGCTCTTGTAGCTAGGTGGAAGCGACTGAAGGATTCTGTCAACGACCGCGTCATCCGGGAGATTAACTCCCAGCTGAGACAAGCGGCTATGCAACCCAGACATTTTGAGTATGTGCTCGCTGACAGAACTATTTTCCTCCATCTTACAGCTGTAGAACTTATCGGAGACTTCATATCTCTCGATCCGGGCATGAGCTTGGAAAACCATTTTCAGCTCTTCGAACATCTCATATGCTCCGTGATGCTCAAAACGCTTTTGGAGCCCCGGTTCTAAGCTGAAGAGCATGCCGCACTGAACGAAGGAGTAATCATCGGTGCGTGTCTGCCAAACGTTCAAATCGTCTGGCAGTGCTGGGAGAGCAGGTGGGTCACCTAACGGTGCTTCAAGGACATATGATTTCTTGGCAGCTATGAGGATGATCCTCAGGTTACGGACCCAGTCCGCATAGTTGCTACCATCGTCTTTCAGCTTGTTTTTCTCTAGGAACGCGTTGAAGTTGAGGGTAACATTAGCGTTGGCCATTTGATCTACAAGATAGATATGTAACATTTAGACTAAGTTCATGACAATTAAGTTCATCTAATCAAATTATGTAATGAACTCCCACTCAGATAGACATCCCTCTCGTCATCTAAGTGATTACATTATCCGAATCGACTAGGCCGTGTCCGATCATCACGTGAGACGGACTAGTCATCAACGGTGAACATCCCCATGTTGATCGTATCTTCTATACGACTCATGCTCGACCTTTCGGTCTCTTGTGTTCCGAGGCCATGTCTGTACATGCTAGGCTCGTCAAGTCAACCTAAGTGTATTGCTGTGTAAATCTGGCTTACACCCGTTGTATTCGAACGTTAGAATCTATCACACCCGATCAACACGTAGTGCTTCGAAACAACGAACCTTCGCAACGGTGCACAGTTAGGGGGAACACTTTCTTGAAATTTTAGTAAGGGATCATCTTATATATGCTACCGTCGTTCTAAGCAAATAAGATGCAAAAACATGATAAACATCTCATGCAATCAAAATAGTGACATGATATGGCCATTATCACTTTGCTCCTTTTGATCTCCATCTTCGGGGCTCCATGATCATCATCGTCACCGGCATGACACCATGATCTCCATCATCCTGATCTCCATCATCGTGTCTTCATGAAGTTGTCTCGCCAACTATTACTTCTACTACTACGGCTAACGGTTAGCAATAAAGTAAAGTAATTACATGGCGAATTTCAATGACACGCAGGTCATATAATAAATTAAGACAACTCCTATGGCTCCTGCCGGTTGTCATACTCATCGACATGCAAGTCGTGATTCCTATTACAAGAACATGATCATCTCATACATCACATATATCATTCATCACATCCTTTGGCCATATCACATCACAAAGCACTTGCTGCAAAAACAAGTTAGACGTCCTCTAATTGTTGTTGCAAGTTTTTTACGTGGCTGCTATAGGTTTCTAGCAAGAACGTTTCTTACCTACGCCAAAACCACAACGTGATATGCCAATTTCTATTTACCCTTCATAAGGACCCTGTTCATCGAATCCGATCCGACTAAAGTGGGAGAGACAGACACCCGCTAGCCACCTTATGCAACTAGTGCATGTCAGTCGGTGGAACCTGTCTCACGTAAGCGTACGTGTAAGGTCGGTCCGGGCCGCTTCATCCCACAGTGCCGCCGAATCGAGATAAGACTAGTAACGGCAAGAAGATTGACAAATCGACGCCCACAACTACTTTGTGTTCTACTCGTGCAAGATACTACGCATAGACCTAGCTCATGATGCCACTGTTGGGGAACGTAGCAGAATTTTAAAATTTTCTACGCATCACCAAGATCAATCTATGGAGTCATCTAGCAACGAGTGAGAGGGGAGTGTATCTACATACCCTTGTAGATCGCGAGCGGAAGCGTTCAAGAGAACGGGGTTGACGGAGTCGTACTCGTCGTGATCCAAATCACCGATGACCTAGCGCCGAACGGACGGCACCTCCGCGTTCAACACACGTACGGAGCAGAGACGTCTCCTCCTTCTTGATCCAGCAAGGGGGGAGGAGAGGTTGATGGAGATCCGGCAGCACGACGGTGTGGTGGTGGAAGCAGCGGGATTTCAGCAGGGCTTCGCCAAGCGCTACTGGAGGAGGAAGAGGTGTCACGGGAGGGAGAGGGAGGCGCCAGGGGCTGAGCTGTTTCTCCCATGCACCTCCCCACTATATATAGGGGTGGAGGGGGCTGGTTTCTTGCCCTCCAAGTCCATTGGGGCGTTGGCAAAGGTGGAAGGAAAGAAATCCCATCCTTTCCCTTCCCCACCGATTGTTATCCCCCTTTTTTAGGGATCTTGATCTTATCCCTTCGGGATATGATCTTATTCCTTCTAAGGGGGAATCTTGGTGCGCCTTGACTAGGGGTGTGGGGCCTTGCCCCCACTACCCACGTTCATGTGGGTCCCCCCATGCAGGTGGGCCCCACTCCGGAACCTTCTAGAACCTTCTCGGTACAATACCGAAAAATCCCGAACATTTTCCGGTGGCCAAAATAGGACTTCCCATATATAAATCTTTACCTCCGGACCATTCCAAAACTCCTCGTGACGTCCAGGATCTCATCCGAGACTCCGAACAACCTTCGGGTTACCGCATACTAATATCTCTATAACCCTAGCGTCACCGAACCTTAAGTGTGTAGACCCTACGGGTTCGGGAGACACGCAGACATGACCGAGACGACTCTCCGGTCAATAACCAACAGCGGGATCTGGATACCCATGTTGGCTCCCACATGCTCCTCGATGATCTCATCGGATGAACCACGATGTCGAGGATTCAATCAATCCCGTACGCAATTCCCTTTGTCTATCGGTACGATACTTGCCCGAGATTCGATCGTCGGTATCTCGATACCTTGTTCAATCTCGTTACCGGCAAGTCTCTTTACTCGATTCCGTAACACATCATCCCGTGAACAACTCCTTGATCACATTGAGCTCATTATGATGATGTCCTACCGAGTGGGCCCAGAGGTACCTCTCCGTTACATGGAGTGACAAATCCCAGTCTCGATTCGTGCCAACCCAACAGATACT
This sequence comes from Thinopyrum elongatum, assembly GCA_011799875.1. NCBI lineage: Eukaryota > Viridiplantae > Streptophyta > Magnoliopsida > Poales > Poaceae > Thinopyrum > Thinopyrum elongatum. Next base: position 686,720,120 of record CM022303.1, on the reverse strand, counting down.
TTCGGAGATACCCGTAGTGCACCTTTATAGCCACCCAGTTACGTTGTGACGTTTGGTGCACCCAAAGCACTCCTACGGTATCCGGGAGTTGCACAATCTCATGGTCTAAGGAAAAGTTACTTGACATTGGAAAAGCTTTAGCAAACGAACTACACGATCTAGTGCTAGGCTTAGGATTGGGTCTTGTCCATCACATCATTCTCCTAATGATGTGATCCCGTTATCAATGACATCCAATGTCCATGGTCAGGAAACCGTAACCATCTATTGATCAACGAGCTAGTCAACTAGAGGCTTACTAGGGACATGTTGTGGTCTATGTATTCACACATGTATTACGATTTCCGGATAACACAATTATAGCATGAATAACAGACAATTATCATGAACAAGGAAATATAATAATAACCATTTTATTATTGCCTCTAGGGCATATTTCCAACAGTGACCTCGGACAAGCCGAGCACCTTTATGAAAGAAAGCTTTGTGACTTATCGAAAAGTCATTTGTTTTACACAGTTAACCTTTATCGTTAATATTTCTGATCGGCCGATCAAATTTGCGCGTGTTTGTGACAGTCAGCTTTTGGTTGTATTTTGCAGCTTTATGCTATATGTTATTTTGACTCGACCATGACTGTTTAAGATGTGCAGTTGGCCAGTCATCGGCTTCAACCCCGTAGTAAAATATACTGCGGGTGTCTATTACTGATATATAACCCTTAGTCGACGTCTCGATGCCTGGAGGCGGTCTTATCAGAATAAACAAGGCAATCGGACTATGAGGCTTGATAACGTACACTTAGTCTTAGGAGCGTATGTTTGGGGGCAACTTAATAGCCCCCGGTATATGTCGACTCCTCGGATCATCCGAGGTCGAACCACCTACACTTCGGCTCCTTCAAAAAAGAAAAGCTCTTCGTTTTACACTGATAGCCGCTATCGGCTATATATAGTTTAACACTGCCTATGGTTCGCCGACTGATTTACGCGTGTTGTGACAGTCAGCTTTCGACTTTATCCATTTGAGGGACTTGACCAGTTAAATCAGAAGTAACAATTGCAGTGGTTCTCCCTTTACACCCTTAGCCGAACAAAGCGTAAACGTAAGGGGTAAGCACAGGAGCTGGGCAACCCACCTATTGACCAAAGACACAAGTCGAAATCAATGCATATAAGTGCGAAATACTGATGATGTTTTGCCGAGGACTCCATGGAGTACCTTGGCTTTTCGTGGGTTCGGCTCTAGTCGCAGCCCCCGGTTAATATTGCCGATGCTTTAAAGGCGTCTGGCGTTGTATTGCGAGAGTTATGCTCAGAAAACCAAAAAACTTACCTAAAAAACTTTACGACTAAATTAAATTAAGTTTTTTGTACCAATCTGAAATTGGTCTTAAAATTAATGGAAAAAACTAATGCCCACACGTGTGGCATCTTGCACATCGCCCACACGCCTCCTTTACCACTCATTTTGCCACATGTGAACAGATGACATCAGCAGGAATCTTTTTGGTTTTTCGGCATAAAAATGTTTTATCTCCTAATTAAAAAATAGAATTAAAAATCCATTTTCACCATTAAATCCATCTTGACGAGATCTTCAAAACTAGACCCCATGTTGATATGGTTCGGCGATAATTTTTTTGCCCGAAAGTTGCCATGATGTTTACACTGTAGTTGCCATAGTGCTTAAACTAAAGTTGCCATTTGGCAACTTCAGTTTGTAGAGCATGGCAATTTTAGTATTTTGATGATGGCAACTCCAGTACTTTGACCATGAACATTATTTTTTGTATGAACCATGGCAATTTTAAGTGTATGTATCATGGCAATTTTAGTTTATGTTTCCTGGAAAGTCTAGTTTCTTAATTCCCTATTTTATAAATGTCAAAATTTACTTTTAAATGTAGAAGAAAATAGTTGAAACATATCATGGCAGCTTCAGTGTAAACACCATGGCAATTCATGTGCAATAGACATGGCAACTTTTAACCAAAAAAAAAATTTCATCGAAATATATTGATATGAGATCTAGTTTCGAAGATCTCGTCGCGAGGGATTTAATGGTGAAAACGGATCTTCAATCGGATATTTCATTTAAGAGATAATTTTTTTTAAAAACTAAAAATCCAAAAAGATTCCCACATGCATGCATGCGGTGACGTGGCGCAGTCTGTGTGTTATAGGGCGTGTGGGCGGGTTTCGCTCCCACCACACGTGTGGGCATTAGCGTTGTCCAAATTAATTTGTGCTTCCGTCGTGCTTTAACATGACACATCCGATCTCTAGACTTCAAGTGGATCAGACTTCGGTTTCAACCTCCTTTTCCCGAAGGCGGAGTGCTTCTCAGGCCAGTTTAGTGAACTAAACTCGAGCGGCTTAGAGAGAAACCAGGCTATCCGGCTATTGATCATACACTCAAGTCGAAAAAGGAGTAGCAGAAAAAGACCTTGCAACAACTTAGAAGAAAACATTTATTATAAAATGGCACATATAAATTTAAGAGCCCCCAGTTAACTTGCTTAAAGGAAGTTGTTTTTAACAAACAACGTTTTTCACAAATAGAGTTTTTAACAAACAGAATTTTTGTTTGACAAAAATATAACGCTTGGTTGAACCGAACAAAAATTAAAAACTTAAAGAAAAATTAAGCATGAAAGCGACTTAGCTGGTTAATATGCTCAGTGTTGATGACACTGTCCGGGCTTGTGGCGGGACGAAGACGTCCATCGAATTTTGAAAGATCCGACATGGTGCGTAGTCCTTGGCCTGGCCGAGGTCCCAGCCTCCAAGCCCGTCCGATGAGGACCTCGGATCGACGAAGTGGCGATGCAACACGATTGATGTGGCAAGGCGAAGCCCCCACTCCAGCCAAGGTGACGGAGGAGGTCGGCAGAGTGACGCCGAACTTCCCGAAGTAGGTTGATGAAGCGATGGCGGAGCCCCTGGTCCAGCCGAGGTGACGGGATAGGTCGGCGGGGAGATGTCGGAGCCCCCATGCCAGCCGATGTGTTGAAGCAGCTCAGCGGGGTGGACGTCGGCTTGAAGAAGCGACGGTGCAGCGATGCCGACGCCGGTCGGAATTTGTGACATGGTCGATGCCAGCTTGGAGAATTAACGGTGCAGCAATGCCGGTGCGATCGACCCGCACCCTCCACGGGGTGATGATGTTGTCTTGGTGATGATTTGGCCTTCGCGATGCTGAACTCTTGATTGGCTCGACGAGGTGATGATCCGATGTGGTTGATGTCAGCTCGACGAAGTGATGACCCGTCTAGCGCAGGTCGGCAGCCGTGGAGCAACATGGTCGGGCTGTTTGACACCAGCGCGACAGTGAAGAGCACCTCCGAAAAGGCACAAAATTGTTGGCACATTTTTGAGATCAAAACACAATACCCTAGAAAGAAAATTTCCTTCAAAAAGGATGCCCGATATCCCATTCATGAAAAAAGATAAACTTGGGTCGGATTCGTTTTTACGTAGAAAACATATCCGAAAATTGATGTACTCCTCGGATGTTTCCCGGAGTTTGAACGGTCGGATCGAGCTAAAATTTAGAGGGGTTGTTGATATAGGAATTCTGCAGTCGATGAATGGTTAGATTTTCCAACGGATGTCCGAGCTAGACGCTGGACTCCTCGCTAAACTCATCTAGATTCCCGTCCAGATTCGAGAGGGCTCCGGTATATCGGAGATTGCTGGGGATTCCTCCATCAGACTGTGACGAAATTTTACGGGGTCATTGTAGACTCAATTCCGCACAATTCCTCCAAAGGATTCATCAAAACGACGCTCGAGTAGGCGGGGACAGCAAACACGAATTCGCTGTCCAGAAAAATCTGCACAATCGCGCTAGGGCAATGTTGACGCTGAGCCCCGGAGCTTCCATGGACGATTTCCTCCATGACCTCAGTTGAGATCGGAGTCGATGTTGATGAAGAAACCCACCCAATCTTGATGATCCGGCATGGGGTGTAGTCGTCGGCCTAGCCGAGGTGACTAGTCGAGCCGGCGATGACGATGCCGACGTCGACGATGAATCTCGGTTCTGATGCATAGATCGCGTCGGAGCTGATCTAAATTTCCATCGCGCCACGGCGACTACCAGCAGGGACCTGCATGGGCCACCAATGTCGGTGCTAAATCTGGCATATCTCAAGGTAGGGGTCCTAAGCTAGGCGTCTTGGAGCGATGGTAACATGGACACATGATTTTACCCAGGTTCGGGCTCTCTCGAAGAGATAATACCCTACATCCTGCTTTTGATTGTATTGATATGGGGTATAGTACAGAGTACAGGTATCTACCACAAGATTGTTCTAATGAATATGAGATGTCATGTAATAATCTATTGACTAGCCTGGCCTTGGTTTATATAATGCCCCAGAGGCCTAGGGTTTAGAAGAGTCCTCGTCTTGTGCGCCAAATCTTATGGAATCTTCCTTGTATACGTCATGGGCTGCCCGAAATGGCCCATTAGTGAACCGCCATGGGGATCCTCGGCCCGACCCACCTGGTCAGGAGACGACGTGGTGAGTACCCCTAGTCTAGGACTCCATCACATGGGGAAAGCCTATACGCGGACGAGCAAAGGGAAAAGGCGGCAGTAGAGGAGAAATCAGAACAAGAGAGAGAGAGAGAGAGAGAGAGAGAGAGAGTTAAAAGAATACAGGGCGGAGCAAAAGCGTTTCTTTGAGGAGTTATCAAGAAAAAACAAGGAATCTAGACTCCGCATGGACAAGGAGGAACGGCAGCGCAAGGAGGCTCGTGAGGCGGGGAGGCAGAGAAAGAAAGAAAGGGCTCATGAGGCCAAGGCAGCAGAAGATGCTAGTGATGGGAAAGGAAAATATCCACACTGGACTCAGTAGATTACTGTGGTAGTATCTTAAATTTCGGAACTGGTTGTATCTTAATTTTAGTAGGAGTATTTTAATTCAATATTTCAATGTATCGTGATTTCAGTTGTACCGTGTTGTAATGGAAAAAATATAGCTTCATAATAAAATGTGAGATCACAGAGAACTCATGCCCAGCCTTATTTTGTTCGGCCAACCCCTTTCCCGCCCTTTTTCTTTTCGCCAACTTTTTTCCCGTCAATTTTTCAATGCCAACCCTTTCCCGCCATTGTTTCGACTCATTTTTTCCGCCATCGTTCCCGGTCATTTTTTCCCACCAACCCTTTCCCGCCATCCTTCCTACTCAATTTTCCCGCCAGCCCATTGCCCTCATTCTCTAAACCACCCCCCGGATGTTGTGTTCTGCATCATTCCGTAGCCATTTATCCATTCATGTCAGGTGACAATCCCCGCCATTTTACTCCAATGATATCTCATTTGCTTTTTTCAGGTGCCGCAAGAATGCAGATTCCTAGTAGGGGAGGTGTGCGTTTTGAAGAATTAATTAGTAGTGACAACCACCTGACGCAGTTGGGTAAGTGTTTGTGACGCCCCCGCTCGTAAATGTGCACTAATCATACGCGCAACATGCACGCTCATGAGGGTGACACCACGGGTAGTACCCCAACACAATTCTATGACCACAAACATATACAAAAGCTCATACATGAGCAGAGATAGCAAAATATATCACACAATGGTCACATGACCCATAATTACATCAGAGCAGAAAGCAAATATAGGTCTGAGTACAGACAAGTTTAACAAATGCCTTAAGAAGGGTGAAACAAAAGCGACGACCCTCCCAAAGGAGCAGGCCTCCTGCCTGGGACCTCCAAACTACTCGTCGGCATCGAGATCCAAGAAGTAACCAGCGTCGGGAACACCTGCATCCCAGGTGCTACTATCTGAATTGCAGCAATCGAGTCAAAGAAAAGAGTAGCAAAGCAACGGTGAGTACTCATCCGAAGTACTCGCAAGACTTACATCAGATCTATCTACATATGCATCGGTATCAATGGTAAAGGGGGTATATCTGTGGACTGTGCTGCAGAAATGCCGGAATAGTGGTGAAGTCAAAGGAACCTACGAATACCAGCATCTTGCGACAATAGGAGAGAGAGAGAGAGTGCACACGAGTCCATTTACTCACCACAACAATACACTACCTGGGATCCTCCCTCCACTCCGACCGAGAAAGTGATCCCTGGCATTCTATCTATTATGTTGGCAATTTTATTAAGTAGCCGGTTAAAGTTGTTCTATGAATGGGATACATCTTCAAGTCATCCGTTACCGTGGACACGGCTATTCGAATAGTTTGTTCTTCCCTGTAGGGGTGCACTGATACGTCCCCAACGTATCTATAATTTATGAAGTATTCATTCCATATTTATATGAATTCCACATGGTTTTGGTGCACTTTTATATGATTTTTATGGAACTAACCTACTGACCCAGTGCCCAGTGCCTGTTCTTGTTTTTTGGCTATTTTTTGTCCAGAGAAAAAAAAGAAGTCCAAATGCCACAAAATTTTACGGTGATTTTGTAGGGACCATAAGAGACCCCCGGAGCCCAAGAGTTGGACCAGACGAAGTCTGGGGGGGCACGAGCTTGGAGGGCGCGCCTACCCCCCAGGGCGCGCCCTATGAGCTCGTGGGCCCCTCACGAAGCTTCCTGGCGTAAAACCAACGCAATAAATTCCTATAAATGCCCAAACCTTCGAAAAGAAACCTAGATGAGAAGTTTCGCGGTCTCAAGCCTTTGTATCCATGAAAACTCATCCGGAGCCCTGCTCCGGCACCCTGCCGGAGGGTGAAATCATCACCAGAGGCCATCTTCATCATCCCGGCGGTCTCCATGACGAGGACGGAGTAGTTCACCCTCGGGGCTGAGGGTATGTACCAGTAGCTATGTGTTTGATCTCTCTCTCTCTCTCTCGTGTTATTGATTTGGCACGATCTTGATGTACCATGAGCTTTGTTAATATAGTCGGATCATATGGTGTTCTTCCTTCTGCATCTTGGTGTGATGAATTGAGTTTTCCCTTTGAAGTTTCACTGTTATCAGATTGAATATTTTGGGATTTTAGAACACTTGATGTATGTCTTGCATATGGATATCCATGGTGACAATGGGATATTCACTTGAGTCACTTGATGTATGTTTTGGTAATCAACTTGCGGATTCCCGAGGTGACATTGGGGTAATCTATGCATATGGGTTGGTACACGTTTTCGTCTTACTTTCTCCAGTAGAAACTTTGGGGCTCTCTTTGAAGTTTTTTGTGTTGGATTGAATATGATGAATCTGAAATTGTTTGATGCATGTCGCATAATCAACTCACGGATACTTGTGGTGACATTGGAGTATCTAGGTGACATTAGGGTTGGTTGATGTGTATCATATGGTGTTATTTTAGTACGAACTCTAGGGCTGTTTGTCACACTTATAGGTATGGCTCAATAGATTGATCAGAAAGGATAACTTTGAGGTGGTTTCGTACCCTACAACAATTTCTTCTTATGTTCTCCGCAATTAGTAACTTTGGAGTGATTCTTTGTCGCACGTGAGGGATTGTTATATGATTCAACTATGTTAGCACTGTTGAGAGATTGCACTAGTGAAAGTATGAACCCTAGGCCTTGTTTCTAAGCATTGCAATACCGTTTGTGCTCACTTTTGTTACTTGCTACCTTGCTGTTTTTATTATTTCAGATTACAAAAACCTATATCTACTATCCATACTACACTTGTATCACCATCTCTTCGCCGAACTAGTGCACCTATACAATTTGCCATTGTATTGGGTATGTTGGGGACACAAGGGATTGCTTGTATTTGATTGCAGGGTTGTTTGAGAGAGACCATCTTCATCCTACACCTCCCATGAATTGATAAACCTTACGTCATCCACTTGAGGGAAATTGCTGTTGTCCTACAAAACTCTGCGCTTGGAGGCCCAACAGAGTCTACAAGAATAAAGTTGCGTAGTAGACATCAAGCTCATTTCTGGCGCCGTTGCCGGGGAGGTGAGTGCTTGAAGGTATATCTTTAGATCTTGCAATTGAATCTTTTAGTTTCTTGTTTATCACTAGTTTGGCTCATAAAAGAAAACTACCAAAAAATAGAAATGAGGTTGCCTCAAATTCTTCATCTTTATAATGTCTTTTGTGAAAATATGGATTCTGATAATTGTGCTCAAGTGTTAGAAGGAGAATTCAATAAAATGTATGGCATAAAATCTTTGGATGATAAGCATGATTGCAATGTTGCTAGTATGAATTCTTTGAATATGCATGATGCTAATGATATGCAAAGTGAAAGGATCGAGAAGAGGTGTCTAGAGGGGGGGTGATTAGACCCTCAACAAATAAAGGTGGCAATTTTTAAGTTCTTCAAGTTAAGGTGGAGTTTTAGCACAAGTTTAAACATTCACAATACATATCAAGCAAGCATGGCAAGAGTATATGAGCAGCGGAAAGTAAAGCATGCAACTTGCAAGAATGTAAAGGGATGGGATTGGAGTGTGCAAACGCAATTGGAGACACGGAGATTTTTGGCGTGGTTCCCATAGGTGGTGCTATCATACGTCCACGTTGATGGAGACTTCAACCCACGAAGGGTAACGGTTGCGCGAGTCCACGGAGGGCTCCACCCACGAAGGGTCCACGAAGAAGCAACCTTGTCTATCCCACCATGGCCATCGCCCACGAAGGACTTGCCTCACTAGGGTAGATCTTCATGAAGTAGGAGATCTCCTTGCCCTTACAAACTCCTTGGTTCAACTCCACAATCTTGACGGAGGCTCCCAAGTGACACCTAACCAATCTAGGAGACACCACTCTCCAAAAGGTAATAGATGGTGTGTTGATGATGAACTCCTTGCTCTTGTGCTTCAAATGATAGTCTCCCCAACACTCAACTTTCTCTCACAGATTTGGATTTGGTGGAAAGATGATATGAGTGGAAAGCAACTTGGGGAAGGCTAGAGATCAAGATTCTTATGGTTGGATTGGAATGTCTTGGTCTCAACACATGAGTAGGTGGTTCTCTCTCAGAAAATGAATGCTGGAAGTGTAGGAACGTTCTGATGGCTTTCCTCATGAATGGAGGAAGGGTGGAGGGGTATATATAGCCTCCACACAAAATCTAACCGTTACACACAATTTACCAAACTCGATGGGACCGAATAGTGAAACTCGGTCAGACCGATTTAGTTCAAAAATGTGAACGTTAGGATTTTCAGTGGGACCGACATGTCAACTCGGTGAGACCGATTTCGTTAGGGTTAGGGCATAACGTAATCTCGGTGAGACCGATCACATGAACTCGGTGAGACCGATTTCTGTAATAGGCAAACAGAGAGTTGGTCAGGCAAACTCGGTGGGACCGATCGCTCATTTCGGTGAGACCGAAACGTTACGAAGAGGAAACAGAGAGTTTGCATTGTGAACTCGGTGGGATCGATCGCTCATCTCGGTTAGACCGAAACGTTATGAAGGGAAACAGAGAGTTAGCAATCCCATCTCGGTGAGACCGAGATCCCTATCGGTGAGACCGAACTGATTAGGGTTTCTGGCAGTGGCTATGTCAAATGAACTCGGTGGCGCCGGATAGATCAAATCGGTGGGGCCGAGTTTGACTTTAGGTTTAGGACATATTTGGAAATGAGAAAGTGGTTGAGGGCTTTAGGAGCATATCACTAAGCACTTTGAGCAAGCAAGCCATTAAGGAACACCTCATCCCCTTTTAATAGTATTGGCTTTCCTATGGACTCAATGTGATCTTGGATCACTAAAATGAAAAGAGTAGAGTCTTGAGCTTGAGCCAATATGTGTCCTTAGCATCTTGAAGGGGTTCCACATCCTCTTGTCCTGCCACTCCACTGTTGAACTTATCTGAAATATACTAGATAAAAGTATTAGTCCAACAAGAGATATGTTGACATTAATTACCAAAATCACCCAGGGAGCACTTGTGCTTTCACAAAGCCATAAGCTTGGGGATGCTATGTTTGATGAAGATTGTCTTTTTACTCCCCCAAGTTTTGATGAGAAAATTTGTTATGATGATAGCATGCCTCCTATTTATGATTATTACAATGATGAAAGTGGGTTTGGAAGAGTGTCAACTCTAGGAAGTAATGATCCCACTATTTTGGAGGGTGTTGAATCTTATTATGATAATCAAGAAAGTGGATTTGGAGAGGTCATGACTTTATTTAATGATGATTCCACTATTTTGGGAGAGGTTTCAATTGATTATTACAGCAAAGTTGCTATCTATGATGATTATGGTGATGACATGTATGATATAAAGAATAATGATAACCATGAAACTTGTCATCATGATTTTAATTTCCAATTGGATTATGCCAATCAAGTATCAAATGATAGTTATTTTGTTGAGTTTGCTCCCACTATTATGAATGAGAAGATTTCTATGCTTGGGGACCGTGAAAAGAATGCTTTATGTGATAGTTATATTGTTGAATTTGTTCATGATGCCACTGAAAATTATTATGAGAGAGGGATATATGCTTATAGATATCTCAATAATACCAAGTTTCCTCTCTATGTGTTGAAATTTTTGAAGTCATGCTTGTTCTGCCTTCCTATGCTAGTTGATTCTTGCTCCAATAAATTGTTTGCGTATAAAATTCCTATGCATAGGAAGTGGGTTAGGCTTAAATGTGTTTGATATATGCTACATGATGCTCTCTTTATGTTTCAATTCTTCACTTTTATGTGAGCATCATTGAAATCATCATGCCTAGCTAAAAAGGCATAAAAGAAAAGCGCTTGTTGGGAGGCAACCCAATATTTATCCTTTCTGTTTTTGTGTGTTCACATGATTAAGCTACTGTACTAATCATGTTTTATATGTCTTCTTTCAAAAATGTGTCAAGTAAAGCCTTTGGGATGGTGTAGATACATGTTGATTCAATTCTGTGCAAAAACAGAAACTTTTGCCCTGAGTGTTTAATTTCCCTAGTGGAGTGTTAAAAATATTTTGAAATTTTTACACATTATTGCCATGCAAATTGCCTATGTTGTCCTAATTTTTCAGAATTTTTAGAGTTACAGAAGTATGGTTCTAGTTCAGATCATTACAGAATGTTTTGTTTTTGACAGATCCTGTTTTCAATGCATAGTTTGCTTGTTTTATAGTTTCTATGGCTTATATTGGTCAATATAAATTGTAGAAATGATAGAGTACAGTAGGAATTATGTGGTAACAATTATGAATCTTGTCTTGACAGTACCAAAGTGAATGATTTGTTCTTTATCATACTAACCTATCTCACGAAGTTCCGTTAAGTTTTGTGTGATTGAAGTTTTCAAGTTTTGGGTGAGATATCAATATGAGGAGAATAAGGAGTGGCAAGACCCTAAGCTTGGGGATTCCCAAGTCACCCCAATGTAAAATTCAATGAAGACTCAAGCGGCTAAGCTTGGGGATGCCCCGGATGGCATCCCCTCTTTCGTCTTCAACATTATCGGTAACCTCACTCGGAACTATATTTTTATTCGTCACATGATATGAGTTTTGCTTGGAGCATCTTTTTATTTTTATTTAATTTGCTTTCTGTTATTTAGATACATGTTTTCTATCTTTTATTTCAATAAAACTGTCAAGTGTAGCCTTTACCATTCTTAGTTTGCACGTTCATGAGGTGCTGTTTCAAAATAGAAAGTTTTCTGTTATTGCTTGAATATTCCTGCAAAGTCAGACTGTGAATTTTTTTTGAAATTTTTACACAGTAAGGTATGATAAATTTTCTACAGTGTGGTAATTTTTCAGAATTTTTTGAGTTATATAAGTATGGATTCTTATTCATCATTTACAAACTGTTCTGTTTGGATAGATTGCTGTTATATTTGCATTGTTTGCATATGTTTGCCTGTTTAATGTTTCTATTAATTGATAGGAGTGTTAAATATGCAGAGGCATTTAGTATGCAATGTTTAATTATAATTTTAGTAATTTTCTACAGTAGAGGATGTTAAGATTTTGAATGGATTTATACTAACGTATCTCATGAGTTCTTGTCAAGTTTTGTGTGGATAAAGTTTTATGACTTAGGGGAAACTATTATATGAGAGGAATTAACGAGATACAAGAGTTCAAGCTTGGGATGTCCAAGGCTCCCCAAGTCAATATTCCAAGAAGTCTCAAGCATCTAAGCTTGGGGATGCCCCGGTAGGCATCCCACCTCTCTTCATCATCAACTATCGGTTAGTCTCGGTTGAGCCTAAGTTGTTATTTGTTCACATGATATGTGCTATTCTTGGAGTGTCCTTTTATTTTTGTTTTGTTTGCTGTTTTAATAAAGTCCTTAAATCTGAAACTTTTGAATTGGAGAGAGTCCTCACATACCTACTTACTTGTTTAACTACTCATTGATCTTCACTTATATCTTTTGGAGTAGTTGTTATTTACTCTTGTGCTTCACTTATATCCTAAGAGTAAATTGTTGAATGAATTAAATATCATAAATCTGAAATTATCCATGTTCCAAATGCTTGGTAGTAGCTTCACATTGGGTTTACAAAGTAAAATCTATTGAAATTTGACAATCACAATATTGGTCATACAAGCAATTCATGAAAGATTAATATAAGGAAGAGAAATTTCACATACAAATACATTATCTTGGACATCTTTTATGATTGTGAGTACCCGTTAATTATTTTCAAACTTGATCAAATAAGTTGAAGTTGGACAAGGAAGACAACATAATGAGTTATGTTTAGGTATATTTGCATAGAAGTTATATTGTTATGGATCCTCCAACATGTGGTGCTTGTTTATAATCTTTGCTAGCCAAAATTTCTGTACTAAGCGGGAATACTGCTTGTGCATCCAAAATCCTTGAGCCAAGTTTCTTATATGAGTGTCCACCATACCTACCTATATATGGTATTTCATTGCCATTCCAAGTAAATTTGCATGTGCCATCTCTAAGACCTTTAAATGAACATCTGTTTTGTGTGCCCATACCGCTTATGGAGCGACGGGGCGGTCAATATCTTCCATGCTAAGTGGGTTATTCTCACGATGAGAATATATTCACTCGTCTTGCACAAGAGAGGCTGGTATTTGGGATGCCTACTCCCGTTAAACAAAAAAAAGAAAAATATAATAAAACAAACTCCCCCTGGAAAGTTGATTGTTTGGAGGGCACCCGTGAATTCGGCTAGCCATGGCTTGTGTTTGTATGGTTGAGGGGGAGTAAACTTTTCATTTCTGCATGGGAACCGCCGATAATGTGTTTAGCATGGAAGATATTGAAATCCTTTGTCGTGACGTTGACAGGAAAAGCACACCACTCAAAATGTAATTATCTCTGTTTTAAGCAGTGAGCTCTGGCACATAAGCAAATCCCTGCTTCCCTCTGTGAAGGGCCTATCTATTTACTTTTCATGTTGAGTCAACTTTTTATTCCAACCTCAATTATTCTCCACTTGGCAAGCATCATGTGGTGGGGAAAGATCCAAACACATATATCCAGTCAAATATATTTGATCATGAATTATTATTGTTGACAATTATCTCTATGATAAGTAAGTTGGGAGGCGAAACATTAAGCCCCTATCTTCCTCTGTGTCTGATTGATACTATTTGTTCTAAAAATATGCTTTGAGTACTAGCAATCATAGAAGACTATATGATAATTAAGTATGTGGAGCTCTTACTTAGACCTTCCTGAAAATAATATGAATTGTAATTGTTTGGTGACTAGAGAACATAGGTTGTTAAGTTTCAAGAGAATGCATTGTTTGAACCATAACATGTGAATCGCCTGCTACTTGATCATGAGAAGTTTTATGAGATAAGCTACTATTTACGATTTATAATGATGCTAGAAAAAGTGATTGAAATTATCATTGATCAAACTTATGCACTATCCTAGCATTCACACTTCATAAATTATTTCTTTTATCATTTACCTACTCTAGGACGAGCAGGAATTAAGCTTGGGGATGCTGATACGTCTCCAATGTATCTATAATTTATGAAGTATTCATGCCATATTTATATGAATTCCACATGGTTTTGGTGCACTTTTATATGATTTTTATCAAACTAACCTATTGACCCAGTGCCCAGTGCCAGTTCCTGTTTTTTGGCTATTTTTGGTCCACAGAAAAAAAGAAGTCCAAATGCCACGAAAATTAACGGTGATTTTTTATGGACCATAAGAGACCCCCGGAGCCCAAGAGTTGGACCAGACGAAGTCTGGGGGGGGGCACGAGCTTGGAGGGCGCGCCCTACGAGCTCGTGGGCCCCTCGCAAAGCTTCCTGGCATAAAACCAACGTAGTAAATTCCTATAAATGCCCAAACCTCTGAAAAGAAACCTAGATGAAAAGTTCCGCCGCCGCATGCCTCTGTATCCATGAAAACTCATCCGGAGCCCTATTCCGGCACTCTGCCGGAGGGGGAAATCATCACCGAAGGCCATATTCATCATCCCGGCGGTCTCCATGACGAGGAGGGAGTAGTTCACCCTCGGGGCTGAGGGTATGTACCAGTAGCTATGTGTTTGATCTCTCTCTCTCTCGTGTTCTTGATTTGGCACGATCTTGATGTACCGCGAGCTTTGTTAATATAGTCGGATCATATGGTGTTCTTCCCTCTCCATCTTGTTTTGATGAATTGACTTTTCCCTTTGAAGTTTCGCTGTTATCAGATTGAATATTTTGGGAGTTGAGAACACTTGATGTAAGTCTTGCATATGGATATCCGTGGTGACAATGGGATATTCACTTGAGTCACTTGATGTATGTTTTGGTAATCAACTCGCGGATTCCTGAGGTGACATTGGGGTAATCTATGCATATGGGTTGGTACACATTTTCGTCTTACTTTCTCCGGTAGAAACTTTGGGGCACTCTTTGAAGTTTTTTTTGTTGGATTGAATATGATGAATCTGAAATTGTTTGATGCATGTCGCATAATCAACTCACGGATACTTGTGGTGACATTGGAGTATCTAGGTGACATTAGGGTTGGTTGATGTGTATCATATGGTGTTATTTTAGTACGAACTCTAGGGCTATTTGTGACACTTATAGGGATGGCTCAATAGATTGATAGAAAAGGATAACTTTGAGGTGGTTTCGTACCCTACAATAATTTCTACTTATGTTCTCCGCTATTAGTAACTTTGGAGTGATTCTTTGTCGCACGTGAGGGATTGTTATATGATTCAACTATGTTAGCACTGTTGAGAGATTGCACTAGTGAAAGTATGAACCCTAGGCCTTGTTTCTAAGCATTGCAATACCATTTGTGCTCCCTTTTGTTACTTGCTACCTTGCTGTTTTTATTATTTCAGATTACAAAAACTTATATCTACTATCCATACTACACTTGTATCAGCATATCTTCGCCGAACTAGTGCACCTATACAATTTGCCATTGTATTGGGTGTGTTGGGGACACAAGAGATTGCTTGCATTTGATTGCAGGGTTGTCTGAGAGAGACCATCTTCATCCTACACCTCCCATGGATTGATAAACCTTAGGTCATCCACTTGAGGGAAATTTGCTACTGTCCTACAAAACTCTGCGCTTGGAGGCCCAACAGAGTCTACAAGAATAAAGTTGCATAGTAGACATAATGACCACATTACCCGACACGCTCGAAGACCGTGTTGCCATATCATTAGCACACTTCCTATGGTGTGTCGGCCTCAGGTGAATGTTACGCCGCTGCCCTACGTTAGCTAATCCAGATATGTCATCATGCTGAGTCTATATCCTATGCCACAAGGGTAGCCGTCTGTACTCCCAGGGCAGCCTCATGCATTGTGTCGCGGATTGGAGTCCAGGCCCACCTTTGGCGAGTTGTAGTATGCCTGCCCGACCGGCTCACATCCTAGGTGATACCACCAGATCACATCACTGTCACATCTTCATGTCCGTCCCGCTGTACCTGCAGCCCACACACACGCAAATGAAACACCCAAATCTACGTGACATCTGGAAAGCTTCGGTGAGGAACTACGATGCCAAGGGCCCCACAAATCACTATCCTACGTGGCGGTTAGTGCGTATATTTGTATCTTGGATCAATAACCAGAACTCAGGTCCTAGGTCGGCTAAGTGGAACAAACAATCCTGCTCTCCAGCACGGCCTCCCATCCATATGCCTTTTAGTCATGTTTATTATAATATACTCTGCGGGGATCCAAGCCCATCACTCCGGATGGTATTACACCTACCTTGCCGTAGTCCATCTCGCTCCATGTCGCAGGCCACCAAGTCCAAGTCCACCATAGTGTATATCATATCATATATGTACTCATAGTATGCTCAAGTAACATGTATAATATATTAGTGATCATCGCCCATAGGGATCACTGCCCGGTAATATAGCATAGCGACACACGACAAGGGTGTAGGGCCAACATGATGGAACACAAGCATATCTAGAGTAGGCATGCTAGGATAACAGGTAAAGGCAATGTAAGGCGACAAAATTAGGCTATCACTAGTAGAAAACAGGGCTTTGGTTCGGGCCAGCCCAGCCCATTAGTCCCGGTTCAGTCACGAACCGGGACCCATGGGGGGCATACGTCCCGGTTCATGCGCCCAGGGGGCCGGCCGGGGCCTCGTGGGCATTGGTCCCGGTTCGTCTGGACCCATTTGTCTCGGTTCCTGGCACGAACCGGGACCAATGGGCCTCGCTCTTGGCCCACATCCATTGTTCCCGGTTCGTGGCTTGAACCGGGATAGAAGGGGGGCCTTTAGTCCCGGTTCCACGCACGAACCGGGACCAATGAGGTGGCTATATATACCCCATCGCCGGCGAGCAGAGCACTCTACACTGCTCTGTTTTTTCTGGCCGGCGAGGGGAGAGCTTTGTGGTGCTCTAGCTCACCTCCTATGCACATGAGGTGTTTGATGAAATGCCCGAGCCACACTAGTTAAGCTTTCTCCTCTCGAAGCTCGACCTTCAAGCTCCATTTTCCTCAAGATTTGTCTAGGTTTAGCGGTCCGTCACGTCCCGTTCCCGTCTTCACCGCCGTCGATCGCCCGCGCCGATCTCGTCGCCGGCATAACCATGGTGAGCCTCTTGTTCTTATCTTCTTTATAAAAGAAAAAAATTCTCGTCGCCGGTTTTTACACACTTAATTATATATAATGCACGCAGATGAACCGACAATGGATGTACGGTGACAGACGCACCTCCGAGTACATTAAGGGCGTGCATAATTTTCTCGAAGTGGCTGAGGCAAACAAGCAGAATGGTTTTATGTGTTGTCCATGCCCTATATGTGGGAATACGAAGTCTTACTCTGACCGAAAAATCCTTCACTCCCACCTGCTTGAGAAGGGTTTCATGCCACACTATAATGTTTGGACCAGGCACGGAGAAATAGGGGTTATGATGGAAGACGGCGAAGAAGAAGAGGACTATGACAACTATGTGCCCCCTGAATACAGTGATGCTGCAACGGGGGAAGCTGAAGATCAAGAGGAGCCAGACGATGTGCCCGATGGTGATCTCCGCCGGGTCATTGTTGATGCAAGGAGACAGTGCGAAAGTGAAAAGGAGAAGCTGAAATTCGATCGCATGTTAGAGGATCACCAAAAAGGGTTGTACCCCAATTGCGAAGATGGCAACACAAAGCTCGGTACCGTACTGGAATTGCTGCAGTGGAAGGCAGAGAATGTTGTGCCTGACAAAGGATTTGAGAAGCTACTGAAAATATTGAAGAAGAAGCTTCCAAAGGATAACGAATTGCCCGACAGTACGTACGCAGCAAAGAAGGTCGTATGCCCACTAGGATTGGAGGTGCAGAAGATACATGCATGCCCTAATGACTGCATCCTGTACCGCGGTGCGTACGAGGATTTGAACGCATGCCCGGTATGCGGTTCATTGCGGTATAAGATCAGACGAGATGATCCTGGTGATGTTGACGGCGAGCCCCCCAGGAAGAGGGTTCCTGCGAAGGTGATGTGGTATGCTCCTATAATACCACGGTTGAAACATCTGTTCAGAAACAAAGAGCATGCCAAGTTGATGCGATGGCACAGAGAGGACCGTAAGAAAGACGGGAAGTTGAGAGCACCCGCTGACGGGTCGCAGTGGAGAAAAATCGAGAGAAAGTACATGGAGGAGTTTGCAGGTGACGCAAGGAACATATGGTTTGGTTTAAGCGCGGATGGCATTAATCCTTTCGGGGAGCAAAGCAGCAATCACAGCACCTGGCCCGTGATTCTATGTATCTATAACCTTCCTCCTTGGCTGTGCATGAAGCGAAAGTTCATTATGATGCCAGTACTCAACCAAGGCCCTAAGCAACATTCTGTGCTCCAAACACCCGGAGCAGTGTGATGACTGGATTACATGTAAACACATCAGGACTTTCGGCAGTTGGTTGGAAACACGTCTCAGAGGTGACAACACTGTTTCTGATGAGTTGTACTCGTTGTCCAGGGGACCATCTTCGACTGTATTGACTTACAAAGGATACGAGATAAATGGGAATACATTTTACATGATCGCCCAAGATCAAAAGAGCACCAACCAAAACAGCGGTGTTCGCTTTGATGCAGCAACCAAGAGGGGAAAGGACACATATTATGGTTACATAGTGGACATATGGGAACTTGACTACTGACATGATTTTAAGGTCCCTTTGTTTAAGTGCAAATGAGTCAATCTGTCAGGAGGCGGGGTACAGGTAGAGCCACTTTACGGAATGACAACAGTGGATCTGAACAATCTTGGGTACACAGATGAACCATTCGTCCTAGCCAATGATGTGGCGCAGGTTTTCTATGTGAAGGACATGTCTACCAAACCGAGAAAAAGAAAAGATAAGGAAGCGAATACATCATACGATGAGCCAAAGCGCCACATAGTTCTTTCAGGGAAAAGAGACATCGTGGGAGTGGAGGGTAAGACAGACATGTCTGAAGATTATGAAAAGTTTCATGAAATTCCTCCCTTCAAAGTCAAGGCTGACCCAAGCACCCTGTCAAGCGATGAAGAATATCCATGGTTACGGCACAATAAGCAAAGGACACAAGCGAAGAAAAAGTGAAGACAAATGAAGTCCGAAAGGGTTGAAAATTGATGATGTGGCTTTGAATGGTTCATTTTGAGAACACAAAAAGTCTGGAGTTCAAATAAGTTCAAAAAAATGAAATCCCTTTGTAACAGATGAGTTTTCGTCCGAAATCCTGATACTTCGAAAGAGATTGTTCATTTTGTACACGAAGTGCATCCAGTTTTTGCCGTAACCCTCTCAACTTTTTAGCACATGCTATGTGGGTGAAATGATGATATCATGCCAATTTTCAACCTCTTCAGAGTTCATTTGAAATGCTTTTCAATTTCAGGGTCATTTAGCTCAAAAAAATCAGTAAATGCATGAAAAATTACAGATGAAGTTAGAAAGGGTTGAAAATTGATGATGTGGCTTTGAATGGTTCATTTTGAACAGACAAAAAGTCTGGAGTTCAAATAAGTTCAAAAAAATTAAGTCCCTTTGTAACAGATGAGTTTTCGTCCGAAACCCTGATACTTCGAAAGAGATTGTCCATTTTGTACACGAAGTGCATCCAGTTTTTGCCGTAAGCCTCTCAACTTTTATGAAACTCTAATAGCAAAAATAATAAACTAAAAGAATGAACTAGAAAACTTTAATGAAACTCTAATAGAAAAAAGAATGAACTAGAAAACTTTAATGAAACTCTAATAGCAAAAGGAATCAACTAAAATTTATGCAACTAAAATTATCAAAGTATTTTCTGTTCAAAACATTGAAAGCAAAAAGAATTTTCATAAAGAACTTTTTTTGTTAGAAACTTTTATAGCAAAAGGAATTATCATAAAGATTTTTTTTGTTAGAAACTAAAATAACAAAAACTGTTTTTGAATATAATGATAAAACACAGTAATATTAAATAACAGGAAAAAGAATCACTCCAAAATCTATTTTTATAGTAAAGTTAATCACAAACTAGTGATTCACACAAATTTCAAAGAATTCAAATTTAAACTATTCAAATTGGAAAACTAATGGCACTAACAGCAAGTTTATAATTTTTATTACCTAAAAGTAAAAAGATCCCCTGAAAAACAGTTTGTATTTTGTTGTAAGTAGAAACAAAATAAAATAAATAAAGCAAAAAAGAAAACAAAAAAACTATAAAAAATAAAAAAAATGCCACCTAATGGGCCACCACGGCCTGAATACGACTAGAAACCCATCCATGGGCCAGGATTCAGGCCCGCAGAGGCCCAGCAGGCCCACAGCATAGAGTAGCAGAGAAGGCCCGAAAGCCTGCAGTTGAGAGGAGCTCGAGAGGGTCGGCGCAGCAGCGCTTATAAACCACTCTCGAGCTCTCTCAACTAGCGGGGTGGGACTAAACATCCCACCGCACCGCGCCAGCGCAAGGCCTTTGGTCCCGGTTGGTAGCAGCAACCGGGATGAAAGGGGGGGCATTGGTCCCGGTTGGTGGAACAAACCGGGACCAATGCCCTCCCTTTGGTCCCGGTTCGTGCTACCAACCGGGACCAAAGGTCTCTGTTTCTCGCCCATTGGGCTGCTGAAAAGTGACCTTTGGTCCCGGTTGGTGGCACGAACCGGGACCAAAGGGTGGCATTCGTCTCGGTTTGTGCCACGAACCGGGACCAATGCTCTGTGTATATAAGCAGGACTTACGAATTTTTCAGTTTTCATCGACCATTTGCCCCCCGACGACGCCGAGCTCATCGACACCGCCAGGCTGCCCGTGCTCGCCGTCGCTGCCCCGAGGTCACCGTCGCCGCCCGCTCCTCATCGCTATCGCCCCGCACCCCTGCCCTACCCCGACGCCGACGCCGTGCGCCCCTGCCTCGACCTTAACGCCAACACCGCCGCGCCCCTGCCCTGCCCCGACGCCCCATCACGCCCCTACCCTACCGTCAACGCCGCCGCACTAGTGCCCGCCGGCCAGGCCGGTACTCCCTCCTCCCTCCCACCCCTCTCCTCTATCCTTCCTCAATGTATGTGATGATGGTGAAGTTGGTTCAGTGCAAAAATTCAGCCATGTCCACAAGGTGTTTGATGAAATGCTAGGGCTTGCTAGGGAACTTTGTTTTATGTGAAACTTGGCAGGATGATGTCTCCTTGGATGTTAGTGAAGATGGTTAAGATGGTTTGATAAAAGGAATAACTTCTTAGTGCAAGTTTTATTAAAATTTAGTGCTGGACAGAAACTATATGAATTTTTTTGGTGGACTTGCTAGATGAAATTGGGGCTGCCCTTCTGGACTTAAGGGTTTAGTTGGAAGGACTACAAGATGTAAAAAATTCAGAATTTTTTTAGCAAGGAAAAATTGGGTTGTAGTTCAATGCCAAGATTGGACCAAAATTGATGTTTTTGTTCATAGCATTTTTTTGTCCATGTATGTATGTATGTATGGATGGATGGATGGATGGATATGGATGTATATACAAAATGTTCATATATGATGTTTTTTTTGTTCATAGCCATTTTTTTTTCATGTATGTATAATTTATGTATGTATGTTCATATATGCAAAAGTTACATTTAAGAAAAAATAAGAAAATGTATGTATGTTCATATGCAAAGAATATGCAAAAGTTAGAATTTTTATGTTCATAGAATTTTTATGATTTTTTTTTGTTCATAGAATTTTCTTTGTCAATTTATGTATATGTATAGGAAAATTGTGCATGATCAAAGTCATTTATGTCAAAGTTTGCGATATACCCCCTCCCCGATAACATTTTTTTTATATGATGAATTTTTTTAATAGCCATATATATGTGTGTGGCTATATGTATGTATGGATGTTCATAGAATTTTTTTTATATGTATATGGCTATATGTATGTCGTTGTCGATATAGCCCCTCCCCGATAACTTCGACATGAGGGGGGGGGGCTCGATATACCCCCTCCCCGATAACATTTTTTTCTAAGTTACTAAGGTAAAATGTTCACCCCCCTCTCGATAAACCGGGCGACCAACTCTCGAGGCCACCCAAACCCTAGAAAAAAAGCGTTGTTGATCTCCTACCCCCTCCCGCCCCTACCCGACAAACTCTCGAGGCCATCCAAACCACTAGAAGATAACTCCGGTAACTTCGACATGAGGGGGGACGTCGATCAACCCCCTCTCGCCCGAACAAGTCTATGTATTATTTTATATCGCGGTGGACATATATCAAAGTTTGATCATATGTCAAAGTTTGAATTTTGACATATGCAACATTTGATCATATATCAAAGTTTGATCATATGTCAAAGTTTGAATTTTGACATATGCAACATTTGATCATATGTCAAAGTTTGAATTTTGACATATATAGATTTATCAAGAATGCCCCCATTATGGATGTGCACAAGTTGATCCAATTTTTTTCTGATCTCATATATATATATATATATTCTTCTATATGTCACGTTGTCTGTCAAAGTATTGAAGAAATCCATGGCTTCATCATTAGTCGGAAGTAGCAGGCGTATGATGCTACGAAGCTCTTCAAAGTTGTTTTGGAACGGAGTTCTAGATAGAATAATTCTCCTTTTGGTACGAATTTCAGCAAAGGCCTTCCAAATAGCGATATTCGGAAGGCTCTTGCTGAACTTTGTACCAAAAAGCGAATTATTCTATCGGGAACTCCGTTCCAAAACAACTTTGAAGAGCTTCGTACCATTATACGCCTGTCATTTCCGGCTAATGATGAAGTCATGGTTTTCTTGAATTCTTTGACACTAGACAACGTGACATATAGAAGGGTAGATGAGATCAGGAAAAATATGGACCATTTTTTGCACATCCAGAATGGCGTCATTTTGTTAAATCCCTTGTCGGTCCGGACGTCGGACATTCATGAGAGAGGCGGTCCGGCCCAAACCCTAGAAGCGTTGTCGAGGCCACCCCAAACCCTATAAGCGTTGCCTAGGCCACCCCAAACCCTAGAAGCGTTGTCGAGGCCACCCCAAACTGTAGCAGCGTCGAGCTAGCTAGGTCTACGTTTGCACTAATATATCCATCTGTCATGTTTGTATATTAATTGCCATGTTGTAATATTTGTAGAAACTATGGAGCACCGAGACATCGAAGCAGAACAGTTGTTGGGGGACATAATCCTCGGCGGAGGTGATGTCTTGTCGTATCTCAACGACACCGATGGTCTGGAAGGAGAGGGTGAAGCAGGCTCCGGTGATCGAACAATGGAGGTGGAAGGACATGATTATGATGGCTCCGGTGACGGAATGCCGGTGGAAGGAGACCGTGATGACTGCTCCGGTGAGCGAACGGAGGAAGGAGCTGTTGCAAAGTCCGGCAAGGTATATATATTAATTAAGCCTGTGTTGACTAGCTAATTCATGCATTAATTGTTTTGGTATGTACACATATTAACTCTCTTCTTTCTTCTTTTCTAGCCCTCCGGATCGAGCCAAACTTCGGTAACGAGACGAGGCCCGAAGAAAAGGTTGCGCCAGGATGAAAGGTTCACGATCACAGCAATCAAGGGCGATGGCCAACCGATTGAACCCAGCCGGACCAAGGAAGCATTTTCTGCTTAGTGCGGATTTCTTGTTAGGGACATGATCTCGATCAGCATCCACCAATGGAATAAGCCTAAGAGCGAAGACCCTCAAGTGTCTTTTGTCAACGATAGACAGAAAGATGATCTTTGGACCGCGCTGAAGGCAAATTTCACCCTACCCCCAGAGGAGGATCCGGATAAGCCAGTTATAGAGCCATTGGTCAAGGCTCATGCTCTTAAGAAGATGGCAGATCTATTCAGGAGGTGGAAGAATGAGTTGAAATCAACGTTTATCGACAAAGGGAAGACTCCAGAATTCACCGGCCAATTTGAGAAGATAAGAGATCACTGGCCCGCATTTGTGGCCCACAAGACATCGGAGAAGAGTAAGAAGATGTCAGCGACAAACAAGAAAAATGCTGCAAAGAAGGAGTATCACCATCGCACGGGGTCAGGTGGCTACCTCAAAGCCCGGCCGTTGTGGGACAAGGCTGAGAAGGACCTGCTTGATAAAGGGGTCGAACCAGAGACATTGAACTGGCCAGACCGTTCAAGGACTTAGTTCTTCGGGGTTGGGGGAACCTTGGACCCTGAAACAGGGAAGTGCCGTTGGATGAAGGAGCAACTTGAAATACCCGTCAAGAAGCTTCAGAAGTATATCGCCGCAGCGCAGCAAGGGACGTTCGTTCCCGACAGAGAGAACGACGAGCTCACACAGGCCCTTGGGAATCTTGAGCACCCAGGACGAACACGAGGCACGGCAGGCTCCGTTGCATGGAAGGAAGGGTTTCCCAGCGCAGGCGGTTACAAAACCCGGGAGAGGAGGAGGAAAGTGGAGCAGACCGAACTGCAGAAGCTGAATGCAAGGATACGAGCACTAGAGGAACAAGCACTAGTTCGGAGGCAGCGACCTGCCGAAGCTACCCCAGAAGCTACCCTGCCATCTCAGCGGAGAAGCAGCGTGGCTTCCACCGAGCTCCTTCAGCAGCCTCACTTCACGGCTCCCAGCTACCCCGTGGATGCTATCACGGAGGCTCAAGATTGCCACCTTATGGCGCAATGGCAGCACCTCAAAGTCAAGGCGACTGTCGGCTCTGTTGCACCTTCTGGACCCGGCGCAACTTTTCACTGCTGTGACGACCCCGGCTTAATCGTGCACTAACCATACACGCAAATGCGCACGATCAAGCCTAAGGACTCACTTGAAGATATCACAACACAACTCTAAAACATAAATAAAGTCATACAAGCTTTATATTACAAGCCAGGGCCTTGAGGGCTCGAATACATAGCTCGATGGCATACAAGCGTCAGCGGAAGCATCAGATATCTGAGTACAGATATATTACAGAGAGAGAGAGATAAGCCTTCATAGAGGCGGGGTAAAATAAAATACTACGATCGAAAGGCGTAGGCCTCCTGCCCTGGACCCTCCGATCCTACTCCTGGTCGTCAAACGGCTCCTCGTAGTAGTAGTACTCGCCAGGCGGGTAGTAGTACTGGTCGTCGGCTGGGGCATCTGGCTCAGGGGCTCCGTCGTCTGGTGGCATCAAATGGAAAATGGGGGAAAAAGAAAGTAAAGCAAACATGAGTACTCATCTGAAGTACTCAGCAAGCAAGGATCTACACTACATATGCAACATTGTCAAAGCAATGGCTGTATATGTGGACTGGGCTGCAGAAATGCCAAAATAGAGGGGGAAGCCTAGTCCTATCGAAGACTAGCATCTTCAACAATCTTCGACAGTCTTGCAGCAATAGAAGAGAACAGATGAACATAATGTAAAGTAGTAGTAGTATCATGAACCTCGACCTGAGATCCTTTCTTGACTCCCTGCGAGAAAGCAATCCCAGAGCCGTACTATCCAGTTCTCATCTCATGTTCTAGTTGTACCGATCGGGATACAACTCCGAGTGTCTGTTACCGTAGGACAAGCTATCGATAGAAGTTTCTTCCCTGCAGGGGTGCACCAACTTACCCACCACGCTCGCTTAACTCTGGCCGGACACACTTTTCTGGGTCATGCCCGGCCTCGGCTAAGCAACACGCCGCAACCCGACCGAATACCTAACAGAGAGGTCAGCACGCCGGACTAAACCTATGCGCCCAGGGGTCTTGGGCCTTCGCCCTGGGAACTCCTGCACGTTGCGTACGCGGCTGAAAGCAGGCCTAGTAACCCCTTATACAAGCACGATTGCGTTCCCAGTCCAATTCAGCGCGCGCCGCTCAGTCGCTGATGTCCATTAAGCTCCGGCTGAAGTATACGACGCAGAACGCCCATACTATGCCCACGTGATGGTTAGTGCTATCGGGCCAGAGGCCCCTCGGATCAAATATCCAAACCGTAGTGGATTAGGAGCGCGCGGAAACGAGCAGAGACTCACGATCGATGTGACCCCGTCGCCCCGTCTCGAGGACTTGCGGCAAGGGCTAAGAATGCCCGGCCACGCCTCGTGTTATCTCGCGGGCACCATCCAGGTCCACCCGACTCCACATCACTTCGCATTAAGCTCGCGCTCGTACCCCTCAGGGCCGACCTGTCTTTAGTATCATGGTTTAGTGCAAGTCAACTCAACAACAGTATCTGTGTGTCTGACACTAGGGGAGCCCTGAGGAATCACCCTCGATGGAATCCCACTTGATGTTATAGTCAAGGTGAACGAAGGAGGAATCACCCTCGAGGTCCACACTTGAGGTGTTGCGCGACGATGTCGTTATCGGGGGTGGTGTAGGAGGAATCACCCTCGCTTACCACGACCGAGTAACTAACCTACAAGGTTAACATCAGAAGTGCTGACGAGGTATCACCCTCGGCACTCGACGGTAACCCAGCAGTGTCGGCAACTAAGGGGGAAGTGATGTGCGGTGCCAGGGTCTAGTCTTCAATCCCGATGAGCGGGTCTTCTGACATCCAGCGGGGCAGTCGGGATCAAGTGGGGGTCTCTGTTGTGACTCTACCCAGCCTATACTAATCAGTCTAGGATAACGAGAAAGGTAGCAAGGCAGGTTACAATAATTAGTCTATGCAGCAGATATAGGAAAACAGTAGCAGTAGTAATTCTAATGCAAGCATAAGAGAGAAGAGAATAGGCGATATAGGCATGCTCAAAATGGGGGTGCTTGCCTGTTTGCTCTGGGGCAAGGGCAAGGTCGTCGGTGGTGTCGTCGGGGACGTAGTCGTACTCCTGAGCTGCGTCTGCCTCGGGAGCTAAGTCAATGTCGGGGTCTACCGAGAGAGAAGAGGGGGAAGAAACAGGTAAACATGATGCAAACAAATGCAATACGGTGCGTGTGATGCTATGATGCAGTGCAGGGTTACCTAAATATGCATCTAAGTCATTTTAGTTATTTTTAGAATTAATCTGGGATTTATTTACCGAAGTGTGTGCACTATTCATCTACCGGATACGGGTTCGGAGTTACGAGTTATTCTACGTAGGGGGTTCCGACAAAGAAATAGACGGCACGATCAGACTCGTCTCGTCGTTCTGAGCAACTTTCATGTTTTAAGTTTTTCGGTCTGAGCTACGGTATAAAAGTTATGAATTTCTAAAGTTTATTTGAATTTCTAGAATTAAATTTATTAACAGAAAAGGAATTATGACATCAGCATGAGGTAATGCTGACATCAGCAGGTCAACAGTCGGCTGACCAGTCAAACATGACATGTGGGTCCAGTGGGACCCACATGTCAGCCTCTGTTACTTTAACAGTGAATTAATCTAATTAAACGAGTTAATTAGGGAGTGGGCCCCATCTGTCAGTGTCTAGATTAGGTTAATTATTTAAATTAATTTTAGATAATAGTTAACTATGTTAATTAATCGAATGGGCCCACGTGTCAGCGTCATTAGGGAACAGTAAGTGCGTTGACCGGGGTCAACACGGTCAAACGGCGGCCTGGGCCCACTGGGCAGTGTCTGTGGGTGGACCCCACGCCGGTGCCACGTCGGAGTCACCGGAACTTCGCCGCCGACGACCCGAAAAGCGGCGGCGAGGCACGGACATCGTCGGAAAACGGCTGTGGCGCACCGTTTCGCGCGTTTTCACTTGCGTTCTGAAGCGGGCGAGTTCGCGCGTCGAGCAGTGCCACCGGTTGGACCAGCGGGAGGCCGGAACA
The DNA here is from genome assembly GCA_011799875.1 of Thinopyrum elongatum. NCBI lineage: Eukaryota > Viridiplantae > Streptophyta > Magnoliopsida > Poales > Poaceae > Thinopyrum > Thinopyrum elongatum. The sequence goes on along the minus strand of CM022303.1, from coordinate 686,692,567 downwards.
TCGCCGGCGACCATGAGCGGTGGAGGAGTATTCGGGTGCGATCGGAGTAGCGGCCTCGGGGTGCTTTTCGAGCGAGCTAGCTAGCTAGGGCGAAGCAGGGGTTCCCCAGAAGCACGCCCGTTCCCGTGGTTCGTTCAATGGTCAAGTGCAGCGACAACGGCGAGCTCCGCGACGGAGTATGGTTCGGCCGGTAATGGCGGCGACGCGTGCGACTAGCCAGAGAGCTCGGGGAGGGAGATGGAGAGAGGCGGTGGCTCACCGAGCGGCACAAGTTGGCACGTGGCGGTTTTGTAGCTGCAGAGGAGGTCGAGGTCGCCGGAATTCGTCGCGGTGGCCGGAGATGGGGATGGAGACGAACGGCGACCGCACGGCTATCCGGTCTCGCCTGAGTTCACCAGAAGAAGAGGGAGACCGCGGTGAGTCCACCGGACTTGTTAGAGAGGCAGACGGGCGCCGGTGGCCGCGTCAAAGCTCGGCGCGCGGCGTCGGTCCTGCCCAGGCAGAGGGGAAGGGGAGGGGAATGGGCGTGCGCTAGGGAGAGAGGAAGAGGTGAGTGGCGAGGATGACCAGGGGGAACGGCTCGGGGTGAGCTTATCCCCTCGCCCCACCTGCTCCTGCCGCGGTGGCGAGCGGTGACCGATGCGGGCGTGCTCGCCCACGGAGACGATGACACGAAGGGGAGGGAGGACGACGGGCAGGTGGGAGTGGGCTGGGCCAGCGCGGCCCAGTCGCTAGGTAAGTGGCCTCTAGCCCCTTTTCCTTTAGTTCTTTTTCTGTTTTCTTTTATTTGATTAACAAAGAGGAGTAACAGAATATTTGGGCACTCTATTCACCTTGGGAAAATATGGAAAGTGTCCCATTAATTCACTGGTGAGTTTAGACAGTGCCACAAATATTTTGGAGGCAATTGGAATAGTTTTAATATTTTTTTGAAATTGAATGAGGTGAGTTAAATGCTGCTGGACTACTGTTGTAAATGTCCAGGGGCATTTTTGGAGTTTATATGAAGTTGGTTTCAATTTTATAAATGCCTTGGGAATATTTGCAACATCATGAACAATTTTGTTTGGTTGATTGAAGAAATAAATATTTGACTTGCAATTTGAATTTTGATTTGAAGTTGAAATATTTTCTAATGCAAATTTTATTAGAATGATCATGATGACATGGCAGGTTAAGTAGCTTAACCAGAGTGGGGTAACCTGGGGATGTTACAAGTCTCCTCCACTACAAGAAATCTCGTCCCGAGATTTAAGTGGGGAATAAGGAGTAACTTCGAGAGAGCTGATCCTTACAGAGTCAACCATCTGATGGAAAATTCAGGGAGTGAGGCAGAAGAACCTCTCGAGTTGTAACTTAGGACACAACGAGAGCAAAATATGAAGTTACGATAAGAAGTATTAATCGAATGGACATTCGATCGATACCTGAACGAAGTGTGAACAGAGGTTCAGAGTATCGGGAGTAGATCATCTCTGGAGGGGTGACTCGGGTTAATACACATAGTCAAGAGTAAGAGGGTACTTCAGAATCAAGGATGTAAGAGGAGAGTCAGGTTCCGATCCTGTGGAACTGTGGAGGGGTGTCGATCAAAGTAGGGAGAACGGTGGCAGCTTAGCGGTCATGACAACAATGTATGTCAGAGGGTGGTCTGTCAGTTATGTAGGCGGCAACATTGGTACCAAGGGCGAGGGACGAAGAGAACCATTTTCCTGCTCGTTGAATGAGGCGGACCAATAGGCAAAGTTCTCGTCCGTCGGTGGTTACCGGAATGTCATCAACAATAGTAATAGGGTTTCACTGGCGTAGTTGTAGACCGCTATGTTTTCATAAGCAGAGAATTTATCTCTGCCCAGACAATTTAGATTACAGGAAAGGTTAAACAAAACAATGGAAAGGAAAATGTGTTTGCACACATGAACTAGGGGTATCTCATTTCCCATGGATAATCGGAGCATGGTACACCTGATAGATCAGCAAGCCCAAAAGCATTAAGACAAAGGGGCGAGGAAAGAATCATGATGTTTACCCGAGCAACGGTGTTTGGGATAATTGATTAAGGAACAGGTGGTATGGATCTTCCACTGTTCTAAAGGACATTCAGAATACCGTAGTCATGCTTCGAGGAAGCAATAACATAATGTTTCAGTTAAGGGTTGGAGCAGAAGATCTCATGGAATTCAAAGGATCATTTCCCAGAATATCACGACCAAGTCCTTGTTGGCAAGAAGTCAAAGGATGTTATCGATGATATCACAAATCATCGAGGGGCAGAGATGGTATTTCTAGCCATGAATTAAATGTACATCTCTGAGGAAGTCAAAGTGTTGACGGTGATCACGACAAATTTGTCGAGAGGTTTCTATGAAGATGCCATCGAGCAGTGATGACACCAAGCAAAAGGAATGCCGAAGCGAAAGGGTATTGGAACCACGGATACGACACGAGCTCGAAATCAAGCTTGTGGTTTGAGGTGATATGACAAGATGAGGAAGATCGACGTAAGCTTAGCTCATCGTCGGAAGTTGTGCTCCGGGCATAAGGACCAGGTAACACAGTTAGAAGTTGGCACGATAAAAATATAGCCGATCAGGCTAGGAATGATGTGATGGAGTATCCAACTCCCCAGCAACAAAGTACTAGGAGTGCTGAATCACCGAGCGGAATCGATTCATTGTTCGGTGGTCTCGGTTGGAGACAACCCAGAACCCATGGAGTGACTATGTCGGGGAGAGGTATCACTCCATCGGAGAAAATTCATCGGACATAATATAATAGGATGATATCCTCGAGGTAGTAGGGGGGGGGGTAATGCTCGAGGTAGTTCAGTATAGAGGTTGGACAGGTATATCGATTCGCAGAAGACAAGTGCTTTAGCTTGTCCGCGAAATGGTATCAAAGAAGAACAACCCTGGTCGGAACCACGATTGCAAAGGATCAATTCATAGATACAAGATGAACTTGTAACAAGGAAATAATTATTTTTGCGAGCAGCTTCCATAATAAGTTCTACATTGGGTCCATGGGCATGAACACGAAGGTTCAAGGTCGACCCCCACTTCTTCAATGCACAACCTTTCATCCACTTGTCGCTTTTGAAGAAATTGTAGTGCTGAGACTTTATCTGGTGAAGCACCAGAAGAGTATGGCTCGCACAACTTTCGAGTTCACACGAATTAGGGAAAAGCATAGGTTCAACCCACCGGGACATTTTACGAATCCATACAACCAACAACCAAAGTAAGGGTTGCAAGTTCGAAAGCAGAGTATCGAAGTCAAAGCAGGTGATACAATTTACCGGAGGTATCAAGTACCAAGAAAAGAGCTCACAGAATGTTTGAGTATGAAAGATACTGTCGGATATTAATCTAACAAAAGATCAGGTAGACGATATAGGATCTGGCGTGAGTAGCGGCACTCAACCATAAGAGGAAGGATGTGACGGCATAGGATTATAGAAACATCAGAATAATCCGACGTTTAAGTACAAAGGATTCATGGTTCAGAAACGAAGGATCGGAAGCAAAAGCTTTGATCAAAAGATGAGTAGGTTGGACAGAACTAGATGGACAACTTTGGTATTCCGTCTTGGAGAGATCTCCAACCATGTTTACGGGACATGTCCTGGTCAGAAGTCAGTCCCAAGTCAATAAGGAGAAGGAATACACTACCTCTCCGTGCCATGCAGTCAGGGCGGATGTACAGCCGGCAAGAAGTAGAGAATGATCCAGTGCCAAAGGCAATGTCAACGGGGAAGGAACCGATAAGGTTCTTAAATTAGAAAAGAATCGGTCGGATAATTGTCCACAAAAGGAATCAAATAATCCATGAGAACTAATGGATAAAGTTTAAATAACTGGTTGCACCTGAGAGTTCTCCGAGAAAGGACGGAAGGTAAGCTCAATGGGTTTAAGGAAAACACTAGAACAACCTAAGTGCAAAATTCAGAGGGTTCATGATTTCCAAAGCCAGGAGTGACAATCAGTTCACCTGGGCAGAGGGACGAGTGATTTGTACATGCTTAGTTGGACAATCAATCAATACTTGATTGACCGAGAACCAGCTCATGTCCGGATTGATGATTGAGCCGGAAGGACGAGTTCTAGGAATCCACTGATGATTGCGAGCATTTGCACTCATGTTGAATCAATAAGACCAAAATGACGGTGTCAAAGGATACAAATGATTATTACCAGACATATGGAATTAACCATAAGGCAAGCAGGCAAGAATTTCAAGAGCAATAGACTGCAGAGGATTTTCGGGAGATCAGATAGCAATTCAATGCGTTCTGGAAAGCACTCGAATAACTGGGAATGAACGGATCCCGTGTAGTCTGAGGATTTATTCGTAGGTGTGTTCAGGCGGAAAGGGACTGCAAAGCAGTATGTTCAGAGAATTCTCGAAATGTCGGATAGTGCTTCGATATGTCGGATGAAACCCGGGAGTAACTGAAATGAATCTATGAATGACAAGTGTAAGTAGTTATCCATCGTAGTTTATCGGTAGTCAGGAACTGCAAAGTAGTGGGACAGGGTCTCGGTTAACGTCGACGAGTATCTTCAGAATCTTCTGATGACGCAGACGATCATCTATAGTGAAAGGGGCTCTCCGGGAGGAAATGGTTACGAGATCCTAATGCCAGAGTTAGTAAAATCTTTAACCCGAATAGAAGAGAGATCAGAGTCCCAGAGTAAAGACAAGGAATAAAAGATCCTAATACCACCCAGTTGGTGACGTGGGCCCGTAAGCCACACAGCCAAGTTAGTAAAACAGTTTTTGACCACTAGACTCAACTTCGGCCAAGGAATTGGGAAGGGGGACACCTAGAGGCAGTCGGCTCTGATACCAACCTGTGACGACCCCGGCTTAATCCTGCACTAACCATACACGCAAATGCGCACGATCAAGCCTAAGGACTCACTTGAAGATATCACAACACAACTCTAAAACATAAATAAAGTCATACAAGCTTTATATTACAAGCCAGGGCCTCGAGGGCTCGAATACATAGCTTGATGGCATACAAGCGTCAGCGGAAGCATCAGATATCTGAGTACAGATATATTACAGAGAGAAAGAGATAAGCCTTCACAGAGGCGGGGTAAAATAAAATACTACGATCGAAAGGCATAGGCCTCCTGCCCTAGACCCTCCGATCCTACTCCTGGTCGTCAAACGGCTCCTCGTAGTAGTAGTACTCGCCAGGCGGGTAGTAGTACTGGTCATCGGCTGGGGCATCTGGCTCAGGGGCTTCGTCGTCTGGTGGCATCAAATGGAAAATGGGGGAAAAAGAAAATAAAGCAAACGTGAGTACTCATCCGAAGTACTCAGCAAGCAAGGATCTACACTACATATGCAACATTGTCAAAGGAATGGCTGTATATGTGGACTGGGCTGCAGAAATGCCAGAATAGAGGGGGAAGCCTAGTCCTATCGAAGACTAGCATCTTCAACAATCTTCGACAGTCTTGCAGCAATAGAAGAGAACAGATGAACATAATGTAAAGTAGTAGTAGTATCATCAACCTCGACCTGAGATCCTTTCTCGACTCCCCGCGAGAAAGCAATCCCAGGGCCATACTATCCAGTTCTCATCTCATGTTCTAGTTGTACCGATCGGGATACAACTCCGAGTGTCCGTTACCGTAGGACAGGCTATCGATAGAAGTTTCTTCCCTGCAGGGGTGCACCAACTTACCCACCACGCTCGCTTAACTCTGGCCGGACACACTTTTCTGGGTCATGCCCAGCCTCGGCTAAGCAACACGCCGCAACCCGACCGAATACCTAACAGAGAGGTCGGCACGCCGGACTAAACCTATGCGCCCAGGGGTCTTGGGCCTTTGCCCCGGGAACTCCTGCACATTGCGTACGCGGCTGAAAGCAGACCTAGCAACCCCTTATACAAGCGCAATTGCGTTCCCAGTCCAATTCAGCGCGCGCCGCTCAGTCCCTGACGTCCATTAAGCTCCGGCTGAAGTATACGACGCAGAACGCCCATACTATGCCCACGTGATGGTTAGTGCTATCGGGCCAGAGGCCCCTCGGATCAAATATCCAAACCATAGTGGATTAGGAGCGCGCGGAAACAAGCAGAGACTCATGATCAATGTGACCCCGTCGCCCCGTCTCGAGGACTTGCGGCAAGGGCTAAGAATGCCCGGCCACGCCTCGTGTTATCTCGCGGGCACCATCCAGGTCCACCCGACTCCACATCACTTCGCATTAAGCTCGCGCGAGTACCCCTCAGGGCCGACCTGTCTTTAGTATCATGGTTTAGTGCAAGTCAACTCAACAACAGTATCTGTGTGTCTGACACCAGGGGAGCCCTGAGGAATCACCCTCGATGGAATCCCACCTGATGTTATAGTCAAGGTGAACGAAGGAGGAATCACCCTCGAGGTCCACACTTGAGGTGTTGCGCGACGATGTCGTTATCGGGGGTGGTGTAGGAGGAATCACCCTCGCTTACCACGATCGAGTAACTAACCTACAAGGTTAACATCAGAAGTGCTGACAAGGTATCACCCTCGGCACTCGACGGTAACCCAGCAGTGTCGGCAACTAAGGGGGAAGTGATGTGTGGTGCCAGGGTCTAGTCTTCAATCCCGATGAGTGGGTCTTCTGACATCCAGCGGGGCAGTCGGGATCAAGTGGGGGTCTCTGTTGTTACTCTACCCAGCCTATACTAATCAGTCTAGGATAACCAGAAAGGTAGCAAGGCAGGTTACAATAATCAGGCTATGCAACAGATATAGGAAAACAGAAGCAGTAGCAATTCTAATGCAAGCATAAGAGAGAAGAGAATAGGCGATATAGGCATGCTCAAAATGGGGGTGCTTGCCTGTTTGCTCTGGGGCAAGGGCAAGGTCGTCGGTGGTGTCGTCGGGGACGTAGTCGTACTCCTGAGCTGCGTCTGCCTCGAGAGCTACGTCAATGTCGGGGTCTACCGAGAGAAGAGGGGGAAGAAACAGGTAAATATAATGCAAACAAATGCAATACGGTGCGTGTGATGCTATGATGCAGTGCAGGGTTGCCTAAATATGCATCTAAGTCATTTTAGTTATTTTTAGAATTAATCTGGGATTTATTTACCGAAGTGTGTGCACTATTCATCTGCCGGATACGGGTCCGGAGTTACGAGTTCTTCTACGTAGAGGGTTCTGACAAAGAAACAGACGGCACGATCAGACTCGTCTCGTCGTTCTGAGCAACTTTCATGTTTTAAGTTTTTCGGTCTGAGCTACGGTTTAAAAGTTATGAATTTCTAAAGTTTATTTGAATTTCTGGAATTAAATTTATTAACAGAAAAGGAATTATGATGTCAGCATGAGGTAATGCTGACATCAGCAAGTCAACAGTCGGCTGACCAGTCAAACATGACATGTGGGTCCAGTGGGACCCACATGTCAGCCTCTGTTACTTTAACAGTGAATTAATCTAATTAAACGAGTTAATTAGGGAGTGGGCCCCATCTGTCAGTGTCTAGATTAGGTTAATTATTTAAATTAATTTTAGATAACAGTTAACTATGTTAATTAATCGAATGGGCCCACGTGTCTGCGTCATTAGGGAACAGTAAGTGCGTTGACCGGGGTCAACGCGGTCAAACGGCGGCCTGGGCCCACTGGGCAGTGTCTGTGGGTGGACCCCACGCCGGTGCCACGTCGGAGTCGCCGAAACTTCGCCGCCGACGACCCGAAAAGCGGCGGCGAGGCACGGACATCGCCGGAAAACGGCTGTGGCGCACCGTTTCGCGCGTTTTCACTTGCGTTCGGAAGCGGGCGAGTTCGCGCGTCGAGCAGTGCCACCAGTTGGACCAGCGGGAGGCCGGAACATCGCCAGCGACCACGGGCGGCGGAGGAGTATTCGGGTGCGATCGGAGTAGCGGCCTCGGGGTGCTTTTCGAGCGAGCTAGCTAGCTAGGGCGAAGCAGGGGTTCCCCAGAAGCACGCCCGTGCCCGTGGTTCGTTCAATGGTCAAGTGCAGCGACGACGGCGAGCTCCACGGCGGAGTACGGTTCGGCCGGTAATGGCGGCGACGCGTGCGACTAGCCGGAGAGCTCGGGGAGGGAGATGGAGAGAGGCAGTGGCTCACCGAGCGGCACAAGTTGGCCCGTGGCGGTTTTGTAGCTGCAGAGGAGGTCGAGGTCGCCGGAATTCGTCGCTATGGCCGGAGATGGGGATGGAGATGAACGGCGACGGCACGGCTCCCCGGTCTCGCCTGAGTTCACCAGAAGAAGAAGGAGACCGCGGTGAGTCCACCGGACTTGTCAGAGAGGCAGACAGGCGCCGGTGGCCGCGTCGAAGCACTGCGCGCGACGTCGGTTCCGCCCAGGCAGAGGGGAAGGGGAGGGGAATGGGCGTGCGTGAGGGAGAGAGGAAGAGGTAAGTGGCGAGGGCGACCAGGGAGAACGGCTCTGGGTGAGCTTATCCCCTCGCCCCACCTGCTCCTGCCGCGGTGGCGAGCGGTGACCGGTGCGGGCGCGCTCGCCCACGGAGACGATGACACAAAGGGGAGGAAGGACGACGGGCAGGTGGGAGTGGGCTGGGCCAGCGCGGCCCAGTCGCCAGGTAAGTGGCCTCTGGCCCCTTTTCCTTTAATTCTTTTTCTATTTTCTTTTATTTGATTAATAGAGAGGAGTAACAGAATATTTGGGCACACTATTCACCTTGGGAAAATATGGAAAGTGTCCCATTAATTCACTGGTGAGTTTAGACAGTGCCACAAATATTTTGGAGGCAATTGGAATAGTTTTAATATTTTTTTGAAATTGAATGAGGTAGGTTAAATGCTGCTGGACTACTGTTGTAAATGTCCAGGGGCATTTTTGGAGTTTATATGAAGTTGGTTTCAATTTTATAAATGCCTTGGGAATATTTGCTACATCATGAACAATTTTGTTTGGTTGATTGAAGAAATAAATATTTGACTTGCAATTTGAATTTTGATTTGAAGTTGAAATATTTTCTAATGCAAATTTTATTAGAATGATCATGATGACATGGCAGGTTAAGTAGCTAAACCAGAGTGGGGTAACCTGGGGATGTTACAACTCCCTTCTGATTCCAGAAGGCTATGCTGTTGTGATGGTCGATGAAATAACGGAGGGATTTGAGGAGCTCGAGCTTGACCACCCTACCGGTGAAGGGGAGACTCAGCTGGGTCTTGCTCTGAAGACTCCATGTCTATGGCGGAAGGAGCTCATCAACCTTCCGAATTGGACGCCTCCGCCTCCTCCTCCGGCGAGTCAGGGAACTCCGCCTCCTCCTCCGCCTCCTCCTCTGGCGAGTGATCAGGGCACTCCGCCTCCTTCTCCGGCTGCTCCGGCCAGTGGCGGCACTCCGCCTCCTTCTCCAGCTGCTCCGGTGTGTGCTGGCACTCCGCCTCCTTCTCCGCCTGCGCCGGCGCGTCCGAGCAGCCCGCCTACTTCTCCGCCTCGTCAACAACAGCGGAAGACAGCCGCCGCCGCTCCGGCTGCTCCGGCGCGTCGTAGCACTCCGCCTCCTTCTCCGCCTCGTAAGCAACAAAGGAAAACAGCCGCAGCCGCTCCGGCTGCTCGGCCGGCGTCTAGCAGTACAGTCAGAGGCGGGAGGCAATACAAATTCGATCCATCTATCAAGCCTCTAGATAGATTACCATACGAGATGACCAAGGAGGAAAATGAGGAGATCTGTCAAGCCCAAGTGAAGGACTTTTTTGCAAAGAAAAATCCACCTCCGGAGGAGAAGATGGATCCGGTGAAATTGAAGCGCACTTTGAAGAACCTCAAGTGACCACCACCGCCTCCGCTGGATGACAACCATGTCCACGCTCTGAAAAAGGCAGTGGAAGGAGCGCGCCGGTCGGGAACTACTTCAAGTGACAAAAGGTTACAACAACGAAGAAGAGGGAAAAAAATTGAACAGCTCGGCGAACAGGGAAACCAATCGTGCCCCCCGCTCAAGGTGTCTAGCGATATCGTCGCAAATCTGCTGGGGATGCTGCCCGGTACCAATCCTGGTGATTACCTGCCCGACGATGCACATTTTGATACAATGGAGGTGGACGAACACAAATACCAGTACGGGAAGCCTCTCGTCAGACCTGGTGATCCTCCTCTAACAACGATGATGCAAAGATTCCATAAGTGGTACATCGATACCTGCAAGTCCGGGAAGGATATTTTGACGCTGAGAGTTAAAGAGGAGCACGACCTCGTTGGAATTGATCTGTTGTCTGTTCCATTTGAGGAGTTCTTCCAGTTTTTCAATCAAAAGGACCTCGATAAAATAATCATCACTTGCTACTGTCTGTAAGTACTATACTTCTGTAATTAAGTCTCTATATATAGCTCAGCTCTTTCATTGCATGTATATATAACTATCCTCACTATATTATGCAGATTGAAGATCGTCGAATGCAGAAATGCACAAATCTATGATATTGGGTTCATTAACACAAATCTCATAGATGAATGGACGGTTACATATCATGCGAAAGAAACCGAGGCCAACTTGCTACAATCGTTGCTTAAAAATCAAAACAAAGATAAAATACTCTTTCCTTACAACTTCAAGTGAGTGTTACTGTCTTCTGCATATTCGGTTTCCCTTATTACTCGAGGTTATGGTAATGTAATTGATGAGTTATGCATGCGTGCACAGCTTCCACTTTATTCTCCTAGAGATTAAGCTTGAGCAGGGACTAGTAACCGTCTTGGACTCAAGACGAAAAGATCCCAAGGAGTATGCGGCCATGACTGAAATGCTCCAGAAGTAAGTTCAATCGATCATTATCGCACCATATCGGCAACTTTGGTCATTTCCTGATACCAAGTAATTATTTTCTTTGTCTCGCAGGGTTTGGAAAGTGTTCACCACAGAAGCTCCGGGAATGCTGGGGGAGCTGCGATTTACACACCCGAAAGTAAGTACTACTAGCTAGTTCCGCGCATCTCCCATTGATTCTAGCTAGTTTCATCAATACCATTTATAATGCTTGATTATCAGTTTGATTGACATTTATTTCTCATAAAGTGGTTGTGGCAGGAAGGCGGGAATAATTTTTGTGGATACTACATTTGCGAGTACATCTACAACACGACGACCTCTAAGCAGGGCTTCTCTGAAAAACAATATGAAGTGCGTAAGCAATAATATTCACAATTTTATTTTATTACCATCATTTGTGTTGAGTTTCATTCATATATATGTATTGACCCCCTTCTTCAAATTAGATTTGGCAGATGCGGGATGAACTCCGACCACAAGATCGCATAAAAGCAATTCAAGAGGAATTGGCGGGATTCTTTCTTGACCACGTCATCAATCCAGCCGGAGAATACTATGTGGAACTTGACATCAAATGTTAGGGATTGTAAGAAATCTTATATTGTATATATGTTGCTAGTAGCGTCGGATAGATATACGAAAACTTGTTGTTCGACCAATCTCTCGGAGAAGGAGGAGGTCGATCACTTCTCTCTGTATATGTTCATGATGATCTTGTGTACTTAATGGTTTCCTTCATTTGCTTACTAGCAAGCGTGTCGAGTCCTCTCTATACGTATAGTACGTAGCATCGACCAAGCACGGAGATAAGAGAGGACACTTCTCTCTAGCTATTAGCTAGCTAACACAATATATGAAACCCATAAATTAACCCTACAAAACCCCCAAAATCCCCAACCCCCCCCCCTTAAAAAAAACCCCAGCTCCTGAGCAGCTGACACGTGGATGATCTTCGGTCTCGGTTGGTGTTACCAACCGGGACTAAAGGCCCTCCTCTCTGGGCTCGCCGCAGCGGCCACGTGGAGCCCCATCTGTCCCGGTTCGTATAAGAACCGGGACTAAAGGTGTTGGGCTTTAGTCCCGACCCTTTAGTCCCGGTTCCTGAACCGGGACAAATGGGCCTTATGAACCGGGACAAATGGGCCTTTTTCTACTAGTGTATGCAGAGAATTGGATCATCTACCGAACAATAACTGAACCGATACTCTAATGCAAGAAGTGGAGAGAAATAATATGTGATAGCTGGAATGATCAAGGGGGTTTGCTTGCCTGGAAGCTCGGCAGATGGGAACAGATCCTCAGTAGCGTTGTCATAGTCGTACTCTACATCCATCTCGGGGTTTACCGATAAGAAGCAAATGCCAAAAAGCAATAAATAACATAGCATTCTAAATACACCACAACAATGCATGGCATGGCAAGATGTGATGTTGATTTGATCTAATGCATTACTAAACAATTTAATTGAAGTGGGAATATACCTAAGAGTATTTCCCCAACTCTAAATATTATTTATTAATTTTCCTATTAATGATTTCTAGGTAAACAACATCAAGGATGTGGTTTTTCATGCATGAAAATTACATATTTGGATAGAGCATATTTTTCTGATGATTTTTCATATATAACTTATATTATTGTGAGTTAGTATGAATTAGTTATGAATTTCCAAAGTTTAATGCATTTTCTAGATTTTTTATCTTGTTTTAATTCGAAAATAAATGTGGAATTGCTATGGGTACCCAGGGTGATCGTAGCTTAACTGTATGATAGTGGGCCAGGGTGCTGAGTCAGCACTTGACTGGGTCAATAGTGAACAGTACTATGGGACACAGATGTTAGTGTCTATTGTTTAATTAAATGGTTAATTAGCAGAGGGGCCCCACATATCATAGTCTCATATTTAACTACTGGGTTAATTATGTAACGCCCAACATGCGGCTCTAGCCCGATCCAGGCTTGAGAGTCTCGATGGGGATAGAAACGCATATCGGGTCGCATAGCAAGGTGGAAATCATTACAAAATACCATCAACTGAATGGAAGAGAGTACGAGATATAGTTGGCTTACACTCGCCACAAGTTACATCATGAATATCTCAATACATCAATACATAGCAATCATCATAAAGAAGAGCAGGATCCGACTACGGATGAAAACAAACAAAAGAAGAACGACGTCCACCCTGCTAATCCCAGGCTGCCAATCGGGAACCCATCCTATGATCGTCGAAGAAGAAGGAGAAGAAGAACTCCAAATAGAACAAGCATCGCTCTCACGTCAAAGCGTCGCTTTACCTGTACCTGCACCTGTTGTTGTAGTGATCTGTGAGCCTTTATGGAACTCAACAATCTCATTACCATGGGTATCAAAACTAGCAAAGCTTAATGGGTATGGAATGGTTAAGTGGTGGGGTTGTAGCAAGCACTAAGCATTTGATATCTGGCTAACTTATGAGTACAAGAATAAGAAGAGTAAACTACGCATAAACAGGCGCAACTAGCACTAGTAGAAAACAGGGCTTTGGTCCAGGCCTGCCCAGCCCATTAGTCCCGGTTCAGTCACGAACCGGGACCCATGGGGGCATACGTCCCGGTTCGTGCGCCCAGGGGGCCGGCCGGGCCTCGTGGGGCATTGGTCCCGGTTCGTCTGGACCCTTTTGTCCCGGTTCCAGACATGAACAGGGACCAATGGGCCTCGATCCTGGCCCAGATCCATTGGTCCCGATTCGTGGCTGGAACCGGGACCAAAGGGTGGCCTTTAGTCCCGGTTCTAGCCACGAACCGGGACCAATGTTGTGCCTATATATACCCCCTCGCTCGCAAGCAGAGCACTCCACTGCTCTGTTTTTTGTGGCCGACTAGGGGAGGGCTTTGTGGTGCTCTAGCTCACCTCCTATGCACATGAGGTGTTCGATGAAATGCCCGAGCCACACTACTTAAGCTTTCTTCTCTCCAAGCTCGACCTCCAAGCTCCATTTTCTTAAGATTTGTCTAGGTTTAGCGGTCCGTCACGTCCCGTCCCCGTCTTCACCGCCGTCGATCGCCCGCGCCGATCTCGTCGCCGGCACCACCGTGGTGAGCCTCTTGTTCTTATCTTCTTTCTAAAAGAGAAAAATTCTTACTTGTATGATTTAGATAGATACTTTTTTAATTTGCTTACTTTTATTATTGTTTGTTATTATATAGTGCGATGGTTTTGGTATCCGCCCCCGTCGGCCCTCGTCCTGTCTATGATTCGGATGTGGTATATATTATATTTTATAACTATTTGGTTCATTTATTGTTTATGACAATTATGCCGACTAACGTGACATAGATTTTATTTATCTAGGAGGTATGTGAACTGGAAATTCCAACCAACCCTATTGTCGAGAGGTTAAATTTAGTTGAAGAAGAAAACAATTACTTGAAGGAAAAAATAAAAAAAATTGAGGAGGAGAAGATGATATTGGAGTTGCATGTTGCGGATGTCGTCGATGATCACAAGATCAAGATGGATGCAATGCGCTTCAAGATTAGAAAGTATAGAAAATATGCCATTCATACTGAGGCTTGGTATCATTATGCCGTTGGATCAATTGTTACCTTGGTTGCGATTATGATCGCATTTGTTGTTGCATTGAAATGTTTTACATAGTTTCAATGTATGGTTTAATTAGATGCTCTGGAGAGCTATATGTTGTTCAATGAGAACTATGTATGTACTTTGGTTTTAATGTGATGATGAACTTCTATTAATTTGGTCACTTATCTATTCATGATGTTCTGTAATGGTTTTTGACACACTTAATTATATATAATGCACGCAAATGAACCAGCAATGGATGTACGGTGACAGACACACCTCCGAGTACATTAAGGGCGTGCATAATTTTCTCGAAGTGGCTGAGGCAAACAAGCAGAATGGTTTTATGTGTTGTCCATGCCCTATATGTGGGAATACGAAGTCTTACTCTAACCGGAAAATCCTTCACACCCACCTGCTTTATAAGGGTTTCATGCCACACTATAATGTTTGGACCAAGCATGGAGAAATAGGGGTTATGATGGAAGACAGCGAAGAAGAAGAGGACGATGACAACTATGTGCCCCCTGAATACGGTGATGCTGCAACGGGGGAAGCTGAAGATCAAGAGGAACCAGATGATGTGCCCGATGATGATCTCCGCCGGGTCATTGTTGATGCAAGGAGACAGTGCGAAAGTGAAAAGGAGAAGCTGAAGTTCGATCGCATGTTAGAGGATCACAAAAAAGGGTTGTACCCCAATTGCGAAGATGGCAACACAAAGCTCGGTACCGTACTGGAATTGCTGCAGTGGAAGGCAGAGAATGCTGTGCCTAACAAAGGATTTGAGAAGCTAATGAAAATATTGAAGAAGAAGCTTCCAAAGGATAACGAATTGCCCGACAGTACGTACGCAGCAAAGAAGGTCGTATGCCCTCTAGGATTGGAGGTGCAGAAGATACATGCATGCCCTAATGACTACATCCTCTACCGCGGTGCGTACGAGGATTTGAACGCATGCCCGGTATGCAGTGCATTGCGGTATAAGATCAGATGAGATGACCCTGGTGATGTTGACGGCGAGCCCCCCAGGAAGAGGGTTCCTGCAAAGGTGATGTGGTATGCTCCTATAATACCACAGTTGAAATGTCTGTTCAGAAACAAAGAGCATGCCAAGTTGATGCGATGGCACAGAGAGGACCGTAAGAAAGACGGGAAGTTGAGAGCACCCGCTGACGGGTCGCAGTGGAGAAAAATCGATAGAAAGTACTGGGCTGAGTTTGCAGGTGACCCAAGGAACGTATGGTTTGGTTTAAGCGCGGATGGCATTAATCCTTTCGGGGAGCAGAGCAGCAATCACAGCACCTGGCCCGTGACTCTATGTATGTATAACCTTCCTCCTTGGATGTGCATGAAGCGGAAGTTCATTATGATGCCAGTTCTCAACCAAGGCCCTAAGCAA
Source organism: Thinopyrum elongatum (assembly GCA_011799875.1). Classification (NCBI taxonomy): domain Eukaryota; kingdom Viridiplantae; phylum Streptophyta; class Magnoliopsida; order Poales; family Poaceae; genus Thinopyrum; species Thinopyrum elongatum. The sequence goes on along the minus strand of CM022303.1, from coordinate 686,676,823 downwards.
CCCGGCAACGACATTGATGTGTACCTAAGGCCATTAGTTGAAGAACTTTTACAGCTGTGGAATGGAAAAGGTGTACGTGTGTGGGATGAGCACAGACAGGAGGAATTTGACATGCATGCGTTGCTGTTTGTAACCATCAATGATTGGCCTGCTCTCAGTAACCTTTCAGGACAGACAAACAAGGGATACCACACATGCACGCACTGTTTAGATGACACCCAAAGTATATACTTGGACAAATGCAGGAAGAATGTGTACCTGGGGCAACGTCGATTTCTTCCGACCAACCATCAATGTCGAAAGAAAGGGAAGCATTTCAAAGGCGAGGCAGATCACCGGAAGAAGCCCGCCATGCGTACCGGTGATCACGTACTTGCTATGGTCAATGATTTACAGGTAATCTTTGGAAAGGGTCCCGGCGGACTATTTGTTCCGAATGACGCTGAGGGACGCGCACCCATGTGGAAGAAGAAATCTATATTTTGGGACCTACCCTACTGGAAAGACCGAGAGGTTCGCTCTTCAATCGATGTGATGCATGTGACGAAGAACCTTTGCGTGAACCTGCTAGGCTTCTTGGGCGTGTATGGAAAGACAAAAGATACACCGGAGGCACGGGAGGACCTGCAACGTTGGCACGAAAAAGACGGCATGCCTCCAAAGCAGTATGAAGGTCCTGCCAGCTACGCTCTTACCAAAGAAGAGAAGGAAATCTTCTTTGAATGCCTGCTCTGTATGAAGGTCCCATCTGGTTTCTCGTCGAATATAAAGGGAATAATTAATATGGCAGAGAAAAAGTTCCAGAACCTAAAGTCTCATGACTGCCACGTGATTATGACGCAACTGCTTCCGGTTGCATTGAGGGGGCTTCTACCGGAAAATGTTCGATTAGCCATTGTGAAGATATGTGCATTCCTCAATGCAATCTCTTAGAAGGTGATCGATCCAGAAATCATACCAAGGCTAAGGAGTGATGTGGCACAATGTCTTGTCAGTTTCGAGCTGGTGTTCCCACCATCCTTCTTCAATATCATGACGCACGTCCTAGTTCATCTAGTCGACGAGATTGTCGTTCTGGGCCCCATATTTCTACACAATATGTTCCCCTTTGAGAGGTTCATGGGAGTCCTAAAGAAATATGTCCGTAACCGCGCTAGGCCAGAAGGAAGCATCTCCATGGGCCATCTAACAGAGGATGTCATTGGGTTTTGTGTTGACTTCATTCCTGACCTTAAGAAGATTGGTCTCCCTCAATCGCGGTATGAGGCCAGACTGACTGGAAAAGGCACGCTAGGAGGGGACTCAATAATATGCAGGGACGGGCATTCTTGGTCTCAAGCACACTACAAAGTTCTACAGAACTCTACCGTGGTGACCCCGTATGTCGATGAACACAAGAACATTCTGCGCTCCAAACACCCGGAGCAGTGTGACGACTGGATTACATGTGAACACATCAAGACTTTCGGCAGTTGGTTGGAAACACGTCTCAGAGGTGACAACACTGTTTCTGATGAGCTGTACTCGTTGTCCAGGGGACCATCTTCGACTGTATTGACTTACAAAGGATACGAGATAAATGGGAATACATTTTACACGATCGCCCAAGATCAAAAGAGCACCAAACAAAATAGCGGTGTCCGCTTTGATGCAGCAACCAAGAGGGGAAAGGACACATATTATGGTTACATAGTGGACATATGGGAACTTGACTACGGACATGATTTTAAGGTCCCTTTGTTTAAGTGCAAATGGGTCAATCTGTCAGGAGGCGGGGTACAGGTAGAGCCACATTACGGAATGACAACAGTGGATCTGAACAATCTTGGGTACACAGACGAACCATTCGTCCTAGCCAATGATGTGGCGCAGGTTTTCTATGTGAAGGACATGTCTACCAAACCGAGAAAAAGAAAAGATAAGGAAGCGAATACATCATACGATGAGCCAAAGTGCCACATAGTTCTTTCAAGAAAAAGAGACATCGTGGGATTGGAGGGCAAGACAGACATGTCTGAAGATTATGAAAAGTTTCACGAAATTCCTCCCTTCAAAGTCAAGGCTGACCCAAGCACCCTGTTAAGCGATCAAGAATATCCATGGTTACGGCGCAATAAGCAAAGGACACAAGCGAAGAAAAAGTGAAGACAGATGAAGTCAGAAAGGGTTGAAAATTGATGATGTGGCTTTGAATGGTTCATTTTGAACACACAAAAAGTCTGGAGTTCAAATAAGTTCAAAAAAATGAAATTCCTTTGTAGCAGATGAGTTTTCGTCCGAAACCTTGATACTTTGAAAGAGATTGTCCATTTTGTACACGAAGTGCATCCAGTTTTTGCCGTAACCCTCTCAACTTTTTAGCACATGCTATGTGGGTGAAATGATGATATCATGCCAATTTTCAACCTCTTCAGAGTACATTTGAAGTGCTTTTCAATTTCAAGGTCATTTAGGTCAAAAAAATTAGTAAATGCATGAAAAAAAACAGATGAAGTCAGAAAGGGTTGAAAATTGATGATGTGGCTTTGAATGGTTCATTTTGAAAACACAAAAAGTCTGGAGTTCAAATAAGTTCAAAAAAATGAAATCCCTTTGTAACAGATGAGTTTTCGTCCGAAATCCTAATACTTCGAAAGAGATTGTCCATTTTGTACACGAAGTGCATCCAGTTTTTGCCGTAACCCTCTCAACTTTTTCGCACATGCTATGTGGGTGAAATGATGATATCATGCCAATTTTCAATCTCTTCAGAGTTCATTTGAAGTGCTTTTCAATTTCAGCGCCATTTAGTTCAAAAAAATCAGTAAATGCATGAAAAATAACAGATGAAGTCAGAAAGGGATGAAAATTGATGATGTGGCTTTGAATGGTTCATTTTGAACACACAAAAAGTCTGGAGTTCAAATAAGTTTAAAAAAATGAAATCCCTTTGTAACAGATGAGTTTTCGTCCGAACCCTGATACTTCGAAAGAGATTGTCCATTTTGTACACGAAGTGCATCCAGTTTTTGCCGTAACCCTCTCAACTTTTTAGCACATGCTATGTGGGTGAAATGATGATACCATGCCAATTTTCAACCTCTTCAGAGTTCATCTGAAGTGCTTTTCAATTTCAGGGTCATTTAGCTCAAAGAATGAACTAATATAAAAAAGAATGAACTGGAAAACTTTTATGAAACTCTAATAGCAAAAATAATAAACTAAAAGAATGAACTAGAAAACTTTAATGAAACTCTAATAGAAAAAAGAATGAACTAGAAAACTTTAATGAAACTCTAATAGCAAAAGGAATCAACTAAAAAGCTTTTATAAAACCTATAGTAGTATTGAAACTAAAAATTATATAAATTTATGCAACTAAAATTGTCAAAGTATTTTCTGTTCAAAACATTAAAAGCATAAAGAATTTTCATAAAGAACTTTTTTTGTTAGAAAACTTAATAGCAAAAAGAATATCATAAATATTTATTTTAGAAAACTAAAATAACAAAAACTGTTTTTGAATATAATGATAAAACACAATAATATTAAATAGCAGGAAAAAGAATCACTCCAAAATCTATTTTTATAGTAAAGTTAATCACAAACTAGTGATTCACACAAATTTCAAAGAATTCAAATTTAAACTATTCAAATTGGAAAACTAATGGCACTAACAGAAAGTTTATAATTTTTATTACCTAAAAGCAAAAAAGAATCACTGGAAAACTACAAAAAAAAAGCAAAAAAAAAGCAAAAAAGAAAACAGAAAAAAATGCCACCTACTGGGCCACCACGGCTTGAATACGACTAGAAACCCAGCTAATTGGGCCAGGATTCAGGCCCGCAGAAGGACCAGCAGGCCCACAGGCATATACACAGTCTTTAGGCCCGTAAGCCTGCTTTAGAGAGGAGCTCGAAAGCTCAGGCGCACCGCACCTTATAAATAGGTGCGGCTCTCTCTCAGCTAGCGAGGTGGGACTAAACTACCACCACCACGCCGCTGTGCAAGCCCATTGGTCCCGGTTGGTGCCACGAACTGGGACCAATGCTCACCTTTGGTCCCGGTTCGTGGCACCAACCGGGACCAATGCCCCCCTTTAGTCCCGGTTCGTGCCACCAACCAGAACCAAAGGTCCCTGTTTCCCGCCCTTTGGGCTGCTGAAAACAGACCTTTGGTCCCGGTTGGTGGCACCAACCGGGACTAAAGGTGGGCATTGGTCCCGGTTTGAGCCACCAACCGGGACCAATGCTCTGGCTATATAAGTAGCACTTACGAATTTTCAGTCCCAGTTCATCTTCCCCCCTAACGCCGTGCCGAACAGCACGACGCCGCCAGGCTGCCGGACCGCGCCCTCGCCCTCGCCGACGCGCTCTCCTCCCCGAGCCCTCGCCGACACCCCCTCACCGACGCGCCCTCGCCCTCGCCCGGCCGCGCGCGCCCCTGTGCCCCGGCCCGCCCCCGTCGTCGCCGTCGCGGTCGCCGTCGTCGTCCCTGACCCCGCACCCCTGCCCCCGCCGGCCTGCTGCCCCGCCCCCGAGCGCGCCCGGCCGCGCGCGCCCCTGCCCCGCGCCGTCACCGCCCCGGTCCGCGCCACCCCGCGCTACGGTCCGGCCGGCCCCCTTAATTTGTTCATACACATTTTTTTTCATATGATTTTGTTAGATGATGTTGATGATAGATATGCTGATGTTGATGATAGATGTTGTATGCTTTTTTTGTTCATATATTTTTTTTTGTTCATATGATGATTTTTTTCATATATGTATTAATTTTTTTATTTAGGTTGTTAGTAGATATCGATTTTAGGTTAGTTGATTTAGTGCATTTTAGGTTAGTTGTACTGTTAGTGCATTTTAGGTCAGTAGATTTTAGTTTAGCGGAGAGGAAAAAGGAAAATAAGGAAAAAGAAGAAAAGAGGAAGAAGGAAGAAGGAAGAAGAAGACGGAAGAAGGAAGAAGGAAGAAGAAGAAAAAGAAGGAGAGGAAAAAGGAAAATAAGAATAAGAAGAGGAAGAAGGAGAAGAAGAAGGAGAGGAAGAGGAGAGGAAGAAGAGGAGAAAAAAATAAGAAGAGGAAGAAGAAGAAAAAAAAAGATCGTCGAGGGGTCGAGAGGGGGAGGGTCGAGGATCGCCGAGGGGACGAAAGGGGGACGTCGATCAACCGCCTCCCCGATAACATTTTTTTCCATGTATGTATGTCGTTGTCGATATACCCCCTCCCCGATAACTTCGACATGATGGTGGGGGGTCGATATACCCCCTCCCCGATAACATTTTTTTTAAGTTACTAAGGTAAAATGTTCACCCCCCTCTCGATATACCGGGTGACCAACTCTCGAGGCCACCCAAACCCTAGAAAAAAAAAGCGTTGACGATCTCCTACCCCCTCCCGCCCCTACCCGACAAACTCTCGAGGCCACCCAAACCGCTAGAAGAATAATTTGCCCTTTGGTACGAATTTCAACAAAGGCCTTCCAAATAGCGATATTCGGAAGGCCCTTGCTGAACTTTGTACCAAAAAGCAAATTATTCTATCGGGAACTCCGTTCCAAAACAACTTTGAAGAGCTTCGTACCATTATACGCCTGTCATTTCTGGCTAATGATGAAGTCATGGTTTTCTTGAATTCTTTGACACTAGACAACGTGACATATAGAAGGGTAGATGAGATCAGGAAAAATATGGACCATTTTCTGCACATCCAGAATGGCGTCATTTTGTTAAATCCCTTGTCGGTCCGGACGTCGGAAATTCATGAGAGAGGCGGTCTGGCCCAAACCCTAGAAGCGTTGTCGAGGCCACCCCAAACCGTAGAAGCATTGCCTAGGCCACCCCAAACCCTAGAAGCATTGTCGAGGCCACCCCAAACCATAGAAGCATCGAGCTAGCTAGGTCTACGTTTGCACTAATAGATCCATCTGTCATGTTTGTATATTAATTGCCATGTTGTAATATTTGCAGAAACTATGGAGCACCGAGACATCGAAGCAGAACAGTTGTTGGGGGACATAATCCTCGGCGGAGGTGATGTCTTGTCGTATCTCAACGACACCGATGGTCTGGAAGAAGAGGGTGAAGCAGGCTCCGGTGATCGAACAATGGAGGTGGAAGGACATGATTATGATGGCTCCGGTGACGGAATGCCGGTGGAAGAAGGAGACCGTGATGACTGCTCCGGTGACCGAACGGAGGAAGGAGCTGTTGCAAAGTCCGGCGAGGTATATATATTAATTAAGCCTGTGCTGACTAGCTAATTAATGCATTAATTGTTTTGGTATGTACACATATTAACTCTCTTCTTTCTTCTTTTCTAGCCCTCCGAATCGAGCCAAACTTCGGTAACGAGACGAGGCCCGAAGAAAAGGTTGCGCCAGGATGAAAGGTTCACGATCACAGAAATCAAGGGCGATGGCCAACCGATTGAACCCAGCCGGACCAAGGAAGCATTTTCTGCTCAGTGCGGGGTTCTTGTTGGGGACATGATCCCATCAGCATCCACCAATGGAATAAGCCTAAGAGCAAAGACCCTCAAGTGTCTTTTGTCATCGATAGATAGAAAGATGATCTTTGGACCGCGTTGAAGGCAAATTTCACCCTACCACCAGAGGAGCATCCGGATAAGCCAGTTATAGAGCCATTGGTCAAGGCTCATGCTCTTAAGAAGATGGCAGATCTATTCAGGAGGTGGAAGAATGAGTTGAAATCAACGTTTGTCGACAAAGGGAAGACTCCAGAATTCACCAGCCGATTTGAGAAGATTAGAGATCACTGGCCCGCATTTGTGGCCCACAAGACATCGGAGAAGAGTAAGAAGATGTCAGTGACAAACAAGAAAAATGCTGCAAAGAAGGAGCATCACCATCGCACGGGGTCAGGTGGCTACCTCAAAGCCCGGCCGTTGTGGGACAAGGCTGAGAAGGACCTGCTTAATAAAGGGGTCGAACCAAAGACATTGAACTGGCCAGACCGTTCAAGGACTTGGTTCTTCGGGGTTGGGGGAACCTTGGACCCTGAAACAGGGAATTGCTGTTGGACGGAGGAACAACTTGAAATACCCGTCAAGAAGCTTCAGAAGTATATCGCCGCAGCGCAGCAAGGGACGTTCGTTCCCGACAGAGAGAACGACGAGCTCACATAGGCCCTCGGGAATCCTGAGCACCCAGGACGAAAACGAGGCATGGCAAGCTCCGTTGCATGGAAGGTTGGGTTTCCCAGCGCAGGCGGTTACAAAACCCGGGAGAGGAGGAGGAAAGTGGAGTAGACCGAACTGCAGAAGCTGAATGCAAGGGTACGAGCACTAGAGGAACAAGTTCAGAGCCAGCGACCTGCCAGAGCTACCCCAGAAGCTACCCTGCCATCTCAACGGAGAAGCAGCGTGGCTTCCACCGAGCTTCTTCTGCAGCCTGACTTCACGGCTCCCAGCTACCCCGTGGATGCTATCACGGAGTCTCAAGATTGCCACCTTATGACGCAATGGCAGCACCTCAAAGTCAAGGCGACTGTCGGCTCTGTTGCACCTCCTGAACCCGGCGCAACTTTTCACTGCCTTCCGATTCCAGAAGGCTATGATGTTGTGATGGTCGATGAAATAACGGAGGGAATTGAGGAGCTCGAGCTTGACCACCCTACCGGTGAAGGGGAGACTCAGCTAGGCCTTGCCCTAAAGACTCCATGTCTATGGCGGAAGGAGCTCATCAACCTTCTGAACTGGACGCCTCCGCCTCCTCCTCCTCCGGCGATTCAGGGCACTCCGCCTCCTCCTCCGGCTAGTGATCAGGGCACTCCGCCTCCTTCTCCGGCTGCTCCGGCACGTGGTGGCACTCCGCCTCCTCCTTCGCCTCCTACTCCGGCGAGTGATCAGGGCAATCCGCCTCCTTCTCCGGCTGCTCCGGTGCGTGGGGGCACTCCGCCTCCTTATCCGCCTGCGCCGGCGCGTCCGAGCAGCCCGCCTCCTCCTCCGCCTTGTCAGCAATAGCAGAAGACAGCCGCCGCTGCTCCGGCTGCTCCGGCGCGTCGTAGCACTCCGCCTCCTTCTCCGGCTTGTAAGCAACGAAGGAAGACAGCCGCAGCCGCTCCGGCTGCTCCGGCATCTAGCAGTACAGCCAGAGGCGGGAGGCAATACAAATTCGGTCCATCTCTCAAGCCTCTAGAGAAGTTACCACACGAGATGACCGAGGAGGAAAACGCGCAGATCTGTTAAGCCCAAGTGAAGGACTTTTTTGCAAAGAAAAATCCACCTCCGGAGGAGAAGATAGAACCGGTGAAATTGAAGCGCACTGTGGATGCCCTGAAGCGACCACCACCACCACCGCCGGATGACAACCATGTTCGCGCTCATAAAAAGGCAGTGCAAGGAGCGCGCCGGTCGGGAACTACTTCAAGTGACAAAAGGTTACAAGAACGAAGAAGTGGGAAAAAATTCCCCAGCTCGGCGAACAGGCGAACCAATCGTGCCCCCCGCTCAAGGTGACTAGCGATATCGTCGCAAATCTGCCGGGGATGGTGCCCGGTACCAATCCTGGTGATTACCTGCCCGACGATGCACATTTTGATATAATGGAGGTGGACAAACACAAATACCGGCATGGGAAGCCTCTCGTCAAACCTGGTCATCCTCCTCTAACAATGATGATGCGAAGATTCCATGAGTGGTACATGGACACCTGCAGCGAGTCTGGGAAGGATACTTTGACGCTGAGAGTTAAAGAGGAGCACGACCTCATTGGAATTGATCTGTTGTCTGTTCCATTTGAGGAGTTCTTCCAGTTTTTCAATCAAAAGGCCCTCGATAAAATAATCGTCACTTGCTACTGTCTGTAAGTACTACTTCTGTAATTAAGTCTCTATATATTACTCAGCTCTTTCATTGCATGTATATATAATTATCCTCACTATATTATGCAGATTGAAGATCGTCGAATGCAGAGATGCACAAATCTATGATATTGGGTTCATTAACACAAATCTCATAGATGAATGGACGGTTAAATATAATGCCAAAGAAACCGAGGCCAACTTGCTACAATCGTTGCTTCGAAATCAAAACAAAGATAAAATACTCTTTCCTTACAACTTCAAGTGAGTGTTACTGTCTTGTGCATATTCGGTTTCCCTTATTACTCGAGGTTATAGTAATGTAATTGATGAGTTATGCATGCATGCGCAGCTTCCACTTTATTCTCCTAGAGATTAAGCTTGAGCAGGGACTAGTAACCATCTTAGACTCGAGACGAAAAGATCCCAAGGAGTATGCGTCCATGACTAAAATGCTCGAGAAGTAAGTTCAATCAATCGTTATCATACCATATCGGCAACTTTGTTCATTTCCTGATATCAAGTAATTGTTTTCTTTGTCTGGCAGGGTTTTGAAAGAGTTCACCGCTAAAGCTCCGGGACTGCCGGGGAAGCTCCGATTTACACACCCGAAAGTAAGTACTACTAGCTAGTTCCGCGCATCTCCCATTGATTCTATCTAGTTTCATCAATACCATTTATAATGCTTGATTATCAGTTTGATTGACCTCTATTTCTCGTAAAGTGATTGTGGCAGGAAGGCGGGAATAATTTTTGTGGATACTACGTTTGCGAGTACATCTACAACATGATGACCTCTAAGCGGTGCTACTCTGGAAAACAATATGAAGTGCGTAAGCAATAATATTCACAATTTTATTTTATTACCATCATTTGTGTTGAGTTTCATTCATATATATGTATTGACCCCCTTCTTCAAATTAGATGCGGGAGCTGCGGGATGAACTCCTACGACATGATCGCATAAAAGCAATGCAAGAGGAATTGGCGGGATTCTTTCTTGACCACGTCATCAATCCAGCCGGTGAATACCATGTGGAACTTGACATCAGATGATAGGGATTGTAAGAGATCTTATATTGTATATACGTAGCTAGTAGCGTCGGATAGATATACGAAAACTTGTTGTTCGACCAATCTCTCGGAGAAGGAGGAGGTGGATCACTTCTCTCTGTATATGTTCATGACAATCTTGTGTACTTAATGGTTTCCTTCATTAACTTACTAGCTAGTGTGTCGAGTCCACTCTATACGTATAGTACGTAGCGTCGACCAAGCACGGAGATAAGAGAGGACACTTTTCTCTATTAGCTAGCTAACACAATATATAAAACCCCTAAATTAACCCTACAAAACCCCCAACCCCCCCCCCCCCCCTTGCAAAAAAAAAACTAAAACCCCAGCCCCTGAACTGCTGACGCGTGGATGCTTTTTGGTCCCGGTTGGTGGTACCAACCGGGACAAAAGGCCCTCCTGCCTGGGCAAGCGGCAGCGGCCACGTGGAGCCCCATCTGTCCTGGTTCGTAGGCGAACCAGGACTAAAGGTATTGGGCTTTAGTCCCGACCCTTTAGTCCCGGTTCCAGAACCGGGACAAATGGGCCTCTGGAACCGGGACAAATGGGGCTTTTTCTACTAGTGTAGTATGATCAAGAAGTGATCATGAACACCTACTTACGAGTCATTCATAACCCCACCGTGTTCTCTTCCCGAACTCCCTCGAAAAGAGACAATCATGGTTACGCACACGGTTGGTGTATTTTAATTAGATTTAGTGTCAAATTATCTACAACCGGATATTATAAATTTCCAAGTCACCACATAACCGCGGGCACGGCTTTCCGAAAGATTTAACCCTGCAGGGGTGCTCCAACTCGTCCATCACAAATTACCATAAGCTACGTTGAAAAACCTCAACATCGGGATAGCCCAAAGCATCGTCGGAATCCCGGTGCACAAGACATTCGACTAAGGTAAAACAAATCCAGCAAGACCTCCCGGCGTGTCGACACCCCGATTAGAGCCGCACGCATATCGGCTCAGGACACGACCGGATCGGCTAAGTTTTCGGCTGGCACACCCGTTGGTGGCCCCGGCTACTAACATTTCGGACAAGCACCCTCAGCACTGGCCCACCTGCTTATGTTGAATTACAATCCGTGGGGACACGACCCCCTATGCTATAAGTAATTATCAGTATTATTATGTTGGCAAATTTTAAAACCAAAGTTGGGCCTTGCTGGAAGAGTTTTATTCAAAGACGAATTATCAAGGGGGCCCATAAACCACCAAATGTGTTAGGAGCGCTCATCAAGGAACATAACACCGGTATAACGAAAACTAAGGCGGCAAGAGTGGAACAAAACACCAAGCAAAAGGCCAAGCCTTCCACCCTTTACCAAGTATATAGATGCATTAATTAAATAAGAGATATTGTGATATCCATGTCCCAACATGGAACAACCTACACCTGCAACTAGCAACGCTATAAGAGGGGCTGAGCAAAGCGGTAACATAGCCAAAAAATAGTTTGCTAGGATAGTGGAGGTTAGAGGCTTATCATGGCAATTTGGGAGGCTGACAAACATGTGGTAGGTAGCGAGACCAAACGATAGCAACGAGACAACTAGCAAGCAAAGATAGTAGTGATATCCAAGGTAATGGTCATCTTGCCTGGAATCCCGCTTGGAAGAAGATCGAATCCGTGAAGTAGACGAAAGGAACGTAGTCGAACGAATCCTCACAACTCCGAAACATTACCAGGAACTATCGAGAAGAAGCACAACCGGAAAGAAGCAAGCGACATGGTAAGCACAGATATCATAACCATGGCATGATGCACAACCAAGTATGATGCATGTCCGGTTTAATGAGTCATGGCATGGCAAGAGTGCAACAAACAACACTACACTTTAAATGAAGCTTTGCATATTGACGAAACTCCATGTTCAAATATTTAGTTCACTCCCGTTTATGTACTCAACAAGTTTAAATGTTGTTAAACATGGCAAGAGATGAGGCATAAGTAAACTACCTAGCTAGGCAAATTAAATGAGGCCGGAAACAACACATAACAATTCTGGAAAATCCCCATATGCAAATTTTGGATTTGGTACTGTTCTGCCTAACACATAATTTTAATGCTGTTAAACAGCAAAAGAAAGTGCACCATGTCATTCTACACGTTTTTCTAGCCAATTTACATATATAGTCTATTTAATTCGGAGCTACAGTTAATTAGATATGAAATAAACCATTTTAGCATGTCATTTATGCAAATTAATGCAAACAAGAATTTTAAACATTTTAAACATGGACGAAAGTGGGATATTATAAAACTACATGAAATTCTAAGCAAGTTGCATATATGACATGTTTTATTTGAATGCATGGATATTTAGTTATTAGCAATTCAAATTAGTGGCATCAAACTGTAAATATGCATGCTCTGGCAAAAATAGAGGAAATACAGAAACTGAAAAAAAAGGTCAACGGGCCGGATTGCAACACAGTGCAACGACCCTGAAGTGGAATCAGGCCCAAGTGGCCATATGTGTGTATATGACAGTGGGGTCCCACGTGTCAGTGAGACAAGGAAGTGTAAAAATGGGGCATTTTAACCTACGCCGCGCGGGATCGAACCCGCGTCTTCGCGGTAATAGGGTGAGGGGCAAGCCACTGGGCTAGCTGCGTGCGTTTGATACAGAGGAGCCACACGGCTTTCTGAGTGGTTCCACACCGACGGCTGGGACCCGCAGGTCAGCGAACCAAGAGACGACGTGGTGCAGTGAAACGGTACGGCGGGATCTAATCCCGAGTGTGGGTGATGGATCTGGCGGTGGAGGTGAGCTTGCTTACAAAAGTAGAGGAAAGCATAGCAAGGTAGAGCCTTGTGCCAGTGACTAGAACAGCACGGCGGAGGGTATTGCCGGAGGGGCTCCGATGACCCAAACATGCAGTGGAGGGATGCAAACGAATCGCAAAGAAAACCCGCACTCCCACATGACTTGCGCGCCACCAAGCGATGACGAAGGCATTGCCGACGATGAGCAACAAAGGCGGCGGTGACGAACTTGAACGCAACGGACCCGAGGGCAAATGCAATGCTTCTGCGATGGAATCGACACTACGGAGCGAGGCAAACGCGACGGACACACGCATGCAACGAATCGAGGTCGGAGCACTCACCGACGATGAGGTCCGATGGAGCCAAGCTCAGGCTCGCCTGAAAAACATGTAGAGAGCAAGAAAACGAGGGGGGAAAGGGGCTGGAGATGTGGGTGCTCACCAGGAGCACGAAGAGGTGCTCCGCTGACCCAGAGGAGGTCGGATGCCGCCGGAATCGACGTAGATGCGACGGTGGTCGTAGGTGAAGAAGAGGAAGCCGACGACGTGAACATGGCGTCCCGCGGCACAGTAGTGGACGACGGGGACATAGTCGATGACGAGGAAGACAACAGAAGTGGTCGACGAGGATGAGGAGGTCGCGGTTCACGGCAGTACCATGGTCGTGCTCTCTGGCTGCTTCAGGCTCCTCCTGGATCTTGATCCAGAGACGGCTAGGGTTTTCATGGGAGAGGGGAAAGGATGCGGGGGTGGTTGGTGTGTGGCGGGCGTGCCGAGGCTGTAGATAAGGGCGAGGACGAGGCGGGCGAGGTGAGGGTGTCCCGAACTAAGGGGTCATCATATGGCCGACCTGTCTCTCATGGGCCGCACTGATGGGCTGCTCTTCATTCGTTAAAGGAAGGCCGGATTACAGGGCGACCCCATACTCCATAAGGAAACCTCCGAAGACATGGCGTCTCCTCCAAGGAAAAGTTTAACGTAGCTAGCATGTTATCCCCCGGTGGAAACTGACTATCTGTAACCGGTGGTGTCTATATAAACCAGAGGGTTTAGTCCGTAGAGGCTGGGAAGAACCATCATCATCATACCCACCTAGGGTTTAGTTCATCCGATCTCAAGGTAGATCAACTCTGTAACTGTCATACAACCACATCAATATAATCAAGCAGGACGTAGGGTTTTACCTCTTCGAGAGGGCCCGAACCTGGGTAAACATCGTCTCCCTAGTTCCTGTTACCATCTGTCCTTGATCCACAGCTCAGGACCCCCTACCCCGAGGCCTGCCAGTTTTTGTACCGACATTGGTGCTTTCATTAAGAGTTCCGATGTAGGATCATCAAGGATTGATGGCTCGCTTAGTCATCAGCAATGGCATCCGCAATGGGGACATCTTCGTCCCCGGCCAGCTCTTCGTGTTTGGCAGCATCGTGCTACACGCTGGTCCGACCGGACGTCTTGGCCGTGTCGGTAGCTTTACCCCCGATCAGGAGATCAGGTTTGGGAACTTAGATTTCGTCGCCGACTGCCGGGGAGACCTTATTCTTACAGGGTCTTCGGCCTTACCCGAAAGGACCCGCACACTCTGAGGTTTTGACTTCAGATCCGGCCTACCCCGTTATCAGGTCGGCCACCACTCCGGATCCAGCCTTGAGCCCGGATTCATTCTCCACACTTGGCGGCTCAGGGTCAGCCTCGGTCGAGCATGACTACGGGGCGATGTCGAAAGCCCCCCGCGCAGCAATATTGCGGGTCGACCCCAAGAGCTGTCAAAACATGGATCCAACGGATCTCTCGCTATTGAACGGGATAGTAGATCAGATCCAAGCCATGGGGATCACTGACGGCCAGTCCTCGGTCTATGACCAGATCGGGCTTAAAGCCGATGACAGGGAAATTTATATCCCGCCGGCTACCCACCTAGTCGCCACTATCGAAGACCTGGCCGAGGGTTCGTCCCTCCTCTCTCTGGAGCCAAGAGCGGATCGGGTTCAGACCTCCGATCATCAAGCTTCGTCCTTCAGCTCGGCCGCCGACCTCCGCTCCGGAGAGAGTCCAAAGCCGGAGTATAATCCGGCGCACAACCTTGAGTCTATGCAACCATGCCTGGCCGAGAACTCAAATCTAGAGCCCGGCTCGTCTGACTCCACTTCGGTCCAGGATGCAGCTGTCAAGACCCCGGATTTACATCCTGTTGGGACCAATTTTTTTATCCCACCCGACCCCACATCGAGTACTGCCCCAAGCAGCTCGGGGCAGCCCGACGTATGGGATCTAATGTACGTGAAACAACAGCCCGAAGATATAGTTCGGCAATTCTGGACTAAATTCCTTCTCGTCAAAACAAGATAGCGGACTATCGCGACACAGAAATTCTGACGGCTTTCCGACATAACTGCCGAGACGAGGGCATCTTGAACGCCCTCACCCACCGTCACATTCAACACTTCTCTGAGTTATTGGACTTGGTGTCTAAATTTTGTGCCATGGAGGATGCTTGGCAGGCTCTGTAAGAGCAAATGGACTTAATCCGTGCCGAAGAATCCAGACGGGCTCGGGCGAAACGCACATACCCCCGCCGGTCAGCCCAATATGAGCCGTCTGAGAAAAAGAAGAAACTCCTGGCAGGATCCAAAATAGTTCTTGACGAACTATTGGACAAACCATGCCCTATACACTCTGTCCTGCTCAACACAAACCCAACTCACAGCCTTCGAGCTTGCTGGGTGGTCAGGCAGGTGGCCAAGAGCGGCGAGGCCATCCTCGGCGGCTCACATTCAAATAGATGTTTAGCATCGCCATTGAGGGATGATGCCGAGATCTTAATGATCTATGAGACTTATTCCTCAAAAAAATCATAGGAAAAGAGCTCTTCGAGAGCTCGGTCAAATTCACCATCTAGCAGCAACAGACTCATGGACAGACACACCTATCACTTTCGGCGAAGAAGACCAGCCAAGGTCCTGCCCCGTCCGAGCCGCTGCCACCCTCGTCCTCGATCCCATAGTGGACGGATTCCACCACTAGAAGGTGTTGATGGATGGTGGTAGCCGTTTAAACCTCATTTATGAGGACACCTTGGACAAAATGTAGTTTGACGGATCTCGTATCGAGCAAAGTCACACCACCTTTCGAGGGATCATCCCCGGAAAGGAGGCACATTGCAGTGGTCGAGTTACTTTCGATGTAGTCTTCAGAACTCCCGAGAAATATCGATCCGAGGAATTACTCTTCCACATTGTGCCCTTCCGCAGTGGTTACCACGCCCCATTGGGGCGTGACACATTTGCACGATTCCATGCTATCCCACATTATGGGTATATGAAACTTAAGATGCCAGGGCCAAATGGCGTGATCACAGTCACCTGTAATCCGGACAGAGCTTTTCGGGCTGAGAACAAAACAACATCGCTCGCCCTCGAAGCGTTATCCAAAGCACTCGCAGTCGAAGAACTAACCGCGCTCCGCTCAACGGTGGACAAGGATGACGTAATCCTTGACAATAGGCCTAAATCCACATCCTTTAAACTAGCGGACAAAATTGTCCAATTCCAAGTGCATCCGATCGATCCTAACAAGACGGCATCCATCGGAACTCAGTTGGACCCTGCGGTGGATGAGGCATTGTGCAACTTTTTGCGCGAGAACTGGGACATCTTCGCCTGGCACCCTTCAGACATGCTAGGGATCCCACGGCATTTAGCCGGGCATAGCCTAAACATAATTAAAGGTTTCAAACCAGTTAAACAGGCGTTATGCCGATTTTCTGAACGTAAGCGACAGGCCATGGGTGGAGAACTGGCGAAATTGCTCGAAGCAGGGTTCATCCGAGATATTAAACATCCTGAGTGATTGGCTAATTTGCTCATGGTACCTAAGAAAGATAAATCCTGGCGGCTGTGTGTTGATTTCAAGGACCTAAGTAAGGCTTGCC
Organism: Thinopyrum elongatum; assembly: GCA_011799875.1. Classification (NCBI taxonomy): domain Eukaryota; kingdom Viridiplantae; phylum Streptophyta; class Magnoliopsida; order Poales; family Poaceae; genus Thinopyrum; species Thinopyrum elongatum. The sequence continues at coordinate 686,660,253 of CM022303.1, read as the reverse complement.
CTAAGGATCCTTTCCCGCTGCCCCGAATTGACCAGATCATAGACGCCACCACTGGGCATGACTCACTGTATTTTCTCGATGCTTACTCCGGATACCATCAAATAAAAATGAAGGAGTCCGACCAAGCGCCCATAGCCTTTATTACCCCCTACGGGCCGTTTTGTTTTAACACAATGCCCTTCGGATTAAAAATGCAGGTGCTACATAGCAACGCATGATTCATACATGCCTGGAAAAACAGATCGACAAAATGGTCGAGGCATATGTGGACGACGTGGTTGTCAAAACCAAACACGTCAGTCAGCTGGTGGACGATCTCCGACAAACCTTTGACAGTCTGCGGACTTACGACATACGGCTCAATCCAGACAAATGTGTCTTCGGCGTGCCGGCGGGCAAGCTGCTCGGCTTTATTGTCTCCCATAGAGGAATAGAGGCTAATCCAGCCAAAATCCGAGCACTGTCCCAGCTCGCAGTTCCTACGGAGCTAAAGCACGTCCAAAAACTGGCCGGCTGCGTGGTGGCTTTGAGCCGCTTTATCTCATGCCTTGGAGAAAAGGCCCTAGCACTCTATAGGCTGCTTAAATGGACCAAAAACTTTGAATGGACTAGCGAGGCAACAGCCGCACTAGAGGAAATTAAAGCATTACTAGCTAGCAACCCCATCCTGGCAGCACCCACCTTAGGCGAGCCAATGCTGCTATACATCTCAGCCATAAATTAGGTGGTCAACGAAGTTCTCGTCGTCGAACGAGAGGCAGAGGGTCACAAGCTCCAGGTGCAAAAGCTAGTTTACTCGTATCCGAAGTGCTTACCCCGTGTAAAACAAGGTACCCGCATTATCAAAAGATCGCCTACGCAGTTTTCATGGCATCCCAAAAGCTTCGACACTATTTTCAAGAGTGCTCGGTTACGGTGGCATCCGAAGTACCCCTGAATGACATAATCAACAACAGGGACACCACGGGCCATATAGCCAAGTGGGCCATTGAGCTCTTCCCATTTGAAATTACATACCGACCGCGCCGAGCTATTAAATCTCAGGTGTTGGTAGATTTTGTGGCAAAATGGACCGAAGCTGAGCTCCCTAGAGAGTACAATACATATTCGCATCGGACGATGTACTTCGACGACTCCAAAATGCTCGCTAGACTGGGGGCTGGCGTGGTTCTCACATCTCCCACTAGCGACAATATTCGGTATGTACTGCAGATTATGTACACCGACTCTAACAACGCAGCTGAGTACGAGGCTCTGCTGCATTGCCTTCGGATGGCAGTGTCAATGGGCGTACAGTGGCTCGAGGTACGGGGAGATTCTAATCTCGCCATCTCTCAAGTCAATGGCAAATTCAACGCAAAAGCCCCAAAAATGACAGCGTATCGCAATGTCGTTCTCAAAATATCCGCCCAGTTTGAGGGGCTGGAATTCCATCATGTCTCTATAGACAACAACCAAGCTGCCGATGTCCTTGCTAGAATGGGCGCTAAACGCGATCGCATTCCTGAGAACACCTTTTTGGAACGACTCTTCAAGCCATCCGTTGTGTGGCAGGATGATGGCAATGATGCTGAAACCAATGGTTCTGGAGAATTTATCCCTTCGAGCACCGAACCAGACGAAGGAATTATCGGGGGCTCGGCAATCGAAGAAACATCTTTGGCCCACGAAGTCATGGCAGTGATCGCGCCATGGACCGAGCCCTTCCTCGCCTATCTACTCTGCCAAGAGCTACACGATGACCAGACTGAGGCAAGACGCATAATTCGGCGGTCCAAAGCCTACAAGGTCCACGAGGGTGAACTTTACAAGAAAAGCGCCACTGGAGTCCTCCAGGGATGTATATCCGAAGAGGAGGGGAAGCAGCTCTTGGCCGAGATTCGCGCTGGCATGGGCGGTCATCACGCAGCAGCTCGAGCCCTGGTTAGCAAGGCCTTCCGAGCTGGGTTCTTTTGGCGCACTGCCCACAAAGATGCCCAAACATTGGTCCAACATTGTGTTGGATGCCAGCTTTTTGCAAACCAAAGTCACATGCCCCCCACGGCTCTTCGGACGATACCGATCACTTGGCCTTTTGCGGTCTGGGGGCTGGACATGGTCGGACCACTTAAAGGGGGGACCAAGAAAAAGAAGTATCTACTCGTCATGGTTGACAAATTTACAAAATGGAATGATGCGAAACCAGTAACCTCAGCCAAGTCCGGCCAGGTCATCGATTTTATATCCAGCGTGGTTCACCGTTATGGTGTCCCCCATAGCATAATAACGGACAATGGCTCCAATTTTACTGCCCAGGAAGTAAAGGACTGGTGTGCTAACTTGGGAATCAAGCTTGACTATGCCTCTGTATACCACCCACAGTCCAATGGACAAGTTGAACGAGCTAATGGACTAATTTTGAGTGGCGTTAAGCCCTGTTTGGTCCGTTCTCTCAAACAGTCCGACTGCCACTGCGTAGAGGAGCTCGACTCTGTATTATGGGGATTGCGCACCACTCCCAATCAATCCATGGGCTACACACCATTTTTCATGGTGTATGGGGCAGAGGCTGTTCTCCGCAGTGACCTTATCAATGACGCACCTCGAGTACGCATGTATGAAGGAAGGGAGGCTGAGTTAGATCGGCAAGATGACCTGGACGCCTTGGAAGAAGAGCGCGACATAGCCCGGGTTCATTCTGCTTTTTATCAGTAGCAGGCCCGGCGCTATCAAGGCAGGGAAATACGGGCATAGGCATATAATGTGGGCGACCTCGTGGTGCGCCTCCCAGAGAAACAGAAGCATAAACTATCACCCAAATGGGAGGGACCCTTCATAATTGATCAGGTACTCGCAAGGAGAGCCTATCTTCTCCGCGACCCAACGGACAATTGCCTGGAACCAAACCCATGGAATGCAGCTCGGCTTCGGCGCTTCTACGGCTAGACCAGTGTCACCACCCTCTTCGTTTTATCCTTCTCGGATTTATATTTTTCTCTTTTTTAATTCGGCTTGTATTCCCCAGGTTGTGTTCGGTTAAGACGAGCTATGTTAAGTTCTTCTCGGCAAACATCTTCAAATGTACCACATGCTTTACCTGGGGGCTTCTTTTACGAAGCCAGTAATACATCATTTATGCAAACCATCAGTCTTTATATGTTTGCAACCTTCCAGTATCCTTTTAAAGCCATCATATGCATCAATTTGACTTAAGTTTTGGCCAAGCTGGCTTGCCTTGCTCCTGTGCTTACTCCCTACATTCCCGATTTTTCGGCTAGGGAGTAAAGGGAGCACCTCTGCGATTGCTACGTCCGGATTACCTGGGTGCGTACCTCAGACGAGTGAAGGCGAAAGCTAGCGTTCTTAAGAATATAATTGGTCGGCCACGTGGGAAGTGAAAATAATTGGTAGTTACTACCCGGTTCCGGGCTTATTTTCCCGAAGTAACTAGTACCCGTATATTTCGGACATTCGGTTATATGCTCATGGTTAACATGACAACCTGAAGAAAGGAACCCATGGACGAACTATTTTCTTCGGAAGATGTTTTTTTTTACGTTAAACAGTAATATAACATAACTCCCTGAGCGCGTTTTGTCTGTTTGCACCAAATGGCCGGATTGCCTGGTTCTTCGAAGAGTCTTTCCGATGTTCTCAGATCGCATAGTAGGAAACACTCCTCGGCTGCTGGCTGAGGAGGTAGAAGCCGATGGCCCATTAAGACAACATTGAAAGCTCGGTTTGGAGAATATTTGATGTAAAGTACATAGATACATAGAATCAAAACACTACTCTCAGTCAAGGCATCACTCGGTCATATACTCTGGATTAAGCTTCCAGGGAACAATCCTCTTGGGAAAACTGGGCAGCAGGCATCACTTGGTCATATACCAAATGTAGAGGCACTTCCTGCCCATCCGGCCCTACCGGCCCAACTCGAGTCATATGCTCCGGATTAAGCTTGGTGAAACACGTCTTAACCATCGCCCAAGCCTCCGGCGCTCCCTCCCGACAGGTTGACATTTTACATAGCTCAAAGCGGCGCCGAGCTCCTTTAAATCGATTAGCAAGTTCGGCCATCCCTTTCGGGGCCGCCTCGCCCAGCCATAATGCCTTGCATAAGCTCTTCATGGCTTTTCGGGCCCGCTCATGAACGACGGTTAACTCCTTTAGGAGGTCCCGTCCGAAAGAGCTGGCCTCCTCTTCGGGGCGTCCGGTAAGGAGAAATAAAAAGAGACATGGCATTATGCATACAGTTATATCACGCATACAATTTATGTATCGAAAAGCTAGGTTGCACTCACCAAACATGCCCGTTTTCAGTCCCTAGTTCTCCTCCTGGGATAGAGCCAGTTGAGTTTTCAAGTTCTCAATTTCTTGGACCTTCTGTTGATTTTCCGCCTTGAGCTTGTCCCTTTCCTCACAGCTTCGGGTCAGCACACGGTAGACAGCCTGTTGCTGTGACTCCACATACCTTTGAGGTTCTTTGGCTGCTTCCAAATCTTTTTGTAGTTGATTTATCGACTCAGCTGCTATGGTCAAATCTTTCATTAGAAAAGATGCTCCATAAAAAAATTAGACATATTTAAGTTTGTCACTTACCATGTGCCTCCCTGGTAAATTTCTTGACCCCCTCTAGCTCGGCTCCACAAATTTTAACTGTGTTTGTGTCTGCCCGAGGTCTTCGAACAGCTTTTTATTTTATTTCCGAACAGTCTGCACCATAGCACGCCATTATAACATCGGACCCTTAACTCGGCCGTCCCGCCAAATTAAGGCTCGGGGGCTACTGGGTTCTGCATTTAAATTGCTAAAAATATGTACAACTCATGCTACATGAGTATCAGACCCATAACTCGGCCGTCCCGCCCAAATTAAGGCTTGGGGGCTACTGGGTTCTGCGTTTAATCAATAAACATTGCTCCCCCATGGTAAGCATCGATACCCTGGTCGGCTCTTTTCCGGTGTCCAGTGTCTCGGGGGGCTATAGTCCCTCGTGGGAATGCTTTTACAGCTCCGATAATCCCTATTTTTCCCTTACTTTAGGAATATTTATTCTGAGAGGGTTACTGGGCTGGGTTAGGCATATCGTCATTAGAATCAGTGGCATACCTGCAGGTTGGTCAACAGAAGTTTCGCCGCTCCTTCGAGTCCCATTCAAGCAGCTCCGAGATACGCGTCTACCGAACTAAGAGCATTAAACACTTGGTCGGAAAACGCAGGGTGCCGCAGCTATGCCTTTCACCGCCGATGGTTCATCACACTTTCGACCTCGGAGTTGGTGACTGAGACGGCCTCTGAATCCTCTGGGTGCTGGTCCTTGGCAGGGATCTCTGAAGTAACATCGGCCACAGCTGGGGACCTCGGTTTTGGGTCACTCCTCAGCACCTCGGCAACGTCCTCGGACGAAGGTGGTTCTACGTATCGCCTACAGATCATAGTAGAGCAGATTATTGATATTCATAGTGCTTATCAAAGATAAAAACACTAAGAGTACGGAGAATACATTACCTCTTTGGGTCAGGGGGGGGGCACGGATAGTTTGACTCCCGTTGTCGCCGTTCGTTTGGACGTCCCGCGTCTATTTGCCACTGGGGCCACCGGTGCCGCCCTCGCAGATGTTTGGCGCGATGTGCGGTGACCCTTCGGAGTAGAAGTCAGTGTACTCGGAGCCGCAGGAGCTGAGCGTCTTTTTCGAGAAGAAACCTATTGACCACTTACAGCGGAGGAGGGAAGCGTCCTAGGGTGATCGGCCAAAAGGGCCACTTTAGAGCCATCGAGACTCTCCTGGTAGAAGACCCCCTCCTCGAATTCGATCGACGTTTTAGGATCGTCGTGAAACCCAGGGTCGTCGTCCCGGGAATAACTCTCCGGTTGAGGAGCAGGGCAACTCACTGCCTCAATCCAGCACCTCCAGGTCTGTTCGGAAAAATTAAATGTCTGATCTGGGTAAATGGTGTACCATCCGAACTATAAAGTGTAGCCGAACTCACCGTTTCGATGGGCTGATAGCTCGAGAAGCCCTCCTTGGGCTTTAGTCGAGCGACCTCTTGCTCTTCCCCCTTCAAGAGATCGGCCAAGGCGGCTACCATTGCCTTCTGGTCAGCCGGCCCCTTCCGAATATAATGGGGTCGAGTCATTTGTCCCGTTGTAACGCCATAGAGGGTGCACCCTTTGTTGAAGAGGTTGAACGCACCAGGTAATGGCCATGGCCATTACATCAATAATGGTCAACCCGTTATGGGCTAATAACCTCACCTGAGCAGCTAGGCGCGACACTTTGGCACTTTCCCCCTGGGAAGAGCTCTTCGGCCGCCAGTTGAACCGCTTCTTCGGAGAAGCGAGTGAGAATTCGGGCAGCCCCCTCCGAGCTGGATCGAATAGGGGGATGTCTTCAATATAGAACCATTCCGAGGTCCACTCGTCGGCGTCTTTCTTGGGAGTCCCTATAGGATACCCCGTCCCGGCGATACACCACACTTTGGCTCCGCCGACCTCATAAATCGTCCCTCCTCGGGTGCGAGGGACTAGGCAGAAATATTTCCTCCATAATTCAAAATGGGCTTCCCAGCCCAGAAACATCTCGCAAAGGGCAACAAAGCCCGAGATGTGCAGAATCAAGCCTGGGGTGAGATGGTGGATCCCATAGAACTCTAGTAAACCCCTCAGGAATGGGTCGATCCGGAAGCCTAAACCTCGTAAGAGGAAGGGCATGAAGCATACCCTTTCCTCCCCGTGCGGGGCGGGGAAGTTCTCCGCAAAGGCCTCGCCGTTCACAGAAGTCAATCCGGGGCGGGTGAACGCGAGATTTGACGCGGGTAAATACCCTGCATCTCGAGACTGCCCAATCAAATACGGGAGACGGAGCAGCTCGCCCAATTGCCTTGAAGGGGACCGTGAGGGTGCGAGGAGGAGCCTGTGGCGCTCACTATTGTTTGGGGCTTGTTGATTATGGCCTCTCGGTGATTTGGGAAAGATGGCAGGAAGTGGGGGGTGTTAACCTCCACACCCTTGGCCTGTTAATTGGACATTTTTCCTGGCCCCAAAGGGGCATTTCTGTAAAATACTAATGGACCATTTGCCTCCCTCTGGTGCATGGGAATCAAGGGATGTCATTAACTCTGAGCGGGGGAAACGATGCGATGGACCCCTCAGTACCTTGTTGAGTTAAAGGATTATCGGCGGCTGAACTATTATCAAGCCGGACATAGGCGAGAGGAGGAATCCACCCCTCAAGCCGAGGACTTTGGAGCATGAAACTAACAAAAATTGTCGACGTCGTCATTGGAGGCTAGTTCGGGGGCTACTGACGGTGTCCCGGACTAAGGGGTCCTCATATGGCCGGCCTGTCTCTCATGGGCCGCACTGATGGGCTCCTCTTTGTCCGTTAAAGGAAGGCCGGATTACAAGGCGACCCCGTACTCCATAAGGAAACCTCCGAAGACTTGGTGTCTCCTCCAAGGAAAATTTTAACGTAGTCAGCATGTAGTCCCCCGGTGGAAACCGACTATCTATAACCCTATGTACCCCTGGTGTCTATATAAACCAGAGGGTTTAGTCCATGGAGGCAGGGAAGAACCATCATCATCATACCCACCTAGGGTTTAGTTCATCCGATCTCGAGGTAGATCAACTCTGTAACTGTCATACAACCGCATCAATATAATCAAGCAGGACATAGGGTTTTACCTCTTTGAGAGGGCCCGAACCTGGGTAGACATCATCTCCCTAGTTCTTGTTACCATCTGTCCTTGATCCACAGCTCGGGACCCCCAACCCTGAGGTCTGCCGGTTTTTGTACCGACACGAGGGTCACGAGCTCTTGGCATGCGCGGTCCCAATGGCGTGGCACGAGGAGGACAAAAAGGAGGGTCGCGAGTGCGCTGTAGCCAGAGGCTGTCAGGTGGGGCCGCAGGCGCCACATGGGCAAAGGCTAGCGGGGGTATGCGGGTGCGTGGGCGAAAACGCCTCAGGCGCGGCAGGTGAGCTGGGCCGCGGGGTTGCTGGGTGATACATCTCCAACGTATCTATAATTTATGAAGTATTCATGCTATTATATTATCATTCTTGGATGTTTTACAATCATTTTATATCAACTTTATATCATTTTTTGGGACAAACCTATTGACCCAGTGCCCAGTGCCAGTTGCTATTTTTTGCTTGTTTTTTACATCGCAGGAAATCAATATCAAACGGAGTCCAAACACCGCGAAACTTTTTGTGGATTTTTTATGGACCAGAAGACATCCAATGGGCCAGAGCAGCACTTGGGGGGTGCCCCGAGGGGGCACAACCCAACAGGGCGCGCCCCGGTGGGTAGTGCCCACCTCGGTGTCCTCCCGTACACCCTCTTCGCCCTATAAATCATCAAATATTCCAAAAACTCTCGGGGTAACCCTAGATCAGAAGTTCCGCCGCCGCAAGGCTCTGTAGCCATGCAAAACCAATCTAGACCCCATTCCGGCACCCTGCCGGAGGGGTAGATCATCACCGGTGGCCATCTTCATCATCCCGGCGACCACCACGATGAGGAGGGAGTAATCCACCCTCGGGGCTAAGGGTTTGTACCAGTAGCTATGTGTCTAATCTTTCTCTCTCTCTCTCTCTCTCCCTCGTGTTCTTGATGGCACAATCTTGATGTATCGGGAGCTTTGTTAATGTAGTTGGATCATATGGTTTTTCTCCCTCTCTATCTTGTTGTGATGAATTGAGTTTTCCCTTTGAGATTTCATTTTATCGGATTGAATACTTTTATGGATTTGAGAGCATTTGATATATGTCTTGCATATGAATACCCGTGGTGACAATGGGGTATTATTTTGATTCACTTGATATATGTTTTGGCACTCAACTCGCGGATTCCCAAGGTGACATTGGGGTAATCTATGCGTAGGGGTTGATGCACGTTCTTGTCTTTGTTTCTCTGGTAGAAATCTTGGGGCACTCTTTGAGGTTCTTTGTGTTGGATTGAGTATTATGAATCTGAAATTGTTTGATGCATATCGTATAATTAACTCACTGGTACTCGCGGTGACATTGGGGTATCTAGGTGACATTAGAGTTGGTTGATGTGTATCATATGGTGTTATTTTAGTACGAACTCTTGATAGATTGCTCGAAAAGGATAACTTGATGCTATGTTAGTACGAACTCTTGATAGATCGATCGGAAAGAATAACTTTGAGGTGGTTTCGTACCCTACAAACAATTTCTTCTTATGTTCTCCGCTAGATAGGAACTTTGGAGTGATTCTTCATCGTACGTTGAGGGATGGTTATATGATCCAATTATATTAGCATTGTTGGCAGATTGCACAAGCGAAAGTACGGACCCTAGGCCTTGTTTTCAAGCATTGCAATACCGTTTGTGCTCACTTTTGTTACTTGCTACCATGCTGTTTTTTATTGTTCCTATCACAAAAATCAATATCTACTATCATTACTACACTTTTATTACTATCTCTTAGCCGAACTAGTGCACCTATACAAATTTCCATTGTATTTGGTGTGTTGGGGACACAAGAGACTTTTTATTATTTGGTTGCAGGGTTGTTTGAGAGAGACTATCTTCATCCTACGCCTCCCACGGATTGAAAAACCTTAGGCCATCCACTTGAGAGAAAATTGCTACTGTCCTACAAAACTATGCACTTGGAGGCCCAACACGTGTCTACAAGAATAAAGTTGCGTAGTAGACATCAAGCTCTTTTCTGGCGCCGTTGCTGGGGAGGTTAGGTAAGCGGCACTCACACCCCGTCAACGAAGCTCTTTTCTGGCGCCGTTGCCAGGGAGGTGAGTGCTTGAAGGTATATCTTTAGATCTTGCAATCGAATCTTTTAGTTTCTTGTTTTACCACAAGTTTGGTTTATAAAAAGAAAAGTACAAAAAAAATGGAATTGAGGTGGTCTCATATTATTCATCTTTATAATGTCTTTCGTGAAAATGATGGAAAGGAAAATTGTGCTCAATTGATTGAAGAAGAATTCAATAAAATCTTTGGCATAATTGATGAGCATGATTGCAATGTTGCTAGTATGAATTCTTTGAATATCCATGATGTTAATGATATGCAAAGCCATAAGCTTGGGGATGCTATGTTTGATGAAGATGATATTTTTAGTCCCCCAAGTTTTGATGAGAAAATTTATTATGATGATTGCATGTCTCCTATTTATGATGATTACATTGATGAAAGTGGATTTGGAGAGGTCATGACTTTATTTAATGATGAATCCACTATTCTAGAAGAGGTTCCAACTGATTATGAAAACAAAGTTCCTATCTATGATGATTATGGTGATGACATGTATGCTACAAAGAATTATGATAACCATGAAACTTGTCATCTTGATTTTAATATTCAATCTCATGATAGTTATTTTGTTGAGTTTGCTCCCACTACTATTCATGAGAATAAATTTGCATATGTGGAGAGTAATAAAAATTCTATGCTTTTGGATCATGAAAAGAATGATTTATGTGATAGCTATATTTTTGAATTCATTCATGATGCTACTGAAAATTATTATGAGAGAGGAACATGTGCTTGTAGGTATTGCAATAATATCAAGTTTCCTCTCTATGTGTTGAAAGTTTTGAAGTTGCACTTGTCTTGCCTTCCTATGCTAGTTGATTTTTGTTCCCATAAATTATTTGCTCACAAAATCCCTATGCATAGGAAGTGGGTTAGACTTAAATTTGCTAGTCATGTGCTTCATGATGCTCTCTTTGTGTTTCAATTCTTATCTTTTATGCGAGCATCATTGAAATCATCATGCCTAGCTAAAAGGCATTAAAGAAAAGCGCTTGTTGGGAGACAACCCAACACTTTTACCTACTGTTTTTGTGTGTTCACATGGTTAGGCTACTGTAGTGATCTTGTTTTATAGCTTTTGTTTCAATAAAATGCCAAGTAAAGCCTTTGGAATAGTGTGGATGATAGTTGACTTGATTCTGTGCAAAAACAGAAACTTTTGCGTCCAGTACAGAAATTCCTATATTTTACTGGAACATGGAAAAATTCTAATTTTTTTACAGTTCATGGGTATACAAATTTTCTACGTTTTACTAAGGTTTCAGAATTGTTGGATTTACATAAGTATGACCTTAATTCAGATCTTTACGTACTGTTCTGTTTTTGACAGATTCTGTTTTCAATGCATAGTTTGCTTGTTTTCTAGTTTCTATGACTTATATTGCTCAATACAAATTGCGGAAATGATATAATACAGTAGGAATTGTGTGGAAAAAATTATGAATCTTGTATTTGATAGTTTAAAGTGAAATGGTTTGCTCTTTATCATACTAACCTATCTCACGAAGTTACGTTAAGTTTTGTGTGATTGCAGTTTTCAAGTTTTGGGTGAGATGTCGATATGAGGAGAATAAGGAGTGAAAATACCCTAATATTGGGGATTCCCAAGGCACCCCCAAGGAAATATCCAAGGAATATCCAAGCAACTAAGCTTGTGGATGCCCCGGAAGGCATCCCCTCTTTCGTCTTCAACATTATCGGTAACCTCACTTGGAGCTATATTTTCATTCATCACATGATATGAGTTTTTCTTGGAGAGTCATTTTATTTTATTAGGATTTGCTTTCTGTTATTTATAATAATGTTTTGCATCTTTCTTGTCAATAAAAATGTCAAGGATAGCCTTTACCATGCTTATTTTGCAAGTATATGAGTTGTTGTTTCAAAACAGAAAGTTTATCGCTGTTGCAAAAATTCTCTAGAAAAGTCAGAATGTGATAAAATGTTGATTTTTTTTGAAAAATAAGCTCCGTAAAATTTTATACAGTGTGGTAAATTTTCATAATTTTGGAGTTTAAGAAGTATTGATACTCTTGCATTCTTTACAGACTGTGCTGTTTTGGCAGATTGCTGTTATGTTTGCATATGTTTGCTTGTTTAATGATTCAATTTGAGGATAGGAGTATTAAATATGCAGAGACATTTAGTATGCAATGGTGAATAATAATTTTAGTGATTTGCTACAGTAGAGAATGATAAGGTTTTTGCATTGGTTTATACTAACTTATCTCACGAGTTCTTGTTGAGTTTTGTGTGGGTGAAGTTTTTAAGATTTAGGGAAACCGTGATATAAAAGGAATTAAGGAGACACAAAAGTTCAATCTTGGGGATGCCCAAGGCATCCCAAGATAATATTTCAAGAAGTCTCAAGCATCTAAGCTTGGGGATGCCCCGGTAGGCATCCCACCTTTCTTCATCAACAATTATCGGTTAGTATCGGTTGAGCCTAAGTTTTTGCTTCTTCACATGAGTTGTGCTATTCTTGGAATGTGATTTTATTTTGTTTTGCTTGCTGTTTTAATAAAATACTTAGATCTGAAATTTTTTAAATAAAAGAGAGTTCTCAAATAGCTACCCATTTTCATGACTACTCGTTTGATCTTCACTTATATCTTTTTGGAGTAGTTTGTCATTTACTCTCGTGCTTCACTTATATCTTTTTGGAGTAGTTTGATCTTCACTTAAATTGTTGAATGAATTGAATATCCTAAAGTTGAAATTATATGTGCTTCATATGTTAATATCATGCCTAGTGGTACCTTCACATTGGGTTTAGAAAGTGAAATCTTTTGAAGCTTGACAATCACAATATTGGTCATACAAGAAATTCATGAATGATTACTATAAGGAAGAGAACTTTCACATGCAAATACACTATCTTGGAAATCTTTTGTGATTGTGAGCCCCCATCAAAATATTATATGCCAAAACTGTTGATGTTGGATAAGGAAGACAACGTAATGATTTATGTTTGTTCATATTCACATAGAAGTTATATTGTCAAAGTCATAGATCCTTCAACATGTGGTGCTTGCCCCCCATCCTTGCTAGCCAAAAATTCTACACCAAGTAGAGATACTACTTGTGCATCCAAAAACCCTTAAACCCAAATCTTATTTTCAAGAGTCCATCATACCTACCTAAGGATTGAGCAAGATCCTTGAAGTAAGTTGTTTTTTTTGACAGAAAGACTGTAAGGGAACCCCCTACAGTATAATTGATGCAACAAACCCAAATTGCAAGTACCATGCTTTGAACCTGGGTGGGTGGGAAGGCATCAGCCCCTTCCCACCACTAGGCTATGCCTTAGTCTGCATCCTTGAAGTAAGTTGTCATCGGTGCAATAAGGCAATAAAAATTGTTTCTAAAAGTGTTAGATCATTTAGTGTAAGAGAAAATTGAGCGTTGTACGAACTTGTGATGGCAAAGAATAAAAGCGACAGACTGCATAATAAAGGTTGCTATCATAAGGGGCAATATAACGTGATGTTCTTTTGCACTAAGGGTTGAGCATACAAACAAAAAGCGCATGGCAACCTCTGCTTCCCTCTGCGAAGGGCCTACCTTTTACTTTTATGTATTTACTTTCATGCAAGAGTCAAAGTTTTTCTCTCTATTCCTTTTTATTTTTCTCTTTTGGCAAGCATCATGTGGTGAGGAAAGATCTAGGCACATATACCCAGTTGGATATGGGAAGCATGAGTTATTATTGTTGACATCACCCTTAAGGTGAATACGTTGGGAGGCGAAATTATAAGCCCCTATCTTTCTATGTGTCCGGTTGAAACGTTTTGCTCATGTGTATGCGGTGAGTGTTAGCAATCATAGAAGACTATATGATGGTTGAGTATGTGGAGCTCTTACTTAGACTTTGTTAAATAAGTTGAATTGCAATTGCTTGGTGACTGAGAACATAGGTTGTTGAGTTTCAAGAGAATTCATTGTTTGAACCTTAACATGTGAATTGGTTGCTACTTTAATATGAGAAGTTTTATAAGAAAGAATTGTTGTTATGATGCTAGGAAAAGTGATTGAAATTATCATTGATCAAACTTGTGCACTTTGCTAGCATTCACACTTCATAAATTATTTCTTTTATCATTTATCTACTCGAGGACGAGTAGGAATTAAGCTTGGGGATGCTGATACGTCTCCAACATATCTATAATTTATGAAGTATTCATGCTGTTATATTATCATTCTTGGATGTTTTACAATCATTTTATAGCAACTTTATATCATTTTTTGGGACTAACCTATTGACCCAGTGCCAGTTGCTGTTATTTGCTTGTTTTTTACATCGCAGGAAATCAATATCAAACGGAGTCCAAACACCGCGAAACTTTTTGTGGATTTTTTACGAACCAGAAGACATCCAATGGGCCAGAGCAGTACATGGGGGGGTGCCCCTAGGGGGGCACAACCCACCAGGGCGCGCCTGGGCCCCCAGGCGCGCCCCGGTGGGTTGTGCCCACCTCGGTGGCCTCCCGTACCCCCTCTTCGCCCTATAAATCATTAAATATTCCAAAAACCCTTGGGGTAACCCTAGATCAGAAGTTCCGCCTCCGCAAGGCTCTGTAGCCACGCAAAACCAATCTAGACCCCGTTTCGGCACCCCGCCGGAGGGGGAGATCATCACCGGTGGCCATCTTCATCATCCCGGCGACCACCACGATGAGGAGGGAGTAATCCACCCTCGGGGCTGAGGGTTTGTACCAGTAGCTATGTGTTAAATCTCTCTCTCTCTCTCTCTCTCTCGTGTTCTTGATGGCACGATCTTGATGTATCGAGAGCTTTGTTAATGTAGTTGGATCATATGGTTTTTCTCCCTCTCTATCTTGTTGTGATGAATTGAGTTTTCCCGTTGAGATTTCGTTTTATTGGATTGAATACTTTTATGGATTTGAGAGCATTTGATATATATCTTGCATATGAATACCCGTGGTGACAATGGGGTATTATTTTGATTCACTTGATATATGCTTTGGCACTCAACTCGCGGATTCCCGAGGTGACATTGGGGTAATCTATGCATAGGGGTTGATGCACGTTCTTGTCTTTGTTTCTCCGGTAGAAATCTTGGGGCACTCTTTGAGGTTCTTTGTGTTGGATTGAGTATTATGAATCTGAAATTGTTTGATGCATATCGTATAATTAACTCACGGGTACTCACGGTGACATTGGGGTATCTAGGTGACATTAGAGTTGGTTGATGTGTATCATATGGTGGTATTTTAGTACGAACTCTTGATAGATTGATCGGAAAGGATAACTTGATGTTATGTTAGTACGAACTCTTGATAGATCGATCGGAAAGAATAACTTTGAGGTGGTTTCATACCCTACAAACAACTTCTTCTTATGTTCTCCGCTAGATAGGAACTTTGGAGTGATTCTTCATCGCACGTTGATGGATGGTTACATGATCCAATTATATT
Organism: Thinopyrum elongatum; assembly: GCA_011799875.1. Lineage (NCBI taxonomy): Eukaryota > Viridiplantae > Streptophyta > Magnoliopsida > Poales > Poaceae > Thinopyrum > Thinopyrum elongatum. The sequence continues at coordinate 686,645,023 of CM022303.1, read as the reverse complement.
AGCATTGTTGGGAGATTGCACTAGCGAAAGTACGGACCCTAGGCCTTGTTTTCAAGCATTGCAATACTATTTGTGCTCACTTTTGTTACTTCCTACCTTGCTGTTTTTTATTGTTCCTATCACAAAAATCAATATCTATTATCATTACTACCCTTTTATTACTATCTCTTCGCCGAACTAGTGCACCTATACAAATTTCCATTGTATTTGGTGTGTTGGGGACACAAGAGACTTTTTATTATTTGGTTGCAGGGTTGTTTGAGAGAGACTATCTTCATCCTACGCCTCCCATGGATTAATAAACCTTAGGTCATCCACTTCAGGGAAAATTGCTACTGTCCTACAAAACTCTGCGCTTGGAGGCCTAACACGTGTCTCCAAGAATAAAGTTGCATAGTAGACATCACTGGGCTGGGCTGGCTCCTCTCTCCCCCCAATTCTTTTATTTTTCCCATTTTCTTCAGTCAAAAACTTGGAGGAAAAGAAGGAAAAGGGTAGAAAGGGAATTAGTGAGAGATAGATATTTTCCTGGGCTCAAGAAAATATGAGGGATTTAATAAAAATGCTTTGGGCATTTTTGGAAGCTGAAATTTGTGACAAGTTTTTATTAAATCCAAACTATTTGAATTTAGAATCCCAACCGAATGAACTTTGATTGAGTTGAAATTTGGAGGAGTGGTACTTGGCATGGTTTATGATTTTTAGGAAAATAGTGAACATTAACTTGAATCAGTAAAAGCCACTAGTAAAATTAAATGGAAGAAGAAAGGAAAATGGAGAAGCCTTGTTGGATTTTGAGACTTGGGGCACCTTGTTGGAAGTGGGAAAGAGACATAGAAGGAGGGTGAAGAGAAGGAGTAGGGGTTGCCACACATGGTTATCAAGAATAACAAAACAACAACATGGCAATGATGCAAGATGATGCATGATGAAAATAAAATAAAACAAACATCACATGGCCTACAAGTCATGAGCATAACACAAAAAAATAATTGAGGTCTTGGTCTTGCGCTGTCACAAATTAGCACAGGGGGTCCACTAGTCAGTGACACTGTGTCCTGGTTAGAGTTAATTTAATTACTACAGCGTAAGGGGACCCACACGTCAGCGTCTATTTTAGCAGGGGTTCAGTTAATTGGTGATTAACCCTAATCTAATGTCTTGTCGCACTGGGCCCACAGGTCAGTGACCCAGACGGCCATTTGAGCGGCGGCGTGCGCCGGTGAACACAGGAGACGGCGGCGACGCACCGGAACCACTGCTCGGACGACCAAATTGCCGGCGGAGACATTCTATCAAACGGGCGTAGCATCCCACGTCGATTGGTGGCTGCGGTTTGAGTGGAGATGGCCGGAATCAATGGCAGCGGAAACATCCGGCGGCGGGGGCAACTGGAGCTTAATGGGACAGAAGCTACCGGCTCGGATTTGAGGAACTAACAAGCCAAGCAACAACTAGACATTGCCATGAGCATGTCAACATGCTTGCCTTGCTCTAGACCAAACGACAGACACTAGAATGACACGGCGGTGGTAACATGGCCACGGCCGGCGCACAGCTACGGTTACAGCTAGCTACGGAGATGGATCCGAGCTGGAGAGAGAGGGAAAAGCAGCGGCAGCTCACATCAGTGCTCGGGGACGCCGAAGAAGGTCGGGGTGGCATGGATCAAGCGGTGGCACGTGGCGGCCGTAGTCGAAGTAGGTGATCGATTCCGTCATCTCGATGCAGTCCAGCTCACTCCGATCATCGTAGAGAAAGTAGACGTCGAAGACCCAGCTCCCGGACATCCTCACTAGGCTCGGGGACGCTCCGGTGCACGACAACAATGACGACGACGTGGCGGCGCAGCTCTCGGTGATGATGGATTTGAGGGGAGCGGTGCGAGTGGGGGAAGAAATGGGGATGCTAGTTTATGAGAGGGGATGGCTGATAACCCACAAGTATAGGGGATCACAACAGTTTTCGAGGGTAGAGTATTCAACCCAAATTTATTGATTCGGCACAAGGGGAGCCAAAGAGTACTTGGAAGTATTAGTAGTTGAGTTGTCAATTCAACCGCACCTGAAAGATAAATATCTGCAGCAAAGTGATAAGTAGCAAAGTAATATGATAGTTTGGTAACAAGTAATGGTAGCAGCAGCAGTAACGGTAACAGTAGCAGTAGTAACTTGTAGCAAAGGTGACAGCAGCAGCAATGATAGTAACTTAGCAAGTATCAATATGTGGAAACTCGTAGGCACTAGATCGGTGATGTTGGGTATGTGATGGATGATATCGATCATATATCAGTTATAACCTAATGCGACACAGAACTAGCTCCAGTTCATCAATACAATGTAGGCATGTATTCCGTAAATAGTCATACGTGCTTATAGAAAAGAACTTGCATGACATCTTTTGTCCTACCCTCCCGTGGCAGTGGGGTCCATAAGGAAACTAAGGGATATTAAGGCCTCCTTTTAATAGAGAACCGGAACAAAGCATTAACACATAGTGAATACATGAACTCCTCAAACTACGGTAATCACCGGAAAGAATCCCAGTTATTGTCACCCTGGGGTATGCAGATCATAACACATAGCAGGTGCATACAACTTGCAAGATCGGGTCTAAAACACAAATATATTGGTGTAAACATAAACAGTTCAAATCTGAAATCATGGCACTCGGGCCCTAGTGACAAGCATTAAGCATAGCAAAGTCATAGCAACATCAATCTCAGAACATATTGGATACTAGGGTCAAGCCCTAACAAAACTAACTCAATTACATGATCGATCTCATCCAACCCCTACACTGACGAGCGAGCCTACGAAGATATTACTCAGTCCCGGTGAGGAGCATCATGGAATTGGTGATAAAGAGAGGTTGGTGATGACGAAGATCGAAGATTCCCCTCTCCGGAGCCCCAAACGGACTCCAGATCTGGCCTCTCGATGAAGAACATGAGGTGGCGGCGGCTCCGTCTCGTGAAACGCGATAATTCTTCCTCCCCTATTTTTTTCTCCGCGGATGTGAATTTATACGATTGGAGATAGGGTTAAAGGGGCCACCAGGGGCCCACACAACACCAGGGCGCGCCCTAGGGGGGCGCCCAGGTGCTGTGTGTGCACCCTGGAACCCCTCTCCGGTTGTTCTTTGCTCCAATATTCCTCATTAATTCCATAAAAATTCCCTGGAAAGTTTCAGCTCATTCGGAGAACTTTGATTTCTGCACAAAAACAACACCATGGCAATTCTGCTGAAAACAGCGTCAGTCCGGGTTAGTTCCATTCAAATCATGCAAATTAGAGTCCAAAACAAGAGCAAAAGTATTTGGAAAAGTAGATACGATGGAGACGTATGAACTCCCCCAAGCTTATTATTATGCTCAAACATCATCCAGGTTTTCAGCAAAGGTTATAACTAACCATATTTATGATAACTCTTAGAAACCATATTCATTCATATCAATGTCATAAACAACTAGAGAGGAATAATAAAATAACTCGAATGCCAACACTTTGTCAAAACAATCATGATATAACATGACAATGATGGTATCTCGCTAGCCCTTTCTGAGACCGCAAAACATAAATGCAGAGCACCTCCAAAGTTCAAGCAGCGACTAAACATTGTAATTCATGGTAACAAAGATCCAATCATGATGCACTCAAGGACTAATCCCACACAATGCATGATGATGACAATAATGCTCTCAGGTCTGGTGCTTGTTTGAGAAGGTGATGACTCAACATTAAAAGTAAATAGATAGGCCCTTCGCAGAGGGAAGCATGGATTTGCAGAGGTGCCAGAGCTCAAGTTTTTAAAACAGATATAAAGTTTTATTTTGGGTGGCATGCCCTTCCTGTCAACGTTACGACCGAGATCTTTCAATATCTTCTATGCTAAACAAATTAGTGGCGGTTCCCAAGCGATAAAAGTAAAGTTTATTTTCTCTTCACCTTATCGTAGTCCGCGGCAGATTGGAAATCGTTTGCCCTTCATTCCACTTATGGCTCATAAGAGTTTGTTTAAATAATTGCAAGTTTAGGTTTTGGGACTGGGAATCCCGATTACCGCCCTTTTCTCGTGCGATGACAAGTGAATAAACACTCATCTGAGAATAACTCACTTAGCATAGAAGATATCGACTTCCACTTGTCGCTCCATGAGTGGTCCAGGCACACAAAACAAATGTTCATTTGAAGGGTTTTAGAGGTGGCACATGCAAATTTACTTGGAACGGCAGGGTAATACCGCATATAGGTAGATATGGTGGACTCATCTGGAACAACTCAGGTTTAAGGATTTTTTATGCACAAGCAGTATTCCCGCTTAGTACAGGCGAAGGCTAGCAATAAGATTGGGAAGCGACCAGCTGGAGAGCAAGTATGGTCATGAACATACATTATGCACAATCAGCATTGAGTACTAGCATGAGTAGGATATGAGCACCATGAACATAAATATCATAGAGGCTATGTTGGTTTTGATTCAACTACATGCATGAACATGTGCCAAGTCAAGCCACTTGAATCATTTAGAGGAGGATACCATACCATCATACCACATCACAATAATTTTAAGTGCATGTTGACCTCCAAGGTAAATCATTATTAACTCCTAGCTACTTAAGCATGGCATGAACAACTATAATCTCTAATTGTCATCACAAACATGTTCGATCATAATATGCTGAATCATGGATATCAATCTAAACACATTCATAAAGACAACAACAAGTTGAGTTCATACCCGCTTTTCTTTGCCACGGTCACTCCACCAAATTATCGTCATTATTGCCTTTCACTTGCACGATCGAATGGTATGGAAATAATAATAGTGCAAGGGTGCCATGGACTAAGCTGGAATCTGCAACATTTTAATACAAAGGAGAAGACAAGGTAAAATGGGCTCTCTATTAGGTAATCAATAAAGCATGTGAGAGCCACTCAACATTTTTCATCACTGTCTTCTCCTTAAAAGAACCCAACTAAAAGAAAAGAAATTCAGATAAACACACCAAAATATTTTTGGAGTTTTTAATTTTTCTGAGAGAAGGCAATTCAAAGAAAGAGAAACAAAAACAAGAAAAACTATTTACACGGGATAGCTCCCAACAAGCAAAAGAAGAAACGGGAAATCTTTTTGGGTTTTTGATTTTCTTAAAGGATACAACTAAATAAACTGGAAAACAAAAACCAAAAAGAAACTACCTAATTTTTTTGGATTTTCTCAAAAAAATTCAAACACACAAGAAGAAAGCGAGAAAATAAAACTAACATAGATATTACAATGAAAAAGTATGAGCACCGACAACTAAAGTGAAATACATAAGCATGAATAAAATGTCGGTGGGAAATACGTAGTCCTCCAAGCTTATGCTTCTAGCCTAGCTTTGTTTACTGCAATCCGAAGAATCCATCCGGTCCCAACTAGAACTCCTCAGGAGGCGGGATCTGAGCATCCCAACCCTATGGCTCCTGCGCAGCTGCGGCCAACTCCGCTCGATAAGCAAGAATATCTTCCGGCATAACAGTATATCCGTTCCTGGCATGAACATCAAACAAAGCAGGTGCAGGCAACGGGATAATATCCATAGTATCCTCATTATAAACCAAGTTATACCGGATGCAGTCAGAGTCATCCGGATCAGAAAGAAAGTGATGGTGCTTCATGGACTCAAAGTCTAAATAAACCTTAGGCAAAAGGGGATCATACGGACGAATGTTAATATTAAAGTGACTCGCTAAGCGAGTAGCGTAGATACCTTCGTAAATCGCACCCTTGGACCTATTAGTGTGTAAGCGGCGTGCAATGATAGCTCCTAGGCTGAAAGTGTTATCACCAAAAAGTGCACGGCGTAGGATAGCAAAGTCAGGTGCACAAGGCAGCTCGTAGCCTTCCTGGCAGTCAAGCATTTCCCTATGAATAAAGCAAAGTAATGCATAGCGGGGAAATGTAAACTAGTGGATTTAGCTGCCGACACTCCTCTTGTTTCTCCCACCGTTAAGGTGTGGAGGAACTCGTCGAACTCAGCTGGTCGAGGCTCTCTCAAATCCCCATCAGTAGGGATCAAACATATCTCACAAAACTGCTCAAGCGACATCTCGCGGGTTTCACCATACATCCTGAAGCTCACTTCAGGAGGGTTGTTCCCACTCAAATAATAAAAACTTTGCACAAAGCAATTAGTGAGGATTTGGTATTGATCACACTCATCTGCGATAAAGGCATTCAGCCCGGCGTTGGTGATGAACTGTGCAAACTCGTGGTGGAAGCCGGCTTCATCCATGAAGGGTACATGTGGCCATTTGCATGATCGAACTTCCGCATCACGGGGTAAATAGAGGTCATTGTCCGAAGGCTCTCCCCGAATCTCCTTGGCATTCTTCCTAGAGGAGCTCCTTCTGAAAAAGCTCATCTTTTTCTTGAACAAATTTCTGAAAAATTTTGGTCCACAAAAAGATGTTAGCAAAACTTCACAAAATTGATAGCAACTACTCATACAAGTGCCTAGAGGCCATATCAAGCATCAAAACTACTTAGCACTCAAAGAATTCAACATGCAAGCTCATTTTCTGTAGGACCTAGAATAGCCAAATGTGCAAAATATAAACCACTAAAACAAAAACTAATTGGAGCATTGGAGGAGTTACATACCAAGGAGCAATTCCTCAAAACAGTTTCAGAAATGGAGTTCCGAGCAAAGAGATCAAAAATCACAGCAAAGAGAGCTTGAACACGGGCAAGAACTGGGCACGATTTTTTTCTGAGGTAGGAGAAGGAGTTGGCTGGAAGGGATAAGTGAGGGGGCCCCTATGGGGCCCACACAACACAGGGGTGCGCCCTGGTGCTGTGTGGCCACCCAGGTTGCCCTCTCACACTAATTTTTATGCTAGAAATTCTAATATATTCAATACAAATTCATGTAAAAATTTCAAGACATTCTGAGCACTTTCATTTCTGGACATTTTTTTTATTGGACGGAAAATTCAGAAAACAGGGAAAACATGGCATTTATTTTGTGTAACTAAAAAAGAACAGAGAAAATAAGTTGGGTACAGAAAGTTGTGCTTACTAAATTCATCAACTTCATGTCTCTCAAAAAGGATCCATTAATAAGGTTGATCAAGTTTTATTAATAACCCCTTTTCGATTAACATGAAACCGAAGAATTTTGGCGAAAAACACTATGTTACCTCAAAGGGGACAGGTATGTCCCCTATCATAATTATTTCATATTTCTTTTTGACAGTGGGAATGGGTAGTTGAAAACTTCCAATAGTGATAGTGAGAGATTTTCCGACAACATTAATACCTTTCACTTGAAGTTGTTTCCTCGGAAAATGCACCGTGTGTTCATTACTGAGGGAGTCATGGACTAAGGGATCCTCGGGGTAACGGCCCATTGTATGTGGGCCGGACTGGTGGAGCCGTGTGGTGACCGGAGACCTGTGAAGCTGTGGTGTGCCCTGCAAGTTAAGGGTGGACAAGATCCTTTTCTTTCTTGTTGTAATCTATCTTCGGTAACCCTAACCCTATCGGTGTCTATATAAACCGAGGGTTGTAGCCATTAGTGTTAGAGCTATATTCATTACCTCATAGCCTAGGGTTTAGCTCATGCTGATCTCAAGGTAGATCTACTCTGTAAACTCCATCATATATTCAATACAATCAAGCAGGACGTAGGGTTTTACCTCTTCGAGAGGGCCTGAACCTAGGTAAACACTGTGTTCATCGTCCCCTGTTATCCATTGATCCTAGATCCACAGCTCGGGACCCCCTACCCCAAGGTCTGCCAGTTTTGACACTAAGATTGGTGCTTTCATTGAGAGTTCCGCTGATTGGATCGATGAAAGGATCGATGGCTCGTTTAGTCCTTGGAGAGGACGCCAGTTCCATGGACCTCTTTGTCCCTGGACAACTCTTCGCTTTTGGCAGCATCGTGCTACACGCCGATCCGACCGGCCATCTTGGTCAGGTCGAGAACTTCGCTCCCGAACACCAGATTCGATTCGGCAATCTGGAGTACATCACTGACGTGCGGGGGGATCTGGTTTTCACCGGATTCACTACCCCCACAGGCCTTGCTGCACCTACTGCGGCATACACCTCCGATCTGATCTGCGAATCGGTCCCAGTCTACCAAACGGCTTTGAGCCAGGAAGGACTCCTCGAGAAAGGAGACCTCACCCCACTGTCAACCGAACCTACATCGGCGGAGGATTTATCCCTGGCCCTCGAGGCAGAACCAGAGTTCAGAGGCCAAGATTCGATCTCAGCCGAGCTCCTCCCCCACAATACACTGCTGGCTTCGAGCCCGCACCCTGAGTTGCCGAACAGCGGCCACGGGTCACCCCCGGCCCAAAACGACCCAACCTCAAACATCGGTGTGTAAGGTGCATGGGAGGGTCAAAGTACACCCTTAGTTTCCGAGGACAATCCGGTGCCTCGCGAGGTTTCGGTCCCGAATCCTGAAGATAGGGCCGTCCGGAACCAAGGATTGGTTGAGTCACAGACCGACCTCCGCTTCTTCACCACAAGGTCTGGCCCAGAGCCCTCAAGCCCGGTACCCTTGATATGTTGAACGAGGCGTTGGACCGGATTCAGAAAATGACCATCTAGGAGAACCTGCCCTCCGCCTTCAATAGCCAACCCTTCGAGGCATTCGACAGGGAATTTTGCGCCCCACCCACCACACATTTAGTAGAAACTATCGAGGATTTAACTGATATGTTAGACTACAATTTGGAGAATGCCGAATACATGGACGAGGAGGACGTAACCGCGGCTAATGTTGAGGTCGGTCCCCCCATCACCGGCCGCTGGACGGCCACATCCACCTACAATATTTACATGGTGGACAACCCCAAAGACGGCGACCGCACCCCCAATCAGGACAGAGGCAAGCCCAAAGATGAGCCGCCCAAACGATGAAAACAACGCTGCCGGTCAAAACCACGCTGAAGCCATACGAGCAACATAGACTCGGTAGAGAACGGCACCGAGAATAATACAGATGACCCCGCCGGAGCCGCAGCCAACGAGCATCACCAGGATGACCCTGCGGGGCAGGCGGACCCGCTCAGTCCAGAAGGCCGTGATGACTCTCAAGACAGCAATTACCTCCCACTCTTTGAAGAGGAGGCCAGTCTCGGGGAGGATGATTTCATCGTCCCCGAAGACCCGCTGGAGCAGGAACTGTTCAAGCGGAGGCTTTTAGCCACTGCTCGCAGCCTGGAGAAACAAAAGCACAAAATCAAGGCTGAACAAGACACCCTCAATGATCGATGGACCAAAGTCTTAGCCGCCAAAGAGGGGTACGGCCACGAACAGCAAGTTAAGAGCTATCCTAAGCGAAAATTGCTACCCCAGTTCGACGATGAAGCCTTAGAGCCAACACGTCCAGCATACACATGAGCCGAACAGCCGGACCGTCCCCCTAAAGGACGGGACAGAGAAGCTGACGAGGCCGAACGCCTAGCCGCCCCACCTCACCGTTACGGCAAGGATCAAGCGTGGCCCACTTACGAGTATGATCTTCGCCATGACCTAAACGCCAGGGGAGGTCGCACCAGGTCCATTTACGGACCCAGGCAAGACTCGCCCGCGTAATGGGAACCATACTATGATCGGGTAAACCGAAACGATAGAATCCGGGAACAGCAGCAGATTCGGAGGACCGAAGACCTCCGACACGACATAGCCTGAGCCAGGGGCGCCGCACACCCCTTATGCTTCACAGAGAGGGTAATGCAACATCAATTCCCGGAAGGCTTCAAACCTGTGAACGTTGAATCATACGATGGAACCACGGATCCAGCCGTATGGATAGAGGATTTCCTCCTCCACATTCACATGGCACGAGAAGATGACCTCCACGCCATTAAATATTTGCCGCTAAAGCTCAAAGGCCCAGCTCGGCACTGGTTGAACAGCCTCCCAGAAGACTCTATAGGTTGTTGGGAATAGCTGGAAGACACTTTTCGAGCAAACTTTCAGGGCACCTATGTCTGGCCTCCGGACGCCGACAACCTAAATCGCATTATGCAACAACCCGGAGAATCTACCCGACAGTTCTGGAACTGATTCCTCACCAAGAAAAACCAGATTGTTGACTGTCCGCATGCCGAAGCCTTGGCCACCTTCAAGCATAGTGTCAGGGATGAATGGCTCATAAGGCAGCTCGGCTAGGATAAACCACGAACCATGGCAGCCCTTACTTCACTCATGACCTGCTTTTGCGCAGGCGAGGATAGTTGGCTTGCTCGTAAAACGACCAATCCCGATACCCCTGGTACTTCTGAAGTCCGGGATGGAAACGGAAAGCCACGACGCAGCAAGAACAAACATCGCCACAATGATGGCGAAGGCGAGGATACGACAGTAAACGCCGGATTTTGAAACCCGAAGTCCGGACAGCGAAAAAAGGCCCCTAAAGGCAACAGCGATGGCACGTCCAGGCTAGATACAATTCTGGACAGGCCCTGCCAGATCCATGGCATGTCCAAAAAGCAAGCCAACCACTCCAACCGTAACTGTTTGGTGATAAAGCAGGTCGGCAAGCTCAACGCCGAAGACTCGGGCAAGAGCGCACGCAGCGAGAACGATGACGATCCCCATAGGCTGAATAATGGAGGCCAAAAGCCCTTCCCTTCTGAAGTCAAGACGGTGAATATGATCTATGCAACCCACATACCAAAGAAGGAGAGAAAGCGAGCGCTACGGGACGTATACTCCGTCGAACCAGTAGCACCGAAGTTCAATCCATGATCGGCTTGCCTGATCACGTTCGATCACAGGGACCACCCCACGAACATACGCCATGGGGGGTCTGCAGCCCTACTGCTAGTTCCCATTATCGATGGATTCCACCTCACTATAGTCCTAATGGACGGAGGAAGCAGCCTCAATCTGATATACGAGGATACAGTGAAGAAAATGGAGATCGATCCATCAACGATTAAACCCAGTAATACCACCTTCAAGGGGGTCATTCCGGGAGTGGAGGCCCGCTGCACTGGCACCGTGACGCTTGAAGTAGTGTTCGGATCTCCGGACAACTTCCGAAGCGAGGACTTGATCTTTGATATTGCACCTTTCCGCAGTGGCTATCACGCCCTCCTCGGCCGCACAGCATTCGCCAAATTCAATGCCGTCCCGCATTACGCGTACCTCAAGCTGAAGATGCCAGGCCCTTCAGGGGTCATAACTATTAACGGCAACACCAAACGCTCACTTCGAACCGAAGAACACACTGCGGCCCTAGCTGCCGAATATAACACCAGCCCATATAGGCCCGGATTCCGACCCGTCGTAAAGGACGGCGACAACAGCAAACGGGCTCGAACGTGTTCTCCGTCATGGGAGCCCGCATGCATTCGCCGCAAATAGAAATACGCGCCCCACGGCACGCCTATCTCCTCCAGTACAACTTTGCGCTTAAAATTCCATGGGCAGCCGTGAGGCATTCTATCATCTGAAGTACATGTTCGACTCAACCAAACTCTGGGGCACCTGGTCTTCGGACGATCCGGGGATTAACTCCGGATACCGCCAAGCATAAAGCACCACAAGCAGAGCCCTCGCGCATCAAGGTCTAATTGAAGGTCTCAGCCACCACCTATCAGAAGCAAAGGCGCAGACGTGCAGCAGGGCACAGTGAAGACTTCAACTCACGCATCAAAGCCCTGTGTCAACCTTTCCTCTGTAAAAACTCCTTTTTCCTTCTTACAACTGCTGCCTTCGCAGTTCGAATTGTACGGTTAGACATCCTGAGCTTACGAGAAATAATAAAATACCTTTTGTGGTGTTCGAATATCCGCATTCTTGCAATCTTTCTGTCCCTCTCTGACTCTCTCACCACTCTTCGAACAACCCAGCATGAAAAAATATATTAGTCAGTCACGATTTCAATTTATGTGTCAGCTCAATACCCTTAAGTCCAGCACCGCTTCCCGCTAGGTGTCCGGCATCTCGGATATTGCACTATATGCATCTGTTCCGAACTATGTCTTGGGTCAATAGTTGGGTTGCCCGGCTCCTGTGTTTGCCCCTTATGTTCTGCTAGTTCTGCTAAGAGGGCAAAGGGAGAACCCCTGCGATTGTACTACTGGCTTGCCCGGTCAAGTACCTCAGGAGGAAAAAGCCGAAAACTGATCGTCATAGTAAGCGTGAACGGGTCCGCGATCCGATGACGAGGTTGGACTCTAAAAATCGTTGGCGATTTAGCCATGTCACATGAAGGGTTCGTGTTAACACAAACCATGTGATTGGAAAGGGTAAGCTTCAACCCCCAGGTACATCACACATACACCGGGGGCTAGTCCCTAATCCCCACCGTCAAGCTCCTACGGCAAAGTGAAGGCAGTAAAATCGAATAGTCTGATTGCCTGGTTTCGTTCCCACACTACCGCCTCCAGGCACTAAGACGTTGGCTAAGGGTTACAGTGCGGAGACAAAACACCCCTCGTGATATTCACTTGGGGGCTGAAGCCGACGACTGGTAGCGTCCAAATTTAACATACGGCCACACAGGAGTCAAAATTTAATCACTACAATATCAAACAAGTTCGCTGGGCCCATAATAAAGCATAAGTCCCACTTGGTACACACTTGATTACAGCTACTCAAGCACTACATTTTTTGAACACTGGCCCTCTATCGCCCGTGCTCCGGTCATCACCTGCGTGAAGTACTGCTCGGGGCGGTGGTGCTCCTTCCCCTGGGGCGGAGGAACAGTGGCCATCTCCATTGGATTAATCCTTGGCCAATGAACCATGGTCTTTGCAAACGCAAGCCTCGCCCCCTCAAGGCACGCCGACCTCTTCACGGTGTCAATCCGAAGCGGTGCCTCCCTCAGCCTCTGCACAAGGCCAAAGTAGATGTCCGAAAGGCGCTCCGCTGGCCATAGGCTGACACAGAGGTCCTTCAAGGCCAGCTCGGACATCTGATGCATCTCCATCAGCTGCTTCATTTGATCGCTGAGGAGGGGCGGACGCTCGGAGTCTGGAAACTGTGACTAGAAGAGCCGCTGCGTGGAGTCCTCCTCGACTGTGGCATAGTGTCTCGCCGCAGCTGCTGCATTCTTCGGAAGCTCGGCGAAGACACCTGCGGAGCACCAGACCCTCGTCAGCACGGCGAATTTGTTACCTCCGAACACACTCTGCAGTAAATATTTCTTACCATTGGCAATTTGCGCCGCTTGCCGGAGCTCCTATCGGACGCCTCGAGCGTCACTCCTCGCCGCATGAAGCTCCTTCTCCGCCTTGGATAGCCTGGAGGATTGCTCCTCCTGCCCCTTCTCAAGGGTCTCCAGCTTCTTGGCGGCATCCTGGAGCTCCACTTGGACTTCGGTCACCCGCGCCTCATGTTGCTCGGCAGCAAGCTTAGCCTTCTCAAGCTCGGCCAACGCCTCTTCAGCGGTGGTCTTCTTCACGGCCGCCTCGTCCTCGGCTTTCTTCAGGGCCTCCTTCAAGCCCTCGACCTCGGTGGCAGCAGCTGCAGAATCATTAAGATTACGGATTAACACATAGTCCGGATAGTCAATATCCAGCGTCAAGTCAAATTGCACATCTCCTTGCAGGGCTTACCTTGCGCCTCGTCAAGCCGTTTGTTGACAAGGTCAAGCTCTTTATCAGAAAGCTAGAGCTTCCGATCCATCTCCTCTAATGCCGCGGCATTAGCAGCCACGGCAACGGAAGATGCCTGCGTCAGCAAAAATACATCGACATTGTTATCCGGTTACCGAATTTGATCCTCTGCAGGCCTCTTTGAGGTCCTGGCAGAGTCTCAAGGGCTGCTATATGTGCGGCCTACCTACAACAAATAATCATTAGCGCGTTATGAGGAAAGAACATTACTTGACTTACCTCAAAGCATGTTAGAAGGCCTTGGACAGTGTCGTTCAGCCCGGATTGGACGGACCGAACACCCTGCATAACCGCACTCATCAAAGTGCGATGCCCGTCAACGATGACAGAGCAGCTCACCAGCTCCTCTAGAACCTCCGGCCAGCCAGCTGCCGCTCGTGTGGAGGTGTTCGGTGCTGGCGTTTGCTCCCCGGCCCTCTCCTCTCTATGAGGAGCCTGTGCCGTTGAAGGCCTTGGGGGCTCGGGAGCGGTCGACGGCGGGGGTCCGGATGGTCCGGACTCCTTCTCCTGATCTTCGGTGGTCGAGGTGTTAACCTCGGCCATTATGGCGTCCGCCTCCCCCTCTGTGTTTGGAGGGGGATGAGTCCTTTGGGACCGCACCTCCTCAACCTCTTCGGGGATCGGAGGAGGTGCGGAATGCACCATAGACCTATTGTCCGCCAGTTCAGCAGGCGGAGACGTCCCCTCCGAGGTCTGCTCGGTAGGGCGTTCGCGTGGGGGGCTACAGCTCGGAAGGGTTTAGCTCTCAAACCAAAGCAAATTGCTGAAAATATGATAACTAAAAAAGCCATAACGTGTACCTGGTCGCGGGGGACTTGACCCTGGGTCCCTTTGGAGGGATCGGCTCGGACGCTTTGGACTCTTCGTCCGAGCTATCAGGCAGTACCAGCTTAGGCCGGCACCGCCTCTTGCAGGCTTGGGGAGGATGAACCTCCTAGACGTCCTCAGACGCCACTCTCTTCTTGGAGTGCGAGGAGGCACTCTCCTCCTCGCCCTCGTCATCATCCCCATCCTGAACGGATGAGGTCGCCACATCTCTGGGGCGGTCGCCCGCCCTGCGGCGGAGGCCCTCCCTGGCCTTCGATGTCTCCTTCTTCTTGCCCTTCTTGTCGGGCGCCTTGTATGGCACCACGACCAGCAGCTGCTCTAGCTGTTCAGATCGGGGCCCCTCTAGCAGCGGCGCCGGGCCGCTGATCTTCTCGGCCTTGACGAGCCAGCCCTAAAAAACCCATGTAAAGGGGTTCGGATTAAGTCATGCGAAATAAATGTTTAGACTTATGCTTGAACAAAGTATCGCTCACCTTCTTCGGAGGTTGCTCAGCGTCAAGGCCAATGTCCCCTTCCTCCGATGGCCACTCCTTTTGTGGCTTGAATAGAAGCCCCCACACCTTCTTGTGGGTTGTGCCGAAGAGGCGCTGCACGGTGGCCGGGTCTTCGGGGCTGTGTGCCCACATGGGCTTGGCCCTCTCCTGACAGGGGAGGATCCGGCAATTGAGCATGACTTGGATCACATCGACCAGCTTCGCATCGGTCTCCATCACACTGCCAACGCGCTTCCGTAGCACCTTTAAATCATCAGGTGACCCACAGTCCAGGCTCTTCTCGACCCACGAGGTTAGCCTGGTGGGGGGTCCGGATCGGAATGCGGGAATTGCTGCCCAGCCGGCTCCCTTTGGTTCGGTGATGTAGAACCACTCCTTTTGCCACATCCTGATGGTGCCGATGAATTGGCCCTCCGGCCACTGGACCCGCGTCAGCTTGCTGATCATAGCCCCGCCGCAGTCCCCATGTTCGCCGCCGACCACTTTGGGCTTGACATTGAACACCTTCAGCCAGAGGCCAAAGTGTGGTGGACGTGGAGGAAGGCCTCACAAAATATGATGAAGGACGAGATGTGGAGAAGGGAATTGGGGGCTAGATCATGAAAATCCAGCCCGTAGAAAAACATCAGCCCCCGCACAAAGGGATGCAGGGGAAACCCGAGCCCCCTGAGAAAATGGGGGAGAAATGCTACTCTTTCGCCAGGGCCGGGTGTTGGGATGACCTGGCCCTCTTCACGGGCCCGATGAGCGACATTGGCCGGCAAGTAGCCGGCCTCCTTCTGTTGGGGAACGTAGCAGAATTTTAAAATTTTCTACGCATCACCAAGATCAATCTATGGAGTCATCTAGCAACGAGTGAGAGGGGAGTGTATCTACATACCCTTGTAGATCACGAGCGGAAGCGTTCAAGAGAACGGGGTTGATGGAGTCGTACTCGTCGTGATCCAAATCACCGATGACCGAGCGCCGAACGGACGGCACCTCCGCGTTCAACACACGTACGGAGCAGAGACGTCTCCTCCTTCTTGATCCAGCAAGGGGGGAGGAGAGGTTGATGGAGATCCAGCAGCACGACGGTGTGGTGGTGGAAGCAGCGGGATTTCAGCAGGGCTTCGCCAAGCGCTACTGGAGGAGGAAGAGGTGTCACGGGAGGGAGAGGGAGGCGCCAGGGGCTGAGCTGTTTCTCCCATGCACCTCCCCACTATATATAGGGGTGGAGGGGGCTGGTTTCTTGCCCTCCAAGTCCATTGGGGCGTTGGCAAAGGTGGAAGGAAAGAAATCCCATCCTTTCCCTTCCCCACCGATTGTTATTCCCCTTTTTTAGGGATCTTGATCTTATCCCTTCGGGATATGATCTTATTCCTTCTAAGGGGGAATCTTGGTGCGCCTTGACTAGGGGTGTGGGGCCTTGCCCCCACTACCCACGTTCATGTGGGTCCCCCCATGCAGGTGGGCCCCACTCCGGAACCTTCTAGAACCTTCTCGGTACAATACCGAAAAATCCCGAACATTTTCCGGTGGCCAAAATAGGACTTCCCATATATAAATCTTTACCTCCGGACCATTCCGGAACTCCTCGTGACGTCCAGGATCTCATCCGAGACTCCGAACAACCTTCGGGTTACCGCATACTAATATCTCTATAACCCTAGCGTCACCGAACCTTAAGTGTGTAGACCCTACAGGTTCGGGAGACACGCAGACATGACCGAGACGACTCTCCGGTCAATAACCAACAGCGGGATCTGGATACCCATGTTGGCTCCCACATGCTCCTCGATGATCTCATCGGATGAACCACGATGTCGAGGATTCAATCAATCCCGTACGCAATTCCCTTTGTCTATCGGTACGATACTTGCCCGAGATTCGATCGTCGGTATCTCGATACCTTGTTCAATCTCGTTACCGGCAAGTCTCTTTACTCGTTTCCGTAACACATCATCCCGTGAACAACTCCTTGATCACATTGAGCTCATTATGATGATGTCCTACCGAGTGGGCCCAGAGGTACCTCTCCGTTACATGGAGTGACAAATCCCAGTCTCGATTCGTGCCAACCCAACAGATACTTTCGGAGATACCCGTAGTGCACCTTTATAGCCACCCAGTTACGTTGGTGCACCCAAAGCACTCCTACGGTATCCGGGAGTTGCACAATCTCATGGTCTAAGGAAAAGTTACTTGACATTGGAAAAGCTTTAGCAAACGAACTACACGATCTAGTGCTAGGCTTAGGATTGGGTCTTGTCCATCACATCATTCTCCTAATGATGTGATCCCGTTATCAATGACATCCAATGTCCATGGTCAGGAAACCGTAACCATCTATTGATCAACGAGCTAGTCAACTAGAGGCTTACTAGGGACATGTTGTGGTCTATGTATTCACACATGTATTACGATTTCCGGATAACACAATTATAGCATGAATAACAGACAATTATCATGAACAAGGAAATATAATAATAACCATTTTATTATTGCCTCTAGGGCATATTTCCAACAGTCTCCCACTTGCACTAGAGTCAATAATCTAGTTACATTGTGATGAATCGAACACCCATAGAGTACTGGTGTTGATCATGTTTTGCTCGTGAAAGAGGTTTAGTCAACGGATCTGCTACATTAAAATCCGTGTGCACTTTACAAATATCTATGTCTCCATCTTGAACATGTTCACGTATGGAGTTGAAGCGACGCTTGATATGCCTGGTCCTTTTGTGAAACCTGGGCTCCTTGGCAAGGGCAATAGCTCCAGTGTTGTCACAGAAGAGAGCCATTGGACCCGACGCATTTGGAATGACTCCTAGGTCGGCGATGAACTCCTTCATCCATACTGCTTCGTGTGCTGCCTCCGAGGCTGCTATGTACTCCGCTTCGCATGTAGAACCCGCCACGACGCTTTGCTTGCAACTGCACCAGCTTACCGCTCCACCATTCAAAATATACACGTATCCGGTTTGTGACTTGGAGTCATCCGGATCTGTGTCGAAGCTAGCGTCGACGTAACCCTTTACGACGAGCTCTTCGTCACCTCCATATACGAGAAACATATCCTTAGTCCTTTTCAGGTACTTCAGGATGTTCTTGACCGCTGTCCAGTGTTCCTTGCCGGGATTACTTTGGTACCTACCTACCAAACTTACAGCAAGGTTTACATCAGGTCTGGTACACAGCATGGCATACATAATAGACCCTATGGCTGAGGCATAGGGGATGACACTCATCTCTTCTATATCTTTTGCTGTGGTCGGGCATTGAGCCGAGCTCAATTTCACACCTTGCAATACAGGCAAGAACCCCTTCTTGGACTGATCCATATTGAACTTCTTCAATATCTTATCAAGGTATGTGCTTTGCGAAAGACCTATGAGGCGTCTCGATCTATCTCTATAGATCTTGATGCCTAATATATAAGCAGCTTCTCCAAGGTCCTTCATTGAAAAACACTTATTCAAGTAGGCCTTTATACTTTCCAAGAATTCTATATCATTTCCCATCAGCAGTATGTCATCCACATATAATATGAGAAATGCTACAGAGCTCCCACTCACTTTCTTGTAAACACAGGCTTCTCCATAAGTCTGTGTGAACCCAAACGCTTTGATCATCTCGTCAAAGCGAATGTTCCAACTCCGAGATGCTTGCACCAGCCCATAGATTGAGCGCTGGAGCTTGCATACCTTGTCAGCAGTCTCAGGGTCGACAAAACCTTCCGGTTGTATCATATACAACTCTTCCTTAAGAAAACCATTAAGGAATGCCGTTTTGACGTCCATTTGCCATATCTCATAATCATAGTATGCGGCAATTGCTAACATGATTCTGACGGATTTCAGCTTCGCTACGGGTGAGAAAGTCTCATCGTAGTCAACCCCTTAAACTTGTCGATAACCCTTAGCGACAAGCCGAGCCTTATAGATGGTCACATTACCATCCGCGTCAGTCTTCTTCTTAAAGATCCATTTATTTTCTATGGCTTGCCGATCATCGGGCAAGTCAGTCAAAGTCCATACTTCGTTTTCATACATGGATCCTATCTCGGATTTCATGGCTTCAAGCCATTTGTCGGAATCCGGGCCCGCCATCGCTTCTTCATAGTTCGAAGGTTCACTGTTGTCTAACAACATGATTTCCAGGACAGGATTGCCATACCACTCTGGTGCGGAACGTGTCCTCGTGGACCTTCGAAGTTCAGTGGTAGCTTGATCATGATCATTATCAATAACTTCCTCTCTAGCCGGTGTAGGCTCCACAGAAACATTTTTCTGTGCTGCGCTACTCTCCGGTTCGAGGGTCATCTCATCAAGCTCCACTTTCCTCCCACTTACTTCTTTCGAGAGAAACTCTTTCTCTAGAAAGGATCCATTCCTGGCAACAAAGATCTTGCCCTCGGATCTTAGGTAGAAGGTATACCCAATAGTTTCCTTAGGGTATCCTATGAATACGCATTTTTCCGACTTGGGTTCGAGCTTCTCTGGTTGAAGTTTCTTCACATAAGCATCGCATCCCCAAACTTTCAGAAACGACAGCTTAGGTTTCTTCCCAAACCATAATTCATACGGTGTCGTCTCAACGGATTTTGACGGTGCCCTATTTAAAGTGAATGCGGCAGTCTCTAAAGCATAACCCCAAAAGGATAGCGGTAAATCGGTAAGAGACATCATAGATCGCACCATATCCAATAGAGTGCGATTACGACGTTCGGACATACCATTACGCTGAGGTGTTCCAGGCGGCGTGAGTTGTGAAACAATTCCACATTTCCTTAAGTGCGTGCCAAATTCATGACTCAAATATTCTCCTCCACGATCTGATCGTAAGAACTTTATTTTCTTGTCACGTTGATTCTCAACCTCACTCTGAAATTCCTTGAACTTTTCAAAGGTCTCAGACTTGTGCTTCATCAAGTAGACATACCCATATCTACTCAAATCATCGGTGAGGGTGAGAACATAACGATAACCACCGCGAGCCTCAACACTCATTGGACCACACACATCAGTATGTATGATCTCCAATAAGTTGGTTGCTCGCTCCATTGTTCCGGAGAACGGAGTCTTGGTCATCTTGCCCAAGAGGCATGGTTCGCATCTGTCAAATGATTCATAATCAAGAGACTCCAAAAGTCCATCTGCATGGAGTTTCTTCATGCGTTTAACACCGATATGACTAAGGCGGCAATGCCACAAGTATGTGGGACTATCGTTATCAACCTTGCATTTCTTGGCATTCACATTATAAACATGTGTAACATCACGTTCGAGATTCAATAAAAATAAACCATTCACTAGCGGGGCATGACCATAAAACATATCTCTCATATAAATAGAACAACCATTATTCTCAGATTTAAATGAGTAGCCATCTCGCATTAAGCGAGATCCAGATACAATGTTCATGCTCAAAGCTGGTACTAAATAACAATTATTGAGGTTTAAAACTAATCCCGTAGGTAGATGCAGAGGTAGCGTGCCGACGGCGATCACATCGACCTTGGAACCATTCCCGACGCGCATCGTCACCTCGTCCTTTGCCAGTCTACGCTGATTCCGCAGTTCCTGCTTTGAGTTACAAATATGAGCAACCGCACCGGTATCAAATACCCAGGAACTACTACGAGTGCTGGTAAGGTACACATCAATTACATGTATATCATATATACCTTTGGTATTGCCGGCCTTCTTGTCCGCCAAGTACTTGGGGCAGTTTCGCTTCCAGTGACCGTTTCCCTTGCAATAAAAGCACTCAGTCTCAGGCTTGGGTCCATTCTTCGACTTCTTCCCGGCAGCTGGCTTACCGGGCGCGGCAACTCCCTTGCCGTCCTTCTTGAAGTTCTTCTTACCCTTGCCCTTCTTGAACTTAGTGGTTTTATTCACCATCAACACTTGATGTTCCTTTCTGATCTCTGCCTCCGCTGACTTCAGCATCGCATATACCTCAGGAATGGTCTTTTCCATCCCCTGCATGTTGAAGTTCATCACGAAGCTCTTGTAGCTACGTGGAAGCGACTGAAGGATTCTGTCAACGACCGCGTCATCCGGGAGATTAACTCCCAGCTGAGACAAGCGGCTGTGCAACCCAGACATTTTGAGTATGTGCTCGCTGACAGAACTATTTTCCTCCATCTTACAGCTGTAGAACTTATCGGAAACTTCATATCTCTCGATCCGGGCATGAGCTTGGAAAACCATTTTCAGCTCTTCGAACATCTCATATGCTCCGTGATGCTCAAAACGCTTTTGGAGCCCCGGTTCTAAGCTGAAGAGCATGCCGCACTGAACGAAGGAGTAATCATCGGTGCGTGTCTGCCAAACGTTCAAATCGTCTGGCAGTGCTGGGAGAGCAGGTGGGTCACCTAACGGTGCTTCAAGGACATATGATTTCTTGGCAGCTATGAGGATAATCCTCAGGTTACGGACCCAGTCCGCATAGTTGCTACCATCGTCTTTCAGCTTGTTTTTCTCTAGGAACGCGTTGAAGTTGAGGGTAACATTAGCGTTGGCCATTTGATCTACAAGATAGATATGTAACATTTAGACTAAGTTCATGACAATTAAGTTCATCTAATCAAATTATGTAATGAACTCCCACTCAGATAGACATCCCTCTCGTCATCTAAGTGATTACATGATCTGAATCGACTAGGCCGTGTCCGATCATCACGTGAGACGGACTAGTCATCAACGGTGAACATCCCCATGTTGATCGTATCTTCTATACGACTCATGCTCGACCTTTCGGTCTCTTGTGTTCCGAGGCCATGTCTGTACATGCTAGGCTCGTCAAGTCAACCTAAGTGTATTGCTGTGTAAATCTGGCTTACACCCGTTGTATTCGAACGTTAGAATCTATCACACCCGATCAACACGTAGTGCTTCGAAACAACGAACCTTCGCAACGGTGCACAGTTAGGGGGAACACTTTCTTGAAATTTTAGTAAGGGATCATCTTATATATGCTACCGTCATTCTAAGCAAATAAGATGCAAAAACATGATAAACATCTCATGCAATCAAAATAGTGACATGATATGGCCATTATCACTTTGCTCCTTTTGATCTCCATCTTCGGGGCTCCATGATCATCATCGTCACCGGCATGACACCATGATCTCCATCATCATGATCTCCATCATCGTGTCTTCAAGAAGTTGTCTCGCCAACTATTACTTCTACTACTACGGCTAACGGTTAGCAATAAAGTAAAGTAATTACATGGCGAATTTCAATGACACGCAGGTCATATAATAAATTAAGACAACTCCTATGGCTCCTGCCGGTTGTCATACTCATCGACATGCAAGTCGTGATTCCTATTACAAGAACATGATCATCTCATACATCACATATATCATTCATCACATCCTTTGGCCATATCACATCACAAAGCACTTGCTGCAAAAACAAGTTAGACGTCCTCTAATTGTTGTTGCAAGTTTTTACGTGGCTGCTATAGGTTTCTAGCAAGAACGTTTCTTACCTACGCCAAAACCACAACGTGATATGACAATTTCTATTTACCCTTCATAAGGACCCTGTTCATCGAATCCGATCCGACTAAAGTGGGAGAGACAGACACCCGCTAGCCACCTTATGCAACTAGTGCATGTCAGTCGGTGGAACCTGTCTCACGTAAGCGTACGTGTAAGGTCGGTCCGGGCCGCTTCATCCCACAGTGCCGCCGAATCAAGATAAGACTAGTAACGGCAAGAAGATTGACAAATCGACGCCCACAACTACTTTGTGTTCTACTCGTGCAAGATACTACGCATAGACCTGGCTCTGATGCCACTGTTGGGGAACGTAGCAGAATTTTAAAATTTTCTACGCATCACCAAGATCAATCTATGGAGTCATCTAGCAACGAGTGAGAGGGGAGTGTATCTACATACCCTTGTAGATCGCGAGCGGAAGCGTTCAAGAGAACGGGGTTGATGGAGTCGTACTCGTCGTGATCCAAATCACCGATGACCGAGCGCCGAGCGGACGGCACCTCCGCGTTCAACACACGTACGGAGCAGAGACGTCTCCTCCTTCTTGATCCAGCAAGGGGGGAGGAGAGGTTGATGGAGATCCAGCAGCACGACGGTGTGGTGGTGGAAGCAGCGGGATTTCAGCAGGGCTTCGCCAAGCGCTACTGGAGGAGGAAGAGGTGTCACGGGAGGGAGAGGGAGGCGCCAGGGGCTGAGCTGTTTCTCCCATGCACCTCCCCACTATATATAGGGGTGGAGGGGGCTGGTTTCTTGCCCTCCAAGTCCATTGGGGCGTTGGCAAAGGTGGAAGGAAAGAAATCCCATCCTTTCCCTTCCCCACCGATTGTTATCCCCCTTTTTTTAGGGATCTTGATCTTATCCCTTCGGGATATGATCTTATTCCTTCTAAGGGGGAATCTTGGTGCGCCTTGACTAGGGGTGTGGGGCCTTGCCCCCACTACCCACGTTCATGTGGGTCCCCCCATGCAGGTGGGCCCCACTCCGGAACCTTCTAGAACCTTCTCGGTACAATACCAAAAAATCCCGAACATTTTCCGGTGGCCAAAATAGGACTTCCCATATATAAATCTTTACCTCCGGACCATTCCGGAACTCCTCGTGACGTCCAGGATCTCATCCGAGACTCCGAACAACCTTCGGGTTACCGCATACTAATATCTCTATAACCCTAGCGTCACCGAACCTTAAGTGTGTAGACCCTACGGGTTCGGGAGACACGCAGACATGACCGAGACGACTCTCCGGTCACTAACCAACAGCGGGATCTGGATACCCATGTTGGCTCCCACATGCTCCTCGATGATCTCATCGGATGAACCACGATGTCGAGGATTCAATCAATCCCGTACGCAATCCCCTTTGTCTATCGGTACGATACTTGCCCGAGATTCGATCGTCGGTATCTCGATACCTTGTTCAATCTCGTTACCGGCAAGTCTCTTTACTCGTTTCCGTAACACATCATCCCGTGAACAACTCCTTGATCACATTGAGCTCATTATGATGATGTCCTACCGAGTGGGCCCAGAGGTACCTCTCCGTTACATGGAGTGACAAATCCCAGTCTCGATTCGTGCCAACCCAACAGATACTTTCGGAGATACCCGTAGTGCACCTTTATAGCCACCCAGTTACGTTGTGACGTTTGGTGCACCCAAAGCACTCCTACGGTATCCGAGAGTTGCACAATCTCATGGTCTAAGGAAAAGTTACTTGACATTGGAAAAGCTTTAGCAAACGAACTACACGATCTAGTGCTAGGCTTAGGATTGGGTCTTGTCCATCACATCATTCTCCTAATGATGTGATCCCGTTATCAATGACATCCAATGTCCATGGTCAGGAAACCGTAACCATCTATTGATCAACGAGCTAGTCAACTAGAGGCTTACTAGGGACATGTTGTGGTCTATGTATTCACACATGTATTACGATTTCCGGATAACACAATTATAGCATGAATAACAGACAATTATCATGAACAAGGAAATATAATAATAACCATTTTATTATTGCCTCTAGGGCATATTTCCAACACCTTCAGCTTCAGAATATCCTCGTTGGTAATGGAGGAGGCCTCCCACTTCCCATTAGCACCAGATCCAGCCATGGCCAAGGGAGGTGGCGTTGGATTCGCTGTAAGAGCAAAGCGAAAGGGCGCTGGAGCTCTGAGGATCTGTGCGAGCGGGAGGTGGAGGAGGGCGTGAGGAGCGAACTATAGCGTCCCTCCCCCTTTATAGGCTGTTGGCACGCCGGGGATTCCTTTTTTCACGCCGCTGGCCTCTCCACTTCCCGATATCTCCGCAACATTATGAGCGGGGAGGGGAATTGATATCATTAACCATATCCCCTGAAAAGCGGGACATGATTTCCACCTTGAGAGGACGTGTCGAACGTGGCATCAGTCTCGAACCGTGCTTCAAGAAACAGTAACCACTTCGTGTTATGGCCGGAAGCGACTCTTCGTTGAGAGATAAGAAGTTGTCAGAAAAAGGCACTATTCGCGCTTGAGCGATGTTTTTGTTTTCCTTCGGTGTTAAGTAAAATCGCCACTTCAGATTCTGGACATCACCTGGTCCCGAACATTGAAGAACTCGCCTCGCAAGCCAAATACTGGTCAGATTAGCAGATGCCGGATACAAGCATTGGCGTTGGAGGCAAGTTCGGGGCTACTGAGGAAGTCATGGACTAAGGGGTCCTCGGGGTAACGGCCCATTGTACGTGGGCCGGACTGGTGGAGCCATGTGGTGACCGGGGACCTGTGAAGCCGTGGTGTGCCCTCCAAGTTAAGGGTGGACGAGATCCTTTTCTTTCTTGTTGTAATCTATCTTTGGTAACCCTAACCCTATCGGCGTCTATATAAACCGAGGGTTGTAGCCATTAGGGTTAGAGCTATATTCATCACTTCATAGCCTAGGGTTTAGCTCATGCTGATCTCGAGGTAGATCTACTATGTAAACTCCATCATATATTCAATACAATCAAGTAGGACGTAGGGTTTTACCTCTTCGAGAGGGCCCGAACCTGGGTAAACACTGTGTTCGTCGTCCCCTGTTATCCATTGATCCTAGATCCACAGCTCGGGACCCCCTACCCTGAGGTCTGCTGGTTTTGACATCGACAATTCCCATTAACATGAAAAGTGACTTTGCTTTTGTTGCAATCAATAACAGTCCCTGCGGTATTCAAGAATGGTCTTCCAAGAATAATGGACAAGTTATCATCTTCGGGCATATCAAGTATAACAAAGTCCGTTAAGATAGTAACATTAGCAACCACAACGGGCACATCCTCACAAATACCAATAGGAATGGTTGTTGACTTGTCAGCCATCTGCAAAGAAATCTCAGTAGGAGTGAGTTTGTTCAAATCAAGTCTTTTATATAAAGAGAAAGGCATAACACTGACACCGGCTCCCAAATCACATAAAGCAATTCTAACATAATTTCTTTTAATGGAACAAGCTATAGTAGGTATACCTGGGTCCCCCAGTTTCTTAGGAACACCATCCTCAAAAGAATAATTAGCAAGCGTAGTAGAAATTTCTGCCTGGGAATTTTTCTTTTGTTTGTAACAATATCTTTCATATATTTTGCATAAGGAGGCATTTTTAACATATCAATCAAGCGAGTACGTAAAACAACAGGTCTAAGTATTTCAACAAAGCGATCAAAGTCCTCCTCATCCTTACTCTTAGAGGGCTTAGGAGGAAAAGGCATGGGCTTTTGAACCCATGGTTCTCTTTCCTTACCGTGCTTCCTAGCAACGAAGTCTTTTTTCTCATACCTTTTGTTTTTAGGTGGTGGGTTATCAAGATCCTCAGCTGGTTCAATATCAATATCATTATTTGGTTCTCCAACATTTTCTGGCTGAGTATCTGCAAGAACCTCGTTAGTAACATCAGTTGTATGTTCATCACCTGATTGGGTTTCAGCATCAGAAATAGAAACATCAGGATTAAAATCAGGAGGTTTTTCTACCTCTGGCTCTCTAGAAGCATGCATAGTTCTATCATTTTTCTTTTTCTTCTTCTTTTTAGAAGAACTAGGAGTGTCAATAGTAGCTCCCTGAGAGTCTTGTTCCACCGTCTTGGGGTGTCCCTCAGGATAAAGAGGTTCCTGTGTCATCCTACCACCCCTAGAAATAACTCTAACAGCATGATCATGCATATTTCTATTCATTTCAATAAGCAAATCACTTTGAGATTTAGCAACTTGTTCTAACTGAGTTTGAACCATAGAAGCATGTTTACTGACTCTTTTAACATCATTGACAATTAATAATTCCTATGCTTGAGTAACAGTTCTTTCTCTGAAAACACAGCCAGCACAACTGTCGAGGTAGTCCCTAGAAGCATCATTTCTACCATTATAGAAGATATCAAGGATTTCATTTTTCTTCAAATGATGATATGGCAAAGCATTAAGTAACTGGAGAAGCCTCCCCCAAGCTTGTGGGAGACTCTCTCCTTCAACCTGCACAAAGTTAAATATCTCCTGCAAGGCAGCTTCTTTCTTATGAGCAGTGTCGTGGACTTGACACGGCAGCTGTCCTAGCGGAAGGACTTAGTCGTGGAGCCATCGCAACTAGGTTAACTTGAAGGGGTTAAACGGGACAAAGGACACAGAGAGTTTACCCAGGTTCAGCCCCTCTCAATGAGGTAAAAGCCTACTCTTGCTTTGTGTTGTATTGCTAGGGTTTCGATTACCAGGGAGTGAATACGCTTGACCTAGTTCCCGATTGTTTGTTACCTGTCCCTAAACCGCCGCCAGGTCGTCCCTTTATATCCTCAGGTTGGTGCCCGGCGGTTCACAGAATCCCGGCCGGCTCATAAACGTGTCCGGCTCGGTATCCTCTCTTTCCTATCTTACAATACAAGTCATATACTTATGGCGGTTTACATCTATGGGCCCTAACTCGCCTTTGGGCTTTGGGCCTTCTTATTAAGTCTCCTTCGCAAGTCGCCATCTTCTATGTCTTCATGGGCTTCAATACAGGTAAACCACTATGAGCATAACCCGGCCCCTCCTGGGTGGTTTATACTCAATAGTTATATCCCCAACATTAGGCCCCAGGTTGATGTGAACTTGGTCATATCAATCTTCAATACTTGACTTAGAAAAAATCCTTCCTCATCAGTCCTTATGAAAATTTATAACCCGCCACGACGTCTGCTCACAGCATCGTGCTAACCCGCCATGACATCATCTTGCATTAATATCGCACGAGGCCCAAATTTCAGCCTCCTTGATTCCCGCGCATGCCGTGTATCCACTGCCTTATAAATAGGGATAGGGGTCCTTTTCATTTTCCCCCCTTGCCTCCTCGTCTTCATCCTCTTCCTTACCACGCCACACGCGCCCGAGCTCCGCCGCCGTCGACCTCACGAGCTGCATCCACTCCGGCTGCTGCATCGTCCTGAACGCATCAGAGCACCGCCGCGCGCCACCGCTGTCCAACAGCCCTGGTAAGTCCCCCTCTTTTCCTCACCACAGAACTCCATTAGGGTTTGCTTGAGTTCTTCAGAGTTCATCTTAGTTCATCTTTGTTCCTCCATAGACCATGTAGTTTTTGACCTAAATATAGTACCAATCTTGTGCGATAGCAGTTTAGCACTCATTTTTAATATCTGAATGCCTCCCCTCCATAGGAGATCTCATCTGAGCACGTGAACTGTCCTGTTGCCGCTACTTTAGGTTAGAATTTTTCTTCATTATCTGAACTGCTGTAGATCCAAAATTATAACACCAATCTGTGAAACCTGTTTTTCACCACTTAGCCATTTTCCAACTTCAGATTCTATGCTTTCAATATCCGTGTAGGCGGTTTAACCTCAGAAAATAATAACCTGCCAGGTACCATTAGTCCCCTCTTAAACCGCCAAGTGCTCGTCCTTGTGATTTGATAACGCCACAGTCCGGTTTAACATTTATGCATGCTTCAACACTTTCTGCCTGTTAAACATGAACCTTAAACCGGCACAAATCTTTTCCAGGTTATCATACAAATGGACAAATCCTTTTATTCCTGTAATTGGGTTCAATCCCGGGTTACAGAAGAAGAATTGAATGGGTGGGTTGCAGCCGGCGCTTTAGCGAAAAAGGAAGACATCCATTGGAGAGCCCCCGGTCCAGAAAATCCTCCTGAGCCCAAGGATGGGGAAGTGATTGTTTTTGTTGATCATCTGAGTCGAGGGTTCAGCCCTCCCGGATCAAAAAAATTCCGTGATGTGCTTCACTTCTTCCAACTTCACCCTCAAGACATTGGGCCTAACTCCGTGTCCAATATTTGCAATTTTCAAGTGTTTTGTGAAGCCTACCTGCAAGAAGAGCCCACAGTCGACCTGTTCAGAGATTTCTTCTATTTAAACCGCCGTACTGAATTTACGGATGGGCCCAATACTGAACTTGGCGGGGTTTCAATTCAGAAGAGAAAAGACGTCAGCTTCCCTCACGCTAGGCATCATAGCCATCCCAAAGATTGGAATCAAACTTGGTTCTATTGCCAAGATACATCTCCAGCTGACGAGAATTCTCTGCCGGGTTACCGTGCTCACCGGCTTACCGATGCACATCCATTCCCCCAAAGACTCAATGCAAAGGAACGGTCCAAATATGCACCACAGCTCTCAAAGCTTAGAGCGTTTATGGCAAACGGTCTGACAGGCATTGATTTTGTCCGTTGCTGGGTATCTTGGAGCATTTTGCCTTTAAGCCGTCGCCCCGGTTTAATGTGTGAGTACACAGGGGATGTGAAAGACCCTCAACGCCACACTGATATTCAGCTAGCTGATGCAGAAATTACTGAATCTGTCAAGAAGATGTTGGATGAATCTGTGACTGACTGTAGCAAAACAGGACTTAGTCCTTTCTGCGCTTCAATTAAACCGCCAGCTGTAAGAATTGCCCCACTCCTGCTTTAATCCATATTCTTAATACTCCCTTATGATTTTTTTCAATCTTTAAATAGGGTGATGATCCGTTCTGGAAGAGGAAACCGCAGGATAAACCGGCCAAAACACTTCATGTCAAGACCAAGGTCAACAAGAAGCCCGCCAAGAAGAAAAACACCGAGCCTACCGAGTTAAATATTGACGATGATAATCCGGAGTCAGAGGTAGAACTTGATTCCCTTGGCTCTTTTTTCATACATCTCATTGACGATGATTCTTATCAGGACGACGCAGAAGCTAGCCGCACAAACGACGTAGAGGTAACTATTCTCTCATCCAGTTCAGAACCTCTGCCCACACAGAAAACCCGACAAGCAAGCCGGAAAATAAGATTTTCTCAACCCCTAGCTTACTTGGATCCAAACTTTCTTTTGAAGAAGAAGCAACACGTAGCTCGCCGCACAACCCGGCATAGCGGCCATGTGGTCAATTCTTCCGGTTTACCGAACTCGCCAGTTCATAAACGCCGTCCAGAGGTCTCTTTTATTTTTGACACGTCTTATCCCAAGGCGGGTTATTTCCGACAACCTCTTAATCCGTCTGATTCAAACTACAAGGGAACTTCCCTTTCTTCCTCTGGCGAGTCCACAGGGACACAAATTCCAACCCTCAAAACTGTTCCTGGGTGAGCATTTTTAACTAACCCCTTGTACCTTATGCTTGATCATTACACTAACCTGTTATTTGCGTCTCTGTCAGAGCCAAGGCCAGGCCCAGTAAAAAGGCCAAATTGAACAAACCGGCTGATGACAGTGCGCCAACTGATCCGGAAAAGAACCCGGAATAGTTTGAAACAAATACTGAAGCTATTCTTGATGATCCGCCACCGCAAGATCATGACACCTTTGTTGAGCAGATGGAAATTGATCCGATAGGTCATGCTGATAAACCGCCAAGCCCAACTAAGGCTGCTGATGATAAAGCTGACGATGTTGTAGTTACCGGTGTTGGGTATACAGCCCCAGACAACCCCACTGCTCTGTCAAAACATAGTGCCAAAGAAGAATTTTCTGCTGTTGACAAGGGCAAGTGGAAGGCGGACTTGGAAAGCTATGCCCACCTCAGCGCCCAAGATATTCATTCTGGGTTTTTAAACCGTCTGTACACAAGCCGTGATTATGAAGTCGGTTTACTGAACATGATGAAGGAGTGATATGAGGTAAATGCTGTTAACTCTGCATAAATATTCTTCCCTTAGCTGCCAAGTTTACTAGACATAAAAGAATAGAATGTTCTGCAAACTTTCAAGAACCATATAGATCAACTCCACTAGCCCGCAAGGGCCGGTTTATAATGTCAATATGAACCGGGACATTAGAATAATAACTCTTCAATTTCGCCTGTGTAGCCCCCAAGGGTCGACTTAAAAAATATGTTAAGTTGAGACTAATTATGCTGTAAGGCTCAAAATTCTTACTCAAGACCTTTATAATCCGGTTGACCATCAAGCTGATAGTTGTTATGTGCTTGGGACTTGAATTTTTTTTTGATAAGAAGCAATAGACATTAGCCCCCAAGTGCCAAGTATATTACTTGTTATGTGCTTGGGACTTTGAATATGCATTGCTATGTAATTAATTACATATCTCTTGCAGGCTGATCTTAACAAGAAGGAATCTCAAATCGCTAACCTTCAAGAAAACATCAAGTCGCAACAAGCCGAGACCTCCAAAGCCAAGGAGGAACTGACCAGTGCCTTAACAACAATTTAGAAACTGAAGGAGAGCTTCAAGAACGAGCAGGCAGGTTGGGATACAGAAAAGTCAACTCTGCTGAAGAGGGCCGAGGATGCTGAGGCTGCCCTTAATCCGGTAGCTGAGGAGCTGACTGGCTTGAAACAGCAAATAAATGCCATGACCGCTGCCGTATTTGGTAAATAACTTCTTCATAAGCTTTGAACATGTATTATGTAAGAGACTGCCGGTTTACCGATGTTTTTGATGATGCAGGAACTCGTATTGCTCATCTTGGCTCAGATATGCGGCAAAAACTGAAAGCCACCTGTACACTTATAGAGCAATTATATACCGGCGTACAACGGGTTATCTGCACAGCTTCCCATAATAAACCGCCCCCAACCTTAATCAAGGAGACGTTGGAAAGGCTGGTGATGATGCCTGCACGGTTTGAAGAGCTAAAGAAATCAGCCACTAGGGCGGGTGCTCTTACTCACTGACTCGGGCCAAAGCTTGGATAACTGATCTTGATCTGGCTGATGTGGGAAACGGCTACCCGAGCATAAAGGAGGACGGGTCAGAGTTTAATAACGACGACCTTAGAGCCTTGACGAGGGAAATGCGCCCATTGGCCAGCAAATTGGCTGAAGAAACCGATCTTTCACATTATCAGTCGATTTATGATGCCAACAACAAGAGAGTTAACGCGCCAACTTATGATGCTCCAAATCTTATTCCTCCAATCCGTAAGCATACCTATGCCCCTGATGTTGACCCCTCCACACTTATAAGTGATGAAGCTGTATTCAAGGCCTTAACTGGGATCGATTGGACCACCATTGACTTCCAGCCACTGGGTAGAGAGGAGGAAGATGAACCGGCACTGGACGATCCGCAACCTTCAAGTCAGCCAGGCCAGGACTCGTAAACCGGGGGCCGGTTTAGCAGCTGCTTCCTTTAAGACTTGTTAAAACAATTATTCTTTTGGGCACCAAATGCCTTGTAATAGGCTAGCTTAAACTCTTGTTCTACTATGCCATCGTGCATATTTACTTTGCATGACACTACCAAACCACCATGTTAAGATATGCCACTTATGCTTATAATATTAACAATGTGGAATCTGTTCCTGCATGCAAAGGATTAAAGGTGTCCTGGCGGTTTACCGCTGGACGGGTCATAACGCCCAATATAAAACCATGGAAACTAACATAGCTTGTACCCAAGGCTGGACTTTAAGAATAACCAAATTTGAAATATATCATACCTGTGATATTTGATCACACAGTTGGTTTATCAAACCGGTGTAGTAAGGGGAGAACCCAAACTTTGAGCACTGGTGGTCATCATAGATTTTCTTGGCTTATGAACAAAACTAGGCCGTGTTAATAAACACCGGATATTATCTTATCTCATACTGGCGACTTATAGTCAAAAACCAGGCCGGGTTAATAAACATCGGATGAATTATGATCATAAAGCATTATAAGCCTTATCAAATAAACCTCAAAACTGTGGAATAAAACAAATGAAAAAATGAGGCTTTTCATGGGCTGCCAGGCCGAAAATCAAGTGCTTTCACGGGCCGCACAGCCACTGAGTTAAACCTATATACAAACCTTATAAGATGGACCTCACATAACCAATCGTCGTTTTAACTTTGACAAGTTCAGGGTCTGTATAAGATTGACTTGTCAAACGTTCGGCGGGTCATTCCAGGAATACTTGGGCGGAGTGGCTTACTTAAAAAGGCTGGATAACCCGGGGTTTTAGGTGAATACACCTGGCTTCCAAGCCTGGCTTTTAAGCCTATTACAAGGGTTATACAAACTCTTTGTTCTTTAGAATCAAGGAGCCCCCAAGTAATATTTTTGAGTTCTGCTCAAGGGGCACCTATGTTTGAGCTGTGATTTTGCAGCAGACTCTCTTTCGTACATTTAACCTGGGTAGCAAGCCCCCAAGTTTTTTTTCCAGTTGGCTTATAAGCCGGTTCAAAGGGTAATCATAACTTCGCTCATAAGCCGGAAGCCCCCAAGTAACCACAAACTCATTAAGAAAAAACGACAGAGGCCTTGCTTTAGCAGGGGTGCCGGTTTAATATATACACTGTCAAAAATATGTACATCAGAAGAGCCAATGGCTCAGGTGTAGTAAGGCCGAAGATGAGCAATATTCCACAGCCGGCGAGTCTCTTCCTCCGACGTGCGTGAGTCCTTGTGGTCTCGAACATCAATAAGGTAGTATGACCTGTTGTTCAGATTCTTGCTGACCACAAAGGGTCCTTCCCAAGGTGGAGATAACTTGTGCATATCAGTCTGATCCTGGATAAGCCGGAGCACTAAGTCGCCTTCTTGAAAGGTTCTGGTCTTAACCCGGCGGCTGTGATAACGACGGAGATCTTGCTGGTAAATCGCCGAACGAGCTGCTGTGAGATCACGCGCTTCATCTAACAGGTCAAGTGCATCCTGACGTGCCTTTTCATTATCAGCTTCAATGTAAGCTGCCACCCGGGGTGAATCGTGACGGATGTCATTGGGGAGGACCGCCTCTGCTCCATAAACCATGAAAAAAGGTGTGTAACCCGTAGATCTGTTGGGCGTTGTGTTGATGCTCCATAGCACCGAGGGTAACTCCTCTACCCAACAACCCGGCGTCCTCTGTAAGGGAACCATAAGCCGGGGCTTGATGCCTCTCAGGATCTCTTGATTGGCTCTCTCAGCTTGACCATTAGATTGGGGGTGAGCCACCGATGATACATCAAGCCGGATATGCTCACGTTGACAAAATTCTTTCATAGCACCCTTGGAGAGATTAGTGCCATTGTCTGTTACAATGCTGTGTGGGAAGCCAAAACGGAAGATCACCTTCTTCATGAATTGAACCGCCGTTGCCGCATCACACTTACTGACTGGCTCTGCCTCTACCCACTTAGTGAATTTATCAACCGCCACCAAGAGGTGGGTCTTCTTATCCTTGGACATCTTAAAAGGTCCAACCATATCAAGCCCCCAAACTGCAAACGGCCAAGTGATTGGAATCATTCTCAACTCCTAAGCCGGAACATGAGCTCGACGTGAAAACTTCTGACAATCGTCACATTTTTTGACCAAGTCCTCAGCATCAGCATGAGCCGTCAGCCAATAAAAACCGTGACAAAAAGCCTTGGCTACAAGAGATTTTGAGCCGGCGTGATGACCACAATATCCTTCATGGATCTCACGCAGAATCTCACAGCCTTCTTCAGGAGAAACACACACTGCAATGGTGCAGCTCTCCATTGACAATTGTCATTGACTTGGACCGCCGGGTTATTTGCCTGGCCAAGATTTCATCCTCAGGTAACTCGCCCCGGGTCATATATGCCAAATATGGAACTGTCCAATCAGGAATAACATGAAGAGCCGCCACCAACTGAGCTTCTGGGTCAGGAATAGCCAAATCCTCCTCTGTAGGTAACTTGACCGACGGGTTATGCAAAACGTCAAGAAAGACATTAGGTGGCACCGGTTTACGTGGAGAACCCAACCGTCTTAAGGCATCAGCCGCTTCATTTTTCCTCCGATCAACATGCTCAACTTGATAACCCTTGAAGTGACCAGCAATAACATCCACCTCTCGTCGATAAGCCGCCATGAGGGGATCCTTAGAATCCCAAGTACCAGAGACTTGTTGAGCCACCAAATCTGAGTCACCAAAGCACCTTACCCGGCTTAAGTTCATCTCCTTAGCCATCCGAAGACCGTGGAGCAAGGCCTCATATTCATCTGCATTGTTAGTACAAGGGAACATCAACGGAGAACATAACAAAATTTATTACCTCGAGGGGAAGCAAGCACAACTCCAGCCCCCGAGCCCTCCAATTGCCTAGACCCATCAAAGTGAATAGTCCAATACGTGTTATCTGGTTTTTCCTCAGGCATCTGTAGCTCTGTCCAGTCATTGATGAAATCCACTAGTGCTTGAGACTTGATGGCCGTGCGAGGCATATACTTCAAACCATGAGGCCCAAGCTCAATGGCCCATTTGGCAACCCGGCCTGTTGCTTCCCTGTTTTGTATGATATCTCCTAAAGGAGCAGAGCTAACCACAATAATGGGGTGACCCTGAAAATATTGCTTAAGCTTGCGGCTTGCCATGAAAACCCCATATACAAGCTTCTGCCAATGTGGGTATCTCTGCTTGGACTCAATAAGCACTTCGCTGACATAATAAACTGGCCGTTGAACCAGATATTCCTTGCCTGCCTCTTTCCTTTCAACCACAATAGCCACACTGACAGCCCGGCTATTAGCAGCCGCATATAACAACAGCGGCTCCTTATCAACGGGCACAGCTAGGACCGGTGGCTCAGCCAACTGCTTCTTAAGCGCCTCAAATGCCTCATTAGCAGCGTCACTCCAGACGAAGTCATCTGTCTTTTTCATCATCTGATACAAAGGGATGGCCTTCTCACCGAGGCGGCTTATGAACCGGCTTAGCGCCGCAATACGACCCGCCAGACGTTGAACATCATTGATACACGCCGGTTTAGCCAGAGAAGTAATGGCTTTGATCTTCTCCGGATTAGCTTCAATGCCCCTGTTAGACACCAGAAAACCCAAAAGCTTGCCCGCCGGCACACCAAAAACACACTTGGCCAGATTAAGCATCATCTTATAAACTCGGAGATTATCAAAGTTTCCTTCAAGTCGTCTATCAACGTCTCCTTCTTTCTGGATTTCACCACAACATCATCCACATAAGCATGAACATTGCGTCCAATCTGATTATGAAGACAATTCTGCATACATCGCTGGTAAGTCGCCTGGGCACTCTTGAGCCCAAAAGGCATAGACACATAGCAGAAGGCTCCAAAGGGAGTTATGAAAGCTGTCTTCTCCTGGTCCTTAACTGCCATCTTGATCTGATGATAACCAGAATAAACATCCAAAAAACTCAAACGCTCACAACCCGCCGTAGCATCAATAATCTGATCAATATGAGGGAGAGCAAAAGGATCAGCCGGACAAGCTTTGTTTAAATCCGTGTAGTCCACACACATGCGCCAAGTGCCGTTCTTCTTAAGTACCAGCACCGGGTTAGCCAACCACTCAGGATGAAAAACCTCAACAATAAACCCAGCCGCCAAGAGCCGGGCTACCTCCTCACCAATGGCCTTACGTCTTTCTTCATTGAAACGACGAAGAAACTGCTTGACCGGTTTAAACTTGGGATCAATATTGAGAGTATGCTCAGCGAGTTCCCTCGGTACACCTGGCATGTCAGAAGGTTTCCATGCAAAGATGTCCCGGTTCTCACGGATGAACTCGATGAGCGCGCTTTCCTATCTCGGATCCATATTAGCACTGATGCTGAACTGCTTGGATGAATCGCCAGGAACAAAATCAACCATCTTAGTGTCATCTGCCGATTTAAACTTCAAAACCGGATCATGCTCTGTAGTTGGCTTTTTCAAAGACGTCATATCCACCGGATCAACATTATCCTTGTAAAATTTTAACTCCTCCGTTGCACAAACTGACTCAGCATAAGTCGCATCACCCTCTTCACATTCCAAGGCTATCTTACGGCTCCCATGTACTATGATGGTCCCCTTGTAACCCGGCATCTTGAGCTGCAGATATACATAACAGGGCCGCGCCATGAACTAGGCATAAGCCGGCCATCCAAACAGAGCGTGATACGGGCTGTGAATCTTGACTACTTCAAAGGTCAATGTCTCCGACCTAGAATCATGATCATCTCCAAAGGCAACTTCCAGATCTATCTTACCAATAGGGTACGCCGACTTACCAGGCACCACACCATGGAAAACTGTATTCGATGGTTTAAGATTTTTATCTGTCAACCCCATGCGACGGAAAGTTTCGTAATAAAGGATATTGATGCTGCTCCCTCCATCCATGAGTACCTTGGTAAACTTATACCCTCCAACCTAGGGTGCAACCACCAATGCTAGGTGACCCGGATTATCAACCCGGGGCGGGTGATCTTCCCGACTCCACACAATGGGCTGCTCAGACCAGCGCAAGTAACGGGGAACCGCCGGTTCAACGGCGTTCACTGCCCTTTTATGAAGCTTCTGATCCCGTTTGCATGAATTTGTGGTGAAGACGTGGTACTGCCCCCTACTCAACTGCTTTGGGTTACTCTAATACCTAGATTGCTGCCGCTGATTCCCCTGACCTGACTGTTGATGGTAGCCACCCTGATTGCCTTGATTGCCCTGATTACCTTGGAATCCAGAACTAGAACCGCCACCGCCGTAACCCGGCCCATGAGAACCAGACCCTGAACCACCACCCGGTCCATGATTGTCTTGAAAAAGATTGGAATTTTTATACTATTTCATGATGTAGCAATCCTTCCAGAGGTGGCCAGACGGTCTTTCTCGCGTCCCATGCTTTGGGCAGGGCTGATTTAGCATCTGCTCAAGATTAAAGCCTGACCCTCCGGCCTGTGGGGGCGGTTTACCTTTACGACGCTGGCCATTATTCTGTGCGTTGGAGTTAGCCACAAAGTCCAAACTATTATCATCTTTACGCTTACCATTGCCTCCCTGATTCGCCGGATTATGATGCTGTCCTCTGGTGCTGCTGCTCTTCTTTCCCTTTCCCGGCTTGTCATCATCAGACTCAGGGTCCTTGGTACCATCAGAGTCAGCGTACTTAACCAGAGCCGCCATCAGCTCTCCCATGTCATTGCAGTGGTGCTTGAGCCGACCCAACTTCTGCTTAAGAGGCGTAAACCGGCAATTCTTCTCCAACATTATGACCGTTGAACCGGCATTGATGCGATCCGATGAATGTAAGATGGTCGAAACTCGGCGCACCCAATGGGTTGTGGACTCACCCTCTTCTTGGACACAGGCATCCAGATCCACAATTGACATCGTCTGCTTGCACGTATCTTTGAAATTCTAGATAAACCGGGCCTTTAACTCGGCCCATGACCCAATGGAGTTGGCAGGGAGCCCCTTCAACCAAGTGCGAGCCGTTCCATCCAACATCAGGGGAAAATATTTGGCACATGCTGCATCGCTAACATCTAGCAATTCCATGGCCATCTCATAACTCTCGACCCATGCTTCAGGAGGTAAATCGGCTATATAGTTAGGCACCTTGCGAGGACCCTTAAAATCCTTGGGCAGACGCTCATTACGTATAGCCGGCACTAAACATGGTACGCCCAAATTCCTAAAGGTTACACCTGGCTCCACCGAAGTTGTCGGACGAACCGGAGAAGGTTGACGGGCCGCATGTTGCGCCGCCAGCTCGGCCTCTCGACGCGCTCTACCTTGATCCACCATGTTCTGAGCATCAGCACCACCGCCCGCCAGGTTATGCCCAAGAGGCTGGTTATGGTTCCGCCCACTGCTTGACACAGCTGGTTCATCAATATGCCTACTGTAACTCCGGCTTGGGCGAGGGGTGGAATGAATCCGGCTTCGACTGTAAGAATAAGCCTGCTGCTGAACCAATGATGTCTGAAGGAGCTCTCTAGCCCTCCGCATCTCAACCGCCGTTGGAGACTCGCCTTCAACCGGGATAGCTGCCAATCATGATGTCGCAGTGATCACGTTATCCAAAGGGTTAGAGTAATGACCCAGTGGTGTTGGCATGTGTTGCGGCGGGATATTGTTCTGACGAGGCGGATCCGTGGTGTGCGGCTGAACCGGTGCTCCCGTCCTAGGCGTTTCAACCCGGTCCGCCACTGGCGGGTTACTGGTTCCTGCTCCGGGTGTGTTAAAGAGGTTCCTCGCCTCGTAAACCGGTGGCAGGCGAGACTGATGCCTCCTTCTCATGACTTCGTTTAAAACGTCCTGATCTAGCATGAGCCGGTAAGACTTCGACTGAATCCGCTGTGCCTGCGCATCCAACGTAACCCGCTCCGCAGCCATCCTAGCATCTTCAGCTGCCAGGTCTTCCTTAGCTTGAGCTATCTGATCTCGCAATTTCACGACTTCCGCATTATGCTGATCTTGATTACCCGGGCTAACCTCCGCCGTCAGCAGTGTTGCCAAGGCGTCTAGTAACCCGGACAAGACTTGAGCCGGCGGGCGCGCAGGGCCTCCTGCCCCGGCTGCCGTTGCTGCTGCTGACCCAAAAATCAATGCCGCTGCAGTTGAAGAGTGCTGCACTAGCTGCGTACCGGCCATGAAGATTGCAACCCGGTTCGGCGGCTCGTAGGGGTCCGGAATACTATCGCCATCGGAACAGCCCCCAAGCCGACCGTCTTGCAGTTGGTACAATGACTCGGTTTCACCGGTGGATGACTCGCCATCAGAGTAGACAACTGTCTCACCGTCAAATACCGATTTATCCTCAGATCCCGCACCATTGATGAATCCCACGAAGGCACGACTCATGGCGGGCTGAACTCGGGCGGGTTTTGCACGCTGAGCCATCTCGATGATGTCGGTGCAGGTGCCGGCTCAGGGCCCGGTCCGCTGATCTTGCCAATGAAGACGTGAATTCCACCGAAGGGGACCCGGTAGCCGTACTCAATTGAGCCGGCCTCGGGGCCCCAGCCTTCGTCGTCGATGTAGAGCTTGCCGCGACGACTCTTGGTAATCCGGCCCACAGTGTATCCCTTGATCCCTTCGAAGTTGCCCTTTAAGAACTCGAAACCACCGTGCGATAGCCCCACGGTGGGCGCCAACTGTCGTGGACTTGACATGGCAGATGTCCTAGCGGAAGGACTTAGTCGTGGAGCCATCGCAACTAGGTTAACTTGAAGGGGTTAAACGGGATAAAGGACACAGAGAGTTTACCCAGGTTCGGCCCCTCTCAATGAGGTAAAAGCCTACTCCTGCTTTGTGTTGTATTGCTAGGGTTTCGATTACCAGGGAGCGAATACGCTTGACCTAGTTCCCGATTGTTTGTTACCTGTCCCTAAACTGCCGCCGGGTCGTCCCTTTATATCCTCAGGTTGGTGCCCGGCGGTTCACAGAATCCCGGCCGGCTCATAAACGTGTCTGGCTCGGTATCCTCTCTTTCCTATCTTACAATACAAGTCATATACTTATGGCGGTTTACATCTATGGGCCTTAACTCGCCTTTGGGCTTTGGGCCTTCTTATTAAGTCTCCTTCGTAAGTCGCCATCTTCTATGTCTTCATGGGCTTCAATATAGGTAAACCACTATGAGCATAACCCGGCCCCTCCTGGGCAGTTTATACTCAATAGATATATCCCCAACAAGCAGGGAAATATTTTTCAGAGAAGTAATAGAACATATCCTGGGGACTACGCACACAACCAGGAGTAAGAGTATTGTACCAAGCCTTAGCATCACCCTTTAACGAGAAAGGGAACAACTTCAGAATATAATAATAACGAATCTTTCCTCATGGGTAAAAAGAGTTGAAATGTCATTCAAGTTAGTAAGATGTGACACAACAGTTTTAGATTCTGTACCACAAAAAGGATCAGACTCTACCAAAGTAATCAACTCAGAATCAACAGAGAATTCATAGTCCTTATCAGTAATAAAGATGGGAGAGGTAGCAAACTTAGGATCACACTTCATCCTCTCCCTCAAAGACTTTTCTTTTATAACAGCAATCACAGCTAAAGCCTCTTCTTTAGTATTGCAATTAAGGATAGCTAAAGCAGATTCTTTATCTAAACAGTGTTCATCAGGAATTTCAGCTCTCTCCATTTCTGTAGCCTTAGCAAGTTGTTCATCAAGAAATTCACCAAGTGGCATAGTAGTATCAAGCAAAGTACTAGCATCATCAATAACATCATTCAAAGCAGAAGTAGTATCATTCATATTCATAGCAGAAGCAGCATCATCTATAACATGTGACATAGTAGGACCAATAGCAGGAGGTGGTGTTGCAAGCTTACTCAAAACAGAAGGTGAATCAAGTGCAGAGCTAGATGGCAGTTCCTTACGTGTCCTCGTAGTTGAGGGGAAGATTTTAGTTCTGTTATCCTTAAGATTCTTCATAGTGGCAAACAGATATAAATCCCGTTATGGGCTAATAACCTCACCTGAGCGGCTAGGCACGACACTTTGGCACTTTCCCCCTGGGAAGAGCTCTTCGGCCGCCAGTTGAACCGCTTCTTCGGAGAAGCGAGTGAGAATTTGGGCAGCCCCCTCCAAGCTGGATCGAATAGGGGGACGTCTTCAATATAGAACCATTCTGAGGTCCACTCCTTGGCGTCTTTCTTGGGAGTCCCTATAGGATACCCCGTCCCGGCGATACACCACACTTCGGCTCCGTTGACCTCATAAATCGTCCCTCCTCGGGTGCGAGGGACTAGGCAGAAATATTTCCTCCATAATTCAAAATGGGCTTCACAGCCCAGAAACATCTCGCAAAGGGTAACGAAGCCCGAGATGTGCAGAATCGAGACTGGGGTGAGATGGTGGAGCTGGATCCCATAGAACTCTAGTAAACCCCTCAGGAAGGGGTCGATCGGGAAGCCTAAACCTCATAAGAGGAAGGGCACGAAGCATACCCTTTCCTCCCCGTGCGGGGCAGAGAAGTTCTCCGCAAAGGCCTCGCCATTCGCAGAAGTCAATCTGGGGCGGGTGAACGCGAGATTTGACGCGGATAAATAACCCTGCGTCTCGAGACTGCCCAATCGAATGCGGGTGACGGAGCAGCTCGCCCA
Organism: Thinopyrum elongatum; assembly: GCA_011799875.1. NCBI lineage: Eukaryota > Viridiplantae > Streptophyta > Magnoliopsida > Poales > Poaceae > Thinopyrum > Thinopyrum elongatum. The sequence goes on along the minus strand of CM022303.1, from coordinate 686,603,308 downwards.
ATCACCTTGAAGGGGACCGTGAGGGCGCGAGGAGGAGCCTGGAGCGCTCACCATTGTTTGGGGCTTGTTGATTATGGCCTCTCGGTGATTTGCGAAAGATGGCTGGAAGTGGGGGGGTGTTAACCTCCACACCCTTGGCCTGTTAAATGGACATTTTTCCTGGCCCCAAAGGGGCATTTTTGTAAAAGACTACTGGACCATTTGCATCCCTCTGGCACACGGGAATCAAGGGATGTCATTAACTCTGAGCGGGGAAAACGATGCGACGGACCCCACAGTACCTCGTTGAGTCAAAGGATTATTGGCAGCTGAACTATTATCAAGTCGGACATAGGCGAGAGGAGGAACCCACCCCTCAAACCGAGGACTTTGGAGCATGGAACTAACGAAAATTGTCGACCTCGGCATTGGAGGCTAGTTCGGGCGCTACTGAGGGTGTCCCGGACTAAGGGGTCCTCATATGGCCGGCCTGTCTCTCATGGGCCGCACTGATGGGCTGCTCTTTGTCCGTTAAAGGAAGGTCAGATTACAAGGCGACCTCGTACTCCATAAGGAAACCTTCGAAGACTTGGCGTCTCCTCCGAGGAAAAGTTTAACGTAGCCAGCATGTTATCCCCTGGTGGAAACCGACTATCTGTAACCCTAGGTACCCCTGGTGTTTATATAAACCAGAGGGTTTAGTCCATGGAGGCAGGGAAGAACCATCGTCATCATACCCACCTAGGGTTTAGTTCATCCGATCTCGAGGTAGATCAACTCTGTAACTGTCATACAACCACATCAATATAATCAAGCAGGACATAGAGTTTTACCTCTTCGAGAGGGCCCAAACCTGGGTAAACATCGTCTCCCTAGTTCTTGTTACCATTTGTCCTTGATCCATAGCTCAGGACCCCCTACCCTGAGGTATTTCGGTTTTTGTACCGACACGAGGGTCGCGAGCTCTTGGCATGCGCGGTCCCAATGGCGCGGCGCGAGGAGGACAAAAAGGGGGGTCACGGGTGCGCTGTAGCCAGAGGCTGTTAGGTGGGGCCGCAGGCGCCACATGGGCAAAGGCTAGCGGGAGTATGCGGGCGCGTGGGTGAAAACGCCTCAGGCGCGGCAGGTGAGCTGGGCCGCGGGGTTGCTGGGCTGGGCTAGCTCCTCTCTCCCCCCTAATTCTTTTATTTTTCCCATTTTCTTCAGTCAGAAACTTGGAGGAAAAGAAGGAAAAGTGTAGAAAGGGAATTAGTGAGAGATAGATATTTTCCTGGGCTCAAGAAAATATGAGGGATTTAATAAAAATGCTTTGGGCATTTTTGGAAGTTGAAATTTGTGACAAGTTTGAATTAAATCCAAACTATTTGAATTTAGAATCCCAACCGAATGAACTCTAATTGAGCTAAAATTTGGAGGAGTGGTACTTGGCATGGTTTATGATTTTCAGGAAAATAGTGAACATTAACTTGAATTAGTAAATGCCACTAGTAAAATTAAATGGAAGAAGAAAGGAAAATGGAGAAGCCTTGTTGGATTTTGAGACTTGGGGCACCTTGTTGGAAGTGGGCAAGAGACATAGCAGGAGGGTGAAGAGAAGGAGTAGGGGTTGCCACACATGGTTATCAAGAATAACAAAACAACAACATGGCAATGATGCAAGATGATGCATGATGCAAAATAAAATAAAACAAACATCACATGACCTGCAAGTCATGAGCATAACACAAAAAAATAATGGAGGTCTTGGTCTTGCGCAGTCACAAATTAGCACAGGGGGTCCACTAGTCAGTGACACTGTGTCCTGGTTAGAGTTAATTTAATTACTACAGTGTAAGGGGACCCACACGTTAGCGTCTATTTTAGCAGGGGTTAAGTTAATTGGTGATTAACCCTAATCTAATGTCCTGTCGCACTGGGCCCATAGGTCAGTGACCCAGACGACCATTTGAGCAGCGGCGCTCGCAGGTGAACACAGGAGACGGCGATGATGCACCGGAACCACTGCTCCGATGACCAAATTGCCGGCGGAGATGTTCTATCGAATAGGCGCATGATCCCGCGTCGATTGGTGGCTGCGGTTTGTGCGGGTATGGCCGGAATCAACGGCAGCGGCAACATCCGGCGGCGGCAGCAACTGGAGCTCAACGAGACAGAAGCTACCGGCTCGGATTTGAGGAACTAACGAGCCAAGCAGCAAGTAGACGTTGCCACGAGCACGTCAACGTGCTTGCCTTGCTCCAGACTGAACGACAGGCACTAGAACAACACGGCGGTGGTAACATGACCACGGCCGGTGCACAGCTACGGTTTCCGCTAGCTACGGTGGTGGATCAGAGCTGGAGAGAGAGGGGAAAGTAGTGGCAGCTCACATCAGTGCTCGGGGAAGCCGAAGAAGGTCGGGGCGGCACGGATCAAGCGGTGGCACGCGGCGGTCGTAGTCGAAGTAGGTGATCAATTCCTTCATCTCGATGCAGTCCAGCTCACTCCGATCATCATAGACAAAGTAGACGTCAAAGACCTAGCTCCCGGACATCCTCGCGAGGCTCGGGGACGCTCCGGTGCACGACAACGATGACGACGATGTGGCGGTGCAGCTCTCGGTGTTGATGGATTTGAGGGGAATGGTGCGAGTGGGGGAAGAAATGGGGATGCTAGTTTGTGAGAGGGGATGGCTGATAACCCACAAGTATAGGGGATCGCAACAGTTTTCGAGGGTAGAGTATTCAACCCAAATTTATTGATTCGACACAAGGGGAGCCAAAGAGTACTTGGAAGTATTAGCAGTTGAGTTGTCAATTCAACCACACCTGAAAGATAAATATCTACAGCAAAGTGATAAGTAGCAAAGTAATATGATAGTTTGATCACAAGTAATGGTAGCAGCAGTAGTAACGGTAACAGTAGCAGTAGTAACTTGTAGCAAAGGTGACAACAGCAGCAATGATAGTAACTTAGCAAGTATCAATATGTGGAAACTCATAGGCACTGGATCGGTGATGTTGGGTATGTGTTGGATGATATCGATCATATATCAGTAATAACCTAGGGCGACACAGAACTAGCTCCGGTTCATCAATACAATGTAGGCATGTATTCCGTAAATAGTCATACGTGCTTATAGAAAAGAACTTGCTTGACATCTTTTGTCCTACCCTCCCGTGGCAGCGGGGTCCATAAGGAAACTAAGGGATATTAAGGCCTTCTTTTAATAGAGAACCAGAACAAAGCATTAACACATAGTGAATACATGAACTCCTCAAACTAGGGTAATCACCGGAAAGAATCCCAGTTATTGTCACCCTGGGGTATGCGGATCATAACACATAGTAGGTGCATACAACTTGCAAGATCGGATCTAAAACACAAATATATTGGTGAAAACATAAACGGTTCAGATCTGAAATCATGAAAGTCAGGCCGTAGTGACAAGCATTAAGCATAACAAAGTCATAGCAACATCAATCTCAGAACATAGTGGATACTAGGGATCAAGCCCTAACAAAACTAACTCAATTACATCACTCCCGGTGAGGAGCATCATGGAATTGGTGATGAAGAGAGGTTGGTGATGATGAAGATCGAAGATTCCCCTCTCCGGAGCCCCAAACGGACTCTAGATCTGGCCTCCCGATGAAGAACAGGAGGTGGCGGCGGCTCCGTCTCGTGAAACACGATAATTCTTCCTCCCCTATTTTTTTTCTCCGCGGATGTGAATTTATACGATTGGAGATAGGGTTAAAGGGGCTACCAGGGGCCCACACAACACCAGGGCGCGCCCCAGGTGCTGTGTGTGCACCCTGGTGCCCCTCTCCAGTTGTTCTTTGCTCCAATATTCCTCATTAATTGCATAAAAATTCCCTGGAAAGTTTCAGCTCATTCGGAGAACTTTGATTTTTGCACAAAAACAACACCATGGCAATTCTGCTGAAAACCGCGTCAGTCCGGGTTAGTTCCATTCAAATCATGCAAATTAGAGTCCAAAACAAGAGCAAAAGTGTTTGGAAAAGTAGATACGACGGAGACGTATCAATGGCAACATTCTTATCCTCCCCTGAAGCTTTCTGTAGAGTCGTGGTGTCGACGATCCGTCGTCGAGGGCATGCTATGACGCGGGCGCTGCTGACATGCAAGGAGAGAGGAAGGGGAAGGCCTGCTGCTGGGCTGGGCTAGCCACTGTTGCCGTCGGCTGAAGTGCACAATTATTCTTTCCCTATTTCTTTCTTGTAGTTTTTATTTTCTGCTTTGTATTTATTTGGGGTATCAAATGAATTTTTATTGTGGTGAAACTTTTTATATAAGTCACTAAAAATATTACAAGGCCACACATTAATTGCCATAATATTTGGAATAGTATATAGTTATATTTGCATTAAATATGTCATTTTTAATATTGATAGGGTTTAATTTATTCAACAAATTAAGTTTATTTTAATTTTATATTTATACTATAAAATTGTAAGGATTTAATAAAATGTTTTAGACACTTTTAGAAAACATTTTGGTATTGAATTTTGAATTAAATTTGAAAGTGGGATTAACTCCTAATTCAACTTCGATAACTTGCAAGTATAATGACTTGGCAATATTAATTAGCATAATAACATGATTAGGGTTTGGGGATGTTACAACTCTGCTCCACTCAAAGAAATCTCATCCCGAGATTTAAGAAGTCGGGTCAGAGGGAAAAGGTCTGGTTACAAATTCTAACGATTCTTCTCGTTCCTTGTTGCTCTTCTCGAGGCGGTGGGTCCGTTAAGTTGATGTCTTCATTTTCTTCTGTATCTTTGCGTCATGACAAACTTGGCATCTCTTCTTCAGGAACTTCATCGTACTATGAAAGAGATACAAGGGAAAACTTGGGCAGGGCGGATCTCTACAAGGTTTGGGTATCTGGTGATTATCTCAGAGATCGGGGAACAAAGGTATCTCTCGAGTTGACATACGTGAAACATGTCGAGAGCAATGAAGGAAGGTAAAAGGTTTCAATTGAGTAGGCAACCATTCGATGCCTAAAACAGAAGATGAAAAGGGGTTCAGAGCAGCAGGTGATAAATATTGCGTCTGATACCAAAACGGAACATCTTAAAGAAGGTGGCTTGTGGAAATATTTACAAAGCCAAGTGTATAGGAGAACTTCGGACACAAGATCATAGAGTTTCTTAGCATGAAACTTAGGATTGATAAGAGATCTTTCGTAGAGGTTTTGAAAGAATGGCATGCTCAGGATAGAAGGGAAAATTAGAGTTACGAAAACAAGTTGGTAATTTGGAAAGCACATATACAACTAATACGGATGGATAAAATACCTTGTACAAGGGTGCATCTAAGGACTCGAGCACTTTCGAATCATTAGGATGATCAAAATCAAGGTGACCCACTTCATACCACCATGATGAATAAAGAAGGGTAGGTGGCGTCTTGTGCGATCATGATAGCAACGCATGTCAGAGGACAATTTGTCAACTATGTTGATAATAATGTCGGTACCAAGGGCAGGGGATGAAGAGAACCATTTTTCCTGCTCTCAAGGCGAGGCAGAACAATAGGCAAGGTTCTCATCCACTGGTGGTTCTCGGAATGTCAACAACAATAGTGATAGGGTTACACTAGCAGTGTTGCATATGGAGAGTTGTCTGAGAGTGTCGGTCAAAACATCAACTTCAGGATTACAAAGGGACATGAATTCAATTCGCATCTTGGGAGAAGTCAAAGATGTTGACGATGATCACAACACAATTTGTCAAGGTGTTTCATGAAGATATAATTGAATAGTGACAGGATCAAAGTAGAAGGAATGGTGAAACCGAAGGTTGATGAAACCACCAAAATGACACAAGCTCAGAATCAGAGTTGCTTTTCAAGGCAAAACAATGTGAGGTTGAAAGCTTGACATAAGCTTAGCTCATTGTCGGAATTGTGCTCCGGGAAGAACTAGGTAGCACAGTCAAGTTTAGCATGATAATGATGTAGCCAAACAGGCTAGGAATGATATTATTGAGTTTAAACTTCCAAGTAACAAAATTACTAGGAATATTGAATTCACACTACAATTCATTTGTCGGCATTCCTGAGTCACAAACAACTCAGAATCCGTGGAATGACAAAATAGGGTGAGAAATATTGTTTGATGAAGAACTCATAAGAGGTAGTGCAATGGCACGATGTTCTCGACATAAAAAATGTAATGCTTCAAGATAGAACCGAATAGAAGTTGCTATGTGGGTTACAACTAATTCAACCTTGCCTGAGAAATGGACGAGGTACTAGAATGGATTTCTCCTAGATATATCAAATTAGAACAACATGGTCAGAACCATAATTGCAAGGGATCAAATTAAAGATACTGGATGGTTACACAAATGGATAAATATTTTTATAAGAATCTTCCATGATAAAATCTACATTGTTCCCATGGGCATGAACACAAAGTTCAAGGTTGACCCCCACTTCTCCAATGCACAACTTTCCATTCACTTCTCCTTTTGAAAAAATTTTAGGTTTGATAATTCACTTAGTGAAACACCAGAAGAGTATGACCCGTAAAAACTTTTGGGTTCACACGGATTGCAAAAAGCATAGATTCAACCCATCGGAGGAATTTTAAGAACCTATGGAACAAACAGAACCTATGGAACAAAGAGCAGAAATAAAGGATACAAGCTTGAAGCAAGAGTACATACGGTAAGAAGTAGAAGAAACAACACGCCAAGGGTATTTTACATCAGGGGGAAATTTGTCAATGACTTAAAATATGAAGGAACTATCGGATAGTAATCCACCAAAGGAATCATGTGGTCCATGAGGACTATGATGTGGAAATTAGCATTCATCCAGAAGAAGCGAGAATGCAAAGACATCAGATTACATGGAAACTTCGCATGACTCAAAGTGTAGAATTAGTGAGGAATTGCGATTTCCAACAACACAGGACAAAAAGAAGACAAAAGGATGAGCAAGCTGAACATACTTAGATGCACAATCGATCAAGTCTTGATTGGCCGAGAACCAGCTGCTGCACATAATGACATCTAAGACGGAAGGAAGAGTTCTCGGATTGGGTTGATGATTGCGAGTATTCGCATACATGTTGACGGCAATAGGGTCAGAACGCCAATTGCAAAGGATTCCATTGAAGATTGCTAAACATCTGGAATTAACCACAAGTGTAAGGAACAATCATCTGATATGATAAGAGGGATTGCACGAAGCAGTAGGCTACAAAGGATTCTTGGAAAAATCGGATAACATTTTGAAGTATTTTGTGAAAACATAGGAACAACTGGGAATGAATGGATCTCCTATAAGCATAAGGAATGAAGTCACCACGAGAACCTAGATTTTTATAAAAATCTTTCCCCAGAAGAGGTAAGGATGTTTCAAAACCCAGAGTGAGGAGATGCAGAATAAAAAGAATCCTACTCCCATCCGTATGTGCCGTGGGCCCGCAAGCCACACAACACATCTAGTAGTTTGAAAATAGCTTTATAGGACTAGACATGACATCAACAAGGCTTGGGGATTCCTACAAGCAATCGGCTCTGATACCAACTTGTGGCGCCCCCGCTGATAAACGTTAACTAATCATACACGTAGCATGCACGCTCATGAGGGTGACACCACGGGTAGTACTACAACACATCTCTACGACCAAAAACATATACAAAAGCTCATACATGAGCAAAGATAGCAAAATATATCACACAGAGGTCACATGACCCAACATTACGTCAAAGCAGAAAGCAAATATAGGTCTAAGTACTGACAAGTTTAACAGATGTCTTAAGAAGGCTGAAACAAAAGCGACGACCCTCCTAAAGGCGCAGGCCTCCTGCCTGGGACATCTAAACTACTCGTCGGCATCGAGATCCAAGAAGTAACCAGCGTCAGGAACACCTGCATCCCAGGTGCTATTATCTGAATTGCAGCAACCGGGTCAAAGAAAAGAGTAGCAAAGCAATGGTGAGTACTCATCCAAAGTACTCACAAGACTTACATCAGATCTATTTACATATGCATCGGTATCAATGGTAAAGGGGGTATATCTGTGGACTGTACTACCAAAATACCGGAATAGGGGTGAAGTCAAAGGAACCTACAAATACCAGCATCTTGCAGCAATAGGAGAGAGAGCGCACACGAGTCCATCTACTCACCACAGCAATACACTACCTGGGATCCTTCCTCGACGAGAAAGCGACCCCTGGCATTCTATCTATTATGTTGGCAATTTTATTAAGGAACCGGTTAAAGTTGTTCTGTGAACGGGATACATCTCCAAGTCATCTGTTAACGTGGACACGGCTATTCGAATAGTTTGTTCTTCTCTGCAGGGGTGCATCACATTACCCGACACGCTCAAACACCATGTTACCAAATCATTAGCACACTTCCTATGGTGTGTCGGCCTCAGGTGAACGACACGCCGCAGCCCTACGTCAGCTAATCCAGAGAGGTCATCACGCTGAGTCTATATCCTATGCCTCAAGATGGCAATGGTTAACCATTACCCGCGTCCCCGTGGGTAATTACTATATCAGGAGATGGGGATGTGCCAGCTTTAATGCCCACGGGGAAGCTGGTGGGTCAAATACCTTACTTAACGCGCAAAACGGGGATGGTGATGGGATAGTATTACCCGTGCCCATTACCCGCCTTACCTGTGAAGGCCTTACATGTGGGATCTAAAATTAGTAGAGCCCAGATAATTCCTGCCCTTACCCACCCAAATTTCCACCCATCCCACCCCTTTGGACAAAAAGCCCTAAGAAATCCCTCACCTAGCCAAAACATATTGTTTATTGTGCTGAAATGCTATTTTTTCTACTAAAATGCTATCGAAGGTTGTTGTTGATTGGGTGGATGGGATTCCCCACGGGGATAAAAAAACCCGACGGGGATGGGGATGGGAATATTTTTATCCCCGCAGACGGGTATGGGGATGGGCATGGGCATGGGAAGGCTATCGCGGGGACGGGGATGGGAGTCCAATACCCGCATGGGTAATCCCCATTGCCAGCCTGGCTATGCCACAAGGGTAGCCGGTCGTACTCCCAGAGCAGCCTCGTGCGTTGTGTCGTGGATTGGGATCCAGGCCCACCTCTGGCGAGCGGTGCTACGCCTGCCCGATCGGCTCACATCCTAGGTGAGACCACCAGATCACATCACTGTCACATCATCACGTCCGTCCCACTGTACCTGCAGCCCACACACATGCAAATGAAACACCCAAATCTATGTGACATCTGGAAAGCTTCGGTGAGGAACTACGACACCAAGGGCCCCATAAACCATTATCCCGCGTGGCGGTTAGTGCGTATATTTGTATCTTGGATCGATAACCAGAACTCAGGTCCTAGGTCAGCTAAGTGAAACAAACAACCCTGCTCTCCAGCACGGCCTCCCACCTATATGCCATTTAGTCATGTTTATTATAATATACTCTGCGGGGACGGTCGAGATCCAGGCCCATCACTCCGGATGGTACTACACCTACCCCTGTCGTACCGCACATAGTCTTCATGTCCATCAGCATCCTGTCGCAGTCCATCTCGCTCCATGTCGCAGGCCACCAAGTCCAAGTCCACCATAGTGTATATCATATCATATATGTACTCATAGTATGCTCAAGTAACATGTATAATATATCAATGATCATCGCCCGTAGGGATCACTGCCCGATAGTATAGCATAGCGACACGTGACAAGGGTGTAGGGCCAACATGATGGAACACAAGCATATCTAGAGTAGGCATGCTAGGATAACAGGTAAAGGCAATGTAAGGTGACAAAATCAGGCTATGCAGAGAATAGGATCATCTACCGAACAATAACTGAACCGATACTCTAATGCAAGAAGTAGAGAGAAAGAATAGGTGATATCTGGAATGATCAAGGGGGTTTGCTTGCCTGGAAGCTCGGTAGATGGGAACAGATCCTCAGTAGCGTTGTCGTAGTCGTACTCTACATCCGTCTCGGGGTCTACCGATAAGAAGCAAATACCGAAAAGCAATAAACAACATAGCATTCTAAATGCAACACAACAATGCATGGCATGGCAGGATGTGATGTTGATTTGATCTAATGCATTACTAAACAATTTAATTGAAGTGGGAATATACCTAAGAGTATTTCCCCAACTCCAAATATTATTAATTAATTGTCCTATTAGTGATTTCTAGCCAAACAACATTAATATGTGGTTTATCATGCATGAAAATGACATATTTGGATAGATCATATTTTTCTGATGATTTTTCATATATAACTTATATTATTCTGAGTTAGTATGAATTAGTTATGAATTTCCAAAGTTTAATGCATTTTCTAGATTTTTGATTTTGTTTTAATTCGAAAATAAATGTGGATTGCTATGGATACCCAGGGTGATCCTAGCCTAAGTGTATGGCAGTGGGCCAGGGTGCTGAGTCGGTAGTTGACTGGGTCAACATTGAACAACCCTATGGGACCCAAATGCCAGTGTCTAATGTTTAATTAGCTGGTTAATTAGTAGAGGGGCCCCACATGTCATAGTCTCATATTTAACTAGTGGGTTAATTAGCACAGGGTGTCCACCAGTCAGTGACATTGGGTCCTGGTTAGAGTTAATTTAATTACTACAATGTAAGAGGACCCACACGTCAGCGTCTATTTTAGCAGGGGTTAAGTTAATTGGTGATTAACCCTAATCTAATGTCCTGTCACACTGGGCCCATAGGTTAGTGACCCAAACGACCATTTGAATGGCGGCGCGCGCCGGTGACGGCGGCGACGCGCCGGAATCACTGCTCTGACGACCAAATAGCCGGCGGAGACGTTCTATCGAATGTGCACTGCATCGCGCATTGATTGGCGGCTGTGGTTTGAGCGGGGATGGCTAGAATCAACGGCATCGGCAACATCCGGCGGCGGCGGCAACTGGAGCTCAATAGGACTGAAGCTATCGGCTCGGATTTGAGGAACTAACGAGCCAGGCGGCAACTAGACATTGCCACAAGCACGTCAAAGTGCTTGGCTTGCTCCAGACCGAACAGTAGGCACTATAATGACACAACTATGGTTACAGCTAGCTACGACGACGGATCCGAGCGGGAGAGAGAGGGGAATGCGGCGGCAGCTCACATCAGTGCTCGGGGAAGGCTCAGGGAAGCCGAAGGAGGTCCGGGTGGCGCGGATCGAGCGGTGGCATGCGGTGGCCGTAGTTGAAGCAGGTGATCGGTTCCGTCGTCTCGATGCAGTCCAGCTCCCTCCGGTCATCGTAGACAAAGTAGACATCGAAGACGCAGCTCATGGACATCTTCGCGAGGCTCGGGGACGCTCCGTGTAGGCTTTAAAACCTGTCTACAGTAGACATGCATGTGCATGTCGGCAGCGTGCATGCACCAGCGGTAGTAGTTACTTAACTAGGTAGTAATAGGCAGGTCGGCAGGTCGGCAGCACTTGCTTGCCTTACTAGTTAAGGAATAGATAAGGTAAACGTGTAGTAGTTTCTGGTAATAGCTAGCTGTATCCACGTCCTAGCAGATTTTTCTCTAGGTCGGTTGTAGTCTTAGTCGGTTCAACCTCCTATAAAAGAAGATGTAATCCCTCCGATTGTAAAATAGGCCATTTTTAGTGCAATACAAGGCAGCCTCCAGTACTAGTCCATTATGTAGTTCTCGGCTATCAATTGGTATCAGAGCTTGTCTACGATCCCGGTGACCATGTCGACGTCGGCGGAACGGGCAGCAGCGGAGGCCGCGGCGGCGGCAGCCCTCCACGGAGGCGGGGGCGGGCCGAGTCGCTCGGCGACTCCACCACGGGAGCGCAGCCGCGGGCGAAGCCGCGTGAGGCGGGAGCGCCAGGTGGTGATCCACCCGACGGCTGCCCAGGACCGCGCGCCTGTCATGCCGGGCGCCGGCGTCTCGTTCCCCACGCTCACCGCGACCAACTACATCGAGTGGGCACTGCTGATGCAGGTGCACATGGAGTCCTGGGGGCTCTGGGACTCCGTCGAGGGCAACCCCGCAACGGTGCGCGATGACAAGAGCGCCTTGGGCGTGATCCTCCGGGCGGTGCCACCGGAGGTGCTCAGCGTGCTCGTGGTGAAGAAGACGGCGAAGGACGCCTGGGACACGCTGAAGGTGACGCGGATGGGCGTGAACCGCGTCCATGAGGCCACCGCGCAATGACTGCGCGCGGAGTTTGAGCAGATAATCTTTCGTGACGGGGAAACCCTTGACGCTTTCGGCATGCGGATCACCGCCCTCGTCAACCAGCTACGTACGCTGGGGGACAACGTGGAAGAGGTACGCGTGGTCCAGAAAGTGCTCCGTGTTGTTCCCTCACGATATGCACAGATCGCCGTTGCGATCGAAACACTCCTTGACCTGACCACGATCTCGGTCGAGGAGCTGATCGGGCGGCTGCGTACCGCTGAAGAGCGTTGTGGCAACGGCCCGGCGCAGGCTGGCGGCGGCCAGCTGCTCATGACAGAGCAGCAGTGGGAGGCGCGACGTCGGGAACGCGAGCAGGGACAGAATTCCGGCTCCAGCGGCGCCGGCAACGGTAATGGTGGCCGTGGCAATCGCCACCGTGGCAAGCCGCAGAACCAGAAGCGCGGCAACGACTCCCAGGACCAGAGCGGCGGTGTTGGCCGCGAGGGCGCCAGCAACGGCAGGCACAACATGAGTAAGGTGAAGTGCTACAACTGCAACAACATGGGGCACTTCTCCAAGAACTGCCCGGAACCACGCCGGGAACGGAGAGGCCAATCTCACCTGGCACAAGCAGACCAGGAGGCGTTGCTGATGGCGCAGGTCAGCTCCCTCTCCCTCGTTGCAGAGGGAGGGCAGGTCATGGAGCACGTTTTGCTAAATGAGGAGAGCTCACAGACGCGGGCGGCGGATCGTGACGGCACGTGCGATAGCTCGTGGTTTCTTGACTCGGGAGCGAGCAATCACATGATGGGTCGTCGAGATGCGTTCACTGAGCTTGACACCGGCATCGCTGGATCGGTGAAGCTCGGGGACGGCTCCACCGTCAACATCTGCGGGCGCGGCACAATTCTGTACAAGTGCCGCAATGGTGAGCATCGTACTTTGTTAGATGTGTACTATCTTCCTCGTCTTCAGAGCAACATCGTCACTCTTGGCCAACTGGACGAAAGTGAGTACGAGACCCACATCCACCATGGAGAAATGCAGCTGTGGGATCCTGAAGGTCGTCTTCTCGCGCGTGTGCAACGCAATGCCGGGCGCATGTACATGCTGCACCTGGAGCTGACAAAGCCGGTGTGCCTGTCCATGCGCGGCAAAGACGAGGCGTGGTTGTGGCACGCCCGATATGGCCACATCCACTTCGACGCGCTCCGGAAACTCGCCAAGGGCGGCATGGTGCGGGGACTGCCGCTCATTGAATGCGTCGGGCAGCTCTGTGACAGCTGCCTGGTGGGGAAGCAATGTCGAGCACCCTTCCCACAGCAAGCTCTGTACCGCGCCGCCGAACCGCTTGAGTTGGTGCACGGTGACCTCTGCGGTCCCATCTCGCCACCAACACCCGGAGGAAAACGCTATTTTCTTCTTCTTGTGGATGATCACAGCAGGTTCATGTGGCTCACTCTGCTGGCCACCAAGGATGAGGCGAGCGGCGCGATCAAACTCTTCATCGCAGAGGTCGAGCGGGAGTCCAAGCGGAAGGTGTGCACCCTGCGCACTGACCGTGGCGGCGAATTCACCTCCAACGAGCTGAACAACTTCTGCGCCCAGTTGGGAGTGAAGCGGCATCTGACGGCGCCGTACTCTCCCCAGCAGAACGGGGTTGTAGAACGGCGAAACCAGAGCGTCGTTAGCATGGCACGCTGCCTCCTCAAGGCGAAGGGAGTGCCGGCGCGCTTCTGGGGCGAGGTGGTCACTACGGCGGTGTTCCTTCTGAACCGTGCGCCCACGGCGAGTCTCATCGGCAAGACTCCGTTCGAGGCCTGGCATGGACAACAGCCCAACGTCCACTTTCTACGCACGTTTGGCTCAATCGCTGACGTGCGAGTGGTGCAACCAAACCAGAAGAAGCTCGATGATCGTAGCCGCCCAATGGTTCTGCTGGGCTATGCAGCTGGCACAAAGGGTTATCGGGTCTATGATCCGACGACTCGACGCGTCCACATCACGCGAGACATGGTGATCGACGAGACAGCACAGTGGGACTGGGCCACGACCGGCGGTGATAAGGAGACCGGCGCGCCTGACACATTCACGATCGAGCTCTCCCCAGCTACAGTGGTGCCAGGAGAAGGGAGTGCTGCTCCTAGGACACCTGACATTGAGGTGTTCGACGGGCAGAGCACGTCAACCTCAAGAGCTCCCTCTCTGACCACGCCAGAGGGAACACCTTCTTTGGCCACACCGGTGGTCATATCTTCTCCGACAACGACTACACCAGACGAACAAGTGGAGTTCGTGTCTCCACCACCCGACGCCGAGCAGTACTTCGACAACGACGACGACGAGGATGTGCCCCATCGGTACAGAACGATGGAGAACATTTTCGATGTGGGAGCAGCCTCGCTCCATCTCACGGCGGAAGATGAGCCCGTCACGTTCGCCGTTGCTGAGAGGCATGCATGGTGGCGTCGCGCCATGGACGAGGAGATGCGCTGCATCGAGGAGAACCAGACATGCGAGCTGGTCGACCCTGTTGCCGGCCATCGCCCGATAGGCCTCAAATGGGTCTTTAAGGTAAAAAAGGACTCTCTCGGCAACATCACAAAGCACAAAGCCCGTCTGGTAGCAAAGGGCTATGTGTAGCGCCTCGGCATCGACCACGAAGAGGCCTTTGCGCCGGTGGCTCGTTTGGAGTCAGTGCGACTTCTCATCGCCCTCGCCGCGCACGAGGGATGGCGGGTGCATCACATGGATGTGAAGTCCGCCTTCCTGAACGGCGAGCTCGAGGAGATCGTCTACGTCGAGCAGCCACCGGGGTTCGAAGTGAAGGGGGAGGAGCACAAGGTGCTTCGTCTTCGGAAGGCGTTGTACGGCCTGAAACAGGCGCCGCGGGCATGGAACGCCAGACTCGACACCGAGCTCCAGTCGCTGGGTTTCTACCGCAGCAAACTCGAGCATGGCGTGTACACCCGTGGCAGCGGGGAATCCAGGCTCCTCGTCGGTACGTATGTCGACGATCTCATCATCACGGGCTCTGATGAGGGCGAGGTTCTTCACTTCAAGGAGCAGATGATGCGCTCATTCAAAATGAGCGATCTCGGTCACCTAAGTTTCTACTTGGGAATCGAGGTGCACCAGGGCGATGACGGGATCACGCTGAACTAGGGGGCCTATGCACAGAAGCTCCTGGAGCGCAGTGGCATGATGGACTGCAATCCATGTGTTGTGCCCATGGAAACAAGGCTCAAACTAAAGAAGACGAGCACGGCCGCGCCAACGGATGCCAAGGAGTACAGGAGCATCGTCGGGGGTCTCCGGTACCTGGTACACACTCGTCCAGATATCTGCTATGCTGTGGGGCTCGTAAGCAGATTCATGGAGAAGCCCACTGTCGAGCACCTAGCTGCTGTGAAGCACATACTAAGGTACATAGCAGGAACCATTTCGTTTGGTCTCTGTTACAGGAAAGCTCGAGTGGAGACAAAGCTCGTTGGGTTCTGCGACAGTGATTTGGCCGGCGACAAGGATGACTGCAAAAGCACCAGCGGGGTCATCTTCTTCCTCGGGACAAGCCCGATCAGCTGGCAATCAACGAAGCAGAAGATTGTCGCAATTTCATCTTGTGAAGCTGAGTATGTCGCGGCAACCACTGCCGCCTGCCAAGGTTTGTGGCTCGCATGACTCATTGGTGAGCTGAAAGAACAGGAGCCCTCATGCTTTACTCTGAAGGTCGACAACAAGTCTGCGATTGCTCTCAGCAAGAATCCTGTGTTCCACGACAGGAGTAAGCACATTGAACTTCGATACCACTTCATACGAGAGTGTGTTGAGAAGAAGCAAACTGAAGTGGAATATCTCCGGACTGAAGATCAGATTGCTGACACATTGACAAAGGCGTTGGCTCGATTCAAGTTTCAGGAACTGCGTACTAAGCTCGGGGTGATCGAAATAAAGTAGATCATCAACATCAAGCTGCTTGGACAGGTTTAAGGGGGAGATTGTAGGCTTTAAAACCTGTCTACAGTAGACATGCATGTGCATGTCGGCTGCATGCATGCACCAGCGGTAGTAGTTACTTAACTAAGTAGTAATAGGCAGGTCGGCAGGTCGGCAGCACTTGCTTGCCTTACTAGTTAAGGAATAGATAAGGTAAACGTGTAGTAGTTTCTGGTAATAGCTAGCTGTATCCACGTCCTAGCAGATTTTTCTCTAGGTCGGTTGTAGTCTTAGTCGGTTCAACCTCCTATAAAAGGAGATGTAATCCCGCCGTTGTAAAATAGGCCATTTTTAGTGCAATACAAGGCAGCCTCCACTACTAGTCCATTCTGTAGTTCTCGGCTATCACTCTGGTGCACGACAACGATGACGACGTGGCAGCGCAGCTCTCGGTGATGACGGATTTGAGGGGAGGGGCGCGAGTGGGGGAAGAAATAGGGATGCTAGGTTACGAGAGGGGACGGCAGCGTTCTTATCCACCCTGAAGCTTTCTGTAGCGTTGCGGTGTCGACGATCCATCAGCAAGGGCGTGCTCCGACGTGCGCGCTGCCGACACGCAAGGAGAGAGGAAGGGGAAGACCTGCTGGTGGGCTGGGCTAGCCACTGTTGCCGTGGGCTGAAGTGCATAGTTATTCTTTTCCTATTTCTTTTTCGTAGTTTGTATTTCTTCTGTTTTGTATTTATTTGGGTATCAAATGAATTTTTATTGTGGTGAAACTTTTTATACAAGTCACTAAAAATATTACAAGGCCACACATTAATTGCCATAATATTTGGAATAGTATATAGTTATATTTGGATTAAATAGGTCATGTTAAATTTGATAGGGTTTAATTTAGTCAACGAAATTAAGTTTCTTTTAATTTTATATTTATACTATAAAATTGTAAGGATTTAAGAAAATGGTTTAGACATTTTTGGAAAACATTTTTGTATTGAATTTTGAATTAAATTTGAAAGTGGGGTTAACTCCTAATTCAATTTGGATAACTTGCAAGTATAATGACTTGGCTATATTAATTAGAATAATAACATGATTAGGATTTGGGGATGTTACAGTGTTTTTCCAAGCCCGGGCTTCCCGAGAAGCTCCCGGAAATGAATCGAGAGGAAATTCGACAAGAACTTTTGCGGTTGCATGGAAGGTGGGATAGGATTGTTGAACTGAAATATATGCATGCGTGTTGGGGAACGTTGCATGGAAAACAAAAAAAATTCTACGCACACGCAAGATCTATCCATGGAGATGCATAGCTACGAGAGGGGGGAGTGTGTCTATGTACCCTCGTAGACCGTAAGCGGAAGCGTTGACACAACGCGGTTGAAGTAGTCGAACAGCTTCGCGATCCAACCGACCGAGCACCGAACGTACGACACCTTCGCGTTCAGCACACGTTCAGCTCGGTGACGTCCTCGACTTCTTGATCCAGCAAGATGGCGAGATAGTGGATGAGTTCCGGCAGCACGACGGCGTGGTGACGGTGATGGTGATGCTATCTCCGCAGGGCTTCGCCCAAGCACTACGAAAATATGACCGAGGGACGGAACCGTGGACGGGGGCGCCGCACACGGCTAAGCAATTGTCGTGGTTATGTGTGGCCTGCCCCCCCCCCCCCCCCCCCCCCCCCCCCCCCCCCCCCCCCGCGTGTATATATATAGGTGGGGGAAGAGGGAGCAGCCAAAGGGGGCACCCCAAGTAGGCCAAATCCTACTTGGGGTCCTCCCCAATTCGCCCCCCGTTCCATATTTACCGGAGGGGAAAAGGAAAGGGGGAAGAGGCAAGGGAAGGGGGAGGCCGACTCCCCTCCTTCCTTTCTCTCCCCATGGCCGGGGGCCTAGGAGGGGTGCGCTAGCCCATTGTGGGCTGGTGTGCTCCTCCCCTTTGGCCCACAAGGCCCATTAACCTCCCGGGGGTGTCCGGAACCCCTTCCGGTGCCCCGATGACTACCCGGTGCACTCCGAAACTCTTCCGGTGTCCGAATACCATCGTCCTATATATCAATCTTTACCTCCGGACCATTCCGGAGCTCCTTGTCATGTCCGTGATATCATCCGGGACTTCGAACAACATTCGGTTACCAATTCACATAACTCATATAACACTATACCGTCAACGAACGTTAAGCGTGCGGACCCTACGGGTTCGGGAATGATGTAGACATGACCAAGACGACTCTCCGGTCAATAACCAATAGCAGGATCTGGATGCCCATATTGGTTCCTACATATTCCACGAAGATCTTATCGGTCGAACCGTTATGACAACATACGTAATTCCCTTTGTCCGTCGGTATGTTACTTGCCCGAGATTCGATCGTCGGTATCTCCATACCTAGTTCAATCTCGTTACCGGCAAGTCTCTTTACTTGTTCCGTAATACATCATCCCGTAACTAACTCATTAGTCATTTGCTTGCAAGGCTTCTTATGATATGTATTACCGAGAGGGCCCAGAGATACCTCTCCCAATCACGGAGCGACAAATCCCAGTCTCGATCCATGCCAACTCAACAGACACCTTCGGAGATACCTGTAGAGCATCTTTATGATCACCTAGTTACATTGTGACGTTTGATAGCACACAAGGTATCCCTCCGGTATCCAAGAGTTGCATGATCTCATGGTCGAAGGAACATGTATTTGACATTCAAGAAAGCAGTAGCAATAAACAGAACGATCATATGCTAAGCTAACGGATGGGTCTTGTCCATCACATCATTCTCCTAATGATGTGATCCCGTTATCAAATGACAACTCATGTCTATGGTTAGGAAACCTTAACCATCTTTGATCAACGAGCTAGCCTGGTAGAAGCTCACTAGGGACACGATATTTGTTTATGTATTCACACATGTATTTAAGTTTCCAGTCAATACAATTCTAGCATGAATATTAAACCTTTATCATGAACAAGGAAATATAAAATAATAATAACTTTATTATTGCCTCTAGGGCATATTTCCATCAGTCTCCCACTTGCACTAGAGTCAATAATATAGATTACATAGTAATGAATCTAACACCCATGGAGTCTTGGTGTTGATCATGTTTTGCTCGCGGAAGAGGCTTAGTCAACGGGTCTGCAATATTCAGATCTGTGTGTACTTTGCAAATTTCTATGTCTCCATCCTTGACATATTCACGAATGGAGTTGAAGCGTCTCTTGATGTGTTTGGTCTTCTTGTGAAACCTGGGCTCCTTTGCTATAGCAATTGCTCCAGTGTTGTCACAAAATATTGTCATTGGACCCGATGCACTAGGTATTACACCTAGATCGGATATGAACTGCTTCATCCAGACTCCTTCATACGCTGCTTCTGAAGCAGCTATGTATTCCGCTTCACACGTAGATCCCGCCACGACGCTTTTCTTGAAACTGCACCAACTGACAGCTCCACCATTCAATATAAATACGTATCCGGTTTGTGACTTAGAGTCATCCGGATCAGTGTCGAAGCTTGTATCGACGTAACCCTTTACAACGAGCTCTTCGTCACCTCCATAAATGAGAAACATGTCCTTGGTCCTTTTCAGGTACTTCAGGATATTCTTGACCGCTGTCTAGTGATCCACTCCTGTATTACTTTGGTACCTCCCTGCCAAACTTATGGCAAGGCACACATCAGGTCTGGTAAACAGCATGGCATACATAATAGAACCTATGGCTGAGGCATAGGGAATGACTTTCATTTTCTCTATATCTTCTGCCGTGGTCGGGCATTGAGTCTGACTCAACTTCACACCTTGTAACACAGGCAAGAACCCTTTCTTTGACTGATCCATTTTCAACTTCTTCAAAACTTTATCAAGGTATGTTCTTTGTGAAAGTCCTATTAAGTGTCTTGATCTATCCCTATAGATTTTGATGCCCAATATATAAGCAGCTTCACCGAGGTCTTTCATTGAAAAACTCTTATTCAAGTATCCTTTTATGCCATCCAAAAATTCTACATCATTTCCAATCAACAATATGTCATCCACATATAATATTAGAAATGCAACAGAGCTCCCACTCACTTTCTTGTAAATACAGGCTTCACCGTAAGTCTGTACAAAACCATATGCTTTGATCACCTCATCAAAGCGTATATTCCAACTTCGAGATGCTTGCACCAGTCCATAGATGGATCGCTGGAGCTTGCACACTTTGTTAGCACCCTTAGGATCGACAAAACCTTCTGGTTGCATCATATACAACTCTTCTTTAAGAAATCCATTAAGGAATGCAGTTTTGACATCCATTTGCCCGATTTCATAATCATAAAATGCGGCAGTTGCTAACATGATTTGGACAGACCTAAGCATCGCTATGGGTGAGAAAGTCTCATCGTAGTCAACCTCTTGAACTTGTCGAAAACCTTTCGCAACAAGTCGAGCTTTGTAGACAGTGATATTACCATCAGCGTTTGTCTTCCTCTTAAATATCCATTTATTCTCAATGGCTTGCCGATCATCGGGCAATTCTACCAAAGTCCACACTTTGTTCTCATACATGGATCCTATCTAAGATTTCATGGCCTCAAGCCATTTGTCGGAATCTGTGCTCATCATAGCTTCTTCATAGTTCGTAGGTTCGCCATTGTCTAACAACATAACTTCCAGGATAGGATTACTGAACCACTCTAGTGTGGAACGTACTCTGGTCGACCTACGAGGTTCAGTAGTAACTTGAACTAAAGTTTCATGATCTTTATCATTATCTTCCTCTCTTGTTGGTGTAGGCATCACGGGAATGGTTTTCTCTGATGAGCTACTTTCCAATTCGAGAGAAGGTACAATTACCTCATCAAGTTCTACTTTCCTCCCACTCACTTCTTTTGAGAGAAACTCCTTCTCTAGAAAGGACTTATTCTTAGAAACAAAGATCTTGCCTTCGGATCTGTGGTAGAAGGTGTACCCAATTGTTTTTTAGGGTATCCTAGGAAGACGCACTTCTCCGCTTTGGGTTCGAGCTTATCAGGCTGAAGCTTTTTCACATAAGCGTCGCTTCCCTAAACTTTAAGAAACGACAGCTTTGGTTTCTTGCCAAACCATAGTTCATACGGTGTCGTCTCAACGGATTTAGATGATGCCCTATTCAACGTGAATGCAGCTGTCTCTAATGCATAACCCCAAAACGATAGTGGCAGATCAGTAAGAGACATCATAGAATGCACCATATCTAATAAAGTACGATTACGACGTTCGGACACATCATTACGCTGTGGTGTTCCAGGTGGCATGAGTTGTGAAACAATTCCACATTTTCTTAAATGAAGGCCAAACTCATAACTCAAATATTCTCCTCCGTGATCAGATCGTAGAAACTTTATTTTCTTGTTACGATGATTCTCTACTTCACTCTGAAATTCTTTGAACTTTTCAAATGTTTTCGACTTGTGTTTCATCAAGTAGATATACCCATACCTACTCAAATCATCTATGAAGGTTAGAAAATATCGATACCCGTCGCGTGCTTCAACATTCATCGGACCGCATACATCGGTATGTATTATTTCCAACAAATTAGTAGCTCGCTCCATTGTTCCAGAGAACGGAGTTTTAGTCATCTTGCCCATGAGGCATGGTTCGCAAGTATCAAATGAGTCATAATCAAGTGATTCCAAAAGTCCATCTGCATGGAGTTTCTTCATGCGCTTTACACCAATATGACCTAAACGGCAGTGCCACAAGTATGTTGCACTATCATTATCGACTTTGCATCTTTTGGCATAAATATTATGAATATGTGTATCACTACGATCGAGATTCAACAAGAATAGACTATTCACAAAAAGGTGCGTGACCATAAAAGATGTTACTCATATAAATAGAACAACCATTATTCTCTAACTTAAATGAATAACCGTCTCACAATAAACAAGATCCAGAAATAATGTTCATGCTCAACGCTGGCACCAAATAACAATTATTGAGGTCTAAAACTAATCCCGAAGGTAGATGTAGAGGTAGCGTGCCGACGGCGATCACATCAACCTTGGAACCATTCCTGACGCGCATCGTCACCTCGTCCTTAGCCAATCTTCACTTATTCCGTAGCTCCTGTTCCGAGTTACAAATATGAGCAACCGAACCAGTATCAAATACCCAGGCGATACTGCGAGCATTAGTAAGGAACACATCAATAACATGTATATCAAATATACCTTTGCTCACTTTGCCATCCTTCTTAGCCGCCAAATACTTGGGGCAGTTCCGCTTCCAGTGACCAGTCCCTTTGCTGTAGAAGCACTCAGTTTCAGGCTTGGGTCCATCTTTGGGTTTCTTCGTGGGAGCGGTAACTTGCTTGTCGTTCTTCTTGAAGTTCCCCTTCTTTACC
Organism: Thinopyrum elongatum; assembly: GCA_011799875.1. Classification (NCBI taxonomy): domain Eukaryota; kingdom Viridiplantae; phylum Streptophyta; class Magnoliopsida; order Poales; family Poaceae; genus Thinopyrum; species Thinopyrum elongatum. The sequence goes on along the minus strand of CM022303.1, from coordinate 686,580,881 downwards.
TTGCCCTTTTTCTTGAAACTAGTGGTTTTGGTAACCATCAACACTTGATGCTCCTTCTTGATTTCTACCTCCGCCGATTTCAGCATCGCGAAGAGCTCGGGAATTGTCTTCTCCATCCCTTGCATATTATAGTTCATCACGAAGCCTTTATAGCTTTGTGGCAGTGATTGAAGAACTCTGTCAATAACACTCTCAACCGGAACCTCAATTCCCAGCTGAGTCAAGTGGTTGTGGTACCCAGATATTCTGAGTTTGTGTTCACTGACATAACTATTCTCCTCCATCTTACAGCTAAAGAACTTGTTGGAGACTTCATATCTCTCAACCTGGGCATTACCTTGAAATATCAATTTCAGCTCCTGAAACATCTCATATGCTCCATGGTGTTCAAAACGCTTTTGCAGTCCCGGTTCTAAGCCATAGAGCATGGCACATTGAACTATCGAGTAGTCATCAGATCGAGCCTGCCAGGCGTTCACAATGTCTGCAGCAGCTCCTGCAGCAGGTCCATCACCTAGCGGTGCATCAAGGACACATAATTCTTCTGTGCAGCAATGAGGATAATCCTCAAGTTACGGACCCAGTCCGTGTAGTTGCTACCATCATCTTTCAACTTAGCTTTCTCTAGGAACGCATTAAAAGTCAAGGGAACGGTAGCACGGGCCATTGATCTACAACATAGATATGCAAAAACTATCAAGACTAAGTTCATGATAAATTAAGTTCAATTAATCAAATTACTAATGAACTCCCACTTAAATTAACATCCCTCAGGTTATCTAAGTGATACATGATCCAAATCAACTAACCCATGTCCGATCATCACGTGAGATGGGGTAGTCATCAATGGTGAACATCTCCATGTTGATCATATCTACTATATGACTCATCTTCGACATTTCGGTCTCCAGTGTTCCGAGACCATGTCTGTACATGCTAGGCTCGTCAAGTTTAACCCAAGTATTCTGCTTGTGTAAAACTGTCTTACACCCGTTGTATGTGAACATAGAATCTATCACACCCAATCATCATGAGGTGCTTCGAAACGACGAACTTTAGCAACGGTGCATACTCAGGGAGAGCACTTTTATCTTGAAATTTAGTGAAGGGATCATCTTATAATGTTACCGTCGTTCTAAGCAAAATAAGATGCATAAAGGATAAACATCACATGTAATCAAAATATGTGACATGATATGGCCATCATCAACTTGTGCTTTTGATCTCCATCTCCAAAGCATCGTCATGATCTCCATCGTCACCGGCACAACACCATGATCTCCATCATCTTGATCTACATCAACATGTCGTCATGTGGTCGTCTCGGCAACTATTGCTTCTACAACTATTTCTAACGCATAGCGATAAAGTAAAGCAATTACATGGCACTTGCATTTCATACAATAAAGAGACAACCATAAGGCTCTTGCCGGTTGCCGATAAATTACAAAACATGATCATCTCATACAACAACGTATATCACATCATGTCTTGACCATATCACATCACATGCATACCCTGCAATAACAAGTTAGACGTCCTCTACTTTGTTGTTGCAAGTTTTACGTGGCTGCTACGGGTTTCTAGCAAGAACCGTTCTTACCTACGGAAAAACAACCACAACGGTGAATTATCAAGTTTGCTGTTTTAACCTTCTTCAAGGACTGGCCGTAGTCAAATTTGATTCTACTAAAGTAGGAGAAACAAACACCCGCCAGCCACCTTTATGCAAAACAAGTTGCACGTCAGTCGGTGAAACCGATCTCATGTACGTGGACATGTAAGGTTGGTCCGGGCCGCTTCATCCCACAATGCCGCCGAATCAAAATAAGATGTTGGTGGTAAGCAGTATGAACATCACAGCCCACAACTCTTTGTGTTCTACTCATGCATATCATCTACGCATAGACCTGGCTCATGATGCCACTGTTGGGGAACGTTGCATGGAAAACAAAAAAAAATTCTACGTTCATGCAAGATCTATCCATGGAGATGCATAGCTACGAGAGGGGGGAGTGTGTCTACGTACCCTCGTAGACTATAAGCGAAAGCGTTGAGACACCACGGTTGAAGTAGTCGAACAGCTTCGCGATCCAACCGACCGAGCAGCGAACGTACGGCACCTCCGTGTTCAGCACACATTCAGCTCGATGACGTCCTCGACTTCTTGATCCAGCAAGATGGGGAGGTAGTGGATGAGTTCCGGCAGCACGATGGCGTGGTAACGGTGATGGTGATGCTATCTCCGCAGGGCTTCGCCCAAGCACTACGAAAATATGACCGAGCGACGGAACTGTTGAGGTGGGCGCCGCACACGGCTAAGCAATTGTCGTGGTTATGTGTGCCCCCCCCCCCCCCCCCCCCCCCCGTATATATATAGGTGGGGGGAGGAGGGAGCAGCCAAATAGGGTGCCCCAAGTAGGCCGAATCCTACTTGGGGTCCTCCCCAATTCGGCCCCCCCTTCCATATTTACCGGAGGGGAAAAGTAAAGGGGAAGAGGAAAGGGAAGGGGGAGGCCGACTCCCCTCCTTCCTTTCTCTCCCCTTGGCTGGTGGCCTAGGTGGGGTGCACCAGCCCCTTGTGGGCTGGTGTGCTCCTCCCCTTTGGCCCACATGGCCCATTAACCTCCCGGGGGTGTCCGGAACCCCTTCCGGTGCCCCGATGACTACCCGGTGCACTCCGAAACTCTTCCGGTGTCCGAATACCATCGCCCTATATATCAATCTTTACCTCCGGACCATTCCGGAGCTCCTCGTCATGTCCGTCATCTCATCCGGGACTCCAAACAACATTCGGTCACCAATTCACATAACTCATATAACACTATATCGTCAATGAACGCTAAGCGTGTGGACCCTGCGGGTTCGGGAATGATGTAGACATGACCGAGACGACTCTCCGGTCAATAACCAATAGCTGGACCTGGATGCCCATATTGGTTCCTACATATTCCACGAAGATCTTATCGGTCGAACCGTTATGACAACATACGTAATTCCGTTTATCCGTCGGTATGTTACTTGCCCGAGATTCGATCGTCGGTATCTCCATACCTAATTCAATATCGTTACCGGGAAGTCTCTTTACTCGTTCCGTAATACATCATCCTGTAACTAACTCATTAGTCATTTGCTTGCAAGGCTTCTTATGATGTGTATTACCGAGAGGGCCCAAAGATACCTCTCCGAAACACGGAGCGACAAATCCCCGTCTCGATCCATGCCAACTCAACAGACACCTTCGGAGATACCTGTAGAGCATCTTTATGATCACTCAGTTACGTTGTGACGTTTGATAGCACACAAGGTATTCCTCCGTTATCCGGGAGTTGCATGATCTCATGGTCGAAGGAACATGTATTTGACATTCAAGAAAGCAGTAGCAATAGCCAGAACGATCATATGCTAAGCTAACGGATGGGTATTGTCCATCACATCATTCTCCTAATGATGTGATCCCGTTATCAAATGACAACTCATGTCTATGGTTAGGAAACCTTAACCATCTTTGATCAATGAGCTAGTCTAGTAGAGGCTCACTAGGGACACGGTATTTGTTTATGTATTCACACATGCATTTAAGTTTCCGGTCAATACAATTCTAGCATGAATAATAAACCTTTATCATGAACAAGGAAATATAAAATAATAACAACTTTATTATTGCCTCTAGGGCATATTTCCATCAGTCTCCCACTTGCACTAGAGTCAATAATATGATTACATAGTAATGAATCTAACACCCATGGAGTCTTGGTGTTGATCATGTTTTGCTCGCGGAAGAGGCTTAGTCAACTGGTCTGCAATATTCAGATCCGTGTGTACTTTGCAAATTTCTATGTCTCCATCCTTGACATATTCACGAATGGAGTTGAAGCGTCTCTTGATGTGTTTGGTCTTCTTGTGAAACCTGGGCTCCTTTGCTATAGCAATTGCTCCAGTGTTGTCACAAAATATTGTCATTGGACCCGATGCACTAGGTATTACACCTAGATCGGATATGAACTCCTTCATCCAGACTCTTTCATGCGCTGCTTCTGAAGCAGCTATGTATTCCGCTTCACACGTAGATCCCGCCACGACGCTTTTCTTGGAACTGCACCAACTGACAGCTCCACCATTCAATATAAATACGTATCCGATTTGTGACTTAGAGTCATCCGGATCAGTGTCGAAGCTTGTATCGACGTAACCCTTTACGACGAGCTCTTCGTCACCTCCATAAATGAGAAACATGTCCTTGGTCCTTTTCAGGTACTTCAGGATATTCTTGACCGCTGTCCAGTGATCCACTCCTGGATTACTTTGGTACCTCCCTGCCAAACTTATGGCAAGGCACACATCAAGTCTGATACACAGCATGGCATACATAATAGAACCTATGGCTGGGGCATAGGGAATGATTTTCATTTTCTCTATATCTTCTGTCGTGGTCGGGAATTGAGTCTGACTCAACTTCACACCTTGTAACACAGGCAAGAACCCTTTCTTTGACTGATCCATTTTCAACTTCTTCAAAACTTTATCAAGGTATGTTCTTTGTGAAAGTCCTATTAAGTGTCTTGATCTATCCCTATAGATTTTGATGCCCAATATATAAGCAGCTTCACCGAGGTCTTTCATTGAAAAACTCTTATTCAAGTATCCTTTTATGCCATCCAAAAATTCTACATCATTTCCAATCAACAATATGTCATCCACATATAATATTAGAAATGCAACAGAGCTCCCACTCACTTTCTTGTAAATACAGGCTTCACCGTAAGTCTGTACAAAACCATATGCTTTGATCACCTCATCAAAGCGTATATTCCAACTTCGAGATGCTTGCACCAGTCCATAGATGGATCGCTGGAGCTTGCACACTTTGTTAGCACCCTTAGGATCGACAAAACCTTCTGGTTGCATCATATACAACTCTTCTTTAAGAAATCCATTAAGGAATGCAGTTTTGACATCCATTTGCCCGATTTCATAATCATAAAATGCGGCAGTTGCTAACATGATTTGGACAGACCTAAGCATCGCTACGGGTGAGAAAGTCTCATCGTAGTCAACCCCTTGAACTTGTCGAAAACCTTTCGCAACAAGTCGAGCTTTGTAGATAGTGATGTTACCAGCAGCGTTTGTCTTCCTCTTAAATATCCATTTATTCTCAATGGCTTGCCGATCATCGGGCAAGTCTACCAAAGTCCACACTTTGTTCTCATACATGGATCCTATCTCAGATTTCATGGCCTCAAGCCATTTGTCGGAATCTGTGCTCATCATAGCTTCTTCATAGTTCGTAGGTTCGCCATTGTCTAACAACATAACTTCCAGGATAGGATTACTGAACCACTCTGGTGTGGAACGTACTCTGGTCGACCTACGAGGTTCAGTAGTAACTTGAACTAAAGTTTCATGATTTTTATCATTATCTTCCTCTCTTATTGGTGTAGGCATCACGGGAATGGTTTTCTCTGATGAGCTACTTTCCAATTCGAGAGAAGGTACAATTACCTCATCAAGTTCTACTTTCCTCCCACTCACTTCTTTTGAGAGAAACTCCTTCTCTAGAAAGGACTTATTCTTAGAAACAAAGATCTTGCCTTCGGATCTGTGGTAGAAGGTGTACCCAATTATTTTTTTAGGGTATCCTATGAAGACGCACTTCTCCGCTTTGGGTTCGAGCTTATCAGGCTGAAGCTTTTTCACATAAGCGTCGCTTCCCTAAACTTTAAGAAACGACAGCTTTGGTTTCTTGCCAAACCATAGTTCATATGGTGTCGTCTCAACGGATTTAGATGGTGCCCTATTCAACGTGAATGCAGCTGTCTCTAATGCATAACCCCAAAACGATAGTGGCAGATCAGTAAGAGACATCATAGAATGCACCATATCTAATAAAGTACGATTACGACGTTCGGACACATCATTACGCTGTGGTGTTCCAGGTGGCGTGAGTTGTGAAACAATTCCACATTTTCTTAAATGAAGGCCAAACTCATAACTCTAATATTCTCCTCCGTGATCAGATCGTAGAAACTTTATTTTCTTGTTACGATGATTCTCTACTTCACTCTGCAATTCTTTGAACTTTTCAAATGTTTTTGACTTCTGTTTCATCAAGTAGATATACCCATACCTACTCAAATCATCTATGAAGGTTAGAAAATATCGATACCCGCCGCGTGCTTCAACATTCATCGGACCGCATACATCGGTATGTATTATTTCCAACAAATCAGTAGCTCGCTCCATTGTTCCAGAGAACGGAGTTTTAGTCATCTTGCCCATGAGGGATGGTTCGCAAGTATCAAATGAGTCATAATCAAGTGATTCCAAAAGTCCATCTGCATGGAGTTTCTTCATGCGCTTTACACCAATATGACCTAAACGGCAGTGCCACAAGTATGTTGCACTATCATTATCGACTTTGCATCTTTTGGCATAAATATTATGAATATGTGTATCACTACGATCGAGATTCAACAAGAATAGACTATTCACAAAAAGGTGTGTGACCATAAAAGATGTTACTCATATAAATAGAACAACCATTATTCTCTAACTTAAATGAATAACCGTCTCACAATAAACAAGATCCAGAAATAATGTTCATGCTCAACGCTGGCACCAAATAACAATTATTGAGGTCTAAAACTAATCCCGAAGGTAGATGTAGAGGTAGCGTGCCGACGGCGATCACATCAACCTTGGAACCATTCCTGACGCGCATCGTCACCTCGTCCTTAGCCAATCTTCACTTATTCCGTAGCTCCTGTTCCGAGTTACAAATATGAGCAACCGAACCAGTATCAAATACCCAGGCGATACTGCGAGCATTAGTAAGGAACACATCAATAACATGTATATCAAATATACCTTTGCTCACTTTGCCATCCTTCTTAGCCGCCAAATACTTGGGGCAGTTCCGCTTCCAGTGACCAGTCCCTTTGCTGTAGAAGCACTCAGTTTCAGGCTTGGGTCCAGCTTTGGGTTTCTTCGTGGGAGCGGTAACTTGCTTGTCGTTCTTCTTGAAGTTCCCCTTCTTTACCTTGCCCTTTTTCTTGAAACTAGTGGTTTTGGTAACCATCAACACTTGATGCTCCTTCTTGATTTCTACCTCCGCCGATTTCAGCATCGCGAAGAGCTCGGGAATTGTCTTCTCCATCCCTTGCATATTATAGTTCATCACGAAGCCTTTATAGCTTAGTGGCAGTGATTGAAGAACTCTGTCAATAACACTCTCAACCAGAAGCTCAATTCCCAGCTGAGTCAAGTGGTTGTGGTACCCAGATATTCTGAGTTTGTGTTCACTGACATAACTATTCTCCTCCATCTTACAGCTAAAGAACTTGTTGGAGACTTCATATCTCTCAACCTGGGCATTACCTTGAAATATCAATTTCAGCTCCTGAAACATCTCATATGCTCCATGGTGTTCAAAACGCTTTTGCAGTCCCGGTTCTAAGCCATAGAGCATGGCACATTGAACTATCGAGTAGTCATCAGATCGAGCCTGCCAGGCGTTCACAACGTCTGCAGCAGCTCCTGCAGCAGGTCCATCACCTAGCGGTGCATCAAGGACACATAATTCTTATGTGCAGCAATGAGGATAATCCTCAAGTTATGGACCCAGTCCGTGTAGTTGCTACCATCATCTTTCAACTTAGCTTTCTCTAGGAACGCATTAAAAGTCAAGGGAACGGTAGCACGGGCCATTGATCTACAACATAGATATGCAAAAACTATCAAGACTAAGTTCATGATAAATTAAGTTCAATTAATCAAATTACTAATGAACTCCCACTTAAACTAACATCCCTCAGGTTATCTAAGTGATACATGATCCAAATCAACTAACCCATGTCCGATCATCACGTGAGATGGGGTAGTCATCAATGGTGAACATCTCCATGTTGATCATATCTACTATATGACTCATGTTCGACATTTCGGTCTCCAGTGTTCCGAGACCATGTCTGTACATGCTAGGCTCGTCAAGTTTAACCCAAGTATTCTGCTTGTGTAAAACTGTCTTACACCTGTTGTATGTGAACATAGAATCTATCACACCCGATCATCATGAGGTGCTTTGAAACGACGAACTTTAGCAACGGTGCATACTCAGGGAGAGCACTTTTATCTTGAAATTTAGTGAAGGGATCATCTTATAATGCTACCGTCGTTCTAAGCAAAATAAGATGCATAAAGGATAAACATCACATGTAATCAAAATATGTGACATGATATGGCCATCATCAACTTGTGCTTTTGATCTCCATCTCCAAAGCATCGTCATGATCTGCATCGTCACCGGCACAACACCATGATCTCCATCATCTTGATCTACATCAACATGTCGTCACGTGGTCGTCTCGGCAACTATTGCTTCTACAACTATTTCTAACGCATAGCGATAAAGTAAAGCAATTACATGGCACTTGCATTTCATACAATAAAGAGACAACCATAAGGCTCTTGCCGGTTGCCGATAAAATACAAAACATGATCATCTCATACAACAACGTATATCACATCATGTCTTGACCATATCACATCACATGCATACCCTGCAATAACAAGTTAGACGTCCTCTACTTTGTTGTTGCAAGTTTTACGTGGCTGCTACGGGTTTCTAGCAAGAACCGTTCTTACCTACGGAAAAACAACCACAACGGTGATTTATCAAGTTTGCTGTTTTAACCTTCTTCAAGGACTGGCCGTAGTCAAATTCGATTCTACTAAAGTAGGAGAAACAGACACCCGCCAGCCACCTTTATGCAAAACAAGTTGCACGTCAGTCGGTGAAACCGATCTCATGTACGTGGACATGTAAGGTTAGTCCGGGCCGCTTCATCCCACAATGCCGCCGAATCAAAATAAGATGTTGGTGGTAAGCAGTATGAACATCACAGCCCACAACTCTTTGTGTTCTACTCATGCATATCATCTACGCATAGACCTGGCTCATGATGCCACTGTTGGGGAACGTTGCATGGAAAACAAAAAAAAATTCTATGCACATGCAAGATCTATCCATGGAGATGCATAGCTACGAGAGGGGGGAGTGTGTCTACGTACCCTCGTAGACTATAAGCGAAAGCGTTGAGACACCACGGTTGAAGTAGTCGAACAGCTTCGTGATCCAACCGATCGAGCACCGAACGTACGGCACCTCCGTGTTCAGCACACATTCAGCTCGATGACGTCCTCGACTTCTTGATCCAGCAAGATGGGGAGGTAGTGGATGAGTTCCGGCAGCACGATAGCGTGGTAACGGTGATGGTGATGCTATCTCCGCAGGGCTTCGCCCAAGCACTACGAAAATATGACCGAGGGATGGAACTCTTGAGGTGGGCGCCGCACACGGCTAAGCAATTGTCGTGGTTATGTGCCCCCCCCCCCCCCCGTATATATATAGGTGGGGGGAGGAGGGAGCAGCCAAAGGGGGTGCCCCAAGTAGGCTGAATCCTACTTGGGGTCCTCCCCAATTCGGCCCCCCCTTCCATATTTACCGGAGGGGAAAAGTAAAGGGGAAGAGGAAAGGGAAGGGGGAGGCCGACTCCCCTCCTTCCTTTCTCTCCCCTTGGCTGGCGGCCTAGGTGGGGTGCACCAGCCCCTTGTGGGCTGGTGTGCTCCTCCCCTTTGGCCCACATGGCCCATTAACCTCCCGGGGGTGTCCGGAACCCCTTCCGGTGCCCCGATGACTACCCGGTGCACTCCGAAACTCTTCCGGTGTCCGAATACCATCGCCCTATATATCAATCTTTACCTCCGGACCATTCCGGAGCTCCTCGTCATGTCCGTCATCTCATCCGGGACTCCAAACAACATTCGGTCACCAATTCACATAACTCATATAACACTATATCGTCAATGAACGTTAAGCGTGTGGACCCTGCGGGTTCGGGAATGATGTAGACATGACCGAGACGACTCTCCGGTCAATAACCAATAGCTGGACCTGGATGCCCATATTGGTTCCTACATATTCCATGAAGATCTTATCGGTCGAACCGTTATGACAACATACGTAATTCCGTTTGTCCGTCGGTATGTTACTTGCCCGAGATTCGATCGTCGGTATCTCCATACCTAATTCAATATCGTTACCGGGAAGTCTCTTTACTCATTCCGTAATACATCATCCTGTAACTAACTCATTAGTCATTTGCTTGCAAGGCTTCTTATGATGTGTATTACCGAGAGGGCCCAAACATACCTCTCCGAAACACGGAGCGACAAATCCCAGTCTCGATCCATGCCAACTCAACAGACACCTTCGGAGATACCTGTAGAGCATCTTTATGATCACTCAGTTACGTTGTGACGTTTGATAGCACACAAGGTATTCCTCCGGTATCTGGGAGTTGCATGATCTCATGGTCGAAGGAACATGTATTTGACATTCAAGAAAGCAGTAGCAATAAACAGAACGGTCATATGCTAGGCTAACGGATGGGTCTTATCCATCACATCATTCTCCTAATGATGTGATCCCGTTATCAAATGATAACTCATGTCTATGGTTAGGAAACCTTAACCAGCTTTGATCAACGAGCTAGTCTAGTAGAGGCTCACTAGGGACACGGTATTTGTTTATGTATTCACACATGCATTTAAGTTTCCAGTCAATACAATTCTAGCATGAATAATAAACCTTTATCATGAACAAGGAAATTTAAAATAATAACAACTTTATTATTGCCTCTAGGGCATATTTCTATCAATGCGCGCATTATTGGGTTACCTTTTCTTCCTGACTATCCAAAAATAACCTTTCCGCAGAAGCAATATGAGGACCATGTTAAGGTAATTGATATTTCAGATTTCACCAAGTTAGACCATATTTTCGTCGTTTCTAATTATGTTTTATTGCTATTTGCAATTTCCAGACGTACCCTGAGGACGCGGAATTGTTGAACATGAAGATCTTCAACTTTGAGTGGATGAACGCTATTTGGGGCACTAGACATGAGGGTGGTGGAAACTCTAAAAGCAGATGATCGCGGCAGGGTGCTGCATCAGCTAGGGTTGGCGCAAGCTCAAAGAAAGTGAGCGACGACGATGATGACTTTATGCCAAACAAACAAGCCTAGAATAGATTCAAGGGTCCTGCTGCATCAAAGAAGGGTGGTGGTAGCTCTAAGAAAGTGAACGACGACGATGATGACTTAATGCCAAGAAAACGAGCCCATAATAGATCTAAGGATTGTGCAAGCTCGAAGAGCAGTAGATTAGGTAAGAGCAGTAGATCATCCGATAATCCATCCTCGTCCTACTCACCCATCACCCTTTGCATTTCCTCCTCTGACTCATCCCCATCAGCCAAACGACTATCAGCAAATACTCTCGACTAACTGCTATGCCCTGCTTCATGACCACTGACAATGTGTGACACATAATCTGACTCTTTCTCGGGATGGCTTACATTCACTTGTTGTGACCCAAATGGATCAATCTCATTAGCCGGTTGACTGCCCTGGCCGGGTTCATACCCCCCTCTGCCTTCTAACAAATTCTGCTCATTCGCCACAGGGATCACTAAGGCATAGGAGTGAATCGTTCGTTCTCTGCAATGCCTTAACCAGGCCAACCACTTCAGGGTCCTATCTATCAGGCTCAACTCCCACAATACGTTTTTACAGGATTTGGTCCACACTGCCTGAATACTGACGCATCACTCATTAGGATCCAACCCAAAACTTGTTGTCAACCAGTACTTCAACTGCCTAATGTCCACTCTTTCTGGGTTTGGTAATGTCAACTACCCACTTTTAAATTCACTCAGATCAACCCCCAACTCATTATATCGAACATTACCAGGGCCATAGTACACAGTGAAATTCACGGATTCAGACATGTTACCTGCCATACAAATCCATATTCTCACATTGAACCAATACTCCCTACTAACACCAGTCATTTTCCCATGCACATTAACAGTACGATGAACCACCACCACCGCACTGCTCCAATTATTGCCTCTATGCCTGTGAACATATATATGAACTAAACTAACTTTAATAACTACCAATGCATACTAAACCTATCCAATGCCATACATCTACATTAACAAAACTCTAACTACTAACAATGTTGACTAAAAAATAATTAGATGATAATTTGAGAGAGAGGTGGTTATACCCTTGATGCGTGCGTCGCCGACTTCGAACTGCTGTCGTCTCTGCGCTGCGCCTTGACGGAGCTCCATGCACGAAGACCACACCGGGCCCGTCCATCATCGGAGCTGCTCCATCCACCAGAGCTCCTCCACCAACCGGAGCTCCTCCACCAAAGCTCCTCTCCACCCAAGCTCCTCCACGCACCCCCACCTCACCCAATGGATGGATCGAAGTCTTAGACGTCGGGAGGGCCTTTTGTCTAATGGATTTGCTAGTTGGTAGCCTCTATGGCCCAAAAAGAACAGAGAGAGAAATGGAAATGAGGCACGGTCGGGAGGAAGAAGAAGGCGAGCGAGCTTATCCCGACCTCTTCGGCCGCGTGTTGGCCGAAGACCCAGTCTTCGGTCGCGTGGGGAACGAAGAGAATATCTTCGGTCCAATGGGCCACAAAGAGAAGTGTTCGGTCGTGCACGGTAGTCTTCGGCACTGGTGCGGCCGAAAAGGCCTCTTCGGTCGATACGTGGCCGAAAAGTCCATCTTCGGTCGCATGGTGACCGACGACGTCATACAATACAAGTGAAATTTCTGAAATTAGGCATATAGTTTCGGCATTTGTTATTTTTTTTTAAAAAAAATCGCCATCTCTCCGACTCCGAGCCAGACGAACGCGACGAGCTCACCAGTTTTGTTGCAGCAGGCAGAGTGAAGCGGAGCCGAGACTGCCGACGACTATGCACAAGTGGGCGCTCTCCTCCTCGTCCTCCTCCTCACCACGCTCCCGACCCAGGTAAGCCCCCTCCGCAGTCCGCCGCCGCTACCTCCTGATTTTCTTGGTGATTTGTGCGGGATGCCGGTGAATTTAGGTGGTAGCTCGTGATCTGTTGGCTTTGAAGGCATCACGCGTAGATTCGGTCCCAGGAGGTAGCTTACCAGTTCTCCAGCCCGCGTAGCCGCTTGATTTTGGCGGCACTCCCCTCTGGTGTCTGAATCTGGCGCCATGCAACGAATTCCTAGTGGGAAATCCAGACAGAACCGCTTTCGGTTGTTTGATCCGTTCGTGTACATGCCAGTGCTATCGGGCGCGGTCTCTGGTGGCAATTTCGGTCCAGTTTCCGCTGTAGATCTCACATCTGAGTTGCTAGCTCTGTCGCGATGTGGGTTCGTGGCCCCTCCGATCTGATGTGATGGCAGGGCCGCAGGGGTTTGTTCCGAGTTCGACATTACTGGCTTACTTGGTGCTTAGATCCGTCTTGGGTTATTAAATTTTCCAGCAAATTATGCGGCTAATTAAGTCATGGGGTTTAAATAGGGTTTAGTCAAGTAACTCGGTCGATTTATACACCAATCTAGCATTTGCTTAGCGGAAATCTAGTGCTGGTTGCTACTGATCTAGCGCTCTACCATATCCTTATTAGTGAATTCCAAACACTCGTACCTATCTGCTGTAATCTACACAAAATCCGAGTTGTTGGTCTGATCCTTGATGCTTCTGCAGCTAAGAAGCTCAAAGTCAATGCCGAGGAGAGCAGCGACGACTTGACCGACTTTCCCAAGGTAGAGAAGAAGCTTGGGGCCGTTCCCCATGGCTTGTCCACCGACTCTGAGGTTGTCCAGAGGTGCGCTCTAATGCCTGATCAATGCTGATGGTTCCCATTTCATGCTGTTGACATTCTGTATTGATACTATGAGTTTGATGTGTGAAGGGAGTCTGAATCGATCTCGAGGAAGACCCTCAGGAACTCGGCAGGAAGACCCTAAGGAACTCGGCCGAAAAGTTTGAGTTCCAGGCCGGGGTGTAGAGACTCATGGACATCATCATCAACTCACTCTATAGCAACAAGGACATCTTCCTGAGGGAGCTCATTTCCAATGCATCTGATGTATGTATTGCATTTGATTCTGCCCCCCTGTATTAGGATTGCATTGTGGGTGCTAGAAACTAAGGGTGATACCTTTATGTTTGTAAACTTTGGATAAGATTAGGTTCCTTGCCCTCACTGATAAGCAGGTTTTGGGCAAAGGTGACACTGCTAAGCTTGAAATCCAGGTACGGTGGGCTGTAGAGCTAATAGCCTTTTCTGATTGCCATGCCATTGCTTTTTGAATCGGTTGGTAAGGCATTTGCTGTGTCCACATGCAGATTAAGTTGGATAAGGAGAACAAGATTCTCTCTATTTGGGATCGGGGTGTTGGTATGACCAAGGAAGATCTCATTAAGAACCTTGGAACCATTGCCAAGTCTGGAACTTCAGGTACTGCTGTTCTTTACCGATTGTTTTGCTCTAAGATATTTGAAATCTCCAGTGCAAATTCAGCATTATTTATTTGTTGGTGTGGAATATTGCACCAAATACCATCCAACATATATGTAATCCTTGAAATGCGCTTGTATAACATTAATTGCTTGCACTTTTTGCAGCTTTCGTGGAAAAGATGCAGACTGGAGGTGACCTCAATCTCATTAGGCAGTTTGGTGTTGGTTTCAACTCAGTAAGCACAATGATGACAAATAGTAAGACATCAACCAATGCCCTTTTCTTTAACACAGTACTGATGCCTTATGCTTTTGGTTCATTTCTTGCCTTCCTCCATGCAATTTTCTTGTTCCTGTTGTGAGTATGTATCCCTCTCTGATAGATATGCGTGGGAGTCCAAAGCTGATGGATCATTCGCTATTTTGGAGGATACATGGAATGAACCCCTGGGCCGCGAAACTGAGGTCAAACTGCATCTCCGCGATGAGGCCAAGGAGTACTTGGAAGAAGACAAGCTTAAGGTATCACCATATTAGCATGTCTTTTTTGTTGTCAGTGCAATTTATACTTTCATTAAATTCTTGTTGTATTTCTACCTAAGACCCAGTGGATCCAAATTATACGTCAAATGTATCACCCATAGGTGTTTTTGTCCAATAGTTGCATCTGAAACATTACATGACAAAACACATTTGCCACATTGAGGCATTGTTTATGTTATAGTTTGTTTAATATGGTTGCTTGTTTTGCAGGACTTGGTGAAGAAGTACTCTGAGTTCATCAACTTCCCCATTTACTTGTGGGCAACCAAGGAGGTTGATGTTGAAGTGCCAGCTGATGAGGAGGAATCAACTGAAGAAGAGGAATCAAGTATGTTTTTGCACTCAATGTTATCCATTTTTTCTAGATCATATTGTGTTGTAAGCATGCAATCACTAACGCATTGGCTATTTTTTTAAATAATAAATTTTTTTATTAATTCAAGAAATAATACGCGGTTTTGAAAATTTTCAAAAATAATACATCGTCGGCTTAGGCGATGCTGATTGGATCCAGTCGGAGACGGCGAAGCCGATTAGCGGGCAGTCGGGTTTGGCTAAGCCGATTGACCAGTCGGTCTTAACCGTGAGCTTCAGTCGGTTTTAGCGCAACCAATTAGTTACTGTTGGCTTTGGCCAACTCGACAGCTGCATACCATATTTTCCACTGTAATTTTATCCCGCTACCGTCTCCAGAATTTTTGTCCAAAAGGACCACCTGCCCGCCATAAATTCTTTCCGCCATTTTCTTTCCCGCCATTTATTCGGACCAAATATCTTCCCGCCAATTGTTCCCGCCATTTTCTTGCCGCCAATTATTCCCGCCATTTTCTTTCCCGCCAAATTTTCCCTCCATTTTCTTCCCGCCAATTTTTCCCATCATTTTCTTTCCCGCCATTTTTCCCCGCCTTATCTTTTGCCTGGAGAACTCTATAAACCCCCCCGGCATGTTGTGTTCTGCATCTTTCCATAGCCATTTATCTAGCCATGTCTGGTGCCAACTCGAAGAGACCTGCCCAGAGTGCGACATCAGCTAGGGGTGCCGCAATCTCAAAGAAAGTCAGCGTAGATGATGATGATGACTTTATGCCAAGCAAGCAAACTCAGAATAGATCCAAGGGCCGAGTTGCATCGGGTAAGGGTGGCGCTAGCTCTAAGCACTTGAAGAGCGATGATGACGATGACTTCATGCCGAGCAAAAGAGCTCAAAACAGATCCAAGGGTAGTGCAAACTTGAAGAGGAGTAAGTCAGGTAAGAGTGCTGCGCCAACAAAGGGTGCTGATGCTGATTACGATTCCGCTGATGACTTTATGCCAGGGAAACTAGTTCAGGTAACATTTGGACACAATCATGAAGACCTCTAGAAGCCCCATGTTAGCGAGAATAGTGAGGATGACTTCATATAGTTTCTGTATGACGATGCATCAGCATTGTGTTGTATCTTTATTTGAGATGTACTACTTTAATGTCATAATTCAGATGCATTTTTATTTCCACATACATAAATGTCTCTTACATAAATCTGAAAGTGTGAAACTATCATAGATAGATACAATAGGTCGCACACGTAGATAGACAAATCACCCTACTCGACGACGGCCAGCTGGCCTTTCCCGACGATCGGAAGGCGACAAGCGATTAGGTAGTCATGTCTCTACTGATAGAGAGAAGTGTCACTAACGACGTCTGCCACGGCGATCAGGCGGTGTATTAGGCGTCGTCCGGCCATACCTGTTGGGTGCTCTAATGTTACGAGCTGGAATCTCGGACCCGTCCTGGTCATACTGTGTATCCTGTGTGGGGCCTGGTGGAGGAGTGGAAAAAATGTCCATCCAGCTGGTGTGCTGCGACATGTAATCCTGTATGTTCTGCCCACCTTCCTGATCACTCTCCCACGTGGATCCAGACATAGATGCCTCTTGTCCGGACATAGACGCCTTATATCCGTAGGCTCCTGCAGGAGGGAACATAAGTACTGAAGAAATCCGTAGTCCCAATTGATATTGAAAAGAATAAATATGAAGAGACATACCCGCTGGCTGTGGCTGCAACATGAAGCCTGACATGGGACCCTGCTACTGTGGGTGTGGCTGAAACACGAAGCACGACGTGGGATCCCGCTGGTGCTGCCACGCCGAACTTCCAGCTTGGTCAGGAGGGGGTGGCCTGGTCATCGACTGCTCTGCTAGACATGGACACGGCTGATGTCGGTGCTGTGTGGGTTCTTGCTGGTGCGAGGAGGGATGCGGCTACTGCTGCTGCATGGAGGGACGCGGGGGGCATTGTAGGGGCTGCTGGTGAACAACGTCTAAAGTCCGGGTGCACGTGATAGCCGTGTAGATAGCTCGTATCTTCCCCTCCATGCGCGTCATCCAGGACTAGAGCTGAGGCCGATGTGGAAGAAGAGGTCCAGACGACAGTGAACGTCCAAAGTTGGCCATCTCATCATGACAATTCATCCATATCATTCTGGATGCGCTGGCTCTGCCGTCTACCTCTATTTGTACGCATATTCCCTGGGTCTAGAATGTACCGCCTTGCAACAGGATTAACGGTGTTGAAGTTACCCATTGATTGAAATCCCAGCATCTCACCTGTCCAGGTATTGAGGACGGACTCTTTCAGAAAATATGGAGACACGAACGAGATTGCGTCCATTCCTAGCTGCCCGCAAGCAGCAAGTACATGCGAGCAAGGTAGGTGAAGCAACTTTGGTTTGTTGCATGTGCACTCGCACGTTGGCCTGACCTCATTTCCAATTTTCACCTCAGGCGTCCTCACCTCATTTCCACATCTGAACTTATTGTTAGCTAAGCGGACCTCAAACCATCTTTCTTGATTTCTGATGGCGACTACAGTGTGTGACCTAGCTTTTTCCATCTTTTCATTCATGTACTTCATAACCTTTTCACAGTAACGTGTGTTTGGGTTGTTCATGATATGCAGGTGAGCTCTTTAACGTCTATCTCTGAAATACTTCACCGTGACATAGAAAATACCCTCTATGATGGCTGTAAGTGGCAAAGCACGGTTTCCTCTGAGGACAAAGTTATATGTTTCAGCGAGGTTGGTAGTCATGACACCGTACCTTGCTCCATGTGTGTCATGCAGCAAAGACCACTTCTCCAGAGTCTCGTGCTCTATCCACTGTTGAAAGGTTCTAATCGTCTTACCAAGCCTTCTCCTAGTACCAGGAGGGTCAAATCCTGGAAAATCACAAAGCCCAACAGGGTCTTCCTCCACGGCCGCTATTCCTGTTGCTAACTGTGCAACTCCTGCTGCTACATGTGCCCTCACAGCTGCATCTCATGTAGCTTTCCTGTCCCTAACATGTCTTTGCGTGCACACATCAAGTCCGCCACGTATCAAATTGTACTTTCATACCTGGTTCTGCTTGCAGAGTTTTTTGAATAGATTCATAAGGTTCTTATTTCTGAACTACGAGAAGAAATTGGCCCCTAGATGGTGCATGCACCAACGGCTCTGCAAGTCCTGCCATGGAGTTTGTTCGTCAGGCCCAGGGTTTGTCAGTTTCTTTATCGCACTGAGCATACCTACATGCCTATCATGAAGGATGCACACATTCGGCTTATCCTGCACAACTGCTATTTTGAGTTGCCTGAAGAACCATGTCCAACTTTTAATGTTCTCGCTCTCCACAAAAGCAAACGCGAATGGGATGACTTGATTTTGGTCGTCTTGACCAATGGCGGGCAGGATCTGACCCTTGTACTTGCTAGTATGAAAAGTGCCATCTACACATATCACCGGTCGAGAATGACTGAAATCTTCGATGCATACACCGAAAGAGAAGAACAGTCGATGTAGCACCTTCATAGTTGGGAACTCTGGCATAAGAAGTCTTGGATGTCGACATAGGTGCCTGGATTCCTGTCCTGGAGTGTGTGGAGGAGCCGGACAATAGATTGATATGCGTCGAAATACAAACCAAATCTGTTCTCAAGCGCCCTATGCTTAGCCCTCCAAGCCTGGCCATAAGAAATTTTGTACTTCAACCTGACGAAGACTTTTGTCTGGATAGCCTTCACTTCCATCGCTTTGCACTCCACTATCTCGTTGTAAAGCAACCGAGCAATAAGTGTGGACGAAAGGTTATCATGATCTTGAGGGATACTTGGAATAACACGTGTGATGTGCTAACTCTCTGATCACCCAACTTGTGCCATACTTAGGGAGATAGCCATGCACCCTGTCGGGGCAATGTATGTTCTTGCATTCCATTGTCAAGTATTTCTGACTTGACACCATAGTTTTGAAAACCCTTTGCGTGGACATTGCCCAATTAATAATTGCATCCTTCAGAGCTTCCTTGTCAAGATACATAGCACCCGACGCAATGTTGTTCTGTTGATATTGCCAGGCAGAATCATGGCCATCGTTCACGGTCATTGCAGATGAGAAGTCTTGATTCCATGATGCAGGATTAGACACCTCCTCTACATTCTCTTCTTCATCCGACTCATTGGAATCATTGGCATGACCACTATCACCATCTGTATCTTCTTCTTCCATCTGGTTTTGCATGTGCCCATCTACCTCGTTAGCATCCTGTCGGGGCCGGATTTTGGGGACACAACATCCCAGAAATTAACCCCTCGTGTCATCACCAGCCCCAGGATTTCTGTTACTGGTGGACACGTCCTTGTTACAGATTACCAAGCTATTACAAGAATTGGATACAAGACCATAAAGGTCTAATGATACAACAATGATATCTGGTGAGGGGTGACAGAAATGACTCGTGTTCTCCAACGTCGATGGGGCTCCATTCCCAGAGGAACGGCTGACCTGGATAATTCCTATCCCATGTGGCTGCCATCCTAGGCTCCGCACGGACGTCGCTACGGTACTCCTTGTAGAACTCCTGACCTGGCCAAGTAAATAGCCAGGGACAAACCTGTGAGTACGTTTGAATGTACTCGCAAACATGATGAATAAAAGATATACCGAATGCATATGCTCATGATGGATTAAATGCTATGCTCATGCTGACTAAAAATTTAAATCATGATAGGTTAAATATAATATGATGCAAAGAACAAATATAACAGGTTAGTGACAAGCAATACAAAAAAAAATAATAGAAAAGAAATGCCAATCGGGTGTCCACAAGAGTAGTGGCGTGACAGACCGCCTGAGAACTCGAGGGACACCACGGAGAGGTCTTGAAAAGAAATGCCAATCGGGTGTCCACAAGAGTAGTGGTGTGACAGACCGCCTGAGAACTCGAGGGACGCCACGGAGAGGTCTTGAAAAGAAATGCCAGTCGGGTGTCAAAAAGTGACGCCGCGGTCGTTCGTGAAAATAAAACCGAATGCCCGGGGTAGTCTAGCCAGCCCCTGAGACACCCAGGAAAATAAAATAAGAGAAACAGGTTAGTCCACAATAATATGCATAACCACAATAATATTAATATGCATAGCAAAATATTCATGGTAGCATCAGGGTGACAATAATTACTCTTCAAAATAATTCAAGCAGATTTTAATTATTTCCACCGGAGACCAACACTTGACCAACCCAGACACGGCTATTCGAATAGGTATAACTCTGCAGAGGGTGTACTCTTTACCCACAAGTAAAGGATTTCTTTAGCCAACACCGAGACGCTGGCTAATTCCCATGACGGCCTTTGGGTTGAAAACACACCTAACCAGCACACACCAGATTAACCTTCCTGATGCCAGGAATCACCCAAGACACCGTTCCAGAAAATCTCTAAGTCGAGGAGACTACAATCTCGATTAGCATGGGATCACTATTCATATGCGCAGATTACAAGGGGTGCCCCCCTCTCGGCTACAACCGGAAACACCCATGCCCCCTGACCCGATGACAGGATTTAGTCCACTATCGTGGAAATCCTCATCGTAGCCCTCTATGTGGTGTGTGCACAGAAAGGGGTTAACAACTTACTAAACCATACCCCACCTGTGGCAGGGACAAGTGGCAGCATGAATCAAGTATGGGGGTTACCGGAACAAGACTCGATCTACGGTTGACTCAGGAGGCTCAAATATTTTCAGCAGTGGTTAACACAACAAAGTATTCTTTCAACAGCAATACCAAACAGGGCCACAACCCTTGCATGCTCCCACATGCGTAACCAACAAGGTATGATCACATTCCAACGTGATCACCCTTCTGCCAGTAACGGTATTTTACTATGCTTGTTCCTGCAAGTTAGTCATGACAAGCACACGATGCACGGTATGATGAAATATGCCAACTCTACATGCATGCAAATTTTATTTGAATTCAATCTTATGCATGACTCACAAATTCTCTCAAGAATTTACCCAAGCAATCACCATCTCAAGTGTTCAAGATGCTTGCCTTGAGTATGCAGAAATGTGGGGTGTACTCCAAAAGTTTGAAATATTTATCTCCCCTCCATTTCCTATTTTCAAAAACATTTAAATTACCACATATAGCAACAACAGTACTAAAAAGTGTTTCAAACACTTTTGAAATAAATACTAAAATAAACTAGATGGAAGGTTAGGAATATTAGAAAGATAATCATATTATTTGGAGTTCATAAGGTTTTCCTAGAGAATTTCTAAGCTGAGATAATTAAGGAAATGGACTAATTAATAGGTTCAGCAGGTACAAAGCCTAGGAAAAATGTTCACCTAGGCTTAAATAATAGGGCATGATTTTATAAGTATTCAGAAGTTTGAATCATCAGATTTGGATTTGAATTGGTGGCTGTGGAATTATTTGAAAACTGCTGGAAAAGAAAAAGGAAAAGTAGCAGAGAAGCGCTCTGAGCGCGATTTAGACGGGCGGTGCCACTGGGCCGGGCCCAGCCGCTCGGCTGCACGCAAGGCTGAGACGTCGGAAGCGCATTTCTGGGAGTATGCCTTCCCCGCGTGGTGACGGCTTCTAGGGGGAGCCGCCTCCACTTATCCGCATGGCGAGGCCGTGGGTCACTGACAGTGGGCCCGCCTGGCCCACTAGTCAGGTTTTACCATGGTCCTCGCGCCCTCTCTCTCTGGCCGAACGGAGGCGCGGCCTCCGACGACCCTCGCCGGCGATTGGAGGCGCCCCTCGATGAGCCGAGCTCACCATCGGGCTCAAGAGGCTCGTGCGGTCCCGCCGGTGTGCGCCATGTCCCCCGAGGAGCACCAGCTCGATGGCGGCGAGGTCGCCCGAAGAACTCCGGCGGAAGCGATTTGGGCGTTTCGCCCACGGGCTCGCTCTGAAGAAATTGATGGCGAAATTGGATCTGCGGGTCTCTAGGGAAGCTACTGGAGAAGGAGTTGGGGAGGGGGAGGCTCTGGAGACGCCGGAATAGTCCGAGGGGTGGCGGCGGAAGCTTCGGCCGGAGAGGTAGAAGACGCCATCCCCGGGCTCCGTGCTTGTTCTGGAGGGTGACCATGATGATGGTGAGGCGATGGCGACCTGGACTGAGGCTCGGAGTGGCCTTTTATAGGCGGAGCATGGCGGTTCCGTGGCTCCCGTGGATAAGCACGGTGGCGGAGGCATTTACGGTGGTAATTAAGGTCATTGCGAAGCAGGTGGTGGACGGCGGGGTTCGGTGAGGACGATGGCGGCCCGCAATGAAGGAGGTGCGCTCTGGTTGGCTCAAACGCGGCCAGGTGGCTTGGACGGTGGCATAGCCGAGAAGACTACGGCGGCGGTGATGAGGCGATGATGCCGGCGGCTTGTCAGCACTAGGTGACGAGGGGAAGTGTCGGCGGGGTCGGTGAGGATGGTGGCGTTGTAGGCACGCCGCAGATGAGCTCCGCTGGTTGGGAGTTAAGGCAAGAGACCCTGGCGGAGACGTGTCCGAGAGGGACTCGTCGGGCGGTGCGCTTGGTCACCGTGGACAGCGGTGGCCGGCGCTAGCGGCCAGGGTGTGGTGTTCGCGGGGTACGAGGATGATCAGCCGATCTGGGAGAGGCCAGGGCGAGCGAGAGAGGCAGCAGGAATGCAGCAGGAGCTCGATGCCAAAACCTACACAACGTGCGCTCTGCACGCGCTCTAGACGTGCACGAAATGTGCTCGATGAATTGCCAATGCATCCTAGGCTAGTCCAATTGAGGTGATTTTTGGTAGGGTGATGCTGACAAGGATGGCAAGGCTACTGGACATGTTGTTTTGACCAGGGGATCTACTATCACATGCCAGTTTTAAACTTTGCCAAAATCTGCCATGCACTTCACCTGTTTGATAAAATGCTGGGGTGACCTACGAGATTTGGTTGGATGTGAAAATTTCCAGGATGGTGTCTCCGTAGAGGATAGTGATGATGGTGGAGTTGGTTTGGCAAAAAGAAATACTTGCTAGTGCAAATTTTACCTGAATTCATTTCTGGACAGAAACCACAGGAGGTTATTTGGTGGCTTTACAAAATTCATATAGGGCTAAGCTTCTAGAGTTAAGGGTTTGGTTGAAAGGACTATAAGTGGGAAAAATTTCAGAATTATTGGAGCAAGGAAAATTGGGGTTGTAGTTATAACCTAGAAAATGGACAGGATGGAAAAGAGGAAGTTTCACTCAAAATTTTCAAAACACCAAGTTGGGTTTTTGTACCAAAGTGATATATAGGCATCACATGACCTCCCATAATTTTTGTGGAATATAAAAAAAATTATTTAAAATGATTGTAGCGCAATAGAAACATTTAATAAATTGAAAATGCCTTTTTTAAAGAATTGTTTTGGGCAATTTTTATTATGAAAAAAATTCCTATTGTTATTAAACTATAAATGAAATGTTTTGAAAAAAAAACTACTAGAGCCCATAATATTATTTCCAAAAATTTCTATATGAAGGGAAGAATTTTGGAAAACAGAAACAAAAAATACTCTGAAAATAATAAAGGACTTATTATAAATCAAAATTTTATTTCTGGCCAAATTTTACTTAATAAAAATATGATTAAATTTTTGGGGTGTTACAAACTCTACCCCCCTTAAGAAAATCTCGTCCTCGAGATTTGTTAGGTGGTCACCAAAATTAAACCCACCTTTCGAGGAGATTTTTCTGAGCTATTTAAAATAACCTATTTAGGCACAGTTGACATGGGTTCCTGATAATTGGTGTAACTACAGTGAGGCACTAGTACTGTGGTTCTACTATGACTATTACGACAAATTTCGAAAAAGTATAAATTCCAAAATTCGCTTGCCGTACTCCAGTGCACAGTGCTCTCTCCGGCTGACAGGTGGACCCAGGGCCCACTGTCAGTCTCTTCTTCTTCCTCTGGCTCTCTTCTCCTTCTCTCTCTCACGCGCTTTCTCCACCTGCAGCGTCTAGCGCGTAGGATATCTAGGGTCGTACTGCGGTAGTGTGCGGCATGCTTGTCGCTGGTGCAGCATGCACTCACCTCGCGGGCCAGCACCTTGTCGGTACTGCTCGCGGATTTGCCTCCGAACACCAGCGATCAAGTGGCGAATGGCGCTGGTGGACTTCGCTCACCATACACCGAGCTCGAGCTATAAAAACGGCCGCAGTGCTACTCTCTCCTTCATCACACCTTGCCTCACTTTTTCTTCCTCTTCTTCCTCCTTCTTTCCTGATTGCAGGAGCTCGGACAAGGCTCCAATGGAGGACGTGCTTCCGGATGTGATCACGATTCTTCTGGCCGGGATGCTGGCGACGTTGGTTGGGTTCTCGCTACTCCTGTGTGCGATGGTTCTAGATGATCGCAGTGACGCTGCTGCTCGAGTGGTGGCTCTCCGCGACGGCGGTGGCCATGAGGACTAGATATCGGTGTCGGTTATGAGTGGGTGCTAGTGTGTTGGCAATAGGCTAGTGAGGCAAGTGATTAGGTGCTAAATGTGTGTGTCGTTCTGCACGTAGTGCATGTAGTGGAGTGAGTGTGGCTGTAAGCCGGATGTCGTGGCGGTGCGTGAATTAATTCTGTGTTTGCGAAAATTATTAGTCGCAGTGATCCTTAATAAAATCTCAACCCGAGATTTGTTAAGGGTGAAAAATCCATTATAAACTATGGTAACCAAATTACTCATACGCAACTGCAACCAAACAATTCACTCATAGGGTAAATCCTAAGATGCAACACAGATATCTAATCATGCAATTAAACGCTAGACTAACGAACACAACCATGGTCTCTACGGTACAAAGGTAAGATTGATAGGGTCGTGAGAAAATATCCTCGGCATTGTAACACATTCTTCTTCCCCCGGAGAAAGTGGATGGAGGAGTCGAAGAACGTTCCCTCCTTGGTCTGGCAACAGTGGTCTGCCGATGGCGATCTGAGGATTCAGAATAGCAAGAGTCTGGAGGAAGTCCATCACTTGCTGGGTCAAACGCTCTTGCGCGATGACATATTGAACAAGGTTGGCTAGCATTGGATCTCTCTCTGATTGTCTGCAGGGGAAAGATGCTTCTTCTCCGGGTGCTGCGCGGCTCAGGAAGTAGTAATACCCCCTTTCGCTGGCACGAGGCACTGCGAACCGGAGACGGGTAATTGCTTCATAGGCAGCAACTTCTATAGCCATTTCTGGAGTTGGCATAGATTTCCCGATGAAGACGACACTTGTAGGGCCTTGGTTTGGGTCTACTGGTGGGATGTGCGTGACTGCGCAATATTTTGAGGCGTTGTGGTTGATCCTCGATTTGAACAGCTCGTACTGGGGTGGTTGAGTGGAACCAAGAGTGTTGCGGATGAAATCCCACAATATCTTGACAAAACTGCCCGGGGTTGCATCTGGGGTTCTCAGATGAATCCCAAGGCGCGACATGGGGGAAATGGTGGTGGACACAGTGTACAAAGTGAGGGATGCTGATTTTGGTTACGAGAGTGGTCTCCTATATAGTGCCTGGGCTAGGAAACATATATCAGCATGGGTACGATTCTGGGTATCAACTCTATTCTAGAGTGGTCGAGTCAATGTCGCATATATAAATCACAAAATGTGACGTATTACAGTGGTTGTCGGCTAGGGAGATAGGTTGGGCACCGACTGCTAAAAGGTGTCGGCTGGCCACTGCAGGCTGTTGGATAGGACGGGCTTGACTATGGACACAGAAGGATGTGGATGGTGTGGAGACCTAAGAATAATGACTAGGCTAAGATAGGATTAGCCAATGGTCAGTCTGGCTCTGATACCAAGGCTGTCGAGGCCGGATTTCGGGGACACAACATCCCAGAAATTAACCCCTCGTGTCATCACCAGCCCCAGGATTTCTGTTACTGGTGGACACGTCCTTATTACAGATTACCAAGCTATTACAAGAATTGGATACAAGACCATAAAGGTCTAATGATACAACAATGATATCTGGTGAGGGGTGACGGAAATGACTCGTGTTCTCCAACGTCGATGGGGCTCCATTCCCAAAGGAACGGCTGACCTGAATAATTCCTATCCCGCGTGGCTGCCATCCTAGCCTCCGCATGGACGTCGATGTGGTACTCCTTGTAGAACTCCTGACCTGGCCAAGTAAATAGCCAGGGACAAACCTGTGAGTACGTTTGAATGTACTCGTAAACATGATGAACAAAAGATATACCGAATGCATATACTCATCATGGATTAAATGCTATGCTCATGCTGACTGAAAATTTAAATCATGACATGTTAAATATAATATGATGCAAAGAACAAATATAACAGGTTAGTGACAAGCAATACAAAAAAAATAGAAATGAAATGCCAATCAGGTGTCCACAAGAGTAGTGGCGTGACAGACCACCTGATAACTCGAGGGACGCCACGGAGTGGTCTTGAAAAGAAATGCCAATCGGGTGTCCACAAGAGTAGTGGCGTGACAGACCGCCTGAGAACTCAAGGGACGCCACGGAGAGGTCTTGAAAAGAAATGCCAATCGAGTGTCCACAAGAGTAGTGGAGTGACAGACCGCCTGAGAACTCGAGGGACGCCACGGAGAGGTCTTGAAAAGAAATGCCAGTCGGGTGTCAAAAAGTGACGCCACGGTCGGTCTTGAAAATAAAACCGAATGCCCGGGGTAGTCTAGCCAGCCCCTGAGACACTCAGGAAAATAAAATAAGAGAAACGGGTTAGTCCACAATAATATGCATAACCACAATAATATTAATATGCATAGCAAAATATTCATGGTAGCATCAGGGTGACAATAATTACTCTGCAAAATAATTCAGGCACATTTTAATTATTTCCTCCGGAGACCGACTCTAAGACCGACACTTGACCAACCCAGACTGTAGTCCTTAACCGCGGACACGGCTATTCGAATAGGTATAACTCTGCAGAGGGTATACTCTTTACCCACAAGTAAAGGATTTGTTTAGCCAACACCAAGACGCTGGCTAATTCCCATTACGGCCTTTGGGTTGAAAACACACGTAACCAGCACACACCAGATTAACCTTCCTGATGCCAGGAATCACCCAAGGCACCATTCCAGAAAATCTCTAAGTCGGGGAGACTACAATCTCGATTAGCATGGGATCACTATTCATACGCACGGATTACAAGGGGTGCCCTCCCTCTCGGCTACAACCGGAAACACCCATGCCCCCTGACCCGATGACAGGATTTAGTCCACCATCGTGGAAACCCTCATCGTAGCCCTCTATGTGGTGTGTGCACGGAAAGGGGTTAACAACTTACTAAACCATACCCCACCTATGGCAGGGACAAGTGGCAGCACGAATCAAGTATGGGGGTTACCGGAACAAGACTCGATCTAAGGTCGACTGAGGAGGCTCATATATTTCCTGGAGTGGTTAGCACAACAAAGTATTCTTTCAACAGCAATACCGAACAAGGCCACAACCCTTGCATGCTCCCACATGCGTAACCAACAAGGTATGATCACGTTCCAACGTGATCACCCTTTTCCCAGTAACGGTATTTTACTATGCCTGTTCCTGCAAGTTAGTCATGACAAGCACATGATGCACGGTATGATGAAATATGCCAACTCTACATGCATGCAAATTTTATTTGAATTCAATCGTATGCATGACTCATAAATTCTCTCAAGAATTTACCCAAGCAATCACCATCTCAAGTGTTCAAGATGCTTGCCTTGAGTATGCAGAAATGTGGGGTGTACTCAAAAATTTTGAAATATTTATCTCCCCTCCATTTCCTATTTTCAAAAACATTTAAATTACCACACATAGCAACAACAGTACTAAAAAGTGTTTCAAACATTTTTGAAATAAATACTAAAATAAACTAGATGGAAGGTTAGGAATATCAGAAAGATAATCATATTATTTGGAGTTCATAAGGTTTTCCTAGAGAATTTCTAAGCTGAGATAATTAAGGAAATGGACTAATTAATAGGTTCAGCAGGGACAAAGCCTAGGAAAAATGTTAACCTAGGCTTAAATAATAGGGCATGATTTTATAAGTATTTAGAAGTTTGAATCATCAGATTTGGATTCGAATTGGTGGCTGTGGAATTATTTGAAAACTGCTGGAAAAGAAAAAGGAAAAGGAGGAGAGAAGCGCTCTGAGTGCGATTTAGACGGGCGGTGCCACTTGGCCAGGCCTAGCCGCTCGGCTGCGCGCAAGGCTGAGATGTCGAAAGCGGATTTCTGGGAGTACGCCTTCCCCGCGTGGTGACGGCTTCTAGGGGGAGCCGCCTCCACTTATCCGCGTGGCGAGGCCGTGGGTCACTGACAGTGGGCCCGCTTGGCCCACTGATCAGGTTTGACCATGGTCCTCGCGCCCTCTCTCTCTGGCCGAATGGAGGCGCGGCCTCCGGCGTCCCTCGCCGGTGATTGGAGGCGCCCCTCGGTGAGCCGAGCTCACCATCGGGCTCAGGAGGCTCGTGCGGTCCCGCCGGTGTGTGCCACGTCCCCCGAGGAGCACCAGCTCGATGGCGGCGAGGTCACCCGAAGATCTCCGGCGGAAGCGATTTGGGCGTTTCACCCACAGGCTCGCTCTGAAGAAATTGACGGCGGAATTGGATCTGCGGGTCTCTAGGGAAGCTAGTGGAGAAGGAGTTGGGGAGGGGGAGGCTCTGGAGATGCCGGAATAGCCCGAGGGGTGGCGGCGGAAGCTTCGGCCGGAGAGGTAGAAGACGACATCCCCGGGCTCCGTGCTTGTTCTGGAGGGTGACCATGATGATGGTGAGGCGATGGCGACCTGGACTGAGGCTCGGAGTGGCCTTTTATAGGCGGAGCATGGCGGTTCCGCGGCTCCCGTGGATAAGCGCAGTGGCGGAGGCATTTACGGTGGTAGTTGAGGTCATTGCGAAGCTGGTGGTGGTCGGCGGGGTTCAGTGAGGACGGTGGCGGCCCGCAATGAAGGAGGTGCGCGCTGGTTGGCTCAAACGCAGCCAGGTGGCTTGGACGGTGGCATAGCCGAGAAGGCTACGACGGCGGTGACGAGGCGATGACGCCGGCGGCTTGTCGGCGCTAGGGGACAATGGGAAGTGTCGGCGGGGTCGGTGAGGATGGTGGCATGGTAGGCACGCCGCGGATGAGCTACGATGGTTGGGAGTTAAGGCGGGAGACCCTTGCGGAGACGTGTCCAAGAGGGACTCATCGGGCGATGCACTTGGTCGCCGTGGACGGCGGTGGCCGGCTTTAGCGGCCAGGGTGGGTTGTCGGTAGGGTACGGGGATGATCAGCCGATCTGGGAGAGGCCAGGGCGAGCGAGAGAGGCAGCAGGAATGCGGCAGGAGCTCGATGCCAAAACCTGCACAACGTGCGCTCTGCACGCGCTCTAGACGTGCATGAAATGTGCTCGATGAATTGCCAATGCATCCTTGGCTAGTCCAATTGAGGTGATTTTTGGTAGGGTGATGCTGACAAGGATGGCAAGGCTACTGGACATGCTCTTTTGACCAGAGGATCTACTATCACATGCCAGTTTTAAACTTTGCCAAGATCTGCCATGCACATCACCTGTTTGATAAAATGCTGGGGTGACCTAGGAGATTTGGTTGGATGTGAAAATTTCCAGGATAGTGTCTCCATAGAGGATAGTGATGATGCTGGAGTTGGTTTGGCAAAAATAAATACTTGCTAGTGCAAATTTTACCAGAATTCATTTCTGGACAGAAACTATAGGAGGTTATTTGGTGGCTTTACAAAATTCATATAAGGCTGAGCTTCTGGAGTTAAGGGTTTGGTTGAAAGGAATATAAGTGGGAAAAAATTCAGAATTATTGGAGCAAGGAAAATTGGGGTTATAGTTATAACCTAGAAAATGGACAGAATGGAAAAGAGGAAGTTTCACTCAAAAATTTCAAAACACCAAGTTGGGTTTTTGTACCAAAGTGATATCTAGGCACAACATGACCTCCCATAATTTTTGTGGAATATAAAAAAAATATTTAAAATGGTTGTAGTGCAATAGAAACATTTAATGAATTGAAAATGCCTTTTTTAAAGAATTGTTTTGGCCAATTTTTATTATGAAAAAAAAATTCCTATTGTTATTAAACTATAAATGAAATGTTTTGAAAAAAAAACTACTAGAGCCCATAATATTATTTCCAAAAATTTCTATATGGAGGGAAGAATTTTGGAAAATAGAAACAGAAAATACTCTGAAAATAATAAAGGACTTATTATAAATCAAAATTTTATTTCTGGCCAAATTTTACTTAATAAAAATATGATTAAATTTTGGGGGTGTTACGCATCCGCCTCGCCACTGTCATAACCATCGGCATTTCCACCTTCTACCTGACTCGTAACCATCATCTTCAGCATTTGACACAAAATTTGACATAGATAAATGCATCCCTTCATTGCTCTGGCCAGGATCGTAACCACCCTCGCCTTCAGGTGCACTGACCTCTTTCACAACGGGAAGCACTAAGGCGATAGGATGGCATCCCCTGCTTTCGCAACCTTGTAACCTCCATACCCATTGAGAGTCCCGCTGTATTGGCCTCAAATAAAAGTAAATGGTTGAACTTGACCGGGTCCACAATGCATGAACACTGACGGTGTATGTTTCAGTATTAAGCCCTAAACATCCTACCAACCAGTCTGTCAACTGACTAACAGACCAAGTTTGAGGGGCAGTCAGTGGCACCTCTATGTACTGAAAATCACTCAGATCAGCTCCCATCTCATTTTTTGGAGAGTACCAGGATCGTAGTAAAAAATGAACTTCACTACATTAGACATCTCTGTTGACCTAAAAATTTATTCAACATCCACAACTATTAAGCAGCAAGACATAATATCGTCTATAGTATTCAACCTACGTATATAAAAAATACTACCGGACCAACTAAAAATATTCACACACCTAAATATTTGACATCTAAATATATTACCGAATATTACCGGACCAACTAAATAATCGCACACTTGAATATTTGACATCTAAATGTATTACCGAATGCTACTGGACAATGATACATGCATTTTGCATCATGTTTCATTACTGTTATTTACAAAGATTTTGGCCAATATAACACTTCATGGAGTATTTCTATTGCCTTTTCTGTCTTAATATGCAAGGTCTACACAAAGAGGGTGAATGCCGGTAGCTAGAATTCAGGGCCTGAAAAACCTATTCTGCACATCTCCAAATGGGCTGAAATTTCACGAAGAATTGTTTTGGAATATATAAAAAATACTGGGCCAGAGAGTCACCGGAGGAGGGCTACCAGGTGCCCACATGGCACCTGGGCGCACCCCAGGGGGGGCGCGCCCAGGTGCCATGTGGAGCCCCTGGCCCACCTCTGGCCCTCTCCTTCTGGTATATAGGTCATTTTACCCTAAAACTTTTATGGGGAGACTTTCGGGACGAGGCACCGCCGCCACGAGGTGGAACTAGAGCAGGAGCATTTTTGCTCTCCGGCGGGCTGATTCCTCTTCGGGAGGGGGAAATCAAAGCCTTCGTCATCACCAACAACCCTCTCATCGTGGGAGGACCAATCTTCATCATCATCAACAACACCATCTCATTTCAAACCCTAGTTCATCTCTTGTATTCAATCTTTGTATCAAAACTATAGATTGCTACTTGTGGGTTGCTAGTAGTGTTGATTACCTATAGTAGTTGATGCTAGTTGGTTTGCTTTGTGAATTAATAAATGTTCAGATCCTTTATGTTATTCAGTACCCCTCTGATCTTGAACATCATGATGATGAGTGAGTAGTTACTTTTGTTTTTGAGGACATGGGAAAAGTCTTGTCATAAGTAATTATGTGAATTCGGTATTCGTTCAGTATTTTGATGATATGTATGTTGTGATTCTCTTAGTGGTGTCATGTGAACGTCGACTACATGACACTTCACCATTATGGGCCTAAGGGAATGCATTGTGGAGTAGTAATTAGATGATGGGTTGCTAGAGTGACGGAAGCTTAAACCCCAGTTTATGCGCTATTCCGTAAGGGGCTGATTTGGATCCACACGTTTATTGTTATGGTTAGACTTTGTCTTAATTCTCTTTTCGTAGCTGCGGATGCTTGCGAGAGGGGGTAATCATAAGTGGGAGGCTTGTTCAAGTAAGAACAGCACCCAAGCACCGGTCCACCCATATATCAAATCATCAAAGTAGCGAACGTGAATCGAATGAACATGCTGAAAGTGGCTAGATGAAATTCCCGTGTGTCCACAAGAACGTTTGCCTCGTTATAAGTACTTGTTCTGGCCTGTCCTTTGTACTCAAAAGGATTGAGCTATCTTTCTGCACTTTATTTACACTTGCTACTTGTTACTCGTTACAATTTATCTTGTCATCAACCTATCTGTTACCGCTTATTTTAGTGCCTGCAGAAACTACCTTACTGAAAACCGCTTGTCATTTCCTTCTGCTCCTCGTTGGGTTCGACACTCTTACTTATCGAAAGGACTATGATTGATCCCCTATACTTGTGGGTCATCAAGACTCTTTTTTGGCGCCGTTGCCGGGGAGTGAAGCGCCTTTGGTAAGTGAAAATTGGTAAGGAAACATTTTTGCTACGTGCTGAAATTTATTGTTACTTGTCACTATGGAAAGTAATCATTTAAGAGGTTTGTTCGGGGTATCTTCACCTCGACTGGAAACAACAAAAGTTGCCTCTCCACCACCTATTGAAGCTACTGAAAATATTGGTTATGAAATTCTTTTTGGTCTTGTTGAAAAACTGCTAGCTAATCCTTATGCAGGCGATGGTACTAAACATCCTGGTATACACTTGATCTATGTGGATAAAATTTGTGAATTGTTTAAGCTTGCAGGTTTATCTGGAGACAGAGCTAAGAAGAAAGTATTCCCTTTATCTTTGGAGGGAAAGGCCTTGACATGGTATAGGCTATGTGATGATACTAACACATGGGATTGGAATCGGTTGAAATTGGAGTTTCACCAAAAAAAATATCCTATGCACTTGGTTCATCCTGATCGGAACTATATCTATAATTTTTGCCTCGTGAAGGAGAAAGTATCGCTCAAGCTTGGGGGAGGCTCAAGTACATGCTTCATACATGCCCCAATCATGAGCTCTCAAGAGAAATAATTCTTCAAAACTTTTATGCTCAGCTTTTTCGAAATGATCAAACTATGCTGGATTCTTCTTCGACTGGTTCTTTTATGAAGAAGACTATTGAATTTAAATGGGATCTTCTGGAAAAGATTAAGCGCAACCATGAGGATTGGGAGATTGACAAAGGTAATGAGTCAGGTATAAATCTTAAGTTTGATTGTGTTAAATCCTTTATGGAAACCAATGCTTTTCAGAAATTTAGCACTAAGTATGGACTTGACTCTGAGATAGTAGCTTCTTTTTGTGAATCTTTTGCTACACATGTTGATCTTCCAAAGAAGAAGTGGTTTAAATATCATCCTCCCATAGACATTAAAGAAGAACCTCCTGAGGTTAAGGAAGAGAAAATTATTGTTTACAATGTTGATCCAGTTGTTCCTACTGCTTATTTTAAAAAACCACATTTTCCTGTTAGAATTAAGGAACACTCTAGGGTTTCTTCTGTGGTTAGGAAAAGTTATGTTAGAACACCTACACCTGAGCAAATTAAGGTTGAACCTAGTATTGCTTTAGTTAAAACTCTTTTAGTTGATGAATTAGATGAGCATGTTATTTTTTTTCTGTGATAATGCATCTAGAATTGCTAGTCCTGATCCTAAGCTTAAGAATAGACCTGTTGTTGGCATGCCTGTTATTTCTGTTAAAATTGGAGATCATTGTTATCATGGCTTATGTGATATGGGTGCCGGTGTTAGTGTTATTCCTTTTACTCTTTATGAAGAAGTCATGAATGATATTGCACCTGCTGAAATTGAGGATATTGATGTCACTATTAAGCTTGCCGACAGAAATACTATCTCACCACTTGGTATTGTCAGAGACATTGAAGTCTTGTGCGGTAAGATCAAATATCCTACTGATTTTCTTGTTCTTGATTCTCCACAAGATGATTTTTGTCCAATAATATTTGGTAGACCTTTCTTGAATACTGTTAATGCTCAAATTGATTGTGCTAAGGAAATTGTTAGTGTCAACTTTGGTGGTGTGTCTCATGAGTTTAATTTCTCTAATTTTCATAGACAACCCCATGATATAGAGTTCCCTAGCAAAGATGAAATTGTTGGTCTTGATTCTATTGCTGTGCCTCCTACTGATCCCTTAGAACAATATTTGCTTGATCCTGAGAATGATATGCATATGAATGAAAGGAATGAAATAGATAATATTTTCTTTAATCAGCAGCCTATTCTTAAGCACAATTTGCCTGTTGAAACTCTTGGAGGTCCTCCTCCACCTAAGAGTGACCCTGTTTTTGAATTGAAGCAATTGCTTGATACTTTGAAATATGCTTATCTTGATGAAAAGAAAATATATCCTGTTATTATCAGCGCTAACCTTTCAGATCATGAGGAAAAGAGATTGCTAAAAATTCTGAGGAAGCATCGTGCCGCTATTGGATACACTCTGGATGATCTTAAGGGCATTAGTCCCACTCTATGTCAGCACAAGATTGATATGGAGCCAGACGCTAAACCCGTTGTTGACCACCAATGCTGATTAAATCCCAAAATGAAAGAGGCGGTAAGAACTGAAATACTAAAGCTTCTGGAAGCAGGTATAATCTATCCCATAGCTGATAGTAGATGGGTAAGTCCAGTTCATTGTGTTCCTAAAAAGGATGGCATTACTGTTGTTCCTAATGATAAGAATGAGCTTATTCCTCAGAGGATAGTAACTGGTTATAGGATGGTGATAGATTTTAGAAAGTTGAATAAAGCTACTAGGAAAGATCATTATCCTTTACCTTTTATTGATCAAATGCTAGAAAGGTTGTCTAAGCACTCACACTTCTGTTTCCTAGATGGTTATTCTAGTTTTTCTCAAATACCTGTTGCACAATCTGATCAAGAGAAAACCACCTTTACCTGTCCTTTTGGAACTTTTGCTTATAGACGTATGCCTTTTGGGTTATGCAATGCACCTGCTACTTTTCAAAGATGTATGACTGCTATCTTCTCTGACTTTTGTGAAAAGATTGTTAAGGTTTTCATGGATGATTTTTTCGTTTACGA
The DNA here is from genome assembly GCA_011799875.1 of Thinopyrum elongatum. Lineage (NCBI taxonomy): Eukaryota > Viridiplantae > Streptophyta > Magnoliopsida > Poales > Poaceae > Thinopyrum > Thinopyrum elongatum. The sequence goes on along the minus strand of CM022303.1, from coordinate 686,545,522 downwards.
AACATCTTTTGATGATTGCCTAAGCAACCTTGATTGAGTTTTGCAGAGATGTGGACAAACAAATCTCATCTTGAATTGGGAGAAGTGCCACTTTATGGTTAATGAAGGTATTGTCTTAGGCCACAAGATCTCCGAAAGAGGTATTGAAGTTGATAAGGCTAAGGTTGATGCTATTGAGAATATGCCATGCCCGAAGGATATCAAAGGTATAAGAAGTTTTCTCGGTCATGCTGGGTTCTATAGGAGATTTATTAAAGACTTCTCTAGAATTTCTAGGCCTCTTACCAATCTTTTGTAAAAAGATGTTCCTTTTGTTCTTGATGATGATTCTGTAGAAGCCTTCGAGACTCTTAAGTCAGCCTTAATTTCTGCACCGATTGTTCAGCCACCAGATTGGAATTTACCTTTTGAAATTATGTGTGATGCTAGCGATTATGCTGTTGGTGTTGTTCAAGGACAGAGAGTCGATAAGAAGTTGAATGTTATTCATTATGCCAGTAAAACTTTGGACACTGCCCAAAGGAATTATGCTACTACTGAAAAAGAGTTTCTTGCAGTTGTTTTTGCTTGTGATAAGTTTAGGTCTTATATTGTGGATTCCAAGGTTACTATTCATACTGATCATGCTGCTATCAAGTATCTTATGGAAAAGAAGGATGCTAAGCCTAGGCTTATCCGGTGGGTTCTTTTATTGCAAGAGTTTGATCTTCATATTGTTGATAGGAAAGGTGCTGAGAACCCAGTAGCTGATAACTTGTCTAGATTGGAAAATATGCTTGATGACCCACAACCTATTGATGATAGTTTTTCTGATGAGCAACTAGCTGCTATTAATGTTTCTCATAATACTCCTTGGTATGCAGATTATGCTAATTATATTGTTGCTAAGTTTATACCTCCTAGTTTTACTTATCAGCAAAAGAAAAGGTTCTTTTATGATTTGAGACATTATTTTTGGGATGATCCACATCTTTATAAAGAAGGTGTGGATGGTATTGTTAGACGTTGTGTACCTGAGCATGAACAGGAACAAATTCTTCGGAAGTGTCACTCCGAAGCATATGGAGGACACCACGCTGGAGACAGAACCGCACACAAGGTATTGCAATCCGGTTTTTACTGGCCTACCCTCTTCAAGGATGCACGTAAGTTTGTCTTATCTTGTGATGAGTGTCAAAGAATTGGTAATATCAGTAGACGTCAGGAAATGCCTATGAATTATCCTCTTGTTATTGAACCATTTGATGTTTGGGGTTTTGATTATATGGGACCTTTTCCTAAGTCCAATGGGTATACTCATATTCTAGTTGCTGTTGATTATGTTACTAAGTGGGTGGAAGCTATCCCCACTGATAGTGCTGATCACAATACTTCTATCAAAATGCTCAAGGAAGTTATCTTCCCAAGGTTTGGAGTCCCTAGATATTTGATGACTGATGGTGGTTCACATTTTATTCATGGTGCTTTTCGTAAGTTGCTTGCTAAGTATGATGTTAATCATAGAATTGCATCTCCCTATCATCCTCAATCTAGTGGTCAAGTTGAGTTGAGTAATAGGGAGATAAAGTTGATTTTGCAAAAGGCTGTCAATAGATCTAGAAAGAATTGGTCTAAGAAATTAGATGATGCTTTGTGGGGCTATAGAACTGCTTATAAGAATCCTATGGGTATGTCTCCTTACAAAATGGTTTATGGGAAAGCATGTCATTTACCTCTTGAATTGGAACATCAAGCTTTTTGGGCTATTAAAGAACTTAACTATGATTTCAAGCTTGCAGGTGAAAAGAGGTTATTTGACATTAGCTCTCTTGATGAATGGAGGACCCATGCCTATGATAATGCCAAGTTGTTCAAAGAAAAAGTTAAAAGATGGCATGATAGGAGGATTCAGAAACGAGAATTCAAAGTGAGTGAATATGTTTTATTGTATAATTCTCGTCTTAGATTCTTTGCAGGTAAACTCCTCTCCAAATGGGAAGGACCTTATGTCATCGAGGAGGTTTATCGTTCTGGAGCCATCAAGATTAATAATGCCGCGGGAACCAACCCGAAGGTGGTAAATGGACAAAGGATCAAACACTACATTTCAGGTACACCCATTAATGTCGAAACTAATATTATTGATACTATTACACCGAAGGAATATATCAAGGAGTCCTTCCGGAACACTCCAGAATACTGAAAAAGGAATAGGTATGTGATACGGTAAGTAAACCGACTCCAAAAATTCCGCAAAAATAGCTGCAGTCAGTTTTGGAATATTTAGAAAAATACAAAAATAAAAGGAAGCCGAGAGGGCCCACCAGGTGCCCACATGGCACCTGGGCGCGCCCCAGTGCCATGTGGGGCCCTGGTGAACTTTACTGACTCCGTTTTCCTCTGGTATACTTGTTATGCAAGATAAAAATTCTATATATACTCCCCGGATTGATTTGACCACCGCATCGCGAGAAATCCTCTGTTCTTGTTTCTTGCTGTTTTCTGGCAGATCTGAAAATATGTCGTCCCAAGAATCCGATGGAGAGAGCTATGTTTCACACTATCTCACCAACCCAAAGCTTTATGGGGGTTTAGATCCCTATGGATTGTTCTCGTATGTGGAACAAGAAAGCAAGGAGGAAGAAGCAAGCTCGGATGAGGAAGGGAGCCCTCTACCTTAGCCAGGAGACATGCACGTGAAGTTCAAGAAATCGAGCCTCCCAAATACAAGGAGAAAACCTAAGGTCCTATTTATCCCTTCTCGTTTTTTGCAGGAAAGCAAACAAGAATCGTGTCAAAGGGTGTTGAAGCTCGAGCAGGAAGTGGATGACCTGAGGGAGCAAAATTTCATGCTCAAAAGAAAGCTGAACAAGCTTAAAGACCCTTCACCACCACCATCACCAAAGAAGGAGGCTTGATCACACTGGTATGGGCACTCCCCTTGGCTTGTGCCAAGCTTGGGGGAGATGCCCCGGTATCGTATCACCATCACTTTTATTATCTTTACCTATTTTCAGTTCGATCCTTAGTATTTCGTGACCTAGTAGAATAAAAGTTTAGTATGATCTATCTTTGAGTGTTAGTTTCATGATCTATCTATCTATGTAATCGAGTGAGAGTTACATAATAAAGAGTAGTTTGAGTTTTGCTTGTTTGTTTTTATGTTTCAATCAAAAGCAATGAAAATAAAGAAAAAGATCATATGCTAAACTTATGGTGAGTAGTGACATCACATAAAGAAAAGTATAAGTGGTGAAACTTATTGAAGATTGACAAACATAGCATTGGTCAATGGTGCAATTGCATGAAAAAGTTAATAAGGAAGAGAAGATTTACATGCAAATACACTATCTTGGACATCTTTTGTGATTGTGAGCACCCATTAAGTATTGTATGTCAAACGGTTGATGTTGGACAAGGAAGACAACGTAATGAGTTATGTTTGTTCATATTCACATAGAAGGTATATTGTCATGGATCCTCCAACATGTGGTGCTTGCCCAACATCTTTGCTAGCCAAAATTCCGCACTAAGAAGAAATACTACTTGTGCATCCAAAACCCTTAACCAAATTCATGTCATGAGAGTCCACCATACCTACCTATGGATTGAGTAAGATCCTTCAAGTAAGTTGTCATCGGTGCAATAAAGCAATAAAAATTGCTCCTAAATATGTATGATCTTTTATTGTAAGGGAATATAAGCGTGGTACGAACTTGTGATGGCAAAGAATAAAAGCGACAGACTGCATAATAAACACTACTAGGGAAAACCTTATACACAGAAGCTTACCAGTAGCGTTTTTTAAAAGGAAGCGTTGCTGCTAATTAGCAGTAGCGCTTGGGCACAAAGAGCGCTACTACTATACCCATAGCAGTAGTGTGGCAGGGATAAAACACGCTACTACTATAATTGCCACACCGTTGCCGGCAGGCTAGGTATAGCAGTAGCGCTTTGGCACAAAGAGCGCTACTACTATACACATAGCAATAGCGTGGCAGGGATAAAACACGCTACTACCATAATTGCCACACCGTTGCCGACAGGCTAGGTATAGTAGTAGCGCGCTTCTGCAAACAACACTACTGCTATTGTACTTAGCAGTAGCGCTTTGCGCCAACCCGCACTGCTGCTAAATTTAGTCCCCTCCTAGGACTCAAGTTTAGTCCCACCTCGCTCCGCGAACAGGGTGTTTACCACCTTAAATATGGTGCTTCTCAAACTATAACAACCACTTGGTCTTCATTGTACTCTATGTGTAGGATCTGTGGCAATATGAATCTTCACCGGTTCCTAAACCGGTGAAGATTCATACTGACAATTTAGATTCTACACAAAAAGATCGTTGATGACCAATGTTTTTTACATGCTTAGCTTTAGCAGTAGCGCGGGTCCTCTAAAAAGCGCTACTGCTATTGGAATTATGTTAGCAGTAGCGCTGCTCCACCTAAACGCGCTACTGCTATGGAGCTTAGCAGTAGCGGTGGTTACCTACCAGCGCTACTACTATGGGCACCTTATCCACCCCGTGTGGGTTCACTTTCTTCCTCACTCTCCCCTCACACTCTCTCACTCGCTCTCTACCACCGCGCGCTGTCACCGCCGTTGCCCGCCGTCACCCACCGTCGCCCCCAAGGTATCTGCCTCCCTCCCTCCCTCCTCCTCTCACCGCCCTCCTCTCTCCTCCCTCCGGCGGCCCTCCTCCCTCCTCCCTCCTCCCGCCGCCGCCCAATGCCCTCCTCCCACCTCCTCCGACCACCCTGCTCCCTCCTCCCTCCTCCCATTGCCCTCCTCTCTCCTCCCTCCACCCGCCGCCTGATGCCCTCTTGCTCACTCCTCCCTCCTGCTCCTCCTTCTCCTCCTCCCACCTCTCTCTGTATAAAAATTTAGGTATAGAAATTTTTAGTAAAAGAATTTAGTAATAGAAATTTTTAGGTACAGAAATGTATTAGAATGCCATATGAGATTTTTTTATAGTAAATGTAGGTTTTTTGAATAGAATAGAAAAAAATCAGTAAATGTAGGTCTTTTGAATAGAATAGGAAATTTTTAGTAAATTTTCTTCTTTTGAATAGAATAGAAAATTAGTAAATGTAGAATAGAACAGAAAATTGGAATTTTTCTAGTAAATGTAGGTCTTTTGAATACAATAGATTTTTTTTATTCGTTCGATGTCGGTCTTTTGAACCCATTATCTTTAAGTATTATAGGTATCAAATAAAATATGAAAATGCCCATGTCGATGATTAGAACTAGGTTTTACAAATTTTTAGGGTTAGAACTTGGTTTAGGCAAATGGATGGATAGATGGGCAGTACAAATTATTAGGGTTAGAACTACGTTTTACAAATTTTGTTTTTGTTTTAGACATAGGGTTTCACTAAGTCCTAAGATGAGGATAATAATGTTTTTGTTTATATTTTGTTTTTGCAGAAATCAAGGAGCCCCTGCATCCCCCTCCGACCTCAAGGTGAGACCAGCCAAATCCCCATGTCGATGATGATGTAGATGTTTTGATAGATGTAGTAGATTAGTAGCTAGATGAGTAGTGTTGTGTACTACTAGTGCTTGCCCAAGTGGCCTATGTTTGCAGGGAACACCTCACAGATTCCGGCAAATTTCAGGCGCTCGATATATGTCCTTTTTAGCAAAGGTCATGCCGGATTTTTTCGTGAATTTTGGCATGACTTGTGCTAGAATATGTAGGAAATATCGAGTGGCCCGGATTTTCTAGAAAGATAATTAGACGACATTTCGGGTTGACTTTAAGTCTGTCGGGACTCCACCATATATGAGAGAAAAGAAGAATGCCGACTGTTGTCGTGGGGGTCGTTCTTCCTCTTCTTTCTCATGATAGACCTTTTGGTAATGCACGGGAAGGAAGAGAAGAATGACCATCACCGACGGTCGCAAAAGTCAGAGTGGAATCAGTGAGGGAGAGTCTCCACCATATATGAGAGGACGAAGAATCCCGACTATTGTCATGGGGGTCGCTTCTCCTTCGTTCCCGTGTGCTAGACATTTTGGTGTAATGCACTCGGGAACGAAGGGAGGAGTGACCATCACCGACGGTCGAATATATACACCACGTGAGCTGAGAGTTTTCAAGAAAAGACTCGACAGACCGATAGTCAACCCGTGATGAATAACAATGATCTAATTTAGTTTTTGTAGTACATATATTTAATTTTAGAAGTTTAATCTTTGAATTATGAACATAGGAAATGTCTGATGACGATGATAGGATCCCGGAGTGCGACTGGTGCGGCGACGACCGGGGTCTGTGCGACAGGCCTCACCTGGTAGACGGTCGGCGCTTCAGTATTAAGCTCGACGAGACCTTCGCTGTTGAAACGGTACGCAACGACAAGTCTTTTTTGTAATTAAGCATGACTTCTGCTTCTTCAATGTGTAATTTCCGTCTTTTACAATTCGACTAGCTTATCCCATGCCATGCAAGACGCTATATCTTGGAGCATCTGAATTTCGAAGATCATGAAAATATGGAGACAAAGATAGTTCATCTCAGGACCCATCATGGTTATGATTTTGCTATAAAGCTATACAATTCGGAGAGCGTATCTCATTTTGGTTGCTCGAATTGGGAAGCACTATGCAAGGCGTATGATTTTCAGGAGGGTATGTATGTCACCTTCGATCTTGGTGATCCTGAAGATGACATTGACGAAGAGAATATGGACATTTGGGTCCTTGTTGATACGCTTCCACTTCTACCTCTATGTGAGTTTCTCAAACATATTTATTAAGAAATTTATATTGTTTATTTCAAAATAGTTGACAGCTTATTTCCATTAACAGCTTATTTTCATTCTTCAAAAAATGTACGGAAGATGGTAGACAAAACCTACTACACTGATGGCGCTGAATTAACATATGAGGAGAAAGATAATCTTATCTCATTTATTATTGATGTTGAGAATTAAAATATCAATTATGAAACTCCTGCACATTATGGTCAATACATGCCACTAGTGCACGTGTTGAATTACGGTAACATCCATGGAGATGGCACGGTAAGATTTTTTACTATTACGACATCTGTGCATCTTTTGCATATATTCTTCTAAAGCTAAACTACATTGCTAACTACGACGTTATTATTATGTTTTTAAACAAAAAATCCCGAAGGATTGTGTACCTGCTCTGATGTTTCCGAAAGGTCGCCTTGATGTTATTAGCTTACGGCCAAGTCATCTTAGGCTTCACCGCTGTTCATACCGGATTTCTAAAACCGATTAAGACATGACAATCAAAGAATAGAAAAAATGTATGGACAATCATAGGGAGCTACTTGGAAGCAACATTGTGCGAAGCGCAAGAATTGGAGACAAGATAATCTCCATTCTCCATAATGGAGCGTTAGGGGCTATCTTGTTTTATGCTATTTTACCTTAGAGAGGGTAGTAGGTCCTAGCTAATACTCATGATCATGTGCTAAGAACAATTAAGTAGGGTTGGTTAGATGAATAAGATGATGATGAGTATGACTTGTTATTATGATAACGAGTAGAAGTTGTATGATGATGAGTATGACTTTTTATTATTAACGAGTAGAAGTTGTTAGATGACTATGAGATGATGAGTAGGACTTGTTATTATGATAACAATGATGAGTTATATATTATTATGATGATGCATGATGCTAAGTTGTTATATGAGCGTGATGAGTTATTATATATATCAGTGGGTGAAATGAACATGGATTAGATTGAAGTGGAGGCAACTTGGTGCAGATCGAAAGTACTACTAATCTAAACTAAAGTGATCAAGTTTGGATTAGTAGTACTTTCGATCTGCACCATGTTGCCTCCACTTGAATCTAATCCACGTTCATTTCACCCACTGATATATATAATAACTCGTCATGGTCATAAAATTATATGATGAAACTACCGTATAAAACCTATACAAATACAGCGCCAATAAGCTGCAAAAAAAATACATGAAAATTTAACAGTAGCGCTTTTCATAAGAAACGCTACTGCTATTTACGGTTATCATTGGCGCTGTTTATAGGGCGCGCTACTGCTAACAGGTATATCAGTAGCACTGGGAAACCAGCGCTACTGCTATAAGTTAGCTATAGCGCCCTAGTGGTAGCGCTTCTACAAGCGCTACTGCTAGCTCTATTTCAAGCGCTACTACTAGGGTTATCCCTAGTAGTGAAAGGTTGCTATCATAAGGGGCAATATCACGTGACGTTCCTTTGCATTAAGAGTCAGTGCATCCTACTAAAAGCGCATGACAACCTCTGCTTCCCTCTGCGAAGGGCCTATCTTTTACTTTTATGAATTTACTTGTATGCACGAGTCAAAGTTATCCCTCTATTCCTTTTTATTTTACTCTTTGGCAAGCATAATATGGTGGGGAAATATCTAGGCACATATATCCAGTCAAATGTGGGTGAGCATGAGTTATTATTGTTGACATCACCCTTGAGGTGAATAAGTTGGGAGGCAAACCTATAAGCCCCTATCTTTCTATGTGTCTGGCTGAAACTTGATGCTCCATATGTATGGTGTGAGTGTTAGCAATCATAAAAGACTAAATGATAGTTGAGTATGTGAACTTGCCAAAAGGCTCCTACATGTGACCCTTCCTGAAAGTACAATGAATTGCAATTTCATTGTTGACTGGGAACATGGTTTGTTGGTTTTCAAGAGAGTTTCTGCTTCATACTTCAATATTGTGGCGAATTGTTACTTGCTCATGAGAAGTTTATGATAGTAATCATTGCTGCTATGATATTGTTCATGATGCTTCTATGTCCGTATTTTATTTTTTATCGACACCTCTCTCTCTAAGCATGTGGTCATGTTTTTCGATTTTGGTTTTCGCTTGAGGACAAGCGAGATCTAAGCTTGGGGGAGTTGGTACGTCCATTTTCCATCATGTTTTATTACTGTTATTTACAAAGTTTTTGGCCAATATAACACTTCATGGAGTATTTCTAATGCCTTTTCTCTCTTAATATGTAAGGTTTACACAAAGAGGGAGAATGCCGGCAGCTGGAATTCAGGGCCTGAAAAAGCTACAGCAGAGATACCTATTCTGCACATCTCCAAATGGGCTGAAATTTCACGGAGAATTGTTTTGGAATATATAAAAAATACTGGGCGAGAGAGTCACCGGAGGAGGGCTACCAAGTGCCCACATGGCACCTGGGCGCCCCCCTGGGGCACGCCCTAGTGCCATGTGGAGCCCCTGGCCCACCTCTGGCCCTCTCCTTCTGGTATATAAGTCATTTTACCCTAAAACTTTTATGGGGAGACTTTCAGGACGAGGCGCTGCCGCCACGAGGCGGAACTAGAGCAAGAGCATTTTTGCTCTTTGGCAGGCAGATTCCGCCGGGGACACTTCCCTCCGGGAAGGCGAAATCGAAGCCTTCGTCATCACCAACAACCCTCTCATCATGGGAGGACCAATCTTCATCATCAACAGCACCATCTCATCTCAAACCCTAGTTCATCTCTTGTATTCAATCTTTGTATCAAAACTATAGATTGCTACTTGTGGGTTGCTAGTAGTGTTAATTACCTATCATAGTTGATGCTAGTTGGTTTGCTTTGTGAATTACTAAATGTTCAGATCCTTTAGGTTATTCAATACCCCTCTGATCTTGAACATCATGATGATGAGTGATTAGTTACTTTTGTTCTTGAGGACATGGGAGAAGTCTTGTCATAAGTAATCATGTGAATTGGGTATTCGTTCGATATTTTGATGATATGTATGTTGTGATTCTCTTAGTGGTGTCATGTGAACGTCGACTACATGACACTTCACCATTATGGGCCTAAGGGAATGCATTGTGGAGTAGTAATTAGATGATGGGTTGCTAGAGTGACAGAAGCTTAAACCCCAGTTTATGCGCTATTCCATAAGGGGCTGATTTGGATCCAAACGTTTATTGCCATGGTTAGACTTTGTATTAATTCTCTTTTCATAGTTGCGGATGCTTGCGAGAGGGGGTAATCATAGGTGGGAGGCTTGTTCAAGTAAGAACAGCACCCAAGCACCGGTCCACCCACATATCAAATCATCAAAGTAGCGAACGCGAATCGAATGAACATGGTGTAACATCCCAAAATTCTAAATTTTGGAATGTTATATTAAATAAATAGTTTTGATTGTTTGCTTGATTGTGGTGTGGTTGCTTGTGTGAATTTGAGTGTAATTTGAAACTTTTTGAAAGTTGAATGAGAGGGAATAAAATGACTTTCCCAAAACTTTGACCTTGCATTTATGATCTCCTTGAATTCAAATCTATTTCATTACAAACCCTAGAGTGAAGATAACACGACTTCTTCTATTTTAAAAGGGGTTTCGAAAAGATTTGAATTTCATTTGAAAATATTGCAAATTCAGAAACTTTATGCAACTCAATGATTTTCATGAGAGAAGATAAAATGACATCTTCAAATCGTATGAAATATGAGTTGGAAGTTTCAAGGAATCAAAATTTAAAGTCCCTTTGAAGGTATTTTGAAAACCATTTTTCAATTTGGAGTTATTTGGGTTTTATTCAAATTATTTTTCTCCAAAAATAAAATATATGGAAAATAGGGTTAAATAATTCCCTACCGTATAAAAATGGAGATAAATAAAATTGAAATTAGTTTGGTATTTTAAAATATTTTATTTGATTTTTAAATGAAGCAGTAGCATTGTCTGCTTTATCTAAATTTTTGTGTAATTTATTTGCCACTTAAAATATGTTCATCTTTTAGGAAATATTTTTTTGAGAATTTTGATATATAATATTCCTATGTACAATTTTATTTTTATTTTTGTTATTCAGTTTATCCTTTTCTGTTTCTTTAAAAAAAACAAAAAAGTGCGCTTAAGCCGTAACTATATGTCGCCCATCTGCGCAGCTTAGTGGCAGCAGCGCCCCATTTTTTTCCTACATGGGCCAGGCCCAGCCAGCAATTTCCTTTTCAGTTTTTTTTCTTTTTCTTTTTACTTTGGCCGAATAAAAAAAATGCAGCGTGCGCGCGGCCGGCCCGTGGAGCTTTTTAGCTACGCGATCCCTTCTTTTTATTTGTTCGTCTACGTTAAGTCCCACATTGCCTAGCCTTTGACTCCTAAACCTCTATTCCACCTATAAATATAGACTCATAGAGCCTCCAAAAATCATCCGATTCGGGTTAAATCAATATATTTTCGTTTGACTAGATTCATTAAAGAAAAATATATTTCTCCTCTCCGGCGAGAATTCTGGAAGTCGTCTCCTCTCTCCGAAGTCGTCTTTTCTCTACCTTATAAAGGTATATTTCTTCGTATTTTTTTATATATACTCCCGTAGCTTATTATTTCTAGACTAGTATGGTAGAATAATTAGATTTATAAATTAGTCCCTGTATTTACATTTTAGGACTAGAATTCTTTTAGCCATAACATATTTTTTTTCGTAAAACAGCTTGACCCTGATTTTTCAAATAGTCATAACTTTTTACTCTTTCATCCAAATTAGACGAAACCAACACCAATATTTTCGTCTTGATTCCACCTATCTAGTGAATCTATCAAATAAACTTTTTTCCAACTTTCAAATTTCGAAATTTGTTCAGATTCATACTCAAATTTCTTTCGATCATATCTTTTTATCCGTACCTCTGTTTCCGATGAACCCAACTGCATCGGATTCGTATTGAAGTAATCTTTCCGTTCGCACAATTAGTGTCATCTTTCCAACATATAATTTTGATCTTAGCTAGTTACTCTACTAGTCCACCAAAGAGTTGTTACACAACATTCTAAGCAGATTCAATGCTATGTTGATATACTTGATCCGTTATTTTCAATCTAGTAATTCTTTTTCCTACATATTCGTATTGACTTCCTACATCCAGTAGCATCATTAGTTTCAACTTTTGATCTTTTCAAATTTGAACGATTCAAATTTGAACTCGAAGCTTCACTTGATCATATCTTGTAAACTATAGCGCTTTTTCAATTGATTCCTTTTTCAAATTGAATCCCTAGGCGTAATCTAACATCTTGAGCCATCACCACACTTTTTCACCGAAATTAGGATCTGATCCTGCAAAATAATTTGATTTGATTCTTTTGGAGTTTTTGCAATCTTCCTCTGCATTTTTTTTTTGGATCTTTGAGTGATTGCTTATGTGTAGATAAAATTGCTTGCTTACGATAGATTTATCGGAGTGTGACGAGTAGAACCATCAGGAATTGTGAGTGCGAAGGATCTTCATCAACAGTACAAGGCAAGTTCACATTTTGATCATACCCCTTTATTACCCAGTTTTTATGCATTAGTTTCAATCCTCAAACACTGCATGGTTAGGGTTTGATAACATGTGGGTACTGGGAAGTAGTTGATGAGGTAGGAACCTATTGTCCTTTATCAAACCATGGGTATTACTACGTTATGCTTACTTTGCTATGCTATGCTCGTAGACGTGGTTTGGTTTGAGAGAATTCATGAAAGATGTGAGAGTTATTGTTAACTAAGGTTTAACTTAAGGTGGCTACTTTAATACACATCTGGGTGGAATGGTTGGGGCACCCTGGGGATACCAGTGGCTTACCCGGACACCTGGGGAATCCAGTGTTGTCCTAGGAGATCCCGGGGTATCCTTGTGATCATCCTATGGAATGCCACCCAGGCTCAAAGGGATCATATGATATTTTCATGCCTAGAAACTTCCGTGTGCAGCCACATGCCATTATGGGCTCTGACATAGTTGAGTAAGTTGTGGGAATCCTTTCCATGATGGGCTAGCAGATGTAGGGGATTGTAGGTGTACCGGCCTATCTATCGGGTAAGGGGACCTCTTCGGAAAGACTGTGTCTCGATCATCCGTTTCTCAAACATCATGCAGTATGAGAAATTTAACGGAGGAGATCGAGTCTTGTGGGGAAAAGTGTGCAAACCTCTGCAGAGTGTACAAACTAATCATGGTTAGCCGTGTCCCCGGTTATGGACATCTTGAGTATCTGGTACTTGAATTATTGATTTGATCTCATCACATTACTTAATTAATTTGATTGGGTTGTTAACTTTTAATTGGGATTGAGTTGGGGTTACCTTCTCAATGTTTTCAACAAACTCAGTAGTAAATAAAATATATTCCTTTGTCTACACTCAACTTTGTTGTTGGCTTTGTTGGGAACTCCACAACCTTGTTGTTACTTCCGCTATATGGATTGAGGTAATTAATAGTATTTATGTTACTTTATACATGTGATTTACCTCTGTTATAAATCCTCGAGTACTGTGTGTGTCAGCGTACCGATCCAGGGATGACACTTAAGCACAGAGAGTTGATCCATTTGGGTCGGGTCGCTACAAGATGGTATCAGAGCACATGTTGACTGTAGGACGTGACCCCTAGAAACTGGCAAGCCCATAGGAAAGGATTTCTCCAAAACTTCATTTTTAAAAGAGATCCCTTAACTCTCATTCTTTTCCAAGTATTTTCCTCTCATCTCAAATAGTTAGACTATACCCTTTCCCCTCTTGACCACACGAAGGTTCGACTGATGAGGCCAATCCAAGAAGTACAAGATCACGGACAACTAAGACCACTTCGGAATGAAGAGGATTTTACCGAGCATTATAATAATGGAAACTACAACGGTTGAAGACTCCGAAGACTAGGAGAATTTGAAGGCTCTGAAGAATTTCCAGATTGGTATGACCTAGGAAGGCTACCCTTATGGAATTTGTCAGACTATTGAAGCTGTCAATACCCGAGATCAAGGTGTGTCGGAGAAAGACCGGAACATGGAGCGTTAAAACTCAAAGTTTTGTCAAGAAAACCCTAAGACAGGAGATATCAACTATGGAATGATAGCTCATGGCAATGACAAGGGCAGAAACACTGCTATCGATGATGTTATCGCCCGCTTATGCTATTGTCGCCGTGCTGAGTTAAGCATGCATTTCGTCGGAAGGATTGGATGACAAAAGGGCTAATGGAGCATCTATCAGCAAAATATGAAGTTTAACCTTAGCTGGTGTATCGACAGGATCTGGAGTATTACATCAAAAAATTTAAGATGGACCTTCAGGAAGCCGTATTTGACAAGGAAGCATTTCGTGAAGAACTCGGGATCCAGAAGCTAAAAGTAGCCAAGCTGGAGGAGCAAAACCTCGAGATACCGGAGATTCGTCAGGAACTGAAGGCCAGTAGGACCATGATTCATTGCCAAGGATGTTGAAACCCAGAAATTTGGAACGCAACTCCAGAATATTAAAGGACGTCACGAGAAACTTCACGTCAACAGAAATGACCTGACAGAAGAACTTGAGAAGGACAAGCACGAAGAAGCCATCGGAGACATGAACAAGACTTGAAGAGTTTGGCGACTTTGAAGATTTATTGACCTTTAGAAGACCAAACCCCTGTTATATACTTACGTTAGATACGACAATTGTGAGCTGTCATTTGTTTGATGTTTTTCCGACAGCCACAAAATAAAAATCTGTTTCTTCAAAACTGTTGTTTGTATTGTGTGTATCCCTCTCTATCTCTCTTATCCCACCCCAAACCCTGGAACCAATAGAGGATGAATGGAGATGAACTCATATTTTCTGGACCAATGGCTCAATTGGAGACGGACCGATGGATTCAGAACATGGAAGATCACCTGAAGAATAACACTATAGCCGGAATGGATATGGCCCAGCATGCTCTTCAGTGCTTTGAAGGAGGTGCTGCTACTTGGTGGAGGATGTACCAAACCATTAATGGATGGCAAGGAGTAACCACTTGGAAAGAATTTAAGTTGACTCTGCTAAAGTCTCGGCTTGTGTCCCAGAAGATGAAGCCTTATGGAAATGATATGAAGAAACCTTGTGCATGCAAGCTCTGTGGAGAAATAGGACACAACCATAAAGAACACAAGGATGAATGCCCTCATTGTGAAGAAATTCACCCAGCTGAAGAATGCCCAACTAGGCAGATTACTTGTTTCTTGTGTGAAGGGACTACCCACTACCCTGCTCAATGTCACATTTACCCCATAGTACAACGAACCATCCAGCAGAAGAAAGAAGCAATGAAAGGAGCCCTCATGGAAATTTTAGAAGAACCTGTGATGAAGGAAGACGTGGAGGACACACCTGAAGAAGACCCAATTAAACTCTGCACCAAGTCATGCTATTCATGTGGAGAAGAAGGACACATATCCCAGAATTGTCCGAAGGAGGATCTAGTAGAATTCCCGACAGTGGAAGTAGAGTATGACCCACAAGAGATAGAAGCCCTGATTGGCACTAAAAAGTCCAGGAAGAGAAATAGATTGGATTCTAGGAACAACCCAATTTCCACCAAGAAGGGCCTGAGTCATATCACATGTTTCAGGTGCAAAGATTCAGGACACTACTTTAGTGATTGCCCAAAAGGGAAGACGAGGACCCAAGGAGGCTATGTAATCACTAGGAAACCTCAAGACTGGTCAGAAGTAATATATTTTTGTTGTAATGAAGCATGGCACTTTGCCAGAGATTGTCCCAATGAGAAGGAGACTCGTGCTAAATAGTTGTGTCGAAAAAGAAATATAGTAGTAGTAGTGGGAACAATGCTTTTTTAGACTCAGGTGTTGAGTTGAGGAATGTAATGGAAATGCAAGAGATTGTAGTAAATTCATGAAATCAATAAAGTTCATGTGTCATGATTTCATAAGTTGAATTTTATTGAGTTGTTACTCTATGAAGAAAGATTTTGACCATTTTCGAGGATATGAGAAATATGGTCTATGGAAGAATTTGTGCATTTCAAGGGTGGTAGTACCCTGTGAGGACCCTTGTCCCCTGGAAAAGATAATGATATTCCACGAAGTGGACTTCGGACAAAGTAAGTACGAGTTTTATCTCGATATGTGGGATACCCCAAGAATATGAAGGGATGAAGTACTATTGGATATAAAGGAAGTATAATGTTGGTAATAAGGAGCAATTATAACCCCAGTATGAGTTGAAGCTATAAAGATGAGGAGGTGAGCCCATGACCCACAGGCTCCAGGACCTGCCAAGAAGCAAGCACACTCTTGCTGAAGGAAAAACCCTGGAAGAAGATACGACTTTATCAACAGACGATCTTATAGGAGTAACACAAAACCTGAAAGATGTGAAGAAATGATAGATGTTCGTTTGGCTTGCAGAATCAATGGATTTATCCGAACTTGGTTCGTCGACAAGAGCAATTCTGTAATGCTTGTGAGGATGATCGAGTGTTAGAATGCGAGATTCGCTAAACCATATACAAGGAAATGATTTGGGTGCGGGATGGATTAATCACCATACCGACTTACTCTTATTATTCGCCTTGCTATATGGGATGGTAAATCTGAGTGACTTACCCATAGTAGAGCGACGACGATCAAAACCTTGTTTAAACCTTAGAATGGTATGACAATTTTCCCTTGTACAAGGCAGCTGTTGCCAATCATAGGTCATACGGTGAGAATGAAGCCCAGACCCGTTTTCTGCAGGGACCCAGTCAAATTTTTTTATGACCACCATGAGATATCGATAGTTGTTTAGTATTGGCGCCAGACCTGTCAGCTAAAGAAGACCCAGTCTCCGAAGAACCTTAATTACCATGATGCAAGGACACAAGGATTGAGGAAAAGGTTATACCACTACCGGAAGAGCCCAGAGAAGGAAATTACGCTGAAGATCTGAGAAGATCGACACTGTCAACAATAAGGATGGAGTACATGAGTTTTGATGGAACCGTAACCATGCTTCTAAGGGTGGTAGCACCCCAGATCTTCGCGACAATCAACGGATTTTGAGGAGACCCCGAACCTAACCTATTTCTTGCTAGCCTCTCCGAATCTCGAGGGCGAGATTCATTTTAAGGGTGGTAGGTTTGTAACATCCCAAAATTCTAAATTTTGGAATGTTATATTAAATAAATAGTTTTGATTGTTTGCTTGATTGTGGTGTGGTTGCTTGTGTGAATTTGAGTGAAATTTGAAACTTTTTGAAAGTTGAATGAGAGGGAATAAAATGACTTTCCCAAAACTTTCACCTTGCATTTATGATCTCCTTGAATTCAAATCTATTTCATTACAAACCCTAGAGTGAAGATAACACGACTTCTTCTATTTTAAAAGGGGTTTCGAAAAGATTTGAATTTCATTTGAAAATATTGCAAATTCAGAAACTTTAAGCAACTCAATGATTTTCATGAGAGAAGATAAAATGACTTCTTCAAATCGTATGAAATATGAGTTGGAAGTTTCAAAGAATCAAAATTTAAAGTCCCTTTGAAGGTATTTTAAAAACCATTTTTCAATTTGAAGTGATTTGGATTTTATTCAAATTATTTTTCTTCAAAAATAAAATATATGGAAAATAGGGTAAAATGATTCCCTACAGTAGAAAAATAGAGAGAAATAAATTTGAAATTATTTTTGTATTTTAAAATATTTTTATTTGATTTTTAAATGAAGCAGTAGCACTGTTTGCTTTATTTAAATTTTTGTGTAATTTATTTGCCGCTTAAAATATGTTCATCTTTTAGGAAATATTTTTTTGAAAATTTTGATATATAATATGCCTATGTACAATTTTATTTTTACTTTTTTATTCAGTTTTTTCTTTTCTATTTCTTAAAAAAAACAAAAAGTGCGCGTACGCCGTAACTATATGTCGCCCATATGCGCAGCTTAGTGGCAGCGGCGCCCCTTTTTTTCCTGCATGGGCCAGGCCCAGCCAGCAATTTCCTTCTCAGTTTTTTTTTCTTTTTTCTTTGGCCGAATAAAAAAAAACTGCAGCGTGCGCGCGGCCGGCCGTGGTGCTTTTTAGCCACGCGATCCCTTCATTTTATTTGTTCGTCTACGTTTAGTCCCATATTGTCTAATCTTTGACTCCTAAACCTCTTTTCCACCTATAAATATAGACTCATAGAGCCTCCAAAAATCATCCGATTCGGGTTAAATCAATATATTTTCGTTTGACTAGTTTCATTAAAGAAAAATATATTTCTCCTTTCCGGCGAGAATTCCGGAAGTCGTCTCCTCTCTCCGAAGTCGTCTTTTCTCTACCTTATAAAGGTATATTTCTTCGTATTTTTTTATATATACTCCCGTAGCTTATTATTTCTAGACTAGTATGGTAGAATAATTAGATTTATAAATTAGCCCCTGTATTTACATTTTAGGACTAGAATTCTTTTAGCCATAACTCTTTTTCTTCCGTAAAACAGCTTGACCCTGATTTTTCAAATAGTCATAACTTTTTACTCGTTCATCCAAATTAGATGAAACCAACACCAATATTTTCGTCTTGATTCCACCTATCTAGTGAATCTATCAAATAAACTTTTTTGCAACTTTCAAATTTCGAAATTTGTTCAGATTCATACTCAAATTTCTTTCGATCATATCTTTTTATCCGTACCTCTGTTTCCGATGAACCCAACTGCATCGGATTCGTATTGAAGTAATCTTTCCGTTCGCACAATTAGTGTCATCTTTCCAACATATAATTTTGATCTTAGCTAGTTATTCTACTAGTCCACCAAAGAGTTGTTACACAACATTCTAAGCAGATTCAATGCTATGTTGATATACTTGATACGTTATTTTCAATCTAGTAATTCTTTTTCCTACATATTCGTATTGACTTCCTACATCCAGTAGCATCATTAGTTTCAACTTTTGATCTTTTCAAATTTGAACGATTCAAATTTGAACTCGAAGCTTCACTTGATCATATCTTGTAAACTGTAGCGCTTTTTCAATTGATTCCTTTTTCAAATTGAATCCCTAGGCGTAATCTAACATCTTGAGCCATCACCACACTTTTTCACCGAAATTAGGATCTGATCCTGCAAAATAATTTGATTTGATTCTTTTGGAGTTTTTGCAATCTTTCTTTGCATTTTTTTGGATCTTTGAGTGATTGCTTATGTGTAGATAAAATTGCTTGCTTACAATAGATTGATCGGAGTGTGACGAGTAGAACCATCAGGAATTGTGAGTGCGAAGGATCTTCATCAACAGTACAAGGCAAGTTCACATTTTGATCATACCCCTTTATTACCCAGTTTTTATGCATTAGTTTCAATCCTCAAACACTGCATGGTTAGGGTTTGATAACATGTGGGTACTGGGAAGTAGTTGATGAGGTAGGAACCTATTGTCCTTTATCAAACCATGGGTATTACTACGTTATGCTTACTTTGCTATGCTATGCTCGTAGACATGGTTTGGTTTGAGAGAATTCATGAAAGATGTGAGGGTTATTGTTAACTAAGGTTTAACTTAAGGTGGCTACTTTAATATACATCTGGGTGGAATGGTTGGGGCACCCTGGGGATACCAGTGGCTTGCCCGGACACCTGGGGAATCCAGTGTTGTCCTAGGAGATCCCGGGGTATCCGTGTGATCATCCTATGGAATGCCACCCAGGCTCAAAGGGATCATATGATATTTTCATGCCTAGAAACTTCCGTGTGCAGCCACATGCCATTATGGGCTCTGGCATAGTTGAGTAAGTTGTGGGAATCCTTTCCATGATGGGCTAGCAGATGTAGGAGATTGTAGGTGTACCGGCCTATCTATCGGTTAAGGGGACCTCTTCGGAAAGACTGTGTCTCGATCATCCGTTTCTCAAACATCATGCAGTATGAGAAATTTAACGGAGGAGATCGAGTCTTGTGGGGAAAAGTGCGCAAACCTCTGCAGAGTGTACAAACTAATCATGGTTAGCCGTGTCCCCAGTTATGGATATCTTGAGTATCTGGTACTTAAATTATTGGTTTGATCTCATCACATTACTTAATTAATTTGATTGGGCAGTTAACTTTTAATTGGGATTGAGTTGGGGTTACCTTCTCAATGTTTTCAACAAACTCAGTAGTAAATAAAATATATTCCTTTGTTGTAGGGAAAAATTGGCTTTGTGCAAAATTAAACTTAGAGCCTCCACTAGCCAAATATGCATGTAGTGATAGATATTGTTCATCATTATCCTATGGTGTGAATTTGCCAGTACATTCCATGTACTGACCTACATGGCTGCAACATCTCATGTTGCAGGAATTCTTACGACGAGTAAGTAATACGTTAGGGTTACGATGTCTACACTCAACTTTGCCGTTGGCGTTGTTGGGAACTCCACAACCTTGTTGTTACTTCTGCTATATGGATTGAGGTAATTAATAGTATTTACGTTACTTTATACATGTGATTTACCTCTGTTATAAATCCTCGAGTACTGTGTGTGTCAGCATACCGATCCAGGGATGACACTTAAGCACAGAGAGTTGATCCATTTGGGTCGGCTCGCTACACATGGTGAAAGTGACTAGATGAAATTCCCGTGGGTCCTCAAGAACATTTGCCTCATTATAAGTACTTGTTCCGGCCTGTCCTTTGCACTCAAAAGGATTGGGCTATCTTGTTGCGCTTTATTTACACTTGTTACTTGTTACTCGTTACAATTTATCTTGTCATCAACCTATCTGTTACCGCTTATTTCAGTGCCTGCAAAAACTACCTTACTGAAAACCGCTTGTCATTTCGTTCTGCTCCTCGTTGGGTTCGACACTCTTACTTATCGAAAGGACTACGATTGATCCTCTATACTTGTTGGTCACCGGAGCAGCAGCAACACCACCACCACGCACTCCACCACCAACACC
The DNA here is from genome assembly GCA_011799875.1 of Thinopyrum elongatum. Taxonomy (NCBI): domain Eukaryota; kingdom Viridiplantae; phylum Streptophyta; class Magnoliopsida; order Poales; family Poaceae; genus Thinopyrum; species Thinopyrum elongatum. Next base: position 686,524,892 of record CM022303.1, on the reverse strand, counting down.
ACCACCGCGAGCACCACAACCACCTCCACCACCACCACAACCATCACCACGACCACCACGAGCTATCTCATCATGAGTTCAAGGTTTCCCTTGCCTCCCCCAATCCTCTACAATGCAGCTACGGTGGAAAATGGGCAAGAAATCGGCTCAAAATCAGGTATTAAATCGACCGTTTTCGTGTACGTGAGAGAAGCAAAGAAACAGGAAGGAAGAAGAGAGGAGGAAGGAGCGGCCGACGCTTAATAGCCAATAGTCGGGCACGCCATAGCCGAATGGCCTGTCGGCTTCGACGTGGCCAACTGCAGGCCGTGCATGCCCGACTGCCCGGCGGTGACGTGGCTCAGCCACTTATCGGCCAGCGCGTGACCGAGTTGGACCAGTCGGTTTCGCCGTGTCCTACGATGTATTATTTTTGAAAATTTTCAAAACCACGTATTATTTCTCGAATTAATGAAAAAAATGTATTATTTACAAAAAAATTAGCGCAAAATCAGATATGGAAGATGAAGATACAGATGGTGATAGTGGTCATGCCGATGATTCCGTTGAGTCGGATGAAGAAGAGAATGCAGAGGAGGTGCCTAATCCTGCATCATGGAATCATGACTTCTCATCTGCAATGACCGTGAACGCTGGCCATGACTCTTCCTGGCAATATCACCATAAGAACATTGCGTCGGGTGCTATGTATCCCGACAAGGAAGCTCTGAAGGATGCAATTATTAATTGGGCAATGTCCACGCAAAGGGTTTTCAAAACTACGGTGTCAAGTCAGAAATACTTGACAATGGAATGCAAGAACATACATTGTCCCGGCAGGGTGCATGGCTATCTCCCTAAGTATGACACAAGTTGGGTGATCAGTGACTTAGTACATCACACATGTGTTATTCCAAGTATCCCTCAAGATCATGGTAACCTTTCGTCCATGCTTATTGCTCGGTTGCTTTACAGCGAGATAGTGGAGAGCAAAGCGATGGAAGTGAAGGCTATCCAGACAAAAGTCTTCGTCAGGTTGAAGTACAAAATTTCTTATGGCAAGGCTTGGAGGGCTAAGCATAGGGCGCTTGAGAACAGATTTGGTTTGTATTTCAGTGCATACGACTCAGTTGTCCGGCTCCTCCACACACTCCAGGACCGGAATCCAGGCACCTATGTCGACATCCAAGACTTCTTCATGCCAGAGTTCCCAACTGTGAAGGTGCTGCATTGACTGTTCTTCTCTTTCGGTGTATGCGTCGAAGCTTTCAGTCATTGTTGACCGATGATATGTGTAGATGTGACTTTTCTCACTGGCAAGTACAAGGGCCAGATCCTGACCGCCATTGGTCAAGACGGCCAAAATCAAGTTGTCCTACTCACATTTGCTTTTGTGGAGAGCGAGAACATTGAAAGTTGGACATCGTTCTTCAGGCAACTCAAAATAGCAGTTGTGCAGGATAAGCCGAATGTGTGCATCCTTCATGACAGGCATGCAGGTATACTCAGTGCGATAAAGAAACTGACAAACCCTGAGCCTGAGGAACAAACTTCATGGCAGGACTTGCAGAGCCGTTGGTGCATGCGCCATCTGGGGGCCAATTTCTTCTCACAGTTCAGAAATAAGAACCTTATGAATCTATTCAAAAAACTATGCAAGCAGAACCTGGTATGGAAGTACAATTTGATACGTGACAGACTTGATGTGTGCACGCAGAGACATGTTAGGGACAGGAAAGCTGCACGAGATGCAGCTGTGAGGGCACATGTAGTAGCAGTAGCTGCACAGTTAGCAATAGGAACAGCGGCCGTGGAGGAAGACCCTGTTGGGTTTTGTGACTTGCCAGGATTTGACCCGCCTGGTACTAGGAGAAGGCTTGGGAAGACGATTAAAACCTTTCAATAGTGGATAGAGCACGAGACTCTGGAGAGGTGGTCTTTGTTGCATGACACACATGGAGCAAGGTACGGTGTCATGACTACCAACCTCGCTAAAACATATAACTTTGTCCTCAGAGGAAACCGGGCTTTGCCACTTACAGCCATCATAGAGGGTATTTTCTATGGCACGCTGAAGTATTTCAGAGATAGACGTCAAAGAGCTCACCCACATATCATGAACAACCCAAACACACGTTACTCTGAAAAGGTTATGAAGTACATGAATGAAAAGATGGAAAAAGCTAGGTCACACACTGTAGTCGCCATCGGAAATCAAGAAAGAAGGTTTGAGTTCTGCTTAGCTAACAACAAGTTCGGATGTGGAAATGAGGTGAGGACGCATGAGGTGAAAATTGGAAATGGAATGGAGTCAGGCCAACATGCGAGTGCACATGCAACAAACCAAAGTTGCTTCACCTACCTTGCTCGCATGTACTTGCTGCTTGTGGGCAGCTAGGAATGGACGCAATCTCGTTCGTGTCTCCATATTTTCTGAAAGAGTCCATCCTCAATACCTGGATAGGTGAGATGCTGGGATTTCGATCAATGGGTAACTTCAACACCGTTAACCCTTTTGCAAGGCGGTACATTGCAGACCCAGGGAATATGCGTACAAGTAGAGGTAGACGGCAGAGCCAACGCATCTGGAATGATATGAATGAATCTTCACGATGAGATGGCCAACTTTGTACGTTCACTGTGATCTGGACCTCTTCTTCCACATCGGCATCAGCTCCAGTCCTGGATGACGCGCATGGAGGGGAAGATACGAGCTATCTACGCGGCTATCATGTGCACCCGCACTTCAGACGTTATTCACCAGCAGCCCCTACAACGCCCCCCTGCGTCCCTCCACGCAGCAGGAGCAGCCGCGTCCCTCCTCGCACCAGCAAGAACCCACACAGCATCGACATCAGCCGCGTCCATGTCTAGCAGAGCAGCTGACGACCAGGCCACCGCCTCTTGACTAGGCTGGAAGTTCGGCGTGGCAGCACCAGCAGGATCCCACGTCGTGCTTCGTGTTTCAACCACACCCACAGCAGCAGGGTCCCACGTCGGGCTTCGTGTTGCAGCCATAGCCAGCGGGTATGTCTCTTCATATTTATTATTTTCAATATCAATTGGGACTACGTATTTCTTCAGTACTTATGTTCCCTCCTGCAGGAGCCTATGGATATCAGGCGTCTATGTCTGGACAGGAAGCGTCTATGTCCGGATCCGCGTGGGAGAGTGATCAGGAAGGTGGGCAGAACATACATGATTACATGTCGTAGCACACCAGCTGGATGGACATTTTTTTCCACTCCTTCACCAGGCCCCACACAGGATACACAGTATGACCAGGACGGGTCCGAGATTCCTGCTTGTAACGTTAGGGCAACCAATAGGTATGGCTGGACGCCGCCTAATACACCGCCTGATCGCCGTGGCAGACGTCGTCAGTGACACTTCTCTCTATCAGTAGTGACATGACTACCTAATCGCTTGTCGCCTTCCGGTCGTCGGGAAAGGCCAGCCGGCCGTCGTCGAGTAGGGTGATTCATTTATCTACGTGTGCGACCTATTGTATCTATCTATGATAGTTTCAGACTTTCAGATGTATGTAAGAGACATCTATGTATGAGGAAATAAAAATGCATCTGAATTATGACATTAAAGTAGTACATCTCATATAAAGATACAACATAATGCGGATGCATCGTCTTACAGAAACTACATGAAGTCATCCTCACTATTCTCGCTAACATGGGGCTTCCAGAGGACTTCATGATTGCGTCCAAATGTTACCTGAACTAGTTTCCCTGGCATTAAAGTCATCAGCGGAATCGTAATCAGCATCAGCACCCTTTGTTGACGCAACACTCTTACCTGACTTACTCATCTTTGAGTTTGCACTACCCTTGGATCTGTTCTGAGCTCTTTTGCTCGGCATGAAGTCGTCGTCATCATCGCTCTTCAAGTGCTTAGAGCTAGCGCCACCCTTACCCGATGCAACTCGGCCCTTGGATCTGTTCTGAGCTTGCTTGCTTGGTATAAAGTCATCATCATCGTCTACGCTGACTTTCTTTGAGATTGCGGCACCCCTAGCTGATGCGGCACTCTGGCCAGGTCTCTTCGAGTTGGCACCGGACATGGCTAGATAAATGGCTATGGAAAGATGTAGAACACAACATGCTAGGAGGGGTGGTTTTATAGAGTTCTCCAGGCAAGAGATAAGGCGGGGGAAATGGTGGGAGAATTTGGCGGGAAAGAAAATGGCGGGAAGAAAATTTGGAGGGAAAGAAAAGGGCGGGGAAAATTGGCGGGAAAGAAAATGACGGGAACAATTGGCGGGAAGATATTTGGTCCGAATAAATGGCGGGAAAGAAAATGGCGGAAAGAATTTATGGCGGGCAGGTGGTCCTTTCGGACAAAAATTTGGGAGACGGTGGCGAGATAAAATTACAGTGGAAAATATGGTATGCAGTTGTTGAGTTGGCCAAAGCCGACAGTAACTAATTGGTTTCGACAAAACCAATTAGTACTAATTGGTTGCGCTAAAACCGATTGAAGCTCACGGTTGAGACCGACTGGTCAATCGGCTTAGCCAAACCTGACTGCCCGCTAATCGGCTTTGCCGTGTCTGACTGGATCCAATCGGCATCGCCTAAGCCGATGGTGTATTATTTTTGAAAATTTTCAAAACCGCGTATTATTTCTCGAATTAATGAAAAAATGTATTATTTAAAAAAAAATAGCAACGCATTGTCCATTATTTTCTAGCCACAGAGACGACAGAGGAAGAAGCGACAGAAGATGATGAAGAGAAGAAGCCAAAGACAAAGACTGTAAAGGAAACTACTACTGAATGCTGAATGGGAGCTTCTGCGTGATATGAAGGCTGTGTGCCTTCGTAACCCCAAGGAGGTTACTGAAGAAGAATACTTGAAGTTCTACCACTCACTAGCTAAGGTACATACTGCAGTTATAGGAGAAATGTCAAGCTTTATGACTTGTAGAAGAAAACAAGGGACGTCTTCTAACTTTACTTTTTCTGTAGGACTTCGGTGATGACAAACCTATGTCTTGGAGTCACTTCAGTGCTGAGGGAGATGTTGAGTTCAAAGCTTTGCTCTTTGTTCCCCCGAAGGCTCCACATGATCTGTACGAGAGCTACTACAATGCTAACAAGTCAAACCTCAAGTTGTATGTTAGAAGAGCTTTCATCTCTGATGAATTCGATGATCTTCTTCCAAAGTACCTCAGCTTTTTGAAGGTACCGCATTACAATTCCTCAATGGGATATTCTTCTATTGACTTGTACAGACTAACTTATAACATGCTATTGTTCTCTCTAGGGTATTGTTGACTCAGACACATTGCCCCTCAATGTGTTGCGAGAAATGCTTCAACAACATAGCAGTCTGAAGACCATCAAGAAGAAGCTGATCCGCAAGGCTCTTGACATGATTTGGAAACTTGCCGAGGAAGATCCTGATGAGTACAGCAACAAAGAAAAGACAGGTAACTAGAGTTTCTGGGGAAGTCAAGTCACATACTGTATATTTACGACAATAGTCCTTATAGATCATTTCCTGTAAGCAGATGAAGAAAAGAGTGCAATGGAGGAGAAGAAGGGCCAGTATGCCAAGTTCTGGAATGAGTTTGGCAAATCAGTCAAGCTGGGAATCATTGAAGATGCAACAAACAGGAACCGTCTTGCAAAGCTTTTGAGATTTGAGAGGTCTGTCCTTCTATTCTGAATTCCAATATTCATGCTGTAGTTCTATACGCTGGGGCAAAGAATTGATCTTTTGTCTGTTTCAGTTCGAAGTCAGATGGCAAACTTGTCTCCCTTGATGAGTATATTTCAAGGATGAAGTCAGGCCAAAAGGACATCTTTTGCCTGACTGTAAGCAGCAAGGAACAGCTAGAGAAGTCTCCATTCCTTGAGCAGCTAACCAAGAAAAACTATGAGGTATGCTTGTAATGCCCCCTATTCATCTGTCATGTTCAGTAGTACTCAGTGTTCAACTTGTGAGCCGGGCACGGTATACCTATGCAACCGTATTACCATTGAACTTGGTATTTCTTCCGCTTACTCATATGTGCACTTTTGAAAGCAATTAGATTCACTTGATGATTGGAGCTATTCAGAATATTCAAAAACCAGTTTATCCTAATCTATTTTTTTTACTGAAGATCACAACACATAGTATATTGCCATACAAACATTTTAGGAGATTTTAAGGCTCGTTCTGATTCGAATGCACATATTGAATTTCAATATGTAGTTACAGTAAGGATACTGGATACTCCCATCACATTATTTGTGAGGGCTTGGCCTTTGCAACAGAGTTGATTCGAAACCTGTATCAAGCTTGTGGAGTAATATGACACCCGATCTTTTGTTGCAGGTTATCTACTTCACCGACCCTGTGGACGAGTACCTGATGCAATACCTCATGGACTACGAGGACAAGAAGTTCCAGAACGTGTCCAAGGAGGGCCTGAAGCTCGGCAAGGACTCGAAGCTCAAGGACCTCAAGGAATCCTTCAAGGAGCTGACCGACTGGTGGAAGAAGGCCCTGGACACGGAGGGCATCGACTCGGTGAAGATAAGCAACCGACTGCACAACACCCCCTGTGTTGTGGTGACCTCCAAGTACGGGTGGAGCTCCAACATGGAGAAGATCATGCAGGCCCAGACCCTGTCGGATGCGAGCAAGCAGGTGTACATGCGCGGCAAGCGGGTCCTGGAGATCAACCCCAGGCACCCCATCATCAAGGAGCTCCGCGACAAGGTCGCCCAGGACAGCGATGTAAGTACAGTCTCCCTGTATACCATGATTTCCGCTCTCTGAATGCCGCAGGCGGCGACGGTGCCTGATGATTTGCTAACGTGATGATGTCTGTGTGCGCAGAGCGAGGGCCTGAAGCAGACGGCGAGGCTGGTGTACCAGACGGCGCTGATGGAGAGCGGGTTCAACCTGCCGGACCCCAAGGACTTCGCCTCCAGCATCTACCGGTCGGTGCAGAAGAGCCTGGACCTGAGCCCCGACGCGGCCGTGGAGGAGGAAGAGGAGGTGGAGGAGCCCGAGGTGCAGGAGAAGGAGTCGGCCAAGACGGAGGAGCCGGACCACGAGCAGTACGACAAGGACGAGCTGTAGGTCGCCGTCTTGTATTCGTATCGCCTGTTTAGCTCTCACTAGAAGTGTTGGACTGGAAATGTGATGGTTTTGAGGGACGTCCATTTTTACCGCGCGAAAACGCTTAATCATCGTGATACGGGGTTTTTGTCCGTGTAATGTACTACTGTACCTAGTTTTTTCCTCACTGTTACCCTAGCTAGTTCAAATTAGCGTGCAGCTCTTGACCGGTTTCATCAGTCAGAAGCGGCCTTATGTATACTTGCTGTTTTGGTTTCTTGACGGCGGTGTTGTTACAGAAATGAATAATGGGGTTACGAAGGTAGTCCTGACTGGTGGTACTGAGTTTTATCAATGCAGGGTTATTAGGGTAGTTCCAAGGTTGAGTCCGCGTGGTTAGCCGCTATATCTGAAAGCAGGAGCGAGTTTTATTTGGAGTTTGTGCTGCTGAAATCGATTTTAGACTGGAACAGAAATGGATTATTTGACGGGAGTTGCCCCATTTTAGATCAGAACTGTCTATGTGATGTGTGCACTGAAAGTCTGAAGATGTGGGAAAAAAGAAAATCGTTCAGACACCCGTCCGTGAGATTGCGGACTACAGAGCGTTCCGTTGGCACCAAAAAGGAAAGCGGACTGAGCTCCGCCGATCTTGCAGTGGCAGCAATGGCCGCTCCTCCGCCTCCCCCTCCTCCTCTAGATCCGCAGGTAAACATGATCCTCTCCCCTCCTCTTGGTGTTCCTGATTAGTCTGTTTCTCCATTAACACCCCACCTCTCCGTGCAGCTGCAGCCAATGGCGGAAGGGTCGGCGGCGAGCAAGCTGAGCAGGCTGGAGCACCACCACCACGGCGCCGGCGACGAGCCGTCCTTCCGGATGGAGGACCATCCCGCGGTAACTTCCCTCCCTCCACCTCCTCCCTTTTCACTTAAAAAAGTAGCTCATGGGATGTGATGCCTCTGTTGTGGTGTTCTCCATGGATCTGCACCTCCGGGGCGAAAAAATGGTGTTGTTTTGCCTGCAGGGGCCTTCGATTGCTGTCCACTAGTTTCTTCTTTTTCTTGAAGTGAGGTTTTGTGTCTAGGGTGTCTTGCTCAAGCTGCTTAGTAGACGAAACAGAGCACCGGCTTGCTTGATTTGTTAGAAAAAGGAAAACTGGCGAATTACTTGTGCTGAATCTAGTCCTGTTTCACTTTTCCTTGCATTCCGAAACAGTGAACTGCAAAAACTAACATGTAGTACATGACTGATAATAAGTACTCCCTCTGTAAACAAATATAAGAGCGTTTAGATAACTAAAGTAGTGATCTAGACGCTCTTATATTTCTTCACGGAGGGAGTAGAAAAGAGCAACAGAATCGCGCCCAACTGAACACTAGACTATCCGACACAGTTGCTTGGTTTCAGGGGAACAGGAAGACATGGCTTCCATGCCATCGGCGAAAATGGTTTTCCTCATCATAACTACCGAAAACGAAAACCTATATCTTAATTTTGTAGTTTTGTAGTTTTGCGTTCCATCTAAATTTGAAGGGGAAATTACTTCTCTGTCTTTAGAGCAGAATGGACTGAAAAACTGTCCATTCTCTCTAGGAGCCAGACAGGCTGACACAACTATCCTTTAACATTCCTACAGACATTGCCTCTACACACCTGTAACAGCATCCGGGAGTACATGCAAGATTGTTACAAATAAGATCGTAAAACTCCCAATAAAAACTCCAAAAATAAAATTTGCGATGTGCATCTGGTCAGGTTTCTCTTTCCAATGTATCCACTTTCAGCATTGTGCATTTTGATTTTCAGTAAACTAGTGCCTGTTCCGCTCGTCTACGAGTTTAACAGTTCAGGCCCTTGCCGCAGGGGATTCTTCCGGTTATAATCTCACTGCTCCCACTTAAAGAGGCTGTGAGGACCAGCATTGTTTCAACAAGTTGGAAAATGCTCTGGACATTCCACTGTAATCTGTGTTTTTATGGTCCCAATGAACTGGATGATGACCCTTCTGTGCCCCCTTTGGAATCTGATGAGGAGGCCGCCGTTGATGACTATGTCAAAACATCACAAACTAAGTTGAAAATAAAACGAGATAAGTTCATTGAGGCTTTGAATTGTGTTATTCAACGGCATAGCGGGGTAGGAATCAATAAGTTCAGCATCAGGTGTGGCCTGCACAAGGAGGAATTTGATCATCTTGACAGATGGATTAGCTTTGCCGCTTCATCAAAGGCGAAGATCGTATCTTTTGACCTGAAGAAAATTGTTTGCCCATCCAAAAAAGTTCACCAGTTCCCTCTTGAGGCCTTAGTTGTCCAAGGCAGCTCTTGTGTGCAGTCCTTGTATCTCGCTGATGCTTCTATAAAGCCACACCCAGGCATATGTGGCTTCACACTACTCTACTCAGAAGGCTTGTTCTGGAATTTGTTGACATATTCGGAGACTTTTCAGTCTTTTTAGCAAACTGTTCAGCACTCGAGGACCTAGAGCTTATTGAGTGCTCTGGTGTAACCAATTTAAGCATACCGCACCAACTTGATAAACTTCAACATTTTCTTATTGACAAAATGGCTGTCGACATGGTTGAGTCTCATGCTGCTGATCTTGCCCATTTTGAGTACAAAGGAAAAGAGATCCCTATAGTACTTCATGGTCGCTCAAAGTTAGAGAAGGCTACAATAATGTTTGAAGGCAGCAATGGATTGGCCCGTGTATTCACTGCAGTTCCAATCATTCTGCGAGTGAAGGCGCTAAATGTGCAGGCTCAAATATCTGCTTATGAACAGGTTACCTGGTCTATATTTACATATTCTTGTTTGCTTACCTTGTTGTTTCTTGAAACTGGATTTTAGTCTCATCTTATTTGTCCTTGTCATGTCTCAGCTGCAGAAGCTGGCACCAAGACCATGTGGCATGTTTATGCATTTGAGACACATGACTTGTGGGTTAACTGTCTTGTCTCTTAAGAAACCAAATTCCAATAATGGAGTTCTTCAACTGGTCCACTGTCTGAATGTTGCACCCCAGCTGCAGACGTTGCACTTGGATGTGAGTGCCATATTATTGGTATTGGTAGACAAATAGATGGTTCCCAGGAAAGACATGTCTACTCGGACGGTTTCTGACCGACTAACTGCTAACTTCCAAATGCAGATGATATATTCATACTTCAAGGCTTCAGCGCCTGATGAGGTGGCGGAGGAGGAAGCTAGGCCCCCACATGCATCGCCATGATCATCTTAAGACTGTCCACATCAGCGGGTTCCGGTGCTACAAGGCTCAGGCTGAACTGGCGTGTTGTATCCTGGAAAATGCTGGTGTTCTTGAGCACATGGAAGTACAACCAAGGGTTGCGGCTGCAATATGCGGTTATGCTGACCTGAAGAATTTCACTGTCGAAAGAAGATTTTTACCGGGGGTTCGCGAGTGGGCACAGCTTGCTTCGGAACGCTTTGGTAAGGCGATCACTGTCTTAGATGCCCCTTCAGAGTGAGTAAGCCTATATCATCTCCCCATCTGTGTACCATCATGCCTTTTCGTACACTTGCTCCCTATGTGTTCCGGTGCGTCTTTGCGTACACTTGTTCCCTATGTGTTCTTCAGACTGTAACCAGTGTATTGTGTTATCGGTTTGGATGGATGCTCTTATGTTGAACTGGCTACTCCCAGTATGCATCCTTTCTATAAAGCAGGACTGTAATGGTCTTTTCTCTTGAAAAAAGATTGAACGATAACTCTGTTCAATTACATTTTATGAAAAAAGAAACAAAAAAAAAAACTCTTGTGAAAGAAGTAAAACTATCTCCTGGTAAAAATGTAATGTCTCTTCAAAGTATGCACGACACTGTGCTGAGCTATACAGAACATATACACAATTTGCTGCATGTCATTTTACTTGGCTACACTAGCGTGCTCCAAAACTGTACTCGTTTGCTAGCGATTTTTCGCTGCAGCAGTTCAACACAGGCATGAATTTGCTGTTTGTTTGGGTGGCGCAGCGGTTTGACACGGTCATGAATTTGCTGTTTGTTTGGGTGGAATGCCACCCAAGCGCACCAAATTTCGCTGAAAGTTGGACATGGCCTATTCACCGCATCGACATCACCAGAAAGATGGTCAGAAGGAGGGTTGAGGATGCACATCACCGGAGGAATATAGAAGATGTTTGTTGACGAACCGTAATGAAAACGTAAACCCGTGGTCTGATAAAGATGAGCCAAACTTATTGTTGTTTGGTTGCTGTAAGTAACATATCAAGATCCAAAACAAAGGATGAACAGACCACCCTTCTCCAAGGAAGGAAATTTAGATAAAGAAATGATGCTGAAGAACAAATCCAGAACGTGGACAATGAACTGAGTAATCTGGGACAAGGGAAGAGGAGGAATTAATTCGTTGCAAGCGCCACCGCCCGATTGATTCCCAGCTGTGGAACACAATGTGATCCATCGAATTTGGGAGAAATGATGTCTTCAACCAAGCCAGGCACTGCCTAGATGTGGCTGGATGAAAGCATGGGCCCAGACCAGATCGTCTTCGTCGCCGCCCATGACCATCTTCTTCATGTTCATGGTGTTCTCAGCCAACGTGCTTGCCATGAAAAATCATCATCTTCTCACCGCCTAGATTGTCTGAAAGCATCCATGGATTGTAGTGAAGAAATCAAGGATCCCAAGAGCTAGGGTTCATCTGATTTGGGCACCAGGGACATTTCGGTCATTTACTTTCTAGTGTAAACTTGAAAATTGGCTCAAATCAGATAAAAAGGGCAAGTCATCAATCCGCCAGCAAAGATGTGTGTGGCAACTAGGGATGAAGACAGATCGAAAACGGACGGAACTGTGTGCTACCACATTTGTTTTCATATTTCTTTTGCAGATGCGGAAATGAATACAGAAACCCCTGAAATGAATACGGAAACAGATACTATCGGAAACAGACACAGAGCGAATACAGGGCGGACACGGAAATAGAAGTGGACGTTGAGTGGAACCTAAAAACGCCATGAATCATAGAGAAATACACACAAAAAAACAAACAAATTTAATGAATTGTTAACATGGCTACAAAATAATATGATTATGTTCGCAACTTAGCGTAGTATTGTAGTAGTACTGGACAATTGCGTATAGGATCTAGTTGAGTATGTGTGTGATATTAAAGTTGGGTCTAAATGATCGATTCTGCTCGTTGTGTCATTGTGTGTTGTTTGGTGATTGTACTACAAAGCAGCTATAGGCAAATAGTAAAAACGGAAATTTCATATTCACGGAAACGGAAAGTTTCATTTGCACGTCCGGAAAATGCCGTTCCGTTTTTGTTTCCGTTTCCACATAAAAAATTCCATTTTTATTTCCGTTTTCATTTTCATATTTCCTCCCCATTTCTATTTTTCCTCCGGAAAAATGGAAAGTTTCCGCTCCATTTTCATCCCTATATATAGATCAAATCTCCTCATAAAAGGGAAAACACAGACTAAACTCCTCCGATCGTCCGACGGCTGGGAGGGCAGCGATGGCCCGATCCAGAGAAGATGAAGTGGCTCCTCATCGTCCTCCTCCCCATCTAGACCCACGAGTAAGCGACGCTATCCTCCACTTTATCCTCCCACTAGATAGATCGCTTCAGAGTCCCTTTCTCCGTTGACATATGGTTTTTGAATCCTTGCAGCAACCCATGGAAGAGGCAACGGTGGGCAAGTTGGGACGGTTCCAGCATCACCATGGCGTCGTAGATGCGCGCAGCTCGCCACCATCATTTTAGATGGAGGACCTTCCTGCGGTAACTTCCATTCCAGCAGGATTTTTTTTTTCATACATTACATCAAGGGAAATTAAGTATTTACTAAATGTTGTCTTACATTACTTCATGCTATTTTTCAAGTGAGGCTGATTGTTTACGGCATCTTGCATGACCTTTTTTTATGCCTGAGTAGGATATCAAATTGCTATAAAAGATCATCAAACACCCAATGCAACAACAATAACAAAAATTCAGTTTGCGTCTGCTCATATTTCTCTTTCAAATATATTTCATTCCCGTATAAATGACTGATAAGTAGCCCTCTGTTCCTAAATATAAGTCTTTTTAGTGATTTCAATATAGACTACATATGGAGCGAAATGAGTGAATCTACACTAAAAAATATGTCTATATACATCCGTATATAGTCTACATTGAAATCTCTACAAAGACTTGTATTTAGAAACAGAGGGAGTAAAAAACAGTAACAGAATTGTGCCGAACTGAAAACTGGACTTAATTGGCTACAGGACAGTGCATACAGATGATCATTAGTTTCAGGGGAACCGGAAAACATGGTTTCCATGCCATCAGTCAGAATTGTTTTCCTCATAACTACCAAAAAGAAAAACCTGTATCTTATTTCGTACTTTTGCATTCCATCTAAATTTGAAGGTGAAATTAGTTCTCTGTTTTGAGAGCAAAATGGACTGAAAACTGTCCATTCTCTCTAGGAGTCAGACAGGCTGACACAACTATCGTTTAACATTCCTCAGACACTGCCTCCACACACCTGTAACAGCATCCAGGAGTACATGCAAGATTGTTACAAATAAGATCGTAAAACACCGAGTGAAAACTCCAAAAAAAAAAAGATTGTTACCTTGTGCATTTTGATTTTCAGTAAATTAGTGCCTATTCCGCCCGTCTAACAGTCCAGGCCCTTGTCGCAGGAGATTCTACCTGTTATAATGTCACTGCTCCCACTTAAAGAGGCTGTGAGGACCAGCATTGTTTCAACAAGTTGGAAAATGCTCTGGACATTCCACTATAATCTGTGTTTTTATGGTCCCAGTGAAATGGATCATGACCCTTCAATGCCCCCTATGCAATTTGATGAGGAGGCCGTCATTAATGAATATATCAAAACATTTCAAGCATCAGGTGTGGTCTGCACAAGGAGGACTTTGATCATCTTTACAGGTGGATTAGTTTTGTCGCTTTGTATTTTGCTAGAATCAGCCATTTTTTTGCTACCACGTTTCTCTTTTTCTGGAACCAGCGGGTACCAATTTGCTACCATCCTGTTCGGTTTTTGCTGGAACCATCTTAAATTGTTAATATCATGTTTTGTTTGAAGGAAATATGCCCTAGAGGCAATAATAAAATTATTATTTATATTTCCTTATATCATGATAAATTTTTATTATTCATGCTAGAATTGTATTAACCGGAAACTTGATACATGTGTGAATACATAGACAAACAGAGTGTCCCTTGTATGCCTCTACTTGACTAGCTTGTTTATCAAAGATGGTTATGTTTCCTGACCATAGACATGTGTTGTCATTTGATAAACAGGATCACATCATTAGGAGAATGATGTGATGGACAAGACCCATCCGTTAGCATAGCATAATGATCGTTAAGTTTATTGCTGTTGTTTTCTTCATGACTTATACATATTCCTCTGACTATGAGATTATGCAACTCCCGAATACCGGAGGAACACCTTGTGTGCTATCAAACGTCACAACGTAACTGGGTGATTATAAAGATACTCTACAGGTGTCTCCAAAGGGGTTTGTTGGGTTGGCATAGATTGAGATTAGGATTTGTCACTCAGAGTATCGGAGAGGTATCTCTGGGCCCTCTCAGTAATGCACATCATATGAAGCCTTGCAAGCAATATGACTAATGAGTTAGTTGCGGGATGATGCATTACGGAACGAGTAAAAAGACTTGCCAGTAACGAGATTGAACTAGGTATGATGATACCGACGATCGAATCTCGGGCAAGTAACATACCGATGACAAAGGGAATGACGTATGTTGTTATGCGGTTTGACCGATAAAGATCTTCGTAGAATATGTAGGAGCCAATATGAGCAACCAGGTTCTGCTATTGGTTATTGACCGGAGATGTGTCTCGGTCATGTCTACATAGTTCTCGAACCCGTAGGGTCCGCACGCTTAACGTTCGATAACGATTTGTATTATGAGTTGTGTGTTTTGGTGACCGAAGTTTGTTCGGAGTCCCGGATGAGATCACGGACTTGACGAGGAGTCTCGAAATGGTCGAGAGGTAAAGATTGATATATTGGAAGATTATGTTCGGGCACCGGAATGGTTTCGGAAAGGTTCGGACATTTTTCGGAGTATCGGGAGGTTACCGGAACCCCCCGGGGGACTAGTGGGCCTTCATGGGCCCTAGTGGAGAGAGGAGGCCGGCGGCCAGGTGGTTTGCTCCCCCCCCCCCCCCCTCCCCAAGCCCAAACCGAATTGGACTAGGGGTGGGGGGCGCGGCCCCCCTTTCCTTCTTCTCCTCCACCGCTTTCCCCTTCCCCCCTTCTCCGGAAAGGAAAAGGGGAATCCTACTAGGACTGGGAGTCCTAGTAGGACTCCCCCCTTGGCGCGCCCCCTCCAGGCCGGCCGCCTCCTCCCCCCCTCCTTTATATACGGGGGCGGGGGGCACCCCAAAGACACACCAAGATTTCTCTTAGCCATGTGCGGTGCCCCCTCCATAGTTTACTCCTCCGGTAATAGCGTCGTAGTGCTTAGGCGAAGCTCTGCGCGGATCACATCACCAACACCGTCGCCACGCCGTCGTGCTGATGGAACTCTCCCTCGACCCTCTGCTGGATCAAGAGTTCGAGGGATGTCATCGAGCTGAACGTGTGCTGAACACGGAGGTGCCGTACGTTCGGTACTTGGATCGGTTGGATCGTGAAGACGATCGACTACATCAACCGCGTTAACCTAACGCTTCCGCTTTCGGTCTACGAGGGTACGTGGACACACTCTCCCCCTCTCATTGCTATGCATCTCCTAGATAGATCTTGCGTGAGCGTAGAATTTTTTTGAAATTGCATGCTATGTTCCCCAACATTGTTTGGTAGAAGCAGTGTACCAATTTTTGCTACCACCATGTTCGGTTTTTGCTGGAACCAACCAAAAAAATTGCTACCATGTCTTTGTTTGGTAGAAGCAGTCTACCAATTTTTGCTACAACCATTTTGAGTTTTGCTACTATCGAAGTTCTCAATTGCTACATCCTTTCTTCAGGACGCGCCGAGACCCACGACTATGTGATTTTTGCTGCAACCATTGTCGTTTTTGCTACTGCGGTGTTCACTTTTGATACATCTGTTGTCTGTTTTTGCTACTACCATGGATGCACAGCCAACGGATTTTTTTATTGCGTTTGATGGTGGCGAGCATCGGCCGTGAGATTTGACGGCGAGCGTCGGGGGCGAGACAAATGGCGAGGGGTAGAAATTCACGATGTGGGGCACGGGGGAGAGAGAGGCGGCCGCCATGTTTTTCACGGAGGAGGGGGGGGGGGGGGGGGGGGGGGGGGGGGGGGGGGGCTGCGGGGGTTTGAGGTTCGAGGGGAATGAAATCGATCGTACGGTTTAGACGCGGTGGGATCAAAGGGCTGCGTGGTGACCGGTCGAAATTTATAATTGAATTTTGAATTCAAATTCTTTCAAAATAGATATAGATAGCACTTGAACTTATATTTATCATAAAAGAGCTTCTAGCTCAGTGGAACATTGTCTACACGCGTGCTGTCAAGTGCTGCCATACTTTACTATACATTGAGCGTTTGAATTCAAAAAATCTCAATTTTTTTGCTCGAAATGCCCATTTACTGAGGGGGGCCGAAATATGCGGTAACCGTGGTAAATATCGAAATTTCGAGCGGTAACCAAAACCTTGATTGGAACAACAGTGAATGCATGAGCTCCTTTACTGTCTTCAAACAATATTTTAGTGTCTTCTCTATTTATTTATTTTTGAACCATGCATGAGGACGTACTGCTTGCAAATATATAGATTGAAAGAGAGGTGCAGCCAGCAAAATCCAGCACATGTGCAAATACAGTACAAGCCAAAAAACAAAGAGAAAAGGAGATGAACTCCAGGAACAAAACAAACTAATCAAACTATAGGGATCACTCGACCTTTGTACTCAAAATGAGCAAGATCCGCAACATTCAACTCAACCATCTCGATATCCATTTGTATTAGTAAGCAGATGTTAAAATTTATTGAGTAGGTGTGGTATGCACACACTCCTGCTGTAACATGCGGGGTATTATCAAGTATACATGACAGAAGGCACAAAAGATACCAAGCAACGAGGGCACTGAGAAATCAGGTATCAAGTACTCGGCTTACTGCCATTGACCATGCAAACACGAACAAGCACAGATGCACAGATGCACGTACGATAAGCGAGCAGCTACCCTTACCCTTTGGAGCCGGGGAACATATCAAGTATCGGCGTCTGCTCTCCGGTAACACCGGAGATGATGATAGACAATACGGTGGGCGCAATCGCCTGGCACCCGCGCCCGAATTTACGCCAGGAATCTTGATCTCCCCCGCTACCATCCTTCCTCTTCTCCTTCGGTGGATACACGCAGCACGGGTGGAGGCAGAGTTTGCTGCTAGCGTAGTGGAACCCCCGCACGGTGCTGCAGCAGGCGTCGCATACCTTCTTGGCGCCCTTGGAACCGGGGACCTGGAACCTGAGCTCTATCTTTATGTTCTTGAGTAACGGGTGCTTAATCCTGATCCCTTCGGGCAAGGCGCATTGCTTGTGCAAGTTGAATTTGCATGCATGGCACGTGTACCTCTCGCCCGTGCCCTTCTGATGGCAGCCATCACACTTGAACTTCTTCTCAGTCAACTCCAGCATCAGCGTGT
Source organism: Thinopyrum elongatum (assembly GCA_011799875.1). Lineage (NCBI taxonomy): Eukaryota > Viridiplantae > Streptophyta > Magnoliopsida > Poales > Poaceae > Thinopyrum > Thinopyrum elongatum. Next base: position 686,507,169 of record CM022303.1, on the reverse strand, counting down.
GCTCCGAGTGGGCCGCGTGCTTGCAGGTGGAACTTGACGAACCCATGGATTTGCTCACTATATCAGCTCAGCTTCTTCTGATACGTAGACAAAGATTTAGTTTAACAAAGAAAAAGAATAAATACAAAGGAAATAGGATATCATATACGATTTATGCGTTCCTGGCTTCCTGCAACTCGCATTACTTGGGGGGGGGGGGGGGGGGGGGGGGGGGGGGGGGGGGGGGGGGGGGGGGGGGGGGGGGGGGGGGGGGGGGGGGGGGGGGGGGGGGGTTTTTTTGTTTTTTTTTTTTTTGTTTGGTTGTTTTTGGTTGTGTGTTTTTTTTTTTTTTTTTTTTTTTTTTTTTTTTTTTTTTTTTTTTTTCTTTTTTTTTTTTTTTTTTTTTTTTTTTTGTTTTTTTTTTTTTTTTTTTTTTTTTTTTTTTTTTTTTTTTGTTTTTTTTTTTTGTTTTTTTTTTTTTTTTTTGTTTTTTTTTTTTTTTTTTTCTTTTTTTTTTCTTTTTTTTTTTTTTTTTTTTTCTTTTTTTTTTTTTTTCTTTTTTTCTATTTTTTTTTTTTTTTTATATTTTTGGGGGGGGGGGGGGGGAATCTTGAATCATGGATTTAGAATAGGAACTAGAACAGAAGCTAGCGCTGGTGAACTAAAACTAGAGCAGAATCAAAGTATAATTCAACTATTGTTACTAAGTCATGGAAGAAAATACTTATATGCATCGCCTTATACAGAGTAGAGGTTTGAAGAGCAAGCCAGAGTGTCGATCCCTGATTAGCATATATGCTTAACGAACTATAAGCACGCACGCACCATGGCACACGTATAGCTTGAAAGAGCAAATTAAGAATGTTCACTCCCCGTGCATATGATTTACTAATTGGTATAGGAAGGTAGTTAGGTACTACAATATGTACCTATTAATAAAGGGAGAACCGCTTCTTACCATCGTAATTTCGTCCGTCCACCTTGCTTCCATAATTTTCGGCTGGTTCCGTACGTTATTTGCAGGTTCACAAGTCAATGGGCTAGAATTTTTGTTACGGGATGGTAAAAAAGTTCGATCTCATGAGCTGCCCTCCCCTCCCTTATGAGTGTAGTAAACGGCAAAAAAATTCCTTATGGCTATGCTACAATTTCAGATTCTAATTAATAATCCCACCCTGCCCCTTTACATCAAAATCCTAGCAACTTATATACGTTTGAAGTTGCCAGAATCAACAGGCCAACAAAAAGAGGGGCGAGATATGGGGTCATGTTTATCCTACAGATGTGAAGAAAGATGCCATGTATCACATTCGACAGCCCCGGGAGGATCAAAGAGGAGAGGCGATTGAAATCAAATCAAAAGAAGCAGCATGGATGCCCACCCTAATAGCTAGGATTTGAGCAAATCAAAATAAAATCCTAAAGAAGGAGAGCATGAGCGAGCACACGAGAGGAGAGCGGGGATCCCGGCGGTGTGCGGCGGGGGGCGGTCCCGCGGTGATGGCACTGGGGAGCGAAGTATCTCCTGGCGGCAGTGAGCACAGACGACAGTGGCGGTGCGTTCCGGGAGGAAGAAAGGTTGTGGAAATCGGGGTGTGAGAGGAGGTTCTGAAAGCATTATACTAACTTATGATACTATGCATTAGGGAGCTAGTATATACACTAGTATCATATGCATGATACTAACTTATGATACTACCCATTACAAGCAGCCTTAGACTAAGAGTATGAATTCAAGGTTTATTTCAGACTTTTCTCTAGAAAAAAAGGAAAAAAACTACTGGACCAGATCATGGGAAGAAAATCAGGAACGACCGACAAGCGAACGCAGCCCTCGCGATGCGGACCTAATGGCGGCCGAAGCGTTTGGATATGATCCTAAAACTTGGTGGTTTGGAATTTACAAAAATAGTTAATTAAATAAGATTGCGCATGTATGTATGTATGTATGTACCAACCTGCCACCGGCGATGATCGATTTTCCCAGTTGTTTGCTCTTCTCTGCCGCCCGGCGGTGGAGGCTCTTTGCGGCGGCCTGTACTCGCGGTGCGGTGGCTGCGTGGCGTGCAGGTCTGGTGGTTCCGCGTGGCGTGACGCTCCCTGTTGATAATGACAAGTAATTAAGTTATCCGTAACAAGTAACAACCGAAGAATGACATACCTTACCTGACCTATATCAGAAGTAGCAGCAGACTCGTCGCCAATTCTATGGAAGCTAGACAACGGATGGAAAATCAGTCGTAACCTGTAATACGATAGAACCTCTACAAGGGAGCCATGTACTTATTTGTAAGGAAGTGCTAAAGGAACTTTACCTGACAGACACAGAAGTAGCAGCAGACTCGCGGCGGCCAATTCTATGGAAGCTAGCTAGACAATGGATGGAAAATCAGTCGTAAGTTCGTAACCTGTATAAGATAGAGCCGCTACAAGGGAGCCATGTACTTAAGGCAAACCACCACAGCGCCAACAGGTTTGTCTGGACCATGGCTACCTGGTAGTTAGCACCCGGTGCCCAGTTTACAGTTGACTGCACACCAACACCTTCTAAGAAAGATCAAAAGATGCCCTCTAAAAGAGTCAATGTTCTCATCAGCTACTAAAGATAGAAGTTTCTGTGCATGTTCCTTCTTTTAGATTGGTCGATCTACACTCTCGCCCTTCATCAGTTAGGAAATTAAGTAGAAGAACCCACTTATCCATCTCAGAGAGACGGAGCCAGGCAGAAAAAAAAGGAGTAGTTCTTGGTTTTAAAGAAATGGAATTAGATGGATCGAATTTTGTCTTAGTCGTACTCGGTTTAAATGAAGCTAGTGCTTCTTCTTTTTTTGCGAATAGAAGCAATTGCATCTCATATCCATCATATTCCGGACCAAACAGTCCAGGATCAATTTGCCGTAGAAATAGTGTACTAGTACATTTGTCTCTTCTATAATGCTAGGAGTACATAGGCACACTTGACGCATGCAGGAGTTGACTTCATTTAAAACCAGCTTCCAATGAATGTATTCGGTCTATATTTTTTTTTTTCATTATTAATCAACTTGACCGCCGTAGAATATGAACCTAGTAAAAAATAAGATCAGAATCCAATTTTGAAATAAAGTAAATTCATCCGCCATTTGTACATAATAAAAATAAACGACCACACGCTCTTGAAAACTCTTTACCCTAGGACTTGTATTATTCGGTCTATCTTTTTTTTTCATTATTAATCAACTTGCACGCCGTAGAATATGGACCTACTACAAAATAAAATCAGAATCCAATTTTGAAATAAAGTAAATTCATCCGCATACGTGCGTGCAGCGCAAAACAAGGGACCGACACGGACACGGTGTACACATCCTAACAAGGACTAGTACCTCAATGATATGCCAATTTGAGGCACAAGTTGTCTTCACTTAAAAACCGATTTCTAGTGGATGTATTCAATCTATCCTTCTTTCATGATTGAATATTGTAATCAACTTACACGCCATTGAATATGGACCAAGTAAGAAAATTCATAAAACCAAAATCCCTTTTTGAAATGAAGTAAACTCATCCGTCATGTGTTCATTGTAGGGTTCTGCCCACATAACTCATCACATCAAAATATTAAATGAACACAAGCGCTCAAAAACACTTCCGCCAAGGGCTCCTATATATCCTATCCCTTTTTTCTGTTTATTTCTCTGAACTCAATCTCGTGGCTACAATCTTTGAACTAAAACATTGCACCATGTCATGCTAATATACACACATGGATAGCACAAAACTAAGGACTGATACAGACACGGTGTACACATCCAAACCGGGACCAGTACCCTATGATCCAACTCAAAATCAACCATATCTAACATATGCACACTTGATGAAGGAGTTGACTTCATCTTAAAACTGGCTCCCAATGGATGTACTCAATTAATCTTCTTTTTCATGATTGACTATGGTAATCAACTTGCACGCTACATAACGCTGGTACCAAGAAGCAAAAATTGCAATCTCTCGGGAAGGTGAAACGATAGAAAAAGGCATTCTACGGATCCCTCTCTCCCTCACAACTAATCTCCCTCTCCCACAGAATTTCAGGTGGGCGCGACTTCCCATGACTCCCAAACCTGCCCACATCACCCCATCTGTAAACCTTTGTAAAATCTCTCCGTGTCTCTAGCAAAGCTCAAACGTTGTATAGTACTCCAGTCATGAAGAAGAGCATGCTTATACTCCCTCTGTGAAAAATATATAAGATCTTTTAGATCACTATATTTCTTTACAGAGAAAGTACAAATTGTGACAGCGGTTGGATCGTAGCATCATGTAGTCCACACACCTCCACGCTGTGATTTGAAGATCCTCGTGGTCATTTTGGAAGATCATTGCGTCTCTTCGCTCCCAATGACTCCAAAGAAACGCAATGATCACCGAGCTAGTATTAACTTATACTGAAAGAGCAAATTAAGACAGTTCGCCCCCATGCGTATGATTTACTACTACTACTCTCTCAGTTCATAAATATAAGATGTTTTGGATATTTCTATACGGACTACATATGAAATGAAACGAGTGAACAAACACACTAAAATCTGTCCATATACATCCGATTTAAAAAAAAAGGGTTAAAACATCTTATATTTGTGAACGGAGGGAGTACTTGTTATAGGAATAGTATATACTGGCTAGGTACTAGTACTATACAAAAAGTTAAACAAGATTGCGTATGGCCGTAGGTACCAAGCTAGCTTTAAATCCGGCCGGGGACGTGGAAGACCATGATCGATCCTCTGTGTTGTTTGCTCCTCGGCGACCAGCAGCAACCTTTGAGCTAAATTAGAATCCGGCGATGTGGTCGTATGTAGTACTGGAGTGGGACGTTGTCGAGGTGAACGCGCTTCTTCTGGGTTGCACAAAGGCGAACAAGCAACATTGACTTGGCTATAATCTCTTATAGTACTGCACACCCCGTTGACATGGACGGTGACGGGAGTGGTGAGGTAGACGCTGCAATGAGTTAATGCCCGCAGAAAGTCGCGGCCTCTCCGCGGGTGACCGAGCAAATGCATCCCCCCTGGCCACACTCGATCCATTTTGATCTTGCATCGTTGGTTCCTGCATTTGAGCATGTCTAGCCGACCCTCCATCCTTTGACTTCTTGCAAACCTCCTCAAACTTAACTTTTTAAGTGATGGTGTCCTGAACTAGGTGGTAGTCAGCACGTCGTCTCCAGACTAGGTGGGTCGGGCCAAGGACACCATGGCGGTTCATTAACAGGTCATTTGGTGAGGCTCATGACATGTACACGAAAGTTTTCACATGACTTGACGCGCAAGACGAGAACTCCTGTTATCCTAGGCCTTCGGTGTATTATATAAACTAAGTCTAGGCTAGTCGATAGATGATGACATTACAACTAAGACTTTTAGACACATTCACACGGTCTCGAGGTAGATCACCTATACTTTATACCCCATCAACAATCAATACAATACAAGCAGAACGTAGGGTTTTATCTCTTCGAGAGGACCCGAACATACGTAAACACCGTATCGCTCTACTTCATGTTACCATCTAGCTAAGACCACCACTCGGGACCCCTACCTGAGATATGCCAGATTTAGTTCCGACATTAATGGCCCATACAGGTCCCTAGTGGTAGTCGCCATGGTGCGATCAGAATTCAGATCGGCTCCGACGTGATCTACATGTCAAAACCAAGCTTCATCGTCGACATCGGCATCTAGTCGGCTCGACTGGTCACCCCGGCTATGCCGAGGACTACACCCCGTGTCAGATCGTCAAGATCGGACGGGTGCCTTCATCAACATCAACTCCGATCTCAACCGAGATCACTGGAAAAAAAATCATCTATTGAGCTCGGGGGCTCAACATCAATATTGCCCTCGCGCGTCCGTGCAGAATTTTCTGGACAACAAATTTGTTTTCGCTGTCCCTGCCTCCCCGTGCGGATTTGAGTCTATACCGACCCTATAAAATTCCATCGGAATTGGAGGAATATCTGGCAATCATCGATATACCGGAGCCATGTCAAATCTGGATGGGAATCTGGATGAGTTTAGGTCGAAGACTCCAGAGTCCAGCTCGGACATCCTTTGGAAACTCAGACCGTTTATCGGCTGCAGAATTCCTATGTCGACAACCTCTCAAAATTTCAGCTCGATCCGACTGTCCAAACTCCAAGACAAGTCCGAAGAATGCATCAATTTTCGGATCTATTTTCTGAGTGAAAACAAATCCGACTTGAGTTCATCTTTTTTCATAAACGAGTTATAGGTGGTCCTTTTCAAAGGAATTTTTTTAAGTTATGTTTTGGTCTTGAACACGTGCCTATAAATTTTAAGCCTTTTCCGAGATAATCTTCACCGTCGCGCCGTGTCAAACGAGCTTGACTATGTTACTCCACGGCTGTCGACTTGTGCTAGATGGGTCGATGCTTTGTCGAGCCGAGGTCAACCACATCAGATCATCACGTCGGCAAGCCGACCAAGGGTTCGACATCACGAAGGCTAAATCATGGCCAAGAGAACATCGTCGCCCCACGGATTGCACGGGTCAGGCACGCCGGCATCGTCACCCTATCGTCACTTCATCAAGCCGGCATCGATCGCGTCACAAATTTTGACCTGTGTCGCCATCACTGCGTTGTCTCTTCTTCAAGCCGACGTCCATCACGTCGACCTGCTTCGACATGTCAGTTGACATGGGGGCTCCGACGTCTCCCCGACGACCCGCTCCGTCACCTTGACTGGACTGGGAGCTTCATCATCGCTTCTTCTCCTTCGGTGGATACATGCAACATGGGTGGAGGCAGAGGTGGCTGCTATCCTAGAGCATCTACAACCGGACTTGGCAAATCCGGCCCCTCAAACGCCCGCGGACGCGCCCGGGCACATCCGCGGACACTGACGGGCACCCCTCATATTTGCCATTCTGCATCCGCGTATCTCATATCCACCGCCTTATATCGCTACTACCCATGCACACGTTGATCTATCCTACGTGATCAAATGGCGAACAACAAAATTGAGCTGCAAAGGAACACAAGATCGGCTGCAAACGGACATAACATACTTCACCACATCCAAAAGATCATAGTTCGTCCACGGACAAGTTCATAAACTTCTACAACTTAAAACGATATAAACATTGAGGAGGAGGGGGCTGGAATCACCACTTCCTCGTCGGGCCTTTGCCCTTCCGGTCGTCGGCGCAGCTATAAGTGTCCGCGGCTGGTGGAGGGTCTTGGTCGTCGGACGACGAGCTGCAGTTGTCGCTGCCGTCGGAGTTGGAGTCGGATAGGACGATGAGCCCCTTCATCTGACGGACCGCCCTATCCTGCTCCCGCTTCAGCCTTGCCACCCGAGCCTTCTCCGCCGCTGCCTCCTTCGCCTCGCGCTCCGACTGCTCAATAGCTAGCCGGAGCGTCTTGGCGTTCTTCCGTCAGAGGCGGCGAGCATCCGTCTCCGCCGTCGTGAGGGAGCGAAGGTACACCCAGGCGAGGATACGCGCATCCTCGTCGGCGTCCGGCTCCGTCCCGCGGCGGCGGCGCGCGGACTGCTCCGACGCCTCCCTCTCCCGTGCACGCTGCCTCTCGCGGCGCGCGGCGCGTGCCTCTGACTCCGGAGTGCGCGTGCAGAAGCACCCAACACTGGCTGCGTGTAGGAGCAGCCGGCGGGGGAAGGAGACGACGCGGGGCCGGCGTGGACTGTGCTGACCGGGCGTCGCTGCGCGCGGGCCGGGAGGGTCCATCTCTGGCGTCCGCGCTGCGCCGGCGCGGGAGGTGCGGCGACGCTCCAGATCCAGAGCTGCCACCGTTCTCCACCTTGGACCGCTCCAGCTAAATGCGGAGGGCCATCTCCTCCTTGTAGTCGAGCTCCGAGCTAGAGTCGCTGCCATAGCTGCTCATGGTGGTGGATGGGATCGGAACCGGAGAGGGAGAGGAGTGGACGGAGCAAGAGAGGGAGCGAGTGAGCTAGGGTTTGAGCTCGCCGCCCGGATTGGGGGGTTTTTTGTGGGGTCCGTGGTGGGCCAAGTCTGTCAGGCGGACGCATCCGGACGTGCCCGGGCCGCCCCATATCCGCCCTATATTTGGGCTGGATATGAGGGATGCCGGTCAGCGCGGCGTTTGTCCGCAGTTTGACTGTTTGGGAGGTTCGGTTGGGTCGATTTTTTGTGACCGGACGATCTGTCCGGGCGTTTGAGACGGGTATGAGAGACCCGGCTGTAGATGCTCTTAGGCTGTAGCGATCGAGGCATTGAGTAAAGGCCTGATCGAGTACGAGCAGTCGAGGAGATCAGGAGTTCTCGTTTGAGCGCTGGTCGCTGCGCCGTTTCAGCGCTCGTCGCTGCTGCCGTTCCAGCGCTGGAGTCGACGAGAGGCTGGAGAACGATTCCCCGATCGGCCGATCCAGTTTCAGCGCTGGTCGCTGTCGCTCGATGATGGATGCCCTCATCGCTACGCTTGGACTCCAGCCCAGAGTGAGAGCGGCAGAGCCCACTACAGCGCCCATCAGCCCAGTAGTGCACAAGTTCTTTTTTGATACTAGGCCTGTGTAAAAAGTTTGGGGCCCCCCAGAATTTTGGGCCCTGTGTGGGCCGCACTTTTTGCACCACTATGGGCCCGGCCCTGAGTTTGGGAGGTCCGGTTGGGTCGATTTTTTGTGACCGGGCGATCTGCCCGGTCGTTTGAGACGGATATGAGAGACCCGGCTGTAGATGCTCTTAGTGGAAGCCCCATACGGTGCCGCAGCAACCGTCGCATACCTTGTTTGCGCCCTTGGAACCGGGGACCTGGAACCTGAGCTCTATCTTGATGTTCTTGAGTGACGGGTGCTTAATCTTGGTTCCGTCGGGCCAGGTGCATTGCCTGTGCAGGTTGAAGTTGCATATGGATTTAGAATAGATGTAATTTAATCTTATCACTGGTTAATATGTGCATATTGATGGGAAAGAAGAGGAACTAGCACACAAGCCAGCGCTAATGAACTAAAACTAGAGCAGAATAAAATTATAATTCAAGTATTGTAACTCAGTCATGGAAGAAAATACTTGTATGCATCGCCGTACACGGGGTAGGTTTGAAGAGCAAGCCAGACTGTGTTTGCCATGCATGTTCGTTATGAAAGCGGGACGGAGTGTTGATTCCCAGGCAATTTACCTCTAGGAGCTTAGTGATTGAGAAGATGCTTAACGAACTATAAGCACGCACACATACACCTTGGCACACGTATAGCTTGAAAGAGCAAAGTAAGAATGTTCGCTCCCCATGCATATGATTTACAAATTGGTATAGGAATATACAGTAGATAGGTACTACAATTTAACTAAACAAGTTTGCGTATGTATGTCTGTATGTACCAACATGCCACCAAATCCGGCGATGATCGATTTTCCCAGTTGTTTTCTCTCCTCGGCGATGGCAGCTTCGTCCAGCACCACCACCAACGACCTATATGCATGTGGAGTAGTAATGTAGTACTCCTATATGCATGTCAGAGGCAAACGCGTCACCAAGCCGAACACACAACCTTACTTGACTTGACTTTGCTATAATACCTCACACAATATATATGGATGTACATACTCCGCATATGCATGGAAGGCGACTGGAGTAGTTGACGTTACCATACACTGCAATAACAATTGATTCTGGCCACACTCGGTCGATTCTGATCTTTGCGCCGTTGCTTTCCTTCCCTGTCCGGGAACGTACGCGTTTCTTATCACTTTCGCAGTATGACATTCTCCTTCATCCTGGTCGCTTTCGCGTGCTGCTCATTCGGTGTCAGTTTTTCGTCCAATAATAACAGGACTACAAGAGCGTCGGTAGGCGTTTTAGCCCAAGACTTGAGTTTTGTTTCGGCACAACCCCCCTCCCGTACCCCTAAAAGTTTGCATGAATCTTAAAGTTGAATATCGACGTGTTAGCCTGCAGATTTGGATACAAAATACTATATTACGCTTTTTGCTTGAAAGGATAATTAGGGGCTAGATGCCAACTTTCCTGGGTCTTCTAAGTGGAGGCCAAGATATTTCCAACCTAATCGTGACCACTATTTCGTCTCTGAAATTTTATTTGCTCCTTGCTGGTCACTTTGTGTGCCTGTCTCAGTGTGACAACAAGACTCTTGTGTTCATGTGTATATATTATCTTTTTTATTTCTCTTTTTTACATAACCGAATAAATTAAATAGAAACAAATAGTACACCTTCTGCTTACAAGGCTAATTATAACCGAACACACATTTGGATTTAATAATGTAGTTTCTATGTAGCTGAATTAACCAGATTAGGTAGTAACAAGAACATGTATATATTTCTTAAGACGCTTTGATATGAAAATATGATGTGTTGTTGCTTTTCCAAAATAAGACGATCGATGTCATTATAGTTTAGCTAGAGTGTCTGACTTCAAAATGTAACTGGATGTTAAAAAAAAATTAATATGATTGTTGTGAATGATCATTATCTGCATTGTGCATTTCAGTATTTCACAACTCCAGTTATGTTGATTCTTATCACACCAATACCAGCAATTTTGCTGATCGTGACTCCGTAGTGTAGATGAGTGTCAAAGTCGAGGTGAGTCCTCTCCAGAAGCACTCATTAGTGATATCGTCCATGCTGGTTTAGAGGTGCAGCCACGCAGATCAAGATATAGCTCATTTGCACTTGTTTCTTGCTGAGATTTGCATAAAGCCACACTCAGGTTTATATGGCTTTATAATATTCAGAAGGCTTGTTTTCGAATATGTTCATATATTTGTAGACTTTCGAGGCTTACTAGTAAACTCTTCAGCACTTGAGAACTTGGAGATCACCAAGTGCTCAGGTGTGGCAAATATAATCATACCACACAAACTTGATAAACTTCAACATTTGCTAATTGACATAATGGATGTCAAGACGGTTGAATTTCATGCTGCTGATCAGATATAGCCCATTTTGAGTACAAAAGATGACTCATTTCTATAGTACTTCATGGTTGCTCAAAATTAGAGAAGGCAACAATAATGTTTAAAGGCAATAAAGGACTTGGCTTTGTATTCACTGTAATTCCAAGCATTTTGGCGGTGAACATACTGAATGTGCAAGCTGATATATTCAGATATGATCAGGTTGCCTGGTGTTTATTTGTTTACTCTTTTTTACTTACCTCATGGTTCTTCGAACAGGTTTTTAATGTTATCTTGTCTGCCCTTGTCACCTCTCAGTTGCAGAACCTAACAAGAAGGCCACATGGCATGCTTATCCATTCCAAAAAGTCCATATTACAACCCTGAATTGTTGCCAAAAGTCTAAGAAACAAGCCCAAACTTCAAAACCGTCCATTTTATAACCTCAAACTCCCAAACGGGGCAAATACCAACCCTAAACCGGTTTCATCTCAGTTTTGACTGGTTTTGACCATTGATTGCCTAGTTAGCATCCTATTCACCCTGCCACGTCACCCACCCACCCAACCACCTCTATCTTTCGTATATAATTATTTATTTGTTTATTTTCTAAGTGGGACCTTCAGCATCAGCTAATCCTGGTTTTCATTACTCCGTTTTTTTTTTTGGTTAAGTTTTAGAAGCTTTCAGGGATTTACTTACGGCATTGCTGTCCACTTCTTGATTTTGAGATATCTAAACTAAAGCAGCCAGCAAGTTAGTGTAACTACAAAACTTGACTATTTCTAAATAGACAATAAAATCATGACCGATTTGTCCAAAAATTGTTCAGATTGAAAGAAAAACAGAGCTAGTTTATCTTTTGTCCTTTTTCAAAATATAAAAATACATTAGCATGGTTTGGCTGACTTGCAACCCTGTATTAATTCGTTTGTAGCTATTTCCCTGCATTTAGATGGTTCAAGACTAATCTAATGTATGTACTGTTGGGGAACGTAGTATTTCAAAAAAATTCCTACGATCATGCAAGATCTATCTAGGAGAAGCATAGCAACGAGCGGGGAGAGTGTGTCTATGTACCCTCGTAGACCGAAAGCGGAAGCGTTTAGTAACGCGGTTGATGTAGTCGAACGTCTTCGCGATCCAACCGATCAAGTACCGAACGCACGACACCTTTGCGATCTGCACACGTTCAGCTCGGTGACGTCCCTCATACTCTTGATCCAGCTGAGGCCGAGGGAGAGTTTCGTCAGCACGACGGCGTGGTGACGGTGATGATGAAGTTACCGACGCAGGGCTTCGCCTAAGCACTACGACAATATGACCGAGGTGGAAATCTGTGGAGGGGGGCACCGCACACGGTTAAACAATCAACTTGTGTGTTCTAGGGTGCCCCCCTGCCCCCGTATATAAAGGAGCAAGGGGGAGGCCGGCCGGCCCTCATAGGGCGCGCCAAGGGGGAAGGAATCCTACTCCTAGTAGGAGTAGGTTTCCCCCTTTCCTAGTCCAACTAGGAGGAGAAGGAAAGGGAGGGAGAGGGAGAGGGAAAGAGGGACTGCGCCCCCCTCGCCTACGTCAGCCAATGACGCCGCTCTACTTCCACCTTGCAGTCGGCGCGGCGTCTCCCGGGGTGCCCCGGGCCTGTATCACCTTCCTTATTGGTGTCCGAGGGTCTTCGTCGTTCTTCGTGTACCCAAACGCCCCCTCTCAGGAGCCTACTATAGCACGCCACACATAATTCTTCCCGGGTTGGCCGGTCTTTTTGGGGGGGGTGGTGGCTGCGGTTTTTTCTTGGTTTCCCCGGCTCAACCACTCCAGGACTCTGGTTTTATCCGAAACCTTCCGGAACACTTCCGGTGTCTGAATAACATGGTCCAATATATCAATCTTTATGTCTCAACCATTTCGAAACTCCTCGTCATGTCCGTGATCACATCCGGGATTCCGAACTACCTTCGGTACATCAAAACACATAAACTCATAATACCGATCGTCATCGAACGTTAAGCGTGCGGACCCTACGGGTTCGAGAACTATGTAGACATGACCGAGACTCATCTCCGGTCAATAACCAATAGCGGAACCTGGATGCTCATATTGGCTCCCACATATTCTACGAAGATCTTTATCGGTCAAACCGCATAACAACATACGTTGTTCCCTTTGTCATTGGTATGTTACTTGCCCGAGATTCGATCGTCGGTATCATCATACCTAGTTCAATCTCGTTACCGGCAAGTCTCTTTACTCGTTCTGTAATGCATCAGACCATAACTAACTCATTAGTCACATTGCTTGCAAGGCTTCATATGATGTGCATTACCGAGAGGGCCCAGAGTTACCTCTCCGACAATCGGAGTGACAAATCCTAATCTCGATCTATGCCAACTCAACAAACACCTTCGGAGACACCTGTAGAGCATCTTTATAATCACCCAGTTACGTTGTGACGTTTGATAGCACACTAAGTGTTCCTCCGGTATTCGGGAGTTGCATAATCTCATAGTCATAGGAACTTGTATAAGTCATGAAGAAAGCAATAGCAATAAACTTAACGATCATTATGCTAAGCTAACGGATGGGTCTTGTCCATCACATCATTCTCCTAATGATGTGATCCCGTTCATCAAATGACAACACATGTCCATGGCTAGGAAACTTAACCATCTTTGATTAACGAGCTAGTCAAGTAGAGGCATACTAGGGACACTCTGTTTGTCTATGTATTCACACATGTACTAAGTTTCCGGTTAATACAATTCTAGCATGAATAATAAACATTTATCATGAAATAAGAAAATAAATAATAACTTTATTATTGCCTCTAGGGCATATTTCCTTCAGTCTCCCACTTGCACTAGAGTCAATAATCTAGTTCACATCGCCATGTGATTTAACACCAATAGTTCACATCACCATGTGATTAACACCCATAGTTCACATAGCTTATGTGACCAACACTCAAAGGGTTTACTAGAGTCAATAATCTAGTTCACATCGCCATGTGATTAACACTCAAAGAGTACTAAGGTGTGATCAAGTTTTGCTTGTGAGAGAAGTTTAGTCAACAGGTCTGCCACATTCAGATCCGTATGTATTTTGCAAATTTCTATGTCTACAATGCTCTGCACGGAGCTACTCTAACTAATTGCTCCCACTTTCAATATGTATCGAGATTGAGACTTTGAGTCATCTGGATCGGTGTAAAAGCTTGCATCGACGTAACCTTTTACGACGAACTCTTTTATCACCTCCATAACCGAGAAATATCTCCTTAGTCCTCTTAGGTAACTAAGGATAACTTTGACCGCTATCCAGTGATCTATCCCTGGATCACTACCGTACCTCCTTGCTAAACTCATAGCAAGGCACACAACTGGTCTGGTACATAGCATGGCATACTTTATAGAACCTATGACTGAGGCATAGGGAATGACTTTCATTCTCTTTCTATCTTCTGCCGGGGTCGGGTTTTTAGTCTTACTCAATTTTACACCTTGTAACACAAGTAAGAACTCCTTCTTTGACTGATCCATTTTGAACTTTTTCAAAATCTTGTCAAGGTATGTGCTTTGTGAAAGTCCTATTAAGTGTCTCGATCTATCCCTATAGATCTTGATGCTCAATACTTAAGCAGCTTCACCGAGGTCCTTTCATTGAAAAATTCTTATTCAAGTATCCTTTTATGCTATCCAGAAATTCTATATCATTTCCAATCAATAATATGCCATCCACATATAATATCAGAAATGCTACAGAGCTCCCACTCACTTTCTTGTAAATACAGGCTTCACCGTAAGTCTGTATAAAACCATATGCTTTGATCACTTCATCAAAGCGTATATTTCAACTCCGAGATGCTTGCACCAGTCCATAGATGGATCGATGGAGCTTGCACATTTTGTTAGCACTTTTAGGATTGACAAAACCTTCTGGTTGCATCATATATAACTTCTTCTTTAAAAATTCCATTAAGGAATGTAGTTTTGACATCCATTTGTCAGATTTCATAAAATGCGGCAATTGCTAACATGATTCGGACAGACTTTAAGCATCGATACGAGTGAGAAAATCTCATCGTAGTCAACACCTTGAACTTGTCGAAAAACTTTTGCGACAATTCGAGCTTTGTAGATAGTAACACTACTATCAGCGTCTATCTTCCTCTTGAAGATCCATTTTTTCTCAATGGCTCGCCGATCATCGGGCATGTCAGTCAAAGTCCATACTTTGTTCTCATACATGGATCCTATCTCAGATTTCATGGCCTCAAGCCATTTATCGGAATCTGGGCTCATCATCGCTTTCTCATAGTTCGTAGATTCGTCATGGTCTAGTAACATGATTTCCAGATCAGGATTACCGTACCACTCTGGTGCGGAACGTACTCTGGTTGACCTACGAGGTTCTGTAGTAACTTGATCTGAAGTTTCATGATCATCATCATTAGTTTCCTCACTAATTGGTGTAGGAATCACTGGAACTGATTTCTGTGATAAACTACTTTCCAATTCAGGAGAAGGTACAATTACCTCAGCAAGTTCTACTTTCCTCCCACTCACTTCTTTCGAGAAAAACTCCTTCTCTAGAAAGGATCCATTCTTAGCAATGAATATCTTGCCTTCGGATCTGTGATAGATGGTGTACCCAACAGTCTCCTTTGGGTATCCTATGAAGACGCATTTCTCCGATTTGGGTTTGAGCTTATCAGGTTGAAACTTTTCACATAAGCATTGCAACCCCAAACTTTAAGAAACGACAACTTAGGTTTCTTGCCAAACCACAGTTCATATGGTGTCGTCTCAACGGATTTAGATGGTGCCCTATACGTGAATGCAGCAGTCTCTAATGCATAACCCCAAAACGATAGTGGTAAATCGGTAAGAGACATCATAGATTGCACTATATCCAATAAAGTACGGTTATGACGTTCGGACACACCATTATGCTGTGGTGTTCCAGGTGGCATAAATTTGTGAAACTATTCCACATTGTTTTAATTGAAGGACAAACTCGTAACTCAAATATTCGCCTTTGCAATCAGATCGTAGAAACTTTATTTTCTTGTTACGATGATTCTCTACTTCACTCTGAAATTCTTTTTAACTTTTCAAATGTTTCAGACTTATGTTTCATCAAGTAGATATACCCATATCTGCTCAAATCATCTGTGAAGGTCAGAAAATAACGATACCCGCCGTGAGCCTCAACACTCATTGGATCGCATACATCGATATGTATTATTTCCAATAAGTCATTAGCTCGCTCCATTGTTCCGGAGAACGGAGTCTTAGTCATCTTGCCCATGAGGCATGGTTCGCAAGTGATTCTAAAATTCCATCCGAATGGAGTTTCTTCATGCGCTTTACATCAATATGACCTAAACGGCAGTGCCACAAAATATGTTGCATTATCATTATCAACTTTGCATCTTTTGGCATCAATATTATGAACATGTGTATCACTACGATCGAGATTCAATAAACCATTTATATTGAGTGTATGACCATAGAAGGTTTGATTCATTTAAACAGAACAACAATTATTCTCTGACTTAAATGAATAACCGTATCGCAATAAATATGATCCAATCATATTCATGCTCAACGCAAATACCAAATAACATTTATTTAGGTCCAACACTAATCCCGAAGGTAGAGGGAGTGTGCGATGGTGATCTAATCAACCTTGGAATCACTTCCAACACACATCGTCACCTCGTCATTAACTAGTCTCTGTTCATTTTGCAACTCCTGTTTCGAGTTACTAATGTTAGCAACTGAACCAGTATCAAATACCCAGGGGTTACTATGAACACTAGTAAAATACACATTAATAACATGTATATCAAATATACCTTTGTTCACTTTGCCATCCTTCTTATCCGCCAAATACTTGGGGCAGTTTCGCTTCCAGTGTCCAGTCCCTTTACAGTAGAAGCACTCAGTTTCAGGCTTAGGTCCAGACTTAGGCTTCTTCCCGGGAGTAGCAACTTGCTTGCTATTCTTCTTGAAGTTCCCCTTCTTCCCTTTGCCCTTTTTCTTGAAACTAGTGGTCTTGTAAACCATCAACACTTGATGCTCCTTTTTGATCTTTACCTTCGTAGCCTTTAGCATCGCGAAGAACTCGGGAATTGTCTTATTCATCTCTTACATATTATAGTTCATCGCGAAGTTTTAGTAACTTGGTGATAGTGACTAGAGAACTCTGTCAATCACTATTTTATCTGGAAGATCAACTCCCACTTGATTCAAGCGATTGTAGTACCCAGACATTCTGAGCATATGCTCACTGGTTGAGCTATTCTTCTCCATCTTGTAGGCAAAGTATTTGTCAGAGGTCTCATACCTCTCGACACGGGCATGAGTCTGAAATACCGATTTCAGCTCTTGGAACATCTCATATGCTCCGTGGCGTTCAAAACGTTTTTGAAGTCCCGGTTCTAAGCCGTAAATCATGGAGCACTAAACTATCAAGTAGTCATCATATCAAGCTTGCTATACGTTCATAATGTTTGCATCTGCTCCTACAATAGGTCTGTCACCTAGCGGTGCATCAAGGACATAATTCTTCTGTGCAGCAATGAGGATAATCCTCAGATCACGGACCAAGTCCGCATCATTGCTACTATCATCTTTCAACTTAGTTTTCTCTAGTAACATATCATAAATAAAAACGGGGAAGCTATACGCGAGCTATTGATCTACAACATAGATATGCAAATACTATCAGGACTAAGTTCATGATAAATTTAAGTTCAATTAATCATATTACTTAAGAACTCCCACTTAGATAGACATCCCTCTAATCATCTAAGTGATCACGTGATCCAAATCAACTAAACCATGTCCGATCATCACGTGAGATGGAGTAGTTTTCAATGGTGAACATCACTATGTTGATCATATCTACTATATGGTTCACGTTCGACCTTTCGGTCTCAGTGTTCCGAGGCCATATCTGCATATGCTAGGCTCGTCAAGTTTAACCCGAGTATTCCGCATGTGCAAAACTGTCTTGCACCCGTTGTATTTGAACGTAGAGCCTATCACACCCGATCATCACGTGGTGTCTCAGCACGAAGAACTTTCGCAACGGTGCATACTCAGGGAGAACACTTGTACCTTGAAATTTAGTGAGAGATCATCTTATAATGCTACCGCCGTACTAAGCAAAATAAGATGCATAAAAGGATTAAAATCACATGCAATTCAATATGTGACATGATATGGCCATCATCATCTTGTGCTCTTGATCTCCATCATCGAAGCATCGTCATGATCTTCATCGTCACCGGTGCCCCAGCTTGATCTCCATCATCACCGGCGCCCCAGCATGATCTCCATCGAAGCATCGTTGTCGTCTCGCCAACTTATTGCTTCTACGACTATCGCTACCGCTTAGTGATAAAGTAAAGCAATTACATGGCGATTGCATTGCATATAATAAAGCGACAACCATATGGCTCATGCCGGTTGCCGATAACTCTGTTACAAAACATGATCATCTCATACAATAAATTATATCACATCATGTCTTGACCATATCACATCACAGCAAGCCCTGCAAAAACAAGTTAGACGTCCTCTACTTTGTTGTTGCAAGTTTTACGTGGCTGCTACGGGCTGAGCAAGAACCGTTCTTACCTACGCATCAAAACCACAACGATTTTTCGTCAAGTGTGATGTTTTAACCTTCAACAAGGACCGGGCGTAGTCACACTTGATTCAACTAAAGTTGGAGAAACTGACACCCACTAGCCACCTGTGTGCGAAGCACGTCGGTAGAACCAGTCTCGCGTAAGCGTACGCGTAATGTCGGTCTGAGCCGCTTCATCCAACAATACCGCCGAATCAAAGTATGACATGCTGGTAAGCAGTATGACTATTATCGCCCACAACTCTTTGTGTTCTACTCGTGCATATAACATCTACGCATAGACCTGGCTCGGATGCCACTGTTGGGGAACGTAGTATTTCAAAAAAATTCCTACGATCACAAAAGATCTATCTAGGAGAAGCATAGCAACGAGCGGGGAGAGTGTGTCTACGTACCCTCGTAGACCGAAAGCGGAAGCGTTTAGTAACGCGGTTGATGTAGTCGAACGTCTTCGCGATCCAACCGATCAAGTACCGAACGCACGGCACCTCCGCGATCTGCACACGTTCAGCTCGGTGACGTCCCTCATACTCTTGATCCAGCTGAGGCCGAGGGAGAGTTTCGTCAGCACGACGGCGTGGTGACGGTGAAGATGAAGTTACCGACGCAGGGCTTCGCCTAAGCACTACGACAATATGACCGAGGTGGAAATCTGTGGAGGGGGGCACCGCACACAGTTAAACAATCAACTTGTGTGTTCTAGGGTGCCCCCTGCCCCCGTATATAAAGGAGCAAGGGGGAGGCCGGCCGGCCCTCATAGGGCACGCCAAGGGAGAAGGAATCCTACTCCTAGTAGGAGTAGGTTTCCCCCTTTCCTAGTCCAACTAGGAGGAGAAGGAAGGGGAGGGAGAGGGAGAGGGAAAGAGGGGCTGCGCCCCCCTCCCCTAGTCCAATTCGGACTCCCCTTGGGGGGGGGCGCCACCTCCTGGCTGCTGCCCTCTCTCTCCCCTAAAGCCCACTAAGGGCCCATAACTTCCCGGGGGGGGGGGGGGGGGGGGGGTTCCGGTAACCCTCCGGCACTCCAGTTTTATCCGAAACCTTCCGGAACACTTCCGATGTCCGAATAACATGGTCCAATATATCAATCTTTATGTCTCGACCATTTCGAGGCTCCTCGTCATGTCCGTGATCACATCCGGGATTCCGAACTACCTTCGGTACATCAAAACACATAAACTCATAATACCGATCATCATCGAACGTTAAGCGTGCGGACCCTACGGGTTCGAGAACTATGTAGACATGACCGAGACTCATCTCCGGTCAATAACCAATAGCGGAACATGGATGCTCATATTGGCTCCCACATATTCTACGAAGATCTTTATCGGTCAAACCGCATAACAACATACGTTGTTCCCTTTGTCATCGGTATGTTACTTGCCCGAGATTCGATCGTCGGTATCATCATACCAAGTTCAATCTCGTTACCGGCAAGTCTCTTTACTCGTTCCGTAATGCATCATCCCATAACTAACTCATTAGTCACATTGCTTGCAAGGCTTCATATGATGTGCATTACCGAGAGGGCCCAGAGATACCTCTCCGACAATCGGAGTGACAAATCCTAATCTCGATCTATGCCAACTCAACAAACACCTTCGGAGACACCTGTAGAGCATCTTTATAATCACCCAGTTACGTTGTGACGTTTGATAGCACACTAAGTGTTCCTCCGGTATTCGGGAGTTGCATAATGTCATAGTCATAGGAACTTGTATAAGTCATGAAGAAAGCAATAGCAATAAACTTAACGATCATTATGCTAAGCTAACGGATGGGTCTTGTCCATCACATCATTCTCCTAATGATGTGATCTCGTTCATCAAATGACAACACATGTCCATGGCTAGGAAACTTAACCATCTTTGATTAACGAGCTAGTCAAGTAGAGGCATACTAGGGACACTCTGTTTGTCTATGTATTCACACATGTACTAAGTTTCCGGTTAATACAATTCTAGCATGAATAATAAACATTTATCATGAAATAAGAAAAATAAATAATAACTTTATTATTGCCTCTAGGGCATATTTCCTTCATGTACTTCAAGAAATGCTGCAGATGCCCTTTGCCTGCCACTCAGATGGTTGCCCTTTAGCTAAAAAAAGTAGGAAGGACTATTGGAACAGCCATCTAGGTGTTGAAATATTAGGGTGGGCCTAGGGCCCATCTAATAATTCCAGAAAATCTCTACGGGCCCATGTGGGTTAATGGCAATGGATGTGGTGGAAAGTTTAGTCCCATACCGTTAGTTGGAGAGGAGTTGGACCTCGTTATAAGGGATTCTCTTCCACATGCTATTGGAGCTTGAGAAGAAAAGTGGTTCTTGCACGCTCCTCCTCCGCTGCCCGCTGCGGGTTGCGGGAATGAGCTGAGCTCACACCTATGCGCTTATTGTTGAACACAATCTGAGACGTCGGATCATGGGCTGTCACCGACTCAGACGTGCGCCCATATATATGAGGCATCTGCTAACCCTAGCCGTCACGCGAAACAGATCGCTCCACGCCTATATATACATGGTTGATGGGAGAGTGGGCCTCCAAAACTCCGCCTCTCCGAATCTTGTACGGGAGAGGGGCGATTAGGTTTTTGGGAGCGTCTCCTATGCGACTGCTCGCCATCGTTCGTCCACGTCCGCATCGTCTTCATTGTCACCATGCCCAACACCAACGAAGCCGACCGTGCCGCCACCGAGAAACTCGAAGCCGAGAAGAAGGCCGTCGAGGACGCCGCTGCTGCCACCGCCGCCGCCGCGGCCTCTGCCTGGCCGATTGGAGGGTATAACTCGTTTATCCCGATTCTACAAATTTCTGTTTTAGCCATGCTAGTGTTATACGTAGATGTGTCTGCTGTTAGCGTAGTATGTGCTTGCGTGATCAAATATCAGCATGTGTTTATTATTTTCAATGTCATGCTAGTAATTTATTCTTGGATTAAATTAATCGAAAATTGCCTATTTACTCAGCACTAGGAACCATTTATTTGCCCTAATGGAAGGCTGCAACCGTAAGTTATCAAGGGAAACAGTCAGACACGTTCAGCAAATTCATAAGGATAGCTCTCCTTGTATAAAAGTAAGAAAGGATTCATCTGTTACTCGGGAAATACATAAGAAAGATCAACACTGAGAAGACTTTACAGAAGTACTATAAATTTCTTGATGTATTCGTAAATTTACTAGCTAATTGTATCTTCTAGCACTTTACAGCATGAGGAATCACATCTATAGTAAATTTCTTGATGTATTATAAATTTACTTAAATTGAAATTTCTAGCTGATTGGAAAAATGTTATTTCTCATCAGAAAAATGTTTCTAGCTGATCGGATTCCAGCATTTCTCCGAGGAAACTTGTGCAAGACAACCAAACAATTAGAAACACAGTACAGTTCATAAGTGATACAGGGCCACCTCAGTATCTTTATGAAGAGAAATTGCCAATGTTGTTTCCCTTCTTTATCACAAAGTTGACAATCACTTTGATTTCAGCCTTGGATCACCAGTAGTCATTGCAAGAACATGACCCCATCTTGAAGTGATGGAATCTATTCAGGTCCCTCATGACAAACTCACACTCCATAATGCCACTTATGAGCTTGAACGCGTCATGACAGTGGCAGCACATCCTCAGGTTCTTCATCACCCTGATGGTCATCACCTTGGGGATAACTAGCAAACCAAACCCCAATGCCAACAACTCACTATGCACTCCAACCATCTCACCTTTCCCATCCTCTCCATCCTCTTCATGAGCATCAAAGACTCTGGTACTACCTAGTCCACCCTTGTAACCCTTCTCCTGCATCTTACCCTCTAACTTACCAAGTTACTTAATCACTTCACCTGCCCTTGCACCAGCGGGTGATACCAATCCAGCGTAGAACACGTAAGGTATGTCCTTTATCTCGATCCAGCTGCAACCAGGATCTTTCTGCATGCCTCCGCCTCATGTTCGACCACATAGCAGCAGCATTGTCAGTTTGGACGGCTAAAGTGTATGCATTTGACATCACTACCAGTGCACCTGCTACATCTCGGTTGAACCCTGACACTCTGTGGCCAGCCCTGGCGGCTAGATCTAAGCGCCCATGTGTCTGGCAAGCTGACAACAATGAGCTCCATAGCATGAAGGTGTCACGACCTTCAACATGGGCTTCTTTGGCCAGCTCAAATGCCTCCTCATGGCTCATGTCGTCCTGCTCGGCCGAGCATGTGAACCGCACATGTGTAGTGGCTGACGCATGGACGAATGCCATATTTGCTCTGCATGGAGTGCAGGAGATGGAGGCCGGTGTCAACAAGACCTGAATGGTTGCAAGCGTGCGTGACGCCAAGCAGTGTAACACTGTTCGGTTGCACATCTCAATTGGTCATCTCATTGAAAAAAGTGAGTGCGCACCTCCCAAGAGTGTACTTTGCTGCTGCCATGAGGATGGGGGTATAGCAGATGACCGATGGATGCTCAATCCTGTCAAACACCTGTCTTGAGTACTCGTAGAATCCACACCAGGAGTACATGTCAACCAAAGCCACGACAATCACGCCATTGCATCCGTGCCCAAACCAAAGGATTGTTCCATGCACAGACTTGCCAGCTCCAAGCCGCCCAACGCCTGCACACGCATTCACAACGCTTGATAGCATGAAGTGGTTGTGTCTTGTGTGCCATGGAATTGCTTTTGGTTCTGAACTCGGCGAAAAGTTGGATGGCCTCACGCCCCAACATCGAGCCCCAGGACACCACATTCCTCGCTGGAATAGACATTCCATCAAACACTGGACGTGCACCCTTCACATCTCCGGCCTTGCCATACATGTCAACGAGTGCGGTGGCAGCGATGGCGTCAGATGCGTAGCCCTCAACCTTAGAACGGGCATGCACTTTCTGCCCAAATCCAGCATCAGCAAGGCGTGCGCACACGCTGATGGCAGTCAAGAAGGTGAAGGCATCCGGTGGCACGCTGCTTTGAGACATGTCACGGAGGAGGGAAACAGCCAGGCAGGGTCGGCCAGTGCTAGTGTACCCGGACAAGAGGGCTGTCCAGGAGATGACGCCCCGCTCAGGCATTCCATCGAACAGGATGTGGGCATGGGCAGTGGCACCGCATCGACGGTAAGAGCATCGCAGTGGGCATGGGCAGTGGCATCGCAGTGGCCCAGCCGCGTCCTCAGAATCCCAATTTTCATCGGTTCGGCCCGAAATTGGCACCGGCGGACCCAGGCCGAACCCAGCGCGCTGGGGGGGGGGCGGAGGCGCCGGGGGAAGCGTTTTTGGCGCGAAAGACCGGTGGGACCGCCGAGTCAGCGGCACACGGCGCATCGTCGTCCTCGTCGCCTCGTTTTCCCGTGTGGAATCAATGCCCAAGGCTGCCGCCGGTCAGCCTTCCACTGATTCCCCACGGGCGGTGCAATAATGGCCCGGCGACTCGCCGTCCCCCTCCCGCCACGCGTACACACACGCTTGCCTTGCCCCCGGCGGCTATAAAAGGCCACCCCTCCTCGCCGGTGGACGCACACTCCGTCGCCCTCTCTCTCTCTCTCTCTCTCTCTCTCTCTCTCTCTCTCTCTCTCGTCGTCGGCGCCCTTCTCGTCTCTCTCTCCCCTCCGCCACCAACCTCCGATGGCTGAACGATTCCCCGGCGATGCTGCGGCGGCCAACAGCTTCGGCCGCCGCACGCTGCACGAGTGGGAGGCGCACCTCCTCCACGAGGCCAACTACCCGGCGCCGCCGGACATGCACGCGCCGGGGAGGTGGAGGCTCAGCGTCGGAGGCATCCCAGTTCCCTGCGCCCCAACCCCGAGCACCCCGGCCACTTCCACGACGAGATCGAGCGCGTCCGGGCCTCCCTGCCAGAGGAGGTGCGTGGCCACCCGGAGTACGCCGCCGACAACCAACAACGCGCCGGTGAGGGGGCGCCACAACGCCGACGGCCGCCGCCTGTGGTGGGGCGTCCCCGGGCGGACGCTCCATCACGTCCTGGCGCACCTCGAGGGCGGCAACGTGTCGCCGCTCCAGTACCCGGCGGCCCCGACGCCTGCCCCCCGCCGGAGCAGCGGCATTTGGCTGCCGCGGCGGATGGCGGGTTCGTCCTCCTCCTCCTCCTCCCTCTCCTCCTCCTCCTCCCACTCCTCCGGCTCGCGGCATCGTCATCAACGAGGGCGGCGGCGGTTCCTCCTCCTCTCGCGTCGTCAAGCCCAAGACAGAGCCAGGCCTCGTCGCCGTCAAGAGCGAGTACGACGACCTGGCCACCGACGACGAGGCCGCCCTGAAGTGGGCGCGAGAGGACTACGCGAAGCTGGAGATAGAGCACCAGCGCCGCGCCCTCGAAGTGATCGCCGCCCGGCGCCGTGGCCAGGATGAGGGTGGCGTCATCGTCCTCGAGGACAGTGACGTGGACGCGCCACCGCCGCCGCCGAAGCCCGTCCGCCAAGGCGACGCAGGGCAGGGGAGCAGCAAAGATGGCGACGTGAAGAAGGAGGAGGCCGACGACGGCGGCGACGGCGACGACTACAGCGCCTTCGGCCCGTTCTTCGGCCTGTAGGGCGGGCGGGGGCGGGGGCGCATGTTTTAGTTTTTTTATTTATGTTTTTCAGACTTTAATGTACAAATATTAATGAAAAATCGCCTTTTTTGCCCGATCTGTGTCCTGTTTGGCCGACTTTTTAATTCAAAATATGGCGTCTGGGGTTCGGCTTGGGTCGGCGGTTGGGAAACCGACCGCCCCCACGCCCATATTATCGCCGGCGCGTCCCCAGACGGCGATTTTTCTAGCCCCTGGGGGGTCGAACGGCTGGAGTTACTCTAAGCAGCGATGATGTGGTTGAGAAGAGACAGTGGAGGCAGTGCCGACCTTGAGGAGCTTCGCGTGGGTGCCGACTATGGAGACCCGGCAAGCATGCCCGAAGCTCCGCTTCGTCCAAGAAGACATAAGGCTCTAGCCACGACCCTAATGTTGGCACAAAGATCATTGTCCATGACATAATTGTTAGCGTGACAACAACTATTGTACACTGCATGTATGTAATGTTATCTGTTGTAGCCTCTCCCTAGACTGTAGGATCTCAACGTCCACTACCTGTACATGGCCGGCGTGCCTATTTCCTTTTTTTTTTTTTTGCTGATAAGCCTGCGTGCCTATTTCCACGGGAGCTCTCTCCCTTATGTACTCTGTACCTCTGTATGAAACAATACGAACAGTGTGTGTGCATTGCAACTCTATCCTCTAGCTTGGAATCAGATAGCCATGGCAAATTTATAATATGCTTCACCGTTTTAGATATTTTTGTTGTGCCAAAAAAATCTGACAATTTCTGCACATGGAAGTAATTGTGTGCTGATGATCTGGAACGTTTCAAGTTTAAATGTTTCTTGTTTGGGAGAAAAAAAAATATTTATAAACCTTGCCTTACTCCAGAATTGCCTACACCACATCATCCATGACGTGCTCACAGAATCTCTCTTCATTGATAGGTCCAAAAATTACAAATGGCAGTGAAAAGGACATGCGATAGCGACCAAGATGGTGGAAAGAAAAATCACGGACGATAACGCGTACGTGTCAAGACGGCGACGTCTTAACTCGTCCGCCGGCACTCATTGCAGCGTTTGCCTGTCGTCATTGGTTGTATACTCCCAAGTCGTTGGAGTATGCATATGTTGTAAGTGATTATTGTCACACGTGTCAAGATTGTTTATTTGTTAATTTGTCCGTCCTCATGCAGCCAAAAAAGCGCATTTTTTAAAAACTCTGCTATTACACATCGGGCTTCAAAGGTTGGAGGTTCTGCCGGATGAGGCTCTCATCGCCGAGGAACAAACAACCTGGGGGTTTGATCAACACCTCCGGATTTAATTCAAGGTTGGTACGAGGTATACATACACAATCTTGTTTCATTGTACAAGTAGATGCTATTAATGCCTCTACCAAGTACATCGGTCATATGCAGAGGTCGATCAATCTTCTCCTTTAGGAAACTAACGTACCTTTGTCTATGTATCGTGTCAGAAGCATGGCCGATCTAGCGAACAAAATCATGGCTTCATCGAGCCGCACCTGCATCTCCCACCCCGCCCACCTGCAACACGAGCTGATGCTCGAGGGGGCTGGGAAGTTCGTCTGCGATGGTTGCCATGAGTACGGCATGGGAGAGAGGTGTAGATGCCAGACATGCGGGTACAACCTGCACGACAAATGCGCCTTGGAGGAAGGAACGAAGATTGTCCATCCCTTGCTTAAGAACATTGAGCTGGAGCTGTGATTCCAAGCCCCCGTTGGTCACGAGGACTCCAAGCTGGTATGCGACGCCTGTGGCAACGATGTGACGGGATTCCGTTAACACAGCAGCAAGTTGTGCCTTCACCCGTGTTGCTGCGAGAAGCCATCGGATGATGCTAAAGCGAGGGAGAAGAAGGATGCCCCCAGGGGAAACCGGGGCTGGCGTATGCTGTATGTAAGCGGCATGGTGGTGCATGTGACCATGGCGGCGCTTACCGGAGATTTTACGGAGGTGAATAATAAGTTCTCAGAATAGTGACTTGCTTATATGTATGTGCAAGTTGTAATACCTACCCTGCTTGTGTGTGTTACTATAATGTTCAATGCAGAGTTGTGTCCGTGATCTGTGTCAATGGTCGTGCCGGCGTAGTTCCATTCCTGTAAAACACTTTCATGTTCTAGACGTGAATTGTTGTTATGCTACTTTCTTGCAATGTCCAGGAGTGTCTGGAAAATAAATTTATGGTTTTAAAGATACTTACATTATGCAATTTCAATCAGTGGTTCCATAGTCATCACAATCATTATGCTAAATAAAATACCAATCGGGCAGAAGACATCTTCCATCAAATTTAATTGGTGGATGAATGATTTTTGTTCAATTTTCAAAATTGTATAAATGACCAAACATGTTGTTTTATGGTGGTAGTATTGGTTCAGCTTATAGAATTAAATTCATATCAAATTCAAGTATCTGTAGGTCAACAATATTTTAACGATTTAGAGTTAACAATCGCTATATTATTTATGTCTAAATTATGGTACAAGGACCAGGCCAAGGCGCTTGTCAAATCTAGCAGGCCTCCGCTGCAGAGGTCGCAGTGTTGGTGCCTCATATCCACGAGACCGGCCTATGTCTCGAATGAGACCTCCTATATGGGGCGGTACGCGCTGGGGGCATACCCTATTTGGCGCGTAGGGTGTGCCCTAGCGAGGTAGTGCATACCCCTCCAGCCTTCGATCCTCGTTTTGGGCCGGCCCATTCATGGATTACATCCCCATCGGTTTTGGGAAGGTTCTAGAACCTTCCCTGAACCAGTCATTTCATTTCGGCTTTTTCTTTCTCTTTCTTATTCAATGACGTGCCCACAGATCTCTCGTCATTGATAGGTCCAAAAATAACAAAAAGGCAGTGAAAAGGACATGCGATAGCGACCAAGATGGTGGAGAGAAATATCACAAACGATAACGCGTACATGTCAAGACGGCCACGTCTTAAGTCACTCGTCCGCCGGCACTCATTGCAGCGTTTGCTTGGTCGCCCTTTAGTCATCATTGTATACTCCCAAGTCGTTGGAGTATGCATATGTTGTAAGTGATTATTGTCACACAGGTCAAGATTGTTTATTTGTTAATTTGTCCGTCTTCATGCAGCCAAAAAAAGCGCATTTCTTAAAACTTCTGCTATTACACATCACGGGCTTTAAAGGACGGAGGTTCTGCCGGATGAGACTCTCATCGCCGAGGAGCAAACAACCTGGGGGTTTGATCGGCACCTTTGGATTTAATTGAAGGTTGGTACGAGGTACACGTACACAATCTTCTTTCATTGTATAAATACATGCTATTGCCTCTACCAAGTAAATCGGTCATATGCAGAGGTCGATCAATCTTCTCCTTTAGGAAACTAACCTACCTTTGTCTATGTATCGTGTTAGAAGCTGGGCCGATCTAGCGAACAAAATCATGGCTTCATCGAGCCGCACCTGCATCTCCCACCCCGCCCACCTGCAACATGAGCTGACGCTCGAGGGCGCTGGGAAGTTCGTGTGCGATGGTTGCCATGAGTACGGCATGGGAGAGAGGTATAGATGCCAGACATGCGGGTACAACCTGCACGACAAATGCGCCTTGGAGGAAGGAACGAAGATTGTGCATCCCTTGCTTAAGAACATTGAGCTGGAGTTGCGGTTCCAAGCCCCCGTTGGTCACGAGGACTCCAAGCTGGTATGCGACGCCTGTGGTGACGATGTGACGGGATTCCATTACCACAGCAGCAAGCTGTGCCTTCACCCGTGTTGCTGCGAGAAGCCACCGGATGCTAAGGTGAGGGAGAAGAATGATGCCCCCAGGGGAAACCGGGGCTGGCGTATGCTGTATGTAAGTGGCATGGTGGTGCATGTGACCATGGCGGCGCTTACCGGAGATTTTACGGAGGTGATTAATAAGTTCTAAGAATAATGACTTGCTTATATGTATGTGCAAGTTGTAATACCTACCCTGCTTGTGTGTGTTACTATCAGGTTCGATGCAGAGTTGTGTCTGTGATCTGTGTCTATGGTCGTGCCGACGTAGTTCCGTTCCTATAAACACTTTCGTGTTCTAGCCGTGAATTGTTGTTATGTTACTTTCTTGTAATCTCCGGGCGTGTCTGTAAAATAAATTTATGATTTTATAGATACTTACATTATGCAATTTCAATCAGTGGTTCCATAGTCATCACAATCATTATGCTAAATGAAATACCACTCGGGCAGAAGACATCTTCCATCAAATTTAATTGGTGGACGAATGATTTTTGTTCAATTTTCAAAATTGTATCAATGACCAAACATGTTGTTTTATGGTGGTAGTATTGGTTCAGCTTATAGAATTAAATTCATATCGCATTCAAAAATCTGTAGGTCAACAATATTTTACCGATTTAGAGATAACAATCGCTATATTATTTATGTCTAAATTATGATACAAGGACCAGGCCCAGGCGCTTGTCAAATCCAGCAGGCCTCCGCCGCAGAGCTCGAAGTGTTGGCGCCTCATATCCACGAGACCTATGTCTCGCATGAGACCTCCTATATGGGGCGGTACGCGCTAGGGGCATACCCTATTTGGCGCGTAGGGCGTGCCCTAGCGAGGTTGCAGGTACCCCTCCAGCCTTCAATCCTCGTTTTGGGCCAGCCCATTCACGGATTTCATCCCCATCGGTATTGGGAAGGTAATAGAACCTTCCCTGAACCGGTCTTTTCCTTTCGGCTTTTATTTTTCGTTCCTATTCAATGACGTGCTCACAGATCTCTCGTCATTGATAGGTCCAAAAATAACAAAAAGGCAGTGAAAAGGACATGCGATAAGGACCAAGATGGTGGAATGAAAAATCACAGACGATACGCGTACATGTCAAGACGGCCACGTCTTAAGTCACTCGTCCGCCGGCACTCATTGCAGCGTTTGCTTGGTCACCCTTCAGTCGTCATTGTTTGTATACTCCCAAGTCATTGGAGTATGCATATGTTGTAAGTGATTATTGTCACACAGGTCAAGATTGTTTATTTATTAATTTGCCAATCTTCATGCTGCCAAAAAAGCGCATTTCTTAAAACTTCTGCTATTACACATTACGTGCTTTAAAGGTTTAAGGTTCTGCCGGATGAGACTCTCATCGCCGAGGAGCAAACAACCTGGGGGTTTGATCAGCACCTTTGGATTTAATTGAAGGTTGGTACGAGGTACACATACACGATCTTCTTTCATTGTATAAGTACATGCTATTAATGCCTCTACCAAGTAAATCGGTCATATGCAGAGGTCGATCAATCTTCTCCTTTAGGAAACTAACGTACCTTTGTCTATGTATCGTGTCAGAAGCATGGCCGATGTAGCGAACAAAATCATGGCTTCATCGAGCCGCACCTGCATCTCCCACCCCGCCCACCTGCAACACGAGCTGATGCTCGAGGGGGCTGGGAAGTTCGTCTGCGATGGTTGCCATGAGTACGGCATGGGAGAGAGGTGTAGATGCCAGACATGCGGGTACAACCTGCACGACAAATGCGCCTTGGAGGAAGGAACGAAGATTGTCCATCCCTTGCTTAAGAACATTGAGCTGGAGCTGTGATTCCAAGCCCCCGTTGGTCACGAGGACTCCAAGCTGGTATGCGACGCCTGTGGCAACGATGTGACGGGATTCCGTTAACACAGCAGCAAGTTGTGCCTTCACCCGTGTTGCTGCGAGAAGCCACCGGATGCTAAGGTGAGGGAGAAGAAGGATGCCCCCAGTGGAAACCGGGGCTGGCGTATGTTGCATGTAAGCGGCATGATGGTGCATGTGACCATGGCCGCGCTTACCGGAGATTTTACGGAGGTGATTAATAAGTTCTCAGAATAGTGACTTGCTTATATGTATGTGCAAGTTGTAATACCTACCCTGCTTGTGTGTGTTACTATCAGGTTCGATGCAGAGTTGTGTCCGTGATCAGTGTCTATGGTCGTGCCGATGTAGTTCCATTCTAGTAAAATGCTTTCGTGTTCTAGCCGTGAATTGTTGTTATGTTACTTTCTTGTAATGTCCGGGATTGTCTCGAAAATATATTTATGGTTTTATAGATACTTACATTATGCAATTTCAATCAGTGGTTCCATAGTCATCACAATCATTATGCTAAATAAAATATCACTCCGGCAGAAGACATCTTCCATCAAATTTAATTGGTGGACGAATGATTTTTGGTCAATTTTCAAAATTGTACCAATGACCAAACATGTTGTTTTATGGTGGTAGTATTGGTTCAGCTTATAGAATTAAATTCATATCGCATTCAAGATTCTGTAGGTCAACAATATTTTACCGATTTAGAGTTAACAATTACTTTATTATTTATGTCTAAATTATGATACAAGGACCAGGCCCATGCGCTTGTCAAATCCAACAGGCCTCCGCCGCAGAGCTCGCAGTGTTGGCGCCTCATATCCACGAGACCTATGTCTCGCATGAGACCTCCTATCTGGGGCGGTACGCGCTGGGGGCATACCCTATTTGGCACGTAGGGCGTGCCCTAGCGAGGTAGCGCGTATCCCTCCATCCTTCAATCCTCGTTTTGGGCCGGCCCATTCACGGATTTCATCCCCATCAGTTTGGGAAGGTTCTAGAACCTTCCGTGAACCGGTCTTTTCCTTTCGGATTTTTCTTTTTCTTTATTATTCAATGACGTGCTCACAGATCTCTCGTCATTGATAGGTCCAAAAATAACAAAAATGGAGTGAAAAGGACATGCGATAGCGACCAACATGGTGGAAAGAAAAATCACAGACGATAACGCGTACATGTCAAGACGGCCACGTCTTAAGTCACTCGTCCGCCGGCACTCATTGCAGCGTTTGCTTGGTCGCCCTTCAGTCGTCATTGTTTGCATACGCCCAAGTCGTTGGAGTATGCATATGTTGTAAGTTATTATTGTCACACAGGTCAAGATTGTTTATTTGTTAATTTGTCTGTCTTCTTGCAGCCAAAAAAGCGCATTTCTTAAAACTTCTGCTATTACACATCACGGGCTTTAAAGGTTGGAGGTTCTGCCAGATGAGACTCTCATCACCGAGGAGCAAACAACCTGGGGGTTTGATCAGCACCTTTGGATTTAATTGAAGGTTGGTACGAGGTATACATACACAATCTTGTTTCATTGTATAACACTAGTAGAAAACAGGGCTTTGGTCCAGGCCAGAAAAGGGCATTAATCCCGGTTCTCCTACGAACCGGGACCAATGGGTGCATCAGTCCCGGTTCGTGAGGCCAGGGCGCTGGCCGGGCCTCGGGGGCCATTGGTCCCTGTTCGTTTGACCCCTTTGGTCCCGGTTCCAGACACGAACCGGGACCAATGGGCCTCGCTCCTGGCGCAACACCTTTAGTCCCGGTTGGTGGCTAGAACCGGGACTAAAGGTCAGTCTTCTGTCCCGGTTCTATCCACCAACCGGGACTAAAGAGATGCCTATATATACCCTTGCCCCTCCCACCCTCTCCTCTGTTTTTTGGCCGTGTGGGAGGTGTGCATGCGCTGCTCTGTTCTCACTTCTATGCATGCATATGAGGTGTTCGAGGAAATGCCCGAGCCACACTTAAGCTTTCTCCTCTCCAAGCTCGACCTCCAAGCTCCATTTTCCTCAAGATTTGTCTAGGTTAATTTGGCGGTTCGTCCCGTCCCCATCCTCACCGTCGTCGATCGCCCGCGCCGATCTCGTCGCCGGCACCACCGTGGTGAGCCTCTTGTTCTTATCTTCTTTCTAAAAGAAAAAAATTCTTACTTGTATGATTTAGATAGATACTTGTATAATTTTCTTACTTTTATTATTGTTTGTTATTATATATTGCCATGGTTTTGGTATCCGCCCCCGTCGGCCCTCGTCCTGTCTATGATTCGGATGTGGTATATTATATTTTATAACTATTTGTTTCATTTAGTGTTTATGACAATTATGCCGACCAACGTGACATAGATGTTTTTATCTAGGAGGTATGTGAACCGGAAATTCCAACCGACCCTCTTGTCGGGAGGTTAAATTTAGTTGAAAAAGAAAATAATTACTTGAAGAAAAAATTGAAAAGAATTGAGGAGGAGGAGATGGAATTGGAGTTGCATGTTGCGGATGTCGTCGATGATCACAAGATCAAGATGTATGTAATGCGCTTGAAGATTAGAAAGATTAGAAAATATGCCATTCATACTGAGGCTTGGTATCATTATGCCGTTGGATCAATTGTTACCTTAGTTGCGATTATGATCGCATTTGTTGTTGCATGGAAATGTTTTACATAGTTTCAATGTATGTTTTAATTAGATGCTCTAGAGAGCTATATGTTGTTCAATGAGAACTATGTATGAACTTTATGTATTTATTTTTTCAGTAATAACATTTGATCACAACTGTACTTTGGTTTTAATGTGATGATGAACTTGTATAAATTTGGTCACTTCTCTATTCATGATGTTCTGTAATGGTTCTTGATACACTTAATTATATAATGCACGCAGATGAACCGGCAATGGATGTACGGTGACAGACGCACCTCCGAGTACATTGAGGGCCTGCATAATTTTCTCGAAGTGGCTGAGGCAAACAAGCAGAATGGTTTTATGTATTGTCCATGCCCTATCTGTGGGAATACGAAGGATTACTCTGACTCGGAAACCCTTCACGTCCACCTACTTGAGAAGGGTTTCATGCCACACTATAATGTTTGGACCAAACACGGAGAAAGAGGGGTTATGATGGAAGACAACGAAGAAGAAGAGGATGATGACAACTATCCGCCCCCTGAATACGGTGATACTGCAACGGGGGAAGCTGAAGATCAAGAGGAACCAGACGATGTGCCCGATGATGATCTTCGTCGGATCATTGTTGATGCAAAGAGACAATGCCAAAATGAAAGGGAGAAGTTGAAGTTCGATCGCATGTTAGAGGATCACAAAAAAGGGTTCTACCCAAATTGCGAAGATGACAACACAAAGCTCGGTACCACACTGAAATTGCTGCAATGGAAGGCAGATAATGGTGTATCTGACAACGGATTTGGGAAGCTACTGAAAATATTGAAGAAGAAGCTTCCAAAGGATAACGAATTACCCGACAGTACATACAAAGCAAAGAAGGTTCTATGCCCTCTAGGATTGGAGGTGCAGAAGATACATGCATGCCCTAATGACTGCATCCTCTACCACGGTGAGTACGAGGATTTGAACGCATGCCCGGTATGCGGTGCATTGCGGTATAAGATCAGACGAGATGACCCTGGTGATGTTGAGGGCGAGCGCCCCAGGAAGAGGGTTCCTACCAAGGTGATGTGGTATGCTCCTATATACCACGGTTGAAACGTCTGTTCAGAAACAAAGAGCATGCCAAGTTGATGCAATGGCACAAAGAGGACCGTAAGAAAGACGAGGAGTTGAGAGCACCCGCTCACGGGTCGTAGTGGAGAAAAATCGAGAGAAGGCGGGGGGACTTTGCAGGTGACGCAAGGAACATATGGTTTGGTTTAAGCGCAGATGGCATTAATCCTTTTGGGGAGCAGAGCAGCAATCATAGCACCTGGCCCGTGACTCTATGTATCTATAACCTTCCTCCTTGGTTGTGCATGAAGCGGAAGTTCATTATGATGCCAGTGCTCATCCAAGGCCCTAAGCAACCCGGCAAAGACATCGATGTGTACCTAAGGCCATTAGTTGAAGAACTTTTACAGCTGTGGAATGGAAAAGGTGTATGTGTGTAGGATGAGCACAAACAGCAGGAATTTGACCTACATATGTTGCTGTTTGTAACCATCAATGATTGGCCTGCTCTCAGTAACCTTTCCGGACAGACAAAAAAGGGATACCACGCATGCACACACTGTTTAGATGACACTGAAAGTATATATTTGGACAAATGCAGGAAGAATGTGTACCTGGGACATCGTCGATTTCTTCCGACCAACCATCAATGTCGAAAGAAAGGCAAGCATTTCAAAGGTGAGGCAGATCACCGAAAGAAGCCCGCCCTCCGTACTGGTGATCACATACTTGATATGGTCAATCATTTACAAGTAATCTTTGGAAAGGGTCCTGGCGGACTATCTGTTCCGAATGACGCTGAGGGACGCGCACCCATATGGAAGAAGAATTCTATATTTTGGGGCCTACCCTATTGGAAACACCTAGAGGTCCGCTCTACAATCGACGTGATGCACATGACGAAGAATCTTTGCATGAACCTGCTAGGCTTCTTAGGCGTGTATGGGAAGACAAAAGATACACCGGAGGCACGGGAGGACCAGCAACGTGTGCACAAAAAAGACGGCATGCATCCAAAGCAGTATGAAGGTCCTGCCAGCTACGCTCTTACGAAAGAAGAGAAGGAAATCTTCTTTGAATGCCTGCTCAGTATGAAGGTCCCGTCTGGCTTCTCGTCCAATATAAAGGGAATAATTAATATGGCAGAGAAAAAGTTCCAGAACCTAAAGTCTCATGACTGCCATGTGATTATGACGCAACTGCTTCCGGTTGCATTGAGGGGACTTCTACCGGAAAACGTTCGATTAGCCATTCTGAAGCTATGTGCATTCCTCAATGCAATCTCTTAGAAGGTAATCGATTCAGAAATCATACCAAGGTTAAAGAATGATTTGGTGCAATGTCTTGTCAGTTTGAGCTGGTGTTCCCACCATCCTTCTTCAATATCATGACGCACGTCCTAGTTCATCTAGTCGACGAGATTGCCATTCTGGGCCCTGTATTTCTACACAATATGTTCCCCTTTGAGAGGTTCATGGGAGTCTTAAAGAAATATGTTCGTAACCGTGCTCGGCCAGAAGGAAGCATCTCCACGGGCCATCAAATAGAGGAGGTCATTGGGTTTTGTGTTGACTTCATTCCTATCCTTAAGCCGATTGGTCTCCCTCAATCGCGGTATGACGGGACAATGACAGGAAAAGACACGCTAGGAGCGGACTCAATAATATGTAGGGACGGACATTCTTGGGATCAAGCACACTACACAGTTCTACAGAATTCAACATTGGTGACCCCGTATGTCAATGAACACAAGAATATTTTGCGCTCCAAACACCCGGAGCAGTGTGACGACTGGATTACATGTGAACACATTAGGACTTTCGGCAGTTGGTTGCAAACACATCTCATGGGTAACACCACCATTGCAGATGAGCTGTACTCGTTGGCCAGGGGACCATCTTCGACTGTATTGACTTACAAAGGGTACGAGATAAATGGGAATACATTTTACACGATCGCCCAAGATCAAAAGAGTACCAACCAAAACAGTGGTGTCCGCTTTGATGCAGCAACCAACAGGGGAAAGGACACATATTATGATTACATAGTGGACATATGGGAACTTGACTATGGGCATGATTTTAAGGTCACTTTGTTTCGGTGCAAATGGGTCAATCAGTCAGGAGGCGGGGTACAGGTAGACCCACAGTACGGAATGACAACAGTGGATCTAAACAATCTTGGGTACACAGACGAACCATTCGTCCTAGCCAATGATGTGGCGCAGGTTTTCTATGTGAAGGACATGTCTACCAAACCGAGAAAAAGAAAAGATAAGGAAGCGAATACATCATACGATGAGCCAAAGTGCCACATAGTTCTTTCAGGGAAAAGAGACATCGTGGGAGTGGAGGGCAAGACAGACATGTCTGAAAATTATGAAAAGTTTCATGAAATTCCTCCCTTCAAAGTCAAGGCTGACCCAAGCACCCTGTTTAACGATGAAGATTATCCATGGTTACGGCGCAATAAGCAAGGGACACACGCGAAGAAAAAGTGAAGGAGGATACGATGATGGCTCTGATGTGGCTCTGATGATGGCTCTGATTACGCGAAGAAAAAATGAAATGCCTTTTGTAACAGATGAGTTTTCGTCCGAAACCCTGATACTTCGAAACAGATTGTCCATTTTGTACACGAAGTGCATCCAGCTTTTGCCGTAACCCTCTCAACTTTTTAGCACATGCTATGTCGGTGAAATGATGATACCATGCCAACTTTCAACCTTTTCAGAGTTCATTTGTACTACTTTTCAATTTCAGGGTCATTTAGCTAAAAAAATCAGTAAATGAATGAAAAATACCAAATGAAGTTAGAAAGGGTTGAAAATTGATGGTGTGGCTTTGAATGGTGCATGTTGAACGCACAAAAATTCTGGAGTTGAAATAATTTCAAAAAAATGAAATCCCTTTGTAACAGATGAGTTTTCGTCTGAAACCCTGATACTTCGAAAGAGATTGTCCATTTTGTACACGAAGTGCATCCAGTTTTTGCCGTAACCCTCTCAACTTTTTAGCACATGCTATGTGGGTGAAATGATGATACCATGCCAACTTTCAACCTTTTCAAAGTTCATTTGTTGTGCTTTTCAATTTCAGGGTCATTTGGCTAAATAAAATCAGTAAATGCATGAAAAATACCAAATGAAGTCAGAAAGGGATGAAAATTGCTGATGTGGCTTTGAATGGTGCATGTTGAACGCACAAAAAGTCTTGAGTTGAAATAAGTTCAAAAAAAAGAAATCCCTTTGTAACAGATGAGTTTTCGTCCAAAACTCTGATACTTCGAAAGAGATTGTCCATTTTGTACACGAAGTGCATCCAGTTTTTGTCGTAACCCTCTCAACTTTTTAGCACATGCTATGTGGGTGAAATGATGATACCATGCCAACTTTCAACCTTTTTCAGAGTTCATTTGTAGTGCTTTTAAAAAAAATGTACTAAAAAGCTTTTATAAAACTCTAATAGCAAAAAGAATGAACTAAAAAGAATCAATTACAATATTTTATTATGATCAACTAAAACAAAACTATAATATTCTTCAATAGCAAAAAGAATCAACTAAAAACCTTTTATAAACCTCTAGTTATTATCAAAATAATATTAACTTAAAAATTATATAAAATTTATGCAACTAAAATTATCAAAGTATTTTTTGTTAAAAACTTTAATAGCAAAAAGAATTTTCATAAAGTATTTTATGTTAAAAACTTTAATAGCAAACTAAAATGACATAAAAAATAAAAATATTATCAAAATAATATTAACTTAAAATTATATAAAATTTATGCAACTAAAATTATCAAAGTATTTTTTGTTAAAAACTTTAATAGCAAAAAGAATTTTCATAAAGTATTTTATGTTAAAAACTTTAATAGCAAACTAAAATGACATAAAAAATAAAAAAATGTGGCCTACTGGGCCACTACGGCCTGCATACGACTAGAAACCCATCTTTACAAGGGCTAGGATGCAGGCCCGCGGGCCCAACAGGCCCAACATGGCAGTGACAAAGGTTAGGCAAGTACTGCCTGCATTAGAGAGGAGCTCGAAAGCTCAGCCGCAGCGCGCCTTATAAACCAGTGCTGGCCTCTCTCAACTAGCGAGGTGGGACTAAACTCCCACCACACCGCTGTGCCAGGCTATTAGTCCTGGTTGGTGGCTCGAACCGGGACGAAAGGGTGCCTTTGGTCTCGGTTTGAGCCACCAACCGGGACCAATGCCACCCTTTCGTCCCGGTTCGAGCCACCAACCGGGACTAAATGTGTCTGCTTCCCACCCTTTGGGCTGTTGAAATTGACCTTTAGTCCCGGTTGGTGGCTCCAACTGGGACGAAAGGGGGCATTTGGTCCCGGTTGGAGCCACTAACCGGGATGAAAGGGTTGGGTATATAAGCAGGGACTTAGGAATTTTTCGGAGTTCATCTACAGTTGCCCCTGATACGTCTCCAACGTATCTATAATTTTTTATTGTTCCATGCTGTTATATTATCATTCTTAGATGTTTTACAATCATTTTATAGCAACTTTATATCATTTTTTGGGACTAACCTATTGACATAGTGCCAAGTGTCAGTTGCTGTTTTTTGCTTGTTTTTTACTTCGCAGAAAATCAATACCAAACGGAGTCCAAACACAGCGAAACTTTTTGGTGATTTTTTTTGGACCAGAAGACACACGATGGGACAAGAAAGTACCTGAGGGGGGCTCCGAGGGGAGCACAACCCACCAGGGCGCGCCTGGGGACCCAGGCGCGCCCAGGTGGGTTGTGCCCACCTCGGCCGCCTCCCGCACTGCTCCTTTGCTCTATAAATACCCTGGACGTCCAAAAACCCTAGGGGAGTCGACGAAAAACAATTCCAGCCGCGCAAGTTCCAAAAACCACCGATCCAATCTAGACACCATCACGGAGGGGTTCATCATCCTCATTGGTGCCTCTCCGATGATGCGTGAGTAGTTCATTGTAGACCTTCGGGTCCGTAGTTACTAGCTAGATGGCTTCCTCTCTCTCTTTTGATTCTCAATACAATGGTCTCTTGGAGATCTATTTGATGTAACTCTTTTTGCGGTGTGTTTGTTGGGATCCGATGAACTTTCAGTTTATGATCAGATCTATCTTTTTATCCATGAAAGTTATTTGAGTCTTTTGATCTCTTATATGCATGATTACTTATAGCCTCGTATTTCTTCTTCGAATCTTTGGTTTAGTTAGGCCAACTAGATCGATTTTCTTGCCATGGGAAGAGGTGCTTTGTGATGGGTTTGGTCTTACGGTGGTCGATCCCAGTGACAGAAGGGGAAACGACACGTATGTATCGTTGCCATTAAGGATAACAAGATGGGGTCTAATTCCTACATGAATGGATCTTGTCTACATCATGTCATCGTTCTTATTGCATTACTCCGTTTTTTCATGAACTTAATACACTAGATGCATGCTGGATAGTGGTCGATGTGTGGAGTAATAGTAGTAGATGCAGGCAGGAGTCGGTCTACTAATCTTGGACGTGATGCCTATATAATGATCATTGCCTGGATATCGTCATGATTATTTGAAGTTCTATCAATTGCCCAACAGTAATTTGTTTACCCACCGTATGCTATTTTTCTCGAGAGAAGCCACTAGTGAAATCTACGGCCCCCGGGTCTATTTCCTCATCATATACTTTCAGATCTATATTGCTATTTGCCTTTTTATTTATTTGCATCTTTTATTTTCATATTTATATTATCAAAAACCCAAAAATACCTCGCTGAATTTTATTTGCTTTTATTCGCATCTATCAATCTATTATAACTTTCTCCTGGCCAAGCGCCAATTTCTGGGGCCGTTACCCGAAAGGGATTGACAACCCCTTTAACACGTCGGGTTGCAAGTATTTGTTCTTTGTGTGTAGGTACTGTTTACGTAGTGTTGTGTGGTTCCCCTACTGGTTCGATAACCTTGGTCTTATCCCTGACGGAAATACCTACCGTTGCTGTGCTGCATCATCCCTTCCGCTTTGGGGAAATACCGACGTAGTTCTAGCCGCATCAACCCCCGACGACGTCGAGCACATCGATGCCGCCAGGCTGCCCGAGCTCGCCGTCGACGCCCTCGCCGTCAGGCTGCTCCACCTCACCGCCGACGCCCTCTGCCCCGACGTGCGCCCTTCCCCGACGCCGGCGCTGCTCCCCTGCCCTGCCCCGACGCCGCCGTGCCACTGCCCCTGCCCCGACGCCACCCCCAGTGAGCCCCCTTACCCCGCGCCCCTGCCCTGCCCTGAAGCCACCGCCGCCGCCGTCGTCCCAGCTGCTCTACTTGCCGCGCCGCTGCCCCTGCTCTGCTTTTTTTTGTTCATAGATTTTTTTGTCCATTGATGGATGTATGGATGATGTATGTATGTATATGCAGATGTATGGATGATCCATGGATGTATGCATTGATGTATGATTTTTTTTGTTCATATAATTTTTTTTCTCCATTGATGTATGCTTTTTTTTGTTCATAGAAATTTTTGTTCATGATGATCTTGCTAAAACTCATATTAAGTTTACTAAGTTTTACTTTGCCTAAATCGGGGAGAGGCAACTTTACTAAATGTTCATGATTTTTTTTGTACATAGAAATTTTTGTTCATGATGATCTTGCTAAAACTCATATAAAGTTTGAATATATGAGCAATGATGTATGGATGATTCATGGATGTATGCATATTGTTTTCTAAATCGGGGAGAGGCAACTTTACTAAACAGGCATGATGATCTTACTAAGTTTTACTTTGCCTAAATTGGGGAGAGGCAACTTTACTAAATAGGCATGATGATAATGAAATTTACTAAGGTTAATTATGGGAGAGAGGGAGTAACAACTCATATATTCAAAATTTACTCCCGGTCCGCTCGCCCGACCAACTCTGGAGGCCACCCAAACCCTAGAAGAAAGAGCATTGCCGATCTCCTATCCCCTCCCGCACCTACCCATTTGTCGAAGGTGGCGGGTGGGGTCTTATATATAACGCTACAACAATAATATCATATAGCACTATTGTTATGTATAATACTATTGACGTCTAATGTCAAGTTAACAAATTCGGTTCCATTAAAACATAACCCCGATAAACTTCGACATGAGGGGGGTCGTTAAAACATAACCCCGATAACTTCGACATGAGGGGGGACGTCGGACAGGCATGAGAGGCGGTCCGCAAAGTATCCTCTCTCGACAGATATATAGGACGACTCATCAGACATGAGGGGGAGGAGTCCTCGACGATGTTTGCCACTAATCCATTGCTCATATGCATATGATTCCTTGTTGTGATATTAAGTCCATGTTTGCCACTAATCCATCTCTCATGTTTGTATATTGCCATGTTGTAATATTTGCAGAAACTATGGACAGAGACTTAGAACAAGAAGAGTTGTTGGGGGATATAATCCGCGACGGAGGTGATCCCTTGTCGTTTCTCAACGACACCGATGGTCAGGAAGGAGAGGATGACGGCTCCGGTGATCCAACAATGGAGGAGGAAGGAGATCATGACGGCTCCGGTGACCGAATGGCGGAGGAAGGAGATCATGATCACTGCTCCGGTGACCGAACGGAGGAGGGAGCCTTAATTGTTGCAAAGTCTGGTGAGGTATATATATATATATATATATATATATATTAAGCCTGTGCTGACTTGATGCATTAATTGTTTTGTATGTACATATATTAACGCTTCTTTCTTCTTTTAGCCCTCCGGATCAAGCCAAACTTCCATAAGGAGACGAGGCCCGAAGAAAAGGTTGCGCCAGTATGAAAGGTTCAAGATCACAGAAGTCGCAAAAGATGGCCAACCGATTGCTCCCAAGTGGACCAAGGACGCATTTGTACATCAGTGCGGAGTTGTTGTTAGGGACAGCGTCCCAATCAGCGTCCAAGAATGGAATAAGAAGAAGGACCCTGAAGTTTCTTATGTCTAGGATAGACTGAAGGATGATCTTTGGACCTCGCTGATGACAAATTTCAGCCTACCGCCAGAGGAGTATCCGAATAACCCAGTTATAGAGCGAAAGGTCAAGGCGTTTGCTCTTAAGAAGATGGCAGAACTATTCAAGAACTGGAGGAAACATTTGAACATAAAGTTTGTCGAGAAAGACGAGACTCCAGAATTCATCGGTCAATATGAGAAGATAAGAGATCATTGGCTCGCATTTGTGGCCTACAAGAAATCGGACAAGGGTAAGCAAAGTTCACTGACAAACAAGCAAAATGCTGCAAAGAAGAAGTATCACCATACCACGGGGTCAGGTGGCTACAACAAAGCCCGGCCGTTGTGGGACAAAGCTGAGCAAGACCTGCTTGCTAAAGGGGTCCAATCAGCGACATTGCACTAGCCAGATCGGTCAAGGACTTGGTTCTTCGGGGTTGGGTGAACTTTGGACTGAGAAACAGGGAAGTGTGTTTGGACGAATGAGCAACTTGCAATACCCATCCGAAAACTTGAGAAAGCAATCAAGGCAGCGCAGGAAGGGACGTTCATTCTCGATAGAGAGAAGGACAAGCTGACAAAGGCCCTCGGGAATCCTGAACACCCTGGACGAACACGAGGCACATCAGGCTCCGTTCCGTGGGTGCATGGGTTTCCCGACAGCGGTGGTTATAGAAGCCGAGAGAGAAAGAAGAAAGAGCAAGCAAGCGAAATGCAGAAGCTCAGTGCAAGATTAGCGAAACAAGAGGAACTTGAGAGCCAGCGAGCTACCGGCCAACCATCTCAGCGGCACGAAGATCCTTCCTTCGATGCTGCCCCAGAAGCTACACCACCATCTCAGTGGAGAAGCAGCGTGGCTTCCACGGAGCTCGTTCATCCTGATTTCACGGCTCCTAGCTACCCCATGGATAGTATCACGGAGGCTGAACATTGTGTGCTAATGACGAAATGCCAGAACCTGACCTTGAAGGCGGCAGTCGGCTCTGTTGTACCTCCTCGAGCTGAGGGAACTTTCCATTGCCGTCTGATTCCACATGGCTATGCTATTGTGACGGTGGATGAAATAATGGATGGATTTGAGGGGCTGGAGCTTGACTACCCTACAGGTGAAGGGGATATTCTTCTAGAAAATGCTTTAAGGAGTACCTGTCTATGGAGAAAGGAGTACATCAAGCTTCTAAACTGGACGCCTCAGCAGACTCAGCAGGTTGAGGCCCCTCAGCAGACTCAGCCGGATGAGGCCCCTCAGCAGAGTCCTCTTTCGCCTCAGCTGTCTCCGGCGCATCAGCGGACTCCGCCTCCTCCTCCTCCGCCTCCTCCGGCGCGCCAGCGCACTCTGCCTCCTCCTCCGCCTCCTCCGGCGCGTCAGCGGACTCCGTCGCCTCAGCAACGTTGGAAGTGAGACGCCGCCGCTCCGGTGGCTAGCATTACAAGAGGCGGGAAGAAATGCAAATTTGGTCCAAGCCTCAAGGCTCTTCCAAAGTTACCATATGAGAGGACTGACGAGGAAACCAATGACATCGTGGCAGCCGAAGTGCAGGCCCGTTTTGAACGGAAACCTCCACCTCCGAAGGAAACGATGGATCCGGTGAAAGCGAAGCGCACTCTGGATGCTGATGTCTACTACACAACTTGTTCTTGTAGACTCGTGTTGTGCCTCCAAGCGCAGAGTTTTGTAGGACAGTAGCAAATTTCCCTCAAGCGGATGACCTAAGGTTTATCAATCCGTGGGAGACATAGGATGAAGATGGTCTCTCTCAAACAACCCTGCAACCAAATAATAAAAAGTCTCTTGTGTCCCCAACACACCAAATACAATGTTAATTTGTATAGGTGCACTAGTTCGGCAAAGAGATGGTGATAAAAGCGTAGTAATGATAGAAGATATTGATTTTTGTGATAGGAACAATAAAAAACAGCAAGGTAGCAAGTAGCAAAAGTGAGCACAAACGGTATTGCAATGCTTGAAAATGAGGCCTAGGGTCCGTACTTTCGCTAGTGCAATCTCTCAACAATGCTAATCTAATTGGATCACATAACCATCCCTCAACGTGCGATGAAGAATCACTCCAAAGTTCCTATCTAGCGGAGAACATAAGAAGAGATTGTTTGTAGCTATTCTTTCCGATCGATCTATCCAAGAGTTCGTACTAAAATAACACCAAAGCAAATTCAGATTCATAATACTTAATCCAACACAAAGAACCTCAAAGAGTGCCCCAAGATTTCTACTGGAGAAACAAAAGACGAGAACGTGCATCAACCCCTATGCATAGATTACCCCAATG
The DNA here is from genome assembly GCA_011799875.1 of Thinopyrum elongatum. Taxonomy (NCBI): domain Eukaryota; kingdom Viridiplantae; phylum Streptophyta; class Magnoliopsida; order Poales; family Poaceae; genus Thinopyrum; species Thinopyrum elongatum. The sequence goes on along the minus strand of CM022303.1, from coordinate 686,462,569 downwards.
TCACCTCGGGAATCCGCGAGTTGAGTGCCAAAACATATCTCAAGTGAATCAATATAATACCCCATTGTCACCACGGGTATTCATATGCAAGACATATATCAAGTGCTCTCAAATCCATAAAAGTATTCAATCCGATAAAACGAAATCTCAAAGGGGAAACTCAATTCATCACAACAAGATAGAGAGGGAGAAACACCATATGATCCAACTATATTAACAAAGCCCGCGATACATCAAGATCGTGCCATCTCAAGAACACGAGAGAGAGAGAGATTAAACACATAGCTACTGGTACAAACCCTCAGCCCCGAGGGTGGACTACTCCATCCTCATCATGGTGGCCGCCGGGATGATGAAGATGGCCACCGGTGATGATTTCCCTCTCCGGCAGAGTGCTGGAACGGGGTCTAGATTGGTTTTTCATGGCTACAGAGGCTTGCGGCGGCGGAACTTCTGATCTAGGGTTACCCCGAGGGTTTTTGGAATATTTGGCAATTTATAGGGCGAAGAGGCGGTGCGGGAGGTCACCGAGGTGGGCACAAACCACCTAGGCGCGCCTGGGCCCCCAGGCGCGCCCTGGTGGGTTGTGCTTCCCTCGGAGCTCCCCTCTGGTACTTCTTTCGCCCACCGGGTGTCTTCTGGTCCAGTAAAAATCTCCAAAAAGTTTCACCGCGTTTGGACTCCGTTTGGTATTGATTTTCTGCGATGTAAAAACAAGCAAAAAACAGCAACTGGCATTGGGCACTATGTCAATAGGTTAGTCACAAAAAATGATATAAAGTTGCTATAAAATGATTGTAAAACATCCAAGAATGATAATATAACGGCATGAATACTTCATAAATTATAGATACGTTCGAGACGTATCAGATGCCTTTAAGCGACCACCACCGCCTCCGCCGCAATACAACTATGACCGCTATATTGAAAAGACATATGATGAAAAGCGACGGTCGGGAAGTACTACCCATGCTGCAAGGGAAGTAAAACGAAGAAGTGGGAAAAAAATTCCCCAGCTCGGCTTACAGGAGAAGCAATCGTGCCCCCCTCTCAAGGTGTCTAGCGATATCGCTAATCATCCGGGGCTACTGCCCGGTACCACTCTTGGTGATTACGTGGGCGATGATGTATAGTTTGAAACGGCTGAGGTAGAGCTCTTTAGATACGAGCACGGGAAGCCTCTCGTCAAACCTGATCAGCTCCCGCATCTACCAACGATGATGTGAATATTGCATAACTGGTACTTGGAAACCTGCAGTAAGGATGGGACCGACAGTATGTTGCTGCGAATTAAAGATGAGCACGACTTCATTGGAGTTGAGGTGATGCCTGTTGAATTTGTGGAATTATTTCAGTTATTCAATCAAGACGCCCTCGACAAACAACTCATGTCTTGCTACTGTCAGTAAGTATTATTTCTGTAATTAAGTCTCTAGCTCAGCTCGTTCATTGCATGTATACATAATTATCCTCACTATATTATGCAGATTGAAGATCGTCGAATGCAAAAGAGGACAAATCTATGACATTGGGTTCATTAGCCCAAATACCGTAAATGAATGGACGGTACAAAACAGAGTCAAAGATACTGAGGAAAACTTGCTAAAAGCGTTCATTCGACATCAAAACAGAGGGAAAGTACTCTTTCCTTACAACTTCAAGTGAGTGTTACTGTCTTGTGCATATTCGGTTTCGCTTACTCGACGTTAAGTAATGTAATTGATGAGTAATGCGTGCGCAGGTTTCACTTTATTCTGCTATCCATTAAGCTTGACGGGGGAGTAGTAACTGTCTTAGACTCGAGACGTAAAGATCCCCAGGATTATGCGGACATGACTGCAATACTCCAGAAGTAAGTTCAATTATTATCACACCATATCGGCAACTTTTGTTCACTTACTGATATCAAGTAATCATTTTCTTTGCCTGGCAGGGTTTGGAAAAAGTTCACGGAATGGTTCCGGGTCTGCAGAAGGAGTTGCGATTTACACACCCCAAAGTAAGTAGTACTAGCTAGTTCCGCGCATCTCTCATTGATTCTAGTTTCATCAATACCATTTATCATGCTTGAATATCAGTTTGATTGAACTCTATTCTCGTAAAGTGCTTGTGGCAGGAAGGCGGGAATAATTTATGTGGATACTACGTTGGCGAGTTCATGCGCCACTCGACCTCTGAGCGGGGCTACTCTGACAAACAATTTGAAGTACGTAAACAATATTCACAATTTTATTTTATTACCATCAATTGTGTTGAGTTTTCATTCATATATATGTATTGACCCCCTTCTTTAAATTAGATGTGGCAGATGCGGAATGAACTCCTACCACATGATCGCATACGAGCAATTCAAGAGGAATTGGCGGGATTCTTTCTTGACCACGTCATACATAAAGACGGAGAATACCATACGGAAATTCAATGGGAGTTTGGCGCTTGATGATGTCAGGGATGTTATATTGTATATATGTAGTAGCGTCGGATAGATATACGAAAACTTGTTGTTCGACCAACCACGGAGAAATAGAGGTCACTTCTCTCTATATATGTTCATGATCACGATGTTGTGTAATTAATGGTTCCTTCATTTGCTTACTAGCTAGCGTCGAGTTCTCTCTATATGTAGTAGCTACCGTCGACCAAGCACGGAAAAAGAGGGGTCACTTCTCTCTATATGCAGTAGCTAGCTAACACAATATGAAACCCCTAAAACCCTCCAAAACCCCAACCCCCCACCCCCCTTTAAAAAAAACCCCAGCGCCTGCGAGCTGCTGACGCGTGGCTGCATTTTGGTCCCGGTTGGTGTTACCAACCGGGACTAAAGGTCCTCCTGCCTGGGCGCCCCACAGCGGCCACGTGAAGCTCCTTTGGTCCCGGTTCGTAAGCCAACCGGGACTAAAGGTTTTGGGTATTTGTTTCGTTTGTTTTGTCTCAGTTTAAGAACCGGGACTAAAGGCCTTCTGGAACCGGGTTTAATGCCCTGTTTTCCACTAGTGTAAGTACATGCTATTAATGCCTCTACCATGTAAATCGGTCATATGCAGAGGTCGATCAATCTTCTCCTTTAGGAAACTAACCTACCTTTGTCTATGTATCATGTCAGAAGCTGGGCCGATCTAGCGAACAAAATCATGGCTTCATCGAGCCGCACCTGCATCTCCCACCCCGCCCACCTGCAACACGAGCTGACGCTCGAGGGGGCTGGGAAGTTCGTGTCCGATGGTTGCCATGAGTACGGCATGGGAGAGAGGTGTAGATGCCAGACATGCGGGTACAACCTGCACGACAAATGTGCCTTGGAGGAAGGACGAAGATTGTGCATCCCTTGCTTAAGAACATTGAGCTGAAGCTGCGGTTCCAAGCCCCCGTTGGTCATGAGGACTCCAAGCTGGTATGCGACGCCTGTGGTGATGATGTGACGGGATTCCATTACCACAGCAGCAAGTTGTGCCTTCACCCGTGTTGCTGCGAGAAGTCACCGGATGCTAAGGTGAGGGATAAGAAGGATGCCTCCAGGGGAAACCGGGGCTGGCGTATGCTGTATGTAAGCGGCATGGTGGTGCATGTGACCATGGCGGCGCTTACCAGAGATTTTACGGAGGTGATTAATAAGTTCTCAGAATAGTGACTTGCTTATATGTATGTGCAAGTTGTAATACCTACCCTGCTTGTGTGTGTTACTATAATGTTCAATGCAGTGTTGTGTCCGTGATCTGTGTCAATGGTCGTGCCGGCGTAGTTCCATTCCTGTAAAACACTTTCATGTTCTAGACGTGAATTGTTGTCATGCTACTTTCTTGCAATGTCCAGGAGTGTCTGGAAAATAAATTTATGGTTTTAAAGATACTTACATTATGCAATTTCAATCAGTGGTTCCATAGTCATCACAATCATTATGCTAAATAAAATACCAATCGGGCAGAAGACATCTTCCATCAAATTTAATTGGTGGATGAATGATTTTTGTTCAATTTTCAAAATTGTATAAATGACCAAACATGTTGTTTTATGGTGGTAGTATTGGTTCAGCTTATAGAATTAAATTCATATCAAATTCAAGTATCTGTAGGTCAACAATATTTTAACGATTTAGAGTTAACAATCGCTATATTATTTATGTCTAAATTATGGTACAAGGACCAGGCCAAGGCGCTTGTCAAATCTAGCAGGCCTCCGCTGCAGAGGTCGCAGTGTTGGTGCCTCATATCCACGAGACCGGCCTATGTCTCGAATGAGACCTCCTATATGGGGCGGTACGCGCTGGGGGCATACCCTATTTGGCGCGTAGGGTGTGCCCTAGCGAGGTAGTGCATACCCCTCCAGCCTTCGATCCTCGTTTTGGGCCGGCCCATTCATGGATTACATCCCCATCGGTTTTGGGAAGGTTCTAGAACCTTCCCTGAACCAGTCTTTTCATTTCGGCTTTTTCTTTCTCTTTCTTATTCAATGACGTGCCCACAGATCTCTCGTCATTGATAGGTCCAAAAATAACAAAAAGGCAGTGAAAAGGACAAGCGATAGCGACCAAGATGGTGGAGAGAAATATCACAAACCATAACGCGTACATGTCAAAACGGCCACGTCTGCCGGCACTCATTGCAGCGTTTGCTTGGTCGCCCTTTAGTCGTCATTGTATACTCCCAAGTCGTTGGAGTATGCATATGTTGTAAGTGATTATTGTCACACAGGTCAAGATTGTTTATTTGTTAATTTGTCCGTCTTCATGCAGCCAAAAAAGCGCATTTCTTAAAACTTCTGCTATTACACATCACGGGCTTTAAAGGACGGAGGTTCTGCCGGATGAGACTCTCATCGCCGAGGAGCAAACAACCTGGGGGTTTGATCGGCACCTTTGGATTTAATTGAAGTTTGGTACGAGGTACACGTACACAATCTTCTTTCATTGTATAAATACATGCTATTGCCTCTACCAAGTAAATCGGTCATATGCAGAGGTCGATCAATCTTCTCCTTTAGGAAACTAACCTACCTTTGCCTATGTATCGTGTTAGAAGCTGGGCCGATCTAGCGAACAAAATCATGGCTTCATCGAGCCGCACCTGCATCTCCCACCCCGCCCACCTGCAACATGAGCTGACGCTCGAGGGCGCTGGGAAGTTCGTGTGCGATGGTTGCCATGAGTACGGCATGGGAGAGAGGTATAGATGCCAGACATGCGGGTACAACCTGCACGACAAATGCGCCTTGGAGGAAGGAACGAAGATTGTGCATCCCTTGCTTAAGAACATTGAGCTGGAGTTGCGGTTCCAAGCCCCCGTTGGTCACGAGGACTCCAAGCTGGTATGCGACGCCTGTGGTGATGATGTGACGGGATTCCATTACCACAGCAGCAAGCTGTGCCTTCACCCGTGTTGCTGCGAGAAGCCACCGGATGCTAAGGTGAGGGAGAAGAATGATGCCCCAAGGGGAAACCGGGGCTGGCGTATGCTGTATGTAAGTGGCATGGTGGTGCATGTGACCATGGCGGCGCTTACCGGAGATTTTACGGAGGTGATTAATAAGTTCTAAGAATAATGACTTGCTTATATGTATGTGCAAGTTGTAATACCTACCCTGCTTGTGTGTGTTACTATCAGGTTCGATGCAGAGTTGTGTCTGTGATCTGTGTCTATGGTCGTGCCGACGTAGTTCCGTTCCTATAAACACTTTCGTGTTCTAGCCGTGAATTGTTGTTATGTTACTTTCTTGTAATCTCCGGGCGTGTCTGTAAAATAAATTTATGATTTTATAGATACTTACATTATGCAATTTCAATCAGTGGTTCCATAGTCATCACAATCATTATGCTAAATAAAATACCACTCGGGCAGAAGACATCTTCCATCAAATTTAATTGGTGGACGAATGATTTTTGTTCAATTTTCAAAATTGTATCAATGACCAAACATGTTGTTTTATGGTGGTAGTATTGGTTCAGCTTATAGAATTAAATTCATATCGCATTCAAAAATCTGTAGGTCAACAATATTTTACCGATTTAGAGATAACAATCGCTATATTATTTATGTCTAAATTATGATACAAGGACCAGGCCCAGGCGCTTGTCAAATCCAGCAGGCCTCCGCCGCAGAGCTCGCAGTGTTGGCACCTCATATCCACGAGACCTATGTCTCGCATGAGACCTCCTATATGGGGCGGTACGCGCTAGGGGCATACCCTATTTGGCGCGTAGGGCGTGCCCTAGCGAGGTTGCAGGTACCCCTCCAGCCTTCAATCCTCGTTTTGGGCCAGCCCATTCACGGATTTCATCCCCATCGGTATTGGGAAGGTAATAGAACCTTCCCTGAACCGGTCTTTTCCTTTCGGCTTTTATTTTTCGTTCCTATTCAATGACGTGCTCACAGATCTCTCGTCATTGATAGGTCCAAAAATAACAAAAAGGCAGTGAAAAGGACATGCGATAAGGACCAAGATGGTGGAATGAAAAATCACAGACGATACGCGTACATGTCAAGACGGCCACGTCTTAAGTCACTCGTCCGCCGGCACTCATTGCAGCGTTTGCTTGGTCACCCTTCAGTCGTCATTGTTTGTATACTCCCAAGTCGTTGGAGTATGCATATGTTGTAAGTGATTATTGTCACACAGGTCAAGATTGTTTATTTGTTAATTTGCCAGTCTTCATGCTGCCAAAAAAGCGCATTTCTTAAAACTTCTGCTATTACACATTACGTGCTTTAAAGGTTTAAGGTTCTGCCGGATGAGACTCTCATCGCCGAGGAGCAAACAACCTGGGGATTTGATCAGCACCTTTGGATTTAATTGAAGGTTGGTACGAGGTACACATACACGATCTTCTTTCATTGTATAAGTACATGCTATTAATGCCTCTACCAAGTAAATCGGTCATATGCAGAGGTCGATCAATCTTCTCCTTTAGGAAACTAACGTACCTTTGTCTATGTATCGTGTCAGAAGCATGGCCGATCTAGCGAACAAAATCATGGCTTCATCGAGCCGCACCTGCATCTCCCACCCCGCCCACCTGCAACATGAGCTGACGCTCGAGGGCGCTGGGAAGTTCGTGTGCGATGGTTGCCATGAGTACGGCATGGGAGAGAGGTATAGATGCCAGACATGCGGGTACAACCTGCACGACAAATGCGCCTTGGAGGAAGGAACGAAGATTGTGCATCCCTTGCTTAAGAACATTGAGCTGGAGTTGCGGTTCCAAGCCCCCGTTGGTCACGAGGACTCCAAGCTGGTATGCGACGCCTGTGGTGATGATGTGACGGGATTCCATTACCACAGCAGCAAGCTGTGCCTTCACCCGTGTTGCTGCGAGAAGCCACCGGATGCTAAGGTGAGGGAGAAGAATGATGCCCCAAGGGGAAACCGGGGCTGGCGTATGCTGTATGTAAGTGGCATGGTGGTGCATGTGACCATGGCGGCGCTTACCGGAGATTTTACGGAGGTGATTAATAAGTTCTAAGAATAATGACTTGCTTATATGTATGTGCAAGTTGTAATACCTACCCTGCTTGTGGGTGTTACTATCAGGTTCGATGCAGAGTTGTGTCCGTGATCAGTGTCTATGGTCGTGCCGACGAAGTTCCATTCTAGTAAAATGCTTTCGTGTTCTAGCCGTGAATTGTTGTTATGTTACTTTCTTGTAATGTCCGGGATTGTCTCGAAAATATATTTATGGTTTTATAGATACTTACATTATGCAATTTCAATCAGTGGTTCCATAGTCATCACAATCATTATGCTAAATAAAATACCACTCGGGCAGAAGACATCTTCCATCAAATTTAATTGGTGGACGAATGATTTTTGTTCAATTTTCAAAATTGTATCAATGACCAAACATGTTGTTTTATGGTGGTAGTATTGGTTCAGCTTATAGAATTAAATTCATATCGCATTCAAAAATCTGTAGGTCAACAATATTTTACCGATTTAGAGATAACAATCGCTATATTATTTATGTCTAAATTATGATACAAGGACCAGGCCCAGGCGCTTGTCAAATCCAGCAGGCCTCCGCCGCAGAGCTCGCAGTGTTGGCGCCTCATATCCACGAGACCTATGTCTCGCATGAGACCTCCTATATGGGGCGGTACGCGCTGGGGGCATACCCTATTTGGCACGTAGGGCGTGCCCTAACGAGGTAGCGCGTATCCCTCCATCCTTCAATCCTCGTTTTGGGCCGGCCCATTCACGGATTTCATCCCCATCAGTTTGGGAAGGTTCTAAAACCTTCCGTGAACCGGTCTTTTCCTTTCGGATTGTTCTTTTTCTTTATTATTCAACGACGTGCTCACAGATCTCTCGTCATTGATAGGTCCAAAAATAACAAAAATGGAGTGAAAAGGACATGCGATAGCGACCAACATGGTGGAAAGAAAGATTAGAAAATATGCCATTCATACTGAGGCTTGGTATCATTATGCCGTTGGATCAATTGTTACCTTAGTTGCGGTTATGATCGCATTTGTTGTTGCATGGAAATGTTTTACATAGTTTCAATGTATGTTTTAATTAGATGCTCTAGAGAGCTATATGTTGTTCAATGAGAACTATGTATGAACTTTATGTATTTATTTTTTCAGTAATAACATTTGATCACAACTGTACTTTGGTTTTAATGTGATGATGAACTTGTATTAATTTGGTCACTTCTCTATTCATGATGTTCTGTAATGGTTCTTGATACACTTAATTATATAATGCATGCAGATGAACCGGCAATGGATGTACGGTGACAGACGCACCTCCGAGTACATTGAGGGCCTGCATAATTTTCTCGAAGTGGCTGAGGCAAACAAGCAGAATGGTTTTATGTATTGTCCATGCCCTATCTGTGGGAATACGAAGGATTACTCTGACTCGGAAACCCTTCACGTCCACCTACTTGAGAAGGGTTTCATGCCACACTATAATGTTTGGACCAAACACGGAGAAAGAGGGGTTATGATGGAAGACAACGAAGAAGAAGAGGATGATGACAACTATCCGCCCCCTGAATACGGTGATACTGCAACGGGGGAAGCGGAAGATCAAGAGGAACCAGACGATGTGCCCGATGATGATCTTCGTCGGATCATTGTTGATGCAAAGAGACAATGCCAAAATGAAAGGGAGAAGTTGAAGTTCGATCGCATGTTAGAGGATCACAAAAAAGGGTTGTACCCAAATTGCGAAGATGACAACACAAAGCTCGGTACCACACTGAAATTGCTGCAATGGAAGGCAGACAATGGTGTATCTGACAACGGATTTGGGAAGCTACTGAAAATATTGAAGAAGAAGCTTCCAAAGGATAACGAATTACCCGACAGTACATACAAAGCAAAGAAGGTTCTATGCCCTCTAGGATTGGAGGTGCAGAAGATACATGCATGCCCTAATGACTGCATCCTCTACCACGGTGAGTACGAGGATTTGAACGCGTGCCCGGTATGCGGTGCATTGCGGTATAAGATCAGACGAGATGACCCTGGTGATGTTGAGGGCGAGCGCCCCAGGAAGAGGGTTCCTGCCAAGGTGATGTGGTATGCTCCTATATACCACGGTTGAAACGTCTGTTCAGAAACAAAGAGCATGCCAAGTTGATGCAATGGCATAAAGAGGACCGTAAGAAAGACGGGGAGTTGAGAGCACCCGCTCACGGGTCGTAGTGGAGAAAAATCGCGAGAAGGCGGGGGGACTTTGCAGGTGACGCAAGGAACGTATGGTTTGGTTTAAGCGCAGATGGCATTAATCCTTTTGGGGAGCAGAGCAGTAATCATAGCACCTGGCCCGTGACTCTATGTATCTATAAGCTTCCTCCTTGGTTGTGCATGAAGCGGAAGTTCATTATGATGCCAGTGCTCATCCAAGGCCCTAAGCAACCCGGCAAAGACATTGATGTGTACCTAAGGCCATTAGTTGAAGAACTTTTACAGCTGTGGAATGGAAAAGGTGTATGTGTGTAGGATGAGCACAAACAGCAGGAATTTGACCTACATATGTTGCTCTTTGTAACCATCAATGATTGGCCTGCTCTCAGTAACCTTTCAGGACAGACAAACAAGGGATACCACGCTTGCATGCACTATTTAGATGACACTGAAAGTATATATTTGGACAAATGCAGGAAGAATGTGTACCTGGGACATCGTCGATTTCTTCCGACCAACCATCAATGTCGAAAGAAAGGCAAGCATTTCAAAGGTGAGGCAGATCACCGGAAGAAGCCCGCCCTCCGTACTGGTGATCACATACTTGATATGGTCAATCATTTACAAGTAATCTTTGGAAAGGGTCCTGGCGGACTATCTGTTCCAAATGACGCTGAGGGACGCGCACCCATATGGAAGAAGAATTCTATATTTTGGGGCCTACCCTATTGGAAACACCTAGAGGTCCGCTCTGCAATCGACGTGATGCACATGACGAAGAATCTTTGCATGAACCTGCTAGGCTTCTTAGGCGTGTATGGGAAGACAAAAGATACACCGGAGGCACGGGAGGACCAGCAACGTGTGCACGAAAAAGACGGCATGCATCCAAAGCAGTATGAAGGTCCTGCCAGCTACGCTCTTACCAAAGAAGAGAAGGAAATCTTCTTTGAATGCCTGCTTAGTATGAAGGTCCCGTCTGGCTTCTCGTCCAATATAAAGGGAATAATAAATATGGCAGAGAAAAAGTTCCAGAACCTAAAGTCTCATGACTGCCATGTGATTATGACGCAACTGCTTCCGGTTGCATTGAGGGGACTTCTACCGGAAAACGTTCGATTAGCCATTGTGAAGCTATGTGCATTCCTCAATGCAATCTCTTAGAAGGTAATCGATTCAGAAATCATACCAAGGTTAAAGAATGATTTGGTGCAATGTCTTGTCAGTTCGAGCTGGTGTTCCCACCATCCTTCTTCAATATCATGACGCACGTCCTAGTTCATCTAGTCGACGAGATTGCCATTCTGGGCCCTGTATTTCTACACAATATGTTCCCCTTTGAGAGGTTCATGGGAGTCTTAAAGAAATATGTTCGTAACCGTGCTCGGCCAGAAGGAAGCATCTCCACGGGCCATCAAATAGAGGAGGTCATTGGGTTTTGTGTTGACTTCATTCCTGTCCTTAAGCCGATTGGTCTCCCTTAATCGCGGTATGACGGGACAATGACTGGAAAAGGCACGCTAGGAGCGGACTCAATAATATGTAGGGACGGGCATTCTTGGGATCAAGCACACTACACAGTTCTACAGAATTCAACATTGGTGACCCCGTATGTCAATGAACACAAGAATATTTTGCGCTCCAAACACCCGGAGCAGTGTGACGACTGGATTACATGTGAACACATTAGGACTTTCGGCAGTTGGTTGCAAACACATCTCATGGGTAACACCACCATTGCAGATGAGCTGTACTCGTTGGCCAGGGGACCATCTTCGACTGTATTGACTTACAAAGGGTACGAGATAAATGGGAATACATTTTACACGATTGCCCAAGATCAAAAGAGTACCAACCAAAACAGTGGTGTCCGCTTTGATGCAGCAACCAACAGGGGAAAGGACACATATTATGGTTACATAGTGGACATATGGGAACTTGACTATGGGCATGATTTTAAGGTCACTTTGTTTCGGTGCAAATGGGTCAATCTGTCAGGAGGCGGGGTACAGGTAGACCCACAGTACGGAATGACAATAGTGGATCTAAACAATCTTGGGTACACAGACGAACCATTCGTCCTAGCCAATGATGTGGCGCAGGTTTTCTATGTGAAGGACATGTCTACCAATCCGAGAAAAAGAAAAGATAAGGAAGCGAATACATCATACGATGAGCCAAAGTGCCACATAGTTCTTTCAGGGAAAAGAGACATCGTGGGAGTGGAGGGCAAGACAGACATGTCTGAAAATTATGAAAAGTTTCATGAAATTCCTCCCTTCAAAGTCAAGGCTGACCCAAGCACCCTGTTAAACGATGAAGATTATCCATGGTTACGGCGCAATAAGCAAGGGACACACGCGAAGAAAAAGTGAAGGAGGATACGATGATGGCTCTGATGTGGCTCTGATGATGGCTCTGATTACGCGAAGAAAAAATGAAATGCCTTTTGTAACAGATGAGTTTTCGTCTGAAACCCTGATACTTCGAAACAGATTGTCCATTTTGTACACAAAGTGCATCCAGCTTTTGCCGTAACCCTCTCAACTTTTTAGCACATGCTATGTCGGTGAAATGATGATACCATGCCAACTTTCAACCTTTTCAGAGTTCATTTGTACTACTTTTCAATTTCATGGTCATTTAGCTAAAAAAATCAGTAAATGCATGAAAAATACCAAATAAAGTCAGAAAGGGTTGAAAATTGATGGTGTGGCTTTGAATGGTGCATGTTGAACGCACAAAAATTCTGGAGTTGAAATAATTTCAAAAAAATGAAATCCCTTTGTAACAGATGAGTTTTCGTCTGAAACCCTGATACTTCGAAAGAGATTGTCCATTTTGTACACGAAGTGCATCCAGTTTTTGCCGTAACCCTCTCAACTTTTTAGCACATGCTATGTGGGTGAAATGATGATACCGTGCCAACTTTCAACCTTTTCAAAGTTCATTTATTGTGCTTTTCAATTTCAGGGTCATTTAGCTAAAAAAAATCAGTAAATGCATGAAAAATACCAAATGAAGTCAGAAAGGGTTGAAAATTGCTGATGTGGCTTTGAATGGTGCATGTTGAACGCACAAAAAGTCTTGAGTTGAAATAAGTTCAAAAAAAAGAAATCCCTTTGTAACAGATGAGTTTTCATCCAAAACCCTGATACTTCGAAAGAGATTTTCCATTTTGTACACGCAGTGCATCCAGTTTTTGTCGTAACCCTCTCAACTTTTTAGCACATGCTATGTGGGTGAAATGATGATACCATGCCAACTTTCAACCTTTTCAGAGTTCATTTGTAGTGCTTTTAAAAAGAATGAACTAAAAAGCTTTTATAAAACTCTAATAGCAAAAAGAATGAACTAAAAAGCTTCTATAAAACTCTAATAGCAAAAAGAATGAACTAAAAAAATCAATTAATATTTTAAGATCAACTAAAACAAAACTATAATATTCTTCAATAGCAAAAGAATCAACTAAAAAGCTTTTATAAACCAGTTATTATCAAAATAATATTAACTTAAAATTATGTAAATTTATGCAACTAAAATTATCAAAGTATTTTTTGTTAAAAACTTTAATAGCAAAAAGAATTTTCATAAAGTATTTTATGTTAAAAACTTTAATAGCAAACTAAAACGACATAAAAAAATAAAAATATTATCAAAATTATATTAACTTAAAATTATATAAAATTTATGCAACTAAAATTATCAAAGTATTTTTTTGTTAAAAACTTTAATAGCAAAAAGAATTTTCATAAAGTATTTTATGTTAAAAACTTTAATAGCAAACTAAAATGACATAAAAAATAAAAAAATGTGGCCTACTGGGCCACTACGGCCTGAATACGACTAGAAACCCATCTGTACATGGGCTAGGATGCAGGCCCGTGGGCCCAACAGGCCCAACATGGCAGTGACAAAGGTTAGGCAAGTACTGCCTGCATTAGAGAGGAGATCGAAAGCTCAGCCGCAGCGCGCCTTATAAACCAGTGCTGGCCTCTCTCAACTAGCGAGGTGGGACTAAACTCCCACCACATCGCTGTGCCAGGCTATTAGTCCTGGTTGGTGGCTCGAACCGGGATGAAAGGGTGCCTTCGGTCTCGGTTTGGGCCACCAACCGGGACCAATGCCACCCTTTCGTCCCGGTTCGAGCCACCAACCAGGACTAAGTGTGTCTGCTTCCCGCCCTTTGGGCTGTTGAAATTGACCTTTAGTCCCGGTTGGTGGCTCCAACTGGGACGAAAGGGGGCATTTGGTCCCAGTTGGAGCCACTAACTGGGACGAAAGGGTTGGGTATATAAGCAGGGACTTAGGAATTTTTCGGAGTTCATCTGCAGTTGCCCCTGATACGTCTCCAACGTATCTATAATTTTTTATTGTTCCATGCTGTTATATTATCATTCTTGGATGTTTTACAATCATTTTATAGCAACTTTGTATCATTTTTTGGGACTAACCTATTGACATAGTGCCAAGTGCCAGTTGCTGTTTTTTGCTTGTTTTTTACTTCGCAGAAAATCAATACCAAACGGAGTCCAAACGCAGCGAAACTTTTTGGTGATTTTTTTTGGACCAGAAGACACACGATGGGCCAAGAAAGTACCTGAGGGGGGCTCCGAGGGGAGCACAACCAACCAGGGCGCGCCTGGGGACCCAGGCGCGCCCAGGTGGGTTGTGCCCACCTCGGCCGTCTCCTGCACCGCTCCTTTGCTCTATAAATACCCTGGACGTCCAAAAACCCTAGGGGAGTCGACGAAAAACAATTCCAGCCGCCGCAAGTTCCAGAAACCACAGATCCAATCTAGACACCATCACGGAGGGGTTCATCATCCTCATTGGTGCCTCTCCGATAATACGTGAGTAGTTCATTGTAGACCTTCGGGTCCGTAGTTACTAGCTAGATGGCTTCCTCTCTCTCTTTTGATTCTCAATACAATGGTCTCTTGGAGATCTATTTGATGTAACTCTTTTTGCGGTGTGTTTGTTGGGATCCGATGAACTTTGAGTTTATGATCAGATCTATCTTTTTATCCATGAAAGTTATTTGAGTCTTTTGATCTCTTATATGCATGATTACTTATAGCCTCGTATTTCTTCTTCGAATCTTTGGTTTAGTTAGGCTAACTTGATTGATTTTTCTTGCCATGGGAAGAGGTGCTTTGTGATGGGTTCGGTCTTACGGTGCTCGATCCCAGTGACAGAAGGGGAAACGACACGTATGTATCGTTGCCATTAAGGATAACAAGATGGGGTCTAATTCCTACATGAATGGATCTTGTCTACATCATGTCATCGTTCTTATTGCATTACTCCGTTTTTTCATGAACTTAATACACTAGATGCATGCTGGATAGCGGTCGATGTGTGGAGTAATAGTAGTAGATGCAGGCAGGAGTCGGTCTACTAATCTTGGACATGATGCCTATATAATGATCATTGCCTGGATATCGTCATGATTATTTGAAGTTCTATCAATTGCCCAACAGTAATTTGTTTACCCACCGTATGCTATTTTTATCGAGAGAAGCCACTAGTGAAATCTACGGCCCCTGGGTCTATTTCCCCATCATATACTTTCAGATCTATATTGCTATTTGCCTTTTTATTTATTTGCATCTTTTATTTTCAGATTTATATTATCAAAAACCCAAAAATACCTTGCTGAATTTTATTTGTTTTTATTCGCATCTATCAATCTATTATAACTTTCTCCTGGCCAAGCACCAATTTCTGGCGCCGTTGCCCGAAAAGGATTGACAACCCCTTTAACACGTCGGGTTGCAAGTATTTGTTCTTTGTGTGCAGGTACTGTTTACATAGTGTTGCGTGGTTCTCCTACTGGTTCGATAACCTTGGTCTCATCGCTGAGGGAAATACCTACCGTTGTTGTGCTGCATCATACCTTCCTCTTTGGGGAAATACCGACGTAGTTCTAGCCGCATGGAAAGGAATTTCTGTCGCCGTTGCCGGGGAGACATCATCAACATCTACCAGGTTCCTAATCACAAGTCTCATCTCCTTGTAATTTACATTATTTGCCATTTGCCTCTCGTTTTCATCTCCCCCACTTCACAACATTTGCCGTTTTATTCGCCCTTTTTTTTCGTTCGTCGTTCTCTCGTCAGATCTGTTTTTGAGTGCAATCTTGTTGCGTAGTCCCGATGACTCAAGAGAACACCAAGTTGTGTGATTTCTCCAATACCAACAACAATGATTTTATTAGCACTCCGATTGCTCCTCCCGCCACTAGTGCGGAGTCTTGTGATATTAATGCCGCTTTGTTGAATCTTGTCATGGAAGATCAATTTTCTGGTACTCCTAATGAGGATGCCGCGTCCCATCTTAACACATTTGTGGAATTATGCGATATGCAAAAGAAAAAAGATGTGGACAATGATATTGTGAAGTTGAAATTATTCCCGTTTTCTTTGCGAGATCATGCAAAAATTTGGTTTTCTTCTTTGCCTCGCAATAGTATCGATTCTTGGAATAAGTGCAAAGATGATTTTATTACTAAGTATTTTCTTCCCACGAAAATTATCTCCCTTAGGACACAAATCATGAATTTTAAGCAACTTGAGCATGAACATGTTGCACAATCTTGGGAACGAATGAAATTGATGCTAAGAAATTGCCCTACTCATGGTTTAAATCTTTGGATGATCATACAAAATTTTTATGCGGGATTGAATTTTGTCTCTAGAAATCTTTTAGATTCTGCCGTGAGTGGTACTTTTATGGAAATTACTTTGGGTGAAGTTACTAAATTGCTTGATAATATTATGGCAAATTACTCACAATGGCATACCGAAAGAGCTCCTGTTAGTAAAAAAAGTTAATTCGGTTGAAGAAATTTCTACTTTGAGTGAAAAAGTTGATGCTCTTATGAAATTGGTTGCTAATAAAAGTGCGCCTATTGATCTTAATTATGTGCCTTTGTCTACTTTTATTGACCAAAATAGTGATGCCATAGATGTGAATTTTTTTCACGCGATAATTTTAATAACAATGCTTATAGAGGTAATTTTAATCCTAGGCCTTTTCCTAGTAATTGCTCTTATAATTATGGTAATTCCTATGGTAATACATCTTATAATAATAATAGGTACACCTCTGATTTTGAGAATAATATTAAAGAATTTATCAATGCTCAAAAGAATTTTAATACTACGATGGAAGAAAATTTTAGTAAGATTGATGATTTGTCTAGAAGCATCGATATAATTTCTCATGATGTAGAAAATGTCAAGATGAAAATTTTTGTGCCTAAGGTTGAGGAATCAATTAAAGCTTTATATGTTTCTATGGATGAAAGTAAGAAAAGAACCGCTATGCTTAGAGCTAGAAGAGAATTTTTAGAAAAGGCGTTTTCTAGTGATTGCTTTAATAAAAATGATGAAGATCTTAAAGTGATTGGTGTTTCTCCTATTGATTCCTTGTTTAGTAAAATTAAGATTGATGAAAAAGGGACTGAAGAAGAGTCAACTTTAGCTAGAAGGCGTCCCAATAATTCGGAGGGTGAAAATCTTGTTGAGAAAATTGATAAAAGTGGGTTTGGAGAGGTCAAAACTTTAACTAGTGATGTGCCCACTCTTTTGGATTACAAAGACTTTAATTATGATAGTTGCTCTTTGATTGATTGTATTTCTTTGTTGCAATCCATGATAAATTCACCCCATGCTTATGAACAAAATAAAGCCTTTACTAAACATATCGTTGATGATATGATGCAAGCTTTCGAAGAAAAGTTGAATCTAGAGATTTCAATTCCTAGAAAATTACATGATGAATGGGAACCTACTATCAAAGTCAAGATTAAAAATTATGAGTCTTTTTCTTTGTGTGACTTGGGTGCTAGTGTTTCGACAATTCTGAAATCTTTATGTGATGTGCTTGGTCTTACCGATATTGAAGAATGTTCTCTAAATTTGCACTTGGCGGATTCTACTATTAAAAAGCCTATGGGAAGAATTAATGATGTTCTTATTCTTGAAAATAGGAATTATGTGCCCATAGATTTTATTGTTCTTGATATTGATTGCAATCCATCTTGTCCAATTATACTTGGTAGACCGTTTTTACGTACTATTGGTGCTGTGATTGATATGAAAGAAGGCAATATTAAATTTCAATTTCCACTAAGGAAGGGTATGGAAAACTTCCCTAGAACAAGAATTAAGCCACCATATGAATCAATCATGAAGGCATCTTATGGATCTAGAAACAAAGATGACAACACTTAGATCTATGCATTATGCCTAGCTAGGAGCATAAAACGATAGCGCTTGTTGGGAGGCAACCCAATGAATAAAATTTATTTTTTGTCTTTTTCTTTCTGTTATTGAGTATTTGCACAATTATGATACTGTTATGATTGTGTTTTTTGTGTTTTAATTAGTGTTGGTGCCAAGCAAAGTCTTTGGGATAGCTTTGGTGATAGTTGATTTGATCTTGTTGGAAAATAGAAACATTTGCGTCCAGTAAAATAATTTTAAAATTTCACAAAAGAGAAAATACATTCTGATTTTTTTACAAAAGATTGATATACAAATTTTCTCTATTGTCCTAATTTTTTAGAATTTTTTGAGTTACAGAAGTATGAGAACAATTCGTATCTTTGCAGACTGTTCTGTTTTTGACAGATTCTGTTTTCTTTGCATTGTGTGCTTATTTTGATGAATCTATGGTTTTTATTGGAGGTTATAAGCGATGGTAAATTTATAATACTGTAGAATAATGCAATAAAAAAATTGAATGGGTTTTCTACAGTACTTAAAGTAAAGATTTGTTTTCTTATACTAACGGATCTCACGAAGGTTTTGTTGAGTTTTGTGTGATTGAAGTTTTCAAGTTTTGGGTGAGATTACAATGGATGAAGGATTAAGGAGTAAGAAGAGCCTAAGCTTGGGGATGCCCCATGGCACCCCAAGTTATTATCCAAAAGGGGAACAAAGCAACTAAGCTTGGGGATGCCCCGAATGGCATCCCCTCTTTCTTCTAACGACCATCGGTATTTTACTTGGAGCTATATTTTTATTCGTCACATATCATGAGTTTTGTTTGGAGCGTCTTGTATGATATGAGTCTTTGCTTGTTTTGCTTTTCTTTTTAAGTCAAGAATCCTTGCTGGACACACCTATTAGAGAGAGCCAAAATTATGCCATGACTTGTTAGAATTGCTCTCTATGCTTCACTTAAATCTTTATGAGCTTTGAAATTGATTTAGTGCTTCACTTATATCTTTTTGAGCACGGTGTGCTTTAGTATTTTTGAAGAAATTCTCTCATGCTTCACTTAGATTTATTTGAGAGTTAGTAAAAAATTTAAGAAATTCTCTCATGCTTCACTTAAATTATTTTGAGAGAAGAAAATTTTTATGCTCATGTTCTTCACTTAGATTTGTTTGAGCTATCAAAAGCAACATATAAAATTAGTACCAAAGTGATAGATATCCAAGAGGGATATAATAAAAACTTTCATGAAGATCATTGGACAAAATAAACTTGATTCCTTGTAATAGTATTGCGATATGATGATATAATTTGTGAGTCATGTTAATGAGTAATTATGGCTTAGTAAGAATATTGATGTTAAGGTTTGTGATTCCCTATGCAAGTACGAAAGTCAATAGTTATGCAATGAAATTATATCCTACTTGTGGTGCATTATTCGGTGTTAGTTATGCTTAATGCTCGCTTATGAGATTTTTTGTTTCTTGGTTGGATGCTTCTCAATCTTTTGATAGCCTTCATTTGCACTAAGTATGATCACTACTTGTGCATCCAAAATCCATAAACCCAATTTTGCCATATGAGTCCAATATACCTACCTATATGCGGTATTCTTTTGCCATTCTAAGCAAATTTGTATGTGCCATCTCTAATTTTCAAAATAAATTTCTCTTTTGTGTGCTCATACCGCTCATGAAGCGGCAGGGGGTGGCCAATATTTTCCATGCTAGATGTGTTATTCTCAAGATGAGTGTTTATTCACTTGTCATTGCATGAGAGTACGGCAAAGGTATTAGGGATGCCCAGTCCCGAAATGAAAAATGAATTTACTTTATGTTGTCAAATAATAAATTCCTTAGAAAGTGTTGGTATGGACGGCACCCGTGGATTTGGTTAGCCGTGGAATGTGAAAGTATGGTGGAAAAAGGAATAAACTTTATTTTCTGTTTGGGAACCACCTATGATATATCTAGCATGGAAACTGTTGGGAATTACTCGGTCGTTTTCGTTAACAGGAAAAGCATGCCACCCAAAATGTTTTTATCTCTATCTTTTTCGCTTTGAGCTCTGGCACCTCTACAAATCCCTACTTCCCTCTGCGAAGGGCCTTTCTATTTACTTTATGCAATTTTTATTTTGAATCTCCATCTTTTCTTATAAAGAACCAACTAAGGGGCACTATGATCGTACTTGAGCATTGGGTGTAGCTAATATGCGAGTGTGTTTCATGAATGGATCAATGATTGAGCATAATGGGCTAGGGATAACTTGCTTTAGTATTGGTATTTTGAAGGACATGGTTGTTTGTTGATATGCTTGAGTATTGAAATCTTCATGTCAAAACTAGACTATTGCTTTGAATCATATAAAAGTACAAATGTCCATGCTATAAAGAAAAGAATATGTGATGAACATGTTAGGCAGCATTCCACATCAAAAATTCTGTTTTTATCATTTACCTACTCGAGGACGAGCAGGAATTAAGCTTGGGGGTGCTGATACGTCTCCAACGTATATATAATTTTTTATTGTTCCATGCTGTTATATTATCATTCTTGGATGTTTTACAATCATTTTATAGCAACTTTATATCATTTTTTGGGACTAACCTATTGACATAGTGCCCAGTGCCAGTTGTTGTTTTTTGCTTGTTTTTTACTTCGCAGAAAATCAATACCAAACGGAGTCCAAACGCAGCGAAACTTTTTGCTGATTTTTTCTAGACCAGAAGACACACGATGGGCCAAGAAAGTACCTGAGGGGGGCTTCGAGGGGAGCACAACCCACCAGGGCGCGCCTAGGGGCCCAGGCGCACCCAGGTGGGTAATGCCCACCTCGGCCGCCTCCCGCACCGCCTCTTTGCTCTATAAATACCCTGAACGTCCAAAAACCCTAGGGGAGTCGACGAAAAACAATTCCGGCCGCCGCAAGTTCCAGAAACCACAGATCCAATCTAGACACCATCACGGAGGGGTTCATCATCCTCATTGGTGCCTCTTCGATGATGCGTGAGTAGTTCATTGTAGACCTTTAGGTCCGTAGTTAGTAGCTAGATGGCTTCCTCTCTCTCTTTTGATTCTCAATACAATGGTCTCTTGGAGATCTATTTGATGTAACTCTTTTTGCGGTGTGTTTGTTGGGATCTGATGAACTTTGAGTTTATGATCAGATCTATCTTTTTATCCATGAAAGTTATTTGAGTCTTTTGATCTCTTATATGCATGATTACTTATAGCCTCGTATTTCTTCTTCGAATCTTTGGTTTAGTTAAGCCAACTAGATCGATTTTTCTTACCATTGGAAGAGGTGCTTTGTGATGGGTTCGGTCTTACGGTTCTCGATCCCAGTGACAGAAGGGGAAACGACACGTATGTATCGTTGCCATTAAGGATAACAAGATGGGGTCTAATTTCTACATGAATAGATCTTGTCTACATTATGTCATCGTTCTTATTGCATTACTCCATTTTTCCATGAACTTAATACACTAGATGCATGCTGGATAGCGGTCGATGTGTGGAGTAATAGTAGTAGATGCAGGCAGGAGTCGGTCTACTAATCTTGGACATGATGCCTATATAATGATCATTGCCTGGATATCGTCATGATTATTTGAAGTTCTATCAATTGCCCAACAGTAATTTGTTTACCCACCGTATGCTATTTTTCTCGAGAGAAGCCACTAGTGAAATCTACGGCCCCCGGGTCTATTTCCTCATCATATACTTTCAGATCTATATTGCTATTTGCCTTTTTATTTATTTGCATCTTTTATTTTCAGATTTATATTATCAAAAACCCAAAAATACCTCGCTGAATTTTATTTGCTTTTATTCGCATCTATCAATCTATTATAACTTTCTCCTGGCCAAGCGCCAATTTCTGGCGCTGTTACCCGAAAGGGATTGACAACCCCTTTAACACGTCGGGTTGCAAGTATTTGTTCTTTGTGTGTAGGTACTGTTTACGTAGTGTTGTGTGGTTCTCCTACTGGTTCGATAACCTTGGTCTCATCACTGACGGAAATACCTACCATTGATGTGCTGCGTCATCCCTTCCGCTTTGGGGAAATACCGACGTAGTTCTAGCCGCATCAACCCCCGATGACGCCGAGCACATCGATGCCGCCAGGCTGCCCGAGCTTGCCGTCGACGCCCTCGCCGTCAGGCTGCTCCACCTCGCTGCCGACGCCCTCGACGCCCTCTGCCCCGACGTGCGCCCTTCCACGACGCCGGCGCTGCTCCCCTGCCCTGCCCCGACGCCGCCGTGCCACTGCCCCTGCCCCGACGCCGCCCCCAGTGAGCCCCCTTCCCCCGCGCCCCTGCCCTGCCCTGAAGCCGCCGCCGCCGTCGTCCCAGCTGCTCTACTTGCCGCGCCGCTGCCCCTGCTCTGCTTTTTTTTTGTTCATAGATTTTTTTTGTCCATTGATGGATGTATGGATGATGTATGTATGTATATGCAGATGTATGGATGATCCATGGATGTATGCATTGATGTATGATTTTTTTTGTTCATATAATTTTTTTTTCTCCATTGATGTATGCTTTTTTTTGTTCATAGAAATTTTTGTTCATGATGATCTTGCTAAAACTCATATTAAGTTTACTAAGTTTTACTTTGCCTAAATCGGGGAGAGGCAACTTTACTAAATGTTCATGATGTTTTTTGTACATAGAAATTTTTGTTCATGATGATCTTGCTAAAACTCATATAAAGTTTGAATATATGAGCAATGATGTATGGATGATTCATGGATGTATGCATATTGTTTTTCTAAATCGGGGAGAGGCAACTTTACTAAATAGGCATGATGATCTTACTAAGTTTTACTTTGCCTAAATTGGGGAGAGGCAACTTTACTAAATGGGCATGATGATAATGAAATTTACTAAGGTTAATTATGGGAGAGAGGGAGTAACAACTCATATATTCAAAATTTACTCCCGGTCCGCTCGCCCGACCAACTCTGGAGGCCACCCAAACCCTAGAAGAAAGAGCATTGCCGATCTCCTACCCCCTCCCGCACCTACCCATTTGTCGAAGGTGGCAGGTGGGGTCTTATATATAACGCTACAACAATAATATCATATAGCACTATTGTTATGTATAATACTATTGACGTCTAATGTCAAGTTAACAAATTCGGTTCCATTAAAACATAACCCCGATAAACTTCGACATGAGGGGGGTCGTTAAAACATAACCCCGATAACTTCGACATGAGGGGGGACGTCGGACAGGCATGAGAGGCGGTCCGCAAAGTATCCTCTCTCGACAGATATATAGGACGACTCATCAAACATGAGGGGGAGGAGTCCTCGATGATGTTTGCCACTAATCCATTGCTCATATGCATATGATTCCTTGTTGTGATATTAAGTCCATGTTTGCCACTAATCCATCTCTCATGTTTGTATATTGCCATGTTGTAATATTTGCAGAAACTATGGACAGAGACTTAGAACAAGAAGAGTTGTTGGGGGATATAATCCGCGACGGAGGTGATCCCTTGTCGTTTCTCAACGACACCGATGGTCAGGAAGGAGAGGATGACGGCTCCGGTGATCCAACAATGGAGGGGAGGGAGGGAGATCATGACGGCTCCGGTGAACGACAATGGCGGAGGAGAAGGAGATCATGATCACGGGCTCCGGTGACCGAACGGAGGAGGGAGCCTTAACTGTTGCAAAGTCTGGTGAGGTATATATAATATATATATATATATATATATTATATTTATATATATATATATATATATTATATTATATATATATTATATATATTAAGCCTGTGCTGACTTGATGCATTAATTGTTTTGTATGTTCATATATTAACGCTTCTTTCTTCTTTTAGCCCTCTGGATCGAGCCAAACTTCCATAAGGAGACGAGGCCCGAAGAAAAGGTTGCGCCAGTATGAAAGGTTCAAGATCACAGAAGTCGCGAAAGATGGCCAACTGATTGCTCCCAAGTGGACCAAGGACGCATTTGTACATCAGTGCGGAGTTGTTGTTAGGGACAGCGTCCCAATCAGCGTCCAAGAATGGAATAAGAAGAAGGACCCTGAAGTTTCTTAGGTCTAGGATAGACTGAAAGATGATCTTTGGACCTCGCTGATGACAAATTTCAGCCTACCGCCAGAGGAGTATCCGAATAACCCAGTTATAGAGCGAAAGGTCAAGGCGTTTGCTCTTAAGAAGATGGCAGAACTATTCAAGAACTGGAGGAAACATTTGAACATAAAGTTTGTCGAGAAAGACGAGACTCCAGAATTCATCGGTCAATATGAGAAGATAAGAGATCACTGGCTCGCATTTGTGGCCTACAAGAAATCGGACAAGGGTAACCAAAGTTCACTGACAAACAAGCAAAATGCTGCAAAGAAGAAGTATCACCATACCACGGGGTCAGGTGGCTACAGCAAAGCCCGGCCGTTGTGGGACAAAGCTGAGCAAGACCTGCTTGCTAAAGGGGTCCAACCAGCGACATTGCACTAGCCAGATCGGTCAAGGACTTGGTTCTTCGGGGTTGGGTGAACTTTGGACCCAGAAACAGGGAAGTGTGTTTGGACGAATGAGCAACTTGCAATACCCATCCGAAAACTTGAGAAAGCAATCAAGGCAGCGCAGGAAGGGACGTTCATTCTCGATAGAGAGAAGGACAAGCTGACAGAGGCCCTCGGGAATCCTGAACACCCTGGACGAACACGAGGCACATCAGGCTCCGTTCCGTGGGTGCATGGGTTTCCCGACAGCGGTGGTTATAGAAGCCGAGAGAGAAAGAAGAAAGAGCAAGCAAGCGAAATGCAGAAGCTCAGTGCAAGATTAGCGAAACAAGAGGAACTTGAGAGCCAGCGAGCTACCGGCCAACCATCTCAGCGGCACGAAGATCCTTCCTTCGATGCTGCCCCAGAAGCTACCCCACCATCTCAGTGGAGAAGCAGCGTGGCTTCCACGGAGCTCGTTCATCCTGATTTCACGGCTCCTAGCTACCCCATGGATAGTATCACGGAGGCTGAACATTGTGTGCTAATGACGAAATGCCAGAACCTGACCTTGAAGGCGGCAGTCGGCTCTGTTGTACCTCCTCGAGCTGAGGGAACTTTCCATTGCCGTCTGATTCCACATGGCTATGCTATTGTGACGGTGGATGAAATAATGGATGGATTTGAGGGGCTGGAGCTTGACTACCCTACAGGTGAAGGGGATATTCTTCTAGAAAATGCTTTAAGGAGTACCTGTCTATGGAGAAAGGAGTACATCAAGCTTCTAAACTGGACGCCTCAGCAGACTCAGCAGGTTGAGGCCCCTCAGCAGACTCAGCCGGATGAGGCCCCTCAGCAGAGTCCTCTTTCGCCTCAGCTGTCTCCGGCGCATCAGCGGACTCCGCCTCCTCCTCCTCCGCCTCCTCCGGCGCGCCAGCGCACTCTGCCTCCTCCTCCGCCTCCTCCGGCGCGTCAGCGGACTCCGTCGCCTCAGCAACGTTGGAAGTGAGACGCCGCCGCTCCGGTGGCTAGCATTACAAGAGGCGGGAAGAAATGCAAATTTGGTCCAAGCCTCAAGGCTCTTCCAAAGTTACCATATGAGAGGACTGACGAGGAAACCAATGACATCGTGGCAGCCGAAGTGCAGGCCCGTTTTGAACGGAAACCTCCACCTCCGAAGGAAACGATGGATCCGGTGAAAGCGAAGCGCACTCTGGATGCTGATGTCTACTACACAACTTGTTCTTGTAGACTCGTGTTGTGCCTCCAAGCGCAGAGTTTTGTAGGACAGTAGCAAATTTCCCTCAAGCGGATGACCTAAGGTTTATCAATCCGTGGGAGACATAGGATGAAGGTGGTCTCTCTCAAACAACCCTGCAACCAAATAATAAAAAGTCTCTTGTGTCCCCAACACACCAAATACAATGTTAATTTGTATAGGTGCACTAGTTCGGCAAAGAGATGGTGATAAAAGCGTAGTAATGATAGAAGATATTGATTTTTGTGATAGGAACAATAAAAAACAGCAAGGTAGCAAGTAGCAAAAGTGAGCACAAACGGTATTGCAATGCTTGAAAATGAGGCCTAGGGTCCGTACTTTCGCTAGTGCAATCTCTCAACAATGCTAATCTAATTGGATCACATAACCATCCCTCAACGTGCGATGAAGAATCACTCCAAAGTTCCTATCTAGCGGAGAACATAAGAAGAGATTGTTTGTAGCTATTCTTTCCGATCGATCTATCCAAGAGTTCGTACTAAAATAACACCAAAGCAAATTCAGATTCATAATACTTAATCCAACACAAAGAACCTCAAAGAGTGCCCCAAGATTTCTACTGGAGAAACAAAAGACGAGAACGTGCATCAACCCCTATGCATAGATTACCCCAATGTCACCTCGGGAATCCGCGAGTTGAGTGCCAAAACATATCTCAAGTGAATCAATATAATACCCCATTGTCACCACGGGTATTCATATGCAAGACATATATCAAGTGCTCTCAAATCCATAAAAGTATTCAATCCGATAAAACGAAATCTCAAAGGGGAAACTCAATTCATCACAACAAGATAGAGAGGGAGAAACACCATATGATCCAACTATATTAACAAAGCCCGCGATACATCAAGATCGTGCCATCTCAAGAACACGAGAGAGAGAGATTAAACACATAGCTACTGGTACAAACCCTCAGCCCCGAGGGTGGACTACTCCATCCTCATCATGGTGGCCGCCGGGATGATGAAGATGGCCACCGGTGATGATTTCCCCCTCCGGCAGAGTGCTGGAACGGGGTCTAGATTGGTTTTTCATGGCTACAG
This sequence comes from Thinopyrum elongatum, assembly GCA_011799875.1. Taxonomy (NCBI): domain Eukaryota; kingdom Viridiplantae; phylum Streptophyta; class Magnoliopsida; order Poales; family Poaceae; genus Thinopyrum; species Thinopyrum elongatum. The sequence goes on along the minus strand of CM022303.1, from coordinate 686,435,908 downwards.
AGGCTTGCGGCGACGGAACTTCTGATCTAGGGTTACCCCGAGGGTTTTTGGAATATTTGGCAATTTATAGGGCGAAGAGGCGGTGCGGGAGGTCACCGAGGTGGGCACAAACCACCTAGGCGCGCCTGGGCCCCCAGGCGCACCCTGGTGGGTTGTGCTTCCCTCGGAGCTCCCCTCTGGTACTTCTTTGGCCCACCGGGTGTCTTCTGGTCCAGAAAAAATCTCCAAAAAGTTTCACCGCGTTTGGACCCTGTTTGGTATTGATTTTCTGCGATGTAAAAAACAAGCAAAAAACAGCAACTGGCACTGGGCACTAGGTCAATAGGTTAGTCACAAAAAATGATATAAAGTTGCTATAAAATGATTGTAAAACATCCAAGAATGATAATATAACGGCATGAATACTGTTGGGGATCGTAGCAGAATTTTAAAATTTTCTACGCATCACCAAGATCAATCTATGGAGTCATCTAGCAACGAGAGAGAGGGGAGTGCATCTACATACCTTTGTAGATCGCGAGCGGAAGCGTTCAAGAGAACGGGGTTGATGGAGTCGTACTCGTCGTGATCCAAATCACCGATGACCGAGCGCCGAACGGACAGCACCTCCGTGTTCAACACACGTACGGAGCGGAGACGTCTCCTCCTTCTTGATCCAGCAAGGGGGGGAGGAGAGGTTGGGGAGGACAGCTCCAGCAGCAGCACGACGGCGTGGTAGAGTTGGAGCTGCGTGGTATTCCTGCAGGGCTTCGCCAAGCACCGCGGGAGGAGGAGGATGTGTTGGAGAGGGGAGGGGCTGCGCCAGGGATGAGGTATGGCCTCCCTCCCACCCCTCCACTATTTATAGGGGGAAGAGGAGAGGGGGCCGGCCCCCTCAGATCCAATCTGAGGGGAGGGGAGGCGGCCAGGGGAGGGAAACTTGCCCCCCAAGCAAGGTGGAAGGCTCCCTCCCCTAGGGTTTCCCAACCCTAGGCGCCATGGGCCCTTGGGGGGGCGCACCAGCCCACTAGGGGGCTGGTTCCCTCCCATATACAGCCCATTAGGCCTCCCGGGTAAATCAGCCCCACCCGGTGGACCTCCGGACACCTTTCGGTGGTCCCGGTACAATACCGATAACCCCCGAAACTATTCCGGTGACCGTATGACAACTTCCCATATATAAATCTTCACCTCCGGACCATTCCGGAACTCCTCGTGATGTCCGGGATCTCATCCGGGACTCTGAACAACATTCGGTAACCACGTACAAACTTTCCCTACAACCCTAGCGTCACCGAACCTTAAGTGTGTAGACCCTACGGGTTCGGGAGACACGTAGACATGACCGAGACAACTCTCCGGTCAATAACCAACAGCGGGATCTGGATACCCATGTTGGCTCCCACATGCTCCTCGATGATCTCATCGGATGAACCACGATGTCGAGGATTCAATCAATCCCGTACGCAATTCCCTTTGTCTATCGGTACGATACTTGCCCGAGATTCGATCGTCGGTATCTCGATACCTTGTTCAATCTCGTTACCGGCAAGTCTCTTTACTCGTTTCCGTAACACATCATCCTGTGAACAACTCCTTGATCACATTGAGCTCATTATGATGATGTCCTACCGAGTGGGCCCAGAGGTACCTCTCCGTCACACGGAGTGACAAATCCCAGTCTCGATTCGTGCCAACCCAACAGACACTTTCGGAGATACCCGTAGTGCACCTTTATAGCCACCCAGTTACGTTGTGACGTTTGGTACACCCAAAGCACTCCTACGGTATCCGGGAGTTGCACAACCTCATGGTCTAAGAAAAAGTTACTTGACATTGGAAAAGCTTTAGCAAACGAACTACACGATCTAGTGCTAGGCTTAGGATTGGGTCTTGTCCATCACATCATTCTCCTAATGATGTGATCCCGTTATCAATGACATCCAATGTCCATGGTCAGGAAACCGTAACCATCTATTGATCAACGAGCTAGTCAACTAGAGGCTTACTAGGGACATGTTGTGGTCTATGTATTCACACATGTATTACGATTTCCGGATAACACAATTATAGCATGAATAACAGACAATTATCATGAACAAGGAAATATAATAATAACCATTTTATTATTACCTCTAGGGCATATTTCCAACAGTCTCCCACTTGCACTAGAGTCAATAATCTAGTTACATTGTGATGAATCGAACACCCATAGAGTACTGGTGTTGATCATGTTTTGCTCGTGAAAGAGGTTTAGTCAACGGATCTGCTACATTCAAATCCGTGTGCACTTTACAAATATCTATGTCTCCATCTTGAACATGTTCACGTATGGAGTTGAAGCGACGCTTGATATGCCTGGTCCTTTTGTGAAACCTGGGCTCCTTGGCAAGGGCAATAGCTCCAGTGTTGTCACAGAAGAGAGCCATTGGACCCGACGCATTTGGAATGACTCCTAGGTCGGTGATGAACTCCTTCATCCATACTGCTTCGTGTGCTGCCTCCGAGGCTGCTATGTACTCCGCTTCGCATGTAGAACCCGCCACGACGCTTTGCTTGCACCTGCACCAGCTTACCGCTCCACCATTCAAAATATACACGTATCCGGTTTGTGACTTGGAGTCATCCGGATCTGTGTCGAAGCTAGCGTCGACGTAACCCTTTACGACGAGCTCTTCGTCACCTCCATATACGAGAAACATATCCTTAGTCCTTTTCAGGTACTTCAGGATGTTCTTGACCGCTGTCCAGTGTTCCTTGCCGGGATTACTTTGGTACCTACCTACCAAACTTACAGCAAGGTTTACATCAGGTCTGGTACACAGCATGGCATACATAATAGACTCTATGGCTGAGGCATAGGGGATGACACTCATCTCTTCTATATCTTTTGCCGTGGTCGGGCATTGAGCCGAGCTCAATTTCACACCTTGCAATACAGGCAAGAACCCCTTCTTGGACTGATCCATATTGAACTTCTTCAATATCTTATCAAGGTATGTGCTTTGCGAAAGACCTATGAGGCGTCTCGATCTATCTCTATAGATCTTGATGCCTAATATATAAGCAGCTTCTCCAAGGTCCTTCATTGAAAAACACTTATTCAAGTAGGCCTTTATACTTTCCAAGAATTCTATATCATTTCCCATCAGCAGTATGTCATCCACATATAATATGAGAAATGCTACAGAGCTCCCACTCACTTTCTTGTAAACACAGGCTTCTCCATAAGTCTGTGTGAACCCAAACGCTTTGATCATCTCGTCAAAGCGAATGTTCCAACTCCCAGATGCTTGCACCAGCCCATAGATTGAGCGCTGGAGCTTGCATACCTTGTCAGCATTCTCAGGGTCGACAAAACCTTCCGGTTGTATCATATACAACTCTTCCTTAAGAAAACCATTAAGGAATGCCGTTTTGACGTCCATTTGCCATATCTCATAATCATAGTATGCGGCAATTGCTAACATGATTCTGACGGATTTCAGCTTCGCTACGGGTGAGAAAGTCTCATCGTAGTCAACCCCTTGAACTTGTCGATAACCCTTAGCGACAAGCCGAGCCTTATAGATGGTCACATTACCATCCGCGTCAGTCTTCTTCTTAAAGATCCATTTATTTTCTATGGCTTGCCGATCATCGGGCAAGTCAGTCAAAGTCCATACTTCGTTTTCATACATGGATCCTATCTCGGATTTCATGGCTTCAAGCCATTTGTCGGAATCCGGGCCCGCCATCGCTTCTTCATAGTTCGAAGGTTCACTGTTATCTAACAACATGATTTCCAGGACAGGATTGCCATACCACTCTGGTGCGGAACGTGTCCTCGTGGACCTTCGAAGTTCAGTGGTAGCTTGATCATGATCATTATCAATAACTTCCTCTCTAGCCGGTGTAGGCTCCACAGAAACATTTTCCTGTGCTGCGCTACTCTCCGGTTCGAGGGTCATCTCATCAAGCTCCACTTTCCTCCCACTTACTTCTTTCGAGAGAAACTCTTTCTCTAGAAAGGATCCATTCCTGGCAACAAAGATCTTGCCCTCGGATCTTAGGTAGAAGGTATACCCAATAGTTTCCTTAGGGTATCCTATGAATACGCATTTTTCCGACTTGGGTTCGAGCTTCTCTGGTTGAAGTTTCTTCACATAAGCATCGCATCCCCAAACTTTTAGAAATGACAGCTTAGGTTTCTTCCCAAACCATAATTCATACGGTGTCGTCTCAACGGATTTTGACGGTGCCCTATTTAAAGTGAATGCGGCAGTCTCTAAAGCATAACCCCAAAAGGATAGCGGTAAATCGGTAAGAGACATCATAGATCGCACCATATCCAATAGAGTGCGATTACGACATTCGGACACACCATTACGCTGAGGTGTTCCAGGCGGCGTGAGTTGTGAAACAATTCCACATTTCCTTAAGTGCGTGCCAAATTCATGACTCAAATATTCTCCTCCATGATCTGATCGTAAGAACTTTATTTTCTTGTCACGTTGATTCTCAACCTCACTCTGAAATTCCTTGAACTTTTCAAAGGTCTCAGACTTGTGCTTCATCAAGTAGACATACCCATATCTACTCAAATCATCGGTGAGGGTGAGAACATAACGATAACCACCGCGAGCCTCAACACTCATTGGACCACACACATCAGTATGTATGATCTCCAATAAGTTGGTTGCTCGCTCCATTGTTCCGGAGAACGGAGTCTTGGTCATCTTGCCCAAGAGGCATGGTTCGCATCTGTCAAATGATTCATAATCAAGAGACTCCAAAAGTCCATCTGCATGGAGTTTCTTCATGCGTTTAACACCGATATGACCAAGGCGGCAGTGCCACAAGTATGTGGGACTATCGTTATCAACCTTGCATTTCTTGGCATTCACATTATAAACATGTGTAACATCACGTTCGAGATTCAATAAAAATAAACCATTCACCAGCGGGGCATGACCATAAAACATATCTCTCATATAAATAGAACAACCATTATTATCAGATTTAAATGAGTAGCCATCTCGCATTAAGCGAGATCCAGATACAATGTTCATGCTCAAAGCTGGTACTAAATAACAATTATTGAGGTTTAAAACTAATCCCGTAGGTAGATGCAGAGGTAGCGTGCCGACGGCGATCACATCGACCTTGGAACCATTCCCGACGCGCATCGTCACCTCGTCCTTTGCCAGTCTACGCTGATTCCGCAGTTCCTGCTTTGAGTTACAAATATGAGCAACCGCACCGGTATCAAATACCCAGGAACTACTACGAGTGCTGGTAAGGTACACATCAATTACATGTATATCATATATACCTTTGGTATTGCCGGCCTTCTTGTCCGCCAAGTACTTGGGGCAGTTTCGCTTCCAGTGACCGTTTCCCTTGCAATAAAAGTACTCAGTCTCAGGCTTGGGTCCATTCTTCGACTTCTTCCCGGCAGCTGGCTTACCGGGCGTGGCAACTCCCTTGCCGTCCTTCTTGAAGTTCTTCTTACCCTTGCCCTTCTTGAACTTAGTGGTTTTATTCACCATCAACACTTGATGTTCCTTTCTGATCTCTGCCTCCGCTGACTTCAGCATCGCATATACCTCAGGAATGGTCTTTTCCATCCCCTGCATGTTGAAGTTCATCACGAAGCTCTTGTAGCTAGGTGGAAGCGACTGAAGGATTCTGTCAACGACCGCGTCATCCGGGAGATTAACTCCCAGCTGAGACAAGCGGCTGTGCAACCCAGACATTTTGAGTATGTGCTCGCTGACAGAACTATTTTCCTCCATCTTACAGTTGTAGAACTTATCGGAGACTTCATATCTCTCGATCCGGGCATGAGCTTGGAAAACCATTTTCAGCTCTTCGAACATCTCATATGCTCCGTGATGCTCAAAACGCTTTTGGAGCCCCGGTTCTAAGCTGAAGAGCATGCCGCACTGAACGAAGGAGTAATCATCGGTGCGTGTCTGCCAAACGTTCAAATCGTCTGGCAGTGCTGGGAGAGCAGGTGGGTCACCTAACGGTGCTTCAAGGACATATGATTTCTTGGCAGCTATGAGGATAATCCTCAGGTTACGGACCCAGTCCGCATAGTTGCTACCATCGTCTTTCAGCTTGTTTTTCTCTAGGAACGCGTTGAAGTTGAGGGTAAAATTAGCGTTGGCCATTTGATCTACAAGATAGATATGTAACATTTAGACTAAGTTCATGACAATTAAGTTCATCTAATCAAATTATGTAATGAACTCCCACTCAGATAGACATCCCTCTCGTCATCTAAGTGATTACATGATCCGAATCGACTAGGCCGTGTCCGATCATCACGTGAGACGGACTAGTCATCAACGGTGAACATCCACATGTTGATCGTATCTTCTATACGACTCATGCTCGACCTTTCGGTCTCTTGTGTTCCGAGGCCATGTCTGTACATGCTAGGCTCGTCAAGTCAACCTAAGTGTATTGCTGTGTAAATCTGGCTTACACCCGTTGTATTCGAACGTTAGAATCTATCACACCCGATCAACACGTAGTGCTTCAAAACAACGAACCTTCGCAACGGTGCACAGTTAGGGGGAACACTTTCTTGAAATTTTAGTAAGGGATCATCTTATATATGCTACCGTCATTCTAAGCAAATAAGATGCAAAAACATGATAAACATCTCATGCAATCAAAATAGTGACATGATATGGCCATTATCACTTTGCTCCTTTTGATCTCCATCTTCGGGGCTCCATGATCATCATCGTCACCGGCATGACACCATGATCTCCATCATCGTGTCTTCATGAAGTTGTCTCGCCAACTATTACTTCTACTACTACGGCTAACGGTTAGCAATAAAGTAAAGTAATTACATGGCGAATTTCAATGACACGCAGGTCATATAATAAATTAAGACAACTCCTATGGCTCCTGCCGGTTGTCATACTCATCGACATGCAAGTCGTGATTCCTATTACAAGAACATGATCATCTCATACATCACATATATCATTCATCACATCCTTTGGCCATATCACATCACAAAGCACTTGCTGCAAAAACAAGTTAGACGTCCTCTAATTGTTGTTGCAAGTTTTTATGTGGCTGCTATAGGTTTCTAGCAAGAACGTTTCTTACCTACGCCAAAACCACAATGTGATATGCCAATTTCTATTTACCCTTCATAAGGACCCTGTTCATCGAATCCGATCCGACTAAAGTGGGAGAGACAGACACCCGCTAGCCACCTTATGCAACTAGTGCATGTCAGTCGATGGAACCTGTCTCACGTAAGCGTACGTGTAAGGTCGGTCCGGGCCGCTTCATCCCACAGTGCCGCCGAATCAAGATAAGACTAGTAACGGCAAGAAGATTGACAAATCGACGCCCACAACTACTTTGTGTTCTACTCGTGCAAGATACTACGCATAGACCTAGCTCATGATACCACTGTTGGGGATCGTAGCATAATTTTAAAATTTTCTACGCATCACCAAGATCAATCTATGGAGTCATCTAGCAACGAGAGAGAGGGGAGTGCATCTACATACCCTTGTAGATCACGAGCGGAAGCGTTCAAGAGAACGGGGGTGATGGAGTCGTACTCGTCGTGATCCAAATCACCGATGACCGAGCGCCGAACGGACAGCACCTCCGTGTTCAACACACGTACGGAGCGGAGACGTCTCCTCCTTCTTGATCCAGCAAGGGGGGAGGAGAGGTTGGGGAGGACAGCTCCAGCAGCAGCACGACAGCGTGGTGGAGTTGGAGCTGCGTGGTATTCCTGCAGGGCTTCGCCAAGCACCGCGGGAGGAGGAGGTGTTGGAGAGGGGAGGGGCTGCGCCAGGGATCAGGTATGGCCTCCCTCCCACCCCTCCACTATTTATAGGGGGAAGAGGAGAGGGGGCCGGCCCCCTCAGATCCAATCTGAGGGGAGGGGAGGCGGCCAGGGGAGGGAAACTTGCCCCCCAAGCAAGGTGGAAGGCTCCCTCCCCTAGGGTTTCCCAACCCTAGGCGCCATGGGCCCTTGGGGGGGGGGCGCACCAGCCCACTAGGGGGCTGGTTCCCTCCCATATACAGCCCATTAGGCCTCCCGGGTAAATCAGCCCCACCCGGTGGACCTCCGGACACCTTTCGGTGGTCCCGGTACAATACCGATAACCCCCGAAACTATTCCGGTGACTGTATGACAACTTCCCATATATAAATCTTCACCTCCGGACCATTCCGGAACTCCTCGTGACGTCCGGGATCTCATCCGGGACTCCGAACAACATTCGGTAACCACGTACAAACTTTCCCTACAACCCTAGCGTCATCGAACCTTAAGTGTGTAGACCCTACGGGTTCGGGAGACACGTAGACATGACCGAGACGACTCTCCGGTCAATAACCAACAGCGGGATCTGGATACCCATGTTGGCTCCCACATGCTCCTCGATGATCTCATCGGATGAACCATGATGTCGAGGATTCAATCAATCCCGTACGCAATTCCCTTTGTCTATCGGTACGATACTTGCCCGAGATTTGATCGTCGGTATACCGATACCTTGTTCAATCTCGTTACCGGCAAGTCTCTTTACTCGTTTCCGTAACACATCATCCTGTGAACAACTCCTTGATCACATTGAGCTCATTATGATGATGTCCTACCGAGTGGGCCCAGAGGTACCTCTCCGTCACACGGAGTGACAAATCCCAGTCTCGATTCGTGCCAACCCAACAGACACTTTCGGAGATACCCGTAGTGCACCTTTATAGCCACCCAGTTACATTGTGACGTTTGGTACACCCAAAGCACTCCTACGGTATCCGGGAGTTGCACAATCTCATGGTCTAAGGAAAAGTTACTTGACATTGGAAAAGCTTTAGCAAACGAACTACACGATCTAGTGCTAGGCTTAGGATTGGGTCTTGTCCATCACATCATTCTCCTAATGATGTGATCCCGTTATCAATGACATCCAATGTCCATGGTCAGGAAACCGTAACCATCTATTGATCAACGAGCTAGTCAACTAGAGGCTTACTAGGGACATGTAGTGGTCTATGTATTCACACATGTATTACGATTTCCGGATAACACAATTATAGCATGAATAACAGACAATTATCATGAACAAGGAAATATAATAATAACCATTTTATTATTGCCTCTAGGGCATATTTCCAACAAATATTTCATAAATTATAGATACGTTCGAGACGTATCAGATGCCTTTAAGCGACCACCACCGCCTCCATCGCAATACAACTATGACCGCTATATTGAAAAGACATATGATGAAAAGCGGCGGTCGGGAAGTACTACCCATGCTGCAAGGGAAGTAAAACGAAGAAGTGGGAAAAAAAATCCCTAGCTCGGCTTACAGGAGAAGCAATTGTGCCCCCCTCTCAAGGTGTCTAGCGATATCGCTAATCATCTGGGGCAACTGCCCGGTACCACTCTTGGTGATTACGTGGGCGATGATGTACAGTTTGAAACGGCTGAGGTAGAGCTCTTTAGATACGAGCATGGGAAGCCTCTCGTCAAACCTGATCAGCTCCCGCATCTACCAACGATGATGTGAATATTGCATAACTGGTACTTGGAAACCTGCAGTAAGGATGGGACCGACAGTATGTTGCTGCGAATTAAAGATGAGCACGACTTCATTGGAGTTGAGGTGATGCCTGTTGAATTTGTGGAATTATTTCAGTTATTCAATCAAGACGCCCTCGACAAACAACTCATGTCTTGCTACTGTCAGTAAGTATTATTACTGTAATTAAGTCTCTAGCTCAGCTCGTTCATTGCATGTATATATAATTATCCTCACTATATTATGCAGATTGAAGATCGTCGAATGCAAAAGAGGACAAATCTATGACATTGGGTTCATTAGCCCAAATACCGTAAATGAATGGACGGTACAAAACAGAGTCAAAGATACTGAGGAAAACTTGCTAAAAGCGTTCATTCGACATCAAAACAAAGGAAAATTACTCTTTCCTTATAACTTCAAGTGAGTGTTACTGTCTTGTGCATATTCGGTTTCGCTTACTCGACGTTAAGTAATGTAATTGATGAGTAATGCGTGCACAGGTTTCACTTTATTCTGCTATCCATTAAGCTTGACGGGGGAGTAGTAACTGTCTTAGACTCGAGACGTAAAGATCCCCAGGATTATGCGGACATGACTGCAATACTCCAGAAGTAAGTTCAATTATTATCACACCATATCGGCAACTTTTGTTCACTTACTGATATCAAGTAATCATTTTCTTTGCCTGGCAGGGTTTGGAAAAAGTTCACGGAATGGTTCCGGGTCTGCAGAAGGAGCTGCGATTTACACACCCCAAAGTAAGTAGTACTAGCTAGTTCCGCGCATCTCTCATTGATTCTAGTTTCATCAATACCATTTATCATGCTTGATTATCAGTTTGATTGAACTCTATTCTCGTAAAGTGCTTGTGGCAGGAAGGCGGGAATAATTTATGTGGATACTACGTTGGCGAGTCCATGCGCCACTCGACCTCTGAGCGGGGCTACTCTGACAAACAATTTGAAGTACGTAAACAATATTCACAATTTTATTTTATTACCATCAATTGTGTTGAGTTTTCATTCATATATATGTATTGACCCCCTTCTTTAAATTAGATGTGGCAGATGCGGAATGAACTCCTACCACATGATCGCATACGAGCAATTCAAGAGGAATTGACGGGATTCTTTTTTGACCACGTCATACATAAAGACGGAGAATACCATACGGAAATTCAATGGGAGTTTGGCGCTTGACGATGTCAGGGATGTTATATTGTATATATGTAGTAGCGTCGGATAGATATACGAAAACTTGTTGTTCGACCAACCACGGAGAAATAGAGGTCACTTCTCTCTATATATGTTCATGATCACGATGTTGTGTAATTAATGGTTCCTTCATTTGCTTACTAGCTAGCGTCGAGTTCTCTCTATATGTAGTAGCTACCGTCGACCAAGCACGGAAAAAGAGAGGTCACTTCTCTCTATATGCAGTAGCTAGCTAACACAATATGAAACCCCTAAAACCCTCCAAAACCCCAACCCCCCACCCCCCTTTAAAAAAAACCCCAGCGCCTGCGAGCTGCTGACGCGTGGCTGCATTTTGGTCCCGGTTGGTGTTACCAACCGGGACTAAAGGTCCTCCTGCCTGGGCACCCCACAGCGGCCACGTGAAGCTCCTTTGGTCCCGGTTCGTAAGCCAACCGGGACTAAAGGTTTTGGGTATTTGTTCCGTTTGTTTTGTCTCAGTTTAAGAACCGGGACTAAAGGCCCTCTGGAACCGGGTTTAATGCCCTGTTTTCCACTAGTGTAAGTACATGCTATTAATGCCTATACCATGTAAATCGGTCATATGCAGAGGTCGATCAATCTTCTCCTTTAGGAAACTAACCTACCTTTGTCTATGTATCATGTCAGAAGCTGGGCCGATCTAGCGAACAAAATCATGGCTTCATCGAGACGCACCTGCATCTCCCACCCCGCCCACCTGCAACACGAGCTGACGCTCGAGGGGGCTGGGAAGTTTGTGTCCGATGGTTGCCATGAGTACGGCATGGGAGAGAGGTGTAGATGCCAGACATGCGGGTGCAACCTGCACGACAAATGCGCCTTGGAGGAAGGAACGAAGATTGTGCATCCCTTGCTTAAGAACATTGAGCTGAAGCTGCGGTTCCAAGCCCCCGTTGGTCATGAGGACTCCAAGCTGGTATGCGACGCCTGTGGTGACGATGTGACGGGATTCCATTACCACAGCAGCAAGTTGTGCCTTCACCCGTGTTGCTGCGAGAAGCCACCGGATGCTAAGGTGAGGGAGAAGAAGGATGCCTCCAGGGGAAACCGGGGCTGGCGTATGCTGTATGTAAGCGGCATGGTGGTGCATGTGACCATGGGGGCGCTTACCGGAGATTTTACGGAGGTGATTAATAAGTTCTCAGAATAGTGACTTGCTTATATGTATGTGCAAGTTGTAATACCTACCCTGCTTGTGTGTGTTACTATATAAGGTTCGATGCAGAGTTGTGTCCGTGAACTGTGTTGATGGTCGTGCCGACGTAGTTCCGTTCCTATAAAACACTTCCGTGTTCTAGCCGTGAATTGTTGTTATGTTACTTTCTTGTAATGTCCGGGAGTGTCTGGAAAATAAATTTATGGTTTTATAGATACTTACATTATGCATCACAATCATTATGCTAAATAAAATACCACTCGGGCAGAAGACATCTTCCATCAAAGTTAATTGGTGGACGAATGATTTTTGTTCAATTTTCAAAATTGTATCAATGACCAAACATGTTGTTTTATGGTGGTAGTATTGGTTCAGCTTATAGAATTAAATTCATATCGCATTCAAGAATCTGTAGGTCAACAATATTTTACCGATTTAGAGTTAATAATCACTATATTATTTATGTCTAAATTATGATACATGGACCAGGCCCAGGCGCTCACCAAGTCCAGCAGGCCTCCGCCGCGGAGCTCGTAGTGCTGGCGCCTCATATCCACGAGACCTATGTCTCGCAGGGGACCTCCTATACGGCGCGGTATGCGTTGGGAGCGTACCCTATTTAGTGCATAGGGCGCGCCCTAGCGAGGTAGCGCGTACCCCTCCAGCCTTCGATCCTCCTTTTGGGCCGGCCCATTCATGGATTTCATCCCCACCAGTTTTTGAACGTTCTAGAACCTTCCCTGAATCTGTTTTTCATTTTTTCTTTTATGTTTTCTATTTACTTTTCTTTTTCTTTCTTCTTATTTTTTGTTTATCATTTTATTTTCCTTTTTTCAGTGTGCAAAGATATTTCAAACTCGTCATCATTTTTATGAAATCATGAACAGATTTTGAAATCATGAACATTTTTTTGGAATAACGAACATTTTTTAAAATCATGAAATTCTAAAATTCTTGAAAAAAATTCGAAATAATTAACATATTTTTTACAAATTCTTGAACATTTTTTGACATTGTGAACATTTTTAAAAATTGGTGAAATTTTTTATAAATTGTTGAACAATTGCAAATTTGTGAATATTTTTTTAAAATCGTGAACATTCTCTTAAATCGTGAATGAATTCCGAACATTTTTTTGAAATCATGAACTTTTTTTTTTTTAATTCATGAACAGTTTTTGAACTCACAAACATTTTTTGAGTCACAAAACATTTTATGATTTCTTGATTATTTTTTGTTCAAAATGTACATTTTAAAAAAAAATGGGAACTTTTTGTAATGCCGAATTATGTAAATAGAAAAAAACAGAAAAGAAAAAATACAAATAAAAAGAAAAAATGTAATAAATATAGGTCCTGCACACGGCTGACCAAATGTTGAATACGTATAGAAGTGTTGAACAAGTATTTGAACAATGTTGAATAAGTATTAGAAAATGTTAAAAGAGCATTTAAAAATGTTGAACAAATATTTGAAAAATGTTGAACAAGTATTTAAAAATGTGAACAAGTATTTGGAAAAATGTTCAACAAGTGTTTGAAACAATGTTGATCATGTATCTAAAAATGTTGAACAATTACTTTAAAATTGTGAGTAAGTATTTGAAAAATGTTGAACAAGTATTTGAAAAAATGTTGATCATGTATATAACAATGTAGAATGAAAAATAAAAAGAAACAAAGAAAAAATGAAAAATGAAAACCGGAATAAAAACGAAATAAACCAAAGAAAACATAAAATTTAGAAAACCAAGAAACAAATGCAAAAAAAAAAAGAAAAAGGAAAAAAATAAAAGGAAAGGAAAAAAACAGAGGTTTCCAGCGCGACTTACTTGAAGTAGGTCGCGCCCTTGTACATATCATGAACTGTGGGTGGGCGAGGTGACTAGTCGTGCTTGCTACGTTCGAAGCGACCATGGATCGATCCCTCATGCTCGCCTTTTCCCTCGTATTTTTTCTTAAGCTGTGCGTGAAAATGGGCCGGCCTGGTAACGACAACGACACAAAAACTTTGACGCGAAACTTTCTTACGGGCTTGTTTAAGGCGAGATATAGTTGACGCGTAGCGCCATGCAATAGGCATGAAATTAACAGCGGCGGCCCCGCGCACGTTGCGTCCGTCAGGGCATTCACCGGGCGTACAGCCGTGATCGGACAGGGTATGATCTGCCACGCACGAATAGTTGTCCGTGCACCCACACACACTGTTCCCGGAAGCGAACGGACGGACCGACGAGAATACGGAGGGAACAAGCTGGTGACCCGGTCGACGTCGAGGGTGTGCGGTACGTGCCGAGCTACCAGGTAGCTCCTCCTGGTTACTGCAGAATGTCGTCGCTGGCGGTGATGGAGTGAGTGGGGTATTGCTATTGCTGCCAACAATGGCCGATGATGCAAGGTGAACTGTGGAACGCACAGGTCAATGTGTCGTCGAACAGTGCCCATCAAGCCATCGTCATTTTCAAATATTGCTCTGACTCTGCGCAGCGTTGTTACTGTGCCCTTTGGTAGAAATACGGAAGCTACTACCTACGGGTTTTGATTTTATTTAATTATTATTATTAAGTGTCCTTTTATAATTATATCAAATTGGCCTATTAGCTCAGCTGGTTAGAGCGTGTTCCTAATAAGGCCAAGGTCGCAGGTTCGAGACCTGCATGGGCCAACCATTTTTAGTATTTTTTTTCCTCGGAATGGAATTGCACGTGATGAAATGTGGAAAACGGTTTTCCCAGGGGAAAAAAGGTAATAGTAACAAGTTGCAGTCAAATATACTTGTTCAACAATTTAATCTCTACTAGGGACGTGTCTGGTTGGCATCTCAGTTTTTGCCTGCCTTGCATACACTTTTCAGCTCGGTCTGACTGAGAAAAAATAGACAAAAAATCAACATCTGCATCTAGTTTGGTTGCCTGCATTGGAGGATAGGTTTGCGCACAGGTGTTTGACGTCCTGCATCGTCTGAACTCACACATATACACGTTGGGGTGTGTTAACCTTGTACACGGATTGGCAAGCAGTTTACGAGCCGCCTGTAATACTTTTACGGGCCGGGCCGTTTTTAGCGGACATGTTCGGTCCGTCATTTTCGCCCGTCCCGTAAAACCGTCGGAAAAACGAGGCCCGACGAGGTTTTGCGGGATCTGCAAGAGATGGTCTAATAGAAGCAAACTTCGCGTTGAAAAAAAAAACACACAAGATGTCTGGGGCGATCTTCCCGTTTGGAGTGGACTACGGACCGATGGCGCGTTGATGTTGTTCCCTCTCCATCTGTGAAGCCAGCTACTCCCTCGGTTCCTAAATATAAGTCTTTTAGAGATTGCACTATCGACTACATACGAAGCAAAATGAGTGAATATATACTCTAAAAGGTATATATACATTCGAATGTAATCTTTATAGTGAAATCTCTGTAAAGACTCATAATTAGGAACGGATGGAGTAGTAGTTATTTATTAGCAGTGGCGGCGCTGGGGTCTTCCTGGGACTTCCCTGGAATACCCAAGAATTTTGTGTCAAAAAAAATTACTACATATAATACATATACGGTAGGATCTGGAAATAGGCCACGGCAGCTACGCACATCACCAGACACGAGCGACTCGGCGTCTGGCTACGCGCGCGAGCAGCACCAGGCCTCCAGCTCGTCTCCCTCAATCGATCCCCTTTCCCCTAACCTAGCTCCCTCCCCCGATTCAGCCTCCCTCGCCTTGCCCCTCGGTCCCCTCCCCTCCGGGCTCCGGCCGCCCCTCTCCCTCCCCTGCCCTCCCCCATTCGCCCTCCGGGCTCCAGCCCTCTCCTCCGGCTTCCGCGGCGGCGCGGCTCCGCCAGACCCCTGCTCCCCGGACGGCCGGACCCCGGCCCAAGTAGGCGCCCAGCGCGGCAGCGGCGCAGCGCCCTCCACGGCTCACCTGCGCCGCCGCCGACGACAAGGTCCTGCGGAACCAGCTCCAAGCCGCCAACGTCTCCGATGCTGCCTGCGCCGCCGTCCTCAAGTCCCTCCTCTGCGCGGTGAGTGCCTGCGTTCTGCTCGTGATCCTCAACGACAGTGACTGCTCAACAACCGCCATGTGCTCGACGGTTTGCTTCGCTGGGCGTTTCAACAGTTATTTTATAGTGTTAGCTGTACTGTCTCCTGGCTCTACTCAAAGTATGCATGCACATCATGACACCATTTGTTGGTAATTCAGTCGCCTGGTTCAGACGAATTCGCATGCTGATTTTGTCTTGCACCTCACATGTTGCCATGTGGGTTCCTCTGTCCCATGTGAGAGATAACTAACTGAATGAATCAACACAGACCGTTCTACTTGGAAAGATATAAAGCATTAATAAACCAAGAATTGAATTACCACCAAGTTCGTTAACCTGCCAGTCCGGCCTCCGTCGGTCCAATTTGCATCCATCCACATCCACTGCCAGCCCCATTCGGCCGTGGTGCTACAGATTTCTGTATGAAATTAGGGGTTGCCACAACCTGTAATGTTCAAAGTTCAATGATTAATGTTCATCCTATTAAATTCAGAGTTTAAAATGATCTGTTATTTAACTGAATTATATATAGGCTCCATATTGCCACTGCCACTGATTTCTACTTTGTTTATGTGATTGTGATGTAGATGAAGAAGAAGGATGTTAGCCTATTTGAATTGTGGGACAAATCTTCAAAGGCAAGGAAAATAACTTCTACATCCACACCAACTCCTCTTTCCGTTGAGGTTGAGAGCAATCTGCAGCTAGCACTAGTGCAAACACATGATGAATATTTGAACAATTGTTTGGTTACATTTGTTGAGAGAGAATTTTTCGATCAAGTGAAGGATGAAGATGTCATCAATCTCTTCCAAAAAGGCGACCGCAAAGTTATATTTTAAGAAGGATATCATCGCTTTATCAATCAAAAGGTACTTATGTATTCATGTTGTTATGGTCTGATACATTGAAATATTGCTATTGCCGTTATGCTAGTGTTGTTTTGTTCATATATTGCTAGTGTTGTGTTGTTTGGTTCATATACTACATTTAGAGACAAAATTTTTTTTGGATGAATACCCAGCCTTCATTTCCTGGCGCCGCCACTGTTTATTAGTATGTGTATTAGTAATACGCTGTCCTTTTGTGCACTCGACCAAAGAAATGGTTCTGAACCTCGTCAGGTTTGTGGGAACCAACACAAGCACCTCCACTTCTACTGCGTTGCAGAGTGCCGTCAGGCAGAGAGCGGAGTGGAGCAGCAGCGATGGCTGGAGCTGGGGAAGACGAATCAGCTCCCCCTCCTCCTTCTCCACTAGATCATAAGGTAAGCTGCGGTATCATCCCCTCCCCTCTCCTTTCCTCCTCCACCGATTGCGGATGCGTAGTTCCTATTTCGCCATTAACCCATGGATCCTCCCTCCCTGCAGCAGCCCATGGAAGCGGCGGCGGGAAGGCCGGGCAGGTTGGAGCACCACCACGGCGCCGCCGACCCGCCTTCCTTCCGGATGGAGGACCTTCCCGCGGTAACTTCCATTCCCTCAGCTCAGTTCCTCTGTTTCCCCCCTTCCATTACAGCAAGGGAAAACAAAGTGCTTTCTGCTGTGTTCTCCACGGATCTGAACCCCTGGCGCAAAAATATACTCCTATTTGGTTTTCTGTTTGAGTGGTTGCCTGGGTGCTTCAACTATTACCCACTTCATGATTATTATTTTTAAGTGAGGCTCGATGCTTTAGATCATTTTGCTTAACTTGTTATCTGGATGAATAGGAACAACTTTCTGAAAAAGATCATGAAGGACTGAGTGAAACTACAGCTAAAAGTTGCAGTTTGCATAAGATTTCTCTTTCAAAATACATGCACTTTCGGCTCATTGTGTCTACCACTGGCAGTTAGTTCAGCTCCTTTCTTGTTGCAGGAGGTTCAACCTGTTATAATGTCACTGCTGCCACTGAAAGAGGCCGTGAGGACAAGCATTGTTTCAAGGAGTTGGAGAATGCTCTGGACATTCCACTGCGATCTATGTTTTGATGGTCCCACTCCCAATGATCTGGATTCTGACACCGATGACGAGTTCGCTGGTCAGGATAGTACCAAAATGAAACGAGCAAAGTTCATTGAGACTGTAAATTCTGTTATTCAACATCATAGTGGGATAGGAATCAATAAGTTCAGCGTCAGGTGCGGCATGCACAAAGAGTACTCTGATCATCTTCACAGGTGGATTGGGTTTGCCGCTTCATCAAAGGCAAATATAATAGATTTTAATCTGAAGAAAATTTATCAGCCATTCGAATTCCACCACTTCCCTCTTGAGGCCGTAGATTCACAAGGTTGCTCATTTGTGCAGTCCTTATTTCTCGCCCGTGTTTCTATAAAGCCAAACTCAGCAATATCTGGCTTTACAATACTCAGAAGGCTGGTTCTGGAATTTGTTAAGATATTAGGAGATTTTCCAGGCTTGCTAGCAAAATGTTCAGGACTTGAGGACTTAGAGATCATCGGGTGCTATGGTGTGGATGACTTAATCGTACCACACAAACTTGATAAACTTCAACGTTTGCTGATTGCCAGAATGGACGTCCAGATGGTTGAGTTTCATGCTCCTGATCTTCTCATTTTGAGTACACATGGCGAGTGATCCCTATAGTGCTTCATGGTTGCTCAAAACTAGAGAAGGCAACAATAAATTTTAATGGCACTAAAGCACTGGCACATGCATTCACTGCAGTTCCAAGCATTTTGCCAGTGAAGACATTAAATGTGCGAGTTTTATTATCAGAATATGCACAGGTTAGTTCGTCAATTTTTTTTTTTTGCTCACCTCATAGTTCTTCAAACTTGGTGTTACTCTCAGCTGCATCTTATTTGTTTGGGTCATGTTTCAGTTGCAGAAGCTGCCAACAAGACAACAGGGAATGTTTTTGCATTTGAGGCATATGACTTGTCAATTAATTGTCAACTCTAACGACCCAAATGGTGATAAAGGAGTTCTTCAACTGGCCAATTGTTTGGATGTTGCACCCGGACTGGAGACATTGCACTTGCATGTGAGTGCAATTTTATTTATTTAAAAATATTAATATATGGACCTTCAAGAAAAAAACTGTATCTTTATTAGTTTGAACAATGATTGCAAGCTTCCAATGCAGATGCTCTGTGCGATATCCAGTAGTTTCTCCAGCGGTGAGGTGGCGGGTATGCGCCGCCATGATCATCTCAAGATGGTCTTCATGAGCGGTTTTCGATGTTACAAGGCTCAGATTGAGCTGGCATGCTGTATCTTGAGAAATGCTTCCGTTCTTGAGCAGCTGATAATAGAACCAAGGATCACAGACAAAGTATGGGCGGGTGATTGTTCCGAGTGGAATACTGACCTCGGCGAAATGTTACCAGGGTCTGTGAGTGGGCACAGGTCACCTCGGAGCGCTTCGGTAAGGTGGTCACCGTCTTAGGTGCCTCCCTTCACAGTGAGTAAACCAATCTTTTTCCCATCTTGTACTAATCCAGAAACAAGAGAGGAGGCGAGCTACCTGGCTCCTCAGAGCTCAGGCACTCTCGACCGTCGGATTCTTTCTCTGATGCGTTTCTAGCCGTCAGATCTCGTTCTCGGATGATCTGGGCCGCCGGATCAAAACTGAGGCCGTTGCAATGAATAGTCCCTTCTCTTTCATGCCACCGCCTGTAAAATTGGGGCCCCGCCGAGGGCATTGTCGTCATTTCGCATATGGGTATATATTGCTGCCGTGGAGACCTAGCCGTCCTCCTTCACCCCTCCCCGCACTCGCTCCTCCTCCACCCCTCCCGTGGCCACCACACGCCGCCGCCATCTCCTACATCCACCGGCCGCCACCTTGGCCGGCTCCTCCTTCCCTCGCATCTCCCTCCCTCCCACGCAGCCGCCTCCCTCCCTCGCTCACTCTTCATCTGGCGACGGCGGCGGCGGCTCCCGCGCCCGCGTTCTTCCTCCCACCAACCACGGCGCTCCTCCCCATCGCCATGGACGAGCTTGAGCTCCAGGTGCTCCTTCTCTGCCCAGAAGCCCAAGGGCGTTGCGGGGCGGCAAGGGGCTCAGCCTCAACCCGCCAACCCTAGCTGCCCCCACGCCGCCGCCGGCTCCTTCTCCTGGCCTGCCGGATCCTGCCGTCCGCATCCCCGGCGTCGTCGCCGTCGCCGTCGTCCTCGCGTGCACTCGGCAGAAGTGCGGCTCTCCTCTTAGCCCGTCTCAGTTCTCTCTTGCTCTCTCAGTCCCCTTTCCAAACCCTAACCCCTCTCCTCTTCTTCATTAACTGCCGGCGATTGGCAGGCGGAGCACGAGTCGAGGTGTGCCGCCTCCGATTCTGCAGTGCGCCCGACGGCTGCTTCTGCAGCAGCGGCGGCGGCAAGCCTTGGACTGGCTCGGGACACCAGAAGCGGGCAACGAAGGCCATTGCCAGGTGCGTCCCTCTCCCTACTCCTGTGTGCGCGCGCGTGAGAGAGAGAGAGAGAGAGAGACTGATGTTGTTCACCATATCTGAGTGTTGGTCCATGATCTGAGCGCACCTTACTGTCCGCTTGAGTGTTCAATTATTCTGAGATTGTAATTGCACAACTGGCGTTTAAACCTTTTAGTGCATTTGTGCATTCGTGTTGTCAGATTAGTAGTGCTTCCTTTTCTACTGTTGGTTTTTGGTCCAATTCATGTCCCACTGAAGAAAATATTTACACATATACAGGTTGGTATTGTTCCAGACATTGAAGATTGTTGATATGTGAAGGCCGAGGCAAAAATGTCAGTAACTACAAAGAGGGTACCAGCATTATCAAATAAGAACAGTTCACCAGGTAATTTTATATGTTTCCTCTAAATAGTTTGATCGACAATCAGAGCTCGTCAATCAATTGCTCTACATGTACCATGTGCTTATATTTTGCATTGCTTAAGGACTATTATGAATGCTAAAAGTCTATCATAGTTCGTCAATAAATTGCTCTACATGTACCATGCGCTTATATTTTGGCATTTCTTAAGGACTATTATGAATGTTAAGAGTCAGTAGTTGCATGTATGTGTTTGTTTCTTCAATCGTGGCTTGTACATTATTCTGTGCAGCAACCCCCCTTGAGGAAAACATTTTTGAGATGAGTTATCTCACTTATTTCTGTATGTTCATGTTGCCTGAACCTTTTAATTTCAAGACATAAATACGATCCAAAATATTTTCTTTTTTTCTTTCATAAATAAGATCACTAAAATTTTGTTATGCATCGATTCACTTCAGCTACGACTCGATACTTTCCATTCAGTCATATCTATGACTGTTAAAATCCGCATTCTTGTTTTCATAGTTTGTTTACTATTACTCGTTTTGTCTAAAGCATGACTGGTGCCTTTTCAGGTGTAAAGGAAGTGAAGTGTGAACCCAGTGTTTCTTTTGACTACTCCAAGTCTGAAATGAATTCCGTGGAGAGGAAAATGCTGAACCGGGTGCTTGAAGTAAAGGAGGAGCATCCTAAGAAGCAGGTATATGCTGATTAACTATAGTAATGTTTCTCTTCATATTAAAAATGAAGCGTTGTGCATCACTAATTCTTCTTCCTGGACTTGGTTTGAATTAGTGTGCGCTTGAGTGTTCGGTTATGCTGAGGTGTAATTGTACAGCTGCACTATAACCCTTTCAGTGCATTCGTGCTCTCAGTTTAGCAGTGCTTCCTTTTCTACTATTGGTTTTTTGGTCCAGTTCAGGTCCCACTGAAGAAAATATTATGCAGGTTAAGAGTCAATTATTGCATGCTTGCGTTTGTTTCTTCAAGCGTGGCTTGTTATCATTATTCTGTGCAGTAATCCCCCTTTTGGGTTTCCTGCATATGGTTAATCTTGTTCTAAATCTGCACGTGCCATTTTACTGTAGGTGTAAATTTTGCCCTTATGTCCTATGAAAAGCTTACCCTTTCACGTCTTCAGTCAGGTTGGAGAAAAAGATCAGAGTTTCATTTGTTGTGAAAGTGGAAGGTAATTAGACATCAGAAGATTAACAGGAAATATAAATGATGTCATATTTGTCCAAATTATATTGATGTTATTATTTTTTTAGATGATGTCGCTGTTATTCTTACTATAGATGATTTCTGTTCTTGCAACCTGATTTTTTTTAGGAAGACAGTAGATTTCCCTACCGCGTGTATTTATATTTTAAGTTTAGAAGGATGTACACGAAACATAAAATAAAATAAAACCAACACAAGGCAGAGCCCTTTACTAGAATGCACCAAGTCAGATGAACGCCTCAACCCAAGGTTGCAGCCCTGAGTATAATAAATACGTGTTTCCAAAATGATGATCTTTAAAATAGATAGACGCAGCTTCTTCAAACATAACCTGATATTAAGTCAAACCTATATAATCAGTATCCACAATATGTCCTCAATTTTTGAAATAGTGAATTGCATCATTTTGTCCATGTAGTGCTTACATTCTTTTGTGGGGTCAATTTAACCATACATGTTGCTCCTACATTCTGGCATTTTGATTCCCGCATACATCTTTATTGGGATGCCTAATTTTTCACAGAGTTCAAATTGTTTCAACTTAGGCTTTTGAATAAATTCAGTCCACTTTTCCTGATTTCATATCATTACATACGTACCAGTACCACTTTAATAGTTAAAACCATGTGAAGCAATTGTGTCAAAACCAGATATTTTGACTACTCTATTAAGAGGTTTTTTTTCTTACTTGTAACTGTGTTGATCCTCTTGTCCATTTGCTGATCAAGAAGCTAGCATAGTAATGTGTGTAGTTGCAGCTCTAGAAAATTGGGAAGCAGTTCTTGGAGGTATTAAAAACATTAGGTTATCTGGCCAGGCCCCCGTAGATACAAAGGGCTGTGAAAAGGCTGGTTCTCTTCTTCCACCCAAGGTATTCGTCAAGGCTGGTTCTCTTCTTCCACCCAAGGTATTCGTCAATCGTCAGAGAGTTGTTCAGATTCAAAAGTGTAGTTTACAAAGTCCATTTACTATGAAAAATACATGAGGATGTGATCCTCTTTAGGGAGAGTGTGGGTTTTATGTAATTTGCAAATTCCCATAATTTTCTTGTGCTATGATACCATTTGAAATGTTTACTAGCTAGGCAGAAAATGCAGTTTGTACATGGGTTCATGGCTAATGGATTGCAGATTGGCCATGGATTTGGGCCTATTGATCCACTAATTTTCGATTGATCTCATATCACTGCATATTTGTTGTAAGCAAAGTTTGGCACATTGATCTGCTATTTTTTTAGGTGGATCTAATGTTTGTTTTCCACTGGCTCCAGTTGCATTGAATGATGCTATGCAGCACTACTGATCCTCATTAGTTAACAAACCATAAGCTACATTTCTTCCTGTGCAGGAAAGAAGGTTTAAAGTTCTTATATCAACAATGATGTCAAGCCAGACAATGAAGTTACGCATGGTATGCCTTAGTTTTTTTCTGCAATTGGTTATTACTATATGTATCTTCCAATTTTGTAGTGGAACTGAAAGTAACTGAATCAGTGGTTCACTTAGAATCGATTGTTGAAAACGCTCGACAGTTCAAATCACTCAGTGTAACGGTGTTTTTGTGATCGAAAAGCATGTGCTGCTATATTTCAGCCCCATGTGAAATGCATTGTTCATGTGTATGAAAGCTTTTAGGATCTCTCATAAATAACGTTCAGTTTTTGTTTCTAGTTTTTGCTGATTCTCACGCGCCTAGGCGTGCTTCCTACATTGGCATGAACTTGCAGATCATTGACTACATCTTGCTTTACTTGCAGTTGGTATTATTTTGATTTGTGATCCGGTCTATACAAAAGGGATCAAAGAATAAACCAATTGGACAGACTTTGTCGAGGCGGCAGGGATCAAAGAATATCAGATACATGTCTTCGTCTTCAAGATTAAAAGGGGAAACCATCTCTCACTGTCCATATGCTTTAAAAGGACAAGGTACAAAATCACAAGTGCATTGTCTATAAAAGAACATTTTGAGGTCCATCTGTCTCACGAACTATTCACATCAGGTTCATACGGAATGTCGTACTCATGGAGTTAATAAAAAAGCATTTGAACAAAGCATTAGTATGCCTAACTATGTCTTCATAGTTTTATTGTCTTCACTGCCATTTTGTCTTGCTTTTGCTCTCTTGTGTTCCTACTCTTACTATTAAACTTAATGTCATCTAATTAGCTTTTGTAATTGCACTCATGTTCATATTGAACTCGATGCTACCTTGCTCATGGGACGTACTAAATGCAATTAGCTATTGTAATCTCATGACCTTGCTGAACTCATGATGCCTTGCTTCTGGTACAGACTAAATGTTTGTTTTTTCTCTTAAACCTGAAAATCAGTTGTTCTTTCTCATGAACATGTGTTTGATATTTATCTGCTTGCCCAAGTCATTGGGCCCGGCACCCTGGCGGCTAGGGTTCACAGTCAACTCTTCCCCTCCCAGCCCGCCGCCGAGGACTTCAAGCGCTTCGCCAGGCCAAGTAACTTCCTCTTCTACCGCCAGATGAAATGATGGGATCGACATGTGTAGAATGATGGGATCGACATGTGTAGAATGGGGGAATTGGTATGGCCTTGCTCGTGCACTGCAGGTGCTTGGACGCGATCCTACACGCGGAGCACAAGGAGACGCTCGAGCAGATGTGGGCCTACTACATGCTCCCGGACGAGGAGCAACGTGGCCAGGTCGGCCGCGGCGGCAGTGAACGGCAGGGGCTCTAGGCTCTTTGGCATGTCCCAGGACAGTGATGACGACGATGATGACAGGATACCCGTTTCTGTCGAGAAGCCTGGACTGGAAGACTTTGCTCGGCTTATCCCCGGATCCCGCCCCTGTTTCTCCCATCAGGTAGTGAAACCAAATCTAATTTTCATTAGTTATATACTTTCCCAATGCTACTAGCACTAGCTAACCATGGTTCTTGTTTGTGTGATGATAACAAAAAGGGTTGCCTTCGCAACCCATTTCCAGCGCGCCTTCGTGAACCTGTTGTGCAATGCTCGGTTCGAAGAGCTCTCCATGCAGGACCTGCTCCTGACCTACTCACTGAACAGCGATTACCTCTGGACGCTGCCGGTTTATGTCGATTGGAAAAAGGCAGCTGAGTCTAACGCGATCATATTCCGGTGAGTTTTAGTTTGGTCCTGGATTATCTACTGCCCATATGGCCGCAGATGGAAAATGGGAGTTACAACTAACTTTTTACCTTGGCATGCGTGGGTATTCGACCAAGGGCCAAAAAGGCCTACTACTGGTAGAGAAACTTGATTACCTACAGTCTGTTACTCTATCCTTAATTTCTACATCCTTTGGAATAAAATCTGAAGCTAAATCCCTGCTTGCCCAATTGCACATAAATCTACCTGGTCAGTACTGATTTAATGTATTAATCAACCAGCTCATGTAGATTTAGCTGGTGGTTGTGTTGTACTTGTTTCAAAAATACAGTAGATTTTACAGAGAAAATCTGAATTGGTGTCTAGGTCAAGATGTCAGATTGATAAATGTGGCGATAGTCTAAATCTGATTTAGCATTTCATTTCTTTTATTACACGAGATTGATGTTTGGTCTAATCATTGTGTGCTTATGGCGCGATAGTCTAATCTGATTTAGCGTTTCATTTCTTTTATTACATGATGATTGGTGTTTGTTCCAAATTCTAATCATTGTGTGCTTATGGCATGGGGTCCCAGACATGTATAATACATGGTTTAAGCGAGGACATAATAGTGCATCCCTACACTGCTGCCTTTTCCTATATCGTTTTTTCTGGTAGGCTTTGGTTTTCTTTCAGTTTGTTGGGATGGGTTACAAAAGCATGCAGATAATATGACACTTCACCTGCCTGCTTGCCACTAAAGCTTAAAAATTCTCTTGCATAAAGTAGTTCAGTATAAAGCAACAAAGGTGTTGTTCGTCCATGGAGGCCAATATATTTGGATTCATTTTATGGCGAGTTTACATTGTTCTATTTCATTCAATATACATAACGATCTTTGTTCCTTATATCTATTGAGACGTGGCTTCATTTCCCTTTATAGATAATTGTTTCCCGATTGAGTTGGTCGCAGCTGTCGTCATGTTTTTAACCCTGCTGCCCCAGTTATGCTTCAGCATGTAGAGTCTTTTGTTCTTATATCTGTTTGACACATTTTACGTGCACCTAATATTGATCCGTTTTCTTCATGTTGTACGTCTTAACGTTCATCACTCAATCATTTTTGCGTTTTTCTGACAAACCACTTACTGATAAATGACAATGCCTTCTTCATGTAGGTGACTCACCACTGATTGTTGATTGACGTCGAGAATCATTTGCTTCATCCCTGATGACCAATTATACAGATGGCAAGATGTTTCGGCGAAGTTTATATTGCTATGCCATATTAAAGTAGTGCTCTTAGATTGGCTCAAACTACTACTATGGCCTGCTTGTGTTATGTCGTACCAAACCATCTCGGTTCTCTTGGTAGGGCTGCATTTTCTACCACAGTCCCCAAACCTATTTAAAGGAAACATGCATGAATTGCTTGCTCTCAGTTTACTAAACTCACCTTCCTGTAGATGTTCATTGTTGTAAAAATGTTGAGATATCTTCCCCAGGAATATATCGTTTTTTCTTCACTTTCTAGGCCAACATTACCCAACTTTTCTTTGAGCGACGAGGAACTTCAACCATTTTTGGTGAAGGACTGGTATCTGATTGTCACTAGCCTTCTGTATAAATGCTTCACTCTCAGTATTTTGTACTGTGTCGCTGCCCTATGCGCTACTCAGGCGTCGGTCTCTTTCCATATAAATGACATGCTCTAATTATTATGAACGGTTTTCAATTTGTGGAATGTATCCCTTTCTATGTACATGACTTGATCTAATCCTGATCTATTAAACATTTTTTTGTCACTTAGCATTGCCTGCTTGACCAAAACGTTGGTACCGGCACCCTCGCGCCAAGGCGCGATCCCGATCTAGTATTGAATAATCTTCGGTAGTTCAGTCTGCAGTAGTTCAGTGTAGCTGGGAGAAGTTTATTCATTGATGTATAATGCTTCTGTAGTGGCTGTTTTGGTTACTATTCATGGCTTCACACCTTTATTAGAGAGAAAAAAGAACAATCAGTCTATGTGTGTCCAATGCATCTGTTCCTTTTCCTTCCTTTTTAATCATGTCTTGCTTCAACCTGTAAGAGGATTATTTGTCCTGGTGTGCTATTATTGGAGCTAATGAAAGAACCTGAGTCTGTGAAAATTCAAACAAACTTGCATCTCTATATGTACATTTAGCAACTCTTGAAAGAAGAGAAGCTGTCATGGGAGCTCATTGATAACAAAACTTATACCACAAAATCTATGTATGGTTGGCTTTCCCATCTGGGAGTCCAAACCCCAATATTTGGTCGAACTCTGGGAGCTAAAAATTCCTTTGAAGATCTGGGTTTTAACATGGCAGGTTGTCCATGATAGAATAGAATCCTTACAAGACAACAAATACTTCATAGACATTGGCCTACATATAGCAATTACCTCCTGTGCGGGGAAACCAAAACAACTGATCATCTTTGTCTGCTCTTTTTATTGGGGAGGTTTTGGGTTGGAATTGGCTCCATCTATCAGTCCAAGACATGACTACATGGCTGAAATCTGAGCCGACTGGGAGCATCGATTATCTTTGGTTTGGGATTACAGCGGTTTGGTGGGCTCTTTGCAACATCCAATTGACTGACGTTATCTTGCATGTATTGATTTTCCTGCAGCAACGGAGGCTTCTTTGGCCCAGCAAGACGCAGGATCTCTTCAGCTCCATCATTAGCGAGTGCCGTCATTGCCTGCAGATTATTAGCAGATCGTAGTGGGATGCTATCTTGCTCAGAATCTGTAATCCTCTGGTGTCTGTTTAACCTCACTGTATCCTGATCCTGGAGTGAGTTAGTATCATAGATTAAAATCGCGGGAGAAATGATTTCGCGGTGGCTTCTCACAGCAGCTATAGCGGCCGCCATAGCGGGCAATCGCGGCAAATAGCGGAAATTTTTCTGGTGGGAGAGATGATTTCCGGAGGGTTTTGCTCATTGTTGAGCCATTTAGAGGGACTTGTGGAGGGTTTCGCGGCAGCAGCCATAGCGTAGCGGTGAGGCTCCCGGGCAGCTATAGCACAGCTATCGCGGCTATTTCGCGGGCTATTTTAATCTATGGTTAGTATGTTCCTCTGTTATAGGGAGTAAAGCTATCAAATCTAGCCATACAAAACATCTGCATAAATTTTGCTACATGCCATCTTAACCCAGTTTGGTTTGGCATTGCGACAAATTTGTTGTTTGTTTGGGCGAATACCAATCGAAATCCTGGGGTTGCCCAGCAGCAATTTTTTTTTAGATAAACAGGGAGGCTCCTCCCCGGTTCCATTACTCGAATGAAACCACAAAAAGATGTCTTACATCGGCCCACTCCCAGCAGCATATTTGCTGATCACCAGGTTCAGTGCGTCGACAACACCTGAAAGATGAGGACGATGAGGGTGATGACGGCGGGCCTGGCCGTAAATGGATCTGCACCCCCTGATGAGAACACCATTGGTGGGTGGGCTGCACTGCTCGGCGGCGGCACCGTTTCTTCAAATGCCAAGGGCAAATACTGACGCTGTCATGTTCAGAAGGTGAGGCACCAAAAATAACTAAACGATCTAAAATTAACTGTAAACCAGGGCCTTTTATATCAGATGCCTTTCTTGTCCGTGTATGGTTCAATTTCTTCAGTCCAGTTTAATTTATTTATTTAACTAATAAAGTCAGGTCATTTCCCCAAAAGAAGTTATGGGCCCTGGTGCAACAGCCTACAAGTCCATTACGAACGAACTGACGTTCCCAGCTATTTAATTAAATATAGTCAGGAGCATTTTTATGCCAAAAAAAAAAATCTGTACTGATAGAACATGAGTGCTGAAAGCTCAAACCTTCTCTGCTCGTATACATTTGCCAGTTCTTGAAATATGAAGTAAAACGGTTCGACATCGAGATGAATTTGTTGTTTGTTTGCACGGTTCCGCAAACAATTAGAGCAGAGGCTAGAATCGAAAGAATCTTGACAACTCCAATTCTGAAGAGGTTGAATTAAACAGAATTTTGCTCATATAATCAAGAAAAAATCCATTTTACTACCCTGAAGAAATTTGGTGGTTCACATTACTCGCTGATGTTTATTTCTGTTCCCTTGGCCCCCTCAACAATCACAAACCGTTCAAAAATCATCCCTAGCTGGTTTGGCCCGGCTGGTTGCTGACATGGACTTGGTCAATGGCGGTATTTGACCAGTCGGGCCCAAGGCCCACACACCAGCAAGCCCATCCTCTTCCTTCTCCCGTTTCCTATGTTGGCGCAGCCAGGAGGAACAGGACCGCGCCCATCCTCCAGATTCCGCGGCAACACCCAATCACGCCGCCCCGGCCACCACCAGCGAAGAGGCACCGCCCCTGCGTCCCGGTTCCCCCGCTCCTTCCTCCTTTCCCACGGGATGCCAACTGCGCCGCCCGCACGTGCCTCGGCTCGCGCCCAGCCGCCGGAGCTCCGACCTGCTCCTCTGGCCCGCTGTCGGAGCGTCGGCCTGCTTCGATGCCCTGCTGTCCCTGTCGTCCAGCCACCACCCCATTCCCCCCTTAGCCTCTGCTGCCGTCGCCATGCCCATCATCAGCCGACACCGCCGACCGCCCTGCCCGATGCCGTCGTGGCCCTGTTGTTCCCAGACTTCATGAACCGGATGGGAAGATGCGCCGCATCGCGAGGGTCACTCCGGTGGTCGTAGCTTCGCCGGGGGTGGCCTGTGCCGCCGAGATGAGCGCCCGAGCTCCTCTCTGTCCCGCAAGCGAGCGAAGGAGGAAGGAGACAGACCTGCCAGGCGGCCTCCGCCTCCTCTAGGCCCCACCCGTCAATCTCAGCCGCACCTGACAAGGGAGGCCCACCCGCAGGTCAAAACCACCGTTGACCAATGCCACATCAGCAGCAAGTGGAGACAAACCACCCAGGGGGTTCTTTCATCCGGTATGTGGGGGGAGGGTTCTTTCATCCGGTATGATTTTTAAGGGGTGAAAGGAACAGAAAAATAGATGAGGGGGTAATGTGAACCATCAACTTTATTCAGGGTAGTAAAATGGACTTTTTTCTATAATCAACTACGTTCTATTGATGCAACAAAGTTTGTTCAGCAGAGAGGAGGACACGGAACAGCTCGGGCGCCTTACTCACGCACGGCACACAAGGCCGGCATCACGTATTGCAGACTGAGCGATATCATGGATAAAAGAAAACGATCTCAAAGTTTCAGCCTTCAATTTGATGTCATGGAGTTGCACAATGATGAGTTCAGCTTGTTAACCAAAGAAGAAAGACAGTCTGAAGCTAAGATGGCCTTGTCAAATCCCGAATCTTTATGCAAAAAGCTTCAACATGCTCAATGTTACAAACGTTCTCAAAAGAGTGGCGAGCAGCGACAGCCCGTCCAAAAATAAAATCTGCCATGATCACGGACAACAACACCGGCACCCACACGACAGCGACCCAGCTTCAGGTCAGATGGGCTAGAACATCTAGGTGACGTAGCAGATGGGGGTTTTGATTCGGTGCAGCGTTTACTTCTAGCGAGATAAAATGTTTGTTACTTACAGGCTATGCATATACGAAAGTCCAAAGGTATTGGATTAACTGCTATTATGTACAACACCGGCAATAGATTTCTTGTTCCCCTGTCTACTGATTTCTTGTTCCTGACTCTGGGCCTAATTAACAGGTGCTGATAATTGAGTTACACCAGGTCCCAAAGACTTTGATGCCTTTCATCCTTTTATCGCAACCATGTCCGTAGGTAGTACTGCAAATGTCTCCAGGAACTAGCAAAATTTCAGATATGTGATATGCACTAGCTAGAACAAATTAATAGCTTGGATAACCAGCTGTCAAACGTAAGCGCCAATTGCAATGTAGCATGAACGGAGATCCAACGCCCTGTGGAACGAACACAGTGAAGTGGCATACCAAGATGGAAGCCGCAGTGGATACATGGCGAGGGCGACCTCCTTCAATAGCTATAGCTCCGCTTGGATTTCATGGCTTGATAACTGGAATGGAACAGATTGCTGGTTAAGTTTTTGCTTAATTTATTTATTGCAAAAAAAGAATGAAAGTTTTCTTGATTTATACTCTCTGGTTGTCTAAAGATGTTGCTTTGAACAAAATGCAGTTTTGAAGTTGTGCTCTACGAGACTTGTACATTTATAATCCGAAGATTTTAGAGGATATCAGTGGTCAAACTTGGAGAGTTGACTAAACATTTTATGTGATGTCAATGCTTGAAGTTTGAGGGGATAAGTATATTTTTCGTCCTCGAACTCTTTCGAGAGTTTAGAAATCGTCTCTCAACTCCAAATCGGATAGTTTTGGTCCCTCAACTATCAAAACCGGATAGTTTTCGTCCCTCGTGCCGCTTCGGACGGTTTTAGTACGCGGTGAACAGTAACTCGTTGAACAGTAAAATCGAAAAAAATAGCAAAAAAAAAGATCAAAAAAATCTGAAAATTTACAGCATCGAAGATACTCTGGTGCGCAAGACCCGTGCAAAATTTCGTGGTGTTTTGACATTCAAGCAGCTCGTGGCAAAGAAAAAACTATAAATATATACGTTGGTGAACAGTAAATTCAAAAAAAATAGCAAACAAAATCAAAACAGTGTGAATTTTTTTGGCATCAAAGAGGATTGGGTGCGCAACGTGCGTGCAAATTTTCGTGGTGTTTGGGCATTGTACGAACTCGTGGCAAAAAAAACAAAATTTGGCTCAAATTTATTTTTTTGAAAAAGTGCGCTATTTTGTTTGTTTGGCGAGAGCTCCTCGTATGTCATTTGATCACGAAATTTTGCACGCATCTTATGTACCTGAGCATCTTTGATGCCAAAAAGTTTCATATATTTTTTTATTTTTTTGCTTTTTTTTAATTTACTGTTCACCAACGTACATATTTACAGTTTTTTGTTTGTCACGAGCTGCTCGAATGTCGAAACACCACGAAATTTTGCACAGGTCTTGCGCACCAGAGTATCTTCAATGCTGTAAAATTTTATATTTTTTTTGATTTTTACTGTTCACCGAGTTACTTTTCATCGCGTACTAAAACCGCCCGAACTGGCACGAGGAACGAAAACTATCCGATTTTGATAGTTGAGGGACGAAAACTATCCGGTTTGAAGTTGAGGGACGACTTCTAAACTCTCGAAAGAGTTCGAGGACGAAAAATATACTTATCCCAAGTTTTTGAGTGAAAACTTTTCGAGAACCATTAGGAGTAAGACTAAGAGACTTAGCACGCAGATGATGCACATGAGCTAATTCGATCAGACTGTTAATTTCAGTTCATAAAAAGTATTTTATATGTATAACTATCATACATAAAAGATTTTTTGCTATCCCTGGTCATAAAGGTGAATACTACATAATCTCTTTAAACCTGTCTTGTAATGAGTTGTAGCCAAAACTTCCTATCTTTTATTTAAAAGGTAAGGTGCACCCTAGTTACAGTAGACTGAAGAAATTTCGATTCAACGGGAATTAAAAGTTACAAAGTGGCATACAAGGTACTATATTCATTAAGCGCATAGCTTAGCCCTGTAAACTAGGTTACTACTTCGAATATAAACCAGCATTTTGAATCTAGTTATAACATTATTCACTTTCTAGGTACAAATATTGAAATGTGATGTTTCGTGCTCTTTAGTGGGCAAAAGGAGACTAAATAGATTATATAATTGTATGCGACACACCAACCCGACGTTACCATTCTGTGGCTAAAAGTGCTACCTGATTGTTAATGTACCAATCCGTACTTTCCAAGCCTTCAAGCATATCAATAATTTTCTTCATTGTAGGTCTTTTGGTCCGCTCAGGATTCACACAGATTAGACCTATCTGAATGCATTTTTTTATTTGTTGGCAATCTGTTTCTAGCGATCTAGACCCTGGTTTTTTGCAGCCTATTTCTCCAGTTTTGAAGCTCCTGTGAAATAGAATACAATGGTGAAATGTGAGATAGTGCAAAGAGGCCTCCATCTTGAAATTTCAACAGATTTTTCTTACGTGCTCGATGAAGTCCTTGGTAGATGATCAAATATCATATGGGTAGTCCCTGTGCCCTGTTATTACCTCCAAGATTATAACACCCAAACTGAATATGTCTGACATAGGTGTGATTATACCTCGCAGGTATTCTGGCGCCATGTAACCTCTACAATGTAACATAGTTGAATATGGAATGTTAAGAGAAGGATAATAAAACACATTCCACTGATTACTGAAAGGCGACAACTTATCAAGAGGTGATTTACTTACAATGTTCCACTAGTATTTGCAGTCTGAATAGTCTTGACAGACCAAAGTCTGTAATTTTTGGCAGCATATTGACATCAAGCAATATGTTCGCAGGTTTTAGGTCCAAGTGAAGAATGGGTTCTTTAGATTGCTCATGAAGGTACTCTAGACCATAGGAAACCCCCTCAATTATTTTGCAGCGTCTGTGCCAATCAAGTCCAGAAGATGCAGCTGCATTTTTCAAGAACATAAGAGCATTCTATAGATGTTCACTTGAAAATCTGTTATTGTTATTCTATCTATATAGGACTTCAAATTTACTGTATTCTCCTTTTGCTATCGTAATAAGAACATAATATTTGAGAACTATGATTAATAAACTATGAAAACTGCAGTCTCAAGGAACTATTATAAGTAGAGAAACAAGTGGTTTTCCACATATAAATATCATACCTGAAATATACTTATCAAGACTTCCGTTCGTCAGAAGTTCTAAGCAAAGCAAAGTGTGAGTATACTCAGCAAAAATGCATTTTCCTTCATGAACCATATATAGATTCTGTGTTTCATAGCAGTAGCCTACTTGTTGCACTATATTTGGGTGCTTTAGTTTCATAAGGAGTTTAACCTCCTTCTCAAATTCCACCTGTGAGCTCAGCGTTGGATGCACAAGCTTCTTCACTGCAACCATTTTCGCATTTTGTTGCACTCCCTGTTTAAAGTATCTTATTAATATGGATGTGGTTTATATGTGAGGAAACAAAAACATATATGATTTATTCTTACCTTATATACCACATAGAAACCACCCCTACCAATTATTCGCTCATCAGAGAAGTTGTTTGTGATGTCTCTTAAATGTTGTAACGACATATATTGTGGAATAGACCCCGTCTGCATAAAGAGCTCCTTGGTTATTGATGAGTTGCAGTTATACTATTTTTATTAGCACTTTTGGCTTAACTTTAAAATATCTATCCAACAAAGAATATATGGGTGATGCCTTTTCTGTAGACAGACCTACTGTAAAACTATCCATGCGCTAGAAACATGGAAAGTTAAGTACAACCATGCTCCATGCTAGCACACGAAGAAAAATAGGAAAAGAGACTTCTTACCCAATTTTATTTCAAATTAACGGGATGATAACGGCAAAGGAAAATAAGCAAAACTTGTGTTCTGTTGATGGCATATAAGCAGGGTATGTTTGTTGAGCGACATATAAGCAAACTAGAAGCTCCGAATGTGTTATGCCTAATTGATGGTACATTTCTGCAAATTACAGGGATCTCAGTCTCAGCCAGCCTCTAGCAGAGTTACCAACGGTAGGCAGGGCCATTGCCTATTCTTTAACTAGTCTTCTGAATGTCCATCTATTGCGATTTTTCATGAACTAGTAATAGCACACTATGCAAGCTGCATTAGTCTACATAGATGTATATTGTGAAAATATGATTTGAGTCATTGATCTGTCATACATACCTGGAGACTTAGGTCTTTTGACTGACCATGAGCAGTACTGGTGGAGCCTGACTGAGAATCAATCCTGGACCAATTAGATTTATACCCTGTAACAGCTCCATCTTGGGCCAACTTATGGGACATATATAGCCTGATATGTTTTGGAGAGTACGAGCCAGGGTCCAGGTTAGTCAAGAGGCTCTGACTATAATCTTGAGGTAGTAACATTATTGTCTTAACCCTAGCTTCTAGTTCCCCCAGTTTATGGACAATGTCTTCTATACAGGGCCTTTTCTCTCTGTCATCGTCCATACATCTTAATGCAATCTCAACACATGTACTCACTCGTAGGATGTCTATTTCGTATGGTGAATATCCTGGCATTGCATGCAACCTTTTCGTCCAATTGTCACTAACCTGCATACAAATTGGAACACGAAGTCCCCTAGAATGATAGTACAAAAGTTGCGTGCAAAAATAAATAAAATGACATATAACGAGTTTATTCTTACATGTTGAATAAACTCTTTGGGAGACATTTCGAAACAACGAGAGTAGC
Source organism: Thinopyrum elongatum (assembly GCA_011799875.1). Classification (NCBI taxonomy): domain Eukaryota; kingdom Viridiplantae; phylum Streptophyta; class Magnoliopsida; order Poales; family Poaceae; genus Thinopyrum; species Thinopyrum elongatum. The sequence continues at coordinate 686,400,617 of CM022303.1, read as the reverse complement.
CCATCTTTCCGGCCATCAGCTTTATAATTATGGCACCCAAACTGAACACGTCAAACTTGTTTGATATAAAGCCAGTGTCGACATATTCCGGTGGCATGTACCCGCTGCATGATATCATAAGCATCACAAATATATATACAGTTAGTGCACTGAGAACAAGGACATTTTTGTTTAAAAGATTTACAAGAATTAACGTCTTACAATATGATCCATCAACTTACTGTGTTTCTTTGAAGATCTTTGTTTGATGCATTTTTGTCGAATCAATAAGTCTCCTCAAACCAAAACCTATAATTTTAGGTGTCTTGCCCTTAACCAGAAAAATGTTAGCAGGTCTCAAGTCTAGGTGGAGAATAGGTTTTTGCTGTGCACTGAGAAGGTGATTTAAGCCCTCACAAGTCCCTTTAATAATTTTGTAAAGTGTGGACCAATCAAGTCGGCAAGGTTCATCTGCAAATAAGTAAAAGGCAAGAAAATGAGGAAAGGTGGCATATGCCTGCGAATTCATTTATCTTTGGCCTGCAAACTAGTGCATATAGAGCCAATTGTCGGTCATAATGATTTTACCTGCAATACGTTTATCAAGGCTTCCACTTTGTGTATATTCAAAGCATAGAACTCGCTCTGTTGCCACTGAGGAAGCATGTTCCGCATTGTGCTCAACATTTATAAGGCAAGTTTTGTAGCAGTAGCCAATTAACCGACCAACATTTCTGTGATGGACCTTGGTAAGGGTATGCATTTCATTCTCAAATTCTTTGTCATCAAGTCCCTCCAAGGAATGAAGCTTCTTCACAACAATCTCTTCCCCATTATACAATGCCTGTTAAAACCGCTATCTAGCATGATTAGACCAGATTATAGCCAACGGTGGTATTATTAATTTGCCAAGTAGAGATAGGAAATATGATAATTGGTCATGCATACCCTGTAAACATCTCCATACACATCACTCCCAATTTTCTGATCATCTGAAAAACGGTTTGTAATGCCTTCAATCGAACAAAGTTTAAAATCCAGGATGCTTCTATATTGTGCCAAGTTATGGGCCATACATAGCCTAGTAACTTTCGGGAACTCCGGGCCAGGGCCTTGGTTAGTGAAGAGAATCTGGCTACTATCAGGAGGTAGTAACATTATTATCTTAATCTCATCTTGTTATGACCGGCACATTAGGGGCTTAGCCCAGTTAGTTGTGGCCCAGTCTATCTTATCGTTATTAGGGGTTTAGCCCAATTATCTTAGTAGGAGGATTATATAAACTCGTGTAAGGATCCGTTTTAGAATTAAGCAAGAAGCAATCATATATGCTCGGCTTCCTTAGGGAGCCGGGAGACCTAACCCTAGCCGCCTCCTCCCCTGCGCCATCTCCCTCTCAGCCGCCGCCTCCTCGCGCACGACGGCGCCCAGCCGCCGGCGGCCGCGTGTTCGTCCACGACCAGCTCCCTCCTTCCCCTACAACCTCCGGCCTAGACCCGGTAGAACCCTAGTTTCTACCAGTTTGGTATCAGCTAGCTTCGGTTCGATCATGTCTTCACCGCCGCCCAACCCGTCTCTCCCGCTGCCGGTCACCTCGTCGCCTCCGGCGACCACCACGACCGTCGCCCCGCTCCTGCCCGCGCCGGGCTCCTCCGTCGCGCCCGCCCCTGCCGTCCTCACCCCGGAGGAGGTGTGCGGGGCGCTACGGGACCTAACCCAGGCGGTCCAGGAGATCCGCCTGTTCTTGGCCGGGTCCTACGGGCCGCACCCGGCTCCGCCGCCCATTGCCGCCACCGCGCCGCCGTGGCTGCCGCCGCACCAGGCGGCCGCCGCCGCGCTCGCCGGGCCACTGCAGCAGCTGCTGCAGCTGCCATCCACCGCCACCACCGCCCTGCCCTGGCTGCAGTGGCAGCCGCCGCTCCTGGCGGCCTCCGCCGCGCCCGGCGCTCCGCCACAGCAGCCGCTGCCGCTGCCCGGCGCGACACCGCAGCAGCCGCTGCAGCTGCAGCAGCCACCGCCTGTCAGCTCCGTTCCCGCATCGACCACGCCGGCGGGAGTCCCGATCCACCAGGTCAGGTTCCCGCCCTCGCCGTCCCAGCTACCGGCTTGTATGACCAAGTCGTCGTCTCAGCTGGTCTACACGATGGCCTCGGGACCGCCGCACGTGCCGTCACAGCAGGCGCAGTACGGCGGGTCCTCCAGCTCCGCGGGCCCCTACGTTGACCTCAACGCGCCGCCGTTCCACGGGGGGCCCCTGTGATCACCAACTCGGCGCCGCTGCTCCGCACCGCCGAGCCGTACCCCCATGGCGGTCATACCCAGACGGCGCCGCGCTTCGCCAAGCTCGCCTTCGCCACCTACGACGGCACCGAGGACCCCCTCAACTGGCTTAATCAGTGTGACCAGTTCTTCCGGGGGCAACGCACGCTCGCGTCGGACCGCACCTGACTCGCTTCATATCACCTCCGAGGCGCCGCACAGACTTGGTATTACGCTCTCGAGCAGAACGAGGGCGGCATGCCTCCATGGGGGCGTTTTCGCGAGCTCTGCCTCCTTCGCTTCGGGCCGCCAATACGCGGGAGCCGGCTGGCGGAGTTGGGACGTCTCCCCTTCACCTCTACGGTGCAGGACTTCACCAACCGCTTTCAGGCCCTGGCGTGCCACGCGCCCGGCGTGACGGCTCGCCAGCGGGCTGAGCTCTTCGTCGGTGGTCTGCCGGATCATATCCGCGTGGACGTGGAGCTTCGGGGACCCCAGGACCTCCAGACAGCCATGTACTATGCCCGCGCGTTCGAGCGCCGCGCGGTGGCCATCCAGCAGGCGTCACCGTCCCGGGCCGCTGGGCCGCCACCCTGGCCGGACGTTCCCGTGCAGGGTCGGCCTGCTCAGGCTTCCGTGGCACCCCTCGGCGCGACCGCGGCGCGCCCGTTCCGCCGGCTCACCCCGGCCGAGCAACTAGAGCGTCGCCGCCAAGGGTTGTGCTTCAACTGCGACGAGCCCTACGTGCCCGGCCATGTCTGCCCGCGACTCTTCTATCTGGAGGCAGTGGACTACATTGAGGAGGACGTCGCCGCCGCCGGGCTCGGTGACCTGCCCGCCCCAGCTGCCGCGGAGGTGTTTGGCGACGGTTGATCACCACGAGGAGTTTCGCAAGCGCTTCCCCGCCTTCCAGCTCGAGGACGAGCTGTTTGTGCAGGCGGGAAGAAATGTTATGACCGGCATATTAGGGGCTTAGCCCAGTTAGTTGTGGCCCAGTCTATCTTATCGTTATTAGGGGCTTAGCCCAATTATCTTAGTAGGAGGATTATATAAACTCGTGTAAGGATCCGTTTCGGAATTAAGCAAGAAGCAACCATATTTGCTCGGCTTCCTTAGGTAGCCGGGAGACCTAACCCTAGCCGCCTCCTCCCCTGCGCCATCTCCCTCTCAGCCGCCGCCTCCTCGCGCACGACGGCGCCCATCCGCCGGCGGCCGCGTGTTCGTCCATGACCAGCTCCCTCCTTCCCCTACAACCTCCGGCCTAGACCCGGTAGAACCCTAGTTTCTACCAGTTTGGTATCAGCTAGCTTCGGTTCGATCATGTCTTCACGCCGCCCAACCTGTCTCTCCTGCTGCCGGTCACCTCGTCGCCTCCGGCGACCACCACGACCGTCGCCCCGCTCCTGCCCGCGCCGGGCTCCTCCGTCGCGCCCGCCCCTGCCGTCCTCACCCCGGAGGAGGTGTGCGGGGCGCTGCGGGACCTAACCTAGGCGGTCCAGGAGATCCGCCTGTTCTTGGCCGGGTCCTACAGGCCGCACCCGGCTGCGCCGCCCATTGCCGCCACCGCGCCGCCGTGGCAGCCGTGGCAGCCGCCACACCAGGCGGCCGCCGCCGCGCTCGCCGGGCCATTGCAGCAGCCGCTGCAGTTGCCATCCACCGCCACCACAGCCCCGCCCTGGCTGCAGTGGCAGCCGCCGCTCCTGGCGGCCTCCGCCGCGCTCGGCGCTCCGCCGCAGCAGCCGCTGCAGCTGCCCGGCGCGACACCGCAGCAGCCGCTGCAGCTGCAGCAGCCTCCGCCGGTCAGCTCCGTTCCCGCATCGACCGCGCCGGCGGGAGTCCCGATCCACTAGGTCCGGTTCCCGCCCTCGCTGTCCCCGCTACCGGCTTCGTTGACCGAGTCGTCGTCTCAGCTGGTCTACACGATGGCCTCGGGACCGCCGCACGTGCCGTCACAGCAGGCGCAGTACGGCAGGTCCTCCAGCTCCGCGGGCCCCTACGTTGACCTCGACGTGCCGCCGTTCCACGGGGGGGCCCTGTGATCACCGACCCGGTGCCGCTGCTCCGCACCGCTGAGCCGTACCCCCACGGCGGTCATACCCAGACGGCGCCGCGATTCGCCAAGCTCGCCTTCGCCACCTACGACAGCACCGAGGACCCCCTCAACTGGCTTAATCAGTGTGACCAGTTCTTCCGGGGGCAACGCACACTCGCGTCGGACCGCACCTGGCTCGCTTCATATCACCTCCGAGGCGCCGCACAGACTTGGTATTACGCTCTCTAGCAGGACGAGGGCGGCATGCCTCCATGGGAGCGTTTTCGCGAGCTCTGCCTCCTTCGCTTCGGGCCGCCGATACGCGGGAGCCGGCTGGTGGAGTTGGGACATCTCCCCTTCACCTCTACGATGCAGGACTTCACCGACCGCTTTCAGGCCCTGGCGTGCCACGCGCCCGGCGTGACGGCTCGCCAGCGGGCCAAGCTCTTCGTCGGCGGTCTGCCGGATCATATCCGCGTGGACGTGGAGCTGCGGGGACCCCAAGACCTCCAGACAGCCATGTACTACGCCCGCGCGTTCGTGCGCCGCGCGGTGGCCATCCATCAGGCGTCATCGTCCCGAGCCGCTGGGCCGCCACCCTGGCCGGACGTTCCCGTGCAGGGTCGGCCTGCTCAGGCTTCCGCGGCTCCCCTCGCCGCGACGGCGGCGCGCCCGTTCCGCCGGCTCACCCCGGCCGAACAACTCGAGCGTCGCCGCCAAGGGATGTGCTTCAACTGCGACGAGCCCGACGTGCCCGGCCACGTCTCCACGCGACTCTTCTATCTGAAGGCTGCGGACTACATTGAAGAGGACGTCGCCGCCGCCGGGCTCGGCGACCTGCCCGCCCCAGCTGCCGCGGAGGTGTTTGGCGACGGTTGATCACCTCGAGGAGTTTCGCAAGCGCTTCCCCGCCTTCCAGCTCGAGGACGAGCTGTTTGTACAGGCGGGGAGAAATGTTATGACCGGCATATTAGGGGCTTAGCCCAGTTAGTTGTGGCCCAGTCTATCTTATCGTTATTAGGGGTTTAGCCCAATTATCTTAGTAGGAGGATTATATAAACTCGTGTAAGGATCCGTTTTGGAATTAAGCAAGAAGCAATCATATTTGCTCGGCTTCCTAAGGGAGCCGGGAGACCTAACCCTAGCCGCCTCCTCCCCTGCGCCATCTCCCTCTCAGCCGCCGCCTCCTCACGCACGACGGCGCCCAGCCGCCGGCGGCCGCGTGTTCGTCCATGACCAGCTCTTTCCTTCCCCTACAACCTCCGGCCTAGACTCGGTAGAACCCTAGTTTCTACCAGTTTGGTATCAGCTAGCTTCGGTTCGATCATGTCTTCACCGCCGCCCAACCCGTCTCTCCCGCTGCCGGTCACCTCATCGCCTCCGGCGACCACCACGACCGTCGCCCCGCTCCTGCCCGCGCCGGGCTCCTCCGTCGCGCCCGCCCCCGCCGTCCTCACCCCTGAGGAGGTGTGTATGCGCTGCGGGACCTAACCCAGGCGGTCGAGGAGATCCTCCTGTTCTTGGCCGGGTCCTACAGGCCGCACCCGGCTGCGCCGACCATTGCCGCCACCGCGCCGCCGTGGCAGCCGCCGCACCAGGCGGCTGCCGCCGCGCTCGCCAGGACACTGCAGCAGCCGCTGCAGTTGCCATCCACCGCCACCATAGCCCCGCCCTGGCTGCAGTGGCAGCCGCCGCTCCAGGCAGCCTCCGCCGCGCCCGGCGCGACACCGTAGCAGCCGCTGCTGCTGCCCGACGCGACACCGCAGCAGCCGCTGCAGCTGCAGCAGCCACCGCCGGTCAGCTCCGTTCCCGCAACGACCGCGCCGGCGGGAGTCCCGATCCACCAGGTCCGGTTCCCGCCCTCGCCGTCCCCGCTACCGGCTTGGTTGACTGAGTCGTCGTCTCAGATGATCTACACGATGGCCTCGGGACCGCCGCACGTGCCATGTCAGCAAGCGCAGTACGGCGTGTCCTCCAGCTCCGCGGGCCCCTACGTTGACCTCGGTGCGCCGCCGTTCCACGGGGGGGCCCCTGTGATCACCGACCCGGCGCAGCTGCTCCGCACCGCTGAGCCGTACCCCCACGGCGGTCATACCCAGACGGCGCCGCGCTTCGCCAAGCTCGCCTTCGCCACCTACGACGGCACCGAGGACCCCCTCAACTGGCTTAATCAGTGTGACCAGTTCTTCCGGGGGCAACACACGCTCGCGTCGGACCGCACCTGGCTCGCTTCATATCACCTCCGAGACGCTACACAGACTTGGTATTACACTCTCTAGCAGGACGAGGGCGGCATGCCTCCATGGGAGCGTTTTCGCGAGCTCTGCCTCCTTCGCTTCGGGCCGCCGATACACGGGAGCCGGCTGGCGGAGTTGGGACGTCTCCCCTTCACCTCTACGGTGCTGGACTTCACCGACCGCTTTCAGGCCCTGGCGTGCCACGCGCCCGGCGTGACGGCTCGCTAGCGGGCCGAGCTCTTCGTCGGCGGTCTGCCGGATCATTTCCGCATGGACGTGGAGCTGCGGGGACCCCAGGACCTCCAGACAGCCATGTACTACGCCTGCGCGTTCGAGTGCCGCGCGGTGGCCATCCATCAGGCATCACCGTCCCGGGCCGCTGGGCCGCCACCCTGGCTGGACGTTCCCGTGCAGGGTCGGCCTACAAAGGCTTCCATGGCACCCCTCGCTGCGACCGCGCGCCCGTTCCGCCGGCTCACCCCGGCCGAGTAACTCGAGCGTCGCCGCCAAGGGTTGTGCTTCAACTGCGACAAGCCCTACGTGCCCGGCCACGTCTGCCCGCGACTCTTCTATCTGGAGGCTACGGACTACATTGAAGAGGACGTCGCCGCCGCCGAGCTCGGCGACCTGTCCGCCCCAGCTGCCGCGGAGGTGTTTGGTGACGGTTGATCACCTCGAGGAGTTTCGCAAGCGCTTCCCCGCCTTCCAGCTCGAGGACGAGCTGTTTGTGCAGGCGGGGAGAAATGTTATGACCGGCATATTAGGGGCTTAGCCCAGTTAGTTGTGGCCCAGTCTATCTTATCGTTATGAGGGGCTTAGCCCAATTATCTTAGTAGGAGGATTATATAAACTCATGTAAGGATCCGTTTTGGAATTAAGCAAGAAGCAATCATATTTGCTAGGCTTCTTTAGGGAGCCGGAAAACCTAACCCTAGCTGCCTCCTCCCCTACGCCATCTCCCTCTCAGTCGCCGCCTCCTCGCGCACGATGGCGCCCAGCCGCCGGCGGCCGCGTGTTCGTCCATGACCAGCTCCCTCCTTCCCCTACAACCTCCGGCCTAGACCCGGTAGAACCCTAGTTTCTACCAGTTTGGTATCAGCTAGCTTCGGTTCGATCATGTCTTCACCGCCGCCCAACCCGTCTCTCCCGCTGCCGGTCACCTCGTCGCCTCCGGCGACCACCACGACCGTCGCCCCACTCCTGCCCGCGCCGGGCTCCTCCGTCGCGCCCGCCCCCGCCGTCCTCACCCCGGAGGAGGTGTGCGGGGCGCGGCGGGACCTAACCCAGGCGGTCCAGGATATCTGCCTGTTCTTGGCCGGGTCCTACGGGCCGCACCCGGCTGCGCCGCCCATTGCCGCCACCGCGCCGCCGTGGCAGCCGCCGCGCTCGCCGGGCCACTGCAGCAGCCGCTGCAGTTGCCATCCATCGCCACCACAGCCCCGCCCTGGTTGCAGGGGGAGCCGCCGCTCCTGGCGGCCTCCGCCGCGCCCGGCGTGACAACGCAGCAGCCGCTGCTGCTGCCCGACGCGACACCGCAGCAGCCGCTGCAACTACAGCAGCCACCGCCGGTTAGCTCCGTTCCCGCATCGACCACGCCGGCATGAGTCCCGATCCACCAGGTCCGGTTCCCGCCCTCGCCGTTCCCGCTACCGGCTTGGTTGACTGAGTCGTCATCTCAGCTGGTCTACACGATGGCCTCGGGACCACCGCACGTGCCGTCACTGCAGGCGCAGTACGGTGGGTCCTCCAGCTCCGCGGGCCCCTACGTTGACCTCGACGCGCCGCCGTTCCACGGGGGGCCACTGTGATCACCGACCCGGCGCCGCTGCTCCGCACCGCTGAGCTGTACCCCCACGGCGGTCATACCCAGACGGCGCCGCGCTTCGCCAAGCTCACCTTCGCCACCTACGACGGCACCGAGGACCCCCTCAACTGGCTTAATCAGTGTGACCAGTTCTTCCGGGGGCAATGCACACTCGCGTCGGACCGCACCTGGCTCGCTTCATATCACCTCCGAGACGCCGCACAGACTTGGTATTACGCTCTCTAGCAGGACGAGGGCTGCATGCCTCCATGGGAGCGTTTTCGCGAGCTCTGCCTCCTTCGCTTCGGGCCGCCGATACGCGGGAGCCGGCTGGCGGAGTTGGGACGTCTCCCCTTCACCTCTACGATGCAGGACTTCACCGACCGCTTTCAGGCCCTGGCGTGCCACGCGCCCGGCGTGACGGCTTGCCAGCGGGCCGAGCTCTTCGTCGGCGGTCTGCCGGATCATATCCGCATGGACGTGGAGCTGCGGGGACCCCAGGACCTCCAGACAGCCATGTACTACGCCCGCCCGTTCGAGCGCCGCGCGGTGGCCATCCATCAAGCGTCACCGTCCCGGGCCGCTGGGCCGCCACCCTGGCCGGACGTTCCCGTGCAGGGTCGGCCTGCTCAGGCTTCCGCGGCACCCCTCGCCGCGACCGCGGCGCGCCCGTTCCGCCGGCTCACCCCGGCCGAGCAACTCGAGCGTCGCCGCCAAGGGTTGTGCTTCAACTGCGACGAGCCTTACGTGCCCGGCCACGTCTGCCCGCGACTCTTCTATCTGGAGGCTGCGGACTACATTGAGGAGGACGTCGCCGCCGCCGGGCTCGGCGACCTGCCCGCCCCAGCTGCCATGGAGGTGTTTGGCGACGATTGATCACCTCGAGGAGTTTCGCAAGCGCTTCCCCGCCTTCCAGCTCGAGGACGAGCTGTTTGTGCAGGCGGGGAGAAATGTTATGACCGGCATATTAGGGGCTTAGCCCAGTTAGTTGTGGCCCAGTCTATCTTATCGTTATTAGGGGCTTAGCCCAATTATCTTAGTAGGAGGATTATATAAACTCGTGTAAGGATCCGTTTTAGAATTAAGCAAGAAGCAATCATATTTGCTCGGCTTCCTTAGGGAGCCGGGAGACCTAACCCTAGCAGCCTCCTCCCCTGCGCCATCTCCCTCTCAGCCGCCGCCTCCTCGCGCACGACGGCGCCCAGCCGCCGGCGGCCGCGTGTTCGTCCACGACCAGCTCCCTCCTTCCCCTACAACCTCCGGCCTAGACCCGGTAGAACCCTAGTTTCTACCACATCTTCTAGTTATTCTAGTTCTTCCAGTTCATGGATAACATCCTCTATGCAGGGCCTTTTCCTCCAGTCGGTTGCCACACATCTGCATGCAATCTCAACACATGTAATCACTCTTAGGAAGTCTATGATGTGTGATGAATAGTAAAACGGCATTGCCTGCGTCCTTCTGATCCAGTTTTCAGTTACCTACATGTAAACTTTGACAATAAATAGCAGATATATTGCATGAAAAAATAAATAAACATGTATAATGTGGAAAAGACCTATATATGTTCATGGTATAGATAAATTATGAGTTTTTCCTTACATGTGAAATTGAAATAATATAAGCTCCCCTAGAAAGAAAACAGATGCATGCAAAAATAAATACATATACAATGTGAAAAGGACCTATATATATTCATAGTAGAGATAGATGATTATTTTTCTTGCAAAGTCAATAAAAGCTTTGGGAGACATTTGAGAATAATGGAAGTAGCCCATATTTCCGGTCATCATTTTTATAATTATGATGCCCAAACTAAACACGTCAAACTTGTTTGATATCAACCCACTTTCTCTGTATTCCGGTGGCATGTAACCTCTGCATGATGTCAGAGCATAACAGACACAGTTAGGGTGATACAAAGAAAACATTTATTTAAGGCAATTATTAGAATAAATCACTGACTTGACACATGCACTAGCTTACTGTGTGCCTCTGAGTATCTCTGTCTTGTGCGTTTCTGTCGAAGAAACAAGTATGGACAAAGCAAGATCTGAAATTTTGGGCGTCATGCTCTCATCCAGCAATATGTTAGAAGGCTTTAAATCCAGATGGAAAATAGGCTTTTCCTGCTTGGTGTGAAGGTGATTTAACCCCTCGCATGTCCCATTAATGATTTTGTAACATATGGGCCAATCAAGTTCACAAGATTCATCTGCAATATGAAGGAAACAACGGTCATATTTGTTAGACATGTGAAACTACTGAACCATATATACCTACAATATGTTCGTACCTGCAATATGTTTATCGAGGCTCCCGCCATGAATATATTCAAAGCAGAGAAGTCTCTCCAGTATTTTGGCACGAAAAAGTTCCCCCTCGTACGGGATGTATTTATACTGAATTTCGTAGCAGTAGCCAATTAAGCGTACAACATTTTTGTGAGAGACCTTGATATGGTTATGGAATTGATTGTGAAATTGCCTATCATCAAGTACTTGTAATTGATGAAGCTTCTTCATAGCAATATCTTGCCCATCAAGCACCCCCTGCAAAAATCACTTGTTAGCATACACGATCAAGCTTGTATCTAGCGTGGTATTATTAATTTGAGAGCTAGTCATACCCTGTAAACATCTCAATGCTCGCCGCTGCCAACTCTCTGATCCTCTGAAAAGTTGTTTGTAATAGCTTCAAGCAACTGGAGTTTAAAGTCCATGCTGCTGTTTTCTCCCACCCAGGCTTATCCGAGACACCGATGATCTTCTTCTTCCTGACACAAGAGATAATCTTGCAGCGTATATAAGACAAGAGATTATTCTTAATTAACATTCGCTACGTAGCCATGCTTCCCCTCCATTGTTAGGGTCATAGCTACCGGATACAGTGGAATGGGCTTCGAATCCCGATCTAGATCTGGGTTGGCACCCAATTCGCGGATCTGTGAGGATTCGTCGATTTTGAAACCAAAAAAAAAAAAATCCCAATCAGCAACTAACCAGGTTCCCGGTGTATCTCCGAAGCTCTGTCCTCGGCATTGCCGCGCTTCGCTGTGGTTGCCGGCGTGCGATGCTGGCTGACGGAAGGTGAGCGGCAGCAGGAAAATAGTCTTCCTCGTCAACAGGATCCTGGTTCGCCGTCAAGTATGGCCGGCGTGGAGTGGAGACGCTGGGTCTGCCGGCTGGAGTAAGGCTAAGCAGTATTAGAGGCAGCTTAGGATTAGACGATAGTCGCAGTTAGGTAGTGGTACTAGGGTTGTTGGTCGTCGTCCATATCGTGGCCAGCTCCAGCCTAAGCAGCCTTTAATCCGGCCATGTGTTGGTAAACGTGCTCTTGGTGTGAAAATGGGCGTCCTTTCCTCCATCAAAGACGCATGTGACACCCACATCTTTTATAACTTTAGTTGTGCTATATAATAGAAAAGGAAAAAGTATACTTTTCGTCTCTCAATTTTTTGTGAAGTCTGATTTGTTCCCTCAATTTTGAAACCGGACAACTTACACCCCCAATTCTTAAAACCGGACAAGTTTCGTCCCTTAATCCAACCAAAGCTGTTTTTGCGCTGACTCGGCGCGGTTTTGACTGGTTCTAGTCCATGTGGCAATCTATTTCTCCCCTTTGATTTATCTCTAATGTGGGCATTCTATCAAGCACTTGGCGTGCAAGGTGTGGAGCTGCTGGCGATGGTGACCACGAGCAAGTCGATGCTGCCGTCCATGGCCACGTTGACCCATCACCGCCGTACCAGATTCATCGCTGGAGGACTTCATGAGAAAGACCACGGAGCGGGCACATTCGAGGAGCGAGGTTGTCCGGCTACAGGTATCGAGCAGCGGCAAGGTCAAACTCGTCCTCGCGGCGCTCGTACTGGAGCCAGAGGACGAGGCGACGCAGCGTTGCAGGTCGCCGGCGTCGAAACGCGTTGAAACCGCACCATGCTTGCCGCAAAGCACGGACGGTGCGCGTCTAGGGCTCTAGGCTGAGCGTGACGGCGCACGTGCTCAGTCAACAAGTTCCTCTGCCTACGCGCTCGTGGAGCGGGGGATGATGCCTCAGTGCTGTAGGCTCGGAGCGACGTAGGGGCATCAACAGCGCCGTCTTTGGCAGCGACAGAAGCAAACGGTGAGCACGAGGAGGGCGACAGGGACCTATGCAACTATGTATCATGCCCACGGCATGCACATGTACGAGGAAAATAAACATGCAGCTAAACTAGCTAAGACACGGACACTTTCTCATGCTGCACATCATCCGTGTCTTGCAGCGCAGACGCATCTGAACCCGGACACGAGCGCTGCAATCCTCAGCATCCCCGACGCAGAGGGCCGACGCGCAGAGCAACCCGGGGCCAAGGGGATGACCACGGCCGGTCCTGAGATTTTGGGGGCCCGGGGCGGAACAAAAACTCGGGGCCCCTTAATATAATCATCATAATCATAACAATAATAATCAGTTTCGTAAACACTTTGGGATTTGCGTCACTGCAATCTCGCGAGTAACCCAAAAATTTATATGATGGCCTATGGAGGAAGTAAGTAAAGGTGTGTGTGTGTGTCTAACGGCCTACCACAAGACATAGTTGGAAAGGCAAAACTGTGTTCAGTGTTTTGCTGTACTACACTAATAATAAGCACATTATATGTTTGAGGCAATCAAAGATTCAGACACGTCACATTTGACTCCAGAAAAACTTGCATTCGATATGCAGAGTAGCCCTATTAGATGAACTAATGGTAAGATAGTATAAATAACAATATTGAAAACTTAATTTAGAATCATGAGCAAATCTATATAAATGATATGAAAAATATTCTTTCATATCTTCAAAAATCAAATCAGAACTATTCTGATAGTTCATCTAAAAATTAATAAATTGGGAGTTAATTGCCTAATTTAGTGCGTGATTGCATTGTTCATCTGAAAATTACTCGCCAAAATCACTATCCAGAACACCACTCTTCGTCCTTGATCTCTTTGAGATCTAGACCACAAGAACAAAGTATCAAACTGCAGAAACATAATGGTTAACGATACTTACGGAACACACTTCGGCCGGCCGGCAACCGCCCACATCCACAGGTGACACGCCCAGCGCCGGTGTGCAGACGCCACACCCCCGCGCGCAGCCATATTCCCTGCAATCTGGACTTCATCCTCGAGCAAAGCTCCGGGGTATATCTGCCGCGATTAGGGCGCGAGGCGAAAAAGACGATGCGTTCTAGGTTTGTGGCTCCAAGCTGCCGGCCGGATCCTGATTGATTCCTTTTTTTTCTGCGAATAGGATCCTGATTGATTCTTTTTTTCTGCGAACAGGATCCTGATTGATTCGTGCCTTATGCCGATGCATTAGACGCTCCAGCTACGTTGCCGCTACTTGGGCCTGGTCTAATGTAGAAGTATATACACCTTGGGCTCGAAGAAGGAAAACCGAAACAACGTTACGTCACAGCGTGCATAGGACCTGCGGGATAGAGGTACTGCTGCGACGTTCCTGTATGCATGTGGCCTGGACCTTTGGCCACCTACGTACAGGCCGAGAGGGGGGCCCTGGATTTCGGGGCGACCCCCCCCCCCCCCGCGGGCCGGCCCTGGGGATGACACGGCTAAACACTGCACTATTGCCAGGTTGCCGTAGCGAGCACTCTGTCAGTGAGGACGGCAGCAGCTGAGACGACGTCGAGCTGTGCCTAGCTGTTCCCCCGACGAGCCCGGCGACCCGTCCACTTAGCAGGACTTGAACGCAAGCTGTGCACTGAGCCGAGCGAGGACGGCGAGTCCGACGCGGGCACCAGCATGCTTGACTCACGCCGCGCGAGTTTCTGCCGGTGGTGGACTGGTGGTGATGAACGCCCTGTGGCGGGGGCAGGTCGTTGGCAGCGGGCAGCGGCAGACATTGCACACCAACTGTTTGTCAAAATGTTTTTTTTTATCAAAGAAGGGTTTCCCCCCTTCCGATTTTCATTACTGAAAACCCCAAGCATCCGAGCATCCAGAAACCTAAACAAACTACTAAAACGCGCATCCAGCAACATAACCTACACGCAGTCTGCATTACACGTTTAGCAAGAAACTACATAGTTCATCGATCACCAAAAGATCAAACTACTAAAGCACGACAGCAAAGTTCAGGGACAACAGCTTCAGCTGGTGGCAGAGTCTTCTTTCATCCTTCTAGCCTCGTAACATTGATCCTCCACCCTTGCGACGCTGTGTATACTTCACTTGCTACTCGCTCTAGCAGTCTTGCTCCCAGCTCCAGCACCTTTTTTTGCGGCTCCTTTGTCTGCAAAATAGACCAATCAACGATCCACTGGCTCATTAGTCTGATTATAGAGAAAGGATCATTTATCCTTTTATTTTAAAAAATAATCCCATTCCTACTTTTCCAAATGGCCCAAAACAAAGCCGAGACCCCCACCATGACTAGTTTCCTGTCATCTTTGTTAAACCTGCCCAGCCACCCACCCAGGCAGTCTTTGACAGAAAGGGGGATGTTTCTAAGCCCCACAACACATTTGACTAACCCCCGTAAAAGAGATGCCACCGAACAAGTAAAAAATAAATGATCAACTGATTCATCTTTCCCGCAGAACACACACATTTTTTCTCCTTTCCACCCTCTTTTAAGCAATGAATCTTTGGTTAGTATACTCTTCATGTTAACTAGCCACAGGAAAACTTTAATTTTTGCAGGGACTTTGGTTTTCCACAGAAATTTCTGTGGAAACCTCAAGCCAGATGTGATCAACTTTCTATATAAAGATCCAACAGGAAAATTTTGGTCAGCAGTAAGGGTCCAAATTACCTTATCTCTGCCCCCCTGCATACTCACCTCCTCACATCTGTTTTTTAAACTATTCCACAATCCCAGAGTTTCCCCATGCAAAGTTCTCCTAAATCAGAACCCATGCCATCCTTTTTGGATAGCATCAGCCACCGTTATATTATGGTCAAAACAAATGTCATAAATCCTGGGGTAAGCTTCTCTTAAAGGTTTGTCATCAACCCAAGTATCTTCCCAGAACCTGGTATTTTCTCCATTTCCTATTTTCTTTTTAACAAATCTATAGAATATTTCTTTTATCTCCATAAGACTAGCCCATAATTGGGAGTCACCAGGTTTTTTTGAAACCAATGCTAAGCATTTTCCACCCCCATATTTTCTAATGATTATACTTTGCCACAAACCTTCTTCAGTTTCCAACTTCCAAAGCCATTTAGCTAGTAATGCAATATTCCTTATTTCCAAGTTGAGAATCCCCAACCCCCCTACATCTTTTGGTAAGCAACATGTTTCCCACTTAACTAAGTGATATTTTTTAATATTTTCATCTTCCTACCAGACCAGTCTAGCTCTGAAGAAATCATCTTTTTTAATAACCCCTTTGGGGACAGCATAAAAAGACATCATAAAGAGCGGGATGTTTGTCAAGCAAGATTGAACCAAAGTGACTCTGCCAGCAATGGAACCCAACAATTTCCCTTGCCAGCAACTACACCTTTTCTCAATTTTGTCTGTCACACCATTCCAATGTATGTTTTTAATCCTAACATCTGATACAGGCATCCCTAGGTATTTGATTGGTAGATCACCCATTTTACAGGTCAAAATTTTCTAATATAGTTGTTGATTTTCTGTAGCATTCCCAAATAGCATCAATTCACTTTTATGGAGGTTTATTTTGAGGCCTGACATCTGTTCAAAGGCTCCCAAAATGAATTTAAGATTTCTCACACTATCCACATCATCCTGTATTAGGAAGATTGTGTCATCTGCATATTGCAGCATATTGACACCTTTATTACTTCCATCTCCCAGGACCCCTTTGACCACCCCATGTTCTAATGCATTGCTCATAAGAATAGTTAGAGCATCTACAGCTAGGTCAAATAGAAGTGGTGACATAGCATCCCCCTGTCTCAACCCTTTAAATGTTTTAAAATATGGGCCAATTTCATCGTTTACCTTAACTCCTACATGCCCTCCTCTCATTGTTTCCATCACACAGTCACACCATTTGTCAGGGAATCCTTTAAGATTTAGCATCTATATCACAAACGGCCATTTTATTTTATCATATGCTTTTTCAAAATCAACTTTAAAGATGAAGGCATCTTCTTTTTTCCTATGGAAAGTATTCAGAGCTTCATGCAAAATTACCACTCCCTCCATTATGTATCTGCCTTTTATAAAGGCAGTTTGTGTTTTAGATATAACTAGAGACACACATCTAGCTAGCCTGTTCATCAACAATTTAGTGATAATCTTAAAACTAACATTCAGTAGACAAATAGGTCTAAACTTTTGGATTTGTTTAGCTTCAACAGTTTTTGGGACAAGAGTGATAATGCCATAGTTAAGTCTAGCAATATTAATCTCTCCTTTGGAAAATCCTTTCACCAGTACTTTAAGATCCCATTTGACCAGGTCCCAGAATTCCTGGTAGAAGTCAACAGGGAATCCATCTGGTCCAGGACTTTTATTTTTCTTCATCCCAAACACCACCTCATGAATTTCTTTTAGGGAGAAGGGTGTCATAAGTTCCTCCCTTTCCTGGTTTCTAATTTTCTTCATTTCCACCCCTCTCATAGAGATCTGTGTCTCCTCAGGATGCCCAAATAGGTCTTTGTAGAATTTAGTTATGTATTCCATAAGTTTGTCATCTCCCTCTATAACTTCCTCTTCTTGCTCCAAAGAAATAATCCTGTTTTTTCTTCTTCTCCCATTAACCTTAGCATGATAGTATCTGGTGTTCCCATCTCCATTAGTTATCTCTTTATCTTTGTACCTTTGTAGCCATTTTATTTCTTTCTGTATCATTACTCTCTTGAGTTGTGCTCTTATCTCTTTTTGTTCTGTTCTATCTGCAGCAGTCAACCCCATGAGCTCTGCTCTTTTGTCTAACTCATCTAGTTCTTTAATGATATCCATTTTAATTTTTCTATACCAAGCATCAACATTTCTATTCCATCCGTTAGCTTTTTCCCTCAGATTTCTCAGCCTTAACTGCCATCTTTCTAGGACATCTCCCTTATATCTCTCATTCCAGGTTTTGTATACCATTTCTTTAAATCCCTCTCTTAGAGCCCATGCATTTTCATATCTAAATATATATATTTGTTTTTTTGTGATTCTCCTGTGTCCAGAAACAGAGGAGTGTGGTCAGATATCTCCCTAGCAAAAGCTTGTAGTAAAATTAATGGGTATTTCTCCTCCCATGCTGGACACATCAGGACCCTATCCAACTTCTCATAAGTGGGATTTTCTTGATTATTAGCCCAAGTAAATTGTCTCCCATTTAGAGGTAACTCTCTCAACCCAGCTTGCTCAATTATTGCATTAAACATAAAGGACCATTGATCATTATGAATAGGTTTATTTTTTTCCTTCTCATTTCTAATAATGTTAAAGTCACCTCCCACCAGGCAGGGCAGTGGGTTATCATGATAAAGTCTAGCTAGCTCAGCTAGGAAACTAGCTTTCCCTTCCACTTGAGCATCCCCATATATAGTAACCAGATTTCAATGCATTTTAACATTTTTATCAAACACCAATATTCTCAAGAAGTATTGCCCCTTTTCTATGTTTTCTATGCCAAATAAATCCTTATTAACTCCTACTAAAATCCCCCCAGACATCCCTCTAGGTGGGTTCCAGCACCATTCATAATTTCTCCCAGCACATAAATTGTGCAACTCATTTTTGGAGAAGTTTTGTTTGATTGTCTCAGAAATCCCTATAAAATCTAATTTATGATCAATGATCATTTCTCTAATAAATCTTTTCTTATGATCTTGTCCTATTCCTCTGACATTCCAAAAAACCCCTTTCATTTTTCTCCAAGATTTTATTTTAGGATTTTTATCAAATTTATAAACCAGATTCGCCTACCCAGGTTTAAGAAGAGACTAATTTGTCTTCTTTTCTTTCTTTTTTCTCTTTAACACCCCAATCCCAATTGGTTGCTTCACACAGTCTAATGCTGGTGAGCTTTTTCTCCCACTTTTTCTCCATGAGAACATAGATCTCAGTTTTTTAAACTGTTGTTCCTCAATATCAGCATCAGAATGTTCCATGTCAGAGCATAATCCCTCAATATCCACTTCCCCAGTGCTAATGTGCACTGGAGTGTCCACATATTTACTTCCTTTACTTTCAGTCCCTTTTTGCCCTCCCTCTTTATTTTTTGCATTTTAAAATTATACTTCCCTTCTAGAAATTTCCATTTTCCTGATAATATCTAGATTCTTATCAATCATATCAATGGAACATCCTAAGTCAATCCCTACCAAAGAACTAATATGTAGTAAAGAAGGATCTTCAAATTCTGACTCAAGGTTCTTACCATAGTTATCTCTTTCTTCAGCTCTGATTTTTGCCATCTCTTCCACTTTTTGGTCCTCTCTTCCTTTGTTTCTGAGACTTCTTTTCAGCTCCACCTCCTTCCCTTCCTCATCCTTGCCCAGCTCCTCAACTCCATGAATTTCAGCCAACTTTTCTCCAAAAGTACCTATTGATTCCTGACTAGCATTATAATCAATTGGCTCATTGTATTTTCCAGACCCAGTTTCTTCCTTCCTTGTTTGGTTTTCTTTTTCAAATTCTTCTACATCCATATTAGCTAGTTCCATTTCATATTGTTCTCTGTTAGCTGCCTCCTACACCAGTTTCTGAATTTCCCCCTTTTGCTTTTCTATTATCTCTTGCATTTTTTGATGTGCAAGTTCTAGTTCCTTTATTCTTTTTTCAGTCTTTGCCCATAATGCACTGTGTCTAGCTTTATCTTCTTCCAGTATTTTGATCTTGTTAAACATTATATCACTTTCTTTCTGCCATTTCCTCTTCTCTATGTTCATTTCATTCTGCCACTGCCCCATAGTTTTTTCCATTTGTGTTCTCATCTTATCAATTCTTCCATCTATTTCCCCACTTTGTCTAAGAGACAAACTCCCCAGTCCCACTCCTCTGATGTCTTTGTCTTTCAGCTTTGTTCTTTTTCTCTTGTCATCCTCTTCATCTCTATCTTCTAGTTCATGTGAAGGCACTTTTTCCACATCTCTGATCCCATATTTAGCCCTAAATTTTTCCTCATTGATGGTATCCATGTCAATCTCCAACACAGGTCCCACTGCAGTAGCTACTTTACAAATTCCAAAAAAATGTCTAAAGCAGTCAGGAACTTTATTTAGTCTTATCCAAGCAGTATGCATTTTCCCAATGGCTTGATGATCAAGAGACCATGGCTGCACCTTGATCACAACTCCTGTCCCAAGCAGATTAAAATCATTAAACTTTGCCAGCTACACAGTTTTGCTTTGTTGGGAAACCTCATCATGTAGCAGTTTTTCCCATATTCTTTCACTCACCACTGCCATCCCCAGTCAAACATCTCTCCCAGGGCTTTTATCAGTTCTGTTTCATTTATTTGCCCATCTCTGATAACTACTACTCCCAGGGGATTCATATGTTCTGCAATTAGCATGTCTTTGTAACTCTGGACCAGCAGGATTCCCAACCATTTAGCTGGATATCCAACATATTTTGGAACAGGTTTCATTTGTTTCAGCAAGTTGCACTATCCAGTAATGTGATTGTCCCTACCACAGATCAAACAATGTCCCACCTTACATTCTCTGGTAGAATGTCTTGGGTCTTTACACTTCCCACAAACCTGCTTATTGAATCTGTCTGCCCCTCTCTTACTTTCCTCCACCGTCTGCTGCCATGGGCCTCTCCCCAGTTGTTTTCTCCCCTCAGGATTTATGACATTATCATTTCCTCTATCTGTTCTTTGAACATTGTTCCCTCCTTTCTCTTCTCTTTTCTGTGTGTCCCCTCCATTTCTCAGCCCTGCAAGATTCCCCAGCACTCCTTCATTCTGTATTCCTTCACCACTTTTCATCCCCTGAACCAATAGAGAAAGTAGGGCCGTCACTAACTGTTGCTGTTGATTCTGCTCCTTCCCAACCAGCTGTTCACTCTCCTCCTCTTTCTCTTTCCCTGATTTTCCCATTTCTTCACCCTCTCTCTTTTTACTAGCTTCTGCTTCATCTTTTCTCCTTGTTTTTGCTTACCAGATCAGTCTCTCTCCAGATCTCTCTCCAGAAAACTCCTCCTCATCTTCATTTTCTCTGCCCAACCCAATCCTAGCTCCAGAGCGTCCTCCTCCTCTACCAAAATCTCCAGATCTATCAAAGAAAGGGGGTATGTTTCTATTCCACCCGACGCCTCTCCCTGTTTGATTAAACCTGCCCGCAGCATCCCCCATGCCACCTCCTCTGTTGAATCTAGCTCCTCCGAAACCCCTTTCAAAATTTCCAGACATCTTCCTCTTAGGCGGCGGTGTGGGAGGGGGAGGGGGAAACCCTAAGATATGGGTATGAATATCTCCCCCCCCCCATTCTCCTGCCCTTTTATACACTCCTGCACCCTTATTTGTCCATGGGCCAGGCTCTTTTTAAGCCCGTCTTCAGTCCACCAGGCCAGGCCCACCTCCACACCCATGTTTATGTCCTTTCCTACCGAGCCTCCAAACATAATTGAAGGTCTCCCTTTTTCCTCATTTCTTCTTTTATCATCAATTCCTTCTTTTGGAGCCAAATGTGGTCCAATAGGAGTTTCATTAATCACCAGTTCTCCAAAATCAATTTTATCCTCCTCATACCATGGAATAATTGGTGGAGTATTTCCCACTCTCATATGTTTTTTAACAATATTAGCATCAATCCCTTGTGGGTTAAATTGTTTTCCCATTTCCCCTTCCTCACAATCTCTCCGAAAGCTTTTTTCCCTGGTTGCATCAGCAACTTTACTCTTAATCTCTACAGATCGGGGAGAAATTTGCCCCCTGTCTCTAATTTTTGACCTGTGCCTCCCTTTGCCCCTCTGATTATTACTCCTAACATCATCTGCATCAATCGATGTAGTAGATGCTAAGTATTTAGAAGTTTTTTCCATACCTGAAGAAAAGTCGGAGGCCTCCCCCTCCCCCTCCTCATCAGAGCCCTCCCCGGCCAACAACTAGAAGCGATTGCCGGCCGGCGAGCACCCTACTGACGGCGGGAAAGGGCTTGGAGGCGAGGAGAATGCCTCGGGAAGCGGGGGGGGGGGGGGGGGGGGGGGGGGGTTCGCCGGGGTAGCGTCGCTGGGGTCCTTGTCCGCCTCCTCCTTGGCGGCTCCTCCTCCTCTTCGTCTTCCTCAATCTCGATCGGCATCCACCTCGACCCCGGAGCAGGAATCCCCATCACTACCACCCTTGCTGGTGCCGGTGGATGGATCTGGCGGTAGCGCAGAGATCGAAACATCTTCTACTTCTCCCTCTGCTCTGGAATCGGGGATTCCGCCTCGAGCATCGCCCAGAGCAGCACCCCCATCGCCGGCTGACGGTTGTAGTTGGGGAAGCACATGAGGATCTCCTCCTCGCTCAACCTCCCCCTCACCATGTCCGCCACGTCGTTGAGGCCCTTTGCTTTGGGGAACCAGCGATCGATCTCCCTCAGCCTCCTCATCATCACCTCGTCGCCGGCGGCCAGCGCCCACATCTGCTGCTCGCGGGTCGTCATCAAACCCTAGCTCGCGATGCGGCGCAGCAGAGCGAGTTGTGGTGTGTGGAGAAGATTGGGAAAGTGGGGTGGAGAGGCGAGGCGTCAGAGTGGGCCGCCTAATAACCTCTCTCTCCCCTCCCCTCCCCCCCGCCATTACTCACCTCGGAATCCGTGTCGTGCTCACCCCACCGGCCAGGCGCCGCGACTCTGGCCAAGTGGCACGGAAACTGTACAATCTGGCCCATGCAAAATCCCGCCGCGTCGCACCACCCCCGCGCGTCGACCACCCGCTCGTCGGCGTTGAGGAGCACCAGCCGGTGGCCTCGCTGATGGATGAATCCTGGCCAGAAGACCAGCAACGCCGTGCCGAGATCAGGGACGAAATCGCATCTGAGTGCGTGTCGCACCGGAGCTGTGTGGTGCACGTCATACTACGCGAACCTTTCCTGTTTGTCAAAATGTCCATACTAGAGTTAGTAGATGGAAGGAAAGATAAACCTTGCCATGTGGGCGCGACGACTGGTCAAAACCGGAGTGAGTCAGCCTCGGAACCCAGTCGGATGGGTTGAGGGACAAAACTTGTCCAGTTTCAAGAATTGATGATGCAAATTGTTCGGTTTTGAAGTTGAGTGACCAAATTTAGACTTTGCTAAGAGTCGAGGGACGAAAAGTATACTTTTCTCAATAGAAAACTGACCATCCGTCGGCCACTTTCTTCTCTGGTGACTGCGCTAAGCTAAATTTGCATCGTTTTTATCTCGTTGCAGAGTTGTGTCTAAGCTAGAAAACTGTTTCACGTCCGACCAAAGCCAGTCCAGCCATAGGAAACTACGACACTGGAAACCAAGACAATAAAAAAAGATTAGCTAGAGCGAACCAACATATGGTTGGATAGTTAGAAGAACAGTGGTATCCCCAGTCCATCAGGATTCAAGTCCTGATGCGCGTTCATAGGGGTAAATTTATGCGGGTCTGTATAAACGCTTGCGTCTGTACTGTATTAAAAAAAAATTAGCTATAATCCAGACCAAACCAATGTTATGTTTCTTCAACTCAACCTAATCCAAACCGTTTCTCATTTTTGGATTGAACCCACAGCCTCAAACCATGAACAAAGCCCTAGCCAATTCACGATCAGGCCCAATCTGACATAATTATTTCTGAAGTAATCTGGGCAATCCACGAAAACTCATAGGAGTGCATGTCCTCACCTGGTTACGGTATCCTACACCGTCCAACACCATCAAGATCTGACACACTGAGAGCTCGTGGGACATAGTACCCTGTTGTAATGCATCTGTTGGTCCACCAAGGGTTGTAACGTCGTCAGGTTACTAGAGGACTTCACGATCAGCTCCGTCATGTGGCCCCGGCCAAGTCATAGCTGAGAGTGTAGTTATGTATGTACTTCAATAATATATGGAAATACTATTCTAGAAATATATTCATGTATATTTAAATAATTCCTTACACACATATTCAAAATATTAGTCGTGTATTAGAATATCCATCAAATATTTGTAAATTGTCCGTGTTGTACTTAAAAATATATTCATCATATATATATAAAATGTTCATCGTGTATTGAAAAAGGTTCATCGTGTATTATATTTTTTTTTCATTTGTTTCCAAAAACACACATCATGTTTTAAAAAGTATTAGTTGTGTTAAAAACTTATTCATTAAGCAATTAAAAAATATGTATTAAATATGAACATTTCATTAAAGATGATGAATCTTTTTTAATCATGATGCAATTTTCTAGAAAAGTGTTCCCATATTTTAGAAACACGATAATCATGGTGTAAAAATAAAAGTGTACATATTTTTTTTAAATGATGTATGTTTTTTAAACAAGATGATTTTTTTGTAATCATGGTGCCATTTTCTAAAAACACGATAAACATTCTTCTAGAAAAGTGTTACTCCCTCCAATCCATATTAATTGAAGCACAATTAGTACAACTAGTCATCAACCCGTGCAACTGCACGGGCTAGCTGTTTTGTAAAATTAATAAATACTTATCACCGCTATCGTATTTGAAAGATAGAACTTTGAACAGATCTTTCTTGACCTACTACGCTTTCATATTTTGCCTTTATTCTCGAGTAGTTATAGCGACTATCTCCATATGACCGATAAACCAACTAAAAGCAATTAGGCATGAATACCAATTTGATTTACTTAAATCTAAATGTGGCAAGCACAATCAGAGTGAACTAATTTACGAACAAACGTATGCAGTTGTGATACATTGCCTCCCTCCCTCTGTACTTAATCAACCTCTACTTGTATCATGTGAACCGTCCAAAGGTACATTCTAGTGTGTTGAGATCTTTAGGAACATAACATATTCGCAATCATGTGCTTTTTTTCATTCGCAATTTATCTGGTTCATGTGAGGCCTTGATATTGTGAACTCCCTCTAATGAATTTGGCCATGTGGTATTCAAGACATTTGAGCTTTACCAATGTCGTCATCTTTGATGTCTCTTGGAGCATAACTTACAATGTGTTGTGAATTAAATGTAAACTGCATATGGAAGCTTCATTCAGGTGAAACGTATGGCCTAGAACACACTGGACAATGAGTGCAATATGTGATTGTGATCTGTGTATACTCTGTCAAGCATGTAAAAATGTTGTAGGTAGTATGGTATCTAGGCTATCCATTGAAAAACGATTACGTAAGTCTGGATGATACAGGAGAAGCCATGTTCGTCTTATCTGCTTTCTTGCTACTGAGGAAACCAAGAACAGTAGATGTGCGTCCATTGGCTTCTCACAAAAGAATTATGACCATTCTCTACACATATGCATTCCTGTTCCTCGAATAGTAGTGTTGTGTTGTGTCCGTAACGCTCATGCTCAAAAATACATATTTAAAATAAAAAATAATCAGTTGAAAGGAGAGTTAGAAGTTATTGTATAATTGCAAACTTCATTTTTGGGTGGAGTGAGATCAGGCACGCCAATCTGTAGGAAGTAGCATCTTGAAAGAAAATTTTAATATTAAATAGCTGGCCAATGTTAGCCTAGAATAACCCAATTAGCCATTGTTGGCCAACTACAACTACATAACCATTGTACTGGTTTACCCCTATAATCTGCCACTCGGCAGTTTTCACTCTAACAAAGGGCTCATTTAACTGAATAAACAGTTCTGTATAAATAATAAAAATTATATAGATTTTTTCCATTTGCAAAGAATCCATAGATTGGTCCGTAGATAGACTTGCCATGGACGTAGAAAGAAACATATATTTTCCTATAGATAGAGGGTAGATCTGTGAGATGCATGAGAGCATAAGGCATAAAAACAGCCGTTCATATGCGAGGAACTGTGCTTGGCATCTGTTGCAATTTTTTCATATATAGGAAAGTCTATTAAGCATCCCAGCAGGATGTAGAATAAACATGTGAAGAGATCCTCAATGTCTCTTTTTAGAAACAGCAAGACCGGTATATACATGGGAAAATAGCGCCCACATGTTGTTTCCTGGGAGCAAAGAAGTTCCGGAAGCATCACAACATGTGGAAGTAATTTGTTCTTTTTACTGGAAAAGAAGTAATTTGGCATGGTGCACGGGCAAACATATATTCAGTAGGTGTTCTTCTTGTTTAATCAGACCTGACCAAGAGCAGTGCATAGCCCATGTGAGAGCATAACTGAATATACTTAAATATCTTAAGAGGTTCCTAGTTATATAATATAACTCATCAAGTTACTAAATGTACACAGATTGGAAACTGGATTATATTTTTTTTTGACGCGTCAACGGCGGGCTTGCGCCGGCCTGAACCATATATAACTTTATAGAAATGTTTACACAGCTGTAGATTGCAAGGGGTTGTGGAGAATAGAGAAGAGCAAGTGGAGAGCCATAGAGTACATTAGGTTACAATCTCGCGGCAAGGTGTGACAACATAGAGCCCCAATCTCGGAGGAGCGTTTGGCGCTGGGAATTCTTGCATCTTAGAGACCAAAGATTCAGGTTGTCTGCCGCAACCCTAGCAATGTGGCGGATGTGCATAGTCTCTTGCCGAAAGACCTTGGCGTTCCGACGCTTCCAAGTGTTCCAGAAGATTGCGATGAGAACAGTAGAACGAACTTTGTCCCGCGGGGCTTGCC
The DNA here is from genome assembly GCA_011799875.1 of Thinopyrum elongatum. Taxonomy (NCBI): domain Eukaryota; kingdom Viridiplantae; phylum Streptophyta; class Magnoliopsida; order Poales; family Poaceae; genus Thinopyrum; species Thinopyrum elongatum. The sequence goes on along the minus strand of CM022303.1, from coordinate 686,374,625 downwards.
GCCAGGCGTCTTCAATGCAGTTAGGCGACCCGCAATAAAGGCTGACCAGCTCTTCCCAGAGCGGCCGTAGCGTGGTGCAACTGAGGAGGAGGTGGGTGATGCTTTCGCAGGCACCGCAGAACGGGCAGGCATCAGAGGTAGCGATTGAACGGCGCAGTCTTCGCTCGTTGGTGTAGACACGATCTTTGTGGGCCAGCCACATGAAGATGCGACACCTGTTGGGCGCATAGTTCTTCCATATCGCAGCCGCCATCGGGTCCGTCGGGTGGTCATGCCATATCGCTTTATAAGCCAAACTCGTGGAGAGGGCCTTGCCCTCTCGTCTGCATACCCTGTTGTCGTCCACCTGCGAATCCAAGTTAACTGCAGCCATAATATTACGCAAGGTAGCCAGTTCATTCTCAGCTACAAGGGATAACCGAGGAGCAAGATCGAGGTTCAGTTCAGGCGAATCCAGTACTCTCGCAACGGAGGCCGACTGCCTGTTGGAGTGTGTGTAGAGAGCTGCAAACTGGCAAGCGAGAGTAGTTTGGGTGTTTGGGAGCCAAAGGTCGTTCCAGAATGAGGTGTTGGCTCCATTTCCTATTTTAACTGAGGTGATGGACCTGAAGAAGTCACGATGTTTGATTATATCGCGCCACACGGGCGACGCAAATGAATCTCCCGTGCCCAGGTCATGAGTAGGAGACCAGCCGTATTTGGTAACTAAGTAGGTCGAGGCCGGTGCAGAGTTGGTGTCATGTAGTTTTGATAGGTGTCTAAGAAGTAGGCACACATTCATGTGTTTGAGCGAGGAGAAACCTAAACCCCCGTTTATAAACGGCGCGCATACTAGGTCCCACGCCACTTTGCATTGCCCTCCTGTGGTTTTGTCTTGCCCCGACCAGAAAAATGCCAGGCAACGTTTGTCAATTTCCTGAAACTGGATTATATACTTAAGCATCTGCAGGAAATAACAGAAAATATTTGTGTATTTTCCTCTACTGGCACTATTCTAAGCATTAAATGAGTATCTCTTACATATAACATGGGAAAGTGGAGCAGACCATGAAGTACTAACATAATAAACATTAGCTATACCGGCAGACCATGAAGTAACACATTAAACATTAGCTATACCACATATATGGACGTAACATGGGCGTAATATCAATGGTAGTATTTTCTGTTGAAATTATAACATCAATGGACGAACTAAATTTTCCCACAAAAAAAAAAGGACGAACTAAATTTTCCCGCAAAAAAAAGGACGAACTCAATCTTAAAGTTATGGACGTAATTAACACGAACAATTTGAACAGGGTATATAATCAAATTATAAGGCTAAAAATTATCTGGAGCATAGAATTTAAGGATACATATCTACTTTCCCATCGATGGGAGTAGGCGTGACCGGCGACGAAATAGAATGGTGTCGAGGAGGTGAATGGTTTCACCGCTAGTTGGCACAAATCTTTTGCTTAGCAGCGACGCCAATTGCAGCAGCCACCCAATCTACTTCAAATTGTCGTTGGTACACCACCTCTGTTGTATTAGCAATCATGGGCTAAATTCATCAACTGAAGAGCTACATTGATGCCTGGGTACAACTTTGAAGGTGGAGAGATTCAAATTATGTAGAGCAACGTGATTAGGAGTGTCTGACAGGTGCAAACGCTACTGCCAGAATTGCGTGCTGCCGCGGGACAGATGCTGACACTAGTGCAGAACCGGGCTTTAGCACCGGTTCATTAGGCCCTTTAGTGCCGGTTCTGTAACCGGCACTAAAGGGTGGGGACTAAGGCCCCCCCCCCCTTTAGTACCGGTTCAACACGAACCGCCACTAAAGGGCCACCACGTGGCAATTTCTCGTAGAACCAATCATATATATATATCATCGAATGTCTCGCACGACCATTCACGCATACACGTGTATATATGCAATTTGGTATATACAATTTTTCCTACATGGAGGCATTACTGCGGTAGCGGGTAATGGAATTCTCCTTTGGGATCTATGACCTGGTCGAGCAAAAATCCCGCTATTTCCTTTTGAATTGCTCCTACGCGATCCGTTGGTAGGAGCTTATCCCGCATCTCGTTGAACTTTAAAGAAGGAGATCAAATATGCATGTATTAGTTGTATGTATATATATTAGATATCGATAATGATGTAAAAATTGTGAATAGTGTTCTGGCAAACGTACCCATATCTGTTTATCACATCTGCTCCTTTCGGACGCCATCATGCGAATGTTCTCGCAAATGTAGTATGCACATAAATCAGTCCCCCGCGCCTGCTTCATGGCCTTTACGAGAATAGAATTCAATTAGATAATAATTAATTAAGCATGATAATTAATGGTATTGAAACTAGAATTAAAGAGATTGTAGCTAGCTAGTACTACTTAATTAATTACCTTGGGTCGATACCATTTCAGCTTTTCTTTCCAAGTGCCTGGAACCTGTTTGATGAACTTTTCCCAAGCCCTGCCCGCCGGCAAAGAAAATGAATAAAGGAGTTATTAATTAGTTGATATCAGGAAATGACGAACTAAAGAGGCCGACATATATAGTTCGATAATGATTGAAATTACCTGTTGACTATCCCCTTCATGATTTCGTACTCAGTAACTGGTTTAAGTAGTGAGTCCAGTACTTCAACTTTTTCATCTTCAACTTGAATGATTAACAAGATCCAGTGAAAACTGCATGCGCACACATTTGCATGTATAAATTAAGCGGGCATGTGACTAACACTCATCAACTACCCTAAACCCTATACATTTATTAACATCTAGCTAGTAAGCAAAAACAGAATTTGTAGTACAAGATAGTGTGAGACTCACCCGAAGTTGTAAGGAAGTAGTATATCTCGATTGGTATTTAGGAGCTTCAAGAACTCTAGCAAGCTTTTCTCTGTGTCTTTTCGTTCCCATGGACGCGTCCATGTCTCTTCATTAATGGTATTTGGATCAATGAACCCAATGCCATAGCGTCCAGTTTTTTTCATTTCATAGATCTTCATCTTGCATAATACCACAGAAAAGAATATAGTGAGGATAATTACAGGTAATGATCAACGAGCACTACAGCTAGCAGCTTGATACTTAAATTACATAAATAAATCACTCACAGATAATAGCAACTGACAATAGATTTGTCGAGTGCGTCTTGATTGAATAACTGAAACAGCTCTGTAAACTCAACATATAGATCTTTCCCATGGTAGTAATACTCTGGCTTGACTTTCACCATGAGGGACTCTCGATTGGTAGCCTTGGTAATTTTCATGTACCATTCATGCAATTCATACATTCTCGTTGAGAGCTTCTTGACCTCCTCAGGCTTGACCATAGGTTCGCTGCGGGCATATTTCCGTTTTATGTCCTCCTCTCTAATCATATCCATGGGCTCGATCTCTAGGAGTTGATAAACAGTGATACCGGCCTCTTCAGCCGTCCTTCTATGAGCGTCGGTTATTACCAGCTGATCGGCGCCGGTACTCGCATGTGTTGGTACAATGAGCGGGGGGATCAATTGCACCGCCTGTTCTCCCAGCTAGGGAACAGTTTTCCCGCTTTTTTTGGCAGCTGCTTGGCTGGAGCTCGAGCTCGAGGTTGACTCCTTCTTTTTTTGTGCTTGATATGCCTTCCTGATTTGGCGCTCATAGTCTGAGTCAATAGGCTTGGGAGCTGGTGGTTCAACCATACGAATAAAGTGGTCAATGACATGCTCAGGTACTTTCTCCTTTGGCGGCGGTGGCGGTTTCGGTCCAAAATGGGCCCTCACTTGGGCTTGCACTTCTGCTTCGTTTTCCTCCTCAGGCAGGTCATAAGGCCTCTTCGGAAGAGGCGTGAGGCTTGGACCAAATTGGAATCTCTTGCCTCCTGTACCTGTACTTGTACCGCTAGCCACGATAGCTGCGGCGGCTCTCTTCCGCTATTGCTTAGGCGGCGTAGCCCGCTGAGGCGGCGGAGACGGCTGATGCGGTGCCTGACTTGGAGGAGGAGGAGTGGGCTGACGCGTTGCCGGACTTGGAGGAGGAGGAGTGGGCTGACGCGGTGCCAGACTTGGAGGAGGAGGAGTGGGCTGACGCGGTGCCGGACTTGGAGGAGGAGGAGGAGTGGCCTGACGCGTTGGCGGACTTGAAGGAGCAGGACTCTGCTGAGGCGGTGGCTGATGACTTGGAGGAGCGGGAGTCTGCTGACGCGGTGGCGGACTTCGAGGAGGAGTCCATAGAATGATATGATGTATGGCCTCTCCCAGTGTGTGCTCGTCGTCACCTCCAGGAATGTCAAGCTCTAGCCCCGAATATTGTGCCACCACTTCATCAACCACGACACGAGCATAGCCAGCTGGAATCGGGTTGCAATGGAAGGTTGCTTCAGGGGGATTTGTATAAGCAACGGCGTCCGCCACCTTCATGGATATGTTCTTCATTTTGAAGTGTAGCTCACAATTAGTGTTTTCCATGATGTCATCCACAGGGTATCTATCCAGCAGTGCCTCGCCCGGGGCGGAACCCACGCTGCTTCTTGGCATGGATGGGATGGTGCTATCCAATGCTGGATCCGCTAGCTGCTGCCGCTGCTGAGACCCCCTTTCCTGGCTAAGTGAGTCGATCTGCTGCTGCTGCCGCTGGAATTGGAGTGCCAACTCTGCATGCGCTGATTCTAGGCCTTGAAGGCGTTCTGCTTCCTGCTTTCTGCTTCCTCTGCTCCTCCTCTAGCTTCCTCTTCTTCTCCTCCTCCATCTTCTTTCGCGCACGGCTTTTGTAGTCGGCGTTCCAGTCCTCAAACCCCTCATACCACGGAACAACGCCTTTGCCTCGTGTTCTTCCCGGGTGTTCAGGATTTCCCAGGGCACGCGTAAGCTCGTCGTTCTCTCTGTTGGGCATGAACACCCCCGTTCGAGCCTCTTCTATTGCAACAAGTAGTTTGAGGTCCGCTCCTTTAAGACTTGCCTTCTCCAAAACCTTGCCTGTCTTTGGGTCCAACGTCCCCCCATGCGCATAGAACCAAGTCCTGCACCTGGGGGGCTAGCTCAATGTAACTGGAATGACCCCTGCATCCACCATCTATTGCTCGGCCTTATCCCACTTAGGCTGGGCCACCGCGTAGCCACCTGGCCCCAGCCTATGGTAATGCTCCTTTTTTCGCGGCATTGAGCTTGTTTATTCTCGACTGTTCCTTAGCTAATTCTGATTCCTTGAATTTCACTAAAGCGGGCCAGTGATCTCTTTGCTTCTCCAGTGTTCCCGTGAATTCTGGAGTCTTCTTTCCTCCTTCGACGTACTTGGCCCATATACTTTTCTTGTGGTTGTTGAATGCAACCGCCATCTTCCTAAGAGCAGCGTCCTTGACTTTCTGCACATCTGCATCTGTGAAATGATCTGGTAGGGTGAAATGTGACATGAGAGATTCCCAAAGCAGATCTTTTGCTCTTTGGTCAACAAAAGTAAGATCTGGACGTTCCTTTGCTGGCTTTTTCCATTCTTGAATGGAGATCGGGATTTGGTCCTTCACAAGAACTCCGCACTGACGAACGAACTGTTGGAAATATGCCCTAGAGGCAATAATAAAATGGTTATTATTATATTTCCTTGTTCATGATAATTGTCTGTTATTCATGCTATAATTGTGTTATCCGGAAATCGTAATACATGTGTGAATACATAGACCACAACATGTCCCTAGTAAGCCTCTAGTTGACTAGCTCGTTAATCAATAGATGGTTGCGGTTTCCTGACCATGGACATTGGATGTCATTGATAACGGGATCACATCATTAGGAGAATGATGTGATGGACAAGACCCAATCCTAAGCCTAGCACTAGATCGTGTAGTTCGTTTGCTAAAGCTTTTCCAATGTCAAGTAACTTTTCCTTAGACCATGAGATTGTGCAACTCCCGGATACCGTAGGAGTGCTTTGGGTGCACCAAACGTCACAACGTAACTGGGTGGCTATAAAGGTGCACTACGGGTATCTCCGAAAGTATCTGTTGGGTTGGCACGAATCGAGACTGGGATTTGTCACTCCATGTAACGGAGAGGTACCTCTGGGCCCACTCGGTAGGACATCATCATAATGAGCTCAATGTGATCAAGGAGTTGTTCACGGGATGATGTGTTACGGAAACTAGTAAAGAGACTTGCCGGTAACGAGATTGAACAAGGTATCGAGATACCGACGATCGAATCTCGGGCAAGTATCGTACCGATAGACAAAGGGAATTGCGTACGGGATTGATTGAATCCTCGACATCGTGGTTCATCCGATGAGATCATCGAGGAGCATGTGGGAGCCAACATGGGTATCCAGATCCCGCTGTTGGTTATTGACCGGAGAGTCGTCTCGGTCATGTCTGCGTGTCTCCCGAACCCGTAGGGTCTACACACTTAAGGTTCGGTGACGCTAGGGTTATAGAGATATTAGTATGCGGTAACCCGAAGGTTGTTCGGAGTCTCGGATGAGATCCTGGACGTCACGAGGAGTTCCGGAATGGTCCGGAGGTAAAGATTTATATATGGGAAGTCCTATTTTGGCCACCGGAAAATGTTCGGGATTTTTCGGTATTGTACCGAGAAGGTTCTAGAAGGTTCCGGAGTGGGGCTCACCTGCATGGGGGGACCCACATGAACGTGGGTAGTGGGGGCAAGGCCCCACACCCCTAGTCAAGGCGCACCAAGATTCCCCCTTAGAAGGAATAAGATCATATCCCGAAGGGATAAGATCAAGATCCCTAAAAAGGGGGGATAACAATCGGTGGGGAAGGGAAAGGATGGGATTTCTTTCCTTCCACCTTTGCCAATGCCCCAATGGACTTGGAGGGCAAGAAACCAGCCCCCTCCACCCCTATATATAGTGGGGAGGTGCATGGGAGAAACAGCTCAGCCCCTGGCGCCTCCCTCTCCCTCCCGTGACACCTCTTCCTCCTCCAGTAGCGCTTGGCGAAGCCCTGCTGAAATCCCGCTGCTTCCACCACCACACCGTCGTGCTGCTGGATCTCCATCAACCTCTCCTCCCCCCTTGCTGGATCAAGAAGGAGGAGACGTCTCTGCTCCGTACGTGTGTTGAACGCGGAGGTGCCGTCCGTTCGGCACTCGGTCATCGGTGATTTGGATCACGACGAGTACGACTCCATCAACCCCGTTCTCTTGAACGCTTCCGCTCGTGATCTACAAGGGTATGTAGATACACTCCCCTCTCACTCGTTGCTAGATGACTCCATAGATTGATCTTGGTGATGCGTAGAAAATTTTAAAATTCTGCTACGTTCCCCAACAGTGGCATCAGAGCCAGGTTTATGCGTAGTATCTTGCACGAGTAGAACACAAAGTAGTTGTGGGCGTCGATTTGTCAATCTTCTTGCCGTTACTAGTCTTATCTTGATTCGGCGGCACTGTGGGATGAAGCGGCCCGGACCGACCTTACACGTACGCTTACGTGAGACAGGTTCCACCGACTGACATGCACTAGTTGCATAAGGTGGCTAGCGGGTGTCTGTCTCTCCCACTTTAGTCGGATCGGATTCGATGAACAGGGTCCTTATGAAGGGTAAATAGAAATTGGCATATCACGTTGTGGTTTTGGCGTAGGTAAGAAACGTTCTTGCTAGAAACCTATAGCAGCCACGTAAAAACTTGCAACAACAATTAGAGGACGTATAACTTGTTTTTGCAGCAAGTGCTTTGTGATGTGATATGGCCAAAGGATGTGATGAATGATATATGTGATGTATGAGATGATCATGTTCTTGTAATAGGAATCACGACTTGCATGTCGATGAGTATGACAACCGGCAGGAGCCATAGGAGTTGTCTTAATTTATTATATGACCTGCGTGTCATTGAAATTCGCCATGTAATTACTTTACTTTATTGCTAACCGTTAGCCGTAGTAGTAGAAGTAATAGTTGGCGAGACAACTTCATGAAGACACGATGATGGAGATCATGATGATGGAGATCATGGTGTCATGCCGGTGACGATGATGATCATGGAGCCCCGAAGATGGAGATCAAAAGGAGCGAAGTGATAATGGCCATATCATGTCACTATTTTTATTGCATGTGATGTTTATCATGTTTTTGCATCTTATTTGCTTAGAACGACGGTAGCATATATAAGATGATCCCTCACTAAAATTTCAAGAAAGTGTTCCCCCTAACTGTGCACCGTTGCGAAGGTTCGTTGTTTCGAAGCACTACGTGTTGATCGGGTGTGATAGATTCTAACGTTCGAATACAACGGGTGTAAGCCAGATTTACACAGCAATACACTTAGGTTGACTTGACGAGCCTAGCATGTACAGACATGGCCTCGGAGCACAAGAGACCGAAAGGTCGAACATGAGTCGTATAGAAGATACGATCAACATGGAGATGTTCACCGTTGATGACTAGTCCGTCTCACATGATGATCGGACACGGCCTAGTCGATTCGGATCATGTATCACTTAGATGACGAGAGGGATGTCTATCTGAGTGGGAGTTCATTACATAATTTGATTAGATGAACTTAATTGTCATGAACTTAGTCTAAATGTTACATATCTATCTTGTAGATCAAATGGCCAACGCTAATGTTACCCTCAACTTCAACGCGTTCCTAGAGAAAAACAAGCTGAAAGACGATGGTAGCAACTATGCGGACTGGGTCCGTAACCTGAGGATTATCCTCATAGCTGCCAAGAAATCATATGTCCTTGAAGCACCGTTAGGTGACCCACCTGCTCTCCCAGCACTGCCAGACGATTTGAACGTTTGGCAGACACGCACCGATGATTACTCCTTCGTTCAGGGCGGCATGCTCTTCAGCTTAGAACCGGGGCTCCAAAAGCGTTTTGAGCATCACGGAGCATATGAGATGTTCGAAGAGCTGAAAATGGTTTTCCAAGCTCATGCCCGGATCGAGAGATATGAAGTCTCCGATAAGTTCTACAGCTGTAAGATGGAGGAAAATAGTTCTGTCAGCGAGCACATACTCAAAATGTCTGGGTTGCACAGCCGCTTGTCTCAGCTGGGAGTTAATCTCCCGGATGACGCGGTCGTTGACAGAATCCTTCAGTCGCTTCCACCTAGCTACAAGAGCTTCGTGATGAACTTCAACATGCAGGGGATAGAAAAGACCATTCCTGAGGTATATGCGATGCTGAAGTCAGCGGAGGCAGAGATCAGAAAGGAACATCAAGTGTTGATGGTGAATAAAACCACTAAGTTCAAGAAGGGCAAGGGTAAGAAGAACTTCAAGAAGGACGGCAAGGGAGTTGCCGCGCCCGGTAAGCCAGCTGCCGGGAAGAAGTCGAAGAATGGACCCAAGCCTGAGACTGAGTGCTTTTATTGCAAGGGAAACGGTCACTGGAAGCGAAACTGCCCCAAGTACTTGGCAGACAAGAAGGCCGGCAATACCAAAGGTATATATGATATACATGTAATTGATGTGTACCTTACCAGCACTCGTAGTAGTTCCTGGGTATTTGATACCGGTGCGGTTGCTCATATTTGTAACTCAAAGCAGGAACTGCGGAATCAGCGTAGACTGGCAAAGGACGAGGTGACGATGCGCGTCGGGAATGGTTCCAAGGTCGATGTGATCGCCGTCGGCACGCTACCTCTGCATCTACCTACGGGATTAGTTTTAAACCTCAATAATTGTTATTTAGTACCAGCTTTGAGCATGAACATTGTATCTGGATCTCGCTTAATGCGAGATGGCTACTCATTTAAATCTGAGAATAATGGTTGTTCTATTTATATGAGAGATATGTTTTATGGTCATGCCCCGCTGGTGAATGGTTTATTTTTATTGAATCTCGAACGTGATGTTACACATGTTTATAATGTGAATGCCAAGAAATGCAAGGTTGATAACGATAGTCCCACATACTTGTGGCACTGCCGCCTTAAACGCATGAAGAAACTCCATGCAGATGGACTTTTGGAGTCTCTTGATTATGAATCATTTGACAGATGCGAACCATGCCTCTTGGGCAAGATGACCAAGACTCCGTTCTCCGGAACAATGGAGCGAGCAACCAACTTATTGGAGATCATACATACTGATGTGTGTGGTCCAATGAGTGTTGAGGCTCGGGGTGGTTATCGTTATGTTCTCACCCTCACCGATGATTTGAGTAGATATGGGTATGTCTACTTGATGAAGCACAAGTCTGAGACCTTTGAAAAGTTCAAGGAATTTCAGAGTGAGGTTGAGAATCAACGTGACAAGAAAATAAAGTTCTTACGATCAGATCGTGGAGGAGAATATTTGAGTCATGAATTTGGCACGCACTTAAGGAAATGTGGAATTGTTTCACAACTCACGCCGCCTGGAACACCTCAGCGTAATGGTGTGTCCGAACGTCGTAATCGCACTCTATTGGATATGGTGCGATCTATGATGTCTCTTACCGATTTACCGCTATCCTTTTGGGGTTATGCTTTAGAGACTGCCGCATTCACTTTAAATAGGGCACCGTCAAAATCCGTTGAGACGACACCGTATGAATTATGGTTTGGGAAAAAACCTAAGCTGTCGTTTCTGAAAGTTTGGGGATGCGATGCTTATGTGAAGAAACTTCAACCAGAGAAGCTCGAACCCAAGTCGGAAAAATGCGTATTCATAGGATACCCTAAGGAAACTATTGGGTATACCTTCTACCTAAGATCCGAGGGCAAGATCTTTGTTGCCAGGAATGGATCCTTTCTAGAGAAAGAGTTTCTCTCGAAAGAAGTAAGTGGGAGGAAAGTGGAGCTTGATGAGATGACCCTCGAACCGGAGAGTAGCGCAGCACAGGAAAATGTTTCTGTGGAGCCTACACCGGCTAGAGAGGAAGTTATTGATAATGATCATGATCAAGCTACCACTGAACTTCGAAGGTCCACGAGGACACGTTCCGCACCAGAGTGGTATGGCAATCCTGTCCTGGAAATCATGTTGTTAGACAACAGTGAACCTTCGAACTATGAAGAAGCGATGGCGGGCCCGGATTCCGACAAATGGCTTGAAGCCATGAAATCCGAGATAGGATCCATGTATGAAAACGAAGTATGGACTTTGACTGACTTGCCCGATGATCGGCAAGCCATAGAAAATAAATGGATCTTTAAGAAGAAGATTGACGCGGATGGTAATGTGACCATCTATAAGGCTCGGCTTGTCGCTAAGGGTTATCGACAAGTTCAAGGGGTTGACTACGATGAGACTTTCTCACCCGTAGTGAAGCTGAAATCCGTCAGAATCATGTTAGCAATTGCCGCATACTATGATTATGAGATATGGCAAATGGACGTCAAAACGGCATTCCTTAATGGTTTTCTTAAGGAAGAATTGTATATGATACAACCGGAAGGTTTTGTCGACCCTGAGAATGCTGACAAGGTATGCAAGCTCCAGCGCTCAATCTATGGGCTGGTGCAAGCATCTCGGAGTTGGAACATTCGCTTTGACGAGATGATCAAAGCGTTTGGGTTCACACAGACTTATGGAGAAGCCTGTGTTTACAAGAAAGTGAGTGGGAGCTCTGTAGCATTTCTCATATTATATGTGGATGACATACTGCTGATGGGAAATGATATAGAATTCTTGGATAGTATAAAGGCCTACTTGAATAAGTGTTTTTCAATGAAGGACCTTGGAGAAGCTGCTTATATATTAGGCATCAAGATCTATAGAGATAGATCGAGACGCCTCATAGGTCTTTCGCAAAGCACATACCTTGATAAGATATTGAAGAAGTTCAATATGGATCAGTCCAAGAAGGGGTTCTTGCCTGTATTGCAAGGTGTGAAATTGAGCTCGGCTCAATGCCCGACCACGGCAAAAGATATAGAAGAGATGAGTGTCATCCCCTATGCCTCAGCCATAGGGTCTATTATGTATGCCATGCTGTGTACCAGACCTGATGTAAACCTTGCTGTAAGTTTGGTAGGTAGGTACCAAAGTAATCCCGGCAAGGAACACTGGACAGCGGTCAAGAACATCCTGAAGTACCTGAAAAGGACTAAGGATATGTTTCTCGTATATGGAGGTGACGAAGAGCTCGTCGTAAAGGGTTACGTCGACCCTAGCTTCGACACAGATCCGGATGACTCCAAGTCACAAACCGGATACGTGTATATTTTGAATGGTGGAGCGGTAAGCTGGTGCAGTTGCAAGCAAAGCGTCGTGGCGGGTTCTACATGCGAAGCGGAGAACATAGCAGCCTCGGAGGCAGCACACGAAGCAGTATGGATGAAGGAGTTCATCACCGACCTAGGAGTCATTCCAAATGCGTCGGGTCCAATGGCTCTCTTCTGTGACAACACTGGAGCTGTTGCCCTTGCCAAGGAGCCCAGGTTTCACAAAAGGACCAGGCATATCAAGCGTCGCTTCAACTCCATACGTGAACATGTTCAAGATGGAGACATAGATATTTGTAAAGTGCACACGGATTTGAATGTAGCAGATCCGTTGACTAAACCTCTTTCACGAGCAAAACATGATCAACACCAGTACTCTATGGGTGTTCGATTCATCACAATGTAACTAGATTATTGACTCTAGTGCAAGTGGGAGACTGTTGGAAATATGCCCTAGAGGCAATAATAAAATGGTTATTATTATATTTCCTTGTTCATGATAATTGTCTATTATTCATGCTATAATTGTGTTATCCGGAAATCGTAATACATGTGTGAATACATAGACCACAACATGTCCCTAGTAAGCCTCTAGTTGACTACCTCGTTAATCAATAGATGGTTGCGGTTTCCTGACCATGGACATTGGATGTCATTGATAACGGGATCACATCATTAGGAGAATGATGTGATGGACAAGACCCAATCCTAAGCCTAGCACTAGATCGTGTAGTTCGTTTGCTAAAGCTTTTCCAATGTCAAGTAACTTTTCCTTAGACCATGAGATTGTGCAACTCCCGGATACCGTAGGAGTGCTTTGGGTGCACCAAACGTCACAACGTAACTGGGTGGCTATAAAGGTGCACTACGGGTATCTCCGAAAGTATCTGTTGGGTTGGCACGAATCGAGACTGGGATTTGTCACTCCATGTAACGGAGAGGTACCTCTGGGCCCACTCGGTAGGACATCATCATAATGAGCTCAATGTGATCAAGGAGTTGTTCACGGGATGATGTGTTACGGAAACGAGTAAAGAGACTGGCCGGTAACGAGATTGAACAAGGTATCGAGATACCGACGATCGAATCTCGGGCAAGTATCGTACCGATAGACAAAGGGAATTGCGTACGGGATTGATTGAATCCTCGACATCGTGGTTCATCCGATGAGATCATCGAGGAGCATGTGGGAGCCAACATGGGTATCCAGATCCCGCTGTTGGTTATTGACCGGAGAGTCGTCTCGGTCATGTCTGCGTGTCTCCCGAACCCGTAGGGTCTACACACTTAAGGTTCGGTGACGCTAGGGTTATAGAGATATTAGTATGCGGTAACCCGAAGGTTGTTCGGAGTCTCGGATGAGATCCTGGACGTCACGAGGAGTTCCGGAATGGTCCGGAGGTAAAGATTTATATATGGGAAGTCCTATTTTGGCCACCGGAAAATGTTCGGGATTTTTCGGTATTGTACCGAGAAGGTTCTAGAAGGTTCCGGAGTGGGGCTCACCTGCATGGGGGGACCCACATGAACGTGGGTAGTGGGGGCAAGGCCCCACACCCCTAGTCAAGGCGCACCAAGATTCCCCCTTAGAAGGAATAAGATCATATCCCGAAGGGATAAGATCAAGATCCCTAAAAAGGGGGGATAACAATCGGTGGGGAAGGGAAAGGATGGGATTTCTTTCCTTCCACCTTTGCCAATGCCCCAATGGACTTGGAGGGCAAGAAACCAGCCCCCTCCACCCCTATATATAGTGGGGAGGTGCATGGGAGAAACAGCTCAGCCCCTGGCGCCTCCCTCTCCCTCCCGTGACACCTCTTCCTCCTCCAGTAGCGCTTGGCGAAGCCCTGCTGAAATCCCGCTGCTTCCACCACCACACCGTCGTGCTGCTGGATCTCCATCAACCTCTCCTCCCCCCTTGCTGGATCAAGAAGGAGGAGACGTCTCTGCTCCGTACGTGTGTTGAACGCGGAGGTGCCGTCCGTTCGGCGCTCGGTCATCGGTGATTTGGATCACGACGAGTACGACTCCATCAACCCCGTTCTCTTGAACGCTTCCGCTCGCGATCTACAAGGGTATGTAGATACACTCCCCTCTCACTCGTTGCTAGATGACTCCATAGATTGATCTTGGTGATGCGTAGAAAATTTTAAAATTCTGCTACGTTCCCCAACACGAACTTGCCCGCATTCTTCTTAGGCTCGCTTGGTTCGCCATTAGGTTTGATGGCATCGATGTTGTACTTTACGCCATCCTTCAACTTTTTGGCCGGGCCTCGCATTGTCCTGCTGCCTATAGAAGATTTGCTAGATCCGGAGGGCTGAAAGAAGAAAGATCAATTTGTTAATATATATACAAATCATTTAAAACATGTGATGATCACCAGATGCCTGCTTATATAAATATACCTCGCCGGTCTTTTTTTATTTCAAGATCAACATTTTCTTCGTCATCATAATCATAGTTCTGGACTTCATCTATTCGTTCGTCTTCATCAAATATCATACCCTCACCGGTAGGGTTCAGATATTGCGAGCCGTCATCTTCTTCAAACTCATCTGGGCGAGGGGATGAGTGTATGATGTTGAACAGGGCCTCCTCTCCTTCTCTGTCGGTATTGTCCATAGCTTTTATTTAACTAATCCAGAAGAAATATAAGACAATTTAGTATTCAAATTACAATGCATGCATGCAATCAATAAGGAAAAACTGAATCATAGTACATAATATGCATCATCGAATATAATCTTGAATACATCGTCTCGAATATTATCGAATAATATATATAATCTCGAATACATCGTCTCGAATATTATCGAATACATCACTAGCTAGCTAATATAGATCGAATACTATCGAATAATCTAGTTCACTCGCGGTTCCTGAGGCGCGAGCGGTGGACACCCAAAGAGAAGGAACCATCACAGGATCATAGCTCGGGTGAGATCCCCGAAGAACCTGCCAGGTATTGGAGAACCTGACGTCCATAGCAGCCATGTAGCGACGGACGTGCTGGTCCTCCTCCCTGACATGGCGACGTACCACCTCCGGCGGGGCCGGCTCCCTCCGCACCGAAAGTGGCCCACGCGAACGCCACCAAAGGAGCTCCGGGTCGACGACGGGACCTTGGGCCGGGTTCCTCGCCAAGCGGCGCGCCCCTGAAGGTAGCACCTCCCAGTGCCAGCCCGGCGGAGCCCAGTCCCGGACATGGCTCCTCTGAAGCAGGACGTCGTTGCGAACGGGTCGACGGCGAGGATGCGGGCCGGGCATCGTTGACGTCGAGAACAAATACTATATGCAAATATAACATTTTTAAATGATTGGATTGTGATTTCTTATATACAAATTCTATATGCAAACTTGGACATATGTCGACGATCAAATATCGTTGCATATGTCAAAATTCAAACTTTGACATATGATATCTAGCTAGCTAATTAATCTAACATTAATATATATATCTAGCTAATTCATCCTAACATTTTGACAAAAGTATAAAAAACTAATTCATCTAACATTAATTAATATATCTAATTCATCTAACTAATAGTATAAAAAACTAATTCATCTAACATTAATTAATATATCTCATTCATCTAACTAAAAGTATAAAAAACTAATTCATCTAACATTAATATATCTAGCTAATTCATCTAACATTTGACATTAATCTAATTAATTAATTCATCTAAAACCTTTGACATTTGACATTAATCTAATCTAATTAATTAATTCATCTAAAACCTTTGTATAAAAAACTAAAAAACAGAAAAACAGAAAAAACTAAAAACTAGAAATATAACATCTAAGTGTGTGTGTGTGTGTACATGTACATGTGTGTGTGTGTGTGCGGGCTTGGGAGGGCGGCCGGCCATGGCGGGGGTCTCACAGCGGGGCGGCGAGGCGACGGGGGCGGCGATGGGGGGCGGCGACGGGCCGGTGCGGCGACAGGGGCGGCGACGGGGACGGGCCGGCGATAGTGGCGGCACGCGAGTCGACGGGGACGGCATGACGGGGACGGGCCGGGGCGGCGACGGGGACGGGGGCGGCGACGGCGCGCGACGGGGGCGGCGACGGGGGGCGGCGGCGCTGTCGATCGAAGAAGTAGAGGAGACGAACAGAGAAGAAGAAAGTGAAATTTTCGTAAGTGTTGTATATATGGGACGGACCTTTAGTACAGGTTGGAGCCACCAACCGGTACTAAAGGTCAAATTTGGCCAGGCCAAGCGGCTGGAAGCGACCCCCTTTAGTACCGGGTCGTGGCTGCAACCGGTACTAAAGACCCCCTCCCCCCCTTTAGTACCGGTTGGAGCCACGACCCGTACTAAAGGGGGTGCGCTGCCACCCGCGGTGCACAAAGTTTAGTCCCAACTCGCCGAGCGAAGGGCAGCCGCACTGGTTTATAAACCCAGCCGCGGCTGCTCCTTTGAGCTCCTCTCCAAAGCAGGCTTCTGGGCCTAAACTGCTGCGCTGCCCTGTGGGCCTATTGGGCCTTGCGGGCCTGCATCCTGGCCCAACTACAGGTTGGGTTTCTAGTCGTTTGTAGGCCGCTGTGGCCCACTAGGCGGGCTTTTTATTATTTTGTTTTTTTTTCTGCTTTATTTATTTTCTTTTATTTATTTGTGAGTTGTTTTTTGCTGTATTTAGAGTTTCTTTGTGAATATTTTTGCTTTAGGTACAAAAAATTAAAAACTTTCTATTAGTGCCAGTAGTTTTCAAATTTGAATAGTTTAAATTTGAATTATTTGAAATTTGTGTGAATCACTAGTTTGTGAATAACTTTACTTTAAAAATAGATTTTCCAGTGATTCTTTTTTCTTATGTTTAATATTAGTGTGTTTTATCATTATATTCAATTTGGTAATACTTAGGTTATTTTAAAAAATGAAATGCCTTTGTAACAGATGAGTTTTTGTTCGAAACCCTTATACTTCGAAAGAGATTGTCCATTTTGTACACGAAGTGCATCCAGTTTTTGCCGTAACCCTCTCAACTTTTTAGCACATGCTATGTGGGTGAAATGATGATACCATGCCAACTTTCAACCTTTTCGGATGTTCATTTTGTAGTGCTTTTCAATTTCAAGTTCATTTAGCTAAAAAAAATCAGTAAATGCATGAAAAATAGCAAATGAAGTCAGAAAGGGTTGGAAATTGATGACATTGCTTTGAATGGTGCATATTGAACGCACAAAAAGTCTGGAGTTGAAATAAGTTAAAAAAAATGAAATGCCTTTGTAACAGCGGAGTTTTCGTCCGAAACCCTAATACTTCGAAAGAGATTGTCCATTTTGTACACGAAGTGTATCCAGTTTTTGCCGTAACCCTCTCAACTTTTGAGCACATGCTATGTGGGTGAAATGATGATACCATGCCAACTTTCAACCTTTTCAGAGTTCATTTTGTAGTGCTTTTCAATTTCAGAGTCATTTATCTCAAAAAAATCAGTAAATGAGCTGAAAAATAGCAAATGAAGTCAGAAAGGGTTGGAAATTGATGACGTGGCTTTGAATGGTGCATACTGAACACACAAAAAGTCTGGAGTTGAAATAAGTTTAAAAAAATGAAATGCCTTTGTAACAGATGAGTTTTCGTCCGAAACCGTGATACCTCGAAAGAGATTATCCATTTTGTACACGAAGTGCATCCAGTTTTTGCCGTAACCCTCTCAACTTTTTAGCACATGCTATGTGGGTAAAATGATGATACCATGCCAACTTTCAACCTTTTCAAAGTTCATTTTGTAGTGCTTTTCAATTTCAGGGTCATTTAGCTCAAAAAAAAATCAGTAAATGAGCTGAAAAATAGCAAATGAAGTCAGAAAGGGTTGGAAATTGATGACGTGACTTTGAATGGTGCATACTGAACGCACAAAAAGTCTGGAGTTGAAATAAGTTAAAAAAATGAATTGCCTTTGTACCAGATGAGTTTTCGTCCGAAACCCTGATACTTCGAAAGAGATTGTCCATTTTGTACACGAAGTGCATCCAGTTTTTGCCGTAACCCTCTCTACTTTTTTGCACATGCTATGTGGGTGAAATGATGATACCATGCCAACTTTTATCCTTTTCAGAGTTCATTTGTAGTGCTTTTCAATTTCAGGGTCATTTAACTCAAAAAAATCAGTAAATGCATGAAAAATAGCAAATGATGTCAGAAAGGGTTGAAAGTGGATGACGTGGCTTTAAATGGTGCATACTGAATGCACAAAAAGTCTGGAGTTGTAATAAGTTAAAAAAATGAATTGCCTTTGTAACAGATGGGTTTTCGTTCGAAACCCTGATACTTTGAAAGAGATTGTCCATTTTGTACACGAAGTGCATCCAGTTTTTTCCGTAATCCTCTTAACTTTTTAGCACATGCTATGTGGGTGAAATGATGATACCATGCCAAATTTCAACCTTTTCGGAGTTCATTTGTAGTGCTTTTCAATTTCAGGGTCATTTTGGTAAAAAAAAATCAGTAAATGAGCTGAAAAATAGCAAATGAAGTCAGAAAGGTACACGTTTGTCCGAAGCACAAAAGTACACGTTTCAAATGCCAAAACACATAAGCACCCTAACTATTACAAAGATTCCCTACGGTTTGTCCAAAGTGGGACTTTCCAGATATATAAGTCAGGAAACTCACTAGAGAAGAAAGTGATGACAGTGAAGCCGGTCACATCCCAGAGTGGGATCTTTGGGTGTGAAACTTTTTCTTCGCGTGTGTCCCTTTGCGCCGTAACCATGGACAATCTTCATCATTTAACTGGATGCTCGGGTCAATATTCACTGTGAAGGGAGCAATTTCATCAAACTTTTCATAATCTGCTGACATGTCTATCTTGTCATCCACTCCCACGTTGTTTCTTTTCCCTGAAAGAACTATGTGGCGCTTTGGCTCATCGTATGATGTATTCGCTTCCTTATCTTTTCTTTTTCTCGGCCTGGTAGACATGTTCTTCACATAGAAAACCTGCGCCACATCATTGGCTAGGACGAATGGTTTGTCTGCGTACACAAGATTGTTGAGATCCACTGTTGTCATTCCGTACTACGGGTCTTCCGTTACCCCGCCTCGTGTCATATTGACCCATTTGCACCGAAACAAAGGGACCTTCAAACCGCGTCCATAGTCAAGTTCCCATATCTCCTCTATGTAACCATAATATGTGTCCTTTCCCCTCTTGGTTGCTGCATCAAAACGGACACCACTGTTTTGGTTGGTGCTCTTCTTATCTTGGGCGATCGTGTAAAATGTATTCCCATTTATCTCGTACCCTTTGAAAGTCATTATATTCGAAGATTGTAACTGGGACATCAAGTACAGGTCATCTTCAATAGCGGCGTCATGCATGGCACATGTCTGCAACCAACCGGCGAAAGTCCCCGTTTGTTCACGTGTAATCCAGTCGTCAGACTGCTCCGGGTGTTTGGAGCGTAGAATATTCTTGTGTTCCTCCATATACGGAGCCACCAAGGCGGAATTTTGTAGAACTGTGTAGTGTGCTTGAGTGATAGAATGCCCATCCATACATATTATTTGTTCCGGTCCTAGCGTGCCATTTCCACCCAGTCTACCCTTATGCCGCGATTCAGGAACACCAATTGGCTTAAGGTCAGGAATAAAGTCAATACAAAACTCAATGACCTCCTCATTTTCATGGCCCTTGGAGATGCTTCCTTCTGGCCTAGCACGGTTATGAACATATTTCTTTAAGACTCCCATGAACCTCTCAAAGGGGAACATATTGTGTAGAAATACAGGACCCAGAACGTTAATCTCTTCGCATAGGTGAACTAGGACATGCGTCATGATGTTGAAGAACGATGGTGGGAACACCAACTCGAAACTGACAAGACATTGCACCAAATCATTCTCTAACCTTGGTATGATTTCTGGATCGATTACCTTCTGAGAGATTGCATTGAGGAATGCACATAGCTTTACAATGGCTAATCGAACTTTTTCCGGTAGAAGCCCCCTCAATGCAACCGGAAGAAGTTGCTTCATAACCACGTGGCAGTCATGAGACTTTAGGTTTTGGAACTTTTTCTCTACCATATTTATTATTCCCTTTATATTCGACGAGAAGCCAGACGGTACCTTCATACTAAGCAGGCATTCAAAGAAGATTTCCTTATCTTCTTTGGTAAGAGCGTAGCTGGCATGACCCTGATGTATGCCATCTTTTCCGTGCATACGTTGCTGGTCCTCCCGTGCCTCCGGTGTATCTTTCGTCTTCCCATACACGCCTAAGAAGCCAAGCAGGGTCACGCAAAGATTCTTCGTCACGTGCATCACGTCGATTGCAGAGCGGACCTCTAGGTCTTTCCAATAGGGCAGGTCCGAAAATATAGATTTCTTCTTCCACATGGGTGCGCGTCCGTCAGCGTCATTCAGAACAGATTGTCCACCAGGACCCTTTCCAAAGATTACCTTCAAATCCTTGACCATATCATGTACATCATCACCAGTACGGTGGCGAGGCTTCGTCCGGTGATCCGCCTCACCTTTGAAATGATTGCCTTTCTTTCTTACGGGATGCCTTCTCGGAAGAAATCAACGATGTCCCAGGTACACATTCTTCCTGCATTTGTCCAAATATATACTTTCAGTGTCATCTAAACAGTGTGTGCATGCGTGGTATCCCTTGTTTGTCTGTCCTGAAAGGTTACTGAGAGCAGGCCAATCATTGATGGTTACAAACAGCAACATATGTAGGTCAAATTCCTGCTGTTTGTGCTCATCCTACACACATACACCTTTTCCATTCCACAACTGTAAAAGTTCTTCAACTAATGGCCTTAGGTACACATCAATGTCTTTGCCGGGTTGCTTAGGGCCTTGGATGAGCACTGGCATCATAATGAACTTCCGTTTCATGCACAACCAAGGAGGAAGGTTATAGATACATAGAGTCACAGGCCAGGTGCTATGATTGCTGCTCTGCTCCCCAAAAGGATTAATGCCATCTGCGCTTAGACCAAACCATACGTTCCTTGCGTCACCTGCAAAGTCCTCCCAGTACTTTATCTCGATTTTTCTCCACTGCGACCCGTCAGCAGGTACTCTCAACTTCCCGTCTTTCTTACGGTCTTCTCTGTGCCATCGCATCAACTTGGCATGCTCTTTGTTTTGGAACAAATGTTTCAACCGTGGTATTATAGGAGCATACCACATCACCTTGGCAGGAATCTTCTTCCTGGGGCGCTCGCCCTCGACATCACCAGCGTCATCGCGGCTGATCTTATAGCGCAATGCACCGCATACCGGGCACGCGTTCAAATCCTCGTACTCACCGCGGTAGAGGATGCAGTCATTAGGGCATGCATGTATCTTCTGCACCTCTAATCCTAGAGGGCAGACAGCCTTCTTTGCTTCGTACGTACTCTCGGGCAATTCATTGTCCTTTGGAAGCATCTTCTTTAACATTATCAGCAACTTTCCAAATCCCTTGTCAGATACACCATTCTCTGCCTTCCATTGCAGCAATTCCAGTGTGGTGCCCAGCTTTTTCTTGTCAGCTTCGCAATTCGGGTACAACAATTTCTTGTGATCCTCTAACATGCGTTGCAACTTCTTCTTCTCCTTTTCACTTGCGCGGTTTCCCTTTGCATCGGCAATGGCCCGACCTAGATCATCAGCTGGCTCATCTAATGCCTCTTCTTCAGCTTCTTCCCGCATTGCCGGCTCAGCTTCTTCCCCCATTGTTGTACCATCGTATTCAGGGAACCCATGGCCAGGATAGCTGTCATCGTCCTCTTCTTCTTCATTGTCTTCCATCATAACCCCTCTTTCTTCGTGCTTGGTCCAAACATTATAGTGGGGCATGAAACCGACCTCAAACAGGTGGACGTGAATGGTTTTTGACTTAGAGTAACTCCGATCATTCTTACAGCCAGCACATGGAGAATACATAAAACCATCCGCCCGCTGGTTTGCCTCAGCCGCAAGCAGAAAAGTATGCACGCCATTAACGAACTGGGGAGAGCATCGGTCATCCTACATCCATTGCCGGCTCATCTTCATTACACAGCACCGAATAGACCAAATTAATACAAGTTCATACAACACTTATTCTCATAAAACAAACATACAAATAACTCTCTAGCTAAAGCATTTAAATGCAACAACAAATGCGATCAAGATCGCAACTAAGGTAACAATTGATCCAACAGCATAATGATACCAAGCCTCACTATCAATGGCATATTTTCTAATCTTTCTAATCTTCAAACGCATTTTCTCCATCTTGATCTTGTGATCATCGACGACATCGGCAACATGCAACTCCAATTCCATCTTCTCCCCCGCAATTCTTTTCAATTTTTCTTTCAAATACTCATTTTCTCTTTCAACTAAATTTAACCTCTCGACAATAGGGTCGGTTGGAATTTCCGGTTCACATACCTCCTAGATAAAAATATCTATGTCAACTTGATAGGCATAATTTGTCATAAACACGAAATGCAACAAATAGTTATAAAAGAAAATATACCACATCCGAATCAGAACCCGGACGAGGGCCGACGGGGATGGATATCAAAAGCATGGCACTATGTATAACAAACAACGTATGGGTATGATAATTATACAAGTAACTATATATCTAAATCACACAAACATGATTTTTGTATATAAAAAAGCTAAGAACAAGAGGCTCACCACAAGGTGGTGCCGGCGACGAGACGGTGCGGGCGATCGACGGTGGTTAGGACGGAGACGGGAAGGCACTAAGTAAACCACACCTACATATGCAAACTAAGAGTTATTTTGACCTCAAATTGCATATAAATCAAATACTATCACATATAATTCCTCCCAAAATAAAACCCATAAATCACTATACTTATAGAGCATTGCAAGAGCAAATCTAGCAATGAGAGATGAAAGGACAATGTTGCCAACCTTTGTGATCACTTGGATGGATGGGGTGCCTTCAAATCTTCACAAATTTTGGCAAAAATGGAGTGTGAGCTCGAGAGGAAGAGGAAGAAAATAGAGGAGAGGAAAGGGGAAGAACAGAGCGCTCGGGCTCGACGAAGGGGTTTATATAGGATGACCTTTAGTACCGGTTCGTCTAACCAACCGGTACTAAAGGTGCATCTCTAGTCCCGGTTCGTGGCATGAACCGGTACTAAAGGTGCTGGTGGGGCCCCAGCCTGACAACAGCCTGCCACCACCTCTTTAGTACCGGTTCGTGGCACGAACCGATACTAAAGGTTTGCCACGAACCGGTACTAATGAGCACCGCCCGCCTAGCCGTTGGACCGGTACCATTAGTGCCGGTTCAGTTACAAACCGGGACTAATGTGCTTCACATTAGGCCCTTTTTCTACTAGTGTGACCACCCGTGGTGGTTCTCCTCGTTCTGTACAGTGCATGATCAAATCATGAACTGTGCTGATAGATGGGCATCTACAGTACCAACTATTTACATCAACCATTAGGGATTAATCAAAATTATTGGGAGTTCTATTATTATTCGAACATGATGTAGAATACATCATAGATTGAAGGATAACAGATTAATATTATTATCATAGAGGATTTTTTTACCTCGTCTCACGGGATTAAGCTAGAGGACCAAACCTGAGAGCCCGTTTACACCAAATAGATGTAGGATTAGTCCTTGACTTTTGATGGTGGCATGGAAGACAACAGGGGGTGGAGGGTCATCCATCATAGCGTATAGCTCGACGGACAAAGAAGGCGTGGCATCGTCAGTCTCGACTGTGACGCCCCCAGCTTAATCGTGCACTAACTATACACGCAAATGCACATGATCAAGCCTAAGGACTCACTTGAAGATATCACAACACAACTCTAGACACAAATTAAAATAATACAAGCTTTATATTACAAGCTAGGGGCCTCGAGGGCTCGAATACATAAGCTCGCTTACAAGCATCAGCGGAAGCATTAGATATCTGAGTACAGATATAAAAGAAAGACAGATAGGCCTTTAGAAGGCAGGGCAAAAGAAAAACAATACGATCGAAAAGGCGCAGGCCTCCTGCCTAGGACCCTCCGAACCTACTCCTGGTCGTCGGACGGCTCCTCGTAGTAGTACTCGCCAGGAGGGTAGTAGTAGTAGCCGTCGGCGGGGGCAGCTGGCTCCGGGGCTCCGTCGTCTGGGTGCATCAAACGGATATGGACAAAAAGAGGAAGCAAAGCAACCGTGAGTACTCATCCGAAGTACTCAGCAAGCAAGGATCTACACTACATATGCAACATTATCAAAGAAAGGCTGTATAAGTGGACTGGGCTGCAGAAATGCCAGAATGGAGAGAAGGCCTAGTCCTATCGAAGTCAAGCATCTTCGAGCTTCTTGCAGCATTTAGAAGAGTACAGAATAGTATAAAGTAAAGAAGTAGTAGTGTTATCATCCTCGCCCAGAGACCCTTCCTCAACTCCTTGCGAGAAAGCAATCCCAGAGCCATACTATCCATATCTCATCTCAAGTATCCAGTTCTAGTTGTATCGATCGGGATACAACTCCAAGCGTCCCTTACCGAGGATCCGGCTATGCATAGATTAGTTCTTCCCTGCAGGGGAGCACCAACTTACCCACCACACTCGATTAACTCCGGCCGGACACACTTTTGTGGGTCATGCCCGGACTCGGCCAATCGATACGCCGCAACCTGACCTAGGCCTAACAGAGAGGTCAGCATGCCGGACTAACCCTATGTGCCCAGGGGGCTGGGCCCCTCGCCCTGAGCGCTCCTGCACGTTACGTTCATGGCCGTGAGCAGACCTAGCAACCCACACTATCAAGGCGGTTGCTTAACGCGGTCCAACCCAGCGCGTGCCGCTCCTTGCTGACGTCCAGTAAGCTTCGGCTGATGCCACGACGCAGAGTGCCCATAACTGTTCCGACGTGATGGTTAGTGCTATCAGGCCAAAGGCCAACTCGGATCAAATATCCAAATCGTTAGTGAATTAGGAGCGCGCGGTAACGAGAAGAGACTCACAAGCGATGTGACCCCGTCGCCCCATCTCGAGGACTTGCTGCAAGGGCTAAGAATGCCCGGCCGCACCTCGTAATAATCTCGCGGGCACCCTCCAGGTCAACCCGTCTCCACATCACTCGCAGCACATGCTCGCGCGGGTACCCCTCAGGGCCGACCCGACTTT
Source organism: Thinopyrum elongatum (assembly GCA_011799875.1). Taxonomy (NCBI): domain Eukaryota; kingdom Viridiplantae; phylum Streptophyta; class Magnoliopsida; order Poales; family Poaceae; genus Thinopyrum; species Thinopyrum elongatum. Next base: position 686,349,397 of record CM022303.1, on the reverse strand, counting down.
ATCAAGGTTCATGGTTAAAGTCATAGTAACTTTGTGTCCAAACACCAGGGGGAAAACTGAGGAATCACCCTCGACAGATTCCACCCGATGTAGTCATCAAGGAGAACTTAGGAGGAATCACCCTCGAGGTTCACACTTGAGGTGTTGCACGACGGTGTCGTTATCGGAAGAGGTGAAGGAGGAATCACTCTCGATTACCACAACCGAATAGCTATCTATACAGAGTTAACATCAGAAGTGCTAAACGAGGTATCACCCTCGGCACTCGATAGTAACATTGCAGTGTCGTACAACTAAGGGGGGTGATGTACGGTGCCGGGGCCTGGTTGTCGATCATGCTGATCGAGTCATCTGATAATCCAGCGGGGGTAACACGGGACAAAGTGGGGGTGTCTGGTGGATCACTACCCAGCCTATACTAAGCAGTTTAGGATAAGCAGGTAGGTAACAATAGCAGGTTACAAAATTAGGCTATGCATCAGAAATAGGATAAACAGTAGTAGCAGCAATTTCTAATGCAAGCATAAGAGAGAAAGAATAGGCGATATCAGCATGTTCAAAGGGGGGTGCTTGCCTGGAAACTCTGCGGCAAGAGAAGGGTCTTCAATAGTGTAGTCGATCTCCGGAGCTGAGTCGGCCTCGGGGACTACGTCGGTGTCGGGGACTACCGAGAGAGAAGAGGGGGAGGGAACAGATAAATACACAGCAAATATATGCAACACAGAGCATGCCATGGTAAGGTGCAGTGCAGGGTTGCCTAAAGACATGTCTAAATTATTTTAGTTATTTTAGGGTTAAAGTTGGAATTATTAACTAGTGTATATGCACTATTCATCTACCGGAAACAGGTTAAAAGTTGTGGGTTCACCTCCATAGAGCATCCCGACACAGAAACAGATAGCACGGTCGGATTCGTCTCGTCGTTCTGGGCAACTTTCATGTATAAAGTTTTTCGATCTGAGCTACGGTTTAATTTCTATGAATTTTCAAAGATTAAAACATTTTCAGGAATTATTCAAATAAACAGAAAGGATTATTGCGTCAGCATTACATCAGCATGACGTCAGCAGTCAGCTGACTCGCTGACTAGGTCAAACTGACCAGTGGGTCCCACCTGTCATAGACAGTGGACTAACAGTGGTTTATTTTATCTAAACAGAGTTAATTAGCTACTGGACCCCACCTGTCAGTGTCTCATTTAACTAACTGAGTATGTTTTAATTTAAATTAATCTTAATAGCATAATTAGTGGGTGGGGCCCGCGTGTCAGTGACACTGGGCTGCCCAGTCAGCAGTTGACTGGGTCAACCCAGTCAACTGGGACCCGCGGAGCCCAGCGTCAGTGGCTCTGGTGAGGGGCCCACGCGTGCACGCCGGCGGCGGTGCCAGAGAGGGCTCCGGCGAGCCTCCCGCGGCGGTGAGTTCGCCGGAGTGCGTCGGGTTTGCTCTACAGGGGGCCAAATTGCGCGCTTTTGGGCGCATTCGAACGAGCGAAGAATGCCGCGTCGCGTGGTGTGGTCGGTTGGACTCGGAGGTGACCGAAACTGCGCCGGCGACGAGTGGAGGCGGCGGTGGTTTTTGGTTGCGATCGGGAACATGGTTTCGGGCTGTTTCCGAGCGAGCTACGCGGCTAGGCAGGCTACTGCGGGCGCTAGGAGCATGACGGGCACGGTGGGGGTGCTCGGGCGGCGCAGCATTAGGCAGCTCGCCGGCCATGGCGCTGCCGAGCTTGGCCTCGTGCGGGGTCAGCACCAGAGCGAGTAGGGAAGCGAGAGAGAGGAAGGAAGCGGCGCGTAGACTAAACGGGCGGCTCAAGGAGGCCGTTGACAGGTTAGTAGCTGCCGGAAAAGTCGGGGATGGCCAGAGCTCACCGGTGGCCGAAGGCATAGGGGGCGGTCCATTGGCGGCGATGCAGGGCTCCCCGAGCTCGAAGTGGTGGTGCACGCGATTTGGACGAGCACGGCGGAGCCTCCTGACACGTCGGGGTGGAACGGACATGACGGTGGCTGCGGGATCTCAGCGGCGCGGCGACGGGCGCATGCGGTGGAGCTCGCGGGCGAGTGAGAGAGGGCGAGAGAGAGGGGGGAAATGGATGAGGACGACGGGGAGGCCGAGGGGGCGCATCCTTATCCCCTCGCCGACCCTGTAGCGTCGCGGTGTCGACGATTCGCCGGAGCGCACCGGCACGGCGAAGGGTGCGGCGACACGCGCAGAGAGAGAGCGGGAGGAGGGAGAAAGAGGCTGGCTGGGCTGGGCCTCAGGCACTGTGCACTTAGGCCCAATGCACAGTGGCCTTTCTCTTTTTTCTTCTCCAGTTTTCTATTTTTCTTTTTCAGAGATTGTTTTAGAATTAAAATGAGCTGCCAAATGATTTTGTACAAATGTGAAACTTGGTCACGTAAATACAATGGAATATTTTGCACTGCCACATAAAGTTTGGGCAGTTTTGGAATTCATTTGAATTTTTCATAAATAGGATAGCATTTAAAAATGCTGAATTGGTGCTGTTATAATTGCTAATGCTCATCTTTGCACAAAAGTGATGTTGTGTTCCTTAACAAATAATTGTTATTGAATTTTTGTCAAATGATGAACATTTTTCTAGCAAGTTTTGAGCAACTTCAATTTGCACTGTGAATTTGAATTGGAATTTGAAATGAGATATGATGCAATGATGATCAAACATAGTTTAATCCTGCTGACATGGCATTATCATAAGGGATTACTGTAGTGTGATGCTGGGGATGTTACAAATCTCCTCCACTACAAGAAATCTCGTCGCGAGATTTAAGTGGGGAAGTAAAGAGTAACTTCGGGAGAACTGACCCTTATAGGGTTAATTATCTGGTGAACAATTCAGGGAATGTGGCAGAAGTATCTCTCGAGTTGAAACTTAGAAAAAAACATCGAGAGCAAACTATGAAGGTACAATAGTAGGTTTCAAGCGAATGGGCAAACGATCGATACCTGAACAGAGTGTGAGAAGGGGGTTCAGAGCATCGGGAATAGATCAACTCTCGGAGGGTGGCTCGTGATAACACACAAAACCAAGGGCATAGGATACTTCGGAATCAAGGATTTACAGGAGAGTCAGGTTCCGATCCTGTGGAACTATGGGGGGGGGGGTGTCGATCAAAAATAGGAAGAATGGTGACATCTTACCGGTCACGGCGACAAGGTATGTCAGAGGCTAGCCTGTCAGTTATGTCGGCGACAACGTCTGTACCAAGGGCGAGGGATGAAGAGAACCATTTTCCTGCTTGCAAGGCGAGGCGGACCAATAAGCAAAGTTCTCGTCCACCGGGGGTTACCGGAATGTCATCAACAATAGTAACAGGGTCTCACTGACAAGGTTGTACATCTGGGTGTTTTATAAGCAGGGAATTATTTCTGCTTATATCATATATATCACAAGAAAGGTTAAACAAACCAATGGAAAGGAAATGAAATTATCGGATTAAACAGACCAATGAAAAGGAAAAAATGTGTCTATACACAAGAATTAGGAGTATATCCTTTCCACGGAAAAGCAGAACATGATATACCTGATAGTACAGCAGGTACAAAATCATTTAGATAAAGGGGCGAGGAAAAATCAAGACGTTACCCGTACAACGGTGTCCGGATAATAGATCAACAAGCATTTGGCAATGTGCCTCCAATGTTCTTGTTGATATTCGGAATACCACAGTCATGCTTCGAGGTAGCATTGGTATGGTATTTCAAGTAGAAGGTTGGATCTGTAGAGCACAAGAGTTGCAAAGGAACAATTCACAGATACAAGATGAACTTATACCAAGGAAACAATTGATTTTAAGAGAAGCTTCCATGATAAGATCTACATCGTGTCTATGGGCATGAACTCAAAGTTCAAGGTCGACTCCCACTTCTCCAATGCATAATCTATCATTCACTGCTCTGTTAAAAATTATATTAATGTGAGGAACTACCTGGTGAATTACCAGAGGAGTATGACCCACGAAAATTATCGGGTTCACACAGATTAAGAAGGCATAGGTTCAACCCATCGGGGCATCTTAGGAACATATACCACGAACTTCAGGAGTAATTAACACAAACTCGACAGTAGAGCATGGTTGAAAAAAACAGAGGATACAATTTACCAAAGGCATTATGTATCAGGGGAGAACTCACAAGATTTTTTAATAAAAAGGAAATTGTCGGATATTAATCCAACAAAAGATCAGGTGGTCGGAAAGGATCAGATGTGAGTATCGGTAATCAATCAGAGGGAGAAGGGATGCAAAGGCATCGGCTTATAGAAACATCAGAATAATTTGATGCTTAAATACAAAGAAATTTTTGATTTCTAGATCGGTGTAACAGAATCAGATGCTCTGATCGAAGATGGATAGGTTGAACAGACTTTGAGGCACACCCGATCAAATCTTGATTGGGCAAGAACCAGCTCATATCCGAAACGATGTCTGAGCTGGAAAGAAAATTTCTAAGGATTAATTGATGGTTGCGAGTATTTGCACACACGTTGAATCCATAGGAACAGAATGACAATCAGAAAGGATTTTAAATAATATTGCTAGACATGTGGAATTAACCATAATGCAAGCAGACAAGGAGAATCAAGAGCAATAGGTTGCAGAGGATTTTTGGAAGATCAGATAGCATTTCAAAGTATTTTTGGAAAGCACATGAACAACTGGGGATGAACGGACCCCGGGTAAGTGAATTATCCACAGTGCAAAAAGATGCTGCAAAGCAGAAGGCACAAAGGATTCTCGGAACAACGGAGAGTATTAGGGGTAACTTGTAACAACAAGAGCAGCTGGGGATGAAGGTACAAATGGCAAGGATGTTATTCACGGGGATTATCGGTGGTCAGGAACTGCAAAGCAGTGGGCATAGGGCCTCGGGAAACTTCGAGGAGTATCTCTGGAGTCTTCTGGTGCATCCAGCGATCATCTGAAATGAAGGGCTCTCCGGGATGAAGTGGTTACAAGAACCTAATGTCAGAGTTAGAAAAATCCTTAACCCCAATAGAAGAGGGATCAGAGTCTAGATTATAGACGAGGAATAAAAGATCCTAATACCACCCAGTTGGCGACGTGGGCCCGTAAGCCACACAGCCAAGTTAGTAAAACAGTTTTGGACGACTAGACTCAACTTCGGCCAAGGAGTTGGAAAGGGGAATCCTATAGGCAGTCAGCTCTGATACCAACCTGTGACGCCCCCGGCATAATCGTGCACTAACCATACACGCAAATGCACACGATCAAGCCTAAGGACTCACTTGAAGATATCACAACACAAGTCTAGACACAAATTAAAATAATACAAGATTTATATAACAAGCCAGGGGCCTCGAGGGCTCGAATACATAAGCTCGCTTACAAGAATCAGCGGAAGCATCAGATATCTGAGTACAGATATAAAAGAAAGACAGATAGGCCTTTAGAAGGCGGGGCAAAAGAAAAACACTATGATCGAAAAGGCGCAGGCCTCCTGCCTGGGACCCTCCGAACCTACTCCTGGTCGTCGGACGGCTCCTCGTAGTAATACTCGTCAGGAGGGTAGTAGTAGTAGCCGTCGGTGGGGGCAGCTGGCTCCAGGGCTCCGTCGTCTGGGTGCATCAAATAGATATGGGGAAAAAGAGGAAGCAAAGCAACTATGAGTACTCATCCGAAGTACTCAGCAAGCAAGGATCTACACTACATATGCAACATTATCAAAGAAAGGCTGTATAAGTGGACTGGGCTGCAGAAATGCCAGAATAGAGAGAAGGCCTAGTCCTATTGAAGTCTAGCATCTTCAAGCATCTTCGAGCATCTTGCAGCCTTTAGAAGAGTACAGAATAGTATAAAGTAAAGTAGTAGTAGTGTTATCAACCTCGCCCAGAGATCCTTCCTCGACTCCCTGCGAGAAAGCAATCCCAGAGCCATACTATCCATATCTCATCTCAAGTATCCAGTTCTAGTTGTATCGATCGGGATACAACTCCGATCGTCCGTTACCGAGGATCCGGCTATGCATAGATTAGTTCTTTGCTGCAGGGGTGCACTAACTTACCCACCATGCTCAATTAACTCAGGTCGGACACACTTTTCTGGGTCATGCCCGGCCTCGGCCAAACGACACGCCGCAACCCGACCTAGGACTAACAAAGAGGTCAGCACGCCGGGCTAACCCTATGCGCCCAGGGGGATGGGCCCCTCGCCCTGAGCGCTCCTGCACGTTACGTTCACGGCCGTGAGCAGACCTAGCAACCCACACTATCAAGGCGGTTGGTTAACGTGGTCCAACCCAGTGCGTGCCGCTCCTTGCTGACGTCCAGTAAGCTTCGGCTGATGCCACGACGCAGAGTGCTCATAACTATTCCTACGTGATGGTTAGTGCTATCAGGCCAAAGGCCTACTCGGATCAAATATCCAAATCGTTAGTGAATTAGGAGCGTGCGGTAACGAGCAGAGACTCACGATCGATGTGACCCCGTCGCCTCGTCTCGAGGACTTGCTGCAAGGGCTAAGAATGCCCGGCCGCGCCTCGTAATTAATTATCTCGCGGGCACCCTCCAGGTCAACCCGTCTCCACATCACTCGCATCACATGCTCGCGCGGGTACCCCTCAGGGCCGACCCGACTTTATCAAGGTTCATGGTTAAAGTCATAGTAACTATGTATCCAAACACCAGGGGGAAAACTGAGGAATCACCCTCGACGGATTCCACCTGATGTAGTCATCAAGGTGAACTTAGGAGGAATCACCCTCGAGGTTCACACTTGAGGTGTTGCACGACGGCGTCGTTATCGGAAGAGGTGAAGGAGGAATCACTCTCGATTACCACAACCGAATAGCTATCTATACAGAGTTAACATCAGAAGTGCTAAACGAGGTATCACCCTCGACACTCGATAGTAACGCTGCAGTGTCGTACAACTAAGGGGGGTGATGTGCGGTGCCGGTGCCTGGTTGTCGATCATGCTGATCGAGTCATCTGATAATCCAGCGGGGGCAACTCGGGACAAAGTGGGGGTCTCTGGTGGATCACTACCCAACCTATACTAAGCAGTTTAGGATAAGCAGGTAGGTAACAATAGCAGGTTACAAAATCAGGCTATGCATCAGAAATAGGATAAACAGTAGCAGCAGCAATTTCTAATGCAAGCATAAGAGAGAAAGAATAGGCGATATCAGCATGTTCAAAGGGGGGTGCTTGCCTGGAAACTCTGCGGCAAGAGAAGGGTCTTCAACAGTGTAGTCGATCTCCGGAGCTGCGTCGGCCTCGGGGACTACGTCGGTGTCGGGGTCTACCGAGAGAGAGGAGGGGGAGGGAACAGATAAATACACAGCAAACATATGCAACACAGAGCATGACATGCTAAGGTGCAGTGCAGGGTTGCCTAAAGACATGTCTAAATTATTTTAGTTATTTTAGGTTTAAAGTTGGAATTATTAACCGGTGTATATGCACTATTCATCTACCGGAAACAGACTAAAAGTTGCGGTTTCACCTCCGTAGAGGGTCCCGACACGAAAACAGATAGCACAGTCAGTTTCGTCTAGTTGTTCTGGGCAACTTTCATGTATAAAGTTTTTCGATCTGAGCTACAGTTTAATTTCTATGAATTTTCAAAGATTAAAGCATTTTCAGGAATTATTCAAATAAACCGAAAGGATTATTGGGTCAGCATTACATCAACAAGACGTCAGCAGTCAGCTGACTCGCTGACTAGGTCAAACTGACCAGTGGGTCCCACCTGTCATAGACAGTGGACAAACAGTGGTTTATTTTATCTAAACAGAGTTAATTAGCTACTGGACCCCACCTATCAGTGTCTCATTTAACTAACTGATTATGTTTTAATTTAAATTAATCTTAATCATGTAATTAGCGGGTGGGGCCTGCGTGTCAGTGACACTGGGCTGCCCAGTCAGCAGTTGACTGTAGGAGATGTGCCCTAGAGGCAATAATAAATGTTATTATTTATCTCCATGTTCATAATTATGTTTATGTTCCATGCTATAACTGCAATGATTCTCGAGTCTACAAATAAAACGAGGCTTGGAGGGAAACTTATGTGCACGTGTGGGATAATAAATGGTAAAATGTATTCCTAGTCAAGCCTCTATGACCGGCTCAAGTATTGCATGATGATCCTGTTTTCCTGATCATGGGCATGACTCCGGCAATTTTGAAGGCACAATGTTAGCAGAACATTTGTGTTGAATCGACCCCAATTGATGTTATGCTATGAGATACATTCATCATAAGTTAATGGTTAATAACACAGGAAGTTAATGTTTGCATAATTCCTTAGACCATGAGAGTATCGAGTTTCTTCATGCTTGCTTCATGAACTTTGGGGTTTGTTAAACGTCATCCGTAAATGGGTGGCTATTACGGCGGCTTACGGGTTCATGGAAAAGTATGTCAAGTAACTTGATAGCTCAAGATTGGGATTTGCTCCTCCGACGATGGAGAGATATCTCTGGGCCCTCTTGGTGTAACGGTATCCATCATCGTCTGGCCAGACACTTTGTGATTTGATCACGGGGATACCGGAACACGGTAACGAGAAAAGAGAGCAATATCGGTAACGAGGTAACAGGCATAGTGGACAAGTTGTTGATCCACGGGAATGCCAAAATGTCTCACCTCGGGTATTTGTAACATATCGCGAAGCAACAGGAATAGCACACGGCAACTGGAGGTTCACTCGAATATTCATTCGTGTGGGTATAGGGGTCAATATGGGTGTCCATGGCTCCGATGTTGATCATTGATCGGAAGGGGTTTTGGCTCATGTCTATACTTCACCGAACCTATAGGGTCACATGCTTACGGGTCATCTATCTGTTGAATACTAGACAAGGAGTCCGAGAGAAAGTCACTGGAAAAGTTTCCGAGACAACGGAAAAGTTCCGGAGAGAACACCGGAAAAGTTTCGGTAAAACCGAAAAGTTGTTTTGGATAAAACCATTGATCCAAAAAGGTTTCGGCAAGCACCGGGAATGTTTTGGAGGTTGCCAGATTGGTCTGGTAATTTCTGAAATTTTTCTGGAGAAAAAACCAAAAAAAAAGTTTTCGGAGCTGCCGGAATTGTTTACCGGGTAAACAAAGATGGTATTAAATTAAACCACCATACCGGAAATGTTCTGGAGCGCGTCCAGATAATTTTAGAGGGTGCCAAAAATGTTCTGGACCTTCCGAAATTTTCAGAAGTAATAGTCACGGAAAACATCTTGTCCCAGTGTGAGGGGACAAGATCCCACGATGCGTGGGGGCTGTTTTGGGGCGCCTCCCCTTGGGGGGGGGGGGCAGCCCCTTGTGGCTGGACAAAAGGTGTTGGGGGGGCCCCCATGGTGGGGGGCAGCCTCCACAAATGGTGGAGAGTGTTGGGAGGAAGGTGGGGACCCATGGGGGAACACCATGGACAAGGGAACATGTTTTCTCCATGTTTGGTGGGAACATGTTTTCCTTGTTTGGTGGGTGCATGTTTTGTGGGCTGAATTTCAGCCCCCCCTCACCCCTTCCACCACTATATAAGGAGGTGGAGAGGAGCTCTCCATCCACACTCCAACTCTCTCACACAAGCCATGCATGATCTGGCATTCTCTCTCCCTCCCACGAAATAGTTTCGTAGTGCCGAAAGGCTGTCTGGGTTCCGGTGGGATCTAGTTCTGGACGGCGAAGCCCTGCCGGATAGATGACACCGTATGTGTGCAACCCCGTAGAGAGGTCGTAGTTTCGTCCTTTTGCCCGAGGGGCTGTTCGAGTGTCCTCCCGAAGGGCTGTCCGAGTAACCGTCCGAGTTTTGAAGGTCCTCCCGAAGGGCTGTCCACGACACCGTCCGGGGGACTGTCCGACCGCCTCCCGGAGGGCTGTCCGAGGGGCGGGTGAGGGAGTACATCCTCGCGGTTGTGAGGTTGTAAAATCCTAGCTGCGGGGATTTGCACCGCCGATCATCATCGACTCTACTTCCGCTGCGCTACGAGTCGGTAACGAAAAAGATCAAACCTTGTATGCAGTCTCCATAGTGGTCCTGGGCTGGTGCGTAGGTCGGAAATTTTTGTTTTCTGCTGCGTTACCCTATAGTGGCATCATGAGCCGTGCTATGCATAGATGCAGGTTGCGATCTAGAATACATGAGATGTATAAGTGTTGCACAATATAATTAGGTAGTAGATGAGTTCTATTACTGCAAATTATTTGTGCGGGTAGCAGATGAAATCTGTTACCCAATGTTCTTGTTGCTTCCCTGGAATTTGCATATTTCTGATCTTGATAACGGCATGGTGGAGTTTCATTGTTCTGGCAATCCGCGATCCTGCTTGATCAATGAAGTGCTAACAGTTCATTGAATTCCACCGTAGTTAAAAAGAAAGATGAAATTTCGCAGATGAAAGGGCAATGCAGATATGATCTGCACGGGGGTCATGCGTATGACGAAGTTCAGTATGGGGCTCGAGATTTTATTATCTCGCGTTTCATACACCCCGTAATGTTAATCTAGCGACTTGGATAATCATACTTGATGATGGACGTTGGTAGCTTCGGTTTGTTTCGAAACCTTAGAAGCCACGTAAAATAAAATTTTGCATGAACCGATTAGAGGCGTCTAACTTGGTTTTGCAGGAGGGCTTGCATGTGCATGTGATATGGTATAGCAGTGCTCATATTAATTTGATTATGTATGAGATGACTATATGATGTAAATTGATTAACATGACCTGCGTATCATGATTCGGCATGATGGCTGGAGCCATATGATTGCACTTTAAATGACCTGCATGTCAACCTTTTGTAATGCACTTATTTTATTAGCTATAGAGATAGCAATATTATCTGGTGCATCGACAAGGTGGTGGCAATCTTCGCGAAGGTGAACATAGATGCGAATGCCGAAGACGAAGAAATACAAGACTTCTCCGTCAGAAAGGGCTGTACCATATCTTGCTATTATGAATTGCCTGACATGTTTATCCCTTATGATGCACCCTTCTTAATTGCGCGGTAGTCAGTTTTTAATATGGTGATCTCTCACAAAAATATAAAGTAGTTAGTGTTCTCCCTTGTGTAGCACCGTCACGGCACCTATCTCTTCGGGGTGTCACATGCTACCATGGGCACGAACGATTAGAGAAGTGTGAGGCGGGTGAGTTGAGACCTCGCAGCAAGATCACTTGGTTGTCTTGACGTTCAGGCATGAAAGTCATGAGCTCGGAACACACGCATCGAAAGATGAACAAGAGTCACATAGAGATGTGATTGGCAAGTTGGCCTACCGGTTGAGATTTTCATCATCTGTGATGCTACCATCGTGGCAAACAATCAAAACTCGGGTCTTGAATCATTCACAATCAATTATGAGAGATATTGATTTGAGTGGGAGCGCACTTTAGAATTAACTTGTTTAATTCTCGGTGCAATTAATTTTAAACACTGTCTAAGTGTGATTTGCATAATAGTTGTAGAATAATGGCTAGCGTTTCCACCTTCCCTATTCTAATTGAATAGCTGTTAAATATCTGGTTAAATCTTTATGATTGGTAACGTAATGTGAGGCTTGTCCTCAAGAGTGCCAAGAAGTACTTTGTCCTATCGCATACTTTCGGTATTCTCTCGCTTATGCTATGGATCATGTGACTCTCGTCCTTTGATCCAAAAGCTAGAATTCCATTTCAGTCAAGTGCAATATGTTTGCTTCCGTGAGACCCGAACTTTGAAAGTTTGGATAGTTATGTGATATTCATGGAATCTGAAAATCATTTTCAGAGACAGACAAAGGCTAAAAGATATGAGATATCCAAAGCAATGTTTGTTTGCAAACTATTAGTAAAGGAGTTTACTATGCATTAGACTGATAAGAGAGGGATCCAGAAGAACGCCTATCATATGATGAAAGGTGAATAAAACAACAACTTAAAGAGAAAGGAAGTGTCCGAAGGGTGTTAGTGTGACTTACACACCTAGGAAGTCCGGGGCTAACAACACTCTTAAGTTCGGTGCTTCTTCTGAGAGTAGGAGAAATACTAAAAGTTAAACTGTTAGAAGTATAAAGGCAGAAAGAAAGAAGACTGGAATATCCAGCTCATGTATGAATGTCATACAAGTTTTTGATGTATAGAAGGCTGGTCAAAGATATAGTTCTTTGGAATTATGATTAAATTGTTAATCACTAATTCTTGGGCATTGTGAGTAAATCACAAAGATACCCGCTCGATTGCATTCTGTTGCAACTCGATGTAAGAACTACTATGGCTTGAAAGACTAGCCAGGAATGAGGTTTAGGTATACACAGGGAACATAGTAAATGTTACTATACCTTCCATCAGTGTATTACCGTCTGTATTTATTTTCATAATTCATTTAGAGTTGCACAAACTCGATCCCATTGCATAAGGTATCTTGCAAGAAGGTTCTTCATAAGAGAACTTTTTATGTTCGATGTTATGAATAACATAAGGGCCATACTTTCATTGAGAATGAGATATATGTTATGAATAATGATAATAATATATTACCTCTGGATTTACTTTCATAATTTATTTTAGAGTTTTACACTCTATCCCCTTGCACAATGTTGTTGCAAAAAGGTTGTTCATAAAAGAACAATTGTTGTTCAGTACTATGAATAACATGAAGGGCCATGCTTCCATCCAGATGGGATGTATGTTATGAATATTGATAGTAATATGATACATCCATAACACTGACACTAAATGTTGTAAGACTAAGAGAATACCACACAAGTGTGGCACTGCATTTGGTCACATTGGAGAAACCTGCATGGATAAATTCCATTATGATGGATTTTGAAGTCGTTTGATTTTGAATCATCTGACACTTGCAACTTTCCTCCGAAAAGTGAAGTGACTGAAATACCATTCACAGGCCATAAGGAACGAGCAAAGAACTTATTGGTGATCATACATTTTGATGTATGTAGTCCGATAAATGTTGTTGCAAACAGTGGATTTGTCTACCTTCAAAAATGACTCAAGTAGATATATGGATATTTACTTGATGAGACATAAGTCTGGATCTTTTGAAATCATTCAAAAGGTTTTCAAAATGAAATAGAAGTTTTTGTAACAAGAAAATTATGTTTATACAATTCGATTGCAGAAAGGAATATTTGAGTTACAAGTTTAGCGAATGTCTGATGAGTTGTGAAAGGGGTTTCATAACTTGCACCTCCCGGAACATCACTGCAAGTGGAAAGTCCGTGAAGATGTAATCGAACCATTTATGACATGGTAAGATCAAAGATGACATAAATAAATTTGCCATTATCCCTTTTAAAAGTGATGCTTTAGAGACAGCGGCTTTTACACTGAAAAGAGCTCCATCAAGTCTGTTGAAATGACGCCATGGTATGGTATGCCCAACCATGTTATATCTTTTCTTAAACATTTGGAATATGGGGCTTGCGTAAAAGGTTACAAACCTATTCCAAATCAGACAAGTGTTACTTTGTAGGTTATCCCAAAATGTTGGGTATTCCTCCCTCACTATGCCGAGGCAAATAGGTTTGCCACAAAGAATGGTATGCTTTTTGAAGAAAATGGTTCTTTCAAAAAGGTGAGTGTGAGGACAGTGCAACTCGACGAGATAACCAGTATCTTCATCATCGGGTCAAAGGAAAGGAACCCTGGAAGTGATTTCAGAGTTTCCTACTGCGACTGATACGGAAGTCTCTACAATAAAATCTATGGACTTCGGTCGAACTTGCAGCTGAACCACGTAGGCAAGGCTCGTGCAAACCTCTCAGGTGCGCAAACGAGATATTGTTGTTAGACAACAGTATACCTACGATACACAAGGAAGTGTTGATGGGACATGACTCCGGAATTGGCTAAATGCCAATACAATCCGAGATAGTCTCCATATAAATGTTTCAAGATTAAAATCTTGATACACCTTTCGGAAGACTTAGAGTCTGACGAATATTTATGGAACTAAAAATTGATACAGATAAAAATGTTTTATCCATAAAGCTCGACTTGTTGCAATAACAAGTTCAAGGAGTTGACTACGATGAGGTTGTTTCACTGTAGCGATGCTTAAAGTTGGTTCGGGTTGAACTAGTAATTAATACATATTTCAATCATGAGATATCAAACATGGATGATGAAAGGATTTCCATCTGATGGAAATGAAACCAAGGACTTGCATGTGTTACAGTCCAAGGTATTTTGTCAGTCCAGAGGATGCTAGTGAGTGTGCATACTTCAGAGTTCCAGCGATGGATAGAAGAGAGCAAAATGGAGTTGGAATCTTCGTGCTTTGATGAAATGGTCAAAAGGGTTTTGACTTCATCAATGGGTAATGAAGATGCTTGTGATTCAAGAAAGTAAGTGTGAGCATAATAATATTTCTCAAAACGTTGTGTGCTTGACACATTGTTAATTGGAAATAAATTTCTTGACACGAATTAGGACTTCATTTGAAAATAGTTTTTCGATGAAGTGCTTGGGCTAAATAGCCTTTATATTAGACATGATGATCTATGAAGATAGATTTACCTAATGGGGCTGAGCAAAGATACATATTGACAAAATGCTAAAACCTTTTAGCATTAAAAACGTCAAGGAGTGATTCTTGCCGAAGTCACATGGAAAGAGTTTTTGCAAGACTCGGTGTCCCAAAACACTGATGAGCAAAATACATGATGGAGATTCCACACACTCTTGTGTTTGGATTAATCATGTATTCCAAGGTATGTAAAACAACCAGATATGTCCAATACTCCAAAGATGTTGCGAGTATAGATACCAAAGTGATCAAAAGTACTGATCATAGGACAACAGTGAAAAGTGTCATTGAGTGCTAGAGTAGCACTGATGACATGTTTTCTCGCAAGCGGCGATCATGAAGAGTTCGTTGTAAAATGTTACATTGATACAGTCTTCATCTTTTCTCCATGCGATTTTCAATTTAAATTGAGGTTTTTTGTGTAACACACAATATGGTGGCACAGTTAGTTGGAAATTGTTCCAAACAAGTTACTGTGGCGAATTATATAACAGAGGCAAAGTATGTTGCCACTTTCGAAGTGACAAACAACATGCTGAATCATATAGTTCTTTCATGAACTTAGTATGGTTCCAAGAAGGCTTTGGTCAATGGGACACTACTACAGGTAGTTGCTCCATAACTCAGTCTGAGGAATCCAGGTTCGACCTGTGATTCACATACATATAAAGCCAAGTCCACACAAAATATGAATTTTGTGAAAGCGTGAAAACGCGAGGATATGCAAAGATACACACGGAGCTGAAGTCGTCAGATCCGTTGGACATCAGGCTATACCACAAGTGAAGCATATTTACACCGGTGTGCCACAGGTGTAAAGTGCATTAGCATTAACTAGATTATTGACTCTAGTGCAAGTGGGAGTCTGTAGGAGATATGCCCTAGAGGCAATAATAAATGTTATTATTTATCTCCATGTTCATAATTATGTTTATGTTCCATGCTATAACTGCAATGATTCTCGAGTCTACAAATAAAACAAGGCTTGGAGGGAAACTCATGCGCACATGTGGGATAATAAATGGTAAAATGTATTCCTAGTCAAGCCTCTATGACTGGCTCAAGTATTGCATGATGATCCTGTTTTCCTGATCATGGGCATGACTAT
This sequence comes from Thinopyrum elongatum, assembly GCA_011799875.1. NCBI lineage: Eukaryota > Viridiplantae > Streptophyta > Magnoliopsida > Poales > Poaceae > Thinopyrum > Thinopyrum elongatum. Next base: position 686,333,774 of record CM022303.1, on the reverse strand, counting down.
GCCGGCAATTTTGAAGGCACAATGTTAGCAGAACATTTGTGTAGAATTGACCCGAATTGATGTTATGCTATGAGATACATTCTTCATAAGTTAATGGTTAATAACACAGGAAGTTAATGTTCGCATAGTGGAACACGGGGATACCGGAACACGATAACGAGAAAAGAGAACAATATCGGTAATGTGGTAACTGGCATAGTGGACAAGTTGTTGATCCACGGGAATGCCAACATGTCTCACCTCGGGTATTTGTAACATATCGTGAAGCAACAGGAATAGCACACGGCAACTGGAGGTTCACTCGAATATTCATTCGTGTGGGTATAGGGGTCAATATGGGTGTCCACGGCTCCGATGTTGATCATTGATCGGAAGGGGTTCCGGCTCATGTCTATACTTCACCGAACCTATAGGGTCACACGCTTAAGGGTCATCTATCTGTTGAATACTAGACAAGGAGTCCGAGAGAAAGTCAATGGAAAAGTTTCGGAGACAACGGAAAAGTTCCGGAGAGAACACCGAAAAAGTTTCGGTAACACCAAAAAGTTGTTTCAGATAAAACCATTGATCCAAAAAGGTTTCGGCAAGCACCGGGAATGTTTTGGAGGTTGCCAGATTGGTCTGGTAATTTCTGAAATTTTTCTGGAGAAAAAACCAGAAAAAAAGTTTTCGGAGCTACCGGAATTGTTTACCGGGTAAACGAAGATGGTTTTAAATTAAACCACCATACCGGAAATATTATGAAGCGCATCCAGATAATTTCAGAGGGTGCCAAAAATGTTCTGGACCTTCCGGAATTTTCAGAAGTAATAGTCACGGAAAACATCTTGTCCCAGCGTGAGGGGACAAGATCCCACGATGCGTGGGGGCTGTTTTGGGCGCCTCCCCTTGGGGGTGGCAGCCCCTTGTGGCTGGACAAAAGGTTTTGGGTGCCCCCCATGGCGGGGGGCAGCCTCCACAAATGGTGGAGAGTGTTGGGAGGAAGGTGGGGCCCCATGGGGGAACACCATGGACAAGGGAACATGTTTTCTCCATGTTTGGTGGGAACATGTTTTCCTTGTTTGGTGGGTGCATGTTTTGTGGGCTGAATTTCAGCCCCCCCTCACCCCTTTCCACCACTATATAAGGAGGTGGAGAGGAGCTCTCCATCCACACTCCAACTCTCTCACACAAGTCATGCATGATCTGGCATTCTCTCTCCCTCCCACGAAATAGTTTCGTAGTGCCGAAAGGCTGTCTGGGTTCCGGTGGGAACTAGTTCTGGACAGCGAAGCCCTGTCGGATAGATGACACCGTATGTGTGCAACACCGTAGAGAGGTCGTAGTTTCGTCCTTTTGCCCAAGGGGCTGTTCGAGTGTCCTCCCGAAGGGCTGTCCGAGTAACCGTCCGAGTTTTGAAGGTCCTCCTGAAGGGCTATCTGTGACACCGTCCGGGGGACTGTCCGACTGCCTCCCGGAGGGCTGTCCGAGGGGCGGGTGAGGGAGTACATCCTCGCGGTTGGGAGGTTGTAAAATCCTAGCTGCGGGGATCTGCACCGCCGATCGTTATCGACTCTGCTTCCGCTGCGCTACGAGTCGGTAACGTAAAAGATCAAACCTTGTATGCAGTCTCCATAGTGGTCCTGGGCTGGTGCGTAGGTCGGAAATTTTTTGTTTTCTGCTGTGTTACCCTACATTGACTGGGTCAACCCAGTCAACTGGGACCCGCGGAGCCCAGCGTCAGTGGCTCTGGTGAGGGGCCCACGCGTCCACGTCGGCGCCGGCGCCGGAGAGGGCTCCGGCGAGCCTCCCGCAGCGGTGAGTTCGTCGAAGTGCGCGCTTTTGGGCGCGTTCGAACGAGCGAAGAACGCCGCGTCGCGTGGTATGGTCGGTTGGACTCGGAGGTGACCGAAACTGCGCCGGCGACGAGTAGAGGTGGCGGTGGTTTTCGGTTGCGATCCGGAACACGGTTTCGGGCCGTTTCCGAGTGAGCTACGCGGCTAGGCAGGCAACTGCGGGCGCTAGGAGCATGACGGGCACGGTGGGGGTGCTCGGGAGGCGCTACATTAGGCAGCTCGCCGGCCATGGCGCTGCCGAGCTCGGCCTCGGGCGGGGTCGGCGCCAGAGCGAGTAGGGAAGCGAGAGAGAGGAAGGAAGCGGCGCGTAGGCTCACCGGGCGGCTCAAGGAGGCCGTTGATAGGTTAGTAGCTGCCGGAAAAGTCGGGGACGGCCGGAGTTCGCCGGTGGCTGAAGCCAGAGGGGGCGGTCCGATGGCGGCGATGCAGGGCTCCCCGAGCTCGAAGTGGTGGTGCAGGCGATGCGGACGAGCCCGGCGAAGCCTCCTGACACGTCGGGGTGGAACGGAGATGACGGTGGCCGCGGGATCTCAGCGGCGCGGCGATGGGTGCGTGCGGTGGAGCTCGCGGGCGAGCGAGAGAGGGCGAGAGAGGGGGGGAATGGATGAGGATGACGGGGAGGCCGAGGGGGCGGATCCTTATCCCCTCGCCGACCCTGTAGCATCGCGGTGTCGACGATTCGCCGGAGCGCGCCGGCACGGCCAAGGGTGCGGCGACACGCGCAGAGAGAGAGCGGGAGGAGGGAGCAAGAGGCCAGCTGGGCTGGGCCTCAGGCACTGTGCACTTAGGCCCAGTGCACAGTGGCCTTTCTCTTTTTTCTTCTCCAGTTTTCTGTTTTTCTTTTTCAGAGATTGTTTTAGAATTAAAATGAGCTGTCAAATGATTTTGTACAAATGTGAAATTTGGTCACATAAATATAATGGAATATTTTGCACTGCCACATAAAGTTTGGGCAGATTTGGAATTCATTTGAATTTTTCATAAATAGGATAGCATTTAAAAATGCTGAATTGGTGCTGTTATAATTGCTAATGCTCATCTTTGCACAAAAGTGATGTTATGTTCCTTAACAAATAATTGTTATGGAATTTTTGTCAAATGATGAACATTTCCTAGCAAGTTTTGAGCAACTTCAATTTGCACTGTGAATTTGAATTGGAATTTGAAATGAGATATGATGCAATGATGATCAAACATAGTTTAATCCTGCTGACATGACATTATCATAAGGGATTACTGTAGTGTGATACTGGGGATGTTACATCGACCATCTCCACATCCATAAACTTCTGTTTTCTATCACCCTAGAGAAATTGTACCAAACCACAAAACGTTGAGATTGAATTGTTAAAAAAGGAAAATATAAATGGAAAACTTTGTCCTTGCGATACTTCGCGATGGAGCTCTTCATCCCTTGCAGCACATGGCTTCGGGCTCCGTTGCGGTTCGTCGATGGCCAGGCGCGCTGATTCCTGTAGTGGCGGTTGGGAGATTGAAGTATTTTTTTTTAACATCAGTACAGACGCAAGCGCTCATACATACGCGCATACACTCACCCCTATGAACGCACACACACGCACACCATACCCCTATGAGCACCTCCGAGAGACTGAGCCGGCATGTCATCTTGAAATTTACGAAGTCACTGTAGGCGTCTCGTCATCGACGGGAACGTCTCCTCCCACTGAAAGCGCATCGCCGGAAATCCTGAAATAAATCCAGGAATAATGCGAGCACCAGGACTTGAACCCTGATGGGCTGGAGATACCACTGTCCCTCTAACCATCCAAACACAGGTTGGTTCACGGGAGATTGAAGTATTGAAGGTAAGGGTTGAAAGAGGAGGCCTATCATGTAGAGAAGTCAATAGAGTAGTTATTTTTTTCCCTATTTGTAGGTTGGATAGAGCGACGTGCTATCACCTGGATCGTGGAAAATTCCCTAAAGAAAAAGGATTGTGGAAGATTGTTTTCCACTCCTGATGGTGGTTCCTTTTTTATCTACCGGTGGAGTTTTCATGGGTCAAGGTTTTCTTTTTTTTTTCTTTTTCTTTTTGCTAACGGTGGACGTGACAGTTGCTTTTTTAGGTTAACATAAGGGACCATCTCTATTACGTAACTTTCTCTTTTATCGTGGCCGTAAATTCTAGAATCCAACGGTTTAATTAATTTTAATGATGTGAACTAATGAGAGGGCTTAAAAGGTGCCTCCAATTAGTAATAAGAAGATTTTGAATGTGTACTAAGAGCAACTCTAGCAGATATCACAAAACCTCGGCGACCCGCATAATTCTGGCGCATATAGCGCTTCTGCCATTTTTCGGCCCGAACAGAAACACTATATCCAGCCCGGCCGTAAGAAATATACGAGCGGCCCGCATACTTCCCCATCCGCCGCTATATCTATGGGTTCGGATGCATTTTAGGGTTACCTTCCAGCATATCCTCCGCCGTTATAAAAGTGTTCGCGTTTTCAAAAAAATGTTCACAAATTGGAATTTTTTATGTTTTAAAAAATTAAAATTTGGAAATAATGTTTCCATTCTAGGAAAATTTTGTAAATTTGAATAATCCTTCATGTTTTCAAGAAATGTACAAATTTTAAGAATTATTCATGTTTTATAAAATGGACAGATTTTAAAAATATTTGTGTTTTCCAAATATGATCACTTTTTAAAAAACAACTTTGTTGCAAAAGTCCAGCTTGATACAGTAGACGACAGATTTGCTTCAGTGTGTAGTTCGATATAGTGCCTTGTCCTCGGTTCTCTCTACAGTACCCGAACCCCGAAATAACTAGTTGAGGAGTACACGTTGCAAAGATCACTCCCACTCCCCTGGTTGCGACAAGTGGCAACATGGGATCTAGTTTTGAAGATCTCGACGCGAGGAATCCAACGTTGAAAACGGTTCGAGATTTGGACGCACGATTTGAGAGATAAAACGTTTTGAATAAACGGATCCGTTTATTCAAAACGTTTTATCTCTCAAATCGTGCGTCCAAATCTCGAACCGTTTTCACCGTTGGATTCCTCGCGTCGAGATCTTCAAAACTAGATCCCATGTTGATAGGTTTTGACGAAGTTTTTTTTCACGAAAAAAACCGAACGAAAAAACCGAACCGGGAGCACAGGTTTTTTCCCTTTGCGAAAGAGGCACGCCCGTGCCTCTCACAAAATCACAACCGTGCCTCTCGCGGAAACAAAACCGTGACTCTCGCGAAAGAAAAAAAAAAGAAAAAACACGTTTTTTTTCCGTTTCCGAGGAGGCACGGCCGTGACTCTCGCGAAAGCACAACCGTGCCTCTCGCGGAAGCAAAACCATGACTCTCTCGAAAGGAAAAAAGACAGAAAACATGTTTTTTTTTCGTTTCCGAGAGGCACGGCCGTGACTCTCGCGAAAGCACAACCGTGTCTTTTGCGGAAGCAAAACCGTGACTCTCGCGAAAGAAAAAAAACAGAAAACGCGTTTTTTTTCCGTTTCCGAGAGGCACGGCCGTGACTCTCGCAGAAGCAAAACCGTGACTCTCGCGAAAGGAAAAAAACAGAAAACGCGTTTTTTTTTCATTTCCGAGAGGCACGTCCGTGACTCTCGCGGAAGAAAAAAAAAAGAAAACGTGTTTTTTTTTCGTTTCCAAGAGGCACGGCCGTGACTCTCGCGAAAGCAAAACCGTGCCTCTCGCGGAAGCAAAACCGTGACTCTCACGAAAGGAAAAAAAATGTGTTTTTTCGCGCAAAAAAAAATTTTCAAAATTTTTTGTTCTCGAAAAGCTATGGAAGACCGATGGAAAACAAAAACGTCGAAAAAAAAGGAAAAAAATAACCGTTTAAAAAGCCGAAAACACGTGCGGAAAAATAAAAAAAAAATCCGGAGGGAGCGCCCAGAGCATGACACGTGGCAAATAGCTGAGAGCGCGCCAAGTGGCGCTGATCGTTGGGAGGCTCCCGAAGGAGCGCTCGTTAACTAGTTGCTCTCCCCGAACCCCTGGCCCGTGCAGCGGGCCGGCCCACCAGGTCCCTGCGTTTTGCGCTCATCGCCTCCAGCATATTCAGTTGGCTGGCCTTCAGGTGCGTCCCATTAGCAAGTATTTTTTTTACTTTTCCATTTATTCTTCTCACTAAATCATGCCTAAAAAATCCACTAATTCATATATGTTTTATATAATCACAAAAAAAATTATTTAAGAAAATATACATATACTTTTTTCATGTGTTATTAAAAAATATGTGCATGTTTTAAAAATAAAAGCATGTATTTCTACAAAAGTGTTTCATGTATTTCTAAAAGCGTTCACGTATCTAAAAAAGGTATTCACATATTTTATAAAAAATATTGATTTTTTTAAAATGTTCATTTTTAAATGTTGTAGTTTTAAAAAGTGTTGTTTTATAAAACGTTCATTCAATCTAAAAGATTATATTTATATTAAAAATTCATGAAATTGAAAAGTTATTTAGGCATTGAAAAATGTCCATGCCGCAGTTGCTCATCTTTTAGCCAATCCTAACCCTATTAATGATTTTGCACTCGTTCATTTAACTGATCAAGAACCTTTCACAAATGATATTTTATAGGTTCAGCCTTGAGAAATCAAGCGCAAGCGGAGCAGTCTGATGGCTCCAGATACCAATCGTGGTAACTTACATGTAGGATAGGGGATCACAAATCAGAACTGAGGATAAGTTAACAACAAATGAGAAATCAGATGAACTGAAGATGAGATTGAGAGGGAAAATAGGTATGATGGTTTTAGACATTACAGCTCGACAGCTGACCACAACCACACACCGCACCTATTGAATCACAATCCATGCATGGTAACACGATTGGGTTGTTGGTCCATCACACACGATTTACGAAGCCCATGAACTCGAGGATTAAGTGAATACATTTGGTTCTTTACTTGGTTGGTCCTTATCACATGTTACTTCGTTCTTGCCCTCATGAACCGGTGTCTCTATATCCGCCCCTAAGTTGATGGCGACAGAACTGAAGTGTGTGGTGCATGTCATCTTTTTTCTTATTTGGCCCACCATTACATTAGAGAAGTAAAATGTTATCATCTATTTATACTGAACTTTTCTACTTCGTAGTTATCTTCTCATCAAATGTATTTTCATTTTGATGATGAATATTTTGACATATTATATTACTACTTTTTTTAGATATACTCTCTTACTTCCGGTTTACTGGCTTCATCTTACAAATCACATCAACCAGGAAAGACCTACTTAAGTGCTAGATAACACATTAACGCTACATGCGTGATCCACTCACTCTCTTATGCATTGGTTGATTCTACATTGAGAACCAAAACTTGATAGAATTTAACAAGGATATAGCTATATTTGTCTATTCCCAACAATAAGCCTTATAAATAGGAATTTTCTAAATTTTTTATATGAGTACTCTAAAATGGAAAGAAGAGAGTAACTAGAAGCTTTAAGAATGTACAAAATACTCATATTAATATTATAAAGGAATTCATACATTTCTATTGTTTACCATTACAAATACATTAGCAATGTTATTTAAATGTGTCTTTTTACAAACAAAAAAGTTTTGGGCTTTCAAGAAAGTATTGGTTTTAGAATGGATTTCATCATATATTTAAGAAAGCCAATATTTTCACAATTTTCAACAAATAAACTTATCCCTTGATGATTATATTGTGTTTGTGTGTACCTTTTTTCTTTGTATTCCTAAATATATAGAGAATTTGGTAGAGTGCTTTATAGTGTATTAATCAAGTAACTTGGTAGATATTGTTAAGGTCAAGACTAACAAGTTTACATGTGAAATGGTGTCGCAATATTCCACAAATAAACTTATGCCTTCGACGATTATACTTTATTTGTTGGCATCTTTTTCCATTGTATGCCTAAATATCTAGAGAATTTGGTAGAGTCTTTTGTATGCATGAATCTAGTAACTTGGTAGATATTGTTGAAGGAAATATGCCCTAGAGGCAATAATAAAGTTGTTATTTTATATTTCCTTATTCATGATAAAGGTTTATTATTCATGCTAGAATTGTATTGATCGGAAACCTTAATACATGTGTGAATACATAAACAAACACTGTGTCCCTAGTGAGCCTCTACTAGACTAGCTCGTTGATCAAAGATGGTTAAGGTTTCCTAACCATTGACATGAGTTGTCATTTGATAACGGGATCACATTATGAGAATGATGTGATGGACAAGACCCATCCATTAGCTTAGCATAATGATCGTTCAGTTTTGTTGCTATTGCTTTCTTCATGTCAAATACATATTCCTTCGACTATGAGATTATGCAACTCCTGGATACCAGAGGAATGCCTTGTGTGCTATCAAATGTCACAACGTAACTGGGTGATTATAAAGATGCTCTACAGGTATCTCCGAAGGTGTCTGTTGGGTTGGCATAGATCGTGATTAGGATTTGTCACTCCGAGTATCGGAGAGGTATCTCTGGGCCCTCTCTGTAATACACATCATAAGAAGCCTTGCAGGCAAAGTGATTAATGAGTTAGTTGCGGGATGATGTATTACGGAACGAGTAAGGAGACTTGCCGGTAATGAGATTGAACTAGGTATGAAGATACCGACGATCGAATCTCGGGCAAGTAACATACCGATGGACAAAGGGAATAACGTATGTTGTCATAACGGTTCGACCGATAAAGATCTTCGTAGAATATGTGGGAGCCAATATGAGCATCCAGGTTCCGCTATTGGTTATTGATCGGAGAAGTGTCTCGGTCATGTCTACATAGTTTTCGAACCCGTAGGGTCCGCACGCTTAACGTTCGATGACGATTTTGTATTATATGAGTTATGTGATTTGGTGACCAAATGTTGTTAGGTGTCCCTGATAAGATCACGGACATGACGAGGAGTCTCGAAATGGTCGAGAGGTAAAGATTGATATATAGGACGATGGTATTCGGACACCGGAAGTGTTCCGGAGGGTACCGGGTACATATCGGGTCACCGGAAGGGGTTCCGGGCACCCCCGGCAAAAGATATGGGCCTAATAGGCCAAGAGGGGAAACACAGCAGCCAGCAGCGGCTGCTGCGCCCCCCATATGGGCCACACCTGAGGGGAAGGAAAGAGGGGAAGAGAGAAGGAAGGGGAGCAATTCGGCCTCCCCCTTCCTTTCCTCCTCCCTCCTCCTTCCTTTCCCCTCCGGTAAGTATGGAAGGGGGGGCCGAATTGGACTAGGCCCCCAAGTAGGATTCCTCCTACTTGGGGCGCCCCATGGCAGCTCCCCTCCCCCTCCCACCTATATATACATGGGAGGGGGTGCCTAGAACACACACCAACAACTGTTAGCCGTGTGTGGCGCCCCCCTCCACAGATTACACCCTCGGTCATATTCTCGCGGTGCTTAGGCGAAGCCCTGCGTGGATCACTTCACCATCACCGTCACCACGCCGTCGTGCTGACGGAACTCATCTACTTCCTCGACACTTTGCTGGATCAAGAGTTCGAGGGACGTCACCAAGCTGAACATGTGCAGAACTCGGAGGTGCCGTGCGTTCGGTACTTGATCGGTCGGAGCTAGAAGAAGTTCGACGACATCAACCGCGTTGTCAAACGCTTCCACTTACGGTCTACGAGGGTACGTAGACACAAGCTCCCCCTCTTTGCTATGCATCTATATGGATAGATCATTGCGTGTGCGTAGAATTTTTTTTGTTTTCCATGCAACATTTCCCAACAATGGCATCAGAGCCAGGTCTATGCGTAGATGATATGCACGAGTAGAACACAAAGAGTTATGGGCGGTGATAGTCATACTGCTTACCACCAATGTCTTATTTTGATTCGGCGGTATTGTGGGATGAAGCGGCCCGGACTAACCTTACATGACCACGTTCATGAGGCCGGTTCCACCAATAGACATGCAACTAGTTTTGCATAAAGGTGGCTGGCGGGTGTCTGTTTCTCCTACTTTAGTTGAATCAAATTTGACTGCGGCCGGTCCTTGTTGAAGGTTAAAACAGCAAACTTGATAAATCACCATTGTGGTTTTGATGTGTAGGTAAGAACGGTTCTTGCTAGTAGCTCGTAGCAGCCACGTAAAAACTTGCAACAACAAAGTAGAGGACATCTAACTTGTTTTTGCAGGGCATGTTGTGATGTGATATGGTCAAAACATGATGTGATATACGTTGTTGTATGAGATGATCATGTTTTGTAAAAGTTATCGGCAACTGGCAGGAGCCTTATGGTTGTCGCCTTATTGAATGAAATGCAAACGCCATGTAATTGATTTACTTTATCACTATGCGTTAGCGATAGTTGTAGAAGCAATAGTTGACGAGACGACCACGACGCTACGATGGAGATCAAGGTGTCAAGCCAGTGACGATGGAGATCATGACGGTGCTTTGGAGATGGAGATCAAAGGCACAAGATGATGATGGCCATATCATGTCACATATTTTGATTGCATGTGATGTTTATCCTTTATGCATCTTATTTTGCTTAGTACGGCAGTAGCATTATAAGATGATCCCTTATTAAAATTTCAAGGTATAAGTGTTCTCCCTGAGTATGCACCGTTGCGACAGTTCGTCGTGTTGAGACACCACGTGATGATCGGGTGTGATAGACTCTACGTTCAAATACAACGGGTGCAAGACAGTTTTGCACATGCGGAATACTCAAGTTAAACTTGATGAGCCTGGCATGTACAGACATGGCCTCAGAACACTGGAGACCGAAAGGTCGAACGTGAATCATATAGTAGATATGATCAACATAGAGATGTTCACCATTGATGACTACTCCATCTCACGTGATGATCGGACATGGTTTAGTTGATTTGGATCACGTATCATTTAGATGACTTGAGGGATGTCTATCTAAGTGGGAGTTCTTAAGTAATTTGATTAATTGAACTTAGTCCTGATAGTATTTGCATATCTATGTTGTAGATCAATAGCTCGCGTATAGCTCCCCTATTTTATTTTGATATGTTCCTAGAGAAAACTAAGTTGAAAGATGATAGTAGCAATGATGCGGACTGGGTCCGTGATCTGGGGATTATCCTCATTGCTGCATAAAAGAATTATGTCCTTGATGCACCGCTAGGTGACAGACCTATTGCAGGAGCAGATGCAGACGTTATGAACGTTTGACAAGCTCGGTATGATGACTACTTGATAGTTTAGTGCGCCATGCTTTACGGCTTAGAACCGGGACTTCAAATATGTTTTGAACGCCATGGAGCATATGAGATGTTCCAAAAGCTGAAAATGATATTTCAAACTCATGCCCGTGTTAAGAGGTATGAGACCTCTGGCAAGTACTTTGCCTACAAGATGGAGGAGTATAGCTCAGCTAGTGAGCATGTGCTCAGAATGTCTGGGTACTACAATCGCTTGAATCAAGTGGGAGTTAATCTTTCAGATGAGATAGTGATTGACAGAGTTCTCTAGTCACTATCAACAAGTTACTAGAACTTCGTGATGAACTATAATATGCAAGGGATGACGAAAACGATTCCCAAGCTCTTCGCGATGCTGAAATCGGCGAAGGTAGAAATCAAGAAATAGCATCAAGTGTTGATGGTTAACAAGACCACTAGTTTCAAGAAAAAGGGCAAGGGAAAGAAAGGGAACTTCAAGAAGAATGGCAAGCAAGTTGCCACTCCCGTGAAGAAGCCCAAAGCTGGACCTAAGCCTGAAACTGAGTGCTCATACTGCAAAGGGAATGGTCACTAGAAGGGGAACTGCCCCAAATACTTGGCAGATAAGAAGGATGGCAAAGTGAACAAAGGTATATTTGATATACAGGTTATTGATGTGTACCTTACTAGTGTTCGTAGTAGCCCCTGGGTATTTGATACCGGTTCAGTTGCTAAGATTTGTAACTCGAAACAGGAGTTGCAGAATGAACAGAGACTAGTTAACGGTGAGATGACGATGTGTGTTGGAAGTAATTCCAAGGTTGATACGATCACCATCGCACACTCCCTCTACCTTCGGGATTAGTGTTGAACCTAAATAAATGTTATTTGGTGTTTGCATTAAGCGTGAATATGATTAGATCATGTTTATTGCAATACGGTTATTCATTTAAGTCAGAGAATAATTGTTGTTCCGTTTACATGAATAAAACCTTTTATGGTCATACACCCAGTGTGAATGGTTTATCGAATCTCGATCATAGTGGTACACATATTCATAATATTGATGCCAAAAAATGCAAAGTTAATAATGATAGTGCAACATACTTGTGGCACTGCCGCTTAGGTCATATTGGTGTAAAGTGCATGAAGAAACTCCATGCAGATGGGCTTTTGGAATCACTTGATTATGAATCATTTGATACTTGCGAACCATGCCTCATGGGAAAGATGACTAAAACTCCGTTCTCCGGAACAATGGAGCGAGCTAATGACTTATTGGAAATAATACATACCGATGTATGCGGTCCGATGAGTGTTGAGGCACGAGGCGGGTATCGTTATTTTCTGACCTTCACAGATGATTTGAGTAGATATGGGTATATCTACTTAATGAAACACAAGTCTGAAACATTTAAAAAGTTCAAAGAATTTCAGAGTGAAGTGGAGAATCATCGTAACAAGAAAATAAAGTTTCTACAATCTAATCGCGGAGGTGAATATTTGAGTTACGAGTTTGGCCTTCATTTAAAGCAATGTGGAATAGTTTCACAACTCACGCCACCTAGAACACCACAGCGTAATGGTGTGTCCGAACGTCGTAACCGTACTTTATTGGATATGGTGCGTTCTATGATGTCTCTTACCGATTTACCACTATCGTTTTGGGGTTATGCATTAGAGACAGCTGCATTCATGTTAAATAGGGCACCATCTAAATTTGTTGAGACGACACCGTATGAACTATGGTTTGGCAAGAAACCTAAGCTGTCGTTTCTTAAAGTTTGGGGTTGCGATTGAAAGGATCGAGAAGAGGTGTCCAGAGGCGGGGTGATTAGACCCTCAACAAAGAAAAGTAGCAGTTTTTAATTTCTTCAAGTTAAGGTGGAGTTTTAGCACAAGTTTAAACATTCACAACACATTTCAAGCAAGCATGGCAAGAGTATATGAGGAGCAGAAAGTAAAGCATGCAATTTGCGAGATGTAAAGAGATGGGATTGGAGTGTGCAAACGCAATTGGAGACACGAAGATTTTTGGCGTGGTTCCGATAGGTGGTGCTATCGTACATCCACGTTGATGGAGACTTCAACCCACGAAGGGTAACGGTTGCGCGAGTCCATGGAGGGCTCCACCCACGAAGGGTCCACGAAGAAGCAACCTTGTCTATCCCACCATGGCCATCGCCCACGAAGGACTTGCCTCACTCGGGTAGATCTTCATGAAGTAGGCGATCTCCTTTCCCTTACAAACTCCTTGGTTCAACTCCACAATCTTGACGGAGGCTCCCAAGTGACACCTAACCAATCTACGAGACACCACTCTCAAAAAGGTAATAGATGGTGTGTTGATGATGAACTCCTTGCTCTTGTGCTTCAAATGATAGTCTCCCAACACTCAACTCTCTCTCACGGATTTGGATTTGGTGGAAAGATGATTTGAGTGGAAAGCAGCTTGGGGAAGGCTAGAGGTCAAGATTCATATGATTGGAATGGAATATCTTGGTCTCAACACATGAGTAGGTGGTTCTCTCTCAGAAAATGTATACTGGAAGTGTAGGCACGTTCTGATGGCTTTCTTCTTGAATGAAGAGTGGGTGGAGGGGTATATATAGCCTCCACACAAAATCTAACCGTTACACACAATTTACCAAACTCGGTGGGACCGAATCATAAAACTCGGTCACACCGATTTAGTCCAAAATGTGAACGTTAGGATTTTCGGTGGGACCGATATGATCAACTCGGTGGGACCGATGTGCTAGGATTAGGGTAAAACCTCATCTTGGTTTGACCGATTACACAAACTCGGTGGGACCGATTTTGGTAATAAGCTAACCAGAGAGTTGGTCAAGCAAACTCGGTGGGACCGATTGCATATTTCGGTGGGACCGAAATGAGTGCAATAGGAAACAGAAAGTTTGCAAGCCCATCTCGGTGAGACCGGGATCCCATCGGTGAGACCGAACTGATTAGGGTTTCTGGCAGTGGCTATGTCAAATGAACTCGGTGGCGCCGGATAGATCAAATCGGTGGGGCCAATTTTGACTTTTGGTTTGGGACATATGTGGATATGAGAAAGTGGTTGAGGGCTTTGGAGCATATCACTAAGCAATTTGAGCAAGCAAGCCATTAAGCAACACCTCATCCCCTTTTAATAGTATTGGCTTTTCCTATGGACTCAATGTGATCTTCGATCACTAAAATGAAATGTAGAGTCTTGAGCTTTAGAGCTTGAGCCAATCCTTAGTCCTTAGCATCTTGAAGGGGTTCCACATCCTCTTGTCCACGCCACTTCACTGTTGAACTCATTTGAAATATACTAGATAAAAGTATTAGTCCAACAAGAGATATGTTGACATTAATTACGAAACCACCCAGGGAGCACTTGTGCTTTCAATCTCCCCCTTTTTGGTAATTGATGACAACATACATCAAAGCTTTAGATAAAGATATAGAGAATAGCAAGTAAAGCTTTGGAAAGACATGTAACATGCATAGGCTCCCCCTACATGTATGCAATCATGTAAATATGGAATGTAAGAGTATGTGAATGCATGAGCATGATAGTGCAAGCAACGAGTTACATGTATCTTGGCTATATGCATCAGAGCAAAGGATGTAAATATAGGAATTTGTACCTTCATGTTTATGAGTCCTTGCAAACAATATGTACATTAGCAAGATATCTTCATGGACATGAGTGTGATGCATATACTTACCTTGTGGTCTTGTGCTGGCTTAGGAAGAGATGAACCTGAGTAAACAAGGTTAGATAACACAGGAATATCTACTGAACAGAGCAAACTGCAAACCACAAGAGTACCAAGATTGGAATGACATGTAGAGAGTGAGTACCAAGTACTCTATTTGATATAGACATGTCCCCAAAGGTAAAAGATATGCAATGAATTCAAAGATTTCCTTCCCTTAGATGTCTTTCTCCCCCTGAATCTTATGTTGGATAATGGGAGAAAATAGGGAAAAGAAAATCAGAGCATAGAAATCATAACACAGACTAACATGTCTTTCCTCTCTGAAAGACATGTGACTTCTCTCCTCTTGAATACCAAGCATCTGGGGTCTTTGATATCTCTCTCCCCTTTTTGATGTGATTAAGCTTTGATGTGAGCTCTCTCTCCCCCTTTGACATCAATTTCCAAGAAGGGATCTTCTGGAGTGTGAGTCAAAATAGGTTTGGTCCTTGAGTCACACAGCAAAGCAGCATGTAGAATGTGATGCAGGTAGAGGACAAGAATCATCGAGTGGAGCTGGAACAAATATGCTGGATGCAAATGGCAACTTGTCTTCTCAGCATTGAAATCGGTAACACCGAGTTGATTTCTTCGGTTGCACCGAAATGGTTCGGTTTGACCAAAAGAGACAAAATCGGTGTGACCGAGTTAAACACAGAGAGAGAACAATAGTCATCTCAGCTCACTAGGCAAATAAGATCTCACAAAGATTTGCAAGGAATTAACTGAAGGATTTGCAATGAATTAAATGCAGGGAATGCAGAACAAAACAGAGAATAGAAAAGAAGTCTAGATGAAGTTTTTTTTTTGAAAAAGAAGGGGAACAAATATGCAAGGAACAAATGCAAGAACACAGAAACACACTAGAGAACTTCATCTAGAATTGGGAGGCGACAAAGTCACCTATGTTAGAGTACATTGACTGAGGAGTCAAGTGAGAACACTTGATCATAAGTCATACTCATCGTTAATGCTCAAAATGGGGTTACCATTTTTTGTTTAAGCATCTTGATGTATTCGTATCTTGTTGAGCTGCTTTGACCCATGAATTTGGATAAAGCTTCTCTAAGATGGAATGTCATACCTTGGGTGGTGGTGTTGATCTTGATCATGTAGTTGAACTTGTGTGGGATGCTCAAGGTTGATGTAGCTCATCAATGGTTTGGGGCACCGCTAGTAGTTTGAGTTCATCTACCTACATGGGTTAGTCTTGCAAGGAAGAGCACTTGTGTATCCAAAATGACAATCATGAAACTTGATACCAAATGAAATTTGATATGTAAAATTTGTCAAAGGATATGTTGAAGGGTTTCATGCTTCCTTGACTTCAACCACCATATTGTAGAGACTTGGTGATGTAGAGATTGCTCATGATGTGAGTGATTTGCAATCTCATTGATTTAGATTCATCCAAGTACCTACAAGGGTTAGATAGCATGCAAGGGTGCAAATATATCCAAGACATATGAATATCATCATAAGAGAAATATCAAGGATTAGTCATAGGCTCATGCCTTGCATGTATCCAAATGGAGTATCTACTCCAAGTTTGAAGCATCAATGATGTTCAATTCACCTCTCAAATGGCAAAATACTTTCTCATCAAGCGGTTTGGTGAAAATATCCGCCAATTTCTTATAGGTACGAACATGCTTGAGATCAATGTCTCCTTTAGCAACATGATCTCGAATGAAGTGATGACGAACTTCAATATGCTTAGTTCGAGAATGTTGCACAGGATTATGAGCAATCTTAATAGCACTTTTAATGTCCATTTGGTACAAAGTGATATCATGGTGATTAGCATAGGCAAGTAAGATGCGGATGGACTCAAGTCTAGCAACGGGGGCATATGTCTCACCATAGTCCATACCTTCGACTTGTGTGTAGCCTTGGGCAACGAGACGTGCTTTGTTGCAAACGACTTGTCCATCTTCGTCTTGCTTGTTGCGAAACACCCATTTGGTACCGATGATGTTGTGGTTGTTGTCGGGCTTCTCTACCAATGTCGACACTTGGTTTCTCTCAAAGTTGTGTAGCTCTTCGTGCATGGCATTTATCCAATCCGGATCTTCCAAAGCTTCTTCAACCTTCATAGGTTCAATGCTAGAGATGAATGAATAATGTTCACAAAAATTAGCCAAATGAGTTTTTGAGCGAGTGATTCTCCCGGTTTGTATATCATTGTAGATTTGTTCGACGGGATGGTCTCTTGCGACTCTTGCTCGAACTCGTGAGAGCTTTTGCTTGGTTCGGGGCGGAACATCTTCTTCATCATCTTGTTCTTCCTTTTGGCCTTCTTCATTGTTGACGTTGTCGTTCTCTTGTCGAGGTGGAGAAGGAGGTTGATGAGGTTCATCTTGGTGTACTTACTCGTTTTCTTCATCTTGGTGTGTCCCACTTGTGGATGCTTCCGTGTCAACTCTTGGTTCACCTTGTCGTGAGGTAGAGGCTTCCACTTGGATGGACGAGGTACTCTCCTTCACCTCCGTTGGACGAATCTTGCCAATAGACAAGTCTTGAATTGCTTCCGAAGGGTCTTTGTCTCCTACATCAATTGGCAATTGCTCTACTTGCGAGCCGTTAGATTCATCAAACTTCACATCTACCGTCTCTTCAACCTTTCGGGTGAAACTGTTGTAGACACGGTAAGTGTGAGAGTTTGAGCCATAACCAAGTAGGAAACCTTCATGAGATTTAGGAGCAAATTTAGAACGACGATGCTTATCAAGAATGTAACACTTTGAGCCGAATACTCGAAAGTATCCAACTTGGGGTTTGTTACCGGTGAGAAGCTTGTATGCCGTCTTGCCGAGTAGCTTGTGGAGATACAAGCAATTTGTTGCATGACAAGCCATCTCAACCGCTTCCGCCCAAAAGTGTTTTGGCGTTTTGTACTCATCAAGCATCATTCTTGCAATCTCAATAAGAGTCCGGTTCTTCCTCTCAACAACTCCATTTTGTTGAGGTGTGTACGTAGCCGAGAACTCGTGTGAAATCCCTTCTTCGTCAAGAAAGGTATCCACATTTGCGTTCTTGAACTCCGTTCCATTGTCGCTGCGAACCTTCTTGATCTTCACTTCAAATTGATTTTGGGCCTTCCTAGCGAAGTTCTTGAAGATCTTTTGGACCTGCGTTTTATCATCAAGAAAGAACACCCACGTAAATCTTGAAAAATCATCAACAATGACTAAACCGAACGAGTTACCACCGAGACTTTTGTAGGCATTGGGACCAAAGAGATCCATATGAAGTAGCTCGAGCGGTCTTCTCGTGGTCATGATGTTCTTCACGGGGTGACTCCCTCCAACTTGTTTTCCTGCTTGACAAGCACTGCACAATCTATCCTTGTCAAATATAACATCTTTCACTCCAAGGATATGATCACCTTTAATAAGCTTATCAAGATTTCGCATGCCCACATGACCTAACCTTCTATGCCACAACCAACCTTTAGAGGATTTAGCAATAAAGCAAGTTCTAGGTTGAGCCTTTTTAGTGAAATCAACAATGTATAGATCACCTCTACGTATACCGGTAAAGACCATATTGTGATTATCTCTACGAAACACTTGGCAATCTACTTCAGTGAATAGGACATTGAATCCAAAGTCAGCAAGTCTAGATACGGAAAGTAGATTATAGCCAAGAGATTCAACGAGCATAACATTTTGTATGGAGCTATCATGTGAGATGGCCACCTTACCAAGGCCAACCACCTTACCCTTTGAGTTATCACCAAAAGTGACATACTTTCGAGGGCCGTCGTTTTCAGCTAGCTCACGAAACATATCCTTGTCTCCGGTCATGTGATCGGTACATCCACTATCAAGAACCCATTCCTTTCCTCCAGCCATGTAGCCGTGAAGATTTGCCATAAGACCAAAGTGTCTTATAGACTCGTCGAGATAGAAGTCACTATCATCATCCTCATCATAGTATCCGTGTTCAGCATCGTCTTGTGATGGATCAATTCCTAGAGAGAGCGATTCATTAGATAAATGATCATCACAATGTTCATCTTTATGAATTCTAATGACTTCGGAAATGATATTGCTAATGATTCCAACATCTCCTTTGGCACGCATAAGGTCACGAAGCTCAAATAAACAATCACCAAACTTAGGGTCTTTAGGATTCATCTTATTTAAAGCAATTGACTTTTGAAGAATCACATCTAGATTTTGCAAGGAATAGTTTGGAAATCGTTCCTCAAGAAATCTCCATATGGTATAGGCACAATCAAGAGCAGGCAAGCAAACAATCAAATTTCTAGGCAGTCCTCTAATGATAAGATTGATAGTTCTAAGATTGCGGATCAAGTCAATAGACTCATCAAGGGTAGGATGCAAAGGATCAACAATAGGTGCACAAGGGCTAGTAATGTACTTGCTCAAATGATATTCATTGAAAATCACAAGTATTCTCCATCAAGTATAGGCACTCTATGTCTAAGACTCCCCAACGTAGACTCATCCATCTTCCTCCAATGGTGATTAAATCAAAGCAATGGAAACCAAAGCTCTGATACCAATTGAAAGGATCGAGAAGAGGTGTCTAGAGGGGGGGTGATTAGACCATCAACAAAGAAAAGTAGCAGTTTTTAATTTCTTCAAGTTAAGGTGGAGTTTTAGCACAAGTTTAAATATTCGCAATACATTTCAAGCAAGCATGGCAAGAGTATATGAGCAGCGGAAAGTAAAGCATGCAATTTGCGAGAATGTAAAGAGATGGGATTGGAGTGTGCAAACGCAATTGGAGACACGAAGATTTTTGGCGTGGTTCCGATAGGTGGTGCTATCGTACTTCCACGTTAATGGAGACTTCAACCCACAAAGGGTAATGGTTGCGCGAGTCCACGGAGGGCTCCACCCACGAAGGGTCCACGAAGAAGCAACCTTGTCTATCCCACCATGGCCATCACCCACGAAGGACTTGCCTCACTCGGGTAGATCTTCACGAAGTAGGCGATCTCCTTGCCCTTACAAACTCCTTGGTTCAACTCCACAATCTTGACGGAGGCTCCCAAGTGACACCTAACCAATCTAGGAGACACCACTCTCCAAAAGGTAATATTTGGTGTGTTGATGATGAACTCCTTGCTCTTGTGCTTCAAATGATAGTCTCCCAAACACTCAACTCTCTCTCACGGATTTGGATTTGGTGGAAAGATGATTTGAGTGGAAAGCAGCTTGGGGAAGGCTAGAGATCAAGATTCATATGATTGGAATGGAATATCTTGGTCTCAACACATGAGTAGGTGGTTCTCTCTCAGAAAATGTATACTGGAAGTGTAGGCACGTTCTGATGGCTTTCTTCTTGAATGAAGAGTGGGTGGAGGGGTATATATAGCCTCCACACAAAATCTAATCGTTACACACAATTTACCAAACTCGGTGGGACCGAATCATAAAACTCGGTCAGACCGATTTAGTTCAAAATGTGAACGTTAGGATTTTCGGTGGGACCGATATGATCAACTCGGTGGGACCGATGTGCTAGGATTAGGGTAAAACCTCATCTCGGTTTGACCGATTACACAAACTCGGTGGGACCGATTTTGGTAATAAGCTAACCAGAGAGTTGGTCAAGCAAACTCGGTGGGACCGATTGCATATTTTGGTGGGACCGAAATGAGTGCAATAGGAAACAGAAAGTTTGCAAGCCCATCTCGGTGAGACCGGGATCCCATCGGTGAGACCGAACTGATTAGGGTTTCTGGCAGTGGCTATGTCAAATGAACTCGGTGGCGCCGGATAGATCAAATCGGTGCGGCCGAGTTTGACTTTTGGTTTGGGACATATGTGGATATGAGAAAGTGGTTGAGGGCTTTGGAGCATATCACTAAGCACTTTGAGCAAGCAAGCCATTAAGCAACACCTCATCTCCTTTTAATAGTATTGGCTTTTCCTATGGACTCAATGTGATCTTGGATCACTAAAATGAAAATGTAGAGTCTTGAGCTTTAGAGCTTGAGCCAATCCTTAGTCCTTAGCATCTTGAAGGGGTTCCACATCCTCTCGTCCACGCCACTTCACTGTTGAACTCATCTGAAATATACTAGATACAAGTATTAGTCCAACAAGAGATATGTTGACATTAATTACCAAAACCACCCAGGGAGCACTTGTGCTTTCAGCGATACTTATGTGAAAAAGCTTCAGCCTGATAAGCTCGAACCCAAATCGGAGAAGTGCGTCTTTGTAGGATACCCAAAAGAAACTGTTGGGTAGACTTTCTATCACAGATCCGAAGGCAAGATCTTTGTTGCTAAGAATGGATCCTTTCTAGAGAAGGAGTTTCTCTCAAAAGAAGTGAGTGGGAGGAAAGTAGACCTTGATGAGGTAATTGTACCTTATCTCGAATTGGAAAGTAGCTCATCACAGAAAACCGTTCCCGTGATGCCTACACCAACTAGAGAGGAAGCTGATGATGATGATCATGAGACTTCAGATCAAGTTACTACCGAACCTCGTAGGTCAACCAGAGCACGTTCCACACCAGAGTGGTACGGTAATCCTGTTCTGGAAGTCATGTTACTAGACCATGACGAACCTATGAACTATGAAGAAGCTATGATGAGCCCAGATTCCGATAAATGACTTGAGGTCATGAAATCTGAGATAGGATCCATGTATGAGAACAAAGTGTGGACTTTGGTGGACTTGCCCGATGATCGGCAAGCCATTGAGAATAAATGGATCTGCAAGAGGAAGACGGACGCTGATGGTAGTGTTACTATCTACAAAGCTCGACTTGTCGCAAAAGGTTTTTGACAAGTTCAAGGTGTTGACTACGATGAGATTTTCTCACTCATAGCGATGCTTAAGTCTGTCCGAATCATGTTAGCAATTGCCACATTTTATGATTATGAAATCTGGCAAATGGACGTCAAAACTGCATTCCTTAATGGATATCTTAAAGAAGAGTTGTATATGATGCAACCAGAAGGTTTTGTCGATCCTAAAGGTGCTGACAAAGTGTGCAAACTCCAGCGATCCATCTATGGACTTGTACAAGCATCTCGGAGTTGGAATGTACGCTTTGATAAGGTGATCAAAGCATATGGTTTTATACAGACTTATGGTGAAGCCTATATTTACAAGAAAGTGAGTGGGAGCTCTGTAGCATTTCTGATACTATATGGATGACATATTGTTGATCAGAAATGATATAGAATTACTGGATAGCATAAAAGGATACTTCAATAAGATTTTTTCAATAAAAGACCTCGGTGAAGCTGCTTATATATTGGGCATCAAGATCTATAGGGATAGATCGAGACGCTTAATAGGACTTTCACAAAGTATATACCTTGGCAAAATTTTGAAGAAGTTCAAAATAGATCAGTCAAAGAAAGGGTTCTTGTCTGTGTTGCAAGGTGTGAAGTTGAGTAAGACTCAAAACCTAACCACGGCAGAAGATAGAGAGATAATGAAAGTCATTTCCTATGCCTCAGTCATAGGTTCTATAAAGTATGCCATGCTGTGTACCAGACCTATTGTGTACCTTGCCATAAGTTTGGCAAGGGGGTACAATAGTGATCCAGAAGTAGATCACTGGACAGCAGTCAAAATTATCCTTAGGTACCTAAATAGGACTAAGGAAATGTTTCTCGGTTATGGAGGTGATAAAGAGTTCATCGTAAAGGGTTACATCGATGCAAGCTTTCACATTGATCCGGATGACTCTGAGTCTCAATCTGAATACATATTGAAAGTGGGAGCAATTAGCTAGAGTAGCTCCATGCAGAGCATTGTAGACATAGAAATTTGCAAAATACATACGGATCTGAATGTAGCAGACCCGTTGACTAAACCTCTCTCACAAGCAAAACATGATCACACCTTAGTACTCTTTGGGTGTTAATCACATGGCGATGTGAACTAGATTATTGACTCTAATAAACTCTTTGGGTGTTGGTCACATGGCGATGTGAACTATGGGTGTTAAATCACATGGTGATGTGAACTAGATTATTGACTCTAGTGCAAGTGGGAGACTGAAGGAAATATGCCCTAGAGGCAATAATAAAGTTGTTATTTTATATTTCCTTATTCATAATAAAGGTTTATTATTCATGCTAGAATTGTATTGATCGGAAACCTTAATACATGTGTGAATACATAAACAAACACTGTGTCCCTAGTGAGCCTCTACTAGACTAGCTCGTTGATCAAAGATGGTTAAATTTTGAAGAAGTTCAAAATAGATCAGTCAAAGAAAGGGTTCTTGTCTGTGTTGCAAGGTGTGAAGTTGAGTAAGATGGTTAAGGTTTCCTAACCATTGACATGAGTTGTCATTTGATAACGGGATCACATCATTAGGAGAATGACGTGATGGACGAGACCCATCCGTTAGCTTAGCATAATGATCGTTCAGTTTTGTTACTATTGCTTTCTTCATGTCAAATACATATTCCTTCGACTATGAGATTATGCAACTCCCGGATACCGGAGGAATGCCTTGTGTGCTATCAAACGTCACAACGTAACTGGGTGATTATAAAGATGCTCTACAGGTATCTCAGAAGGTGTCTGTTGGGTTGGCATAGATCGAGATTAGGATTAGTCACTCCGAATATCGGAGAGGTATCTCTGGGCCCTCTCGGTAATACACATCATAAGAAGCCTTGCAAGCAAAGTGACTAATGAGTTAGTTGCGGGATGATGTATTACGGAACGAGTAAAGAGACTTACCAGTAACGAGATTGAACTAGGTATGAAGATACCGACGATCGAATCTCGGGCAAGTAACATACCGATGGACAAAGGGAATAACGTATGTTGTCATAACGGTTCGACCGATAAAGATCTTCTTAGAATATGTGGGAGCCAATATAAGCATCCAGGTTCCGCTATTGGTTATTGATCGGAGAAGTGTCTTGGTCATGTCAACATAGTTTTCGAACCCGTAGGGTCCGCATGCTTAACGTTCGATGACGATTTTGTATTATATGAGTTATGTGATTTGGTCACCGAATGTTGTTCGGAGTCCCGGATGAGATCACGGACATGACGAGGAGTCTCGAAATGGTCGAGAGGTAAAGATTGATATATAGGACGATGGTATTCGGACACCGGAAGTGTTCCGGAGGGTACCGGGTACATATCGGGTCACCGGAAGGGGTTCCGGACACCCCCGGCAAAAGATATGGGCCTAATGGGCCAAGAGGGGAAACACAGCAGCCAGCAGGGGCTGCTGCACCCCCCATATGGGCCGCACCTGAGGGGAAGGAAAGAGGGGAAGAGGGAAGGAAGGGGAGCAATTCAGCCTCCCCCTTCCTTCCCTCCTCCTTCCTTTCCCCTCCGGTAAGTATGGAAGGGGGGGCGAATTGGACTAGGCCCCCAAGTAGGATTCCTCCTAGTTGGGGTGCCCCATGGCAGCTCCCCTCCCCCTCCCACCTATATATATATGGGGAGGGGGCGCCTAGAACACACACCAACAACTGTTGGCCTTGTGCGGCGCCCCCCTCCACAGATTACACCCTCGGTCATATTCTCGCGGTGCTTAGGCGAAGCCCTGCGCGGATCACTTCACCATCACCGTCACTACGCCGTCGTGCTGACGGAACTCATCTACTTCCTCGACACTTTGCTGGATCAAGAGTTCGAGGGACGTCACCGAGCTGAACGTGTGCAGAACTCGGAGGTGCCGTGCGTTCGGTACTTGATCGGTCGGAGCTAGAAGAAGTTACTACATCAACCGCGTTGTCAAACGCTTCCGCTTACGGTCTACGAGGGTACGTAGACACACTCTCTCACTCGTTGCTATGCATCTCCATAGATAGATCATTGCGTGTGCGTAGAATTTTTTTTGTTTTCCATGCGTTTCCCAACAATTGTTAAGGTCAATACTAAAAAGTGTACATGTGACTAGATGATTACACGGTGTACACAATG
This sequence comes from Thinopyrum elongatum, assembly GCA_011799875.1. Lineage (NCBI taxonomy): Eukaryota > Viridiplantae > Streptophyta > Magnoliopsida > Poales > Poaceae > Thinopyrum > Thinopyrum elongatum. The sequence continues at coordinate 686,309,162 of CM022303.1, read as the reverse complement.
TCCATAGCAGAATATCTCTACAAAAATTGGCGTGACTTGTCTAAATAGTGTACCCATTTCAAAGATTAAGAGACATTTTTGGGGCTCCACTACTGCCACCGGCTCTTATCCGGCTTACCCCTACTATCTCGGCTTGGTTCCGCTTCAGTCCCAATTTGCGTGACTTGTCTAAATAGTGTACCCATTTCAAAGATTATGAGACCCTTTTGGGGCTCCACTACTGCCGCCGGCTCTTATCGGCCTTACCCTACTATCTCGGCTTGGTTCCTCTTCAGTCTCAATCCCACACTCCTGCCCGTTAAGAGGAAGAAAATTTAGCAAAAACCACGCCTACATTAGGTCTTGTTTGCTCTGCCAGCACTCCCTGTGAATTTTGGATATGGAACTAATATGCTAGACCGTATTTATAAATGAACAATGATGGTATTATGGAAATATTCTCACCCTACCTCTAAACAGGTGGATGAAAAATAGTTGTATGTTTTTGCACACATCGTCGAGATGAGGCCTCTTGATTGGTGGTTTTGCCATTTTCCTCCTTTTCTGGAGTCTTATGTGATGTTAAGATATGTGTTACTTATTGTCACATTATTCCCATTTATTTCAAGAAAATACATATATTTGAATTGGTAATTAAAGAATATACATGCCCTCATTTATAGACTGATCTTTTAGTGGAGGGCTATATTTTTATAGGCAACAGAATGTTTGTGATAACTTCATCAATTCTGATGCTATGTTACTACATTCCCTAGTAGACATATTACTAACTCGAATCAATTTCAAGTTCTCCTGGCTAGCTCCAATCTATTGATGAAGATCTGAGTCAATTACCCCTCGACCCTGCAAGAAACGCATGGAAAAATAGCATATGAGAACATGCTATTCTAGCTAGAGAGGATTGCACAGTCAGAATTATCCATTTTGGTAGAAACTGGAATAATTCTTAAAGATTATACCAGACCAAAAAATGTAAGATATATGATCTTTAAGCAGAGCAACAAATGATAAGTATGGAATTTGTAGCTCCCCTATGATATACAGAGCTACAATTTGGTTGTGAAAGAAAAAGTTGTGATCTCTGTATGAGGATTGAAGCATGAAAACAGTAGTGAATAAAGTGATTACTACACCAATATGGTGAGGGAGAGATAAGCAACGGGTAGCAGATAGAAATACAACTAAACATACAGAGGTACATCACTTAAGCATGCAATTAAAGGTCCTTGCATTCAAATCAATAACTACATAACCATATGACTATGAGGATACCGTAGGATTAGTAGATGACAGCAGTAGCATGGTGGCCCTAATAATGGAAACATGTCAAACTAAAGAGAAGAATTAACTCACCATCGGTAGGACATTATATTAAGGGGAATATAACTCACTTATAAGGAACAACTTGGAGTGGGAAAAACAAAGAAAATAAAATAATAAATGTGACAAAATATATCGCAGTAAAAACACAATATGATATATCACCTCCGTTTTATAATGTAAGACGTTTTTGTAAACTATGTTAGCTTGCAGAAACATCTTACATTCTGGGACGGAGGGAGTACATCAGAGCAGCAAAATAGAAGTGGCATATAATGGAAATCACTACTTTGGATCTCGGACCACTATAAAATTAATCCTAGATTTCCATTTTGAAGGACCACCAACGGCCCAAGATTTGACTGGCACTTCCGGTAGTTCTACACAACATATGAGTATCTAGCTAAAATCTAAATGTTCTATCCAACAAAGAGAACTTGTAATGAAAGCTGAGTTGTGTATAACAAAGAGATAAACCTGAACTTTTTCATGCCTTTCATCATTCCTTGTACTTTGATCAAATAGTTTCTCCCCATCAAGAGCAAGTACATTCAGCAAATTCATAAGGATAGCTCTCCTTGTATAAAAGCAAGAAAGGATTCATCTGTAAGTTACTCAGCACTAGGAACCATTTATTTGCCCTAATGGAAAGCTGCAACCGTAAGTTATCAAGGGCAACAGTCAGACACATTCAGCAAATTCATAAGGATAGCTCTCCTTGTATAAAAGCAAGAAAGGATTCATCTGTTACTCGGGAAATTCATAAGAAAGATCAACATTGAGAAGACTTTACAGAAGTACTATAAATTTCTTGATGTATTGTAAATTTACTAGCTAATTGTATCTTCTAGGACTTTACGGCATGAGGAATCACATCTATAGTAAATTTCTTGATGTATTATAAATTTACTTAAATTGAAATTTCTAGCTGATTGGGAAAACGTTATTTCTCATCAGAAAAATGTTTCTAGCTGATCGGATTCCAGCATTTCTCCGAGGAAACTTGTGCAAGACAACCAAACAATTAGAAACACAGTACAGTTCATAAGTGATACAGGGCCACCTCAGTATCTTTATGAAGAGAAATTGCCAATGTTGTTTCCCTTCTTTATCACAGAGTTGACAATCACTTTGATTTCAGCCTTGGATCACCAGTAGTCATTGCAAGAACATGACCCCATCTTGAAGTGATGGAATCTATTCAGGTCCCTCATGACAAACTCACACTCCATAATGCCACTTATGAGCTTGAACGCGTCATGACAGTGGCAGCACATCCTCAGGTTCTTCATCACCCTGATGGTCATCACCTTGGGGATAACTAGCAAACCAAACCCCAATGCCAACAACTCACTATGCACTCCAACCATCTCACCTTTCCCATCCTCTCCATCCTCTTCATGAGCATCAAAGACTCTGGTACTACCTAGTCCACCCTTGTAACCCTTCTCCTGCATCTTACCCTCTAACTTACCAAGTTACTTAATCACTTCACCTGCCCTTGCACCAGCGGGTGATACCAATCCAGCGTAGAACACGTAAGGTATGTCCTTTATCTCGATCCAGCTGCAACCAGGATCTTTCTGCATGCCTCCGCCTCATGTTCGACCACATAGCAGCAGCATTGTCAGTTTGGACGGCTAAAGTGTATGCATTTGACATCACTACCAGTGCACCTGCTACATCTCGGTTGAACCCTGACACTCTGTGGCCAGCCCTGGCGGCTAGATCTAAGCGCCCATGTGTCTGGCAAGCTGACAACAATGAGCTCCATAGCATGAAGGTGTCACGACCTTCAACATGGGCTTCTTTGGCCAGCTCAAATGCCTCCTCATGGCTCATGTCGTCCTGCTCGGCCGAGCATGTGAACCGCACATGTGTAGTGGCTGACGCATGGACGAATGCCATATTTGCTCTGCATGGAGTGCAGGAGATGGAGGCCGGTGTCAACAAGACCTGAATGGTTGCAAGCGTGCGTGACGCCAAGCAGTGTAACACTGTTCGGTTGCACATCTCAATTGGTCATCTCATTGAAAAAAGTGAGTGCGCACCTCCCAAGAGTGTACTTTGCTGCTGCCATGAGGATGGAGGTATAGCAGATGACCGATGGATGCTCAATCCTGTCAAACACCTGTCTTGAGTACTCGTAGAATCCACACCAGGAGTACATGTCAACCAAAGCCACGACAATCACGCCATTGCATCCGTGCCCAAACCAAAGGATTGTTCCATGCACAGACTTGCCAGCTCCAAGCCGCCCAACGCCTGCACACGCATTCACAACGCTTGATAGCATGAAGTGGTTGTGTCTTGTGTGCCATGGAATTGCTTTTGGTTCTGAACTCGGCGAAAAGTTGGATGGCCTCACGCCCCAACATCGAGCCCCAGGACACCACATTCCTCGCTGGAATAGACATTCCATCAAACACTGGACGTGCACCCTTCACATCTCCGGCCTTGCCATACATGTCAACGAGTGCGGTGGCAGCGATGGCGTCAGATGCGTAGCCCTCAACCTTAGAACGGGCATGCACTTTCTGCCCAAATCCAGCATCAGCAAGGCGTGCGCACACGCTGATGGCAGTCAAGAAGGTGAAGGCATCCGGTGGCACGCTGCTGTGAGACATGTCACGGAGGAGGGAAACAGCCAGGCAGGGTCGGCCAGTGCTAGTGTACCCGGACAAGAGGGCTGTCCAGGAGATGACGCCCCGCTCAGGCATTCCATCGAACAGGATGTGGGCATGGGCAGTGGCACCGCATCGACGGTAAGAGCATCGCAGTGGGCATGGGCAGTGGCATCGCAGTGGTCCAGCCGCGTCCTCAGAAGCCCAATTTTCACCGGTTCGGCCCGAAATTGGCACCGGCGGACCCAGGCCGAACCCAGCGCGCTGGGGGGGGGGAGGCGCCAGGGGAAGCGTTTTTGGCGCGAAAGACCGGTGGGACCGCCGAGTCAGCGGCACACGGCGCATCGTCGTCCTCGTCGCCTCGTTTTCCCGTGTGGAATCAATGCCCAAGGCTGCCGCCGGTCAGCCTTCCACTGATTCCCCACGGGCGGTGCAATAATGGCCCGGCGACTCGCCGTCCCCCTCCCGCCACGCGTACACACACGCTTGCCTTCCCCCCGGCGGCTATAAAAGGCCACCCCTCCTCGCCGGTGGACGCACACTCTGTCGCCCTCTCTCTCTCTCTCTCTCTCTCTCTCTCTCTCTCTCTCTCTCTCTCTCTCGTCGCCGGCACCCTTCTCGTCTCTCTCTCCTCCCCGCCACCAACCTCCGATGGCTGAACGGTTCCCCGGCGATGCTGCGGCAGCCAACAGGTTCGGCCGCCGCACGCTGCACGAGTGGGAGGCGCACCTCCTCCACGAGGCCAACTACCCGGCGCCGCCGGACATGCACGCGCCGGGGAGGTGGAGGCTCAGCGCCGGAGGCGTCCCAGTTCCCCGCGCCCCAACCCCGAGCACCCCGGCCACTTCCACGACGAGATCGAGCGCGTCCGGGCCTCCCTGCCAGAGGAGGTGCGTGGCCACCCGGAGTACGCCGCCGACAACCACGCGAGCTGGGCGGCGTACTTCCAACGGCGCCACGAGCAGCAACTCGCCTCCACCAACAACGCGCCGGTGAGGGGGCGCCACAACGCCGACGGCCGCCGTCTGTGGTGGGGCGTCCCCGGGCGGACGCTCCATCACGTCCTGGCGCACCTCGAGGGCGGCAACGTGTCGCCGCTCCAGTACCCGGCGGCCCCGGCGCCTGCGCCCCGCCGGAGCAGCGGCATTTGGCTGCCGCGGCGGATGGCGGGTTCGTCCTCCTCTTCCTCCTCCCTCTCATCCTCCTCCTCCCACTCCTCCGGCTCGCGGCATCGTCATCAACGAGGGCGGCGGCGGTTCCTCCTCCTCTCGCGTCGTCAAGCCCAAGACGGAGCCAGGCCTCGTCGCCGTCAAGAACGAGTACGACGACCTGGCCACCGACGACGAGGCCGCCCTGAAGTGGGCGTGAGAGGACTACGCGAAGCTGGAGATAGAGCGCCAGCGCCGCGCCCTCGAAGTGATCGCCGCCCAGCGCCGCGGCCAGGACGAGGGTGGCGTCATCGTCCTCGAGGACAGTGACGTGGACGCGCCACCGCCGCCGCCGAAGCCCGTCCGCCAAGGCGACGCAGGGCAGGGGAGCAGCAAAGATGGCGACGTGAAGAAGGAGGAGGCCGACGACGGCGGCGACGGCGACGACTACAGCGCCTTCGGCCCGTTCTTCGGCCTGTAGGGCGGGCGGGGGCGGGGGCGCATGTTTTAGTTTTTTTATTTATGTTTTTCGAACTTTAATGTACAAATATTAATGAAAAATCGCCTTTTTTGCCTGATCTGTGTCCTGTTTGGCCGACTTTTTAATTCAAAATACGGCGTCTGGGGTTCGGCTTGGGTCGGCGGTTGGGAAACCGACCGCCCCCACGCCCATATTATCGCCGGCGCGCCCCCAGACGGTGATTTTTCTAGCCCCTGTGGGGTCGAACGGCTGGAGTTACTCTAAGCAGCGATGATGTGGTTGAGAAGAGACAGTGGAGGCAGTGCCGACCTTGAGGAGCTTCGCGTGGGTGCCGACTATGGAGACCCGGCAAGCATGCCCGAAGCTCCGCTTCGTCCAAGAAGACATAAGGCTCTAGCCACGACCCTAATGTTGGCACAAAGATCATTGTCCATGACATAATTGTTAGCGTGACAACAACTATTGTACACTGCATGTATGTAATGTTATCTGTTGTAGCCTCTCCCTAGACTGTAGGATCTCAACGTCCACTACCTGTACATGGCCGGCGTGCCTATTTCCTTTTTTTTTTTTTTTGCTGATAAGCCTGCGTGCCTATTTCCACGGGAGCTCTCTCCCTTATGTACTCTGTACCTCTGTATGAAACAATACGAACAGTGTGTGTGCATTGCAACTCTATCCTCTAGCTTGGAATCAGATAGCCATGGCAAATTTATAATATGCTTCACCGTTTTAGATATTTTTGTTGTGCCAAAAAAATCTGACAATTTCTGCACATGGAAGTAATTGTGTGCTGATGATCTGGAACGTTTCAAGTTTAAATGTTTCTTGTTTGGGAGAAAAAAAATATATTTATAAACCTTGCCTTACTCCAGAATTGCCTACACCACATCATCCATGACGTGCTCACAGAATCTCTCTTCATTGATAGGTCCAAAAATTACAAATGGCAGTGAAAAGGACATGCGATAGCGACCAAGATGGTGGAAAGAAAAATCACGGACGATAACGCGTACGTGTCAAGACGGCGACGTCTTAACTCGTCCGCCGGCACTCATTGCAGCGTTTGCTTGGCCGCCCTTTAGTCGTCATTGTATACTCCCAAGTCGTTGGAGTATGCATATGTTGTAAGTGATTATTGTCACACAGGTCAAGATTGTTTATTTGTTAATTTGTCCGTCTTCATGCAGCCAAAAAAGCGCATTTCTTAAAACTTCTGCTATTACACATCACGGGCTTTAAAGGACGGAGGTTCTGCCGGATGAGACTCTCATCGCCGAGGAGCAAACAACCTGGGGGTTTGATCGGCACCTTTGAATTTAATTGAAGGTTGGTACGAGGTACACGTACACAATCTTCTTTCATTGTATAAATACATGCTATTGCCTCTACCAAGTAAATCGGTTATATGCAGAGGTCGATCAATCTTCTCCTTTAGGAAACTAACCTACCTTTGTCTATGTATCGTGTTAGAAGCTGGGCCGATCTAGCGAACAAAATCATCGCTTCATCGAGCCGCACCTGCATCTCCCACCCCGCCCACCTGCAACATGAGCTGACGCTCGAGGGCGCTGGGAAGTTCGTGTGCGATGGTTGCCATGAGTACGGCATGGGAGAGAGGTATAGATGCCAGACATGCGGGTACAACCTGCACGACAAATGCGCCTTGGAGGAAGGAACGAAGATTGTGCATCCCTTGCTTAAGAACATTGAGCTGGAGTTGTGGTTCCAAGCCCCTGTTGGTCACGAGGACTCCAAGCTGGTATGCGACGCCTGTGGTGATGATGTGACGGGATTCCATTACCACAGCAGCAAGCTGTGCCTTCACCCGTGTTGCTGCGAGAAGCCACCGGATGCTAAGGTGAGGGAGAAGAATGATGCCCCCAGGGGAAACCGGGGCTGGCGTATGCTGTATGTAAGTGGCATGGTGGTGCATGTGACCATGGCGGCGCTTACCAGAGATTTTACGGAGGTGATTAATAAGTTCTAAGAATAATGACTTGCTTATATGTATGTGCAAGTTGTAATACCTACCCTGCTTGTGTGTGTTACTATCAGGTTCAATGCAGAGTTGTGTCTGTGATCTGTGTCTATGGTCGTGCCGACGTAGTTCCGTTCCTATAAACACTTTCGTGTTCTAGCCGTGAATTGTTGTTATGTTACTTTCTTGTAATCTCCGGGCGTGTCTGTAAAATAAATTTATGATTTTATAGATACTTACATTATGCAATTTCAATGAGTGGTTCCATAGTCATCACAATCATTATGCTAAATAAAATACCACTCGGGCAGAAGACATCTTCCATCAAATTTAATTGGTGGACGAATGATTTTTGTTCAATTTTCAAAATTGTATCAATGACCAAACATTTTGTTTTATGGTGGTAGTATTGGTTCAGCTTATAGAATTAAATGCATATCGCATTCAAAAATCTGTAGGTCAACAATATTTTACCGATTTAGAGATAACAATCGCTATATTATTTATGTCTAAATTATGATACAAGGACCAGGCCCAGGCGCTTGTCAAATCCAGCAGTCCTCCGCCGCAGAGCTCGCAGTGTTGGCGCCTCATATCCACGAGACCTATGTCTCGCATGAGACCTCCTATATGGGGCGGTACGCGCTAGGGGCATACCCTATTTGGCGCGTAGGGCGTGCCCTAGCGAGGTTGCAGGTACCCCTCCAGCCTTCAATCCTCGTTTTGGGCCAGCCCATTCACGGATTTCATCCCCATCGGTATTGGGAAGGTAATAGAACCTTCCCTGAACCGGTCTTTTCCTTTCGGCTTTTATTTTTCGTTCCTATTCAATGACGTGCTCACAGATCTCTCGTCATTGATAGGTCCAAAAATAACAAAAAGGCAGTGAAAAGGACATGCGATAAGGACCAAGATGGTGGAATGAAAAATCACAGATGATACGCGTACATGTCAAGACGGCCACGTCTTAAGTCACTCGTCCGCCGGCACTCATTGCAGCGTTTGCTTGGTCACCCTTTAGTCGTCATTGTTTGTATACTCCCAAGTCGTTGGAGTATGCATATGTTGTAAGTGATTATTGTCACACAGGTCAAGATTGTTTATTTGTTAATTTGCCAGTCTTCATGCTGCCAAAAAAGCGCATTTCTTAAAACTTCTGCTATTACACATTACGTGCTTTAAAGGTTTAAGGTTCTGCCGGATGAGACTCTCATCGTCGAGGAGCAAACAACCTGGGGGTTTGATCAGCACCTTTGGATTTAATTGAAGGTTGGTACGAGGTACACATACACGATCTTCTTTCATTGTATAAGTACATGCTATTAATGCCTCTACCAAGTAAATCGGTCATATGCAGAGGTCGATCAATCTTCTCCTTTAGGAAACTAACGTACATTTGTCTATGTATCGTATCAGAAGCATGGCCGATCTAGCGAACAAAATCATGGCTTCATCGAGCCGCACCTGCATCTCCCACCCCACCCACCTGCAACACGAGCTGACGCTCAAGGGGGCTGGGAAGTTTGCCTGCGATGGTTGCCATGAGTACAGCATGGGAGAGAGGTGTAGATGCCAGACATGCGGGTACAACCTGCACGAAAAATGCGCCTTGGAGGAAGGAACGAAGATTGTCCATCCCTTGCTTAAGAACATTGAGCTGGAGCTGTGATTCCAAGCCCCCTTGGTCACGAGGACTCCAAGCTGGTATGGGACGCCTGTGGCAACGATGTGACGGGATTCCGTTAACACAGCACCAAGTTGTGCCTTCACCCGTGTTGCTGCGAGAAGCCACCGGATGCTAAGGTGAGGGAGAAGAAGGATGCCCCCAGTGGAAACCGGGGCTGGCGTATGTTGCATGTAAGCGGCATGATGGTGCATGTGACCATGGCCGCGCTTACCGGAGATTTTACGGAGGTGATTAATAAGTTCTCAGAATAGTGACTTGCTTATATGTATGTGCAAGTTGTAATACCTACCCTGCTTGTGTGTGTTACTATCAGGTTCGATGCAGAGTTGTGTCCGTGATCAGTGTCTATGGTCGTGCCGACGTAGTTCCATTCTAGTAAAATGCTTTCGTGTTCTAGCCGTGAATTGTTGTTATGTTACTTTCTTGTAATGTCCGGGATTGTCTCGAAAATATATTTATGGTTTTATAGATACTTACATTATGCAATTTCAATCAGTGGTTCCATAGTCATCACAATCATTATGCTAAATAAAATATCACTCCGGCAGAAGACATCTTCCATCAAATTTAATTGGTGGACGAATGATTTTTGGTCAATTTTCAAAATTGTACCAATGACCAAACATGTTGTTTTATGGTGGTAGTATTGGTTCAGCTTATAGAATTAAATTCATATCGCATTCAAGATTCTGTAGGTCAACAATATTTTACCGATTTAGAGTTAACAATTACTTTATTATTTATGTCTAAATTATGATACAATGACCAGGCCCATGCACTTGTCAAATCCAATAGGCCTCCGCCGCAGAGCTCGCAGTGTTGGCGCCTCATATCCATGAGACCTATGTCTCGCATGAGACCTCCTATATGGGGCGGTACGCGCGGGGGGCATACCCTATTTGGCACGTAGGGCGTGCCCTAGCGAGGTAGCGCGTATCCCTCCATCCTTCAATCCTCGTTTTGGGCCGGCCCATTCACGGATTTCATCCCCATCAGTTTGGGAAGGTTCTAGAACCTTCCGTGAACCAGTCTTTTCCTTTCGGATTTTTCTTTTTCTTTATTATTCAATGACGTGCTCACAGATCTCTCGTCATTGATAGGTCCAAAAATAACAAAAATGGAGTGAAAAGGACATGCGATAGCGACCAACATGGTGGAAAGAAAAATCACAGACGATAACGCGTACATGTCAAGACGGCCACGTCTTAAGTCACTCGTCCGCCGGCACTCATTGCAGCGTTTGCTTGGTCGCCCTTCAGTCGTCATTGTTTGCATACGCCCAAGACGTTGGAGTATGCATATGTTGTAAGTTATTATTGTCACACAGGTCAAGATTGTTTATTTGTTAATTTGTCTGTCTTCTTGCAGCCAAAAAAGCGCATTTCTTAAAACTTCTGCTGTTACACATCACGGGCTTTAAAGGTTGGAGGTTCTGCCGGATGAGACTCTCATCACTGAGGAGCAAACAACCTGGGGGTTTGATCAGCACCTTTGGATTTAATTGAAGGTTGGTACGAGGTACACATACACAATCTTGTTTCATTGTATAACACTAGTAGAAAACAGGGCTTTGGTCCATGCCAGAAAAGGGCATTAATCCCGGTTCTCCTACGAACCGGGACCAATGGGTGCATCAGTCCCGGTTCATGAGGCCAGGGCGCTGGCCGGGCCTCAGGGGCCATTGGTCCCTGTTCGTCTGACCCCTTTGGTCCCGGTTCCAGACACGAACTGGGAGCAATGGGCCTCGCTCCTGGCGCAGCACCTTTAGTCCCGGTTGGTGGCTAGAACCGGGACTAAAGGTCAGTCTTCTGTCCCGGTTCTATCCACCAACCGGGACTAAAGAGATGCCTATATATACCCTCGCCCCTCCCACCCTCTCCTCTGTTTTTTGGCCGTGTGGGAGGTGTGCATGCGCTGCTCTGTTCTCACTTCTATACATGCATATGAGGTGTTCGAGGAAATGCTCAAGCCACACTTAAGCTTTCTCCTCTCCAAGCTCGACCTCCAAGCTCCATTTTCCTCAAGATTTGTCTAGGTTAATTTGGCGGTCCATCCCGTCCCCGTCCTCACCGCCGTCGATCGCCCGCGCCGATCTCGTCGCCGGCACCACCGTGGTGAGCCTCTTGTTCTTATCTTCTTTCTAAAAGAAAAAAAATTCTTACTTGTATGATTTAGATAGATACTTGTATAATTTTCTTACTTTTATTATTGTTTGTTATTATATATTGCCATGGTTTTGGTATCCGCCCCTGTCGGCCCTCGTCCTGTCTATGATTCGGATGTGGTATATTATATTTTATAACTATTTGTTTCATTTAGTGTTGATGACAATTATGCCGACCAACGTGACATAGATGTTTTTATCTAGGAGGTATGTGAACCGGAAATTCCAACCGACCCTCTTGTCGGGAGGTTAAATTTAGTTGAAAAAGAAAATAATTACTTGAAGAAAAAATTGAAAAGAATTGAGGAGGAGGAGATGGAATTGGAGTTGCATGTTGCGGATGTCGTCGATGATCACAAGATCAAGATGGATGTAATGCGCTTGAAGATTAGAAAGATTAGAAAATATGCCATTCATACTGAGGCTTGGTATCATTATGCCGTTGGATCAATTGTTATCTTAGTTGCGATTATGATCGCATTTGTTGTTGCATGGAAATGTTTTACATAGTTTCAATGTATGTTTTAATTAGATGCTCTAGAGAGCTATATGTTGTTCAATGAGAACTATGTATGAACTTTATGTATTTATTTTTTCAGTAATAACATTTGATCACAACTGTACTTTGGTTTTAATGTGATGATGAACTTGTATTAATTTGGTCATTTCTCTATTCATGATGTTCTGTAATGGTTCTTGATACACTTAATTATATAATGCACGCAGATGAACCGGCAATGGATGTACGGTGACAGACGCACCTCCAAGTACATTGATGGCCTGCATAATTTTCTCGAAGTGGCTGAGGCAAACAAGCAGAATGGTTTTATGTATTGTCCATGCCCTATCTGTGGGAATACGAAGGATTACTCTGACTCGGAAACCCTTCACGTCCACCTACTTGAGAAGGGTTTCATGCCACACTATAATGTTTGGACCAAACACGGAGAAAGAGGGGTTATGATGGAAGACAACGAAGAAGAAGAGGATGATGACAACTATCCGCCCCCTGAATACGGTGATACTGCAACGGGGGAAGCTGAAGATCAAGAGGAACCAGACGATGTGCCCGATGATGATCTTCGTCGGATCATTGTTGATGCAAAGAGACAATGCCAAAATGAAAGGGAGAAGTTGAAGTTCGATCGCATGTTAGAGGATAAAAAAAAAGGGTTGTACCCAAATTGTGAAGATGACAACACAAAGCTCGGTACCACACTGGAATTGCTGCAATGGAAGGCAGACAATGGTGTATCTGACTACGGATTTGGGAAGCTACTGAAAATATTGAAGAAGAAGCTTCCAAAGGATAACGAATTGCCCGACAGTACATACAAAGCAAAGAAGGTTCTATGCCCTCTAGGATTGGAGGTGCAGAAGATACATGCATGCCCTAATGACTGCATCCTCTACCGCGGTGAGTACGAGGATTTGAACGCATGCCCGGTATGCGGTGCATTGCGGTATAAGATCAGACGAGATGACCCTGGTGATGTTGAGGGCGAGCACCCCAGGAAGAGGGTTCCTGCCAAGGTGATGTGGTATGCTCCTATATACCACGGTTGAAACGTCTATTCAGAAACAAAGAGCATGCCAAGTTGATGCAATGGCACAAAGAGGACCGTAAGAAAGACGAGGAGTTGAGAGCACCCGCTCACGGGCCGTAGTGGAGAAAAATCGAGAGAAGGCGGGGGGACTTTGCAGGTGACGCAAGGAACGTATGGTTTGGTTTAAGCACAGATGGCATTAATCCTTTTGGGGAGCAGAGCAGCAATCATAGCACCTGGCCCGTGACTCTATGTATCTATAACCTTCCTCCTTGGTTGTGCATGAAACGGAAGTTCATTATGATGCCAGTGCTCATCCAAGGCCCTAAGCAACCCGGCAAAGACATTGATGTGTACCTAAGGCCATTAGTTGAAGAACTTTTACAGTTGTGGAATGGAAAAGGTGTATGTGTGTAGGATGAGCACAAACAGCAGGAATTTGACCTACATATGTTGCTGTTTGTAACCATCAATGATTGGCCTGCTCTCAGTAACCTTTCAGGACAGACAAACAAGGGATACCACGCATGCACACACTGTTTAGATGACACTGAAAGTATATATTTGGACAAATGCAGGAAGAATGTGTACCTGGGACATCGTTGATTTCTTCCGACCAACCATCAATGTCGAAAGAAAGGCAAGCGTTTCAAAGGTGAGGCAGATCACCGGAAGAAGCCCGCCCTCCGTACTGGTGATCACATACTTGATATGGTCAATCATTTACAAGTAATCTTTGGAAAGGGTCCTGGCGGACTATCTGTTCCGAATGACGCTGAGGGACGCGCACCCATATGGAAGAAGAATTCTATATTTTGGGGCCTACCCTATTGGAAACACCTAGAGGTCCGCTCTGCAATCGACGTGATGCACGTGACGAAGAATCTTTGCATGAACCTGCTAGGCTTCTTGGGCGTGTATGGGAAGACAAAAGATACACCGGAGGCACGGGAGGACCAGCAACGTGTGCACGAAAAAGACGGCATGCATCCAAAGCAGTATGAAGGTCCTGCCAGCTACGCTCTTACCAAAGAAGAGAAGGAAATCTTCTTTGAATGCCTGCTCAGTATGAAGGTCCCATCTGGCTTCTCGTCCAATATAAAGGGAATAATAAATATGGCAGAGAAAAAGTTCCAGTACCTAAAGTCTCATGACTGCCACGTGATTATGACGCAACTGCTTCCGGTTGCATTGAGGGGACTTCTACCGGAAAACGTTCGATTAGCCATTGTGAAGCTATGTGCATTCCTCAATGCAATCTCTCAGAAGGTAATCGATTCAGAAATCATACCAAGGTTAAAGAATGATTTGCTGCAATGTCTTGTCAGTTCGAGCTGGTGTTCCCACCATCCTTATTCAATATCATGACGCACGTCCTAGTTCATCTAGTCGACGAGATTGCCATTCTGGGCCCTGTATATCTACACAATATGTTCCCCTTTGAGAGGTTCATGGGAGTCTTAAAGAAATATGTTCGTAACCGTGCTCGGCCAGAAGGAAGCATCTCCACGGGCCATCAAATAGAGGAGGTCATTGGGTTTTGTGTTGACTTCATTCCTGTCCTTAAGCCGATTGGTCTCCCTCAATCGCGGTATGACGGGACAATGACTGGAAAAGGCACGCTAGGAGCGGACTCAATAATATGTAGGGATGGGCATTCTTGGGCTCAAGCACACTACACAGTTCTACAGAATTCAACATTGGTGACCCCGTATGTCAATGAACACAAGAATATTTTGCGCTCCAAACACCCGGAGCAGTGTGACGACTGGATTACATGTGAACACATTAGGACTTTTGGCAGTTGGTTGCAAACACATCTCATGGGTAACACCACCGTTGCAGATGAGCTGTACTCGTTGGCCAGGGGACCATCTTCGACTGTATTGACTTACAAAGGGTACGAGATAAATGGGAATACATTTTACACGATCGCCCAAGATCAAAAGAGTACCAACCAAAACAGTGGTGTCCACTTTGATGCAGCAACCAACAGGGGAAAGGACACATATTATGGTTACATAGTGGACATATGGGAACTTGACTATGGGCATGATTTTAAGGTCACTTTGTTTCGGTGCAAATGGGTCAATCTGTCAGGAGGCGGGGTAGAGGTAGAACCACAGTACGGAATGACAACAGTGGATCTAAACAATCTTGGGTACACAGACGAACCATTCGTCCTAGCCAATGATGTGGCGCAGGTTTTCTATGTGAAGGACATGTCTACCAAACCGAGAAAAAGAAAAGATAAGGAAGCGAATACATCATACGATGAGCCAAAGTGCCACATAGTTCTTTCAGGGAAAAGAGACATCGTGGGAGTGGAGGGCAAGACAGACATGCCTAAAAATTATGAAAAGTTTCATGAAATTCCTCCCTTCAAAGTCAAGGCTGACCCAAGCACCCTGTTAAACGATGAAGATTATCCATGGTTACGGCGCAATAAGCAAGGGACACACGCGAAGAAAAAGTGAAGGAGGATACGATGATGGCTCTGATGTGGCTCTGATGATGGCTCTGATTACGCGAAGAAAAAATGAAATGCCTTTTGTAACAGATGAGTTTTCGTCCGAAACCCTGATACTTCGAAACAGATTGTCCATTTTGTACACGAAGTGCATCCAGCTTTTGCCGTAACCCTCTCAACTTTTTAGCACATGCTATGTCAGTGAAATGATGATACCATGCCAACTTTCAACCTTTTCAGAGTTCATTTGTTGTGCTTTTCAATTTCAGGGTCATTTGGCTAAAAAAAATCAGTAAATGCATGAAAAATACCAAATGAAGTCAGAAAGGGTTGAAAATTGCTGATGTGGCTTTGAATGGTGCATGTTGAATGCACAAAAAGTCTTGAGTTGAAATAAGTTCAAAAAAAAAGAAATCCCTTTGTAACAGATGAGTTTTTGTCCAAACCCCGGATACTTCGAAAGAGATTGTCCATTTTGTACACGAAGTGCATCCAGTTTTTGTCGTAACCCTCTCAACTTTTTAGCACATGCTATGTGGGTGAAATGATGATACCATGCCAACTTTTAACCTTTTCAGAGTTCATTTGTAGTGCTTTTCAAAAGAATGAACTAAAAAGCTTTTATAAAACTCTAATAGCAAAAAGAATGAACTAAAAAGCTTCTATAAAACTCTAATAGCAAAAAGAATGAACTAAAAAGAATCAATTAAAATATTTTATTATGATCAACTAAAACAAAACTATAATATTCTTCAATAGCAAAAAGAATCAACTAAAAAGCTTTTATAAACCTCTAGTTATTATCAAAATAATATTAACTTAAAAAATTATATAAAATTTATCGCAACTAAAATATCAAGTATTTTTTGTTAAAAACTTTAATAGCAAAAAGAATTTTCATAAAGTATTTTATGTTAAAAACTTTAATAGCAAACTAAAACGACATAAAAAATAAAAATATTATCAAAATAATATTAACTTAAAATTATATAAAATTTATGCAACTAAAATTATCAAAGTATTTTTTTGTTAAAAACTTTAATAGCAAAAAGAATTTTCATAAAGTATTTTATGTTAAAAACTTTAATAGCAAACTAAAATGACATAAAAAATAAAAAAATGTGGCCTACTGGGCCACTACGGCCTGCATACGACTAGAAACCCATCTGTACATAGGCTAGGATGCAGGCCCGCGGGCCCAACAGGCCCAACATGGCAGTGACAAAGGTTAGGCAAGTACTGCCTGCATTAGAGAGGAGCTCGAAAGCTCAGCCGCAGCGCGCCTTATAAACCAGTGCTGGCCTCTCTCAACTAGCGAGGTGGGACTAAACTCCCACCACACCGCTGTGCCAGGCTATTACTCCTGGTTGGTGGCTCGAACCGGGACGAAAGTGTGCCTTTGGTCTCGGTTTGAGCCACCAACCGGGACCAATGCCACCCTTTCGTCCCGGTTCGAGCCACCAACCGGGACTAAATGTGTCTGCTTCCCGCCCTTTGGGCTGTTGAAATTGACCTTTAGTCCCGGTTGGTGGCTCCAACCGGGACGAAAGGGGGCATTTGGTCCCGGTTGGAGCCACTAACCGGGACGAAAGGGTTGGGTATATAAGCAGGGACTTAGGAATTTTTCGGAGTTCATCTGCAGTTGCCCCTGATACGTCTCCAACGTATCTATAATTTTTTATTGTTCCATGCTGTTATATTATCATTCTTGGATGTTTTACAATCATTTTATAGCAACTTTATATCATTTTTTTGGACTAACCTATTGACATAGTGCCAAGTTCCAGTTGATATTTTTTGCTTGTTTTTTACTTCGCAGAAAATCAATACCAAACGGAGTCCAAACGCAGCGAAACTTTTTGGTGATTTTTTTTGGACCAGAAGACACACGATGGGCCAAGAAAGTACCTGAGGGGGGCTCCGAGGGGAGCACAACCCACCAGGGCGCGCCTGGGGACCCAGGCGCGCCCAGGTGGGTTGTGCCCACCTCGGCCGCCTCCCGCACCGCTCCTTTGCTCTATAAATACCCTGGACGTCCAAAAACCCTAGGGGAGTCGACGAAAAACAATTCCAGCCGCCGCAAGTTCCAGAAACCACAGATCCAATCTAGACACCATCACAGAGGGGTTCATCATCCTCATTGGTGCCTCTCCGATGATGCGTGAGTATTTCATTGTAGACCATCGGGTCCGTAGTTACTAGCTAGATGGCTTCCTCTCTCTCTTTTGATTCTGAATACAATGGTCTCTTGGAGATCTATTTGATGTAACTCTTTTTGCGGTGTGTTTGTTGGGATCCGATGAACTTTCAGTTTATGATCAGAGCTATCTTTTTATCCATGAAAGTTATTTGAGTCTTTTGATCTCTTATATGCATGATTATTATAGCCTCGTATTTCTTCTTCGAATCTTTGGTTTAGTTAGGCCAACTAGATCGATTTTTCTTGCCATGGGAAGAGGTGCTTTGTGATGGGTTCGGTCTTACGGTGCTCGATCCCAGTGACAGAAGGGGAAACGACACGTATGTATCGTTGCCATTAAGGATAACAAGATGGGGTCTAATTCCTACATGAATGGATCTTGTCTACATCATGTCATCGTTCTTATTGCATTACTCCGTTTTTTCATGAACTTAATACACTAGATGCATGCTGTATAGTGGTCGATGTGTGGAGTAATAGTAGTAGATGCAGGCAGGAGTCGGTCTACTAATCTTGGACATGATGCCTATATAATGATCATTGCCTGGATATCGTCATGATTATTTGAAGTTCTATCAATTGCCCAACAGTAATTTGTTTACCCACCGTATGCTATTTTTCTCGAGAGAAGCCACTAGTGAAATCTACGGCCCCCGGGTCTATTTCCCCATCATATACTTTCAGATCTATATTGCTATTTACCTTTTTATTTATTTGCATCTTTTATTTTCAGATTTATATTATCAAAAACCCAAAAATACCTCGCTGAATTTTATTTGCTTTTATTCGCATCTATCAATCTATTATAACTTTCTCCTGGCCAAGCACCAATTTCTGGCGCCGTTGCCCAAAAGGATTGACAACCCCTTTAACTTGTCGGGTTGCAAGTATTTGTTCTTTGTGTGCAGGTACTGTTTACATAGTGTTACGTGGTTCTCCTACTGGTTCGATAACCTTGGTCTCATCGCTGAGGGAAATACCTACCGTTGTTGTGCTGCATCATCATCCCTTCCTCTTTGGGGAAATACCGACGTAGTTCTAGCCGCATGAAAAGGAATTTCTGGCGCCGTTGCCGGGGAGACATCATCAACATCTACCAGGTTCCTAATCACAAGTCTCATCTCCTTGTAATTTACATTATTTGCCATTTGCCTCTCATTTTCATCTCCCCCACTTCACAACATTTGCCGTTTTATTCGCCCTTTCTTTTCGTTCGTCGTTCTCCCGTCAGATCTGTTTTTGAGTGCAATCTTGTTGTGTAGTCCCTTTAACTCAAGAGAACACCAAGTTGTGTGATTTCTCCAATACCAACAACAATGATTTTATTAGCACTCCGATTGCTCCTCCCGCCACTAGTGCGGAGTCTTGTGATATTAATGCCGCTTTGTTGAATCTTGTCATGAAAGATCAATTTTCTGGTACTCCTAATGAGGATGCCGCGTCCCATCTTAACACATTCGTGGAATTATGCGATATGCAAAAGAAAAAAGATGTGGACAATGATATTGTGAAGTTGAAATTATTCCCGTTTTCTTTGCGAGATCGTGCAAAAATTTGGTTTTCTTCTTTACCTCGCAATAGTATCGATTCTTGGAATAAGTGCAAAGATGATTTTATTACTAAATATTTTCTTCCCGCGAAAATTATCTCCCTTAGGACACAAATCATGAATTTTAAGCAACTTGAGCATGAACATGTTGCACAATCTTGGGAAAGAATGAAATTGATGCTAAGAAATTGCCCTACTCATGGTTTAAATCTTTGGATGATCATACAAATTTTTTATGCGGGATTGAATTTTGTCTCTAGAAATCTTTTAGATTCTGTCGTGGGTGGTACTTTTATGGAAATTACTTTGGGTGAAGCTACTAAATTGCTTGATAATATTAAGGCAAATTACTCACAATGGCATACCGAAATAGCTCCTGTTAGTAAAAAAAGTTAATTCGGTTGAAGAAATTTCTACTTTGAGTGAAAAAGTTGATGCTCTTATGAAATTGGTTGCTAATAAAAGTGCTCCTATTGATCTTAATTATGTGCCTTTGTCTACTTTGATTGAGCAAAATAGTGATGCCATAGATGTGAATTTTTTTCGGGCAATAATTTTAATAACAATGCTTATAGAGGTAATTTTAATCCTAGCCCTTTTCCTAGTAATTGCTGTTATAATTATGGTAATTCCTATGGTAATACTTCTTATAATAATAATAGGTACACCTCTGATTTTGAGAATAATATTAAAGAATTTATCAATGCTAAAAGAAGTTTAAACTACGATGGAAAGAAAAATTTAGTAAGAGTAAGTTGATGATTTGTCTAGAAGCATCGATATAATTTCTCATGATGTAGAAAATCTCAAGATGAAAATTTTTGTGCTTAAGGTTGAGGAATCAATTAAAGCTTTATATGTTTCTATGGATGAAAGTAAGAAAAGAACCGCTATGCTTAGAGCTAGAAGAGAATTTTTAGAAAAGGCGTTTTCTAGTGATTGCTTTAATAAAAATGATGAAGATCTTAAAGTGATTGGTGTTTCTCCTATTGATTCCTTGTTTAGTAAAATTAAGATTGATGAAAAAGGGACTGAAGAAGAGTCAACTTTAGCTAGAAGGCGTCCCAATAATTCGGAGGGTGAAAATCTTGTTGAGAAAATTGATAAAAGTGGGTTTGGAGAGGTCAAAACTTTAACTAGTGATGTGCCCACTCTTTTGGATTACAAAGACTTTAATTATGATAGTTGCTCTTTGATTGATTGTATTTCTTTGTTGCAATCCATGATAAATTCACCCCATGCTTATGAACAAAATAAAGCCTTTACTAAACATATCGTTGATGATATGATGCAAGCTTTCGAAGAAAAGTTGAATCTAGAGATTTCAATTCCTAGAAAATTACATGATGAATGGGAACCTACTATCAAAGTCAAGATTAAAAATTATGAGTGTTTTGCTTTGTGTGACTTGGGTGCTAGTGTTTCCACAATTCTGAAATCTTTATGTGATGTGCTTGGTCTTACCGATATTGAAGAATGTTCTCTAAATTTGCACTTGGCGGATTCTACTATTAAAAAGCCTATGGGAAGAATTAATGATGTTCTTATTCTTGAAAATAGGAATTATGTGCCCATAGATTTTATTGTTCTTGATATTGATTGCAATCCATCTTGTCCAATTATACTTGGTAGACCGTTTTTACGTACTATTGGTGCTGTGATTGATATGAAAGAAGGCAATATTAAATTTCAATTTCCACTAAGGAAGGGTATGGAACACTTCCCTAGAACAAGAATTAAGCCACCATATGAATCAATCATGAAGGCATCTTATGGATCTAGAAACAAAGATGACAACACTTAGATCTATGCATTATGCCTAGCTAGGAGCATAAAACGATAGCGCTTGTTGGGAGGCAACCCAATGAATAAAATTTATTTTTTGTCTTTTTCTTTCTGTTATTTAGTGTTTGCACAATTATGATACTGTTATGATTGTGTTTTAATTAGTGTTGGTGCCAAGCAAAGTCTTTGGGATAGCTTTGGTGATAGTTGATTTGATCTTGTTGGAAAATAGAAACATTTGCGTCCAGTAAAATAATTTTAAAATTTCACAAAAGAGACAAAATATTCTGATTTTTTTACAAAAGATTTATATACAAATTTACTATATTTTCCTAATTGTTTAGAATTTTTTGAGTTACAGAAGTATGAGAACAATTCGTATCTTTGCAGACTGTTCTGTTTTTGACAGATTCTGTTTTCTTTGCATTGTGTTCTTATTTTGATGAATCTATGGTTTTTATTGGAGGTTATAAGCGATGGTAAAGTTAGAATACTGTAGAAATAATGCAATAAAAAAATTTAATGGGTTTTCTACAGTACTTAAAGTAAAGATTTGTTTTCTTATACTAACGGATCTCACGAAGGTTTTGTTGAGTTTTATGTGATTGAAGTTTTCAAGTTTTGGGTGAGATTACGATGGATGAAGGATTAAGGAGTAAGAAGAGCCTAAGCTTGGGGATGCCCCATGGCACCCCAAGTTATTATCCAAAAGGGGAACAAAGCAACTAAGCTTGGGGAGGCCCCAAATGGCATCCCCTCTTTCTTCTAACGACCATCGGTATTTTACTTGGAGCTATATTTTTATTCGTGACATATCATGAGTTTTGTTTGGAGCGTCTTGTATGATATGAGTCTTTGCTTGTTTTGCTTTTCTTTTTAAGTCAAGAATCCTTGCTGGACACACCTATTTGAGAGAGCCAAAATTATGCCATGACTTGTTAGAATTGCTCTCTATGCTTCACTTAAATCTTTATGAGCTTTGAAATTGATTTAGTGCTTCACTTATATCTTTTTGAGAACGGTGTGCTTTAGTATTTTTGAAGAAATGCTCTCATGCTTCACTTAGATTTATTTGAGAGTTAGTAAAAAAATTAAGAAATTCTCTCATGCTTCACTTAAATTATTTTGAGAGAAGAAATTTTTTATGCTCATGTTCTTCACTTAGATTTGTTTGAGCTATCAAAAGCAACATATAAAATTAGTACCAAAGTGATAGATATCCAAGAGGGATATAATAAAAACTTTCATGAAGATCATTGGACAAAATAAACTTGATTCCTTGTAATAGTTTTGCGATATGATGATATAATTTGTGAGTCATGTTAATGAGTAATTATGGCTTAGTAAGAATATTGATGTTAAGGTTTGTGATTCCCTATGCAAGTACGAAAGTCAATAGTTATGCAATGAAATTATATCCTACTTGTGGTGCATTATTCGGTGTTAGTTATGCTTAATGCTCGCTTATGAGATTTTTTGTTTCTTGGTTGGATGCTTCTCAATCTTTTGCTAGCCTTCATTTGCAATAAGTATGATCACTACTTGTGCATCCAAAATCCTTAAGCCCAGTTTTGCCATATGAGTCCAATATACCTACCTATATGCGGTATTCTTTTGCCGTTCTAAGCAAATTTGTATGTGCCATCTCTAATTTTCAAAATAAATTTCTCTTTTGTGTGCTCATACCGCTCATGAAGTGGCAGGGGGTGGCCAATATTTTCCATGCTAGATGTGTTATTCTCAAGATGAGTGTTTATTCACTTGTCATTGCACGAGAGTACGGCAAAGGTATTAGGGATGCCCAGTCCCGAAATGAAAAATGAATTTACTTTATGTTGTCAAATAATAAATTCCTTGGAAAGTGTTGGTATGGACGGCACCCGTGGATTTGGTTAGCTTTGGAATGTGAAAGTATGGTGGAAAAAGGAATAAACTTTATTTTCTGTTTGGGAACCACCTATGATATATCTAGCATGAAAACTGTTGGGAATTACTCGGTCGTTTTCGTTAACAGGAAAAGCATGCCACCCAAAATGTTTTTATCTCTATCTTTTTCGCTTTGAGCTCTGGCACCTCTACAAATCCCTACTTCCCTCTGCGAAGGGCCTTTCTATTTACTTTATGCAATTTTTATTTTGAGTCTCCATCTTTTCTTATAAAGAACCAACTAAGGGGCACTATGATCGTACTTGAGCATTGGGTGTAGCTAATATGCGAGTGTGTTTCATGAATGGATCAATGATTGAGCATAATGGGCTAGGGATAACTTGCTTTAGTATTGGTATTTTGAAGGACATGGTTGTTTGTTGATATACTTGAGTATTGAAATCTTCATGTCAAAACTAGACTATTGCTTTGAATCATATAAAAGTACAAATGTCCATGCTATAAAGAAAAGAATATGTGATGAACATGTTAGGCAGCATTCCACATCAAAAATTCTGTTTTTATCATTTACCTACTCGAGGACGAGCAGGAATTAAGCTTGGGGGTGCTGATACGTCTCCAACGTATATATAATTTTTTATTATTCCATGCTGTTATATTATCATTCTTGGATGTTTTACAATTATTTTATAGCAACTTTATATCATTTTTTGGGACTAACCTATTGACATAGTGCCCAGTGCCAGTTGTTGTTTTTTGCTTGTTTTTTACTTCGCAGAAAATCAATACCAAACGGAGTCCAAACGCAACGAAACTTTTTGGTGATTTTTTCTGGACCAGAAGACACACGATGGGCCAAGAAAGTACCTGAGGGGGGCTTCGAGGGGAGCACAACCCACCAGGGCGCGCCTAGGGGCCCAGGCGCACCCAAGTGGGTTGTGCCCACCTCGGCCGCCTCCCGCACCGCCTCTTTGCTCTATAAATACCCTGGACATCCAAAAACCCTAGCGGAGTCGACGAAAAACAATTCCGGCCGCCGCAAGTTCCAGAAACCACAGATCCAATCTAGACACCATCACGGAGGGGTTCATCATCCTCATTGGTGCCTCTTCGATGATGCGTGAGTAGTTCATTGTAGACCTGCAGGTCCGTAGTTAGTAGCTAGATGGCTTCCTCTCTCTCTTTTGATTCTCAATACAATGGTCTCTTGGAGATCTATTTGATGTAACTCTTTTTGCGGTGTGTTTGTTGGGATCTGATGAACTTTGAGTTTATGATCAGATCTATCTTTTTATCCATGAAAGTTATTTGAGTCTTTTGATCTCTTATATGCATGATTACTTATAGCCTCGTATTTCTTCTTCGAATCTTTGGTTTAGTTAAGCCAACTAGATCGATTTTTCTTACCATGGGAAGAGGTGCTTTGTGATGGGTTCGGTCTTACGGTTCTCGATCCCAGTGATAGAAGGGGAAACGACACGTATGTATCGTTGCCATTAAGGATAACAAGATGGGGTCTAATTTCTACATGAATAGATCTTGTCTACATCATGTCATCGTTCTTATCGCATTACTCCATTTTTCCATGAACTTAATACACTAGATGCATGCTGGATAGCGGTCGATGTGTGGAGTAATAGTAGTAGATGCAGGCAGGAGTCGGTCTACTAATCTTGGACCTGATGCCTATATAATGATCATTGCTTGGATATCGTCATGATTATTTGAAGTTCTATCAATTGCCCAACAGTAATTTGTTTACCCACCGTATGCTATTTTTCTCGAGAGAAGCCACTAGTTAAATCTACGGCCCCCGAGTCTATTTCCTCATCATATACTTTCAGATCTATATTGCTATTTGCCTTTTTATTTATTTGCATCTTTTATTTTCAGATTTATATTATCAAAAACCCAAAAATACCTCGCTGAATTTTATTTGCTTTTATTCGCATCTATCAATCTATTATAACTTTCTCCTGGCCAAGCGCCAATTTCTGGCGCCTTTACCCGAAAGGGATGGACAACCCCTTTAACACGTCGGGTTGCAAGTATTTGTTCTTTGTGTGTAGGTACTGTTTACGTAGTGTTGTGTGGTTCTCCTACTGGTTCGATAACCTTGGTCTCATCACTGATGGAAATACCTACCGTTGCTGTGCTGCATCATCCCTTCCGCTTTGGGGAAATACCGACGTAGTTCTAGCCGCATCAACCCCCGACGACGCCGAGCACATCGATGCCGCCAGGCTGCCCGAGCTCGCCGTCGACGCCCTCGCCGTCAGGCTGCTCCACCTCGCCGCCGACGCCCTCTGCCCCGACGTGCGCCCTTCCCCGACACCGGCGCTGCTCCCCTGCCCTGCCCCGACGCCGCCGTGCCACTGCCCCTGCCCCGACGCCGCCCCCAGTGAGCCCCCTTCCCCCGCGCCCCTGCCCTGCCCTGAAGCCGCCGCCGCCGCCGTCGTCCCAGCTGCTCTACTTGCCGCACCGCTGCCCCTGCTCTGCTTTTTTTTTGTTCATAGATTTTTTTTGTCCATTGATGGATGTATGGATGATGTATGTATGTATATGCAGATGTATGGATGATCCATGGATGTATGCATTGATGTATGATTTTTTTTGTTCATATAATTTTATTTTCTCCATTGATGTATGCTTTTTTTTGTTCATAGAAATTTTTGTTCATGATGATCTTGCTAAAACTCATATTAAGTTTACTAAGTTTTACTTTGCCTAAATCGGGGAGAGGCAACTTTACTAAATGTTCATGATTTTTTTTTGTACATAGAAATTTTTGTTCACGATGATCTTGCTAAAACTCATATAAAGTTTGAATATATGAGCAATGATGTATGGATGATTCATGGATGTATGCATATTGTTTTTCTAAATCGGGGAGAGGCAACTTTACTAAATAGGCATGATGATCTTACTAAGTTTTACTTTGCCTAAATTGGGGAGAGGCAACTTTACTAAATGGGCATGATGATAATGAAATTTACTAAGGTTAATTATGGGAGAGAGGGAGTAACAACTCATATATTCAAAATTTACTCCCGGTCCGCTCGCCCGACCAACTCTGGAGGCCACCCAAACCCTAGAAGAAAGAGCATTGCCAATCTCCTACCCCCTCCCGCACCTACCCATTTGTCGAAGGTGGCGGGTGGGGTCTTATATATAACGCTACAACAATAATATCATATAGCACTGTTGTTATGTATAATACTATTGACGTCTAATGTCAAGTTAACAAATTCGGTTCCATTAAAACATAACCCCGATAAACTTCGACATGAGGGGGGTCGTTAAAACATAACCCCGATAACTTCGACATGAGGGGGGACGTCGGACAGGCATGAGAGGCGGTCCGCAAAGTATCCTCTCTCGACAGATATATAGGACGACTCATCAGACATGAAGGGGAGGAGTCCTCGACGATGTTTGCCACTAATCCATTGCTCATATGCATATGATTCCTTGTTGTGATATTAAGTCCATGTTTGCCACTAATCCATCTCTCATGTTTGTATATTGCCATGTTGTAATATTTGCAGAAACTATGGACAGAGACTTAGAACAAGAAGAGTTGTTGGGGGATATAATCCGCGACGGAGGTGATCCCTTGTCGTTTCTCAACGACACCGATGGTCAGGAAGGAGAGGATGACGGCTCCGATGATCCAACAATGGAGGAGGAAGGAGATCATGACGGCTCCGGTGACCGAATGGCGGAGGAAGGAGATCATGATCACGGCTCCGGTGACCGAACGAAGGAGGGAGCCTTAACTGTTGCAAAGTCTGGTGAGGTATATATATATATATATATATATATATATATATATATAAAGCCTGTGCTGACTTGATGCATTAATTGTTTTGTATGTACATATATTAACGCTTCTTTCTTCTTTTAGCCCTCCGGATTGAGCCAAACTTCCATAAGGAGACGAGGCCCGAAGAAAAGGTTGCGCCAGTATGAAAGGTTCAAGATCACAGAAGTCGCGAAAGATGACCAACCGATTGCTCCCAAGTGGACCAAGGACGCATTTGTACATCAGTGCGGAGTTGTTGTTAGGGACAGCGTCCCAATCAGCGTCCAAGAATGGAATAAGAAGAAGGACCCTGAAGTTTCTTATGTCTAGGATAGACTGAAAGATGATCTTTGGACCTCGCTGATGACAAATTTCAGCCTACCGCCAGAGGAGTATCCGAATAACCCAGTTATAGAGCGAAAGGTCAAGGCGTTTGCTCTTAAGAAGATGGCAGAACCATTCAAGAACTGAAGGAAACATTTGAACATAAAGTTTGTCGAGAAAGACGAGACTCCAGAATTCATCGGTCAATATGAGAAGATAAGAGATCACTGGCTCGCATTTGTGGCCTACAAGAAATCGGACAAGGGTAAGCAAAGTTCACTGACAAATAAGCAAAATGCTGCAAAGAAGAAGTATCACCATACCACGGGGTCAGGTGGCTACAGCAAAGCCCGGCCGTTGTGGAACAAAGCTGAGCAAGACCTGCATGCTAAAGGGGTCCAACCAGCGACATTGCACTAGCCAGATCGGTTAAGGACTTGGTTCTTCGGGGTTGGGTGAACTTTGGACCCAGAAACAGGGAAGTGTGTTTGGACGAATGAGCAACTTGCAATACCCATCCGAAAACTTGAGAAAGCAATCAAGGCAGTGCAGGAAGGGACGTTCATTCTCGATAGAGAGAAGGACAAGCTGACAGAGGCCCTCGGGAATCCTGAACACCCTGGACGAACACGAGGCACATCAGGCTCCGTTCCGTGGGTGCATGGGTTTCCCGACAGCGGTGGTTATAGAAGCCGAGAGAGAAAGAAGAAAGAGCAAGCAAGCGAAATGCAGAAGCTCAGTGCAAGATTAGCGAAACAAGAGGAACTTGAGAGCCAGCGAGCTACCGGCCAACCATCTCAGCGGCACGAAGATCCTTCCTTCGATGCTGCCCCAGAAGCTACCCCACCATCTCAGTGGAGAAGCAGCGTGGCTTCCACGGAGCTCGTTCATCCTGATTTCACGGCTCCTAGCTACCCCATGGATAGTATCACGGAGGCTGAACATTGTGTGCTAATGACGAAATGCCAGAACCTGACCTTGAAGGCGGCAGTCGGCTCTGTTGTACCTCCTCGAGCTGAGGGAACTTTCCATTGCCGTCCGATTCCACATGGCTATGCTATTGTGACGGTGGATGAAATAATGGATGGATTTGAGGGGCTGGAGCTTGACTACCCTACAGGTGAAGGGGATATTCTTCTAGAAAATGCTTTAAGGAGTACCTGTCTATGGAGAAAGGAGTACATCAAGCTTCTAAACTAGACGCCTCAGCAGACTCAGCAGGTTGAGGCCCCTCAGCAGACTCAGCCGGATGAGGCCCCTCAGCAGAGTCCTCTTTCGCCTCAGCTGTCTCCGGCGCATCAGCGGAATCCGCCTCCTCCTCCTCCGCCTCCTCCGGCGCGTCAGCGCACTCTGCCTCCTCCTCCGCCTCCTCCGGCGCGTCAGCGGACTCCGTCGCCTCAGCAACGGTGGAAGTGAGACGCCGTCGCTCCGGTGGCTAGCATTACAAGAGGCGGGAAGAAATGCAAATTTGGTCCAAGCCTCAAGGCTCTTCCAAAGTTACCATATGAGAGGACTGACGAGGAAACCAATGACATCGTGGCAGCCGAAGTGCAGGCCCGTTTTGAACGGAAACCTCCACCTCCGAAGGAAACGATGGATCCGGTGAAAGCGAAGCGCACTCTGGATGCTGATGTCTACTACACAACTTGTTCTTGTAGACTCGTGTTGTGCCTCCAAGCGCAGAGTTTTGTAGGACAGTAGCAAATTTCCCTCAAGCGGATGACCTAAGGTTTATCAATCCGTGGGAGGCATAGGATGAAGATGGTCTCTCTCAAACAACCCTGCAACCAAATAATAAAAAGTCTCTTGTGTCCCCAACACACCAAATACAATGTTAATTTGTATAGGTGCACTAGTTCGGCAAAGAGATGGTGATAAAAGCGTAGTAATGATAGAAGATATTGATTTTTATGATAGGAACAATAAAAAACAGCAAGGTAGCAAGTAGCAAAAGTGAGCACAAACGGTATTGCAATGCTTGAAAATGAGGCCTAGGGTCCGTACTTTCGCTAGTGCAATCTCTCAACAATGCTAATCTAATTGGATCACATAACCATCCCTCAACGTGCGATGAAGAATCACTCCAAAGTTCCTATCTAGCGGAGAACATAAGAAGAGATTGTTTGTAGCTATTCTTTCTGATCGATCTATCCAAGAGTTCGTACTAAAATAACACCAAAGCAAATTCAGATTCATAATACTTAATCCAACACAAAGAACCTCAAAGATTGCCCCAAGATTTCTACTGGAGAAACAAAAGACGAGAACGTGCATCAACCCCTATGCATAGATTACCCCAATGTCACCTCGGGAATCCGCGAGTTGAGTGCCAAAACATACCTCAAGTGAATCAATATAATACCCCATTGTCACCACGGGTATTCATATGCAAGACATATATCAAGTGCTCTCAAATCCATAAAAGTATTCAATCCGATAAAACGAAATCTCAAAGGGGAAACTCAATTCATCACAACAAGATAAAGAGGGAGAAACACCATATGATCCAACTATATTAACAAAGCCCGCGATACATCAAGATCGTGCCATCTCAAGAACACGAGAGAGAGAGATTAAACACATAGCTACTGGTACAAACCCTCAGCCCCGAGGGTGGACTACTCCATCCTCATCATGGTGGCCGCCGGGATGATGAAGATGGCCACCGGTGATGATTTCCCCCTCCGGCAGAGTGCTGGAACGGAGTCTAGATTGGTTTTTCATGGCTACAGAGGCTTGCGGCGGCGGAACTTCTGATCTAGGGTTACCCCAAGGGTTTTTGGAATATTTGGCAATTTATAGGGCAAAGAGGCGGTGCGGGAGGTCACCGAGGTGGGCACAAACCACCTAGGCGCGCCTGGGCCCCCAGGCGCGCCCTGGTGGGTTGTGCTTCCCTCAGAGCTCCCCTCTGGTACTTCTTTGGCCCACCGGGTGTCTTCTGGTCCAGAAAAAATCTCCAAAAAGTTTCACCGCGTTTGGACTCCGTTTGGTATTGATTTTCTGCGATGTAAAAAACAAGCAAAAAACAGCAACTGGCACTGGGCACTATGTCAATAGGTTAGTCACAAAAAATGATATAAAGTTGCTATAAAATGATTGTAAAACATCCAACAATGATAATATAATGGCATGAATACTTCATAAATTATAGATACGTTCGAGACGTATCAGATGCCTTTAAGCGACCACCACCGCCTCCGCCGCAATACAACTATGACCGCTATATTGAAAAGACATATGATGAAAAGCGGCAGTCAGGAAGTACTACCCATGCTGCAAGGGAAGTAAAACGAAGAAGTGGGGAAAAAAATCCCCAGCTCGGCTTACAGGAGAAGCAATCATGCTCCCCTCTCAAGGTGTCTAGCGATATCGCTAATCATCCGGGGCTACTGCCCGGTACCACTCTTGGTGATTACGTGGGCGATGATGTACAGTTTGAAACGGCTGAGGTAGAGCTCTTTAGATACGAGCACGGGAAGCCTCTCGTCAAACCTGATCAGCTCCCGCATCTACCAACGATGATGTGAATATTGCATAACTGGTACTTGGAAACCTGCAGTAAGGATGGGACCGACAGTATGTTGCTGCGAATTAAAGATGAGCACGACTTCATTGGAGTTGAGGTGATGCCTGTTGAATTTGTGGAATTATTTCAGTTATTCAATCAAGATGCCCTCGACAAACAACTCATGTCTTGCTACTGTCAGTAAGTATTATTTCTGTAATTAAGTCTCTAACTCAGCTCGTTCATTGCATGTATATATAATTATCCTCACTATATTATGCAGATTGAAGATCGTCGAATGCAAAAGAGGACAAATCTATGACATTGGGTTCATTAGCCCAAATACCGTAAATGAATGGACGGTACAAAACAGAGTCAAAGATACTGAGGAAAACTTACTAAAAGCGTTCATTCGACATCAAAACAAAGGGAAAGTACTCTTTCCTTACAACTTCAAGTGAGTGTTACTGTCTTGTGCATATTCGGTTTCGCTTACTCGACATTAAGTAATGTAATTGATGAGTAATGCGTGCGCAGGTTTCACTTTATTCTGCTATCCATTAAGCTTGACGGGGGAGTAGTAACTGTCTTAGACTCGAGACGTAAAGATCCCCAGGATTATGCGGACATGACTGCAATACTCCAGAAGTAAGTTCAATTATTATCACACCATATCGGCAACTTTTGTTCACTTACTGATATCAAGTAATCATTTTCTTTGCCTGGCAGGGTTTGGAAAAAGTTCATGGAATGATTCCGGGTCTGCAGAAGGAGCTGCGATTTACACACCCCAAAGTAAGTAGTACTAGCTAGTTCCGCGCATCTCTCATTGATTCTAGTTTCATCAATACCATTTATCATGCTTGATTATCAGTTTGATTGAACTCTATTCTCGTAAAGTGCTTGTGGCAGGAAGGCGGGAATAATTTATGTGGATACTACGTTGGCGAGTTCATGCGCCACTCGACCTCTGAGCGGGGCTACTCTGACAAACAATTTGAAGTACGTAAACAATATTCACAATTTTATTTTATTACCATCAATTGTGTTGAGTTTTCATTCATATATATGTATTGACCCCCTTCTTTAAATTAGATGTGGCAGATGCGGAATGAACTCCTACCACATGATCGCATACGAGCAATTCAAGAGGAATTGGCGGGATTCTTTCTTGACCACGTCATACATAAAGACGGAGAATACCATACGGAAATTCAATGGGAGTTTGGCGCTTGATGATGTCAGGGATGTTATATTGTATATATGTAGTAGCGTCGGATAGATATACGAAAACTTGTTGTTCGACCAACCACGGAGAAATAGAGGTCACTTCTCTCTATATATGTTCATGATCACGATGTTGTGTAATTAATGGTTCCTTCATTTGCTTACTAGCTAGCGTTGAGTTCTCTCTATATGTAGTAGCTACCGTCGACCAAGCACGGATAAAGAGAGGTCACTTCTCTCTATATGCAGTAGCTAGCTAACACAATATGAAACCCCTAAAACCCTCCAAAACCCCAACCCCCCACCCCCCTTTAAAAAAAATCCAGCGCCTGCAAGCTGCTGACGCGTGGCTGCATTTTGGTCCCGGTTGGTGTTACCAACCGAGACTAAAGGTCCTCCTGCCTGGGCGCCCCACAGCGGCCACGTGAAGCTCCTTTGGTCCCGGTTTGTAAGCCAACCGGGACTAAAGGTTTTGGGTATTTGTTCCGTTTGTTTTGTCTCAGTTTAAGAACCGGGACTAAAGGCCCTCTGGAACCGGGTTTAATGCCCTGTTTTCCACTAGTGTAAGTACATGCTATTAATGCCTCTACCATGTAAATCGGTCATATGCAGAGGTCGATCAATCTTCTCCTTTAGGAAACTAACCTACCTTTGTCTATGTATCATGTCAGAAGCTGGGCCGATCTAGCGAACAAAATCATGGCTTCATCGAGCCGCACCTGCATCTCCCACCCCGCCCACCTGCAACACGAGCTGACGCTC
This sequence comes from Thinopyrum elongatum, assembly GCA_011799875.1. Lineage (NCBI taxonomy): Eukaryota > Viridiplantae > Streptophyta > Magnoliopsida > Poales > Poaceae > Thinopyrum > Thinopyrum elongatum. Next base: position 686,276,696 of record CM022303.1, on the reverse strand, counting down.
GAGGGGGCTGGGAAGTTCGTCTGCGATGGTTGCCATGAGTACGGCATGGGAGAGAGGTGTAGATGCCAGACATGCGGGTACAACCTGCACGACAAATGCGCCTTGGAGGAAGGAACGAAGATTGTGCATCCCTTGCTTAAGAACATTGAGCTGAAGCTGCGGTTCCAAGCCCCCGTTGGTCATGAGGACTCCAAGCTGGTATGCGACGCCTATGGTGACGATGTGACGGGATTCCATTACCACAGCAGCAAGTTGTGCCTTCACCCGTGTTGCTGCGAGAAGCCACCGGATGCTAAGGTGAGGGAGAAGAAGGATGCCTCCAGGGGAAACCGGGGCTGGCGTCTTACCGGAGATTTTACGGAGGTGATTAATAAGTTCTCAGAATAGTGACTTGCTTATATGTATGTGCAAGTTGTAATACCTACCCTGCTTGTGTGTGTTACTATATAAGGTTCGATGCAGAGTTGTGTCCGTGAACTGTGTTGATGGTCGTGCCGACGTAGTTCCGTTCCTATAAAACACTTCCGTGTTCTAGCCATGAATTGTTGTTATGTTACTTTCTTGTAATGTCCGGGAGTGTCTGGAAAATAAATTTATGGTTTTATAGATACTTACATTATGCAATTTCAATCAGTGGTTCCATAGTCATCACAATCATTATGCTAAATAAAATACCACTCGGGCAGAAGACATCTTCCATCAAAGTTAATTGGTGGACGAATGATTTTTGTTCAATTTTCAAAATTGTATCAATGACCAAACATGTTGTTTTATGGTGGTAGTATTGGTTCAGCTTATAGAATTAAATTCATATCGCATTCAAGAATCTGTAGGTCAACAATATTTTACCGATTTAGAGTTAATAATCACTATATTATTTATGTCTAAATTATGATACATGGACCAGGCCCAGGCGCTCACCAAGTCCAGCAGGCCTCCGCCGCGGAGCTCGTAGTGCTGGCGCCTCATATCCACGAGACCTATGTCTCGCAGGGGACCTCCTATACGGCGCGATATGCGTTGGGGGCGTACCCTATTTAGTGCATAGGGCGCGCCCTAGCGAGGTAGCGCGTACCCCTCCAGCCTTCGATCCTCCTTTTGGGCCGGCCCATTCATGGATTTCATCCCCACCAGTTTTTGAACGGTTTAGAACCTTCCCTGAATCTGATTTTCTTTTTTTCAGTTTTTTCTTTTATGTTTTCTATTTACTTTTCTTTTTCTTTCTTCTTATTTTTTGTTTATCATTTTAATTTCCTTTTTTCAGTGTGCAAAGATATTTCAAACTCATCATCATTTTTATGAAATCATGAACATTTTCTTGAAATAACGAACATTTTTTAAAATCATGAAATTCTAAAATTCTTGAAAAAAATTCGAAATAATGAACATATTTTTTTACAAATTCTTGAACATTTTTTGACATCGTGAACATTTTTAAAAATTGGTGATCATTTTTAAAAATTGTTGAACAATTGCAAATTTGTGAATATTTTTTTAAAATCGTGAACATTCTCTTAAACCGTGAAGGAATTCCAAACATTTTTTTGAAATCATGAACATTTTTTAATTCATGAACAGTTTTTGAACTCACGAACATTTTTTGAGTCAGCAAACATTTTATGATTTCTTGATTATTTTTTTTCAAAATGTACATTTTTAAAAAAATTGGGAACTTTTTGTAATGCCGAATTATGTAAATAGAAAAAACAAAAACAGAAAAGAAAAAATACAAATAAAAAGAAATACAGAAGCCATCGTCAATGTGTCGTCGAACAGTGCCCATCAAGCCATCGTCATTTTCAAATATTGCTCTGACTCTGCGCAGCGTTGTTACTGTGCCCTTTGGTAGAAATACGGAAGCTACTACCTACGGGTTTTGATTTTATTTAATTATTATTATTAAGTGTCCTTTTATAATTATATCAAATTGGCCTATTAGCTCAGCTGGTTAGAGCGTGGTCCTAATAAGGCCAAGGTCGCAGGTTCGAGACCTGCATGGGCCAACCATTTTTAGTATTTTTTTTCCTCGGAATGGAATTGCACGTGATGAAATGTGGAAAACGGTTTTCCCAGGGGAAAAAAGGTAATAGTAACAAGTTGCAGTCAAATATACTTGTTCAACAATTTAATCTCTACTAGGGACGTGTTTGGTTGGCATCTCAGTTTTTGCCTGCCTTGCATACACTTTTCAGCTGGCCCTGACTGAGAAAACACAGACAAAAAACTAACATCTGCATCTAGTTTGGTTGCCTCTGCACTGGAGGATAGATTTGGTAAACCCTAAACGGCGCCCTCTGCGCCCGTTCCTTCGGTGTACGCAAATGGGCGCACCCCCCCCCCCCCCCCCCCCCCCCCCCCCCCCCCCACGCCGAGATGGGCCGGCCCATATTGCCTCCCATTTCTGTTTTAAAGTGGTGCAAAAAAAGAGCAAGCAGCAGGTTTAGAGCCACGACCTCGTCGTGCAAGCGAGCTACGATAGCTAACTCGAACAATCCCACCGATGTGGTTATGAACAACCTTTCTATTCCTTTATTATTCCTTCATTTCCTTTTCCTTTTCCTTTTCCTTTTTCTTTTTCTTTTTATTCTTATTTTTCTCTTTTCCTATTTATTTTTCCTTTTTCTAATTAGATGAGAAAAGTTCAATGAATTTTATGAATGTTTTTTGAAATTCGGTGAACTTTTTCAAATTCGATGAACCTTTTTCAAACCCTATGAATTATAAAATCAGTGAACTTTTTTTAAATTGGTGAACTTCTCTCAAATTCGAAGAAATATTTTTAAATTCTATGAACTTTTCAAATTCAATGAACTTTTTTCAAATTTAATATTTTTTTCAAATTCAATGAACTTTTTCTCAAAATCAATGAACTTTTTTTAAAATTTGTGAACTTTTTTTGAAATCGATGGACTTTTTTTTCAAAGTCAATGAACTTTTAAAAAAAATCTATGAACTTTTTTCAAATTTGTGAAACTTTTTTAAAATCGTTGAAACTTTTTCATTTTTATGAACCTTTTTTTTTCTATTTCCTGATGTTTTTTGAAATCTGTGGACAATCAAATTTTGTTCATTTTTTTTCAAAAGGAATCAAGGTTTCTATATAACGTGGATAACTTTAGTTCTTAAACGCTTCGCGTTGCAATCTTGTAGTTGGGCATAGTTGGTCTAGTGGTTAGCCTACCATGCGGATCTGCGGGCGGTTTACGAGCCGCCCGAAATATTTTTACGGGCGGGGCCGTTTTCAACGGACCTGTTCGGTCTGTCATTTCCGCCCGTCCTGTAAAACCGCCAGAAAAACGCGGTCCGACGAGCTTTTACGGACCTGCTAGAGATGCTCTAATACAAATACAAGCAAACTTCTCATGGAAAACAAAAACACGGGATGTCTGGGGCGATCTTCTTCCTTTTGAGCAGACTGCGGACCGATAGCGCGTTGATGTTGTTCCCGCTCCATCTGTGAAGCTAGCTAGTTATCTCTACTCCTAATGAAGTAGTTGATGGGATTGCGTCTAGGTTTATTTTCGTCTGGGTTTTTTTTGTCCGATTTTTTTTGTCACACCTCCCACCATCCACTTTCGTCTGCTCGCTTTCGCGTGCTGCTCATTCGGTCTCAGTTTTTCGTCCAATAATAACAGGACTACAAGAGCGTCGGTGGGCGTTTTAGCCCAAAACTTGAGTTTTGTTTCGGTACAACCCCCCTTCCCTACCCCTAAAAGTTTGCATGAATCTTAAAGTTGAATATCGACGTGTTAGCCTGCAGTTTTGGATACAGAAGACTGTATTACCCTTTTTGGTTGAAAGGATAATTAGGGGCTAGATGCCAACGACTTTCCTGGGTCTTCTAATGTGCAAGTGGAGGCCAAGATATTTCCAACTGAATCGTGACAACTATTTCGTCTCTGAAATTTTATTTGCTCCTTGCTGGTCACTTTGTGTGCCTGTCTCAGTGTGACAACAAGACTCTTGTTGTGTTCATGTGTATATACTCTCTTTTTTACATAACCGAATAAATTAAATAGAAACAAATAGTACACCTTCTGCTTAAAAGGCTAATTATAATCGAACACACATTTGGATTTAATAATGTAGTTTCTATATAGCTGAATTAACCAGTTTAGGTAGTAACAAGAACATGTATATATTTCTTAAGACGCTTTGATATGAAAATATGATGTGTTGTTGCTTTTCCAAAATAAGAAGATCGATGTCATTATAGTTTAGCTAGAGTGTCTGACTTCAAACTGTAACTGAATGTATTCTTGAATTTTTTCAGAAGAAAACATGCAACTGGATGTTAAAAAAAATTAATATGATTGTTGTGCACGATCATTATCTGCATTGTGTTGACACACGAACACGTCACGTGTACCCTCGACGCCGGGGGTGATGCACCGCAGCTCACGTCGAAAGAGACCCGACCGACAGCGCGATACGCAAGACAGTCGGCGGGCGCTTTTGAGACCCGAAACCCCACACGCCCGGGAGGGACCCCGTCAGGGAGTGCGGCGGCTATGGGCTGCCCTAGGTCGATTCGCTCGCCCCTAGAGCCTCGGGATTCGCAGCTCTCAAACTCGAGAAACAGCGAATAACGAGTGAGAAAAACGATGGAGAGATAAAACGTAGATAAAGTAGTATATTGATTTGTTCGATTGTGTGTTGTTCAATCGGTCGTCACCCCAAACATATATAAGAGGCGGCTTGACTTGCCGTGCAAGTAAAGGATTCATTTAGGCTTTCCTTTCAAGAATATTACATCAATTCACGTCAAAAAAAAAAATCCTAGTTCTAGTCCAACTCGGATTTGGCTCGGATCTGTCCCATATTTCTGTCCTGCTTCTTGCGTGGGCTAGAAATCGCATAGTAACTCGGATGGAGTCGAGTTCAACATCAAACTTATTCGTGTCGATGATCTGCATAATATAACGTGGACCACTTCTCTTTTTAAGGCCGTTTTTATGACTTTTAGGGCCCATCTTTAACTGTGAGTCGGATTCAATTATGCAGTTTTCTGAACTATCTAAGTTTTGCAGCAACTTTGCAGGCTTTATACTATCTCAAATGATGATGACTCCAAAAGGAAAGTTGACCGTTTCAACGATACGCACAACTTCCGTGTAGAACACTTTTCCATCTGAGGTAATCTGAATAATCTTTTGATGCCATCTTCAACTTCTGGTCGGATTAACTTTGACAACTTTCACTTTCCCGGCAAGCTTTTTTCCCGGTAGCGTTTCCACCCTGGCAAGCTTTTCACACCGGCAAGGTTTCCACCCCGGCAAGCTTTTCGCGTCGGCAAGCTTTCCACGCCGGCAAGTTTTTCATTTTTGCCGGCAAGCTTTTTTACTCGGCCGGCAAGGTTTCCATCCCGGCAAGCTTTTCATCCCGGCAAGCTTTCCATCCCGGCAAGGTTTCCACCCCGGCAAGCTTTTCATCCCGGCCAGGTTTCATTCAGCCGGCAAAGGCCGAATAACTCACGCGACCCATCAGACACCACCTAGGTGGGTGTCTGGTCCCTTGCGTCACTTTTTCACTCAGCACCGGTCCGCAAAGAGTTGCCTCTAACTTTTGCATACGAACTCGGATTGAGATGAATCTTATATCAAAATCAACCGATTCGACGAGACGAAGACAATTCATGTAGAATATTTTTTCATATGAGGCCATCTCATCTTCTTTTTATGCCGTGCCAAAGTCTGATGTCAACACATGCCCCCCTGTTTTTCGGCAAAGCTTGCATGCCGAAAAATAATATGCACGGTATATGTTCTAAGAACGATGTCAACACTCCATCGGCCATTTATTTTTCTCAGGACGATAATTATGTATCGGCCATGTTTGTGCTAAGGGCGATAATCATATATCGGCCATTGCCTACTTAGGCTTCTTGCCACACACTCGGGTGGTATTTCTTCAAGTACTTGCCATTGAGAGCTCGAGGTAACAGTGCCCCTTGTACGGATTTCACCAAATAAGAGTTTTCGGGAACTACTCTTGTAATCCTAAAAGGACCTTCCCAACTCGGAGACCACTTCCCGAATTTTCTATCTCTTGAACCAATCGGTAGAATCACTTTCCAAACGAGATAGCCAACTTGAAAATTCTTCAACTTAACTTTCTTATTGTAAGCTCTTGCCACCCTCAACTTGTCTCTCTCTATGGCCTTTAAAGCAGCCAAACGTTTATCGGCAACCTCATCAATATTGTCCATCATTAAGTTATAAAAGTCTATTGCCGATAAATCATTTTGTTTGGCTATTCTCAAAGCATTCAAATTTACTTCCACCGATAAAACAGCCTCTTGACCATATACTAGCTCATATGGAGTCACCTTCGTAGCACCATGCCTTGAGATCCTATGTGCCCACAAAGCTTCAGACAACAACTCATGCCATCTTCTCGGATTGTCCTCAATCTTCTTCTTGACTAGATCATCGATGGCGCGCGTTGCTGCGCCCATCCATTTTCACAATAGAATGATAGGAATTTCTAAATATATGTGGCATTTGTCCATAATAACTCTACTCACAAGCTCATAAATTTAACATTGGTGTACTTGTATGACGATCTAACCTTAAATCATTTCTAGGAAGACATGAAAACACAACACTGCTTAAAGACATGATGTGTTATAGCACCAACAACATATAGTCCCCATATAGTCCCATCCTTAGATCATGGTATCGCGCGTTGTTGTGCCCGTATATTTTGTCAATAGATTGATAGGAAAATCTTAGATATATGGTGACACATAACATAAACGTTACTTTTACATAAACCAACTCATTCATTGGTTGGTTGATGGGGGAATTTTATTTGTTCTACAGTGAAATAATGTGGTACGCGCCCATCTATTTTGTCAATGGATTGATAGGAAAATTCATAGATATATGGTGACACAAAATATGAAAGTTACTTAAGATCCGTTCGAACCAATTCTTGCCAAAGGACCATAGGTTTAGTGATAGTACATAAAGGTTTTAGAAATGTGGGAAGGATATCTTATACAGAGCAGGAACCACCTTGATGATAGTTCGCATTACAGTGTTTCAAGTGTACAATCCTATATAACCAAAGCACAAACACACCAACCATTGATCTGAATGGATATTATTGCAACCATCTTGCACCTATAGTGAACATGAAGATAGCTTTAAACTATCAGAAAAATGAGTTTCTCTAACCTGCATATCATGAAAAGGAGATAGGTTCATAATAGTTACATTACTTAGAAGCTCAAATACCACGTATCTCTACGGTTGTTTGGCTATAAGTTTTATCTTCGCAGTAAATACTCGTCAGCAAGCATGTACATACAGTAGTTTATAGGCACAAATAATTTGGTTACCATAAACAGAGAAGATATCAACCTCAATTACAAAGAAAGTAGGATATACTACCACAGTAATCAGTATGATAGCTCGGGCAATGTCTATCTTCTTTCTGATATACTGATCACATAATCTGGGTTTTATACTCTGAAGAAATTAAATGATTGTCAGTTAGCATAACAGTATCTATAAAACAAGCATGTATATAGAAGGTGCAATTTCATACAAGCACAATACCAGCTTTTTAACTGCCTCTGCAATCATCTCCTGAGCTTTATTCTCCGGTAGCTAAGGCAGACAGACCTGAAATCAGATCGAGAACAATAATCCACTGGATTGATCGCATAGGCATATCACAGTACTTGCTTCCTTGGGAACGCCTGCCGCGCAACGAAGAAACCAAAAAAAAATGAAGAAAAAGAGTAAAAGAAATAAGCATGCATGTAACAAATTTTCGGCTTCAAATTATCTGTGAAGAAGAGCCCTACCTCCTGTTTCATCATGGAATAGTCATCCTCTATGGAATATTTCATGCCATTGAGTTTCTTGTCGTGACAGACACTTGTTTAGTTTATAGACTTCCTTGAAAGCAGCTTCGAAACTCTATGAATTTTTAAGTTAAAAAACAAGCATTACTATATAAATATACGGGGTTCATTAACACCAGGAATTAATCAGAATTACATGGATACTCAATAAGTGTGCAGAAGACGGTTATGGTGAATTGGTGATGAATGCTAACCTTGTTGAGTGACCCTCTTCCAAATCTCAAAACTAAAATAATGAACCCATTGTACCATGTTACACCAAGTAGCATCAATGCTCATGTAAGCAAAACAATCCTGCATTGGAAGAATGAAACTATTAGATGAAAAAATACACTGAAATTAAGTAAGTGAGTGTGCGAGCCACTGTACCCGTTACACCAACCAGCATCAGATGCTCATGTAAGTAAGACAATCCTGCATTGAAAGAATGAAACTATTAGATGAATGAACACACTGAAATTAAGTTAGTGCGTATGCAAGGGGTCAAGCTAAATGACTTGTGATCTTGGAAAAGCGAGTGGCAATCTTAGTTCCCTAATAATTTCACCGGGTGCATATTTTAGCCTCACTAATGAACAGATGGTGCTGCAACACATACAGAACATTGCGATTCCCTGATTTTTATTGTGGTCATGTACTTAACAGTAGGAGATGAACACATAATCGGTAGACAATCTTTCAACCACTGTATGAAAATAAGAAAGAGAGGTTGTCAGTTCCCTAATAAAAATCTCAAAATCTTCCTGAATCAGTTGACCAGAACTATGTTGAACACCGGAATCGTTGGGTCGAAGAGGATATCATACGTGAAAGAAAAAAATGAAGATAGAGGGGCATCCTACCCTAGAACCAAGCCGCCGAATTAAAGGAGTGCACCTCTCCAGTGCTGGTTGTTTCTAGGAAGTTGCAGGCGCTCCATGCCGACGGATTCCATGGCATAAGGCTTTCGTCACAATGGAGGTACATGTCGCTGCAGGCGAAATCAATCGGTATGAATATGATCGATCATTCAGCAGAAAAAAGGACAATCATAATAATTCGTACTTACTATTATAGATATAGATAGATAGCAGATGTAATGAGCCTTAATCGATCTCACCTCTGGACATCTTGGAAAGCACCCAGAATTCTCATTTCTCAACTCCTCGTGTGTTGCTTCGTCTCCTAGCACCCTCAAAACGTCAGGTGCATGTGCGCCGAATATGATCTTTTCATATACCTCCTCCAGGCCGTCAGCTTCCACCACTCTGTGACCTGCAGTTGCAATGAATAATGATACCACCATCACATCTTATTCTTATTCCTTTTCTTCAGAGGCCGAGGATACAATGCTCCTCTCTGGAGAAAAAATGTGGAGTGCAAGAAGAAGATCGAGTAGAACAAAATAAGAATGGGCGCAACTCCTTCAAAACTTGAGACGGATTTGACACAATAGCTGATTTTAATCCGACATCCCTTGCTATCCAGCTCTTCCCTTACCTGTGTACATACATAGCAGGAGGGCATGGCGGCGACACCGCCGCATCCTCGCGCGCGTCGCCTCGGCTCGATCTGGGATGGATGCCTCGCCTCAGGTGGATCCCCTCGATCCCGCGCTGGAATCCCGCTCGAGCGAGTTGTCGTAGTCGCGGCCGGCAGCGCCGCGCGCTTCGCTTGGCCCCGCTTGAATCGCGCACTCGTCATGCCGTCACCTGGATGGATCACCCGCGTCGCCGGGCGCGGCTCGTGCGCTTCGTCTGGATCCCGCTCGAGCGCGTCGCGCGCGTCGGCCGCATCGGGCGTGGCTGGATTCCCCCCTCACCGATGCACGTTTCTGTCCAGCGAGCAGCGAGCACAACGAGCGCACGATCCATCTCCCCTGTCGAGCGAGATAGCGATGTTAGCTTAATGGGCTGCAATAACCGGCCCAGTTTACCAGATGGCTTGGTTTCGGCCTCTGGAGCAGCAGCCCACAGGACAGCTGGGCCAGGTTTCACACCGTGCGGGACAGACTGCGTTCCGGACGAGATCCGACGGCCAGGACCGCCTACCACGAAAACAGATGGCCGAAAACTCAAATCGCTGTGAGGTCTCGGTTTAGGTGCGGTTATACTGTCCTTAATAACCTTGATTAAAATTTTATTGCTGGACTCAGCTTGTCCATTAGCTTGGGCATAATACGGAGAGGAGTTAAGCAACTTTATGTTATAAGATTCGGCAAATTCTCTGACTTGATGTGACATGAAAGATGAACCTTGATCTGTAGTTAATGTTTGAGGAATGCCGAATCTATGAATGATGTGCTCAGTTATGAATTGGATTACCTCTGTATGGGTCATGTTCTTGGGAGGTACTGCCTCAGACTATTTAGTGAAATAATAGGTTGCCACCAACACGAACTGATGCCCCTTTGAGGAAGACGGGTGAATTTCTCTAATAAAGTCTAAACCCCATCCTCTGAAAGGCCACGGCTTGACAATAGGATGTAACATAGCAGCAGGAGCCAATTGAATATCATCAAATTTTTTACAAGCTTCACACCCTTTATAATATCTGAAGCAAAATTTAATCATAGTCGGCCAATAAAACCCAGCACGTCGCAATAAGCACTTCATCTTGGGAACCGACTGATGAGTGCCACAAATGCCTTCATGTACCTCTCCCATAGCAACTCTTGCTTGGTCCTCGTCCAAGCACTTTAAAAGAACATCGTCAATTGTTCGGCGATAAAGGTCATCATCCCTCATCGTATATTTAAAAGCCATACGCCGAACAACCCTGTCCACCCTTCTCCTAGGATCACACAAATAATCAATGATGAGTTTTCTCCAATCTTGATTTTCTCCTGCATTGAATATTTCATTAGTGGCCGAAACGGTGGGCTCCGGTTCGGCCTCCCCTATGTTGGCAAGACTAGACATCGGCCTTTGAGAAATATGAAACATGTCATGATCAACATGATAGCCGGATGCTTGTTGTGCCAACTCATTTGCTCTCCAATTGTCATGTCTAGATATATGAGCAATGCTAAAATAATCCAAAGTAGAAATTATATCTAGACATTTATCAAGATAAACATTAAGTGATTCGTCAAAATATTGAAAGACTTTGGATATTTGTTGCACTACCAATAACAAATCAGCAAAAGCCTCAATATGTGTAGCATCTATGGCAAGCAACATCTCTAAGCCGAATAACAATGCTTCATATTCGGCTTGATTATTTGTGCAAAAATATTCTAAGCGGCATGAGGCTTCAAAAACAGCACCATGAGGAGATATATAAACAATACCAACACCTTGGCCATTGCTACACACTGAACTATCAAAGTATAATTTCCATGGTACTAGCGAAACAAAGTTTATATCAACATCATGATTGTCATTAATCTGATGCTCAACAATAAAATTAGCAACGATTTGGCCTTTCATGGATTTTAGATATTCATAAGCCAAATCATATTCAATCAAAGCATAAGTCCACTTGCCAATTCTACCACTAAGAATTGGCCTATGCAACATGTATTTAATGACGTCGGTTTGACAGGCTACTATGCAAGCACTCGGCACTAAATAATGTCTCAATTTTGTGCAAGCATAATATAAGCATAGACATAGTTTTTCAATGAATGTATACCTTGTCTCGGCGTCCAATAAGCGCCTGCTCAAATATGTAATAGCATGCTCTTTTCCTTCGGTTTCTTGAGTCAAAACAGCACCAATAACACCTTCCTCTACTGCAATGTAAATCTTAAAAGGTTCCCTATGCTTGGGCGCTTTCATCACCGGAGAAGTGCACAAATAGTTCTTGATCATATCAAATGCTTCTTGCTGTTTTGCCCCCCAAGTGAAATCAACATCGTTCTTTAACCGAAGGATAGGAGTAAATGCATCAACTTTTCCTGACAGATTAGCTATGAACCTTCTCAAATAATTGACCTTGCCAAGGAACTTTTGCATATCTCTCTTGCATGTTGGAGCCTACACTTTCTGTATGGCCTCTATCTTTTTTGGATCAATCTCTATGCCATCTTCATGAATAATGAAACCCAAAAACTTTCCAGCCGACACGCCGAATGCACACTTCAAAGGATTCATCTTCAGTCCATATTTTTTTCATTCTTTCAAAAGCTAAACGCAAATCGGCTAGATGAGATTTGAAAGCATCCGATTTGACAACAATATCATCAATATAAACTTCAAGTATAACACCAAGTAAATCATGAAAGATTAAATTCATAGCCCTTTGATACGTGGCACTGGCATTTTTTAATCCAAAGGTCATCACTGTCCACTCAAGTAAACCAAGGAAACCAGGACATCGAAAAACTGTTTTGGACATGTCCTCTTCGGCCATAAAAATCTGGTTATACCCCGCATTACCATCTAGAAAGCTAATGACCTTATGTCCAGAAGCATCATTAATAAGCATATCGGCTATTGGCATGGGATACTCATCTTTAGGTGTAGCTCTATTCAAATCTCTGAAATCAATGCACACCCTCAACTTGCCGGAGCCTTTCTTCTCTACTGGTACAATGTTAGAAATCCACTCGGCATACCTGCAAGGTCTAATAAAATTAGCTTTAACCAAACGACCGATCTCTTCCTTGATCCGGTCATATGTTTTTGGATTAAACTTTCTGGCCGATTGCTTGTACGGGCTAAAACCAGCCTTTATAAGTAACCGATGCTCCACTAGCTCTCGGCTTAAACCTGGCATCTCATGATATTCCCATGCAAAGCAACAAATATATTCTTTCAATAGCTCGATCAACTTAGCTTTATGATTGGCTCTTAAATTTTCGTTTACAAATGTCGGCCTAGGAATTGAACCATCTCCTATGTCTATCTCTTCTAATGGATCGGCCGACGTAAAACCTTGTCCTAATTTATCCATATCATCTAACTCCTCTATAGATTCATACATATCGTTCTCATTGGACCGATATTCAACAAGATGCTTTTGCAACCAACCTGAGTTAGAATCCATTTAAATACATCATACCTTGGAGACGACTACCACCAACCGGCTTTAAAGAAACGGGCACGAAGCCACTTTTTGTGGCGCTAAGAAAATCAAATTCTGATAAGTCGCGTCCCGTCAAGCAAGTAGCATTGGGATGTTGCCAATCCACCGATGCATCAACCAAATCAACACAAGCCGAATTATCCGCATAAATGACCTCCACTTCATCATCCACCCATTGAATCAAAAACTGGTGCATAGTAGATGGCACACATTGGTTTGCATGAACCCAATCGCGGCTTAATATCACATTGTAGTTACCTTGCACTTCGGCGACAAAGAATGCGGTAGCCAAAGTTTTGCTTCCCACCGTAAGCTCCACATTCATTACTCCTTTGGCTTCAGTTCTCTCTTTGCCTTCAAATCCATTAAGCACCATGTTGGTCTTTATTAACTCTTCATCACGCAACCCCAATTTTTTGAAAACCGAATATGGCATAAGATTCACCACAGCACCACCATCGACAAGCATTCTAGCAACCGGCGACCCATTAATATGACCTTTAACGAACAATGGCTTCAAGTGTGTCACCGGTTCTTTTGGCTTCTCGAATATAGCATTTTTAGGACCAAAATCTAACTGAGCCACCTCTCCTTCTTCATCTATAGCACGAAATTCAGCGGGTAAGTAATACACCATATTGATATCCATACCGTCGCGGACCGGTGTAGGGTCATAATCCAACATATCATCTTCCTCCTCGAGTGTGTTCATCGATTCTGAAATCTGTCCGAGCGAAGTGGAATCAATAGGTGTTGCGGACGATGTAATAGTGGTGGCATCGTCCTCCTTTGGTGGTGTAGGTGCTGCTGTGACAGATGTAGAAGCTACTGCACCTTGTATTTGTTTAGGCATCCATATTTGTTTCGTAGGTACTATGGGCCGAATGTCATTGAACAATTTATCTCTTTGCTTCTCGGCTTCCTGTTCTACCATCTCTTGACTCCTCATGCGCTGCAGTCTTTTTTTTGTGCCTTGGTCAGACCGGAAGGACACCACTTAGGCTGAGTATATTTTGGATCCCTCGACTTGGCCTTGCTTGTGCTTGCTTCATGATCATTAGCCATGGGACTTTGCTGGACAACAGCCACATCTTTATTGGAACGAGCCGGATTTTTAATAATAATCGGTTCTTTGATTGTTAATTCTTTAGTGCCTATCATAATAGTTTCAGCACTAGTACTCTTCTCCTTTTGCTTGCTAGCCTCTGAAATTTCAGCACTTGGTGATTTAGCACGCCACACTTGCTTGCCAACCCTTTTTTGATTATCTTGCATTGGCCGATTGACACCATTGTACAAACGGCCTCGTGTGGGATAAGAAAGTCTCTCATGAACGGGCCTCCTTGGTTCTGCCCAACCCGGATGAAAAGCATAAGGGGCCATTGGGGGCTGCCACCATCCTCCATTGAAGTCTCCCATGTAGTATGGCGCATAGGGGGGTGGCGACATCCATGGTCCCGGTGCCCACGACCCATATGGCCTTGCATGATGCTGAAATTATTCCCGAGGAGGTGACCTTGAGCGCTTCAAATTTGATGATCGGTTAGAGCTAGAACCGGCCGCTTGACTGGCATACTTGGACAACAACATATCAAAAGTTGGCTTGATTTTCTTGCACTGCACTTTAGCTTCATTCGTCTTCCACTTGCCAACCTCTAGACTCTTGGGCTTAACAAATTTGATATGAGTGTTCTCTTGCACTTGTGGTTGCCCCCCGAGTGTAGGATTCTTGATGGTGATCTTGATTATCTCCTTGCCACCGGGTTGCTTGTCAAGCACGACTTGTCTCCCCAAGACCTTGTCGCTCTCCTTATTTTTCCTGGGCTCAACAACAATGACATTAGCTTTATTAGCAGATTCGGCTACCTCCGGCCGAATGAGTAGCTTCTTCCCCTCCAACTTCATGGTATTCATTGGAAAGGGTTGTTTATCAACTTGCATCTCAGAAAAGTTCAATCGTCCGTCATTAATGGCCGATTGTATATGTCGTCGAAAAACATTGCAATCGTTAGTAGCATGGGAAAAAGAATTATGATACTTGCAATAAGCGTGCCGTTTCAGTTCTTCAAATGGCGTTAAAGTATGAGATATTCTAATAATTTTGGCTTGCAGCAAAGCACCAAATATTTTATCACACTTGGCAATGTTAAAAGTAAACTTCATCTCTTCATCACGATTCTTATGAATCGGTTTCAGATCATTGCAAGTGAAGGGTTTGGCCTTAGATGGCCAAACAAATTCAGTAGCATAAATATCACCCTCATCGTCCGAGTGATCACTATCATATTCAACCATGTTCATCTTAGGACGATCAGTTTTATATCTATGCACTTCTTTGAGATCTTTGCTTCGGCTTTCGTGAGCCAAAGCCCGTTGTAAGACTTGGTTGACATTTAAGAACTCATAGCCTTCTAGCTTTTCTCTAATGGGAGTTCTCAAACCACTCAGCACTAGGTCTGCCAAGTCTCTCTCGGTTATCACCAAACTATAACACCGGTTTTTTGTTTCTCTAAATCTCTTGACGTAATCGGAGACCGATTCATCATGCTTCTGTTAAACCGATGTTAGATGTGACAACTTGAGTTCATTGTCACCGCTATAAAAGTGGTCATGAAATTTCTGCTCTAGCTGTGACCAAACCCGAGTGGAACCATGTGGTAAAGAAGAAAACCATGAAAATGCAGTACCAGTTAATCATAAAGGGAACAAACGCACTTTCAATTCATTTAGCGAGCCTGCCTCACCTAATTGTGCTAAATATTGACTAACATGCTCCCACGTGGTTTTTGTGCTTTCTCCGTTAAACTTAACAAAATCTGGAATTTTATATCCCGGAGGGCACTAGATGGCATCAAAGTACTCAGGGTATGGCTTTTGGTAAATCCGATTCTGAGGCAACTCAACTCCAAAATTCTCTCTAAGCATCTTAGCCATCTCCTCTCTAATATTAGCTAGACCATCATCCACAGTGGACGATGAAGCTTGTGGCAGTGGCATGGGAGGAGTAGGGTTAGAAGTTGCAGGTGTGAATTGTGGCATATATGCCGAATTGTAATTCGGCAATGATCTAACAGCGTTTGCACTTGTAGGTAGGGTTTGGTTCGGCGTCACAACCAAACCTGGCATACTCATAATAGGATTAATGGGTGTAGCAATAATTTGATTTGCTGGGCTAGGATAAAAATTCATCGGCGCGGGAGGCGCCGATGAAATAGGTAAAGTTGGATTAGGGATTTCTGCGGTAACAGGCACACCAACATTACCAATGGATGATTGAGGCATACTTTTTTGAGCATTACTATTTTCCAAGAAAATTTGGTATAAAAGATTATTGCTAGCAGTAATGCGACCATCAATTTCAGCCCATACCTCAGGAGAGAAGGCATTACTCACAGGTGGTTTAACCTATTCATCATGACGAGGAGGAAACTTGATTTCTCCAACCGGAGTGATATTGCCTTGACGATCCTTCTTGAACTTAGCAAGGAATTCTTGCATCTCCTTTTCTTCACGCGCCTTCTTGTACTCCTCAAAGCTTGGCGATGTTCTGCCGATAATTCCTCAAAATTGGGCTTGATGATGTTATCGGCATCCACTTCAGATGGCTTGGGAAGATCGACCATGATGGGTGATGATGATTGCTCTCTGTCCCCAGCGGAGTCGCCAAAAAGTGTGTTAACACACGAACACGTCACGTGTACCCTCGACGCCGGGGTGATGCACCGCAGCTCACGTCGAAGGAGACCTGACCGACAGCGCGATACGCAAGACAGTCGGCGGGCGCTTTTGAGACCCGAAACCCCACACGCCCGGGAAGGACCCCGTCAGGGAGTGCGGCGGCTATGGGCTGCCCTAGGTCGATTCGCTCGCCCCTAGAGCCTCGGGATTCGCAGCTCTCAAACTCGAGGAACAGCGAAGAACGAGGGAGAAAAACGATGAAGAGATAAAACGTAGATAAAGTAGTATATTGATTTGTTCGATTGTGTGTTGTTCAATCGGCCGTCACACCAAACATATATAAGAGGCGGCTGGACTTCCCGTACAAGTAAAGGATTCATCTAGGCTTTCCTTTCAAGAATATTACATCAATTCACGTCGGAAAAAAAAATCCTAGTTCTAGTCCAACTCGGATATGGCTCGGATCTGTCCCATATTTCTGTCCTGCTTCTTGCGTGGGCTGTAGAAATCACATACTAACTCGGATGGAGTCGAGTTCAACATCAAACTTGTTCGTCTCGATGATCTGCATAATACAGCGTGGACCACATCTCCTTTTAAGGCCGTCTTTATGACTTTTAGGGGCCATCTTTAACTGTGGGTCGGATTCAATTATGCAGTTTTCTGAACTGTCCGAGTCTTGCAGCAACTTTGCAGGCTGTATACTATCTCAGATGATGATGACTCCAAAATCAAAGTTGACCGTTTCGACGATACGCACAACTTCCGTGTAGAACACTTTTCTATCCGAGGTCATCTGAATAATCTTTTGATCTCATCTTCAACTTCTGGTCGGATTAACTTTGACAGCTTCCACTTTCCTGGCAAGCTTTTTTCCCCGCAAGCTTTCCACCCCGGCAAGCTTTCCACACCAGCAAGGTTTCCACCCCGGCAAGCTTTTCGCGCCGGCAAGCTTTCCACGCCGGCAAGCTTTTCATTTTTGCCGGCAAGCTTTTTTACTCGGCCGGCAAGGTTTCCATCCCGGCAAGGTTTCCACCCCGGCAAGCTTTCCATCCCGGCAAGGTTTCCACCCCGGCAAGCTTTCCATCCCGGCCAGGTTTCATTCAGCCGGCAAAGGCCGAATAACTCACGCGACCCATCAGACACCACCTAGGTGGGTGTCTGGTCCCTCGCGTCACTTTTTCACTCAGAACCGGTCCGCAAAGAGTTGCCTTTAACTTTTGCATACGAACTCGGATTGAGATGAATCTTATATCAAAATCAACCGATTCGACGAGACGAAGACAATTCATGTAAAACATTTTTTCATATAAGGCCATCTCATCTTCTTTTTATGCCGTGCCAAAATCTGATGTCAACACATTGTGCATTTCAGTATTTCACAACTCCGGTTATGTTGATTCTTAATCTTATCACACTAATACCTGCAATTTTGGTAACAGTGACTCGGTAGTGTAGATGAGTGTCAACTTCGTCCACTCCAGAAGCACTGATTAGTGGTATCATCCATGCTGGTTTAGAGGTGCAGCCACGCAGATCAAGATATAGCTCATTTGTACTTGTTTCTCACTGAGATTTGCATAAAGCCACACTCAGGTATATATGGCTTTATAATATTCGGAAGGCTTGTTTTGGAACATGTACAACATCTGTAGACTTTCGAGGCTTACTAATAAACTCTTCAGCATTTGAGGACTAGAGATCACCAAGCGATCAGGTGTGGGAAATGTAATCATACCACACAAACTTGATAAACTTCAACATTTGCTAATTGACATAATGGATGTCAAGACGGTTCAATTTCATGCTGCTGATCTTGCTCATCTTGAGTACAAAAGATGACTCATTTCTACAGTACTTCATGGTTGCTCAAAATTAGAGAAGGCAACAACAATGTTAAAGGCAATAAAGGACTTGATTTTGTATTCACTGTAATTCCAAGCATTTTGGCGGTGAACATACTGAATGTGCAAGCTGATATATTTAGATATGATCAGGTTGCTTGGTGTTTATTTATTTACTCTTTTTATTTTCCTCATGGTTCTTCGAGCCGGTTTTAATTCCTATCTTGTCTGCCCTTGTCACCTCTCAGTTGCAGAACCTAACAAGAAGACCACATGGCATGTTTATCCATTGAGAGAAGTCCATATTACAACCCTAAATTGTCACCAAAAGTCTAAGAAACAAGCCCAAACTTCAAAACCGTCATTTTATAACCTCAAACTCCCAAACGTGGTAAATACCAACCCTAAACCGGTTTCATCTCAATTTGACTGGTTTTGACCATTGATTGCCTAGTCAGCATCCTATTCACCCTGCCACATCACCCACCCAACAACCTCTATCTTTCGCATATATTTATTTGTGTGTTTATTTTCCAAATGGTACCTTCTACATCACCTAATCCTGGTTTTCATTACTCCGTTTTTTATACATTTTGGTTATGTTTTAGAAGCTTTCAGAGATTTTCTTATGGCATTACAGTCCACTTCTTGATTTTGAGATATCTAAACTAAAGCAACCAGCAAGTTAGTGTAACTACAAATCTTGACTATTTCTAAATAGACAATAAAATCATGACTGATTTGTCCAAAAATTGTTCAGATTGAAAAGAAAAACAGAGCTAGTTTATCTTTTGTCCTTTTTCCAAATATAAAAATACGTTAGCATGGTTTGGCTAACCTGCAACCCTGTACTAATTCGTTTGTAGCTATTTTCCTACATTTAGATGGTTCAAGACTAATCTAATGTATGTACTTCAAGAAATGTTGCAGTTGCCCTTTGGCCGCCACTCAGATGGTGTTGGGATTTCGTCCACAGGATCAATCACATCAAACTAGATGTACACGCGCACGCTCAAAAACTTTTGCCAAAGGCACGTGTCGAGCCTCTCTTTTCCCTTTATTTTTTTTCTGGTTTTCTCGCCAAGATGTTACAAAAATCTCAGCCCCGGTCATGTATATATATACACATCCAACCAGAGCAACCAACGACTAGGACTCCAAGCTAGCTAACCGACTAGACACAACTCCTCCTATACGAACTAGTTATCCATCACGGACTAGTCCTTTACATCGACACTTACCCAATTAATTAACTAGCATAGTCCAAACCGGACTACTAAACACACCGCAACCTTGATAACTACGTACCAAACTTGACACGCATCTAGCCAAGTACATGGCAGTTTGAACCTGCTACAAACTTGACGCAACACTACTTCAAGATTAAAGCTAACAATCTCCCCCCTAATCTTGACACTTGTCATCTCCTCAAGCTGCTCCGATCTTGACTTGTTGTAGATCCGCGACTTGACGATCCATATGAACGTATGATCTAGACTCCCAGTCACGCTGCCATGCAGACTACACCATTCACACCTAGCGCAATACACACCGACTAACTTATGGACTACACCATCCACCCATAGCCTCATGTAGAGACAGGTCCTCATTGAAGAGGCTCCCCTTCACTGGTCCTCGTCCCACTATATGCTTGAGCTTGATCTTCGCTTCACGTCTTCGTCCTCGGTGCTACACCACACCGGACAACCCTTCGAACGTGACTCGCTTCATCTTCAACAGATCCTCATAGAGACAAACACTTGGACATGACTACGCAGACACGACGACGACGACCGACCGACCGTGCTAACCCGCATGACTCCTTGACTCTGCCTGGGATGATGATCTTGACGAGATCTTCCGGCACCGCACCTCGGCACCATCACACCCATCAACGATCACCTTCCACCCCCTTGCCGACGACAGCCCGCCGTCTCCCTCCTTGTCGCTCCGTCGAACGACGATCACTTGTTCCTCCTCTTCGCCGCATCATCCAGCGACTTCATGGCCCGCCCCGAGGCGCTAGTAGGTCGCCACCCCGGGGCAAGCACCGCTTCAAATCAACCTTGCTCTTATACCAATTGTTGGGATTTCGTCCACAAGATCAATCACATCAAACTAGATGTACACGCGCACGCTCAAAAACTTTTGCCAAAGGCACGTGTCGTGCCTCTCTTTTCCCTTCATTTCTTTTCTGGTTTTCTCGCCACGATGTTACAAAAATCTCAGCCCCGGTCATGTATATATATACACATCCAACCAGAGCAACCAACGACTAGGACTCCAAGCTAGCTAACCGACTAGACACAACTCCTCCTCCTATACGAACTAGTAATCCATCACGGACTAGTCCTTTACATCGACACTTACCCAATTAATTAACTAGCATAGTCCAAACCGGACTACTAAACACACGGCAACCTTGATAACTACGTACCAAACTTGACACGCATCTAGCCAAGTACATGGCAGTTTGAACCAGCTACAAACTTGACGCAACACTACTTCAAGATTAAAGCTAACAGATGGTTGCCCTTCAGCTGAAAAAAGTAGGAAGGACTATTGGAACAGCCATCTAGGAACCATTTATTTGCCCT
Organism: Thinopyrum elongatum; assembly: GCA_011799875.1. NCBI lineage: Eukaryota > Viridiplantae > Streptophyta > Magnoliopsida > Poales > Poaceae > Thinopyrum > Thinopyrum elongatum. The sequence goes on along the minus strand of CM022303.1, from coordinate 686,255,691 downwards.
AATGGAAGGCTGCAACCGCAACTTATCAAGGGCAATAGTCAGACACATTCAGCAAATTCATAAGGATAGCTCTCCTTGTATAAAAGCAAGAAAGGATTCATCTGTTACTCAGGAAATTCACAAGAAAGATCAACACTGAGAAGACTTTACAGAAGTACTATAAATTTCTTTATGTATTGTAAATTTACTAGTTAATTGTATCTTCTAGCACTTTACAGCATGAGAAATCACATGTAAAGTAAATTTCTTGATGTATTATAAATTTACTTAAATTGAAATTTCTAGCTGATTGGAAAAATGTTATTTCTCATCAGAAAAATGTTTCTAGCTGATCGGATTCCAGCATTTTTCCGAGGAAACTTGTGCAAGACAACCAAACAATTAGAAACACAGTACAGTTCATAAGTGATACAGGGCTACCTCAGTATCTTTATGAAGACAAATTGCCAATGTTGTTTCCCTTCTTTATCACAAAGTTGACAATCACTTTGATTTCAGCCTTGGATCACCAGTAGACATTGCAAGAACATGACCCCATCTTGAAGTGATGGAATCTATTAAGATCCCTCATGACAAACTCACGCTCCATAATGCCACTTCTGGGCTTGAACGCGTCATGACAGTCGCAGCACATCCTCAAGTTCTTCATCACCCTGATGGTCATCACCTTGGGGATAACTAACAAACCAAACCCCAATGCCAATAACTCACTGTGCACTCCAACCATCTCACCTTTCCCGTCCTTTCCATCCTCTTCATGAGCATCAAAGACTCGGTTACTACCTAGTCCACCCTTGTAACCCTTCTCCCGCATCTTACCCTCTAACTTATCAAGCAACTTCATCACTTCACCTGCCCTTGCACCAGCGGTGATACCAATCCGGCGTAGCATACATGTGCTATGTCCTTTATCTCGATCCAGCTGCACCCAGGATCTTTCTGTATGCCTCGCTGCCTCAAGTTCGACCACACAACAGCAGTATTGTCAGTCTGGCCGGCTGAAGTGTACGCATTTGACATCACTACCAGTGCACCTGCTACATCGTGGTTGAACTCAGACACTCTGTGGCCAGCCCTGGCGGCTAGATCTAAGCATCTGTGTGTCTGGCAAGCTCACAGCAATGAGCTCCACAGCATGAGGACGTCATGGCCTTCAACCAGCGCTTCGTTGGCCAGCTTAAATGCCTCTTCGAGCCGTCCTTCTCGACCGAGCATGTCAACCGCACATGTGTAGTGACACGCGCATGTACTGATGCCATATTTGTTCTGCATGGAGTGGAGGAGATAGAGGCCAGTGTCAACAAGACCCGAATGTCTGCGAGCATGCATGACTCCAAGTAGTGTAACACCGTCTGGTTGCACATCTTGATCAATCACTTCATTGAAAAAATTGAGTGCACACCTCCCAAGACCGTACTTCGCTGCTGCCATGATGATGGGGTATAGCAGAAAACCGACGGCTGCTCAATCCTGTCGAACAACATTCTTAAGTACTCGTAGAATCCACACTTGGAGTACATGTCAACCAAAGCCACAACAATCACGCCATTGCATCCGTGCCCAAACCGAAGGACTGTTGCATGCACAGACTTGCCAGCTCCAAGCCGCCCAACGCCTGCACTCGTAGTATGAAGTGTTTGGGCGCCATGGAATTGCTTTTGGTTCTGAACTCGGCGAAAATTGGACGGCCTCGTGCCCAAGCGCATTCTGTGCTTATACAGACAGCATTGAGCCCCATGACACCGCATTCCTCGCCGGAGTAGCCATACCATCAAGCATTGCACGTGCACCCTCCACATCTCCGGCCTTGCCATACATGTCAACGAGTGCGGTGGCAGCGACGGCGTCAGATGCTTAGCCCTCGACATTAGAACGGGCATGCACTTTCTGCCCAAGTCCAGCATTAGCAAGGCGTGCGCACACGCTGATGGCAGTCAAGAAGGTGAAGGCATCCGGTGGCACGCCACTGTGAGACATGTCACGGAGGAGGGAAACAGCCAGGCAGGGTTGGCCAGTGCTAGTGTAACCGGACATGAGGGCTGTCCAGGAGATGACGTCCCGCTCAGGCATTCCATCGAACAGGTTGTGGGCTTGGGCCGTGGCGCCGCATCGACAGCAAGCAGCGATGATGTGGTTGCAAGAAGAGACCGCAGAGGCTGTGCCGACCTTGAGGAGCTTCGCGTGGGTGCCGGCTATGGAGACCCGGCAAGCATGCCCGAAGCTCCACTTCCTCCACGTTTGAACAGAACCGGTGAAAGTCCCAAGAAGACAGAAGGCTCTAGCCACGACCCTAATGTTGGCACAAAGATCATCGTCCATGACAGAATTGTAAGCGTGACAACTATTGTACACTCCATGTATGTAACATTATCTGTTGTAACCTCTCCCTAGACTGTAAGATGTCAACGTCCACTACCTGTACATGGCCTGCGTGCCTATTTCCACGGGAGCTCTCTCCCTTATGTACTCTGTACCTCTGTATGAATCAATACGAACAGTGTGTGTGCATGGCAAATTTATAATATGCTTCATCGTTTTAGATAGTTTTGTTGTGCCAAAAAAATCTGACAATTGCTGCACATGGAAGTAATTGTCTGACGATGATCTGCAACGTTTCAAGTTTAAATGTTTCTTGTTTGGGAGAAAAAATATATTTATAAACATTGCCTCACTCCAGAATTGCCTACACCACATCATCAATGACGTGCTCGCAGATCTCTCGTCATTGATAGGTCCAAAAATTACAAATGGCAGTGAAAAGGACATGCGATAGCAACCAAGATAGTAGAAAGAAAAATCACACATGGTAATGCATACGTGTCAAGACGGCGACGTCTTAACTCGCTCATCCGCCTGCACTCATTGCAGCGTTTGCCTGGTCGCCCTTCAGTCGTCATTGTTTGTATACTCCCAAGTCGTTGGAGTATGCATATGTTGTAAGTGATTATTGTCACAAAAGTCAAGATTGTTTATCTGTTAATTTGTCCGTCTTCATGCAGCCAAAAAAGCGCATTTTTAAAAACCTCTTCTATTACACATCATGGGCTTTAACGGTTGGAGGTTCTGGCGGATGAGACTCTCATCGCCGAGTAGCAAACAACCTGGGGGTTTGATCAACACCTCCGGATTTAATTGAAGATTGGTACGAGGTACACATATACAATCTTGTTTCATTGTACAAGTACATGCTATTAATGCCTCTGCCAAGTAAATCGGTCATATGCAGGGGTCGATCAATCTTCTTGTTTAGGAAACTAACCTACCTTTGTCTACGTATCGTGTCAGAAGCTGGGCCGAACTAGCGAACAAAATCATGGCTTCATCGAGCCGCACCTGCATCTCCCACCCCGCCCACCTGAAACACGAGCTGACGCTCAAGGGGGATGGGAAGTTTGTGTGCACAGGACGCTCGAACGAGACGCCAGTCGTTCGCTTGCTTGCTTTTCTTTATAGGAGTTCGATCGCTCGCTTCTGCTGCTTCGCTTTGTCTAAAAAAACGGGTTGGCTGGCTACCATCTTACAGTTGTCCGTTGACTTTTCAAGAAGTTCATAAGATTTAGAAACGTAAATCTGAAAAGTGTTCAAGATTTTTTTGGAAAAAGTTTATCAATTTTGAGAAAAGTTCATCAAATTTGGAAAAAAAGCTCATCGAATTTGAAAAAAGATCAACAAATTTTGAAAAAACATCATCGAATTTGAAAAAAAGATCATCGAAGTTGAAAAAGTTCATCGAAGTTGAAAAAAAGTTCATTGATTTTGAATATAAGTTCATTGATTTTGAAAAAAAGTTCACCAATTTGAAGAAAAAGTTCACGCATTTAGCAAAATAAATAAAAAACAAATAAAACCGTTCCATGAAAAAAGAAAAAAGAATAAAAACGAACGAAACCATTCCAAGAAAAAAAGGAAAAAAGAAGAAGAAAGAAGAAAACAAATTAAAAGATGTAAGTAAACACAAAAGGTTAGGTGGCTGGGTTGGTTAGCGCAACGTGCATATAGCCAGGAAGTCGTGGTTTGAATCACGCCCACGCACGGGTTTATCCGGCAACTCGTCAAGATGCCAGTGCAAAGGAAGTGTGGGCATGAGTGTATTATGCAAAGATGGTGGGGTAATCCTGGTTACCGGGATCCCACGTGTCGGTGGCATGAAAACGGGAAACATGCAAGAACAATACGGTCACGGTGCAAACACGACCATCATATACAACACATGAATTCGTCCACGGGCGGTCGTCTCAGCGGTTATACCTTCGAAGCGTGTGTTTGGGAGCGGTTCGAGCCGAAACGGTGTAGCGGAAGTAGTGGTACTCGGCAAAATGCATGACGGTGGTAGTTGTACATGCTCGTAGGCGCCCGGTGTCGTTCGTAGAGGTACTTGGTGCATCGTTGTACACTTGTAATTATGTCTGGTGCGGTAATTGGCGAATCTAGGACGTAGAGGTACACTTGTCGAAGTGGAACTTGACGAATCCTAGGGTGGTCGGGTACTTCGCGGTCTCGGTCTTGTAGTGTAGTCGAACTTGAAGGTCATCGATCTTGGTGGAATACTTGGCGGTCCAGGGCACGTCTCGTGGCGAAAGGGCAGAAGGTGTATAGGAAGTCATCGGCGGTGCAACGGACATATGCAACAGAGGAAGGCCTCGTGGCGTTGCGGTCGGAGGCGGGCATGCGCCCCCTGTGGCGGAGTTTGAGCACGCTCACGAGGAATCCACAGCGAGGAGCAGAGGGGCAGCCATGGGTGCTAGGCCGGGCGCAGGGCGGCTCGAGGCGAGGGGAGCAGATGGTGGCTCGGGGATCCTCGAGGCCACAGGGATGGCCGGCAGCAGGCAGCCGCGGGAGGCCGAGGGGAGTGGCGAGGAGGCGATGAAGGGGGGCGGCAAGCAGAGGAGCTTGCCGTCCATGGCGGCTCATGCGGCAGCAGAAGGAGGCGGATGGAGACGTATAGCGCTGCGTAGATGGTCGGGTCGGGGCAGGTTATGGCCGACCGCGGCGGAGACCTTGAGGGACGGCAGCTCCATGGCCTTTGATGTCTACTACACAACCTTCTTCTTGTAGACTCGTGTTGGGCCTCCAAGCGCAGAGTTTTGTAGGACAGTAGCAAATTTCCCTCAAGTGGATGACCTAAGTTTTATCAATCCGTGGGAGGCGTAGGATGAAGATGGTCTCTCTCAAACAACCCTGCAACCAAATAACAAAGAGTTTCTTGTGTCCCTAACACACCCAATACAATGGTAAATTGTATAGGTGCACTAGTTCGGCGAAGAGATGGTGATACAAGTGTAATATGGATGATAGATATAGGTTTTTGTAATATGAAAATATAAAAACAGCAAGGTAGAAAGTGGTAAAAGTGAGCGAAAACGGTATTGCCATGCTTGGAAACAAGGCCTAGGATTCATACTTTCACTAGTGCAAGTTCTCTTAACAATAATAACATAATTAGATCATACGGCAATCCCTAAATGTGCGACAAAGAGTCACTCCAAAGTTTCTATCGCGGAGAACATAAGATGAAATTGTTTGTAGGGTACGAAACCACCTCAAATTTATTCTTTTCGATCAATACATTGAGCTATTCCTATAAGTGTCACGAACAACCCTAGAGTTTGTAGTAAAATAACACCATATGACACACATCAATCAACCCTAATGTCACCTAGATACTCCAATGTCACCACAAGTATCCGTGGGTCAATTATACGATATGCATCAAACAACTTCAAATTCATAATATTCAATCCAACATAAAGAATCTCAAATAGTGCATCAAGATTCCTATCGGAGAAACAAAGACGAAAATGTGCATCAACCCCTATGCATAGATTACCCCAATGTCACATCGGGAATCCACGAGTTGAGTGCCAAAACATAAATCAAGTGAATCAATAGAACACCCCATTGTCAACACGAGTATCCCACGCAAGACATACATCAAGTGTCCTCAAATCCATAATAGTATTCAATCCGATAATAGTGAAACCTCAAAGGTAAAACTCAATTCATCACAAGAAGGTAGAGGAGGAGAAACACCATATGATCCGACTATAGTAACAAAGCTCGCGGTACATCAAGATCGTGCCAAATCAAGAACACGAGAGAGAGAGAGAGATCAAACACATAGCTACTGGTATATACCCTTAGCCCCGAGGGTGAACTACTCCCTCCTCGTCATGGAGACCGCCGAGATGATGAAGATGGCCATCGATGATGGTTTCCCCCTCCGCCAGGGTGCCGGAACGGGCTCCTGATTGGTTTTTCTTGGGTACAGAGGCTTGCGGCGGTGGAACTCCCGATCTAGGTTTCTTTTCGGGGGTTTCTATATTTATAGGAATTTTTGGCGTCGGTTTCACGTCAAGGGGGTCCATGAGGCAGCGGCATGACAGGTGGGCGCGCCCTCCACCCTTGCCGCCACCTCAGGACTCTTCTGGCCCAACTCTGGTGCTTCGGGGGTCTCTTTTGGTCCATAAAAAATCACCGTAAATTTTCAGCCCATTCCGAGAACTTTTATTTCTGCACAAAAAATGACACCACGGTAGTTCTGCTGAAAACAGTGTCAGTCCAGGTTAGTTCTAATCAAATCATACCAAAATCATATAGAATTGTTGTAAACATGGCATGAATACTTCATAAATTATAGATACATTGGAGACGTATCAGCATCCCCAAGCTTAATTCCTGCTCGTCCTCGAGTAGGTAAATGATAAAAGAAATAATTTATGAAGTGTGAATGCTAGCAAGTGCACAAGTTTGATCAATGATAATTTCAATCACTTTTTCTAGCATCATTATATATCATAAACAGTAGCTCATCTCATCAAACTTTTCATGATCAAGTAGCAAGCTATTCACATGTTAAAGCATAGATCATAAACTTTCTTGAAAACTAACAAAGTAGGTTCTCAGTCATCAAACAATTACAATTCATCCTATTTTCAGGAAGGGTCTAGGTTCTCAGTCATCAAACAATTATAATTCATCCTATTTTCAGGAAGGGTCTATGTAAGAGCTTTGATTTAGCAAATCCCACATACTCAACTATCATATAGTCTTCTATGATTGCTACTACTCAAAGCATATTTTTAGAACAAATAGCATCCATGGAACACAGAGAAAGATAGGGGCTTAATGTTTCGTCTCCCAACTTATTTATCGTATAGATAATTGTCAACAATAATAATTCATGATCAAATATATTCGAACGGCCATATATGCTTAGATCTTTCCCCATCACATGATGCTTGTCAACTAAAGAGTAGGTTGGAATGAGAAGGAATACTACTGACTCTTGCATAAAAGTAAAACATAGGCCCTTCGCAGAGGGAAGCAGGGATTTACAGAGGTGCCAGAGCTCGAAGCTTTCAAAACAGAGATGAATATAATTTTGAGAAGTATGATTTCATTGTCAACGTAACGACCGTGAGTTCTCACTATCTTTCATGCTAGACACATTATAGGCGGTTCCCAAACAGAATGGTAAAGTTTTTACTCCCCCTCCACCAACAATCACACTCCACGGCTGATCGAAAATAACGGGTACCGTCCATACCAACAACAGTCCTGGGAGAGTTTTGTTTAATTATTTGAAATTTTGTTTTTGAACTTTTGATCATAGGACTGGGCATCCCAATTACCAGCCACTCTCTCGTGAATGATAAGTGAATCAACACTCATCGTGAGAATAACCCACCTAGCATGGAAGAGATTGACATCCCCTAGTCGCTACATGAGCGATTCGGGCATACAAAACAGATTATTATTTGAAGGTTTAGAGTTTGGCACATGAAAATTTACTTGGAACGGCAGGTAAATACCGCATATAGGTAGATATGGTGGACACTCATGGAAGAAACTTGGTTCAATGATTTTGGATGCACAAGCAGTATCCCCGCTTAGTACAGAAATTTTGGCTAGCAAAAGATTCTAAATAGCGCACCACATGTTGGAGGATCCATAACAATATAACTTCTATACAAATATACCCAAACATAACTCATTATGTTGACTTACTTGTCCAACTTCAACTAATTTGATCAAGTTTGAAAATAATTAATGGGGCTCACAATCATAGAAGATGTCCAAGATAGTATATTTATATGTGAAATCTCTCTTCCTTCAATATTCTTTCATGAATTGTTCAAGTGACCAATACTATGTTTGCTAACTTTCAATAAATTTACCACCTCTACTTCTTATATGTGAAGTCATTACTCCCCATGGTATAAGCATATGAAGCATATATTATTTCAGATTTATGATATTCAGTTCATTCAACCATTTACTCATAGGATATAAGTGAAGCACGTGAGTAAATGACAAACTACTCCAAAAAGATATAAGTGAAGATCAATGAGTAGTCAAATAATTAAGTAGCTATGTGAAGACTCTCTCTCATAAAGAAAATTTAGATCTTAAGTACTTTATTCAAACATCAAGCAAAACAAAATAAAATGACATTGCAAGGATAGCACATATCATATGAAGAAGCAAAAACTTAGGCTCAACCGAGGCTAACCGATGATTGTTGGTGAAGAAAGGTGGGATACCAACCGGGGCATCCCCAAGCTTAGATGCTTGAGACTTCTTGAAATATTAATTAGGGATGCCTTGGGCATCCCCAAGCTTGATCTCTTGTGTCTCATTATTTCCTTTTATATCACGGTTTTCCTAAATCTTAAAAACTTCATCCACACAAAACTCAACAAGAACTTGTGAGATAAGTTAGTATAAATCAAATGCAAAACCTTATCATTCTCTACTGTAGCAAATCACTAAAATTATTATTTGATATTGCATACTAAATGCCTCTGCATATTTAATACACCTATCCTCAAATAGAATCATTAAACAAGCAAACATATGCAAACAATGCAAACATAACAGCAATCTGTCTAAATAGAACAGTCTGTAAATAATGCAAGAGGAATCATACTTCCCTAACTCCAAAAATTCTGAAAATTTACCAAACTGTACAAAATTTGTTATTACTAATTTTGTAAAAATTTCAAGATTTTATAATGTTCTGTCTATTCACAAATATTCAGACAATGATAGAAAACTTTCTGTTTTCAAAACAGCAACATATAGACTTGCAAAATAAGCATGGTAAAGGCTACACCTGACCTTTTTATTGAACTAAAAGATGCAAAACATTACTCTAAATAACAGCAAGCAAATCAAACTAAAAGAAAATGACGCTCCAAGCAAAACTCATATCATGTGACGAATAAAAATATAGCTCCAATTGAGGTTACCGATAATGTTGAAGACAAAAGAAGGGATGCCTTCCGGGGCATCCCCAAGCTTAGTTGCCTGGGTATTCCTTGAATATTACCTTGGGGTGCCTTGGGCATCCCCAAGCTTATGGTCTTGCCACTCCTTACTCTCCTCATATCGATATCTCACCCAAAACTTGAAAACTTCAATCATACAAAACTTAACGGAACTTCGTGAGATTGGTTAGTATGATAAAGACAAATCATTCACTTTGGTACTGTCAAGACAAGATTCATAATAGTTTCCACATAATTACTATTGTACTCTATCATTTCCATAATTTATATTACTTAATATAAGCTATGGAAACACTAAAACAAGCAAACTATGCGTTTAAAACAGAATCTGTCAAAAACAGAACAGTCTGTAATGATCTGGTCAACAACCATACTTCTGCAACCTTAAAAATTCTGAAAAATTAGGACAACGTAGGAAATTTGTATATAAATCTTGTGTAAAACATTCAGATCAAAATAATGTTCCAGTGAATTTTCAAAATTCCTGGACTGAGATTAAAAGTTTCTGTTTTTGCACAGAATCAAGTCAACTATCACCATAGACCATCCCAAAGGTCTTACTTGGCACTTTATTGAAACAAAAGCTATAAAACATGATTACTACAATAGCATAATCATGTGAACACACAAAAACAGTAGGGGTAAATATTGGGTTGCCTCCCAACAAGCGCTTTTCTTTAATGCCTTTTTAACTAGGCATGATGATTTCAATGATGCTCGCATAAAAGTAAAGAATTGAAACGCAAAGAGAGCATCATGAAACATACGTGGCAAGCACATTTAAGTCTAACCCACTTCCTGTGCATAGGGATTTTGTGAGCAAACAACTCATAGGAACAAGAATCAACTAGCATAGGAAGGCAAAACAAGCCTGACGTCAAGATTTGCAACACATAGAGAGAAAACTTGATATTATTGCAATATGTAAAAGCATATGTTCCTCTCTCATAGTAATTTTCAGTAGCATCATGAAGGAATTCAATAATATAACTATCACATAAAAGCACTCTTTTCACGATGCATAAGCATAGAATTTTTATTACTCTCCACATAAGAAAATTTCTTCTCATGAATAGTAGTGGGAGCAAACTCAACAAAATAACTATCAAGTGACACCACTGGAATCAGCTGCTTTGCCGTCTGCCATAGCAGACGGCAAAGGCATGCTTGGCGGACGGCAAAGGCTTTGCCGTCCGCTAGCAGACGGCAAACACTCCGGCTGAACTGATGCCGGTAAAGGCCGCTTTGCCGTCTGCTGGCGGACGGCAAAGAAGGAAAGTTCTTTGCCGTCTGCTAGCAGACGACAAAGCTTCTGGACGGCACAAAAAAGGTAACAGCCCCGTTAGGGGGCTAACGGCGCTCTTTGCCGTCTGCCAGCAGACGGCAAAGTGGCCAAATAGGCCAGCCCCTTTGTAACACCCCCTGTCATTAGCTACAGTAATCACTTTTGATAATGACATGTCAGCAAGCCTAATAGTGCATAATCATCATTAGCATCATATTGCATTTCAACTCCTAAGTCGAATTCAAATTTAAATGAAAGTGGAAAATAAAAGTTGTTCAACATAAAATCTAAAATGTTCAATAAATAACAAATATTGCAGAGGCTAATCTAAAATTGTAACCAACAATTAATAGAATAATTAGGTGGCTCAAACATTATCAAAACAGCAAGGATTAATGCATTTTAATTGTTATAAAAATTGTGTGAACTCCAATTGCCTCCAAACTAATTTTTGGTAGTAGTAGAGGATGCCTAGTAATTATTGGAACAATTCCCATGTTTTACAAAATTCAATTTGAGGCCTAACTATTTACTAAACATGAGTTGTGAATAAATAAAAAGAAAAAGACAGAAGAAAAGAATACTGAGAAAAAGAAAAAGAGAAACCCCCCCCCGGCCCAACTGGGCCACGGCCACCAGGCCGGCCCAGTTCCCTCCCCCTGGCCTATACCCCTCCCCAGGCCGAACCCTAACCCACCCCACCGACACTCCCCCCTCCCCCGATCTAGAACCGGATCGGGCGCTGATCGGCCCGATGCGCCCCGCCGCTCGTCGCCGCCTCCCCCTCGCCAGATCACGCCGCAGCACCGCCGCCTCCTCGTCTCCTCCCCAACGGCCGACCCCGAGCCTCGCCGACCCCGTTCCTCTACGCCGCTCGTGAGGCCCCCCCCCCTTTCTTCTCCTCGCCTCGCTCGCCCCGCTCCGCCGCACCGGCCCGCGCTCACCGCGGCCATGCCCCGCTCGGCGTGCCGCCGCGCGCGCCTGCACCTCGCTCCCCGCGCCCGCACCGGCGCCTGCTCGCGCCGCCCCGCACCCGCGCGCGCGCTCGCCCCGCTGCTCGCGCCCCCGTGCCGCCGCTCCGCCCGCTCGCCCCTGCCGCGCACGCGCTGCCGCGCTGCTGCCGCGCCCTCGCCACGACCCCGCCACGCCGCGCCCGTCGCCCGCCCGTGGCCTTTGGGCCACCGACAGGTGGGGCCCAGTGCCCCTGTGCCACTGACAGCCCGGGCCCACGCCCTAAAACGAAAAAAAATGGAATTAGAAATAAAAATAAAAAATTAAAATAACTAAAATAAATAATTAATTAGTTAATTAACCCTATTTAGATTAATCTAATTTAATTAATTAGTTAACCCTAATTAACCTAACCAGTCTATGACATGTGGGACCCACGTGTCAGGACGCCTGCTGATGTCATGCTGACGTCAGCATAACACTGTTTCGGATAATGTTAATTTAAATAATTAATTAAATTCTAGAAATTAATAAAAACTTTAAAAAATCATATTAAATAATCCGTAACTCCGATGAAAATACTTTATACATGAAACTTGCTCAGAATACCGATACGAACCCGAATACGCCCTCCGTATTCCCATCAGATGCCTCTAGCTATAAGAACATTGAACTTTTAGACCGTTTTCAATAAATGAATAGTGCCCAACTTTAATTAAATAAATCCGAATAAATTCCTAAATTAACTAAATCATTTAGTTAGGCAGTAGAACACCCCGGCATATCATTTAGGCATGTCATACATATTGTTTGCATTATTGCCATAAATTTATTGTTTCTCTCCCCCCTCCTTCTCTCTCGATAGACGCTGACACCGACGACGCTGCACCTGGGTACGACTACACTACCGACGAGCAGCCCGTTGATGACCCCTCTCTCTTGCCAGAGCAACCAGGCAAGCCCCCCCCCCCCCTTGAGCATCCAGATATCGCCCATTCTATTCTCCTGCTTGCATTAGATTTTGCTGCTGTTAATGTATGCTCCTATTCTGATGCATAGCCTGCTGTTGTAACCTGTTCATTGCTACCTTACCTGCCTATGATAAACTGTTTAGTATAGGTTGGTAGTGAACCATCAGTGACCCCACCACCTTATCCTTGTTGCCCCTGCTTGATCGTCGACGACCCGACCAACGTGATCGTCGACCAGAGACCGACACCTCACTTCACATCCCCTTAGTTGTACGACTCTGCGTAGTAACTATCGAGTGCCGAGGGTGATACCTCGTAACGCACTCCTGATGAATACTCTGCAGTGTAGCTGTTCGATCGTGGTCATCGAGGGTGATTCCTCCTTCTCCACTTCCGATACGACTCTGTCGTGCGACCCCTTAGTGTGAACCTCGAGGGTGATACCTCATACGTTCACCCTGATGATTTCGTCGAGTGGAATCCGCCGAGGGTGATTCCTCGGGTTTCCCCCTTGATGTTATGACCACACGGTTACTTTGACCCTTGTTACAGGCGGGTCCACCCTGGTGGGTACCCGCTGGGGATCTATGATGTCGGGTGTGCCGGAAGGGCACTCGAGTGTGACATTGTGGCGGAGCATCAGAGACTCTGATTGTCTCCGCGTGATACTAATTGAGCCTATTGGATTTGGGTGTGTGATCTGAGTGGGTCGACGTGCCCTATACGCACTACCACCACGCGAGATAATGGTTATGGGACCCTCTGCGAAGTACGTTTCTCCCGAAAGCTCGTCTGACGTCACGATTCACCGTGCGGGCTGATTGTCGGGATTGGGCTGGATACTTCACTGACGAGCTCAGTGTCGCGCCTGCACCCCGGCCAGTGTCGCAACGCGCAGGGTGCCCAGGGCGATGGCCCAAGACCTCTGGGTGCATAGGTTAGTCCAGCGTGCTGACCTCTCTGCCGAGCCTAGGTAGAGCGTAGCTTCGTGTTGATCTTCCGAGGACGGACATTACCCAGCAAGTGTGTCCGGCCAGAGTTGATCGAGCATGTTGGGTAACAGTAGTGCACCCCTGCAGGGATGAATCTTCTATCGATAGCCGGTCCTACGGTAAAGGACGCTCAGTTTGTGTATCCCGATCTACTACTTAAACTGGATACTTGTTACTTAACTGAAGCTTCGGGATCGCTTTCTCGCTTGGGAGTCGAGGAAGGATCTTTAAGCTGTACTTCCACATGTTTGCTAAATAAAATGCTATTCTACTCTCTTCTACTGCTGCAAGATGATGGCCTCGTGAAGATGTTTGAAGATGCTAGTCTTCGATAGGACTAGGCCTTCTCTCTATTCTGGCATTTCTGCAGCCCAGTCCACTTAAACAGCCTTTCTCCATTGATAATGTTGCATATGTAGTATAGATCCTTGCTTGCTGAGTACTTCGGATGAGTACTCACGGTTGCTTTACTTTCTCTTTTCCCCATATACCCCACCTTGATGATACATCAGACGATGGAGTCCAGGAGCCAGATGCCACCACCGGAGCTTACTACCAGGAGGGTCCAGAGGGTACTTACTACTGGATTGAGCCAGCCGACCAGGAGTAGGATCGGAGGCTACCAGGCAGGAGGCCAACGCCTTTCGATCTAGTGTCGCTGTTTGTGCTAGCCTTCTTAAGGCAAAACTTGTCTAACTATGTCTGTACTCAGATAATATTTGTATGACTGACTTATGTATTCGGATCTTCGGATCCCTGGTCTGTAATATTGTGGACCTCCGTTTAAATTGTGTTAGAGTTGTGTTGTGATATCTTCCCGTGAGTCCCTGTGCTTGATCGTACAAGTTGGTATCAGAGCCGACTGCCTGTAGGAAGCCCCCTTCCAATTCCTTGGCCGAAGTTGAGTCTAGAAACCGAAAAACTAATTTACTAACTTGGCTGTGTGGCTTACGGGCCCACGTCGCCAACTGGGTGGTATTAGGATCTTTTATTCCTCGTCTATACTCTGGGACTCTGATCTCTCTTCTACTCGGGTTAAATAAATTTTACTAACGCCAACACTTAGGATCTCGTAAATCCCGTCTACCCGGAGAGCTGGATATCTGTGCGATTTCCCTGTCATTGATCTAATTAGTCTGATAATCATTTTCCTTTCCATTGTTTTGTTTAACCTTTCTCTCCGAGTTGTGTTAAACTTCTCATTATCATTTGACAAATCTAAATTTCCTCTGTTTCAGATGGACCGTTTGTTTCCACCACGTCCTACGACACAGCTTGTGCTTCGCACTTGGGCTCGTGATGCCCCTGGGTTTCCAGTTGTCCTGATCGCTCTCATGACCAGACTTGGCTACCGTTGGTATCCTGAGTACTTGGTTTACGAGGATTACCGCGAGTTCAACCAGGAGCAGTACCATGCTGATGTTCGTATCTATGATCAGCAAAATGACTCAGGCACCGAGCTACACCTTTTCCACGGTATCGGCATGACGATTGAGATGGCAGTCCATGATGCTGCCTACTCTGCCGTCGCACGTCTCCGAGGACAGTTCAGCGATATCTTGGATGACTCCGAGTTCCGATACATTTCGTATGCCCCTGCTAGAGATGCTACTGGATACTACACAGCTATCTGTGCCCCGTACGAGCCTCGTCGCTATGACCCGCGCGTTCTGATTCAGTGCACTCAAGCTCTGGATCGCACTGTTCGGGCTCTTGCCATCGAGTTGGTTGCCACTCGAGCACGTCTCTACGATGCTATGACGCAATTGCTACCCGCTGTTCGCGCAGGGATACATCCGGAGCACATCCTTTATCCGCGCAGGACTCAGATGTACGCTGGTATTGATTGGCCTGCTGTTGGAGGTCATACACCTGCACGTGGACCTCTTCTTACAGCTCGAGGCCGGATTCTACATCAGAGTGCACATGGAGCGCAGGATCCTTCCGTGACGAACATTCGTCGTCAGCACTTGCAGTTACCCCGTTTCGGTGGTTTTCTTCGACGTTGATGTAGCCTTTGCTATGTCTCGTTGTGTACTTCCTTACCGCATGCCTGCGCGCCGCCTAGTATGTCTAGCTTTTGAATTTGCGTCGTTATGCTGTCCGCATGTACCCGACTCTGTGTATGGATCTGTATGTCTTAATTGACTACTGTTATGTATCTGTTACACTACTTAAATTGTTGTCGAGTTACATCATGTTTGTCACTAAACGCTTGCAATTGCTTTTACTAAACTACCCCCTGTTGATACTTAGCAGGATGCTTAGACCAGGTGGTCGTGGCCCTGAATGCCCACCACCGCCAGACTATATGGCAGCTATGATGCAACAATTTGAGCTCAACCGCCAGTTCATGGTTGGAATCATGGCTCAGTTTCCGCATCAGAACAACCAGAACCAGAACCCAGCTTCAATAACTTTGACAGAGTTTATGCGACTCAACCCAACTCAGTTCCGCAACTCTGACAAGCCACTGGATGATGCTGACTGGCTCCGCGACATCACTCACAAGATGGAGTCAGCTAATGTCGCCCTGCCAACTTCGTCAACTTCGCGGCCTTTTTCTTAAAGGGCCCCGCTGCTCAATGGTGGGACACACACAAGCGTACTCTGCCTATTGGAACAGTCATCACCTGGTATGAGTTCCAGGCTGCTTTCCGCACACGTTACATACCTCAGGCAATTATGGAACGCATGAAGACCCAGTTCCGTAACCTCACTCAGGGCAACAAGACTGTCGAACCTTATCAGCGGGAATTTCTAGACCTCTCCCGCTATGCTGAAGAAGACATCGCCACAGATGCACGTAGACAAGAGAAGTTCCGTAGTGGACTACACCCTGACCTCAAGCTTGCACTTGCTGCTCAAGACTTCAATGACTTTTCAACTCTGACGAACAAGGCTATTCTTGTTGAGACCACTCAGATGGAATACAAGGACTCACAGAAGCGCTATCGTGATGCTGGCTCATCTTCGAGCTCAGCATCGAAGTGTCGAGTTTGGATTCCCAACAATGCGATCCGTTCCAATACCTCTGCGCCAAAGAACAACTATGCTGCACCACGTCTGCCTCCTCCACCACCGAGGCAGCCAAAAGCTCAAGCTATTCAAAACAATGCTCCTCTTCGTCCTGAAGATGGTCTGTGCTTCAAGTGCCGCAAACCAGGACACCAGGCTAAAGACTGCCGCCAAAATCAGAATCAGTTAGCCTTTCCTCGTACTGGCCGTGGCAATGGTCGTGGCAACAATCAGACCCGCAACTATAATACTGGGTCTGCTGCACATGGTCGTGGACACGCCTACAACATTGACATTGAAGAAGTCCAGGATCAACCTGCTACTGTGATGGGTACCCTTCTTGTTAACTCAGTACCTGCTTCTGTTTTATTTGATTCAGGAGCATCACATTCGTTCATCTCTGGAAAATTTGCATTCATGCATGGCATTCGATATGAGAAAATGCATACTCCGTTAGTCATTAAAACTCCCGGAGGTCACTGTCATGCTGACGTAATAGCACCTGACGTTACCGTCGAAATTAAAGGGTTGGAATTCCTTGCATCGCCCATCGTCTTGAAATCTTCCACCATAGACCTCATACTTGGAATGGATTGGTTGAAAGCTCACATTGCTTCGATCAATTGTGCCACTAAAGTCGTCCAACTTCTTCACCCCACCGATGAGATAGTGAACTATACCGCCCGCATTACACGGGACGCTGAAGCTCAGATATAAGCTCTGAATGCTTTGAACGCCTCACCTCTGGAAGGGATCGAGAACGTTCCTGTCGTTAGAGATTTTCCAGACGTCTTTCCAGAAGAACTTCCAGGAATACCCCCGGCTAGAGCTGTCGAGTTTGTCATTGACTTGAAGCCTGGCACCGTCCCTATTGCCAAGCGACCTTATAAGATGCCTCCGCATCACCTACTCGAGCTTAAGGAAGAAATCGACAAGTCACTTAAGAGTGGTTTCATCCGCCCCAATTCCTCTGCATGGGGAGCACCTTCACTCTTCGTTAAGAAGAAGGATGGAACTAACCGTTTGGTTCAGGATTATCGTCCCATTAACCAAGCCACAATCCAGAATAAATACCCACTGCCCCGGATCAATGATCTTTATGATCAACTCGCTGGATCATCGTTGTTCTCTAAACTCGACTTGAGGTTGGGTTATCACCAGATCCGTGTCCGTGAAGAGGATATTCCCAAGACTGCATTCGTCACTCGTTATGGCTCCTATGAATATACCGTCATGTCATTTGGCCTAACGAATGCTCCAGCAACTTTCTCCCGTCTGATGAATTATATATTCATGGATTACCTCGACAAATTCGTCGTGCTTTATTTGGATGATATCCTGATATATTCTAAGAATAGAAAAGAACATGCTGAACACCTCCGTTTGGTACTAGAAAGGCTTCGAGAACACCAGTTGTATGCCAAGTATTCCAAATGTGAATTTTGGCTTTCTGAAGTAACTTACCTTGGACGTGTGATTTCCAAGGATGGAATTGCTGTTAAGCCCGAACGAGTTCAGGCTATTCTTGACTGGACTCCCCCGAAGAATGTCAAACAAGTCAGAAGTTTTCTCGGACTTGCTCGTTATTGCCGTCGATTCGTTGAGAACTTTTCCAAGGTTGCAAAACCGTTGACAAATCTGCTTCACAAAGGTGTTAAATTTGAGTGGACAGAAAAATGTCAAGAAAGCTTTCAGACACTAAAAGATAAATTGACATCTGCCCCAGTATTAGCACCCCCGGATTCCCAAAAGGATTTCGTGATATACTGCGATGCCTCCCGTCAAGGATTAGGCTGTGTCCTAATGCAAGAACGCAAGGTGATTGCTTATGCCTCCCGACAATTGCGTCCTCACGAAGAAAATTACCCAGTGCACGATCTCGAACTTTCTGCTGTTTATTTATGCCCTGAAGCTATGGCGACATTACCTTCTCGGTAATCGTTGCGAGATATATACGGATCATCAAAGTTTGAAGTATTTGTATACTCAACCGGATCTGAACCTTCGTCAACAAAGATGGCTCGAAACAATTGCCGATTATGATATGAATATCTCATACACCCCTGGCAAGGCAAATGTAATGGCCGATGCTTTGAGTCGTAAGGCTTATTGCAGCAACCATGTGGTTCAGGAATCACAACCTATGCTTTATGAAGAGCGTCGTAAATTGAACCTCCATATTGTTCCACAGGGTTATCTCAATACCCTCGTTGTCAAACCAGATTTAGAACACAGCATCAAAACTATGCAACGGTATGACTCTGAAGTTGAAAGGATCAAGCGATACCTTGAAAAAGGAAAACCGTCGGAGTTCCATCTTGATAATGATGGGATCCTATTTTTCCAACACCGTCTCTTCGTACCTAAGTTCAAGGATGAGAGAGAACACGTTATGATGGAAGCTCATGACACTCCTCTGTCAATTCATCCTGGTAGCACAAAGATGTACCGTGACATTTGTAAGAGATACTGGTGGCCTAATATGAAGTGATACATTGCTCGTTATGTTTCTGAGTGTGACGTTTGCCGCCGCGTTAAAGCTCAACATCAAAGGCCCGCGGGAACTCTGCAACCCCTTGCAATTCCTGAATGGAAATGGGACAAGGTCCAAATGGATTTCATTACTGGTTTTCCCAAATCCCAGAAGGGTCATGATGCTATTTTTGTCGTCATTGACCGATTCTCTAAGGTTGCTCACTTTCTGCCAGTTAAAGAGACAATCACTGCTAGCCAGTTAGCAGACTTGTATGTTTCCCGAATTGTGTCACTCCACGGTGTTCCGTTGGAGATCAGTTCTGATCGTGGCAGCCTCTTCACCTCCAAATTCTGGAATAGTTTCCAAGAAGCTATGGGAACTCATCTGTCTTTCAGCACCGCTTTTCACCCTCAGTCACAGGGTCAAGTTGAACGAGTTAATCAAGTGCTCGAAGATATGCTTCGAGCTTGCGTCATCTCCTTCGGTAAGAAATGGGAGGAATCTCTCCCGTATGCCGAATTCTCTTACAACAATAGCTATCAGGCTAGTCTGAAGATGGCACCGTTTGAAGTTCTATACGGTCGTAAGTGTCGAACCCCTCTGAATTGGTCAGAAACTAGGGAACGCTCACTCGTCGGACCGGATATTATTCAGCAAGCAGAAGTCCAAGTCCGCATTGTCCGTGAACATTTGAAAACTGCTCAGTCTCGTCAGAAGAGCAACTATGACTGAAAGCACCAGGAAATGGTCTATCAACCTGGCAAGCAAGCTTACCTCCGCGTCACTCCGTTGAAAGGCACTCATCGGTTCAGAATCAAAGGCAAGTTAGCTCCTCGCTACATTGGCCCGTTCCGTGTTCTTGCCCGCCGAGGAGAAGTGGCATATCAATTGCAGTTGCCGCCAAATCTTTCTCAAGTACATGATGTCTTTCATGTATCCCAACTCCATCGCTGCTTCAAGGATCCTATTCGAGCTGTGGATCACGAAGTGCTTGAATTACGGGAAGATCTGTCTTATCCAGAATATCCCATCCGTGTTCTTGATGAAGCTGAACGTCGGACTCGTCAAAAGTCAATCAAATTCCGCAAGGTTCAGTGGTCAAATCATTCTGAAGATGAGGCCACTTGGGAACGCGAGGATCGTCTTCGCGAAGAATACCCCGCTTTCTTTCAGTCTTCCTCTTAATTCTCGGGACGAGAATTCTTGATAGATGAGGAGAATTGTAACACCCCCTGTCATTAGCTATAGTAATCACTTTTGATAATGACATGTCAGCAAGCCTAATAGTGCATAATCATCATTAGCATCATATTGCATTTCAACTCCTAAGTCGAATTCAAATTTAAATGAAAGTGGAAAATAAAAGTTGTTCAACATAAAAACTAAAATGTTCAATAAATAACAAATATTGCAGAGGCTAATCTAAAATTGTAACCAACAATTAATAAAATAATTAGGTGGCTCAAACATTTTCAAAATAGCAAGGATTAATGCATTTTAATTGTTATAAAAATAGTGTGAACTCCAATTGCCTCCAAACTAATTTTTGGTAGTAGTAGAGGATGCCTAGTAATTATTGGAACAATTCCCATGTTTTACAAAATTCAATTTGAGGCCTAACTATTTACTAAACAGAAGTTGTTAATAAATAAAAAGAAAAAGGCAGAAGAAAAGAATACAGAGAAAAAGAAAAAGAGAAAACCCCCCCCCCCCACACGGCCGAACTGGGCCACGGCCACCAGGCCGGCCCAGTTCCCTCCCCCCTGGCCTATACCCCTCCCCAGGCCGAACCCTAACCCACCCCACCGATAGTCCCCCCCCTCCTCGCTCCCCCCTCCCCCGATTCAGAACCGGATCGGGCGCTGATCGGCCCGACGCGCCCCGCCGCTCGTCGTCACCCCGTCGCCGCCTCCTCCTCGCAAGATCACGCCGCAGCACCGCCGCCTCCTCGTCTCCTCCCCAACGGCCGACCCCGAGCATCGTCGACCCCGTTCCTCTACGCCGCTCGTGAGCCCCCCCCCTTTCTTCTCCTCGCCTCACTCGCCCCGCTCCGCCGCACCGGCCCGCGCTCACCGCGGCCATGCCCCGCTCGGCGTGCCCTCTGTCGCCGGACCGCACCCGCCCGGCGCCTGCTCGCGCCAACCCGTACCCGCGCGCGCGCGCCCGCCCCGCTGCTCGCGCCACCGCGCCCCCGTGCCGCCACTCCGCCCGCTCGCCCCTGCCGCGCACGCGCTGCCGCGCTGCTGCCGCGCCCTCGCCACGACCCCGCCGCGCCCGCGCACGCGCACGCACCCGCGCCGCGCCGCGCCCGTCGCCCGCCCGTGGCCTTTGGGCCACCGACAGGTGGGGCCCAGTGCCCCTGTGCCACTGACAGCCCGGGCCCACGCCCTAAAACGAAAAAAAAATGGAAATAGAAATAAAAATAAAAATAATTAAAATAAATAATTAATTAAGTTAATTAACCCTGTTTAGATTAATCTAATTTAATTAATTAGTTTAATTAAATGTTAATTAATTAGTTAACCCTAATTAACCTAACCAGTCTATGACATGTGGGACCCACGTGTCAGGACGCCTGCTGATGTCATGCTGACGTCAGCATAACACTGTTTCGGATAATGTTAATTTAAATAGTTAATTAAATTCCAGAAATTAATAAAAACTTTAGAAAATCATATTAAATAATCCGTAACTCCGATGAAAATACTTTATACATGAAACTTGCTCAGAATTCCGATACGAACCCGAATACGCCCTCCGTATTCCCATCAGATGCCTCTAGCTATAAGAACATTGAACTTTTAGACCGTTTTCAATAAATGAATATTGCCCAACTTTAATTAAATAAATCTGAATAAATTCCTAAATTAACTAAATCATTTAGTTAGGCAGTAGAACACCCCGGCATATCATTTAGGCATGTCATACATATTGTTTGCAGTATTGCCATGAATTTATTGTTTCTCTCCCCCCCTTCTTCTCTCTCGATAGACGCTGAGACCGACGACGCTGCACCTGGGTACGACTACACTACCGACGAGCAGCCCGTTGACGACCCCTCTCTCTTGCCAGAGCAACCAGTCAAGCCCCTCCCTTGAGCATCCAGATATCGCCCATTCTATTCTCCTGCTTGCATTAGATTTTGCTACTGTTAATGTATGCTCCTATTCTGATGCATAGCCTGCTGTTGTAACCTGTTCATTGCTACCTTACCTGCCTATGATAAACTGTTTAGTATAGGTTGGTAGTGAACCATCAGTGACCCCACCACCTTATCCTTGTTGCCCCTGCTTGATCGTCGACGACCCGACCAACGTGATCGTCGACCAGAGACCGACACCTCACTTCACACCCCCTTAGTTGTACGACTCTGCGTAGTAACTATCGAGTGCCGAGGGTGATACCTCGTAACGCACTCCTGATGAATACTCTGCAGTGTAGTTGTTTGGTCGTGGTCATCGAGGGTGATTCCTCCTTCTCCACTTCCGATACGACTCTGTCGTGCGACCCCTTAGTGTGAACCTCGAGGGTGATACCTCATACGTTCACCCTGATGATTTCGTCGAGTGGAATCCGCCGAGGGTGATTCCTCGGGTTTCCCCCTTGATGTTATGACCACACGGTTTCCCCCTTGATGTTACCACCACGCGGGATAATGGTTATGGGACCCTCTGCGAAGTACGTTTCTCCCGAAAGCTCGTCTGATGTCACGATTCACCGTGCGGGCTGATTGTCGGGATTGGGCTGGATACTTCACTGACGAGCTCAGTGTCGCGCCTGCACCTCGGCCAGTCTCGCAACGCGCAGGGTGCCCAGGGCGATGGCCCAAGACCTCTGGGTGCATAGGTTAGTCCGGCGTGCTGACCTCTCTACCGAGCCTAGGTAGAGCGTTGCTTCGTGTTGATCTTCCGAGGACGGGCATTACCCAACAAGTGTGTCCGGCCAGAGTTGATCGAGCGTGTTGGGTAACAGTAGTGCACCCCTGCAGGGATGAATCTTCTATCGATAGCCGGTCCTATGGTAAAGGACGCTCAGTTTGTGTATCCCGATCTACTACTTAAACTGGATACTTGTTACTTAATTGAAGCTTCGGGATCGCTTTCTCGCTTGGGAGTCGAGGAAGGATCTTTAAGCTGTACTTCAACATGTTTGCTAAATAAAATGCTATTCTACTCTCTTCTACTGCTGCAAGATGATGGCCTCGTGAAGATGTTTGAAGATGCTAGTCTTCGATAGGACTAGGCCTTCTCTCTATTCTGGCATTTCTGCAGCCCAGTCCACTTAAACAGCCTTTGTCCATTGATAATGTTGCATATGTAGTATAGATCCTTGCTTGCTGAGTACTTCGGATGAGTACTCACAGTTGCTTTACTTTCTCTTTTCCCCATATACCCCACCTTGATGATACATCAGACGATGGAGTCCAGGAGCCAGATGCCACCACCGGAGCTTACTACCAGGAGGTGTAGGGTAACGCAGCAGAAAACAAAAAATTTCCGACCTACGCACCAGCCCAGGACCACTATGGAGACTGCATACAAGGTTTGATCATTTCGTTACCGACTCGTAGCGCAGCGGAAGTAGAGTCAATGACGATCGGCGGTGCAGATCCCCGCAGCTAGGATTTACAACCTCCCAACCGCGAGGATGTATACCCTCGTCTTCCCTTCGGACAGCCCTCCGGGAGGCGGTCGAACAGTCCCCCGGACGGTGTCGCGGACAGCCCTTCAGGAGGACCTTCGAAACTCGAACGGTCACTCGGACAGCCCTTCGGGAGGACTCACAGAACTTGGACCGTCACTTGGACAGCCCTTCGGGAGGCACTCACGAACAGCCCCTCGGGCACTAAGATCGAAACTATGACCTCTCTACAGAGTTGCACACATACGGTGTCATCTATCCGGCAGGGCTTCGCCGTCCAGAACTAGTTCCCACCGGAACCCAGACAGCCTTTCGGCTCTACGAAACTCTTTTCGTGGGAGGGAGAGAGAAGCCAGATCATTGCATGGCACTTGTATGTGAGAAGGGATGAAGTTTGTGGGCAGCCCACTCTCCTCTATTTATAGGAAAGCCAAGGGGTAAAGTTGGCATTCACAAATACCAAAAGTACCCCCACTTTATGTCATTTACATAAAGAATAAAGCAAAAAGGAGTGCCATGTGGAGCTCCATGGAGCTCCACCCTCCATGGTCGGCCACCACTTGGGGGGCCCCCCCAAGGGGGCTTCCTTAGTGCCCAAGGCTTCTAGAAGCCTTTTGGGAAATTTCCCAAAAGGTGCTTTCCATAAAAAATCCCAAAAAGCACTTTCACTATTCACGACAACATTTTTCAGCGTCGGTTCGAACTGAAAATATTTATGTGGGCATAGAACAGTTCCAGTACCCACTAAAATAATTTTCAACGTGTTCTGGAACAATTCCAGTTTAGTGATTTCATCTGCGAAAAGCATCTGAAGCGGTTTCGGCAGCTCCGGAACATTTCCGGTTTTCATCTCCGAAAATTCCAGAAAGTTTCCAGAATGATTCTGGCACCCTCCAAGAATTATCAGGCATGTCCCGAAACCAATTTGACTTTATGGTATCCTCTGAAACAACTTTTCAGTATCACCGGAACTCATCCGGTGACCTCTCTCGTCGGAACTTTTCCGCTGTCTCCGGAAAACTTTTTCCGAAAACTTTCTCTCAGACTCCCTGTCTAGTATTCAGCAGATAGATGACCCTTAAGCGTGTGACCCTATAGGTTCGGTGAAGTATAGACATGACCCGGAACCCCTTCCGATCAATGATCAACATCGGAGCCGTGGACACCCATATTGACCCCTATACCCACACGAATGAATATTCGAGTGAACCTCCAGTTGCCGTGTGCTATTCCTGTTGCTATGTTGGTTGCGAATATTACAAATACCCGAGTGAGAAATGATGGCATTCCCGTGCCAACAATTGTCCACTATGCCTCGTTACCTCGTACCGATATTGTTCTCTTTTCTCGTTTACCTGTCCAGATCCCGTGATCAAACCACAAAAGTGTCTGGCCAGACGATGAGGATACCGTAACACCGAGAGGGCCCAAAG